>OX493268.1:36424260-37884170 GCA_950370525.1 Bellardia bayeri | reverse complement strand
TCTTCTGTTGGGTCAGCGGATATGGGTCCAGAATATGGTTTCTTTGGAAGTTGATCAGTTACAAGTGCTGTTACTTTGGTCGACCAGGGATTTTTGTCATTGTATGATCGCATCTCAAAGACAGCAAATTCATGTGAGTATCTTGTAATTATTTTTACCACATATTTCTTGACAAAGGATTTGGAGATTCTGGATGTTGGTAACGATCGATTGATGACAGCCCGTGTGCTGGTCCAGGTATTAAGATTGTCAGTATAAATCTTAACTGATGCGGTTGGAATGAAAACCAAGTTCCAATTGAAAAAGGGTGTTTCTGGGTCTACTTGTCTTGATGGTTGTGGGTATTTTAATTGCATTGCATCATGGAGCAATGTGTTATGGCTTCCTTTGCAGATATGGCATCCTTTTTCATTTTTGCACTCTTTAGTTTTATGGGATCTTGCAAGACAGTTCAAACAATATTTCTTGATCACCACGAGTTCATATCGTTCAGTTGGTTGGTAACTTAAGAAGTGCAAGTGCGAATGGGGTGGTCCTTGAGACAAATTCCACACGAAAACTGCCAATGTTCGGGTCTTTGTGTTTGTTGGGATGCCATACCTGTAAGTATAAAGTTAAAAATTTATTAGTGTATGTAAATGACTAAGGTTTATATTAATTTGCAAATAAAACCACAATTTTTGTGATTGGCCTGGTGATGATTCCATTTTTGGTTTTAATGTCGACAACTCGACAGTTCTGATCAGGTCCAAGTACGTTTTGATGATTCGGCCCATTTGCCACTCGTTAGGCGGCAAGTTGTTGTTTTTGATGACTACTAGATCGTTGATTTGAACGTTGTCCCTCTGAATCTTCCATTTGTATCTGCGATGAAATTCAGCCAGATATTCGGACTTCCATTTTTGGCAAAATGAGTGGTAGATGACCTTTAGTCGTTTCCAGCGGTTGATGAAAGTCAGATTTTCGCTGCTTACATCTGGTTCAGCTGGGGTCATTAATGTACTACCAATAAGAAAGTGACCAGGGGTCAATGGATTAAGGTCATTTGGGTCATCCTTAGCAGGACTTAAGGGTCTAGAGTTAAGGCGTGATTCTATACGAGTAAGAATTGTAGATAGCTCTTCAAATGTGAATTTCATGTCCGGTATCATTTTTTTGAGGTGATTTTTGAATGATTTTACACCGGCTTCCCAAAGGCCGCCCATGTGTGGGGCCCCGGGTGGAATAAACTTCCAGTTAAGATTTTGGTGACTAAAATGACGGTTTACTTGATTTTGAAGAGTTTTTATGAATTCTAGACGATCTTTTCTGAGTACTTCTGCTGCTCCGACGAAATTTTTCCCATTATCTGAGTAAATGAGTGCGGGTCATCCACGTCTTCCTATGAAGCGGGAAAATGCGGCTAGGAACGATTGGGTCGATAAATCATTTACTGCTTCCAAATGTACAGCTTTTGTGGCGAAGCATACAAATATGCAAACGTAACCTTTTGTAATAAGGCACGCTCGGCCTGTGAAATTTTTGATATTAAAAGGTCCTGCGTAGTCTAATTCAGATGTAGCAAAGGGTCTGGATAACGATGTACGTTCTGGTGGTAATGATGCCATGATTTGATCTTGTGTCTGATTTTTGTACAAAACACAAGTTTTACAATTGTGAATCACGCTTTTAACCAGGGGCTTCAATCTGAATATCCAATATTCTGTGCGTAGGACTCGAATCATTAGTTGATTTTCTCCATGAAGGGTAATTTAATGTGTAAATTCAACTATTAGTTGTGTTAGCTTCGAGTTATGAGGTAGCAATATTGGGTAACGTTCATTATATGTTAATGCTGGTGATTGAGCGAGTCGTCCATTGGCTCTAATAATGCCATGACGGTCCATGAAGGGATTTAAGGTTAAAAGACTGCTGTTTGGTGATATTTTTTGTTTAAGTTTCAAATGTTTATGCTCATCTGAAAATGATTTTGTTGAGTCCATATGATGAGGCGATGTTTGACGAAATCTATTTCTTCTCGGGTAATTTCTGTTGAAGATTCGCGAAGATGGGTTCGGTTGTTTCCAGTATTTCTCAGAAATCGTACGACATAAGCAAGCACTCGATAAGCGCGTGATAGGTCTGAGAATCGATTTAATGGGTCTTCGCCTGTTATGGTTGTAAATGCTTTTACATTTTTAACTTCTAAGTTTGTTTCGTGTGTTTGTTTTGGTATCGGCCATTGATTTTTTGGCAATTTTAGCCAGGAGGATCCAAACCACCATATGTTGTGGGTTTCCAGTTCCTGTGTAGTACATCCTCGGCTGGTTTCATCTGCTGGGTTATGTTTAGAGTCGATATGTTGCCAATTTTGATTTCCAACCTTGTCTAAGATTTCAGAAACACGATATCCAATGAAAGTGTTCCATGAACAGGGGGGTTTCTTTAACCAAGATAGCACGATTGTTGAATCGGTCCAATAATATGCCTTGATATTTTGAATTTGAAGATTTGGTATAAGTCCACATGCAAGGTTTGCCAATAATACGGATCCACAGAATTCTAAGCGGGGCAATGATATTTGCTTAATGGGAGCTACACGGGTCTTTGAAGCCAAAAGAAATGTGAATACTGTGTTTTCTGATGACAGGGTCGCTGAATAGGCTTTTTCTGACGCGTCACTGAAATAATACGGATCCACAGAATTCTAAGCGGGGCAATGATATTTGCTTAATGGGAGCTACACGGGTCTTTGAAGCCAAAAGAAATGTGAATACTGTGTTTTCTGATGACAGGGTCGCTGAATAGGCTTTTTCTGACGCGTCACTGAAACCGTGAATTTCCACATTCCAGCTCGGGCTAAATTGGATCCAACGTGGAATTTTTAATGTATTTATTGTGGGACAGTTTTTTATGAATTTCTGCCACTTTAGACAAGTCAAGGGTTTTAGTATGTCATCCCAGTCGACTTTATCTAAGCAAATCTGTTGCATAATTAGTTTTGCTTCAACTATTATTGGGGATATCCATCCACAAGGGTCAAAGAATTTGGCAATTGGATATAAAACTCTTTTGGTATAGTTTTCTTTTAATTCGACATCTGGTGCTGTGAATGTAAATGAGTCTGAAGAAATGTTCCATTTTATTCCAAGAGTTTTAGTTTCCGTGTTTTCTGACAAATTTAACCAATCGAGAGGCAGTAGTGTCTCATTTGGAAGGTCTTGTATAACTCGTGGGTCATTTGATGTCGATTTCATCAGGTCAAATCCAGCGGATTTTAAAACTGTTGTAAGTTCTTTTCTTGATTTAATGGCGTCGATTAGTGTGTGACCACCTGCTAAAACAGAGTATTTGATGCACGAGGGTGAGTTGTTCTTACATCTTCAGCTAGTTGAAGTAGTGTTCTAATGGCCAGAAACGGGGCGCAGTTGACTCCAAAAGTCACTGTCAGGAGTTCGTAATCCTCAATAGGATCATTTTCTGTTTGGCGAAATAATATCCTTTGGTTTGAGTTGGGTAAATGAGTATCTGTCGATACATTTTTGTGATATCTGCGTTATACACAAAACGGAAGAATCTCCACTTCAATATCAGAAGCACTAAATCCTGTTGAAGTATGGGTCCTGGATATAATATGTCATTCAAACTCTTCTTGTTTGAAGACGGGCTCGAAGCGTTGAAAACTACTCTAAGTTTCATTGTCAACCTTTCTGGTTTTATTACTGCAGGATGCGGCAGGTAATAATTTGGGTTTGTTTTGATTTCCAGGGGAGAAACTTTCTTCATATGTCCTAACTCGAGGTATTCAACAATTACTTGGTTGTATTGTTTTTTGAGTTCTGGATTCTGGCTAAGCATGCGTTCCAGAACTGTGCCATTGCTATGTTTCTTGAAGTTCCTATTTCTTCGCTATTTTTAAAGGGTAGGGTAACTATATATCTTGAGTAGTGACACTGTTGTTTTATGTTGTGTCGTTGTGGAAATTGGTCCCCCCACAATCCAGCCAAATACTGTTTTTTGTGCCAAAAGGGATTCAATAGACCGCATCGGTGTGTCCATGCAATATATTGAGTGGCCCACGTCGAGGCCTATAAGCTAGTCGATGGGTCTTTTTTGATAAAATTGAGGACCTGCAAGTTCTAATTTAGCAGTCTCATTGAAATGTTGTAAATCTAAAGTCTGTAAGTGAGATGGAAGAGTCTTCCGGACTGGTGCCCAGACTTCTAATTTAAATTGTGAATTCACTTTGGAGCAAAGATTGAATAAACATGCCTTTGTTGAGGTTTCTGATACTGTTTGACTCAAACCTGTGACATGAACTAAATTTCGTTTTGTGGGTAAATTTAGTCTATTTTTTAACTTTTCTGACATGAAAGTTGATTGTGAACCAGGGTCGATGATTGCTCTTGCCTGATATTTTTTGTCTCTAGTCTCAATCAGTACAATTGCAGTAAATAACAAGGTTTCTTTCTAGTTGGAATGTTGATTGAAATGTTTGCTCTTTTGTAGGGTCAAGGAAATGATATTTGGGATGGAAACGTTTGATGCTGATGTGGACTGTATATTGGCGTTTTGTGCTGCGATGCTCGTGCTTGGTTGGTTCGCGTCACAATTCTGAACTAAGGTCTGGGTTTCTGATCCCTTATGTAACAAAGTGTTGTGTCTTCGCTTACATAATCTACAACTGTGTTTACTGTTGCAGTCCTTGACACCGTGGTGAATAGAGAGACAATTGTAACAAGAATTTGTAACTCTAACAATGTGTATTCTATCGTTAACATTCTTCTCTAAGAATTTGGGACAAGACCACAGACGTTGAGACTTCTTACAATTTTGGCATTTGTCATTCGAGTCATTTTTCTGTGCTCTATTTGCGTTTGAAGTTTGTCTATTTTTTGACCCAGTTTCATTTAGGGTTGTGTGTATATTAAAAGTGTGAACTCGTTTTGGTTTAGATTTGAAATTATCTTTTCTTATTTGGTCTGATTTTGTATTTGATTGTGTGATGGCCGCTATTGATTCTAGAGTCTTAGAGTTGTGTGTCAAGAAAGTGTTGAATTGTTTCCAAGTGTGAACTTTTGTTATTTCTTGAAGTGAATTTTCAAATTCCTTTAAAAGAGTCCGAGGAAGCTTTGTTGAACTAAGGTATACTAGAAATGGATCCCATGTTGTGGTTTCTATACCTAAAGCATTTAACGCCTGAATACATCCATTAACTGTTCGCTGAAGGTTTTGAATTGATGAGCCTGAGTCTTCGGCAACGTTCGGAAGGTCAAATAAAATTTGTAATTGTTCGTTTACTTGGATCCGATTGTTCTCATATTGGGCTACAAGATTTTTCCAGGCTCTGTCGAAACCTTCGTTGGTCAATGGGGCATTTGAAACTATTTTCCTAGCGTCTCCTCTGGTCTTTTGTATTAGATGAAAAAGTTTCTCAATTTTATTAAGTCTAGAATTATTTATGTATAATGCTGTGAAAAGGTCGCGGAAGGTAGGCCATGTTATAAAATCTCCATAAAATGTGTCCGTGTCACATGGTGGTAGCCGTACGAAAGAGATATCCTGATTTTCTTGTGGTTGATTTTCAACAGTAGAAATCCTCTCTTTTTTATTTGTATTTGATAGGGCTTGAATTTCTGCATTCATTGACCCTAGACATGTTTTGTATGCTGAAAGACCATTTTTGTAACGATCGCGAAGCTGATTTTTATCGATTGGTTTTTCTTTTGAATCTTCTCTTATGTCCCTGCACTCTTCATACGTCCTTTTGACTTGTGACCATAGATAATCAAGTTCGACCCGAAGTATCTCAAGAAAGTGAATGTTGTTTTCGGCCGCGCTTTGGGTATACTCAAAATCAAAAAGGTCATTTATACAATTTATCGAGTGCCATTGTTTAATTTATGGGTTAAAATTCAAAACGATAAAAATTAAGGGTCAAATTGAATCAAAAAAAGTCCCTGCTAGCGATTTTATAACAGGAAGTATCAAACTTAATAATTAATTTCCAAATTAATTAATTATTTGAAGGTATTTTGTTTTCCCCAGAAAATTCTCAAAAGAAGTATGGGTGGTAACCCTTTTTGTTTTATTTACTTCTTATTTACAGCGACAAAAAAAATTTTAAGAGAGAACCCACAAAGGGTTTATGTTTCTCTTTATTATCTTCTTCGAATTTTGTACTTGTTGTTCTTGTTGGGTCTTCTTTATTTGAGTCGCTGTTTTTTGATTTGAGTCTTTTCTTGTTGATTGGGTCTGTTGTTGTATTTCTTGTTCACTTTCGTTCTGCCACTGCACTTGTAGATTGTATTTAGTTTTAGAAATTAAACTGTTAACCGTTATGAATTTATGTGTATTTTAATATTTTTTTAATTTTAAGAAATTTTTTGTTTTTATTTCTATATAAAATACACAGCACTGCACTTTATTCGGTTTGAAAACCAAATGTTTATTGGTTGTTGTTGGTTTTGTGTCGCTGGTTCCTTTTGTTATTAATTAAAACACTTTTTTGTTGATTAGGTTTAATTTCTAAATTTTGATTTTTATTTGTTCACATTTGTTTTTAAATTTTGGTTTTTTCTAATTAATATGTATGTTTAATTTTTAATCTTTTCTTTTTATTCACTTATGTATATTTATGTTCACAATGTTTGTTATGTTAGTTACAAATTTGTTTTGGGTTTTTTGTTATATTTAGTTTGAGTATGTGTCTATATAAAACTGTTTGTTTTGTTTGTTATTTACTATTGTTTTGTTCAAAATGATCACCCTTGTTACACTTTACACTGCTGAGATGAGACTGTCTTATGTATAAAATATTTGATTGTTAGTGAGCTATTATAATATGTAAAGAATTTAAGGAATGCAAAACAAGTGTAAATAAGATTCCGTTAATATTATAAAGGGGGATTTTTTATGTTGTGTTAATGTTGAGCACATACAAATAAGAATGCCTTATGTATTTCCATGGCCATCAGCAAAGGCAACTTTCTTTTTTCATTCATTTTGATTTTATATCTATGATTTTGAATACGCAATTCTTTAAAATAATTTAATATTTGTATTTTGACACTGAAAACACAAAGCAAAATAAATCAATGGCCGCACTTGTAAAACTAATAGATTTTGGTTACATATGGCAGCTTTGATTTTTCAGAAAAATCGTTCAAAATGGGTGAATCGTGCTGCAAAAAACTCTCAGTAAAAAAATTTTGCTCCGGAAAAAATTTTTATTCAGAACAAATGGCTTGATCCACCTTTAGTGTTAATGCCATATCATTAATACAGAGATGATAATTTCATAGTGCAATTGCTTATTTGCCCAACCCACTACTTTGTTATGTTCTTTCAATTCAGTTGTCTTTCACATGGCAAATGGCACACATGCTTAGCGGATGCTATAAATTAAGGTGACCATACGTCCTCTATTTTGGAGGACAATCATCTATTTTAACTCGCTGTCATCTATAAAATTTGTGTCCTCTTTCAGTCATCTTTTTCATACTCAGTCATCTTTTGTCATCTTTAATTTTAAAATTTAAATGCATGATCAATATTTGTTTTTATTGAGCTAGAGTATGAACAGAGCAAGCACGGCACGATTTCTAAGTAGAATGAAAATCGCCACCTTTAACAAATAAAACAAATTTTACTTCACAAACGCCGAGTCGTGCGTGTTCTGTTCATACTCTTACTGACTGAACTTTCGCTTTTCAAAATAGTAAATGGTAACAATATGTAAAAAATGTTTACTATTTTATTTTTACTATTTTTCTTAATGTCATCTTTTTTCTTTTCCAAAATCTGGTCACCTTATAAAAATGTTTTTAAAATACAGTACGTAAAAAAATTATGGTACCATTACGAAAATTTTTCGTAATAAAAATTGCATTTGTAAATTCCCAATGCCTTTTCTGTTATAAAACATTTAAAGGTCACTGGGAAACCCTTTTTTTAAATTTTCAAGATAGGTTTAAAGATTTTGATGCCCTTGAACCCTTTCATGATATTTGTTGAAGTTACAAAATATGAGTTAAAAATACAAACGGAAGCGAAATAATTTTTTATTATTTTTTAAACCGAAACAATTTTTTAAGTTTACTATTTTATAAAAATCTTTCGCTTACTTTTTCGTTTTACTGTACCTTTAAATTTGTTTAATTTTCTCACCAATACATAAGCTTTTTAATTTTGATCACCTCTGCATTAATAGATCTTTCGCCAATATGTTTAAAGTTTTCGAACTCATATGATACACGAAAAATCTCAAACAAGAAATGGGAATTACAAAAATGTACAAAACATAAGAAATTTAGTAAAAATACATTGGAATTGGTTGCTTGAACAACATTAACAACTTTTGCAAACAAACGCACACTAACAATAGCATGAATAATGAATTTGTGCATTCCTTATGTTCTTGTTTTGAAGCCAATGGGCTGTGTAAATAAAAATGTAGTTCTAGTTAAAACTAATGTTGGAGTTTTAAACAGGGAACAAAGCAAAACAAACAAAGAGTACTAAATAAGAGGTGGGGGTACTGTGGTATTTTTGTTGTGAAAAAGTACTGAAAATAGTACAATAGTATTGAATTTTCCATCACTGTAATAAACGGTATACTTTGGAGATTGTTACACGCCGATCAATTGCTCTTTAAAAAAAAAAAAAAAAAAAAAACAAAGGACAGTTCAAAACCGAAGCTGGCCTGCTAGCTCAGTAAGCAAATTTTATAATCACACCCCTGGAAGAATGCTTATAAAATTCGTAAATTCATACAGAAAAAAAAACACAAGAAAAGGGGAACCAAAGCATCACTGCTAAAAGGAAGGAGAAATGACTACATTGGGCATCACTTAAGTGATGATATGGCCGGATGGTTGCCATATAGGGGTACAATTGCCCCATCCCCAACCTATGGCTGGCGAAGTACCCGGAATCTAACCTGTCCCGTTTACAAACAATCGTTACACTAGATCTTGTTCTTCCTAGCATCCATGAAAAAAAGATTTTAGCAATTAATTTTAAATTTATAATTCCATTGTTATTAAATTTTTTTTTATTCAAATTTATTTTCCCTTATATTTATTAATTTTCTTCTAAAAAATAAATGTATATATTATTTTTAACTAAATAACTACAATATGTTTTGTCATTTTAAATAGTTTTTGTTAGATTTTAATTGATTTTTCTTTTTGTTTAATAGTTGGTCGAGTAGATTAATACAATTTCACTAATAGTAAAAGAAATTATTTTGAGAACCAAATAAAATTATGTACAATCAATAAATTTAATACAATTGTTTTAGCATAATCTTATTTCAAATACATACTAAGCAAGAATCAATGTTATGGGTCCGTTCCCTACAGGAGGATGTGGGTGTTGTTGTTGCTAACAGCTGGTGGGGTGGTGTTGTTGTTGCTAATAGCTGGTGGTTGTGGTGTTGTTGTTGCTAATAGCTGGTGGTTGTGGTCATGTTGTTGTAATGCTTAGTTAAACGTAACTTTAAATTAAATTTTTAAGACTTTTGTTTAGTTAAAAAAATAATGTTTGTTGTTTTGCTTCATATAAAGTTAGTTTAAAATTTTTATTTTTTTTTTATTTTTCATCTTTAACATTTGCCATAAAATAATAACTTTTTTTATGTCACGTGTTAGTTTATGGAATTATTTATAGCAAGAAACAAAAGCACTGATTTTTAAGTTTATTCATTTTCTTTTATTACTTTTAGTAGATATATTCTTGTTAATTTTACATATGAATATTATTAACTCTTTTTTGTTGTGTCTGTGTGTGGTTTAACACATTTTAAGTTTTATTTATGGTTAATATTTGTAATTATTTTTGTCACTTGTAAAACATAGGTATGTACATATTTATTATAAGATTTCTTTCCGCTTATACTACATTTACACCTTCGCAAAATCTAGTAGATTTTAATTAAAATCTTAAAGAAAATGTTTGGCGTTTACACTACTACTTTTTGACATTTTCATAATAAAAACAGCTGATTAAAAAAAGAAAATAAATTATATTGTAAACTTTTAGTAACAAAAATGGAGAGACAAAAACAAATATTATTATATTTTACTTCCAGATCCGAAAAAAAACAATCGGAATTAACATTTTTGCGTAAAAAACAAGTAAGAAATTATAGTCGATCAAGCCCGACCATATAATACCCTATTATGGAGGTTAAATTGAGGTTATGGAGGTTAAATTGAATTACGGAGAGGGTCTTATATAGGAGTTTCGACTAATTATGGACCGACCATTATAGAATTAGGTGTCATAATTTCTTTATACATATGTATGTGTATTCAATATTATTTTGATATTGATATTTTTTAATAGAGTTATGCTCTGTTAAGCGATTTTCGAAAGTGGGCCTACGTGGGAGCTACGACTAATTATGGACCGATCTTCACGAAATTTGTGGATGTGCTTTAGCTTCAATTACTACTCATCTGTAGTAAATTTTGTTTGCATAATTCAAAGATTTATGACCGGTAAACCCCAATTTCGGGAGGACATTTGTATGGGGGCTAGGTGAAATAATAGACCGATTTCCACCAGTTTCAATCCCATCCATCCTTGGGCCGAAAAAATATCATGTACCAAATTTTATCGAAATATCTTCAAAAAATCGAAAGTGAAAGTGATTCTGAGTCGATCGGTATACTTTAAGGTGGGTGGTGGACCAATATTTCTGGGCGTTACAAACATCAGCACAAATTCAATATACCCTCCTTACTATGGTGGTGTAGGGTATAAAAAGAGCAATTTGTTAAACATAAGGTTTCACAAACTTCTGCAAATGTACTACACGCTATTATTATATAGGAGGCTGGAATGGACACACGTATGTAAGTATAAGTTGGCGTAATTTAACTAAATACGTTTATATTATAGACTCGCCACGGCTCGTTTTATGAGGAAGATGTGCCAATAATGCCAGAAGAAACGTTCATAGAAAATTTTAGAATGAGCCGGCAAACATTTCAATTGCTGTGTTCGAAGTTGACGTCAATGACAAAAACAGACAAAACAAAGAAATGTTTATTTATACGGTGTAGTTTACCGCAAATTTATTTTATATCCCGCTCTTTTTATTATTTTTTTTTTTAATTTATTTTTGTGGAACTGTCAAATTTTTCTTGTTCAGTGCTGTATTTTTTAGTACTTTAGTATGAAATTCAGAGTTGTATTGCAAGATTTTGCCAAAATCTCGTGACGAACTAGATATTGTTTTTTATGGGAAATCTAGTAGAAATGAACAAGATTTCGTTCAAAATCCCTTAACCCTTTGACGCGTGGTGTACATAATGTACGTCGATTTTATCAACCCGTCACTGATTTGTTTTTCAGCATATATGCAATTAATTTACGTTATCGGTTGTTTGTTTTGTTGTAGTTTAAATTCTTAAGAGGCTGTAAAATTTCAAAGCAACGTGAGATCAGTTAAAATATTATTTTCAAATTAACGAAATTTATATTTAATTCAGTGTTTCTCATAACAAAGGTAAGTTTTTTCTGTTTATTTGTCGATACTTTTCTTATGTAAATATACGTTTTACATAAATACTATGTTCGAGGCGTTAATTATAACTAAAAAAAAGGATGTACATTTAGTAAAATCTTCAATGTACATTACATTATAATGTACATTACATTATAATGTACATTACATTATAATGTACATTGCGTTACAAAAGTTTGACATGTTTATAGCAACTACATATGTCGAATTTAACAATTCAAGAAATTTTTGATATATTGAATGAATCGGACATCGAAGAAGATATAGAATTATGTGAAATGATAATAATATTGAAAATCAAATCAAAACGATATCAATCAATCGTGAAAGTTCTGTCCCTGTTAATAAATCCGATGTTAATCCATCGATAAATTATACATATACAAAAAAGCAAGATATAAAATGGCGCCGAAAGAACTCTAAATATGATCCAATTCCATTTGAATGTGAAAATATTGAAAGTTATGAAGATGAGAAAACACCTTACCCATTTTTTAAACAATATTTTACGGATGACCTATTTCAAAATTTTGCTTTCTACGCAAATTTATATGCAACTCAAAATAATGTAGGAAACTTCAAAAATACTGATTGCAACGAAATTAAAAAAATATTTGGATTGCATATTTTTAAGTTCTCTAGGCTCAGACTTTACTGGGATCCATTGCTTGGAATTGAAAGCTTTCGAAACACATTAACTTGTGACATGTTTTGCCAGTTATTGCGTAAACTTACATATCGTAGACAACTTGGACAGGAATAAAGATACTACTGACAAATTTTGGAAAGTGAGACCTGTTATTGAAGCCATAAGAAAGAGGTGTTTAGAGTTAGCAGTAAAAGAAGTACTATCCGTAGACTAGCAAATCATACCGTATACTGGAAAATTGTCAACGAAGCAGTATATAAAAGGAAAACCTAATCCTTGGGGTGTAAAAGTATACGTATTACCTGGCAAATCTGGGATGCCATACGACTTTTTTCTTAATCCAGGGAGTTCTACTAATATTAGCGCCAACAATTTAGCCCAATTACGGTTTGGAACTTCAGTTGTTCTCCAATTATCTGAAAGAATTAAAAATAAAGGTCACACATTATATTGTGATAATTTTTTTACATCGTACCAACTATTGGAAATACTTCGTCAAGAATATATAAATGTAGAAGGAACTGTATGAATTAAACGGTTTGCATCACCTCCACTCATAGATGACAAATCATTGAAGAAAAAAGGACGAGGAAGTTCAGATCAGGTGGTAAGCAGGGACGGAAACATATTTTTGGTAAAATTAGGGTAGCCAGATTTTAAATACGGAAAAACAGTACATTTTATTTTTAACGAAAACATAACTCTTTATTCATGTAATAACATTTTTGTAATATTAATTTAATAAGGAACAAAAACATTGTTAAAAATACTTAAAAATATGAGATCATAACATATATTATGAACGTTTTTGAAGAAGGTACATTGAAAATACAATTTAAATGACATATTGTACATTTTATATCATCAAAGTCCTTTTAGATTACAATATTTTTGCTTTGCTTGTAATACAAAGTTTTAAATTTATTAGTTTTTGTAAATCAATCTGTATATGTATTAATTTACATTACAAAAGTGAACTTTAAATTTAGTGTCAACTCTATTTTACTCCTTTTTCAATATTTTTTAGTAAGAATAATGCTGTTCCAATTTACATGGTGTAGAAATTTATTATTTAAAAATCAAAAAGTATCATTTATTGAAAAAAATCCAACTAACATTTTATCTTAACCTCCTATAACATGACTACTTTAAAATTAAATGTGCCATCAGCTTTTCGAAAAATGTATTTATGTAAATACGTTGTATAAACAACGATATAGTTATTTATGAAATCCCATTTGTTTTTTTTTAATATTCTTCATGTTAATCTACAATGTTTAATGGTTAGAAATTCCTTTAGAGCAATGATGTCCATTTCATGAAACAATTGTTGTATTCATTTCATATGGACAAACAAATTTCTTTATCAATATTTTTTTCAATTTTAATATAAATAAGCTTTTAACGAAAAAACAGTACAACGTGTAAAAAACAGTACATTTGCGTACTGTTTTGAGTCTTGTGCATAAAACAGTACATTTGAAAAAAAAACAGTACGCGTACTGCTAAAAACAGTACGTCTGGCACCCTTAGGTGAAATAGTATGACAATAAACCGATATATTTGGCATCAAATTTTATGGGATCAGAAGAGGATGATATTGTTAAAAGGTAGTTGTATATGACGAACGTTACCTTCAGCTATCATTTATTTATTATTTTATGACTAACATACAGGTACAATAAGTCGACAAAATCGTTTGAACAATTCAATCGTCCTAG
Organism: Bellardia bayeri; assembly: GCA_950370525.1. Taxonomy (NCBI): domain Eukaryota; kingdom Metazoa; phylum Arthropoda; class Insecta; order Diptera; family Calliphoridae; genus Bellardia; species Bellardia bayeri. The sequence continues at coordinate 37,870,285 of OX493268.1, read as the reverse complement.
CATCGTAAGGCTATATAATTCAAGAATGGGTGGAGTTGATCTCCTTGATCAATATATATCCTACTATAGGGTTTTCTTCAAATCCAGGAAATGGACTCTTCGGTTAATAACACATTTCCTTGATTTCGCTCTAGTTGCTAGTTTCCGCGAATATCAAAGTTATGCAGTAAAACAGAGAAGGTCAAAACGAGAGATATTGGATTATCTGCATTTCCGATTAGAAATTGCGAATGCTGTTCTATACAAAGGTCAGAAGTCGGCACCAAAACGGGGACGCCCTTCAAATGCTTCAAGTCCTTTAACTTCATCACCTGTTTCATATAAAATAAAAGTTGAGATAAGACCAATTCGAGATGTAAAGTTGGATGACATAGATCACATGCCATGCCATGACGGCAAAAAAGAACCAACAAAATAATTGCAAAACAAGCCAAAAGTGTAAAATTTATTTATGTATTACTAAAGAACGAAATTGCTTCCTACAAATGCATACCAAATAATACTATTTTTTCAAATATTTACGTACGTATTTACATACATATATAAACCTAAGTATGTGTGTTCTATTTTTTACATATATTTTTTACCTTACAATGAACTTGTTCTGCTTTTTTTTAAACGAAGTTATTAAATGTGTTACTTTTATGTATGTATGTATATTAAAAAAATTTCAAATCAATAAAAAAATAAAATAAATTCAAAAATTTTATGCATTGAAGCGGATTGTACATTAAAATGTACATCTTCAAAACCCACTTTAGAATAAAAATTTTTTCCAATAATTTTTTACACTCGTTTTTTGAAGCCTTTTTAAGTTATAAAAACCACATATAAAATTTTGCAAAGGTCAGAATTAATTTCAGTGTCAAAGGGTTAAGTACTAGATTTTGCGTAGGTGTAAATGTAGTATTAGTTTCTATTTTATTTTATATTATTTGTATCGTTTTTTTGTTTTTCTTCTTAATTAACGTTACGATTGTTTATTTATAACTTATATTTGTGCAAATTTATAATAAATCTATAATAATAAAATAGCTCTGTTTTAGTTTACTTATGTAGAAACTTAGGTTTTATTAACATAAATTGATTCTCAAAGTGTGAGGTTTGTTTTGAATGTCGCCACAATTACATATTTACGTTAAGCTTTTAATTATATTCCATTTATTTATTGTCTATAAATCATTCTTACAGTATATTATTTGAAATATTTTTCCCACACTAGCAAAATTGGTTATTAAAATGCTCACAAATCTTATTATTGCCGATTTCCTTTACACTTTTAATTTGACAATATTTTTTTTACTCGTAAGTTTATTTCGACAGTTTTTCTTTTATTTATAACACACATAGTTTTAGTAAAATTTATGTTCATAATAACATGTTTGTTGTTGATTAAATTAGTTAATTTAAATTTTTTCTTTTAAATTAAGATTTGTTTTAGGGATTTATTTATAATTGAGGATTCAGTACATTTTGTCGCCCTTTTAAGGGACAACAAACAAATAAGTTTTAAAACTTAAAGGATTTCACTTTTTTTTTGATAGAAGGATCTACTTAAATTTATAAGTCTTTTGGTTGATTTTAATTTGAGCACTTTTTCAACATAACTTCCAAAGGATAATTTGAAAACTTATACCGTCGTGATCCTTTCAATTGATCACTTAATTTTTTTACAATTATATCCAAAGTCCTTTTCTTTACTTCAATATTTATTTTTTTTCTGGGGACCACTGCAATGTTCAACTGTTTAAAACACAGAGTACACAGAGGTGAGAGAAGAGCAAACATAGTGTAGTTTTTTTCTTGTCTCTTTCTTTGAAACCTGTCTTTTTGTTTTCTTTATGTTACTATTTTTCTGACGCAATAAAATTCATTTTTGGTACAGAGTATTTTTGTATTGTTTGATACAATCATAAAAAAATGCATTTATATCATCTAACGAATGCACAAACTCCACAATGCATACCAAGAAAGTATAGCAATTATTAAAATACAATTTAGTTAGTTATTAAAATCACAAAAATATAAACAAAATTTCAATTAAAATATTCTAACTCAAATTGTTTTGTTTTGTCCACAAAATTCTTGTTGTATACAGTGCTTTGCTTCTTCACATTACAAATTTACTACCAGAAAATATTTTCTTTCTCTTTTTAATATACCTGCCTTTTTAGCTGATTGTAGCGATTTTGAAACGTCAAAATTGACGCCTCTGTGTTCTCTGTGGCAAGAATGTGTTTGTGTATAACAAGGTGATGGTAAAAAAAATCTGTACACAATGCTAGTCCGTTGGGTATGTTAAACACACAACGCAATTATGAGAGTGAATGTTTTGGCCGAGAAAGAAATATCATGTGAATGCGCACGACAACCATGTTAAGCTGGAGGTCCACAACTCGCGTTTTGGCGTCAACGCGTTTTAAGCTTATGTTAAGTTACATGCGAATATTTTTCGCGTCAATATTTTTTTTTCTATGAATGTACTTTTGGAGGTGATGCCGTATGCCCAGCTGATTTTTTTATATGAAGTTTTTTATCGGTTTGTTTGTCAATTTCATATAAAAAATGTTTTTTCAACTGTCATTTTTTTATTGACATTACCTTTGAAATAAATATGCTTTTCATTTGTTTTGATCAGCTGTGGTGTCAGGTTCTTTACTATAATAAAAAAATTAATATTTATTAAAATGGAAAAAGAAATTGAAGTTTTTAAAGAATTCATTGAATTAGTTGAGTTTGTCAATATAATAACGGGTGGTTAAATTTCAAGGGCCGATGTTGATTTTGAATAAAACACAAACTATTTAGGAAATTATTGTAATTTTATTTTATTATGATATATTGGTATTACTCAATTATGTAGGGAACAAAATATCGGCCAAATGGGCGCCGCGACCACGGCGGCACACCTCCATCCGATGACCCTGAGGCATAATGGAGGTTCTATGCCGAATTATCTCATCCTTTAGCTCTTGAATTGTTGCTGGCTTATCGACGTACACCTTTTCTTTCAAATAACCCCAAAGAAAAAAGTCCAACGGTGTCAAATCACATGATCTTGGCGGCCAATTGACATCGCCATTACGTGAGATAACACGGCCATTGAATTTGTTGCGCAAAAGAGCCATTGTTTTGTTAGCTGTGTGGCAAGTGGCACCGTCCTGCTGTGGTTTCACAGCACATCCATATCTTCCAATTCGGGCCATAAAATGTTCGTTATCATCTCACGATAGCGAACACCATTCACAGTAACTGCCTGACCGGCCTCATTTTGGAAAAAATACGGCCCGATGATGCCGCCAGCCCATAAACCGCACCAAACAGTCACTCTTTGTGGGTGCATTGGTTTTTCGACAATCACTCTTGGATTCTCATTCGCCCAAATGCGACAATTCTGTTTATTGACGAATCCACTGAGGTGAAAATGTGCCTCATCACCGAAGATGATTTTCTTCGAAAATTGATCATCCACTGTCGTCATTTCTTGCCACCATTCTGCCCATTCACGACGTTTGGAATGGTCAAGAGACTTTAGTTCTTGAGCCAATTGCACCTTGTAATCGTGTAAATGCAAGTCTTTATGCATAATGTTCATCAACGACGAGCGTGAGAGGTGCAATTGTCGGGCACGACGACGAGTTGAGGTGGACGGCTCTTCAGCCACACTATCGCGAACAGCAGCAATATTTTCTGCAGTACGAGCTGTACGAGCATGCACAGGTATTCTCACATCTTCTACAGACCCGGTTTGCTCGAATTTTTCCACGATTTTTGCGATTGTACACACATTTGGACGATCAAATTGACCAAAAAAATCACGAAGTGCACGATATGCATTTTGATTTGAACGCCCATTTCCATAATAAGTCTGGATAACTTTAACACGTTGTTGGATTGTGTATCTCTCCATCGTTCAAATTGAGTAAGTCTGAAATAGAGAAATGTCAAAGAAAATTCGGAAAAAAACTTGGCGTTTAGGTGTGGTTCACATTCAACATCGGCCCTTACAATTTAGCCACCCTTTATTTTGTGCTACAACTGTGTACAATAGACTCCAAAAGAAGACAAGAAGATTTTGGGTGCGTCCTTTGTATTTGGAACGAGACGGGTCTGGATTCTTTGCTGTAACTTCCCAAAAATTAAAAAACAACCCAGAACAATTTCGTATAGCCACGAGAATGTCCCCAAATGTCTTCGATTGCTTGTTCACAGTCCTTAAGGATAACCTAGAGAAAAGTTCAGCGAGAGCTATTCCACCAGTATGTCGGCTTTTTCTGACTTTGATGAAAGTTTTAAATTCGTCGAAAGTTTATTGTATTAAATAAAGGTTTTATCTGTATTCACTCAGCTATTTAGCGCACGGTACAAGTAGACAATATATGTCGTTAACGTGCAAAATGTCGGCGACCGTGGTAAGACGAATCGTTTTGGAGACGTGTGAGATTATATGGCGTCAGCTAAATGGCATTTACTTGTCCTACCCAAACACTCATGAATGAAAGCAAATTGCGAAGGATTTCAAAACTATGTGGAATTTACCAAATTGTGTCGGTGCAATCGATGGAAAACATGTAAACATAACATGTCGACCCCACTCAGGCTCAAATTACTATATGTAATTATAAAGGTATGTTTTATAAATTTGAAATCTGAAAAATTCAATAGTACATATTTAATCAGGAACATACAGCATTGTGCTAATGGGTGTGTGTGATGCAAACTACACAAGTCAAAGCGACGGAGGAGTGCTTACCTATTCGAAATTTGGAAAACTCTTGCAGGCAGGAAATGTTAATTTCCCAACGGATAATTTATTACCAAACAGCGATGTTATGTTTCCTTATTATGTAGTTGGCGATGCTGCTTTTCCCCACAAGCCTTATATGATGAGACCATATCCTACCTGTTATTAAGTGAAGGAAAGTTTAATTTTAATAAGAGACTATCAAGAGCTCGGAGAGTCATAGAAAATGCTTTCGGTATTTTAACAGCACGCTGGAGGATACTACGTGGAACTCTGAATATGTCACCGGATTCCGCAGAAAAAATTGTTTGTGCCACAGTTGTACTTCAAAACTATTTAAAAATGCACGATGGAACTTATTGCCCACCAGATTTTGTAGACCGGGAGCAAAATGGTTCATTCACAGAAGACTTGTGGAGACGAGAAACTCAGCCATTAGGAAAGGCTTCTAAATTATTTTCAAATAATGCGACTAGAAATTCATTCCAACTCAGAGACATTTTGTGTGATTATTTACTTCAAAATAAAATATAATAAAATAAATTTTTCATTTTAATATTTTAACTTTTTATTGATTTTTTCATTTTACTAAAACTATAAATTTAAGTAAAGCTTTTTTCATTTCATTTCCTTAAAACTATAAACTTAGAAAACAATAATATAAAAATTATTTTAAAAATGTTTGTAAGAAAAAAAAATAATATAAAATAAAATATAAATTAAACATATCACTTTTTTTTTGTAGCTGCTACTTGTTCCTGTAAATAATTGATAAAAAAAATTTGGCGTCCTTACCGACGTCGTTGGGCAAATCGTCGAAAATTTCGCGTACCATAGAAAAAAAACCTTCATGGGCGCCAGTTTCTTTTTCCGACGATGGAACGGCAAATCGAGTTTCTGCTATTTTAGTCATTTTATTCAAAAACTCATTGAGAGCTTCACCATCAGCTTCCCTTTTAGGCCTCTTTCGGCTGCTGCTTGGCACCTCGTATGCGCAGCTACTGGATTCAGTATTCGAAGTGGGTTGTGAATCCTTAATAAAACCACTTGCCTCGTCCTCTAAAAACGACGTCTGTACATAGAAAAATAAAATGAGTTTTTTTTATTTATGTACTAGTTTTTAAATTCAAGAAATGTTTTTATAAATACCTTTATAAAGCTGCCAATTTCTTGCGAAAGATCATCTTCGGGAAGGGAACAAAACGACTCATCAGTGCAATTTTCAAACGTATTTTGCTGTGAGGTAGTCAAACTAGTTGTTGTCCTGTAAGCGTTATAATAGTTGTTTTTGTATGGAATTTTTTTTTTTTAAATTAAAAAGGATCTAAGTAGTTTCTAGGGAGTGGGGTTTACTTATGAGCTATAGCCAAAGAAAAATTTTGTACAGCTGTTGTTCACATAAAACTTCTTTATACTAACTTTGGTCACTTTATAGTTATAGGATTTTATGTGATGTCCCGGTTTCATCTATAGCAACATGTAAAGTTATTACTTACCTTCGAGGTTTTATATGTTCGCGTAGAAATTCCATTTGTTGGTAATACGGCCAATGGTTATCTTACAGTTCTGCTGCACTACCGGAGGCATGATAAATCTCTGCAAGTTTCTTAACAGATCTATCCCTCAAAGATTTCCAACGAGCTTGGCAAACATTCTCTATAAAAAATCAAACATTTACTTTTCCACAAAATATTTCTTAATAATGATCTTACCTGGTGCATTTAATTCCTCGGCAATCGATTTCCAAGCAGCTGCTCGTTTAAATTTATTTCAATAAATAAGCCAGCTTTTTTTATATAAAACTTCATGTTTTTTACTGCTTCAATTAATTTTTCCTCCATTATTTATTGTCACTATTAAAATCACAGATATGTATGTATAACATTAAAATGTAAAAAAATTATCAAAACAACTTGTCAATGTCAGCTGTGACGCGTGCACCGCGTTCAAAAGTAGAAAGTAAACGAACTTTTCGCGTTTCAAGCGCCAGCGCGAATTAAAAAACACTTTTTTTGTTTTTTTGATTAAAGACAACTGACGTCTATTCTGTATTTTGTTATCTTAAAGTAATTATCTTCTATTTTGTTATCTTAAAGTAATTATTTTGTTATTGTTCGTTTACAATATTTCTATTTCAGATAATTCTTATCTGAAATGTGATTGGGATTATAGTTAACTTAACTCTCCCCCTTGTTAAGATGAATCGTCCCGATTCAAGGAGTGGTTAACCTTGCTAGTTCCCTATTATAAATAACATGGACATTTTCAGTTGCCCTGATTTGTCTTAGTGCTACGAAATATTTAATTGGTTTTAAAATTACCAATGTTATTAATATTATAAAAATAATTGTGAAAAATGAATAGACAAAGGAATTTGAAATAGAATAGAAAGGGAATTATGAACTTCTTCAATGAGTCTAAATTATTAAATGCTAAGTGTGACGTGGATGTTAAAATTTCAATGATTTCCAATTTCTCATCATGTTTGTTATGAATGGCTTCTAGCATTCTATCGTGTATGTTCCTGAATGTAATATTATTTATATTCACCTTATTACTATAACTAACTATTTTAGTTCCTGATACTGTTTGATTATTTATAATATTTGTTCCAACCAAGAGGATAAATCTGTCTTCTATTTGCAATAGTTTAGGGTTATATTATATTCTGATCTAATACAATTATCCTGCTCATTATTTATCATACATATATTTTTGCTTAAATAATTCTTGCAATTTTTTGTTCTTATATATTCTTTGTCACAAAGTGCAATATTTTCATCAGTTGAAATCTTACCATGTCCAATGTTGAGTGGCGTGATTTTAAATAATTTTCAATATTTATTTATAACTGGGTATTTGTAAATTGTGATAAATAGTACATTAGTTCTTGCAACGTAGACGTTGGAATATTCCAGTACATTAATAATTGGTACAGAGTTTATTTCGTGAAGAACTATTTCTTTAATATCATCTAGATGGAGTGATTCCGTTAAGTATTCATTATTCTTGGCAGCATTTATTGTCCTAACTAGAAGAAGCAATTGATCATGTATTTCGGCAAGAAAAACGTGATTCATAATTACTTGATCGTTCATGGAGTTTAATAATTTCTCAAATCTTGAGTTCATTATTTTTTGTTTCTCGTTATTTATGATTAATTTATTTATTTTTGATTCAATTTGAACTGCTTCATCATGATCGGGTATACCAGTGATAAATTTTAGTGCCGATCCTAGGAAGTTTAATCCTCGTTTGTGTCGATGTTCTGCGAGTTGCTCTAATAGTGCTTTAATCTTTTTCATCCAAATTGATTCTTCCACAGTTGCATTGTGATAATTATATATTTTCGTTATATTTATGACATGAAATAAGAATTCATATTCATTAAATAAAAATACATAATCTGTCCTTGTTAAAATGTATTTTTTACCCTCTATGTTTTCGATTTGAGTTGTTGCTTCTGGTGTCTGAAATGACGTTGCCAGCACGGCATCTTTAATATCATCTAGATGGAGTGATTCCGTTAAGTATTCATTATTCTTGGCAGCATTTATTGTCCTAACTAGAAGAAGCAATTGATCATGTATTTCGGCAAGAAAAACGTGATTCATAATTACTTGATCGTTCATGGAGTTTAATAATTTCTCAAATCTTGAGTTCATTATTTTTTGTTTCTCGTTATTTATGATTAATTTATTTATTTTTGATTCAATTTGAACTGCTTCATCATGATCGGGTATACCAGTGATAAATTTTAGTGCCGATCCTAGGAAGTTTAATCCTCGTTTGTGTCGATGTTCTGCGAGTTGCTCTAATAGTGCTTTAATCTTTTTCATCCAAATTGATTCTTCCACAGTTGCATTGTGATAATTATATATTTTCGTTATATTTATGACATGAAATAAGAATTCATATTCATTAAATAAAAATACATAATCTGTCCTTGTTAAAATGTATTTTTTACCCTCTATGTTTTCGATTTGAGTTGTTGCTTCTGGTGTCTGAAATGACGTTGCCAGCACGGCTAATATCAGGTATATTTGTATCATGATCCTTAATTGTGATGTTCTTAATATTATTTTTGTGAACAGTCTTTCCTCCTCGGGTTAAGATCGTGTTTCCACGGTCTTCTTCTACAACTTCCTTTTTGTATCTAGGCTGATTTTTTTTTTCTGATTCCTGTGATTTTCACTAGGATTTCTGTGCCTTTTTCGAATGTTCGCTGTCTGGATTTTTTGTTCAACCTTTCCAATACTTTGTTTGAGGCTTGGCGTAATTTCCTTATGATTTCTTCTTTGCTATAATTTATAGTGCCAAAATATATTTCCCTTGGTCTAAATCCTGTTACAGTATGTATTGAGTTGTTTAACTCTTTAATAGGTCTGAATATTTCTTCTTTTACTGTAGAGGAGTTTTGTATTTTGAAAATGCGTGTTAGTTCACTGATAGAGTTATGAGCTCTTTCTACTTGTCCGTTTGCTTTCGATCGATGCACTGGTGTTTCTATCTTCTGTATGCTATGTTTTATACACATTTGTTTAAATGCTGATGTAATGAAACTTGCCTCGTTATCAGTCATGATTCGTTTGCATTTACGGAAATTATTGATTATTATTTCTTCAATTTTATCTTCTATTTTTGCTTTTGTATTTATCTCCTGGGCGGCTATGTATTTGGAGAATTTATCTATAGTCACAAGATACGTATTATTATCATTAAAGTAAATATCCGCATGTATGTATTCTCTTGGTTGTGTTGGTATATCTGATTCTCTGAGAGGCTCATTAGTTGAGTTTCTCTCATAGCATCCAAATAAACATGCAGGACAGTGATTATTAAATTGTTTGCTATCTTTTTTTATGGTTGGCCAGTAATATTTTTCTAAAATTTCCTTTGTTATATTAACGTAGCTTCTATTAGCTCTTAAATGTGTTTCTTCTATAATTCGAAGTTGATCATTCCTATCAGTTACATCTATTAATTTTTTTGGTATATGTACAAATTTTGTAGCTAAAAATGTTTCCTTAATTAATACTGCGTATTGGTACAAATCTTCTATATTCATATGCATAGCTACGATTCGGTTTGGAACCAATATATTTTTTAATTCACTTATCAGGTCGTTATTATTTGCAAAATTAATAGTGTGGCGTACTTTGCGTGTTCGTGTTTCGGTCAAATTTGGGGTAGGTACGAGTTCTAATTATATACCATATGTATTAAATGACTGTGTAACCGTTTTTATTATATCACTTGCGGAACTTTCGGCTGAGTGTTCCGTGTCTATAGAAGATGTATTAATAATTTGTCGTGTCAGTACCTGGTTTGTATTTAATTTTAGCACCATTGAGGCTTTCCAACGTTTCAATTTAGGGTTGGGATTTTTTTCGGAGATAGCATATGTTAGTGATTGATGGTCCGTGAAAATGGTGAGATCTGCTATTCCATATATATAGTTTCGGAGTTTTTGTAAGGCCCAGATTATAGCTAACAGCTCCTTTTCATTCGTGCTGTAGTTTTGTTCTGTTGTACTAAGTGTGCGGGATAGATAATAAATCGGCTTTTTATTTTGACTTAACACTGCACCAATGGCTATGTTGGACGCATCTGTGGTAAGTTCTAAAGGTTTGTCAAAATTAGGTTGAAATAATTCAACCTGTTCCTGGGTCCGTTGTTATTTTATTATGTTTAATAACATGACCTAAGTATTCAACCTCGGTCATGAAGAATTTGGATTTTTCGTCCGAAACTTTCAAGGTAGCTTTATTTAAAGCTTCAAACACTGTGTGTATATGTTCTAAGTGTTCCTCAGGAGAGGATGAAAAAATTAAAACATCGTCTATGTAAACGTATACGAATTTACCTATGAATTCTCGAAGTATGTCGTCTACACATATTTGAAAGATCGATGGTGCATTTTTCAATCCAAAAGGCATACGTTTGAATTCATATTTGCCTCCATTCACACAAAATGCTGTTTTTTCTCTATCTTCCCTTTTTATCTTTAACTGGTGGAATCCAGATTCTAAATCCAATGTTGTAAAGTATTTAGCGCTTCCTAAATTCTGTAAAGTGATGTTAACATCAGGTATAATGTATCTGTCAGTTATAGTATGTTCATTAAGTTTCCTAAAGTCTATGACCATTCGTCGTTTTGGTTTCCCGTTTTCATCTAATCCCTTTTCATGGACTGTTAACATTGGGGAATTATAAGGACTATAACTTTTCTGTATAATATCTTGTTCCAATAAATTTTTTATTTCCTTATTCACGAATTCTGTGTCAATAAAATTACTTGGATATTGTTTTGTCCAGATTGGTTCATTTGTCGTAGTTCTAATACTAGCTTCTATGGTCGTCGTTAATGGTAATGGGCCTATATTATTATTCTCATTCATTAGTTGTTCTATTTCCAATGCAAATTTTTGATCACCTATGGAATAATTTATCTTCTGTATTTCTTTAGGGACAATAAACAATTTATCTCTAATGTCTATGACAGTGTCTAATTGTGTTAAGCCCTCAACTCCTAACATCAGATCATAATCATTATCATTCTCAAGTTCATAAAATTCCAATTCCTTATTAAACACTTTTATCCTTTGTTTGAATTCTAATATTGATTCACCATGTATAGAGATCATTCTCAAAGGTTTTGTCCTAATTCTTTTACCCATTATTAACTTTTTGTGCATGTAGTTGTGGGTTGCACCACAGTCTATGAAAATTTTATATTCTTTATCTTCCTCATCCTTCAAAAAAAATATAGTACAACCCGTCTATTAGTTTAAATTCTTAATACTAGACTTATTTCTATAGCACTTACTACTTTTCTCTGTGGTGGTACTAATGTTGTCTTCTTCTTGAGTTTTTATTTGATTGTGCTTCTGAACTTTGTGTGCCTGTTGAAAGTTTCCACTTTGGTCACGAATTCTTTTCTAAGGTTGACTGTGGAATCCCTGTTGGTTGTACTGCTTTCTAGCATTGTTGAAGTTCGTGATGTTTCCTGAAGAGGTGTCCATTGGCTCTGGTTTTGGAAAGTTGTTTTGTTGTTGGTGTTGTTTAGGATAGCATGATGGTCTTCTAGTATGTTGGTTTTTATAGCTCTGTTGGATACATTCTTTGTCTTTCCAGCCACTAGTATTTCTATATAGTAAATTTTTATGATTATTATCATGTTCGATGGTTTGAGCTATTGCATATGCATGCTCCAAGCCTCTGACGGGGCTTCCGTAATATCTTGACCGAATAAATTCGTTATTTATCCCATTTTTAAATGTTCTCACTGCGTCTTCCATACCATGAGAAGTCATGCATTTTATTGAGTCTGGTGGGTCTCCAGACATGGATAATTTTGAAGTTACGACTGTTAATGCCTTACTAACCACATCATGAAATTCTGACAATGATAATTTCCCTTGGGTTATTTTAGTTAATCGTCCTTCAGGACGTTTAATGTGCGCTGGTCACAATAAGTGTAATCTAATCGATTAAGAATTGCCTCGAAATTGAATATTGTGTTATGGTTTAACAATATGTTGGCTGCTGCACCAGTTATTTTGGATTTCCCAATGGTAAGGGCTTTAACATACCTATTTGAATTTGAATGTTGACTTATGCTGTTCATTAAACGAGTGGCGTCTTCCCGCCAAAGTCTGTAATTATTCTTCGCTCCATCAAATGTAGGTAGTGATTTAAAAATTTATAAATTCATATTATTTGGATTGTTGTATACTGCAACTCTAGCCTCTAGGTTTTCCACAGGATTTATTGGTATCTGTTCCAATCTAGTCCTTAATTCATGGTTCTCTTGTTGGACCGCCTGTACCATTTGTTGGATGAGCTGTTCCATGTTGATTAGGGATATTTATCTGTTGTTGTTAAATACTCCCTGTCTTTTACCTCGTTGTTTTATTAATTTATTAAATTCGCTCTCCATTTTTCTAAACATAACATTTTTTTATCTTCTTTATGAAGAGTTGGTAAAAAATTTATATAAAAAATTGTTTGAATCCGTGCTGCGACAAGGATATATCGGTCCTCTTCTAGAGCAACAAAATACATGTTTCTCCTGGCAGGATCGCTAATTAAAAAACACTTTTTTTGATTAAAGACAACTGACGTCTATGCGTCTTTTCTAGTTAATCGTTAATGAATTTCTTTATTAATTTTCCTTTGCTTAAATACTAAATTTTTGCATATTATTTTATCTTAAAGTAATTATCTCGTATTTTGTTATCTTAAAGTAACTATCTTATTATTGTTTGTTTACAATATTCTAGTTATTCTGTATTTTGTTTTCTTAAAGTAATTATCTTCTATTTTGTTATCTTAAAGTAATTATCTCGTATTTTGTTATCTTAAAGTAATTATCTTATTGTTTGTTTGTTTACAATATTCTGTATTTTGTTATCTTAAAGTAATTATTTTGTTATTGTTTGTTTACAATATTTCTATTTCAGATAATTCTTATTTGAAATGTGATTGGGATTATAGTTAAGTTAACTCGCGTCCTACGCTTTTGAGTGTGTAACTTAACTCATACAACTACATTGATTCTACTTTTTTGACAGTTGCTTAGAACGCGTGAAACGCGTCGACGCTTGGTGTGGACCTCCAGCTTTACATTTTTTTCCTCTTTTCTCGAACATTCTTTCGTTTTCTCTCTGTTATAAATATGTATAAAAAATTTCCTACCAACGAGAATTGTTGTTACCACAAAAAAAAACTGAGGAATTCCAAGAATACCAAATAAAAAAATATACATATGTATCTATGTTAAGGCAGAGTGATGCGCAATTGTAACGTACCGTTAAATACTACGAGGTATTGGGTTATGGTAACACATTCAATTTCAGAAATCCGTAAAAAGATGCTTCATATAATTAACATACCAAAGGAAAGGAGAATTACATAATTAAAAAACAGACATAGAAAACTGCGCCAATAGCTATAGGCATGCTAAAAAAGAAAATTAAATAGTTAAGTTAGTTCATTATTGAATGTGGAGAGAATAATACGACTCTTAAAAATATAATTGTAACCATTGTAAGTGTTTTGTTTTTCTTTTTCGTTGTTATTATGTTTTTGCTTTTTTATTTTTATTTAAAACACAGTTGTTGTTAATATTTTTCGTACATTGGTGTTTTTCGTATATTGTTACAGCCTTGACAATGATATCCGATGGATATCGAAATATTGGAAGAAATAATTTAATAAATAATATACATATGTATGTACATATATATTTTTTACAAATAATTGGCCTCGAGCTCGAAAAAAATTTTTTATTTTATCAAAAAAAAAAAGGTTGATGGTTTGTGTTCACACTTATGGTGTTTTCTTTTCTGAAATAAAATGTTACACCTTTTTTACATAAGTACATTTTTATAATGTTTACCCCACATTTTAAAGATGTCGCATTTTTAATGGTCAGAATAGAACATAAATCTAAAATATTAATCGATTAATATTAATCGATTAATATTTTAGATTAAATGTATTAATCGTAGGATTATCTTTAAAAAATAAATTAATCCAAATAAATCCCCTAAATTTAATCCTAATCGATTATTAATCTATAAAAATTAAATCAATTTTAATTAATCGATTAAATTAAAAAAAAACAAATTAATTAATTGATTATTAATTTTAATCCAAATTTAACAGCCCTGGTTTAGAAAACAAAATATTAATTTATAAATCAATTCTAAAACCCGTTTGGACGTACGGTAGACAACTATGGGGAACAGCCAGCAATTCCAACATTGAAATCTTGCAAAGATATCAGTCTAAAACTCTAAAGACTATTGTAACAGCTCCATGGTTTATAACCAATAAATCGATTCACGATGATCTTCATATCCCAACAGTTAAAGATTAAATCAGAAGATTCAGCGAGAACTATCTTGAAAGATTAAGTAATCATATTAACCCATTAGCTATTTCTCTACTTGATGACTCAGAAGAAGTAAGAAGACTTAAAAAATACCACATTCTGGATCTGCCTTTTCGATTCTAAATCATAAATTTCTACTACAGTGTACATATGTAATAAATTTGTAAATATTTTTTAAACTGTGTAAATTATATATTATCCCAAGAATTATATTATGCTGTTGTTCTCAGTGGAGTTCAACACTAAATGCTATATGATTGTTGTACAATTTACTTATTACAACATACATATTTGACATCATTTGTGAAAAACACTGGGTGACATCTCTACTATGTATGTACATATATGAATTCTTTTTTAGTTTATAAATTTTATTTTTTTGTAAAACTAATGTGCACATAAATAGCGCATTTAATAGTACATACCTACAATAATAAATACCTGCGTATACACATATACAGATGCACATTTTTTTCTGTTACTTGAATTTTTTCGTTTAAGGAAAAAAAATAATTTGAAAAACTTAAAGTTTAATTCATTAGTACGTAGTTTCAATTATGCGTGATTTCTGTAATTGAACAAACTGTTCAATTAAACGGGATTCTTATAATTGAACGAATTGTTCAATTAAGCGGGTATCGGTTAATTGGTTCCCCGGTTAATTGTAGAAAAAGTTGTGGAAATTTTGACGAGCAATTAACCGAAAAATACTGTATCCTTAAATGGATAAATTGTAAATAAAAGAATTAAGAAAAAAACAAAAATATTTTAAAATTTTATCTAATTTTGACCCTATATAATTGATGTATACCGATTCTTACTGCAATTTACAGAGTTTGTTTGATTTTCATAATAATCTTGATTGTAATTTAACAATTTATAAAATTAAAAGAACATTTTTCCATATTTACAAGTTAAGAAACAGAGTATAAAAAAAGGATAAGTTATAAGATGAGGCTTTTTTTGTTTGAATTTGATCTCAATAACATTATTTACAAAATATTTATGGGTGGCATAGAAGAAGTGGACCAATTATGGACCGATGGCTTTTAAATCCAGTACATAGAAATCACATTAGTGGATTTCTATGTATTTTAGGATTATATTGGTGGAATTTCATCTCAATAGCGTTATTTACAAGAGTTGTATGGTTGGTTGTTATGCTCGGAAGTGGACTTAATTCAGGAGCTATTATTTACTAACAGATACAAAATCCCGTAGATTAATTGCGTATAACCGATACTAATATGATTTCAGGATTAAAATTTCTGATCTGACATTTTTGTGGGTTTATTTGTTTTTTGGAAATGGTTCTCTTATGGCAGCTATAACAAATTATGGGCCGATCTTCTTAAATTTCGGAACAGTTATTTTCATGCATATGAGGATATTTCACGTCGATTTTCAACATAATAACGGTTGATTTAAGATATATATTAGTATTAACGTGGATTTCGAGAGTAGACCTTATGTGTGGGATATTGTTAAATATGGACCGATATTCTCAAAATCCAGTAGTTTGATTATTGATTGTATGTTTGATTACATACATGTAAATGATCGGTGTAAAATTTTGGATAGGTACCGTTATTTAAAAGAGATTTATGAATATTGAAATAATTTTCGGAAGAGGGCTTTATATGGGAGATACGGTTAAAAAGGAGCGAAATTCACAAAATTTTTTGGGATGAATATCGTATATATGTAAATGATCTGTGCAAAGTTTGAGTCGACTTTTTCCGATATTGTCCTTGTCTGGGAACTATAAAAAATTATGGGCCGACAACTATAAAATTTAGTGCAACAATTTATTTACCTATAACATTATTTATACCAGTTTTATGCGTATTGGGTATGGTATATGGGTATATGGTCAAACATGGACCGAACTAAAAAAATTCGTTTTTCAATTTCCTTTTGTATAAAACTTATTCCTGCTGAATTTTGTATTGATATTCCAATTTTATGGGAATTTATTTATAATTGAGGAATATTTCGGTAAGATTTTTGTATGGGGGCTATGAGAAATCATGGACCGATTCGTACTATTTTCCGCACACGGTCTTCTTTTATCATAAAAACAACGTATACAAAATTTCATGATATTATCTGCAATATCTTTAAAAATATAGAAAGACAATTTTTTAAAAAATATAAATTTTTTATGGAAGTTGTCTTATATTTTGATCCATAATTCTTGTTCTACTATACCGATTTTGCTGATTTTCAATACCAAACTGCTTAGAAGAAATGTAAACGGTTTTTTGTAAACTTTGTTGATTTCGGTCAATGACCGATTTCTCCCAGCGTACAAATTGTAAAGGAATCATTCGTTTTGTAGGGAATTTATATTTTTTTCTTGAACTGTAAATATCCAGACAAAGTTTCTAGAAAACATGTAAGAGTGCTATATTCGGCTATGCCGAATCATATTTATTTATTGTATATATTATATACAATACATACATATGTATATATATATTATAAAGTTACGTTTTCACATTTTAAAAACGTTGGTTTACTTCCTTTAAATTAACCGGATTCTTTTTTTAGTTGCAAAATAAAAGCGTCAAGTAGTTTGAAGAAAATATAACGAGTCTTTACTTATTTAAATGTACACACCCACAATTGAAAATGGACACACTGTCTTTTTACACACTTATATTACGGTTTAAGAACACACTTAAAGTTTTCGAACACTTTGATGTTAAACACGCCATCTGTTGATGAATTTCTTAGTAACAATATTAAGACACTTTGTGTGATCAATGCCATCTGTTGATGTGTTTATAAGTTTTTTGATGAAATTTTCAGAGGTTGTCTCGGATTTTTGCTCGTATCTCCGTTATTTATGGACGAATTTTACTGATTTTAAATAGCAAACTTCTCGGAAGCATGTCTGACAGAATTATTGCAGATTTGGGTCTCGAAGATATCTGGGGACTTCAGAAAATTTGTTTCAACAGACAGACAGACGGACATGGCTTAATAGACTCCGCTATCTATAAGGATCCAGAATATACATATATACTTTAGAGGGTCGGAAAATTATATTGTGGAAATTACAAAATGAAGGACAATCTTATATATACCCTTCTCATGAAGGTGTAGGGTATAAAAACAGAAAATAGTTCTGGGTTCTAGCTATTTTTATAGAATAATTATTATTTCATAATTGAACTATTAGTTAATTTTACTTCTTGATAATTTTTTTTTAGTCAGGCTTGAGTTCATTAAATTTAATTTTCATTAAATTATTTTTACTGAAGTTAAGAATTACAACTTGAAAAATTTTATTATTAAAAATTTTTGATAATTTTTCTTGACTGGCATTCGAACCTGGGTTGTTGAATTTACATATGTTTCGAGAAATCCCACTTTCTCTCATCAGAATTATTTGCGTTCTAACCACATACACCACTGCGGTGCCGGCCAGTCAACAGACAAACATCAATCCTTTAACCAGTGTTAGTTCTGGTAGTTCGAAGTTTTTGCTGTAATTATCATTTTTTACTAATTTCTATTCATAGTTGTTTTTTCCTTTTCTCCTTCAGTTTTTTCGTATTCATGTCAAGACTTCGTCTCGAAAACTTGAATACATTTGTTTTTGTTTATTATGTTTTTGTCCACTTTCGTACAACATGTGCCCTAGCTATTTTTATAGAATAATTATTATTTCATAATCGAACTGTTAATTATTACTTCTTGATAATTTTTTTTAGTCAGGCTTGAGTTCATTAAATTTTTTAATTATCAAAAATTTTTAATAATAAAATTTTTCAAGTTGTAATTCCTAACTTCAGTAAAAATAATTTAATGAAAATTAAATTTAATGAACTCAAGCCTGACTAAAAAAAATAAAAAAAAAAAATTATCAAGAAGTAAAGTTCTGGGTTTATTTTAAGCATGGATAACTCTGTGATGTGTAGTACCAATAGTATGAATACCATAGCCAGCCCGGCTCTAAATCTTATTACACATAAGAGCTTTTATTGTGAAAAGATGACTCATTCGTAAGGACTTTTTTATTTAAATATCTACTAAATTTATTCGTTGATATGTACTACCCACAAGGATATTTTTGCCCAGCATTAACCAAATCTGAAGACATATACATAAATATACAATTATAATAAATACTACAATAATAAAAACAACATGTAGGTAATATACATTTACCAAAATCTACATTAAATAATATGTACTTTATTTATACAGTTTTAAGTTTGAAATGAAATTCTTAACATTAAGAAGCACCCTTAAGTCCAACATGTGTATTAATGAAACCTTTCAGGGCTACCTTTTTATCAATAATGTACTCAAATTTTGCATTGATGTCGTTTTCGAATGTAAAGGCTGGAAAGAGATCGATATCGAGACGAAAACCACGTATGTAATAAAGAATATTGGCACGCAATGGACATTGTTTTGGGAGGTTGGAATAATGGTCCAGGAGTTTTCGACTAAGCTGTATCAACGGCACTTGATTTTTGTTCGACAACATGTGACAACCATTTAATTTTGTTAGATTTAGTAACACAAAATCGCTCGTTTTACGTGGTAATACAACACTTAAATTAATATAAAAATATGAAATATCTTTTCCAAAGGTCATCTCTAAGTGTAGTGTGCGGCGTTTTACGTTTTTACTAAGACTGCACTGATAAGCAATTACTGCAGAATTATTTTCTTTAGCTAAAGGGTTCGTACAGGTGAAGTTAAGGAACGTCAACTCAAACTTCCTCTAAAAAAATGTATAAAAAAGTATATGTATTATAATTTATGTGCCTGTTATAAATTATAATACATACATATGTATGTGTGTACATGCAGACATACAGATTGCTCATTTGCGACAAGAGCGTCATAGACCAAAAAACATATGAGTTTCCAGTATAGAGCCTAAAGGTCAGTGTTGCCAGAAAATGAATTTGAAAATATGCTAAAACTTGAAAACATAAGTGCTAACTTTTTTCAATGTAACAATACAATTTTTATTTCAACTGTTACAAATATAAATTATAGTTTTTTCTAATTTTGTTCATAAAAATTGTTGACTTGTGTTAATAGACTACATTTCATATATTAATTCAAAAATTTCCGTGTTCATTTACATACCACACCGAAAGGAATTTAGTTGAAATATTAATAAAAGTTATTTTTTATTTCGGCAAAAGTGTTTTTTGGAGTAAAAAAGTAAAAATTTGTTCGAGAAAAAAATTGTTTTTTATCAAGCAAATTATGCTAAAAATCATTTACCATAATTTTTAAAAATTTCTATGCATTTTTGAGAAACAAAATGCTGAATCTAGCACTGAAAGTGCTAAAATGGCAACACTGCTAAAGGTACAGATACACGGTTGTCAGATCTTACAACGTTGTCAAAAAAATATTCAGAAAATGTCTAACAACCGTGTAAACTTAAAATTTTTGTCTTCCAACGTTGTAAGAAAAAGCATTGACAGGTAACCTTTTGCTAATAATTTTTCAATTTTAGTACATACATTGCTACCGCATTTCTAGATCTGACAACATTGTAAGATCTGACAACCGTGTGTACTAAGCTTAAGAGTTTCTTATTCGTTTTAGTTGATATTAAAGTTTTTTCACAGTTTAAGTTATAACACTCCTGTTGCAAATGAGCGTTCTACATGTTTCTATTACTTACTTTAGCGTTTACTGGAAATACGATAAGTACCATCAGACATACGAGTGCAATATATGGAATAATTAGTTTGGTAGAAGCCATTATGTTCTCATAAGTATGTATGTACATTTATTATTTAAATCTAAAAGTTATTTAAACCAATGACTTGATTCGTATCGATTGATGGTAAGAAATTAAAATACTACTGATTGAAAATACTTGTTCTCGTGTGGTTTAGTTTTCATTTGGTTTTAATGTCCCTATGAAATTATTTTTTAAACTTTCATTACGTGGAACCAATTAATGGATTAATTTAAAGCTAATTGAATATACGGCATCTACCCACACTTCATATCTGGCTAACACTTCTTCTGCAAACATTATTTACAGCGTTGTCAGTAAATATCAAAAAGCACTAAGTCAATAAAAAACGCTTACCAAAAAAGCACCCAAAAATAAATATTAAAAGCAAACTACAATAGAAAGTACAATTTTTATAAAAATAGCCAAACATTATCCTAATAAATATGTGCGATTGATAGGGTCATTTTCAATATAATACATACTCGTATTTTCATAATTACTAAATTATATTTATTATACCTCTCACATTTACGCAGTTATGTATAATGATAAATACTGGTAAAAATTTTGGCAATTCCGCGAAATTAAACTTTTATGAATGTTTTTAGAATTCTGTTAGGAAGTTTAAAATTCAATTTAGTATAATTCCTCTAGTGTTTATACCCTGACCACCATAGTTTAGAGGAATTTATTCGTTTGTGCTGATGTTTACAGAAATGGGCGTGGACCGATCATCCAAAAATTTAGTAATATATGTGTTAAACTTTATCTTGATATAAATATGTACTTTCAAAAGATTTATGAAGCTTAAAGTGAATTACGGAAAGGCTCTTACATGGAATTTGGACTAATTATGGACCGATCATAATAAAATTAGACCATATTATTTATTTACAAATATACATATATTTGCATTATATTATTATATTATTTGGATATCATAATTTTTGAGACAGTTATGCTCTTTAAAGTGATTTTCGGAAGTGGGCCTTATATGGGAGCTACGGCTAATTAATAAAATAATAAAATTGTACCGTATTATTTGTATACATATAAAATATATTTGCGTTAAATATTATTTGAATACCAACATTTTTGAGAGAGTTTTGCTCTTTAAAGTGATTTTCGGAAGTGGGCCTTATATGGGAGCTACGAGTATTTATGGACCGATCTGCACAAAATTTGCAGATGTGATCGATCCATAATAGGTTATATCTCCCATATAACGCCCATTTCTGAAAAATTGTTTTACACATATACTGGGTGTAGGGTATTATATGATCGGGCTTGACCGACTATACTTTCTTACTAGTTTTCCAATACATCAAATAATATTATTACTTACTGGCTGATCGAAATACATAAAGCTAGACACATTAATATTGAACTATATGTTCATTTCCTCATAGATTCATTAAGGTGGACAGCCAAAGTGGGGAAAACGTGAAACAAAAAAGGACTGCCCTGTATGATGAGGTAGAAAATGTTAAAGCTTGGTAAAAACCTTTAAATTTCGACGGGTATTCAAGGCGAAAAGGAAGATGCCGGTACATTTTTTAAATTAATAAAATTAGAGTCATTAAAGTTAGCAATTAGGGAGACATAAAAGCACTTTTTCGATTGTACCGTCGACGGAAGTCTTAATATTTTGTAACTTGATGTTTTGAATTTTATATATACGAGTATAATGAATAGACATACAATGTTGCTTTAAACTCAAAGAAATATCCTGGTATTGGCAAAATTAGTAGGTAGATGATTATAAATCTATCTCGAATAGCAATGAAAATAGTACTTCTTATTTCTATTTTTTGTAATACAACTTGAATATTATATTTCAAAGTTGAAACCTTTAACTGGTTACAATGGGAAAAGATCACACAGAAGTAGAATAATATAGACCTATCAGCCAATTGTCTCATATATTAAATCTTTTGGAGAAGAGGCTAATGAAAAAGTTGTACCTCATTTTCATTGAAAACAATTGTATTCCGAATCATCAATTTAGATTTACAGCCATACCTAAATACCGACGGAAAGCGGAACGTATTTTTACGCTGGGCATTAGCGCTGATACTCCATCCCTAAACAAAAGCGGCAACGTTATGTCAAAACGATAAAAACAGGGTTATCAAACTAATAAATAAAACGACCCTGTTTGTTGTAACTGCTGGACATTGTTGTTTTATTTCTCTTTTTTTTGTTTTGTTTTCTTTTGCAACTAACTTCACTGTGAAACGCCTTGTCAAAATCGGATTTTCCAATAGCAAAGCGTTGCCGCCGCGTTGTTTCGGTATGCTCCATACAAAATGTATGAGCATGAGAAATTTTGACATTAAAAAAAACGCTTTCCGTCGATATTTAGGTATGGCTGTTAGAAGAAAACGCAGTCATATCGAACAAACTAATAGACTTGTAAAAATATTGTTCTGCTCTCTTCATGGAGATTTCGCAAGTTTTCGATAAATATGTATGCATAATGGCGGTTAAATATACAAATTTACCGCCTGGCCCACGATGTCGAACGATAACACAAACTTTTTATCGTATCTATTTTTTACTAAATCAAGTTTGTGTCTTAAGTCGCATCTAGGCGAACGTTATCGTTCGACATCGTGGGCCAGGGGGTTAAACTAAATTTACCCACAAATTGGAAAGGTTTTTGACTGGTCGAACATTTAAGCTTATATAAATATCTATGTACACTTGAACATCAACATTGTAAACTTCTACTTTATAAATCGATGTTACAACCAATATGATGTTATGGGATACAGCTATGGCGAACGGCCTCAGATCACAATTGCCCAATTGAGATCCAAAAGTATGGAGTAAAATATTTAAAAAAGCTTGGAGTGCACTAAAACCCACTATCCAAAATCATATTGAATAGTGGTATGCATATTGGATTAATAAGAAGGGATACATTAGATCAAATACAAAGCCAAGAAGGAACAATGCGAATTTAGTACACAAAACAACAATGGTTAAACAATTTTCGTCTGGCATTGCCTGGACTAAATAAATAAAATTTATTACGGTGGTCACACATGGCAAATACATATTTACTAAAAAAAAAGCGTAACCAGTTTTTTGCACAAATTTGTTGGACGTTGTTTACTCTTACAAGTAATATCATCATCAAATAAAATAATACTAAATATTTGTTAAGTAAACAAAATTTGAATAAAGGAAAGTTCTTTCTAATTTGTTTTGTTTTAATTCCTATATAACATAAAATAAATAATTGCTTAATCGTTTAATGATTTTTAATTTAGTGTCTATAAAGATTTTTGGAAAGCGAGGCTGACTCCTTAGTTACCGTTTAAATTTTTTTAAAAATCACTAAAAACTTATACAAAAGCTCCATATTGACAACGCTGTTTAAATACGTTAATACACATTAAAAATTGTACTCGATAAACCAATTATTGTATAATTGTTTTAGGTAATTGTACACATATTATAATATGTATATAGAGTATGGTAATTATAGTTTACGATACACATACAAATATTTATACATATTGAAACCAATGTTTCTGTTCGTTACTTTTGTACTACACTAATTACACCATATAAATTCAAGTTCTCGTAACTTTTTATACAATTTGTAACTAATTATTGAAGTTACAAAATAAATTTATAATATAAATAAATCTGAAGACCCTTCCTTTCAATTAAATTAATGCCGTTTTATTTTCTGCTATTCGAAAAAAAGCTTTTTGGATCTATGGCCAATATTTTGATCGTAGGTATAAAAAATTGAAACCAAGGCTTTGAAGATCATGTATAAAAACATTTCTACAAACGAATTGCACTATCAATGAGTAAAAACGAGGACAAATTTATGTTCATTCTGAAAATTTGGTGAATTGTTTTTAAAATTCATATATGTATATACATACATATGTATTGTTACGAAATTGTATTTCAAATTAAATTTAACGGACGGTATAAACTTGCAGCATGTTTATCAACATACAACATCTTCATCAACAGATGGGTTTATCGACATACAACTTGTTTAGCATATACACAAAAATAGAAGTTTTATTTTATAAACATTATTGAGAACACCCTTTATGTGCGTTCTTAAACCGTAATATAACCCTGCCTTTACACATGTGATGGAAATCGAAAACGAATGAGTTTTAGAAGTCAATTTTTTCGTAATACATATTTCTGTATTGAAAAACTTTTATCACATAAAATATAAAGATATTGGGCTACTATAGAGAATCTTAAAACAAAAATTTTTAAAATTAGATTGTAAATGCATTAAAATGTATTTCCAAAACTGATTCGTTTTCGATTTCGATCACATGCCTGAATATGTATGTATGTATGTATATAATATCATCGTTAACCTTACTTTAAATAAGTCCTCAAATGTAAAACCTAAAAAATGTATTATATGTGAAGAATCCCGGACCCGTGACCGAAGCATTTATACAACCTTATAATTCAACTAAAAAAATATATGTACATATTTTCAGCCGGCCTAGTATCAATTGTTCCATAAAATATTTACAGAACAGATTTTAAAGCGATTTTAAGTAGCGGTAGGTACCTATATGCCATTACATATTTCAGAAATAATGTACACTGAAACAGTCTTTATTTCAGTCATTTGACATTTTTTGTCCAAATATGTGTAAAATATACAAATGTATGTATATACTTACTTATACCTGTAACATTTCAATTGGTAAATATTCATTCACCTGCACTAGTATTTACTCCTTTACACTCTACTTCCTTACACTTTAACAAAAGGCCTCGTTATGCGAACGTACAACGCAATGTAATGTAACGTACGTACGTGTATGTAGTTACAGAAAAGTTACAAACGTAACAGACGTCATTAAAATAAACAAAAACAAAACATTGTGCAGCATAATTTGTTCATTTGTTTGTTTTTTTTTCTACCATTTTGAAGCCTATACAGCTTTTGTTGTATATGCACTCATTTGCCTGTACAAAATAAATAAGTTTTTCTTCATCCATATCGTTTATTTATTTTATAAAAAAACTTAATTTAAATTTAAAACCAAAATTCAAGACAAAAACTAAACCACAATATTGGTGTCAGCTGTTCAGAACAGTAGCATAGTGATGGGCAATGTTAAATTATTTTTGTACATATGAAATTGAAAAAAGTACTAAATTGGCTACGAGGGATATAAAGTCTTTACATTGTAATTTATACATTATAAATATTATTATTGTTGTTGTAGTTAGTATTATTGTGTACATAGTAATGTTTTTTGTGGTTGTTGTTGTTGTTATTATTTGTTTCTATTATTAATATTATTATTGTTTTTGTTGTTGTATTGTTGTTATTATCATTATTATTATAATTTTTATCATTATTATTGTTATTATAATAATTATACAGTAGACGCTCAGAAATTAGAACTCTCAGTAATTAGAATTTCCAGAAATTAGAATCAGTCATTTCATTGCATTAAGCTCTCTAAAATTAGAAGTAAAAATTCTAATTTCCGAGCGTTTTTTTTCTTTTTCGTTGTAAACAATAAAATTTTGGCAGTTCAGTTTAACCTAATAGAAAACAAAAAGGGGAATCCCATTTTAGTAAATGTTTTACAAATATTGTTGATGTTGTTTGTGTTAATTGTTAACTTTAGATGAACTTTTCATAGTTTTTATGTTAAATAAACTAAAATGAAAACAAAGACATAGTTTTTCTATAGCTTTATTGTAAAATTTACCTAAATTTTAGTATAAAAAACCCGTCCAGATATTAGAATAATTCGAAAATTCGAATCGCCCTAAAAACAAAGTGGTTCTAATTTCCGAGCGTCTACTGTGTTTATTTAAAACAAGTAAGAAAGTAAAGTCGGGCAAGCCCGACCATATAATACCCTACACCTAGATTATTTAAATATAAAACAGTTTTTCTGAAATGGGCGTTATATGGGAGACATTTCCTATTTTGGACCAAAATTCAGTGTATGATTTCTGTGAATATAAATATTATATGTGTTAAACTTTATCACGATATAAATACTTTTAAAAGATTAATGGAAGTTAAAGTGAATTACGGAGAGGGTTATTAGAGCTACGACTAATTACGGACCGACCACAATAAAATTGTACCGTATTGCTTGTATACTTATGAAATATATTTTCGTTCAATATTATTTGGATATAAACATTTTTGAGAGATTTATGCTCTTTAAAGTGATTTTTGGAAGTGTGCCTTATATGGGAGCTATGATAAATTATGGACCGATCACAATAAAATTCTGTGGTATTGCTTGTATACATATAAAATATATTTGTGTTAAATATTATTTGGATACCAACATTATTGAGTGAGTTATGCTCTTTAAAGTGATTTTCGGAAGTGGGTCTTATATGGGAGCTACGACTAATTATGGACCGATCATAATAAAATTGTACGGTATTATTAGTATACATATGAAATATATTTGTGTGAAATATTATTTGGATACCAGCATTTTTGAGTGAGTTATGCTTCTACGAGCTACGACTAACCGGTCACAATAAAATTGTACCGTAAAATTTGTATGTACAGTAGTTTCCGCTTAATTGACCCCCGCTTTATTGATTTACTCTCTTAATTAATACAAAAAATCGCAATATACATTTCCCCATAAAAACTATATGAAGATAAATGAATTTTCGGTTAATTGATCCAAAAGCTATGCATTTTCGGAAAATCAATTAAGCTGTTTTGAATGTGTTTAATGCTTAAGCTTTTACATTGTTTTGGTATATTTAAAAACGTACGTTACGTTACATTACCTTACATTACGTTCGCATAATTCTACCTCAACAAACAACTAACCCTCTAAAAGTTATTCCTCATAGAAAAGCTATATTTGCCGTTTTGCATATGATACAAGCGTAAAACATTAAACACATTCGAGACAGCAGGCTACCGACTACAATATGTCAAAAATAAAATAAACACGTTTATATGAGAGTGACTATATTGACGACAGTAGGCAAGACGACTGCAAGTTGTTGTCCATGCTGATTTTTCATCGCTGTCAAATTAAACTAATTTCTATTTTTGTTGGCGACAAAACAAGTAAGAAAGTATACTAGATCAAGCCCGACCATCAGAAATGGGAGTTATATGGTAGATATAACCTATTGTGGACCGAGCATTATCTCGATATAAATACTTTTAAACGATTTATGGAGCTTAAAATGAATTCCGGAGAGGGTCTTATATGGGAGTTTCGAATAATCATGGACCGATCATAATAAAATTGTACGGTATTATTTATATACATATGAAATATATTTGCATTCAATATTTGGATACCAACATTTGGGAGATATGCCTAATGGACCGATGCGCACAAAATTTGTAGATGTGATTTGGCTTTATTTACACTCATTTGTAATTAAATTTGTTTGGATATTTGCATAATTAAAACACTTATGATCGGTAAACCCCAATTTCAGGAAAACATTTGTATGGGGGCCAGGTGATATAATAGACCGATTTCCACCAGTTTCAATTCCATCTATCCCTGGGCCGAAAAAATATCAAGTACCAAATTATATCAAAATATCTTCAAAAATTGCGACCTGTACTCTGCGCACAAGCCAGCCAGACGGACGGATGGACAGACATCGTTAAATCGACTTAGAAAGTGATTCTGAGTCGATTGGCATACTTTAAGGTGGGTGATGGACCAATATTTCTGGGCGTTATAAACATCAACACAAATCCAATATACCCTCCCCACTATGGTGGTGTGGGGTATAAACAAAATACAAACTGTTATTATCATTTATGCACAGTGTGACCACCTAAATTTTGAGTGAAACCGTGGCATTTTTCGAAAAAAGTACTAAAATCCGGAACATTCAAACTTAAAACTGGGCCATTTTTTATGGGAAAAAACTTTGTTATTCAATTTAAATTTAGAGAAATCGCATATGGGCATTTCCATGGTTACGTACGGGACATTTGTACGTTTTAGAAGTTTAATAGATTTTGCAGCAAAAGAAAGAAGTGGGAAATATTTTTGGAAATTTATTCAAAATAGGGAGTACTATTCTTGAAAAAAACAAAAAGTTAACTATCATGAGTCTTGAGGTATATGCAAAAATATGTACAAGTCTGCGAATTATGTGGAGTATTTTATGATTTCTTAATTTCTCATGCTAAACAAGATATTTTACGTTAAATATTCGTAAGTTTTGAATAAAAACAATTTCCGGTTTATTTTATAATGAATTTAATTTATTACCGTACGTAAAAATAATACATTCGTAAAATAAATTAAAAGTCAAATTCATTTTTTCATTGGGCGCTGAGTTTTCGAAAACACTGTAGATGTTCCTTTTATTTATGTATACTAACTAAATTCTAATTTTTTCTTTTGATGAATATGCAGTTTGAGAAACAATAATATTCTCATTGTCGTGATAGAGAAACGTATGTAGTTTCTTTATATTTCGAATGGGCTGGACTTTTTGCCACCTTTCGTTGAGACCATAGGAATACTTTTCAATTTCTTCGGTGGAAACATACAACTAATTAACTCCTTCCACATATTTATTAGCACATTCATAGAATGAGAATGCGTCAGATAGTATTAATTTATTTGATTTCACGATTTGCCAGACCTTTCTTTTAACGACAGCATCTATTCCATCAACTGCACCTTTACCGTGAGAAGTTGCAAAAAAAAAAAAAAATCCATTCTAAATATTTGCTGTTAAATTCGTTAACAAAAGAAGGAATACTTTTCAAAATATATTTATTTTTGAACTGAGCTGTGCTTTCATCGGGAAATATACATATAGAGGAAACGTCTTCATATTGTTCTCTTATTTGCTGCATAATTTTAGTAATGAAACAATAAACATCAAATTTGTTGTGGGATAATTTATCACTAATAATAGCAAATGATTCACTTTTTAAAATACTCACGCAACGCAAGTGAAAATAGTGACCTGCTGATAGCTAAAGTGAATTTCATCCTGATTAATTAATCGATAATTTTCCGCGAAATCTATTTGCAAAACGACTTCCTCACATGTAACGTTCCATCTTTTTTTCGTTGAAATATTTTTGTTGACAATGCTTAACAAAACTATGAAGTTTAAAAATTGGCAGTTGTGTTTCTATTTCGTGAAGTAGCATATCCAATTGAGCGATTTTATAAATTAGTGTTACACCGTTATCAGTTTTTTTCCAACACTTCCATTTTACATTTGTATCCATTTTTGTGTAAAATTTTAAAGGGATTAACTCATTTTTTATATCTCGTACACAGTTCTCGCAACTTTTGGTCATGCAGATTTCATTCAGTGTATTGCAACAGCTTATTTGTAAAAAAATTTCAAAGGAATCGGGGAAGGTTGGAATAACTTTCGCACAGGTCTCCAACAAAAACGCAAAATTTCGAACAGCTTTTCCTAACGTTTGCCTGCATTGATAGGGAGATTCAGTGCTATCTTTATCGATATTTTCCATTAGTTTTTTTTCTGTATTTTTGCTTTCGAATGCGGTCCTTTTTTCTTTTTTCCATAAAGAGTTCTGTATCTTTCTTCACTGTCTTTGCCATCTTTTATCTATAGGCACGTATTCTTTCAGCCTCTTTTTTTCGATATTTCTTTAATTTCTCATCATTCTTTTTCAACTCTTCTCTCCAAATTTTTTTTCGGCTATTACTCATTTTAATAAGATCGTGGTTTCTTATGCATTTAATCACATTTATATTATTTTTGTTACGTACGGGACAAATTTTAAAAGTTTATAAAATTTTTACTACATAAATTTGAGACAAAGCTTTGATCGATATTTTTTTGCGAGTAAAATTTATCTTTGAATTTTGATTTTGAAAGAGTTGCGACCGACTTGATTTGAATAATATGAACAACTAATGTTTTTATGTTATGTACGGGACATCAAAACAGCACCGAAATAAAACGCAAAAAAATACCGCAAATCATGAACAATCATCTCTTTTCTCTCATGTACTTAGTTCTTGTAATTTTAATATAAAAAATCGAAATACAATTTATCTCTTTAAAACTCTTATTGAAACAAAAAGATGACCCAATGCGAAATATGGCATTTGATTGACTTTGCATTCGGATATCTTGAAATGGGTAACGAATAAATAGTTTCTTCCTTTAGATTAGTTAAATTTGATTGTTTTTCTACACAAATAATGTAAAATTAACTATTTTGTAAACCTTTTGAAATTTACGACTCGGTTTACATTTTCATGGAAATGCCCATATGCTTCCAAGTATCTAGCTTGAGTTGCGAGTTTTCTTTTGTCCATAATTTTGCGATCAACGAAAATATACGCTCTACGCTTGCAGATGTTGCTGGGAAACAAAATCACCCCTATCGTGAATAAAAATTACACATGAAATTTGTTTCCTTTTCACATTTTCCTATTAAAATTCAATGTTAAAAAAATACATGGGAACAAATTTCATGTGGAATTTTTATTCACGATAGGGGTGAATATAAATTCAATGATTCGCGCGAAGCGAGTGTACGGAACATTGTTACTATCAGGGGTGTTCTGAAAACCGTGTGATTTGAAATCATGCACCGTTTTTAAATCACGCCGACGATTTGATGCTGTTCTGCAAATCACGTGATTTTACGGTTTTCGGCGTGGTTTTAATTTTTCGAAAACACGAGAAAACAGCTGACTTTTTTAATCTGTGTTTTGTTTGTTTATATTAGTATATTATTAATGAAAATAAAAAGTGAACATTTAGTAAATAAAAATGCCGGGAGCTACTTTATTGGCAGTAATTAATTTAAGAAAACATCATTTAAAAAATGAACGTGTTAAAAAACATTATTTACGGGACTTATCATTGTTTAAGATATCTATGTACTTACATTTTTTTTATGGAGCGCGGCATAAACAAAAATAAATGTTACCAAAACAAAAAATAATATAAAAATAACAAAGTTGCCACTGTTTTTATCGATGAAACTTGCTTACGTTTTGCACTTACTTATTTCTAAAAATGCACAAAAACTACTAAATTATTAAATATTTTATCAACAGTAATTTAATTTTGTCCTAAGTAAGGAACAGGATGTTATAAATTCAATAAATCTTACATGACATTTTACGACTGTGTTAATTTGGCAACCTTAAAAGTATCTTCGAAATAACAAACCAGCTGACACCTAATGAGATAAAGTAAATCACGAACATTGGTAAACAAAGCAAAACAATTTCTTACAAAATAAGCAGTGTCTTTAAAAGTTTGTAAATATTTATGTTTTTGTGTATATAAACCCTAATTTTATTACAAAAATCAATAAAAAACACATCGTACTTAATACAAAATAACATTTAAAGTGAGTTCTCTACAAATAACATAGACAAAATAGGCAAGTGATTTCAAATCGTCAGTCATTTTGCTGACCGGTTTTAAATCACGTGATTTCAATATTTTTTGTGCGCAGAACACCTTTTGCGTGATTTGAAATCACTTTGACAAAAAGTGATTTTCAGAACACCCCTGTATGAAAATGTTTGAAACAGTCCACCCAACGTTGATGTGGTTTAGTATAACGTGGCTTAGTAGGAGGATTATTTTTATTCCATTCGCTGATTTTCTCTGTGGTAATACATTTCAATATTAAACCAAACTCGTCAAACAATTCTACATTGTGGTCTTCAGGTTTTAACCAATTCGTTTTAACCATAAATTTGATCGTTGTTTCTACATCTTTCCAATTCGGTGCAGCATCGAGTCCCTTTTTGTTTAAGTAAAAACAATTTAAAAATATAATATGCGACCTTATTTGTTGTATTTAAAATTGCAATGACTCTTTTTTGACAAAAACCTCATAAAAGGCTCTTTTCTGACATTATCTAAGAGCTCTTTCTGACGGACCATTTTCGAATGTAATGACCCTCTTTTCTGAAGGTTTTCGGAGCAATAATGATTGTTTTTTTGGGCATGACGCTCCGGAAAATATGTCAGAAAAGACTCTTTTCGGACTCATATGGTTTGCTGGAGATATGCATAGACACATGATTTTTAAATGAATCATTCAAAAGAATTAATTTCCATTAAAATATGATGCTATTGTGCCAAATTTCAATGAAATAGACTGTTTTGTTGTTCAAGTCCACATATTTTTTATTTCATTAAATTCGAAATAAAAATCCGGGCCATCCGGGGGATGTCACCGGGACATTGTTTCCAAAACCGGGGCATGTCCTGGATTTTTCGGGCCAGTTGGTCACACTATTTATGTATTTATGTAAGAGTTGTTAAATGTATCAATAATATTATATTATATTAATCTATATACATACATACATATATAAAAGAGTAACGTGACTGACTGATTCATTCATCATCGCACAGCCGAAGCCGCTAAAACTAGAAACTTTAAATTCGGGTAATGGGTTCCTTTTACATCATGTAGATCCACTAAGAAGGGAATTTTGGAAAATCGGTCGTTAAGGGGGACACATGGGGCAAAAACGGCTTAAACCAGTACCTCTATATCTCCAAAACAAATAAACTTAGAAGTAATATTTTAAATGCGTCCGCCTTTTTTGAAATTGTATTCTTTTTTTGTACTTTTTTATCAAAATGTATTTTCTCACTAAAAATTCCATGAACATATTAGAGAAAATTTCATTAATTAGGCTTGAGTTCATTTCTTATAATTAATAACTTGAAGAATACCTTTTAGAAAACTATATTTTTCTAGATAAATTGCACAATGAAATGCATCTTCTGTCCTGCCAAGGGCTTCATCAGCAATGTTTATTGTCCAAGATCTACTTGTAAACTTCATCTATTTAACTCACCATTTTATTGGGAAATATAGTTTGGGAATTATCATATTTCTTATTACATGTTATGAGTTAGAACGAAATTTACTTATGTTTTACAATGTGTGTGTAATTCTTCTTTATTATTATTATTACACATTTTTGTATTACAACAAATTTGTTGTTACTTTTGCTGCGTCCACCGTCGGTTGACAATATCAGCAAAGTATGTTGTTGTTGTTGTTCTCGTTTATGGTAGATTCCTGTTTTTTTGTAACTATGAAACACCGGTTTATGGGATGACAACTTGTTACACCGTGCCTTGTGCGTAACAAGTTGTCTCTTATAAATGATCTTGATTGGGGAATAAAAGTAATAGTTGGAAGCATATTAGTTTCCTTGGCTGCAATGTCTGCTGCCTCATTACCCTAAATACCAATGTGACTTGGTATCCAAAACAGTTTTACCTTCTTTTTCATTTGTATGTATTAAGAGTTGCTGAATAAATATAATTATCTCGTTTTTCTTCTCGTGTTCTTAATAGCTTCGAAAGCTGACCGACTATGAGTGCAGACTATAGTTTTAATGTTGGAGCTTTTTTGTAGTTTAAGAGCTTCAGCAATATCAATTGCTTCGGCTTCAAAAATTGTTGCGTTTTGCGGTAGAAGACTTAACATTTGAGTAGATCCGGTTTCGTTAATAATTGTAAATCCAACATATTTTGGTGTTTTTGAACCGTCTGTGAATACATATTGTCAGTTGTCTACTTTAGATTCTGCAAATACTTCATTGAATAATTGTTTGTATATTTCAGTAGTTGTATAATTTTTGTTAAAGAATTGCAATTTTTTCTAACAACCAAGGAGGACAATTTTGTGTTGGTATGGTGTATTCCGTATAACTAAATTTCTGTGCCAATTTATATAGTTAGGAAAGTGTAGATAGGAACTTCTGTTCTCTCTTTTTCTTCTTCAGCATTGAAATATGTTCCTGCATAATTGATAGGCATTATCACGGGCCACTGCATGATGGGCAGGATGGCGGTGAGAATGGGATCCGAACTATCTTGAGTTACATTAGAAAAAAGAAGTTGAATAAAACTGTAAGTTAATAATTATTTAAACAAATATGGAATTTGCCAGATATATTAACAGATTTATTTACCTTAAAATGAGGTCTTAAATAAAATCCTCTTCATCATAAACATTATCCATTAACAGCTCTATATCTTTTATATATATATATCTTTTGTGCATGAAGCATAAGAACTGGAACTGTTTTTGTTGTGTCTCGATTTTTTTGTAAGGCTTCTCATTAAGCATTGAACCTGCCAAGCGGCATCAGCTTGCTCATCTGGATCAATTTCTTCCATCTGTGTGGCTACCAGCGTTCCCAACCAGGCGAATTTTTTTCCTTTCTGCTATGCTATTTCTCAAACTAGGCATGCTGTTTCTTAATTCCTTTATATTTCCCGTGCGCTAAAATTTTAGTTATTTCATAATTTTATTATAAAAGGGATTAAGTGAGTTAATATATGTTGTAATATGTTATATAGTACCTTACATTTTTTCTTATTCGGCTCTTCAAACTCTGTTTCACCTTCTAAGTTATTCACGGGGCTGCTTTCTTTATTTAAATTGTTTTTATGGGGGTTTTCAATCTGTTTTAGTAAATATATAAATTTATTTCATTACTATCGGTATCAAAAATGCAAACAAACAATTTAAAGAACATAAACACATACCTCTATGTTGTTCTCATTGTTGTGTGTTTTTAAAAATAAGAGCTGGTCGAAACACCATAACTTGGGGACATAAATATCAGATGTCCAAGCACCACTTTTTTTTGGAAAGATTTATCAAACGCCTACAAAGCAAGAATCGCAGCGACAATAATTTTATAATGTAAACGGGGACTAAGACGTTTACCAGTCAATATATTAAGCGAATTCAGAATAACGAATATGAACTGATCATTCATCTCCATATAGTGTAATTAATTGTTGCCGTTAAAAGTTGTCTTCATAATCTCAAAGTGCTCTGGACTTTCGTTTTTGGGATGCTTTCCAGAAAAATATCAAAAATTCTGATGTTTTTGGTAAGGCTACATTTTAAAAAGTTTATTAGAAACAACATACCTTTTGAATTTTCCTTAGTGGGTAGGGTATATTGGATTTGTGCTGATGTTGGTAACGCCAATTAATATTGGATCAACACCCACCTTAAAGTACACCGATCGGCATAGAATCACTTCCTGGGTCGATTTAACGATGTCCGTGTGCCCGTTCGTATGGCTCGCGGCTGTCCATTGGACGTTTATGTCCAGAAACAAAATTGTACACTTACCCTATTTTTCTAGCAGCGCATAAATTTTCTTGTGGTATGGTAATTTGCCCTCGAATAGTCTCTTACTAAATTTAATTTTTTCTTCTTTGTGACTTAAAATTTACTTGCTCATACATATTTGTAAAAAAAAAAAAAAAAGTAATTGTACTATTTTAAATACGGACACCCTATGTACGATAAATTGTCATATGGCAACCTTTGGTATTTTGACAGTTCATTTCTGATCTATTACAAAAATGTTTTGACGCGAGCTTTCGTTCGGCTTCTTGTTTGAACGATATTTCCTTTTTCGTTCAACCTGCAAAGCAGACACACATTAATTTGGATAAGTATAAGTGGATACTAAATCGTTAAATATATTTGGAATCCTATTGTGTAGACTGCCTTCTCTACTATTAATTGTGGTAATCAAGTCCGGCTAAAACTACAGTAAAGTAGTCAGCTGAGCCTCTTTCATAGCTGTCGAACAAAAGAAGTTGGCAAAATTTTTGAGAAGATAGCGTCTTTAATTTCAAGACACTAGACTGTCACCGGCGTGTTCATTTATTTAAAAGCAAACGCTGTCCTACTCCGGCAGATTTCATTTGCGACTTCGTTCACATGTAATTTGCATTACAAAACAACGAATAACGTGGTTAAAAGGTAAAACATAATTTTTATTCACAAATATAAACCTTATTATAGTTCCTCTAATATATTGACTAATACAGAGTTAGTCAGATAGGCCACTAGAGCGAAATCATCCAGAAACCACCCATCATAAACTAGGCATCATATAATTCCCCAATTTCAGCAGGCCAAAACTGATGGCCCCAGAAAAGCTACTCAGCACCAGCTTAAAAATACGAGTAGATAAGTGGCTTTTCAATATCTCCCCCATGTTAATTCAACAGCCCAGACATCTTCATATATAAAATTTAAATATACCCACTGTATGTCATTAACAAGTGTAATTGTGATCAAAATTGATTTTCAAATTTATGCAGTCTTCAAGATTAAGTAACGAAATCAACAAAATTTACTTATTCACTCGTATGTAATTCCCTTGGTCATCCCTTATAGTATGGTTCATTATTAAATCTATAAAACCAAGTAAATTAAATATAAAAGCAAAACGCAAAGCGCACCAACAGGAATATATAAATAATAATACAAATCTTAGGTGAAAGTGTTCATTGCAAAATTTTATGGTATGTAATAAACTTTAAACAATACCGGTAGAAATTTAAAGCACTAACTATGTAAACTTTGGACCCAACCACAACCAGGCAAATTAAAAGCTCTCAACAATGATCTAGTGGCAAATTTTTTATTGCAAGAACAAACATCAACTTTATTTTACTATCCCAGCACTGAAACCTGCATCGAGTTCCCAAGGAGGCCTTCTTCAGATCCCGATTCAGGGTAAGTTAACACCTTTTATTAATTTCTTGTTTTTAAACATACAAACCAACTACGATGAAAATTTTGATTTCGAACCAAAAGAATAACACTAAAAAAAAAAAACTAACATTCGATTGAAAACCAAAAATCAACTTCTCAAACATGTTGCATTTAACGTGTTAAGGTTATTTTTACTCATTTCGTAAATTTTGTTTTCTCATTCCAACCAGAAAAATTACTTAAAAAAAACAATTAAGGAAAACAAAACAATGAGAGAGATACTGATTTTTATTGTTCAACAAAGAGAATGAGTGAGTTTTAAACGTCAATAAATTCTATTTTGTTCTGATTTTTTTTGACATGGATTTCGTTGTTGTTTGTTTGTATGTATGAAAAAAAAATAAATTTGCCACATAAATAAAGATGTTATTGACAATTGTTGTGTATGGGAAAAAGTTAGGATAATGTAAATAAAAATTACCAATTTTGTTCGTTATATTTGTAATTTATAAGGAAAACAAAGTATTAAATGGCATTATAGTAATGTCTCCAAGATTTTCGACAGTAGGAAAACATTTTTTATTATAATCTAATAAATATATATATTCTTATCAGTTTTATTAATATCCAATGTATCTAATTTTGAATATATTCCGGTATTAGACAATGTAAATTTAATCTAATAAGCTTAAGAATTGTTGTAAGTTCATGAGGATCTATTAAATGAATTCCAAAATTCTGATATGAATAAGTATAAGATGAATTCAAGAATAATAAATAGGTTAAATATGACTGGATAAATTTGTTTCTTTGGTCTTCTTATTTGTGAAATGTGAGGAAGATAATAGTCAAATACCAATTAGGGGTTCTAAAAAATTTAATGTGCCAGTAGAACTATGGCTGGTGAGGGTTTTGAGGCAGACGTATCCAAAGACATCCGGATGACGTATATTTATAAGCATAGATGATCAACTATATATTTGTGTATTTAAATTCTTACAATTATAACTAGATTTGGGGCTGGTCTTTTTTTTGATTTAGTTATATTAAGCCAGTAATAATTTTAGTTTTTTTTAGTTTTACCGGGAGTCTATAATAGGGCATGTAAATAGTATCAGAGTTAGTAAAATCGGACACGAACTCCCCCACCCGACTGTTAGCTAGTATATCAATGGCTCCCATCGTCCTGAGTAAGCTAGCTTCTGTTAAAACTATGACTCATAAAAGAAATAAGAAAACAATTATTGAGAACAGATTTGCTTTAAGGTAAACTTTAAATCTAGTAAGAAAGTAGTATTACTTTCATTATATATTTTTCCCCATGCAGATTCACACAGTATCCTTATATATTTTCTTTGAGTTTAGTTTATTCTAATCGCACGCATTTGCGTTTTGATTTCTGTCTCATTGTTACATTACAAAAATATGGCGCCCAACGTGGGGCCCGAAGGAATAGCTCGTTCTTTCTGGCTCAAAAATTTTTCTGTTATTAAATTGTAAATTTCAACGTTGTAGAGATTCTAAAATTATTTTTCATCGATACTATATTTGATAATGAATAACGTTTGAATCTTTTCTGGACTTTTAGTTACTTGAGGTTTTATTGGTTTGAGTAGACTAACCGATTAGATTTCAATTGTTCTTTCTTTATCTTCGATAGTGCGATGAAATAAATTTTAGTTTTTCTAAGTACGATTATGTTCTAATTTATATATGGAGTGTGATACGATTGTTAGCTCATTTTATACAGTGGAAATCATAATGTTGCATCTGCATTTTATGACCTAGTATTAAAATGATTGGTTACTAAGAAAAACTGTTACTTTGCTAATGGTATCAATTTCATATATATTTTAGTCACGTTATTTAACTCAATAGACCAATTATTGTTTGCATTATAGTAATTATTTTAACTATTGCTTAAAATATTTTTTTTGAATCTTATCGTTTCTCACATAGAACATTTAAGAAGATCAGTTATTGTTTTTTAAAGTTACATATTTTTTTGATTTGGAAACCGAGTCTGAATTAAGAGTTCTTTATTTTTTTCTGAGTTAAATTCAGAAAAAAAACTTAGTTAAAAAAAAAAAAAAATTAATATATATATATATATATATATAAATTTATAACTCTTATAGCAATATTTAAATTCGAGATTTTCATAATTTTTATTTCATAGAGAAATCTAAAAAAATAAAAAGAAATTTTTTTGTGAATCTTTGATTAATTATAATACGTTTTGCATTAACCTATTTAATTCTATTTTATATATTAATTCAACGAATAGGAAATAGAAGCAGTAAACACTATTATAAATGAGAATACTTTCAAATTTAAAATTTTTTTTTAAAGCTCAAAATAGTATAAAATTTGAGATTTTTTTTGCAAATGTTTTAACTATTATCAATATCATTCTCGTTCTAGAATCCCATTAATTTTACTTATATTAGCACATTACATGAAGATAGTTAAAATCTATCTTTAAAAAAAAAACGACTATTTACTATTTTTCATTAAATTCTACTATTTTTCATTAAATTGTACTATTTTTAACTTTGTATATACTTAAACTACATAGTTTCTTTCCGTTTGTTATTTTATATAAATTTTGTTCTAAGTCATTCGACACAATGGCAACAGATTCTAACTCTCCTCCAATTTCTATACCACCACCTTTGCCTACGGCTCCGGTTATTATAGAACCATCAGTATGTCAGATTTGTAAAATTTCAATGAATGTGGGACAAGATTGTTTGATAATTAATGAGTGTAGACATGCTTTCCATAGGTCATGCATAGAAAACCATTTAGCCACGTGTTTCGACTGTCCCATTTGCAAGAGACACTGTCAACTGTCTGAATTAAAGAAACTTATGATCAATCCGAAAGGTAGTTTGGTCAGAAATATTGCTCCAAAGCCACGAGGTGCAATGTCTAAGCACTATCAAACTAGAAGCGTCAGTAGAAACCTAGGTCAAGACCCTTCAGAGGTTAGTTTTAGCAATGAACCAAATGAAGGGCCTGTACCATCGCCTGAGACCAATGCACCGAATCCTACAATTGATTTTTTTAATGAACCGACTAATACAGCGACTATAGGTAGTAATGGTATTGATTACCAAGAGATCAATCGAATGATTGAACAAAACCTGACACGTCTGTTGACGAATATGAATTTAGCATCAAACATTAACCCTGAAGTACATCAAAATCAAAACAGACCAATTAGTATTTTTAATTCAAATAACAATTTGTTTGATCAACCAAACGATAATATTTTACATTCCCAAATTCGTATCAATTCATCCGCTAATTCCTATCATAGTACAATAAATGCTGATAAAATTTCTCTAATTATACAAAATTGGAACGTTAAGTTCGACGGTATGTCAAATGGTTTGAGTATTGAAGAATTTTTTTAATAACGATTTTTCAATTATATGCCGAAATTTAAATATATTGCTAACGGGGAAATCAAGAGAGTGGTATTGGCGATATCATAAAAGAGTTCAGGTCATTGAATGGAACAATTTCTGTGAAGCGATAAGATGTCAGTATCGTGAATTTAAATCGTCCTTTGACATAAGAGAGGAAATTCGCAATAGAAAGTAGAAACCTGGTGAATCATTCGATTCTTTTTATGAAGGGGTTTCTACCATTATGGACAAATTACCTACTCCAATGTCTGAGCTCGAATTGATTGAAATTTTAGCAAGAAACTTACGCCCAGATATTAGGCGTGCACTCTATTCCACACCTAAGAAAACTGATGCAAATGCGTGAAAATTTCTTAGCAGATGAGCATGTTCGCAAAAATATGTTCCCTAGAAATTTTAACCCAAACCCACCTCGTCGTATAGCTGAATTATCGACAGAAAATCTTGACGAAAACTCTGTTTGTTCTGATGAATTAAATACAGAATTATCTGTTAATAATGCTGTACAAAATATAGAGTATAATGGAAAATGCTGGAACTGTGGGGAAATAGGCCAGCATTGGCAGGACTGCCTTAAAGATAGGACCATATTCTGCTATGGATGTGGTGAAAAACAAGTATACAAACCTAATTGCTCCAGGTGTGCCTTAAAAAAACAAAATGTGACAAAAAACTTCAATATTCCTTTTCCAAAGGAAATCAAATAACACAAATTAACAATTTTTCTATAAATCGAAACCTCTCTGATACTGACCCCTGCAAACCTACCGGACATGCCTTTAGTAATAATTATGAATTTGGCCAGATTAAAATACTTCAACACAAATATGTCGATGAAGACAAAAATTTGTTAAAGAATGCAGATAATTATAAGTCGGTTAAATATTCACCTGAAATTATTTACCCTCGATTACCTTATCATAGGCGTTGGCAATTATATCTTGAAAAACGAACGCAAATTTTTAACGTTTCAGTAATTTCTGAGTTCACAAAAAAGAAAACAAAGCGATCTACTATTCGGTTAAGAAAATATTTTAGATTAAACAAATTTTGTAGAAAATTTTTAGTCTCAACCATAGTGTCAGATGAAAAAGATTTACGATATTATGCTAAAGTAACTTTTTTGGAATTCACAGAATATGGCCTTTTAGATACGGGCGCCAATATTAGTTGTATTGGTTCAAATTTAGCACAATAAGATTTTTCTAAATATTCAAAATTTTACAAATGTAAGTCATTTGTAAAAACAGCATATGGTAAACTTCAATCTGTTTTGGGAGGGCTAGGGCAGATATGTCTTTCAAAAACACTACAAAAACTATAAAATTATTTATAATCCCCTCTATTGCTCAAAGACTCATTTTGGGATTAGACTTTTGGAAGTCATTTAACCTATGTCCAGAGTTTATTGGGTCTGCTAATCATTGCCTTAAATAATCAATCGAATAGTCCGTCTGATTTAAATAGTATGTCTGATGTTTTGTCTGACTTTGCAAAAACTACTAACCACATAGAAGAAAACTGTTATCCACTTGATAATGACCAGAAAAAGCAGCTAGACTCTATAAGTAGTTTATTTCCTCATTTTGACAAACAAGGTCTGGGTAGAACAAAATTAATCGAACACAAAATTGATGTCGGTAATGCTTCTCCTGTAAAACAGAGATTTTACCCAGCAGTAGTGAAGCTTATGTATGGCGAAATAGACAGGATGTTAGCGTTAGGGGTTATTGAACCATCTTCTTCTCCTTGGAGCTCGCCAATGAGGTTGGTGGTCAAACCTAATAAAGTACGTTTGTGTTTGCATGCGAGAAAATTAAATATGGTAACCAAAAAAGACGCTTACCCTTTACCAAATATTGGTGGAATTTTGGCAAGGCTCCCAAAAGCGAACATAATCTCGAAACTAGATTTGAAAGACGCTTACTGGCAAATTGGTCTGGACGACACTTCTAAACCTTTAACGGCTTTTACAGTCCCCGGAAGACCAATGTATCAGTTTGTGGTGATGCCGT
This sequence comes from Bellardia bayeri, assembly GCA_950370525.1. Lineage (NCBI taxonomy): Eukaryota > Metazoa > Arthropoda > Insecta > Diptera > Calliphoridae > Bellardia > Bellardia bayeri. The sequence continues at coordinate 37,827,932 of OX493268.1, read as the reverse complement.
TCGGGTTATATAACGCCCCCCAAACCATGTGTAGATTGATTGACGAACTTATACCTCCAGATTTAAAAAATGCTGTTTTTGGCTATTTAGATGACCTGATCATAGTTTCAGAAGATTTTGAGTCACACATTGAAATTTTGGTAAGAATTGCATCACAATTTAGGAAAGCAAACCTAACTTTAAACGTGCCAAAAAGCAAATTTTGCGTAACTAAAACGAATTATTTAGGGTTTGTAATAGGTGACGGAGGTGTAACAACTGATCCCGAAAAAATAAGTGCGATAGTCAATTGTCCTGTTCCTAAAAATCTCAAACAAGTGAGAGGGTTCCTTGGATTGGCGGGATGATATCGCAGATTCATTGAAAACTTTGCGACCGAGGTGTATCCAATTACAAATGTTGTGTCAACGAAGAAGAAATTTACTTGGACGCCTGAGGCTCAAACAGTCTTTATAAAAGTAAAACATCTACTTACAACTGCTCCTGTCCTGACAAATCCGGACTTTTCGAAAAAGTTTTTCCTGCACTGTGACGCGAGTGATTATGGCATTGGCGCAGTTCTGGTGCAATTGGATGCTCAAGGTGAAGAAAAGCCCATTGCATACATGAGTAAAAAGCTTAATGCAGCGCAACGTAATTACTCCGTCACAGAGCGTGAATGCTTGGCAGCTCTGGAAGCAATTAAAAAGTTTAGATGTTATTTAGAAATGCAGAAGTTTGAAGTTATAACAGACCACTCGAGCCTACTGTGAAACAACCAGATCTTAATGGACGACTAGCCCGTTGGGTTTTTAAGTTGCAACCTTACAAATTCTCCATAAGCCACAGAAAAGAAAAAGAAAATATAGTACCAGATGCCTTATCCAGAATACCTAGTGATACAGTTAATGCCTTGGAAATTGTTGAGCCGGAAGTAGACTTAAACTCGCCCTACTTTGAAGACCAAGAATATAAGGATTTGAAAAATAAAATAATCCAAAATCAAAGTAAATATCCTGATGTTAAAGTGGAAGATAAGTATGTTTATATACGTACTGAACACTATAGTGGCGATGAAGAACAAGAAAATTCATCTTGGAAATTGTGGATACCGGTGAGACTTCGAGAAGCTACTTTAGCACATGATCCACCTACTTTGGCACACGGAGGAATGATTAAAACATTGGATATATTGCGAAGAAATTTTTATTGGCCTGGTTTAATTAAAGATGTACGAAATTGTGACACCTGTAAGGCAACTAAAGCACCAAATGTTACAATGAAACCGCCAATGGGAAACCATATAATATCGGTGAGGCCTTTCCAACGATTATATATTGACCTTTTAGGACCTTATCCGAGGAGTAAGTCAGGTTTCGTTGGCTTATTGATTGTACTGGACACCTCACTAAACTTCACTGGTTATGTCCTCTTAGGAAGTTTACATCGGCAAATATTCAGAATTATTTAGAACAAAACATTTTTCATATGTATGGTGTTCCAGAGGTCATAATTAGTGATAATGGCAGTCAGTTTAAATCCAATGAGTTGAATGCATTCTTTACCAAATATGCCATAAAACATACCTATACGGCATACTACTCCCCCCAAGCAACCCGAAAGGGTTAACCGATCACTTATCGCCGGAATTGAAAAAGGACCATCTACTTTGGGATGAGCAGGTCAGCGCTATTATTTGTGCACTCCGAAACTCCTATCATCAAACCATTAAGGTTTCTCCTTATCATGCACTTTTCGGGTTTGACATGATAACACATGCGTCTTCTTACGAACTTCTTAGAAAGCTCGAACTGTTAGATGAACCATCTGCTAAGATTTCTCGTGACGATCACCTTCAACTAATTAGGCAAAATTTAAAGATCAAGAAGTTTTTAGGCGTTATTTTACGCAAAGCAATATGGAGAAAAATTTTAATGCCAAATTGTGCCCAGTGTTTGTTAAAGATAGAATTCACGAGAAAATCGGAAATCACTACTATGTCTTAGAGGATTTACAAGGAAAACTTGTTGGTACATATCACGGCAAGGATATTCGACCATAAACGACCTCTTTCAAGCTATTTTTCTTACGTAAACATGCAAAATATCTAGTTTTGTAATGGACGTTTATGTCCAGAAACAAAATTGTACACTTACCCTATTTTTCTAGCAGCGCATAAATTTTCTTGTGGTATGGTAATTTGCCCTCGAATAGTCTCTTACTAAATTTAATTTTTTCTTCTTTGTGACTTAAAATTTACTTGCTCATACATATTTGTAAAAAAAAAAAAAAAAGTAATTGTACTATTTTAAATACGGACACCCTATGTACGATAAATTGTCATATGGCAACCTTTGGTATTTTGACAGTTCATTTCTGATCTATTACAAAAATGTTTTGACGCGAGCTTTCGTTCGGCTTCTTGTTTGAACGATATTTCCTTTTTCGTTCAACCTGCAAAGCAGACACACATTAATTTGGATAAGTATAAGTGGATACTAAATCGTTAAATATATTTGGAATCCTATTGTGTAGACTGCCTTCTCTACTATTAATTGTGGTAATCAAGTCCGGCTAAAACTACAGTGGAGTAGTCAGCTGAGCCTCTTTCATAGCTGTCGAACAAAAGAAGTTGGCAAAATTTTTGAGAAGATAGCGTCTTTAATTTCAAGACACTAGACTGTCACCGGCGTGGCGTGTTCATTTATTTAAAAGCAAACGCTGTCCTACTCCGGCAGATTTCATTTGCGACTTCGTTCACATGTAATTTGCATTACAAAACAACGAATAACGTGGTTAAAAGGTAAAACATAATTTTTATTCACAAATATAAACCTTATTATAGTTCCTCTAATAGATTGACTAATACAGAGTTAGTCAGATAGGCCACTAGAGCGAAATCATCCAGAAACCACCCATCATAAACTAGGCATCATATAATTCCCCAATTTCAGCAGGCCAAAACTGATGGCCCCAGAAAAGCTACTCAGCACCAGCTTAAAAATACGAGTAGATAAGTGGCTTTTCAATATCTCCCCCATGTTAATTCAACAGCCCAGACATCTTCATATATAAAATTTAAATATACCCACTGTATGTCATTAACAAGTGTAATTGTGATCAAAATTGATTTTCAAATTTATGCAGTCTTCAAGATTAAGTAACGAAATCAACAAAATTTACTTATTCACTCGTATGTAATTCCCTTGGTCATCCCTTATAGTATGGTTCATTATTAAATCTATAAAACCAAGTAAATTAAATATAAAAGCAAAACGCAAAGCGCACCAACAGGAATATATAAATAATAATACAAATCTTAGGTGAAAGTGTTCATTGCAAAATTTTATGGTATGTAATAAACTTTAAACAATACCGGTAGAAATTTAAAGCACTAACTATGTAAACTTTGGACCCAACCACAACCAGGCAAATTAAAAGCTCTCAACAATGATCTAGTGGCAAATTTTTTATTGCAAGAACAAACATCAACTTTATTTTACTATCCCAGCACTGAAACCTGCATCGAGTTCCCAAGGAGGCCTTCTTCAGATCCCGATTCAGGGTAAGTTAACACCTTTTATTAATTTCTTGTTTTTAAACATACAAACCAACTACGATGAAAATTTTGATTTCGAACCAAAAGAATAACACTAAAAAAAAAAAACTAACATTCGATTGAAAACCAAAAATCAACTTCTCAAACATGTTGCATTTAACGTGTTAAGGTTATTTTTACTCATTTCGTAAATTTTGTTTTCTCATTCCAACCAGAAAAATTACTTAAAAAAAACAATTAAGGAAAACAAAACAATGAGAGAGATACTGATTTTTATTGTTCAACAAAGAGAATGAGTGAGTTTTAAACGTCAATAAATTCTATTTTGTTCTGATTTTTTTTGACATGGATTTCGTTGTTGTTTGTTTGTATGTATGAAAAAAAAATAAATTTGCCACATAAATAAAGATGTTATTGACAATTGTTGTGTATGGGAAAAAGTTAGGATAATGTAAATAAAAATTACCAATTTTGTTCGTTATATTTGTAATTTATAAGGAAAACAAAGTATTAAATGGCATTATAGTAATGTCTCCAAGATTTTCGACAGTAGGAAAACATTTTTTATTATAATCTAATAAATATATATATTCTTATCAGTTTTATTAATATCCAATGTATCTAATTTTGAATATATTCCGGTATTAGACAATGTAAATTTAATCTAATAAGCTTAAGAATTGTTGTAAGTTCATGAGGATCTATTAAATGAATTCCAAAATTCTGATATGAATAAGTATAAGATGAATTCAAGAATAATAAATAGGTTAAATATGACTGGATAAATTTGTTTCTTTGGTCTTCTTATTTGTGAAATGTGAGGAAGATAATAGTCAAATACCAATTAGGGGTTCTAAAAAATTTAATGTGCCAGTAGAACTATGGCTGGTGAGGGTTTTGAGGCAGACGTATCCAAAGACATCCGGATGACGTATATTTATAAGCATAGATGATCAACTATATATTTGTGTATTTAAATTCTTACAATTATAACTAGATTTGGGGCTGGTCTTTTTTTTGATTTAGTTATATTAAGCCAGTAATAATTTTAGTTTTTTTTAGTTTTACCGGGAGTCTATAATAGGGCATGTAAATAGTATCAGAGTTAGTAAAATCGGACACGAACTCCCCCACCCGACTGTTAGCTAGTATATCAATGGCTCCCATCGTCCTGAGTAAGCTAGCTTCTGTTAAAACTATGACTCATAAAAGAAATAAGAAAACAATTATTGAGAACAGATTTGCTTTAAGGTAAACTTTAAATCTAGTAAGAAAGTAGTATTACTTTCATTATATATTTTTCCCCATGCAGATTCACACAGTATCCTTATATATTTTCTTTGAGTTTAGTTTATTCTAATCGCACGCATTTGCGTTTTGATTTCTGTCTCATTGTTACATTACAAAAATATGGCGCCCAACGTGGGGCCCGAAGGAATAGCTCGTTCTTTCTGGCTCAAAAATTTTTCTGTTATTAAATTGTAAATTTCAACGTTGTAGAGATTCTAAAATTATTTTTCATCGATACTATATTTGATAATGAATAACGTTTGAATCTTTTCTGGACTTTTAGTTACTTGAGGTTTTATTGGTTTGAGTAGACTAACCGATTAGATTTCAATTGTTCTTTCTTTATCTTCGATAGTGCGATGAAATAAATTTTAGTTTTTCTAAGTACGATTATGTTCTAATTTATATATGGAGTGTGATACGATTGTTAGCTCATTTTATACAGTGGAAATCATAATGTTGCATCTGCATTTTATGACCTAGTATTAAAATGATTGGTTACTAAGAAAAACTGTTACTTTGCTAATGGTATCAATTTCATATATATTTTAGTCACGTTATTTAACTCAATAGACCAATTATTGTTTGCATTATAGTAATTATTTTAACTATTGCTTAAAATATTTTTTTTGAATCTTATCGTTTCTCACATAGAACATTTAAGAAGATCAGTTATTGTTTTTTAAAGTTACATATTTTTTTGATTTGGAAACCGAGTCTGAATTAAGAGTTCTTTATTTTTTTCTGAGTTAAATTCAGAAAAAAAACTTAGTTAAAAAAAAAAAAAAATTAATATATATATATATATATATATAAATTTATAACTCTTATAGCAATATTTAAATTCGAGATTTTCATAATTTTTATTTCATAGAGAAATCTAAAAAAATAAAAAGAAATTTTTTTGTGAATCTTTGATTAATTATAATACGTTTTGCATTAACCTATTTAATTCTATTTTATATATTAATTCAACGAATAGGAAATAGAAGCAGTAAACACTATTATAAATGAGAATACTTTCAAATTTAAAATTTTTTTTTAAAGCTCAAAATAGTATAAAATTTGAGATTTTTTTTGCAAATGTTTTAACTATTATCAATATCATTCTCGTTCTAGAATCCCATTAATTTTACTTATATTAGCACATTACATGAAGATAGTTAAAATCTATCTTTAAAAAAAAAACGACTATTTACTATTTTTCATTAAATTCTACTATTTTTCATTAAATTGTACTATTTTTAACTTTGTATATACTTAAACTACATAGTTTCTTTCCGTTTGTTATTTTATATAAATTTTGTTCTAAGTCATTCGACACAATGGCAACAGATTCTAACTCTCCTCCAATTTCTATACCACCACCTTTGCCTACGGCTCCGGTTATTATAGAACCATCAGTATGTCAGATTTGTAAAATTTCAATGAATGTGGGACAAGATTGTTTGATAATTAATGAGTGTAGACATGCTTTCCATAGGTCATGCATAGAAAACCATTTAGCCACGTGTTTCGACTGTCCCATTTGCAAGAGACACTGTCAACTGTCTGAATTAAAGAAACTTATGATCAATCCGAAAGGTAGTTTGGTCAGAAATATTGCTCCAAAGCCACGAGGTGCAATGTCTAAGCACTATCAAACTAGAAGCGTCAGTAGAAACCTAGGTCAAGACCCTTCAGAGGTTAGTTTTAGCAATGAACCAAATGAAGGGCCTGTACCATCGCCTGAGACCAATGCACCGAATCCTACAATTGATTTTTTTAATGAACCGACTAATACAGCGACTATAGGTAGTAATGGTATTGATTACCAAGAGATCAATCGAATGATTGAACAAAACCTGACACGTCTGTTGACGAATATGAATTTAGCATCAAACATTAACCCTGAAGTACATCAAAATCAAAACAGACCAATTAGTATTTTTAATTCAAATAACAATTTGTTTGATCAACCAAACGATAATATTTTACATTCCCAAATTCGTATCAATTCATCCGCTAATTCCTATCATAGTACAATAAATGCTGATAAAATTTCTCTAATTATACAAAATTGGAACGTTAAGTTCGACGGTATGTCAAATGGTTTGAATATTGAAGAATTTTTTTAATAACGATTTTTCAATTATATGCCGAAATTTAAATATATTGCTAACGGGGAAATCAAGAGAGTGGTATTGGCGATATCATAAAAGAGTTCAGGTCATTGAATGGAACAATTTCTGTGAAGCGATAAGATGTCAGTATCGTGAATTTAAATCGTCCTTTGACATAAGAGAGGAAATTCGCAATAGAAAGTAGAAACCTGGTGAATCATTCGATTCTTTTTATGAAGGGGTTTCTACCATTATGGACAAATTACCTACTCCAATGTCTGAGCTCGAATTGATTGAAATTTTAGCAAGAAACTTACGCCCAGATATTAGGCGTGCACTCTATTCCACACCTAAGAAAACTGATGCAAATGCGTGAAAATTTCTTAGCAGATGAGCATGTTCGCAAAAATATGTTCCCTAGAAATTTTAACCCAAACCCACCTCGTCGTATAGCTGAATTATCGACAGAAAATCTTGACGAAAACTCTGTTTGTTCTGATGAATTAAATACAGAATTATCTGTTAATAATGCTGTACAAAATATAGAGTATAATGGAAAATGCTGGAACTGTGGGGAAATAGGCCAGCATTGGCAGGACTGCCTTAAAGATAGGACCATATTCTGCTATGGATGTGGTGAAAAACAAGTATACAAACCTAATTGCTCCAGGTGTGCCTTAAAAAAACAAAATGTGACAAAAAACTTCAATATTCCTTTTCCAAAGGAAATCAAATAACACAAATTAACAATTTTTCTATAAATCGAAACCTCTCTGATACTGACCCCTGCAAACCTACCGGACATGCCTTTAGTAATAATTATGAATTTGGCCAGATTAAAATACTTCAACACAAATATGTCGATGAAGACAAAAATTTGTTAAAGAATGCAGATAATTATAAGTCGGTTAAATATTCACCTGAAATTATTTACCCTCGATTACCTTATCATAGGCGTTGGCAATTATATCTTGAAAAACGAACGCAAATTTTTAACGTTTCAGTAATTTCTGAGTTCACAAAAAAGAAAACAAAGCGATCTACTATTCGGTTAAGAAAATATTTTAGATTAAACAAATTTTGTAGAAAATTTTTAGTCTCAACCATAGTGTCAGATGAAAAAGATTTACGATATTATGCTAAAGTAACTTTTTTGGAATTCACAGAATATGGCCTTTTAGATACGGGCGCCAATATTAGTTGTATTGGTTCAAATTTAGCACAATAAGATTTTTCTAAATATTCAAAATTTTACAAATGTAAGTCATTTGTAAAAACAGCATATGGTAAACTTCAATCTGTTTTGGGAGGGCTAGGGCAGATATGTCTTTCAAAAACACTACAAAAACTATAAAATTATTTATAATCCCCTCTATTGCTCAAAGACTCATTTTGGGATTAGACTTTTGGAAGTCATTTAACCTATGTCCAGAGTTTATTGGGTCTGCTAATCATTGCCTTAAATAATCAATCGAATAGTCCGTCTGATTTAAATAGTATGTCTGATGTTTTGTCTGACTTTGCAAAAACTACTAACCACATAGAAGAAAACTGTTATCCACTTGATAATGACCAGAAAAAGCAGCTAGACTCTATAAGTAGTTTATTTCCTCATTTTGACAAACAAGGTCTGGGTAGAACAAAATTAATCGAACACAAAATTGATGTCGGTAATGCTTCTCCTGTAAAACAGAGATTTTACCCAGCAGTAGTGAAGCTTATGTATGGCGAAATAGACAGGATGTTAGCGTTAGGGGTTATTGAACCATCTTCTTCTCCTTGGAGCTCGCCAATGAGGTTGGTGGTCAAACCTAATAAAGTACGTTTGTGTTTGCATGCGAGAAAATTAAATATGGTAACCAAAAAAGACGCTTACCCTTTACCAAATATTGGTGGAATTTTGGCAAGGCTCCCAAAAGCGAACATAATCTCGAAACTAGATTTGAAAGACGCTTACTGGCAAATTGGTCTGGACGACACTTCTAAACCTTTAACGGCTTTTACAGTCCCCGGAAGACCAATGTATCAGTTTGTGGTGATGCCGTTCGGGTTATATAACGCCCCCCAAACCATGTGTAGATTGATTGACGAACTTATACCTCCAGATTTAAAAAATGCTGTTTTTGGCTATTTAGATGACCTGATCATAGTTTCAGAAGATTTTGAGTCACACATTGAAATTTTGGTAAGAATTGCATCACAATTTAGGAAAGCAAACCTAACTTTAAACGTGCCAAAAAGCAAATTTTGCGTAACTAAAACGAATTATTTAGGGTTTGTAATAGGTGACGGAGGTGTAACAACTGATCCCGAAAAAATAAGTGCGATAGTCAATTGTCCTGTTCCTAAAAATCTCAAACAAGTGAGAGGGTTCCTTGGATTGGCGGGATGATATCGCAGATTCATTGAAAACTTTGCGACCGAGGTGTATCCAATTACAAATGTTGTGTCAACGAAGAAGAAATTTACTTGGACGCCTGAGGCTCAAACAGTCTTTATAAAAGTAAAACATCTACTTACAACTGCTCCTGTCCTGACAAATCCGGACTTTTCGAAAAAGTTTTTCCTGCACTGTGACGCGAGTGATTATGGCATTGGCGCAGTTCTGGTGCAATTGGATGCTCAAGGTGAAGAAAAGCCCATTGCATACATGAGTAAAAAGCTTAATGCAGCGCAACGTAATTACTCCGTCACAGAGCGTGAATGCTTGGCAGCTCTGGAAGCAATTAAAAAGTTTAGATGTTATTTAGAAATGCAGAAGTTTGAAGTTATAACAGACCACTCGAGCCTACTGTGAAACAACCAGATCTTAATGGACGACTAGCCCGTTGGGTTTTTAAGTTGCAACCTTACAAATTCTCCATAAGCCACAGAAAAGAAAAAGAAAATATAGTACCAGATGCCTTATCCAGAATACCTAGTGATACAGTTAATGCCTTGGAAATTGTTGAGCCGGAAGTAGACTTAAACTCGCCCTACTTTGAAGACCAAGAATATAAGGATTTGAAAAATAAAATAATCCAAAATCAAAGTAAATATCCTGATGTTAAAGTGGAAGATAAGTATGTTTATATACGTACTGAACACTATAGTGGCGATGAAGAACAAGAAAATTCATCTTGGAAATTGTGGATACCGGTGAGACTTCGAGAAGCTACTTTAGCACATGATCCACCTACTTTGGCACACGGAGGAATGATTAAAACATTGGATATATTGCGAAGAAATTTTTATTGGCCTGGTTTAATTAAAGATGTACGAAATTGTGACACCTGTAAGGCAACTAAAGCACCAAATGTTACAATGAAACCGCCAATGGGAAACCATATAATATCGGTGAGGCCTTTCCAACGATTATATATTGACCTTTTAGGACCTTATCCGAGGAGTAAGTCAGGTTTCGTTGGCTTATTGATTGTACTGGACACCTCACTAAACTTCACTGGTTATGTCCTCTTAGGAAGTTTACATCGGCAAATATTCAGAATTATTTAGAACAAAACATTTTTCATATGTATGGTGTTCCAGAGGTCATAATTAGTGATAATGGCAGTCAGTTTAAATCCAATGAGTTGAATGCATTCTTTACCAAATATGCCATAAAACATACCTATACGGCATACTACTCCCCCCAAGCAACCCGAAAGGGTTAACCGATCACTTATCGCCGGAATTGAAAAAGGACCATCTACTTTGGGATGAGCAGGTCAGCGCTATTATTTGTGCACTCCGAAACTCCTATCATCAAACCATTAAGGTTTCTCCTTATCATGCACTTTTCGGGTTTGACATGATAACACATGCGTCTTCTTACGAACTTCTTAGAAAGCTCGAACTGTTAGATGAACCATCTGCTAAGATTTCTCGTGACGATCACCTTCAACTAATTAGGCAAAATTTAAAGATCAAGAAGTTTTTAGGCGTTATTTTACGCAAAGCAATATGGAGAAAAATTTTAATGCCAAATTGTGCCCAGTGTTTGTTAAAGATAGAATTCACGAGAAAATCGGAAATCACTACTATGTCTTAGAGGATTTACAAGGAAAACTTGTTGGTACATATCACGGCAAGGATATTCGACCATAAACGACCTCTTTCAAGCTATTTTTCTTACGTAAACATGCAAAATATCTAGTTTTGTAATGGACGTTTATGTCCAGAAACAAAATTGTACACTTACCCTATTTTTCTAGCAGCGCATAAATTTTCTTGTGGTATGGTAATTTGCCCTCGAATAGTCTCTTACTAAATTTAATTTTTTCTTCTTTGTGACTTAAAATTTACTTGCTCATACATATTTGTAAAAAAAAAAAAAAAGTAATTGTACTATTTTAAATACGGACACCCTATGTACGATAAATTGTCATATGGCAACCTTTGGTATTTTGACAGTTCATTTCTGATCTATTACAAAAATGTTTTGACGCGAGCTTTCGTTCGGCTTCTTGTTTGAACGATATTTCCTTTTTCGTTCAACCTGCAAAGCAGACACACATTAATTTGGATAAGTATAAGTGGATACTAAATCGTTAAATATATTTGGAATCCTATTGTGTAGACTGCCTTCTCTACTATTAATTGTGGTAATCAAGTCCGGCTAAAACTACAGTGGAGTAGTCAGCTGAGCCTCTTTCATAGCTGTCGAACAAAAGAAGTTGGCAAAATTTTTGAGAAGATAGCGTCTTTAATTTCAAGACACTAGACTGTCACCGGCGTGGCGTGTTCATTTATTTAAAAGCAAACGCTGTCCTACTCCGGCAGATTTCATTTGCGACTTCGTTCACATGTAATTTGCATTACAAAACAACGAATAACGTGGTTAAAAGGTAAAACATAATTTTTATTCACAAATATAAACCTTATTATAGTTCCTCTAATAGATTGACTAATACAGAGTTAGTCAGATAGGCCACTAGAGCGAAATCATCCAGAAACCACCCATCATAAACTAGGCATCATATAATTCCCCAATTTCAGCAGGCCAAAACTGATGGCCCCAGAAAAGCTACTCAGCACCAGCTTAAAAATACGAGTAGATAAGTGGCTTTTCAATATCTCCCCCATGTTAATTCAACAGCCCAGACATCTTCATATATAAAATTTAAATATACCCACTGTATGTCATTAACAAGTGTAATTGTGATCAAAATTGATTTTCAAATTTATGCAGTCTTCAAGATTAAGTAACGAAATCAACAAAATTTACTTATTCACTCGTATGTAATTCCCTTGGTCATCCCTTATAGTATGGTTCATTATTAAATCTATAAAACCAAGTAAATTAAATATAAAAGCAAAACGCAAAGCGCACCAACAGGAATATATAAATAATAATACAAATCTTAGGTGAAAGTGTTCATTGCAAAATTTTATGGTATGTAATAAACTTTAAACAATACCGGTAGAAATTTAAAGCACTAACTATGTAAACTTTGGACCCAACCACAACCAGGCAAATTAAAAGCTCTCAACAATGATCTAGTGGCAAATTTTTTATTGCAAGAACAAACATCAACTTTATTTTACTATCCCAGCACTGAAACCTGCATCGAGTTCCCAAGGAGGCCTTCTTCAGATCCCGATTCAGGGTAAGTTAACACCTTTTATTAATTTCTTGTTTTTAAACATACAAACCAACTACGATGAAAATTTTGATTTCGAACCAAAAGAATAACACTAAAAAAAAAAAACTAACATTCGATTGAAAACCAAAAATCAACTTCTCAAACATGTTGCATTTAACGTGTTAAGGTTATTTTTACTCATTTCGTAAATTTTGTTTTCTCATTCCAACCAGAAAAATTACTTAAAAAAAACAATTAAGGAAAACAAAACAATGAGAGAGATACTGATTTTTATTGTTCAACAAAGAGAATGAGTGAGTTTTAAACGTCAATAAATTCTATTTTGTTCTGAATTTTTTTTGACATGGTTTTCGTTGTTGTTTGTTTGTATGTATGAAAAAAAAAATTTGCCACATAAATAAAGATGTTATTGACAATTGTTGTGTATGGGAAAAAGTTAGGATAATGTAAATTAAAATTACCAATTTTGTTTTATTTTGTTCGTTATATTTGTAATTTATAAGGAAAACAAAGTATTAAATGGCATTATGGTAATGTCTCCAATATTTTCGACAGTAGGAAAACATTTTTTATTATAATCTAATAAATATATATATTCTTATCAGTTTTATTAATATCCAATGTATCTAATTTTGAATATATTCCGGTATTAGACAATGTAAATTTAATCTAATAAGCTTAAGAATTGTTGTAAGTTCATGAGGATCTATTAAATAAATTCCAAAATTCTGATATGAATAAGTATAAGATGAATTCAAGAATAATAAATAGGTTAAATATGACTGGATAAATTTGTTTCTCTGGTCTTCTTATTTGTGAAATGTGAGGAAGATAATAGTCAAATACCAATTAGGGGTTCTAAAAAAATTTAATGTGCCAGTAGAACTATGGCTGGTGAGGGTTTTGAGGCAGACGTATCCAAAGACATCCGGATGACGTATATTTATAAGCATAGATGATCAACTATATATTTGTGTATTTAAATTCTTACAATTCTAACTAGATTTGGGGCTTGTCTTTTTTTTGATTTAGTTATATTAAGCCAGTAATAATTTTAGTTTTTTTTAGTTTTACCGGGAGTCTATAATAGAGCATGTAAATAGTATCAGAGTTAGTAAAATCGGACACGAACTCCCCCACCCGACTGTTAGCTAGAATATCAATGGCTCCCATCGTCCTGAGTAAGCTAGCTTCTGTTAAAACTATGCCTCATAAAAGAAATAAGAAAAAAATTATTGAGAACAGATTTGCTTTAGGGTAAACTTTAAATCTAGTAAGAAAGTAGTATTACTTTCATTATATATTTTTCCCCATGCAGATTCACACAGTATCCTTATATATTTTCTTTGAGTTTAGTTTATTCTAATCGCACGCATTTGCGTTTTGATTTCTGTTTCATTGTTACATTACACCATTTAAAGCTTGCAGAGTACTAGTCGCTATTTTGAAGATATTTCGATAAAATTTGGTACATGATATTTTTTAGGCCTAAGGACGGATGGGATTGAAACAGGTAAAATTCGGTTCATTATTTCACCTGGCACCCATAGAAATGTACTTTCGAAATAGGGGTTTAACGATCATAAATGGCTTGAATTGTGAAAGTATTCAAACAAATTTCGACACAAATAAGTGGTAAATGAAGCAAAATCACGTCGTGCAGATCGGTCCATAATTGATCATAGCTGCCATATAAGACCCACTTCCGTGTGGGTCCAATATACTCTCTCTACTATAAAAATTTTAATGTAAATATACATATGTATGCCATGATGTTTCCTTGTGGAGATCGCCCAACACTTAAGCCTAGTACTCTGTTCAAAATTTCAAGTGAAATTCTGTCAAAATACATGTTAAAAAAAATCACATGAAATTTTCATAAAAAAATGTTGCGGAAGTAGTATTCTTTTCATTTTGTAAAAAACATATGTTTGTGGAAGGGGTTAGTCAAACACATAAATTTGAACTATTACTAAGATCCCTATATTAATTCTTACAGGCACTTGAAACCTGAAGAATATTGTTCCGTAGGAAAAGAAAACACAAGTGTTCAACTACCAAAAACCAATTGCCTGTCTTTATTTAATTCTGCTTTTTTATATAAATTAATAACTAGGTCATAAATATAAATTGGCTTAAAATACTAACCGCCTGGCCCACGATATCGAACGATAACGTTCGCATAGATAAGACTTAAGGCACAAACTTTTTATCGTATCAATTTTTTACTCAATAAAGTTTGTTTATTCCACAATCAAGTTTGTGTCTTAAGTCTTATCTGAGCGAACGTTATCGTTCGACATCGTGGGCCAGGGGGTAACTTAGCATAATTAGTTTATTGAACTGTATTGTATGTAAAATATTGTTGACTTAGCAACATACATTGTCAGCAAATATTAATTGGGTTGTTAATAAAATTGTGAAATGACAAATGAATAAAAAAAAATTAAATTAAGTAATTAACAAATGTGTTTTGTGTGTGTATGTGTTTTGTTTGTTATGTTCTTAAACAACGTATGAAATGTATCTGGCAACATTATTTTTTCACAGCGAGTTGATTAAAGTGGCAATCGTCGAATTTTCAATAACAATTGACTGTCATCCAAATTGAACCCGGTTAATTGATTTTCCCGCTTAATTGGTTTAAAATTCATGTCATCAAAAATAAATTTCCACTTACTTTTACCCGGTTAAATTGCATTATGTAACGGGTGGTTAAATTTCAAGGCCGATGTTGATTTTGAATAAAACACAAACTATTTAGGAAATTATTGTAATTTTATTTTATTATGATATATTGTTGTTACTCAAATATGTATGGAACAAAATATCGGCCAAATGGACGCCGCGACCACAGCGGCACACCTCCATCCGATGGTCCAAATTTTCGATGACCCTGAGGCATAATGGAGGTTCTATGCCGTTAATGTGCCGAATTATCTCATCCTTTAGCTCTTGAATTGTTGCTGGCTTATCGACGCACACCTTTTCTTTCAAATAACCCCAAAGAAAAAAGTCCAACGGTGTCAAATCACATGATCTTGGCGGCCAATTGACATCGCCATTACGTGAGATAACACGGCCATTGAATTTGTTGCGCAAAAGAGCCATTGTTTCGTTAGCTGTGTGGCAAGTGGCACCGTCCTGCTGAAACCACATATCGTCCACATCCATATCTTCCAATTCGGGCCATAAAAAGTTCGTTATCATCTCACGATAGCGAACACCATTCACAGTAACTGCCTGACCGGCCTCATTTTGGAAAATATACGGCCCGATGATGCCGCCAGCCCATAAACCGCACCAAACAGTCACTCTTTGTGGGTGCATTGGTTTTTCGACAATCACTCTTGGATACTCATTCACCCAAATGCGGCAATTCTGTTTATTGACGAATCCACTGAGGTGAAAATGTGCCTCATCACGAAAATCACGAAGTGCACGATATGCATTTTGATTTGAACGTCCATTTTCATAATAAGTCTGGATAACTTTAACACGTTGTTGGATTGTGTATCTCTCCATCGTTCAAATTGAGTAAGTCTGAAATAGAGAAATGTCAAATAAAATTCGGAAAAAAGCTTGGCGTTTAGGTGTGGTTCACATTCAACATCGGCCCTTACAATTTAACCACCCTTTATTATTGAAAAATAATCTGGCATTTTTGCACATACATATTTGACATCATTTGTGAAAAACACTGGGTGACATCTCTACTATGTATGTACATATATGAATTCTTTTTTAGTTTATAAATTTTATTTTTTTGTAAAACTAATGTGCACATAAATAGTGCATTTAATAGTACATACCTACCATAATAAATACCTGCGTATACACATATACATATGCACATTTTTTTCTGTTACTTGCATTTTTTTCGTTGAAGGTAAAAAAAATTATTTTGAAAAACTTAAAGTGCACATATGCGATTTCTTTTAATTAATTAGTACATAGTTCCAATTATGCGTGATTTCTGTAATTGAACAAACTGTTCTATTAAACGGCATTCTTGTAATTGAACGAATTGTTCATTTAAGCGGGTATCGGCTAATTGGTTCCCCGGTTAATTGAACAAAAAGTTGTGCAAATTTTGATGTGCAATTAACCGAAAAATACTGTATATTCTAAAATTTTTAATTTTCTGGCATCTATAAAAAAAAATACCTGCAAAATATGTGTTATAATGTCCATTAGGGCTATAGTCCATTTTCGCATAAATGCCACCTAGATGTGGTATAAATAATCTTAATTATATGCAAGTTATTAAAGATATAATCCAAAATGCAAATTTAATATAATTTTGCCTGGACATGAACCGAGCAAAAAAAAATTGCAACACTTGCTTATGCATATGTACATATGTAGGTACATATTACTTTTTTGACACATTATGTGCGTATTTCAAATTGTTTTGTTTTGCCAAAGAGTGCCTTGAAATAAAGGTGCATATACACTACGTGTTTTTTACATTGTATATGTCAAATTTTACATATGGGAGTAAAAACATGTAGTTGGTGACCTGAAAAACTTTGCTTGTGTAAAATACATGTGGAAATACATATGTATTTTTTCGATTAGAACACGCTCTATTTTCTTATGTTCAAACACATGTTTTCAAATGTATATGCCAGGCGAAAAGATTTGTCGACGGTTAAATCTGCGCTATCATTATCCGGCCGTATGAAGAATTTGCAAAAGTGTTAACTTAAGTATTTTTTTATTCCATTTTGATAATTTGATAACAATGATATAAATTATTTAAAAATTTTATACAAGCTCCACATCTTGTATATTAAAAAACGAAAAACCTTAAATCAATATTTTTGACGCCGGCAATTTAGTGACGCTTTGTAGCGGCTTTAACGCATTTTTTAAAGAAACGACATGAAAATTTATGTGTAAAAAAAGAATAATATTTAAGCGTATCAGCTGTTTTAATCATGGCGATGTCACGTGTAATTGTACATACAAGTTGGTGACCAAAAATTAAAACCCATATGTAAAATAACCAATTTTGACAGACATAAAGAAAAACATGTGAGTTGTAAACTTAAAAATACATAAGCAAAAACACGTAGTGTATAGTCATCTTAAGTGTCAACCATAAATAAATATTTAAGTTAAAAATGTGTAAAAACAGAGTGAATTTGTCTATAAAGCAAAAACTAAGCTTATTAAATGATTTTTAAAATAATGGTTTATCATATAATAACTTATCACTAAATATAAAGTTGAAACATCAACACTGTATAAAATAATCAAGAATGAAAAGAAAATTCTAGAGCTTGGAAAGTCATCCAATCTAAAATGAAAGAGGCAAAGAAAATGATTCCACCATAATATTAAAAGAGCTCTAAGTATTTGGTTTAATGATATGAGTTGGCAAAACGTCGTCATAACTAGTTTAATGCTTTTAAATAAAGCTAAAGAATTTGCTGTAGAGTTAGATGAAGAATTTGAACCAAATCGATGGCGAAAACGTAACAATATTAATTTCGGAAAAATTCAAGGGGAATCTAAAGGTAATGATGAGTCGGCAGCTGGAAATTTAAAAAACAGTATTTTGCCTAATTTAATTGAAAAGTATAGTCCTAATTGCGTTTTTAATGCGGATGAAAGAGACTTATATTACAAAGCTCTTCCTAACACAACATTTTTTAACAATGGTGATCAGTCAAAAGGCTGGAAATCCCCAAAAAGCTCGCTTAACCTATTATTTGTATGCAGTTCGGATGGCTCTTACAAAAGATTTTTAGTATTGGCAAGCCGCAGAAGCCCAGATGTTTCAAAAATAAGACAATACCGGTGACCTACTTTTCAAATAAAAACAGTTGGATGACAGTTAGCACTTGGAATGAAATACTTACCATATTGGATAATGAGATGATTAAAAATAACAAAAAAAAATTATTTTATTTATTGATAATGCCTCTTGTCACAGAGTAACCATAAATTTGTCGAATATAGAAGTACAATTTCTTCCTCCCAACACAACTTCCGCTATATACAGCTACTAGATCAAGGAATTATTCATGGCTTTAAGCACCAGTATAGACAGTTAAGAAACAACTTTGCGCTATAGAAATGGGAAAAACCGTTCCGGAGTACCTTAAATCTAACACTATGTATATTAGATGCATTGAATTTTGTAAAACGTGCATGGTGGGTTGGTCAAGCCAAATACTATTTTAAACTGTTTTAAAAAGGTAATTGTGTACTGTGTCGTATTTTAATGCTTCTTCCATTCATTACACTGTTTGTAAGAGTGTGATTTAATTTGCAACAAATGTGATTTGGTTTACAGAAAAAATTTTAACTGACTGTTAATTAATACACTGTTAATTAATACAATTTATTTAAAATTTTCATTTAGCAATTTCATAATAGCAATTATAAAAGATTAAAATTAGTGTTTTGTTGTAAAATAAGCCCTGTTTGCATATTTAATAACTTGTAATAATTTATAAAAATTCAAAATAAAATGTACTGCTTTTGGTTTGCTTACTTTAAAACGATATGTACTACATAAAATTTTCTATCATAAACCTACGGGATAATTTTTATAGACACTATACTCGTAAATTTCTCAATGAAAATTTTGACTTTACTTTTAAATATTTACAGTTAATGATCGTGTTTCGTTTTTCATAGGCTGGCTTTAAAAATGTAATTATCAACACGAAAGTGAAGACAATGAAGAGTTTTTCCCCGAAGTGCTTACACTGTTCTCCGAATACCTATATCCACTGCGATGATGATGTTGTTTGTTTCGGGACTTTTACTGACCATAAATTTGTCGAATATAGAAGTACAATTTCTTCCTCCCAACACAACTTCCGCTATATACAGCTACTAGATCAAGGAATTATTCATGGCTTTAAGCACCAGTATAGACAGTTAAGAAACAACTTTGCGCTATAGAAATGGGAAAAACCGTTCCGGAGTACCTTAAATCTAACACTATGTATATTAGATGCATTGAATTTTGTAAAACGTGCATGGTGGGTTGGTCAAGCCAAATACTATTTTAAACTGTTTTTAAAAGGTAATTGTGTACTGTGTCGTATTTTAATGCTTCTTCCATTCATTACACTGTTTGTAAGAGTGTGATTTAATTTGCAACAAATGTGATTTGGTTTACAGAAAAAATTTTAACTGACTGTTAATTAATACACTGTTAATTAATACAATTTATTTAAAATTTTCATTTAGCAATTTCATAATAGCAATTATAAAAGATTAAAATTAGTGTTTTGTTGTAAAATAAGCCCTGTTTGCATATTTAATAACTTGTAATAATTTATAAAAATTCAAAATAAAATGTACTGCTTTTGGTTTGCTTACTTTAAAACGATATGTACTACATAAAATTTTCTATCATAAACCTACGGGATAATTTTTTATAGACACTATACTCGTAAATTTCTCAATGAAAATTTTGACTTTACTTTTAAATATTTACAGTTAATGATCGTGTTTCGTTTTTCATAGGCTGGCTTTAAAAATGTAATTATCAACACGAAAGTGAAGACAATGAAGAGTTTTTCCCCGAAGTGCTTACACTGTCCTCCGAATACCTATATCCACTGCGATGATGATGTTGTTTGTTTCGGGACTTTTACTGAAGAAGAAATTTTAGAGACTGTTTGCAATAAAAACTTAAATGTACCAATTTTAGATTCAATGAATTCTGAATTCTGTTTGATGACAACACTATTTTACCATCAAATGCAGAAGTACTGAAATCGGCAAATATTTTACGAGCGTTTTGTTCACAAAATCAAATTAATTGTCATTTCATATTTGAAAAAATTGAGGACAAAGTACTCAATAACGCAGTAAATTTAAATCAGTCAAAAATAACTGATTATTTTAAATAAGTTTTTAGCCTCTATAATAATTTTACAAACATATTACCACATAGTACCTATACTGATTGGTTTACGTGGTAGTTCACTACGTGCGAACACTTAAGTAGAGTCGAAAGGACCACGTTTTAAAAAATATACTGAAGTACAAATTGTTTCTGTTTTAACAATCATAATTGCAATACATATTATTAAAGAAATAAGTAATTTATAAACGTGTTTTATTTTAAAATTTTATACCTATTTTATGCCTATAGTCCAAAAAAAGTGGCTTATATAAAAATCCAGATATAGTCGAATTCGCCTTATAGTCCACAAACAGCATGCATTTGAAGCAGTGGACTATAAGCGAATTATACTGTATTTGTTTATTCATTTTTATTTAACGATTTCGATTCAACACAGATTTTTAAATATTTT
Source organism: Bellardia bayeri (assembly GCA_950370525.1). Lineage (NCBI taxonomy): Eukaryota > Metazoa > Arthropoda > Insecta > Diptera > Calliphoridae > Bellardia > Bellardia bayeri. Next base: position 37,807,126 of record OX493268.1, on the reverse strand, counting down.
AACTTTTATTTGTTTTCTATTTAAATTCATAAAAAAGCAAAACATCCCAGCAAGCCATATGAGTCCGAAAAGAGTATTTTCTGACACCTTTTTCGGAGCGTTAACGCTCTTTATGAGCTCAAAAAACAATCATAATTGCTCCGAAAACCTTCAGAAAAGAGGGTCATTACGTTCGAAAATGGCCCGTCAGAAACGGCTCTTAGATAATGTCAGAAAAGAGTCTTTTATGAAGGTTTTTTTGGGCTCTAAAAGAGCTCTTAGATGATGTCAGAAAAGAGTCTTTTATGAGGTTTTTTTGGGCACTGTGTAATCTTGTTTTTATCATTCTTGTGTGTTACAGCTGTTTTTTTTTGTTCAAAGCACAATTAACAGGACAACAACGCTTTGGTACACACATAATTATGTGGAATATATGAGTCATACTGCGTGCCGACACAGGACACTAACAAGCAAATTTTTCTTTCGCTCCGAAAATGCTCCTTAGTTCGACTCCTTTCTGACTCCTTTTTCGGAGCGCTCCTAGAATGGTATGCTGGGATATGTGTTTTGTTTACAAAAGTACATTAGCTACACGTCAAATTTTCCGTATGAAATAATTAATGTTGCTCAACATTTTTCCCAAATTTGAACAGAGTACTTGGCTTTATAGCAGAGGTGACCACAGCTCAAACTGTATATGTATTGATGCTTATTAGGATTAGTGAGTTGGCAATGCTACCCAGAAAACACAAAAATAAGCGTTTGAAACATAATGCTATTTTACGCATATGGAAAAAGTAAAAACAAGATTCAATTAAGAAAAATTATAATTCAATTAAGAAGTTCAATTGTTTTTAACCAATCTTTAAAAATGTTTTATTAGCTGAACAGGATTAATTGAACATATTATTTTGATTTTTTCAATTAAATCAATATTATATTATATATAACCATTGATTGATCATTTCGAACCCCCTTTCAATTTACCCTTCCTAATTTAGTAATATGCCGTACTACGCTACTGCGAGACAAGGAAAAAGACTCTAAAAACTTTTTTTTATAATTCAGTTTTTGCAAAACTCAGAAAATGGTCTTTCATGCTTAACAATATCCAAACTTATTAACTTTGATAGTTCCAATTGAATTTTATCATCCCATCTCCGGTGTTTAGTAGTTACAAAAAATAACATAATCCACCAAGAAAAAAGGAGAAACGACAACAAAAACATACATACATTGCTGTTATTGATCTACAAAAAAAGTAGACGCAGCAAGAAAAGCAAAAACAAATTTGTAATAATACAAGATTTATAAATAATAATAAAGAATACACACACATTATAAACGTACGTAAATTTCGTTCTAACTCACAACACGTAAGAAAAGAAATATGATAATTCTCGTATTCTATTTCTCACAAAACGGTGAGTTTAATAGATGATGTTTACAGATTGATCATGGACAATGAAGATGGCTGATGACGCCTATGGCAGGGTAGAAAATGCATTCCAATTTGCCAATTGTTCCAGTCCTTTACAATAGTATTCTTGATTATTCGAACTATTAGCCTGAATAAAAAAACGTCTCTTTAAAAAGATAAATATTAGTTAAATTTTTTTTAAATAAATGTATTTATTTTTATTAAAAAGGTCTTCCCTTTCCTTACCATTAAAATTATTCATATCACATTGAAAAGCATCATAATGTCTTTTAATGACATATTCCCTTTTTTCCTTAAAGCTTTGATAACATAAAAAGCATTGCATGTTACCAAATGCATTATTTATCATAAAATATTTTGCGCATATCATCATTAGTTTGAAATTAAACAGGAGTGTTTGCTGGACAATTATGGCTAAAAAAATAAGAAAAAAAATATGTAGCCATCAAAGGAATGCGCCGATCGGCTGACAGCCGAGCCGCCGCCGAAACATTTTTCAGCTTAAAACAAGCCACCGTTTTAAACATTTCAGTACAATTTTTATTTTGTTTTTGTGAAGATTGTAACTTTTTCAAATAAAAACAAGTAAGAGCTATATTTGGCTGTGCTGAATATTAAATAAATAAATATATAGGCCTATATCTCGGGAACTACTGGGTGTCTGATAATTTTAACATATTAAATGAAAGGTATTAAAAATACCTTTCCAACGATATATATCATGATTATAAAATATGGACCGAAAATTGGTTAAATCCAAAAAGAATATTTTTTGACCCGAATTTATTTGTTTTTTGGAAACGTCGAATTTCAACATAATAACGGTATATTTAAAATATATATTAGTATTAACGTGGATTTCGGAAGTGGACCTTATATGGGGAAAATAATCAAATATGGACCGATATTCTAAAAATTCAGCAGTTTGATTTAGGCATGTATGTAAATGATCCGTGTAAAATTTTGGATTGGTACCCTTATTTATAAGAGATTTATGAGTATTAAAGTGATTTTCGGAAGAGGGCTTTATATGGGGCATACGGTTAAAAATAGGCCGAAATTCACAAAATTTTGTGGGACGATTTTTGTATATATGTAAATGAGCTGTGCAAAGTTTTGAGTCGGTACCGATATTTATACAATATATATAGGGATAAATGTCTTGTTCAGATGTGGTCGTTGTATGGGAGCAATGACCAACTCTGGGCCGACCGCCATAAAATTTAGTACAACAATTTATTTGCCTATAAAGATTATTCATGTCAAATTTTAGCCGTTTAACATTATTTATATCTGTTTTATGCGTATTTAAGTGAATTTTGGAAGTGGACTTTATATGGGGGCTATGGTCAAACATGGACCGAACTAAAAAAAAATTGCTTTGCGATTTATTTCTACATAAAACTTATTTTTGCTGAATTTTGTCTTGATATTCCAATTTTATAGGCATTTATGTATAATTGAGCAATATTTCGGGAAGTTTTTTGTATGGGGGCTATGAGAAATCATGGACCGATTCATACTATTTTGCGCACACTTTCTTCTTTTATTATTAGAAAAAGAACGTATACAATATTTCATGGAATTATCTGCAATATATTTCAAAATATTGCAATAAAATGGACAAAAAATATCAAATTTTTATGGAGGTTGTCTCACATATCGGTCCATAACTCTGGTTGGCCTAAACCGATTTTGCTGATTTTAAATAGCAAACTTCTCGAAAGCATGTCTGAAGATTTGGATCCCGAAGATATCTAGAGACTTCAAAAAACTGATTTCAACATCCAGACAGACAGACGGACATGGCTTAATCGACTCCGCTATCTATAAGGATCCAGAATATATATACTTTATAGGGCCGGAAAATTATATTGTGGAAATTACAAACGGACTGACAAACTTATATATACCCTTCTCTGAAGGTGAAGGGTATAAAAAAACGTATATACATATTTTTCATAGAAGCATACAAAAAAGTTAAAAAAAATGGAAAATCAAAAAATTACTGATTTCAACCAAAATTCAGGCATGGGAATGAATTTAACCCAGAATCTGATTCCGACACCGACCTGGCAGAGATAAATGATTTTGATAGTGACATTCGTGAATACGAAAAAATATTAACAACTAAAAGCCAAATAAAGGAAAAACCAAAATTGTCCTTAATAAGAAAATCTTCTACAAGATCTTGCGCTTGGAACCATTTTTGCCAAATGGTTATTTCAAGGAAAACTGTTTAGGTTATACTAGTATGTTAAGTTCGTTTTGAGGAGACTCCTATGCTTCTAAAGGGGTAATGCATTTGTTATCAATATAAATATTTAATTATAATTATACAAAATTTCAACCTATAGTATGAATTCCATCAGACGGTTCTAAGATGAGCTGCGGTGTTGGTTATGGGGTCTTCTGTGACGAACCTGAGGTAGGCATCTCGTATCGTCTTCCGAATGAGTGTAGTGTTTTCCAGGCGGAAATCTTTGCAATCATGGTAGCTTGTAATACACTACATGAACATAATATTATCGGCAATATAGGTATTTTTGTCGACAGTCAGGCGGCACTTCTCTTACTTAATGCCTACACAATTTCATCTTAACTAGTTAAGCAATGTAGGAATTCTCTGTCAAGTCTGACATTACCCTGGTATGGGTGCCTGCGCATAGGAACCACTACGGTAATGAACGGGCAAACGAACTAGCCAGAATGGGATCTGCCTTGGATATCTCCGATGGGGTCTCAGTAGCAATTCCACTGGGGACTATCAAAGGTATCATCTTCAGACATTTCCTTACAAAGGCTGAGGATAGATGTGGCCATCTTTTAACGAGAAACGCACTACGCAACTGATAACCCGAAATAGGAAGGCTGTATCAAGGTTGCTGGCAGTATTAACGGGACACTGGAGGTTGGGCAAGCACGCAAATCGCCTGGGACTGCCATTTAACGACCACTGTCGTAGTTGTAAGGATAGGGAAAAAGAGGAAACGATTTTCCACCTTCTCTGCGAATGCTCAGCCCTGAGTGTCAAAAGACATAAATTCATGGGAAACTATACATTGACCAACCTTGGTGAGGTAGCCGGGTCAAAACTCAATGATCTACTAGGATATCTCACAGCTACAGGTTGGGTCTAGCAAAACGCGACTTTCTGTACACATATTAGCTACAGTATGTTGTATACGTATATATAAATCTGACGAGTGGTGTGGTCTTTTAAAACGGGGTCCCTTCGACTCTACTTAACCGCCTGGCTCACGATGCCGAACGATAACGTTCGCTTAGATAAGACTTAAGACACAAACTTTTTATCGTATTTACTTTTTACTCAATCAAGTTTGTTTATTCAACAATCAAGTTTGTGTCTTAAGTTTTATCTAAGCGAACGTTATCGTTCGACATCGTGGGCCAGGGGGTAAGTGTTCGCACGTAGTGAACTACCACGTAAACGAACCATCCAACCAATGAACTCCATCTGAAAACGGAAAGCAGTTGACTTATGCGATCGCAATGATATTTACTATAGTGATTAAATATTGCAACTTCGGTCCAAATATATGAATTCTTGAAAATTAAAAAAAGTAAAAATTTCACAAAAGTGTATACATACACTTAGTCAATAAAGTCTGCGTTCATTGTTAAAACAAATAAAGAAGAGGTTAATAAATATGTAAATAACTGCCCACAACTTTTTACAATGAACAAATTTTAATATTGTTTATTGTTTTTAATACAAATTAAAGACGTACAGTTTGAAAGTACAATTTTATCGAGTTTTGCTGTTTTTTCAGTATTCAAGTCATCATAATTCTGAACAGGTAGAGGTTTTCAGTAAAAAGTCAATAATTTCATGGACACATTCAATATATGTATCTGTGGCAAATTGTATTGAAATGATATTTTTGAAAGGGATATCCCAAAAGTGTATTATTATTGTTTTACTTTGTTATAAGTCTTTAGATAACATTACTTAAGTTTATGGAAATAAAATGTAAACAATTTTCAGATTTGGCGTTTCTACTTTGACGTCGAACCTATTATTTGCGGCAATGCTCATGGCATTGACCTGAGCGCGAAATATTTGAAATTCTGTCCATAATTGCAAACATGCTAGAAAGATCTGTAACGAAAAATTGTCTAATGCAGTTTGGCATGTACAGATGTGTTGCAGAGATTTGCGGACATTTAGTATTGCTCAACAAGGATTTATATATTATATGAAAATAATTAAACCCAATTTATGACAAATCACAGACATCAGCAATAACTTCAGGCGTCGCAAGTCCTTCTGCATTGGAAGATGTATATAATACATACAAAACAATAATATTCATTTTTTTAAACACCTATTGCCCAACAAATATTGCCCTGGTCCTTCCCATGTGGCCCAATTCGTATCAAAATTGGTCAATACTGTTACAGCAATGTTGATGTAAATAAGAATTTATAACAATATTAGTACTTATTGAAATTTCATGGTACATGAACCTGGTCGGCGCAGGTCTCTGGTAGGCATCCGCTTCATGTGCATTCGTCGCTGTCTCATCGACGACTACTTGAAAGAGGGTAAATAATGAAACAGAACTGGGGCTGAACGTTTTTTTTCCATACAGTTAGACATAAAATTATGCCAGAGAACGCGGTCGTGAAAATAGAATCTATTTTATTTTGACAGCGTTTTTTCTTATGCTCTCACTTTAAAACACAACAATATTACCATACTTTTATTAAATTTTATTTTTTAAACAAAACCATATGTTTTGCAGCTTTAGCGCATAAAAATAAAAACAAACGAAAATCAAAGAAACGTTTAAAAGTGAGATTTTTTTAATTTAAAAGAAAATAAGTGATATTATAGAAAAATTAATTGAAGAAGTACAAAAGAATGATTGCATATATAATTTACAGTCGCCATTGTACAAAAATTTTTATTTAAAACAAGATTTGTGGACAAAAATTGGAAAAGCCGTCGGCATTACAAGTTGGTACACAGAAGAAATATAAAAACATTAAATGACAGTTCGTGAAGTTGCAGCCGTCGTTTCAATTATGAGCCTGTTTTCTCTGAGAGTTGTTTTTGCTCGAAGTTGCGGTCGTGTTTTGTTTCATTATTAAAGGTAGAATTATGCGAACGTAATGTAACGTAACGTACGTTTTTAAATAAACCAAAACAATGTAAAAGCTTACTGAAATTAACTGTCACGTTGCCGGAACGTATCAAGCTGTATAAATTAGATTTTTACGACGCCGCACAGTGGTATTTGCTCATACAATGTTTGGCAAAAAATATAAGGAGTGCTCGTAGAATGTTGAAATTTGGCACAGAGCCTTTGGTTGGCTTAATTAAGAAAAATATAAAGTTTCATCAAAATTGGCCACGCCCTCTACCCACCGCCCATAGAACCGAAAATTTATTTTTGGTCCAAAGTTTTTGAAATTTGGCACAGAGCCTTTGGTTAGCTCAAATAAGAAAAATATAAAGTTTCATCAAAATTGGCCACGCCCTCTACCCACCGCCCATAGAACCGAAAATTTATTTTTGGTCCAAAGTTTTTGAAATTTGACACAGAGCTTTTGGGTAGCTCAATTAACGCGCCCCACTTACTGCCCATATAACCCATACTATATTTTTTCCCACAACTTTTTGTTTCTTTACCAAAACTAATTATTTTATAAATAAATTTCAATACATGCATTTAAATATAGACTTTTATTCATCATCTATCATTTCAGTAACTATATCATCAAGTTTCCCTTGTCTATCGGATACCCTTCGTACCTATAGTACAAATTTAAGAATAATTTTATTTGAGTATAAACAAAATGAGTAAACTTTTAAACTCATTTTAAACTTTTTATTCATCAATTATCATTTCTTTTACTACATCATCTAGTTCCAAAATATGTTTACGTGGTTGACGTCTTATACTACTTATATAGATGATGCAAGCAAACGATGCAAAACATCAGTATTTGTTGCAGTTCTACTACATTTTCTGGAAAACATTAATCTATAATTTCTGTAATCCTTATTACGTGCTTCTTCCGCTTCCTAGGAGAGCATGCCTATAGGGAGCACTGCTGCTTCAATTATGTTATTTCCATGTATCAATACTTTATGGACAGTAGCTGGCATGAAGTACCAAATGTATTTACGCACGAATAGCTCAGCAGTATCCCACGAAAATTTCTTAAACTTCCCCGTATCAATTTTATGCCCACATGTAATTATTTGGAGAATAATTCGGAAGCGATCTATTAGTTCTTCACTAATACCTGTTATATCTACTACGAGAGCCGGATTAGAAAAGAAACGCCTTGAAGTATTCCCGTCATTCGACGACCCAGTTCCTTGTTGTATAGTCTCCACTCGCAAGTTCATGCGTTCTTTAAATGCACTGTTTGTTTTCTTGTTTTAATATCTTATTTTTTGAATCAATTGCAGACCACTTTTGAAAAGGCATATTATAAGATATATGGAGTATGCACTCCATAAATTTTATTCGAGCGTGTAATGATATTGCTGTCAATCAATTATTAAAAAGTAAAAGCCTAAAAGTATACAAAACCTTTTATTGCAAATATGCATTGCAATTTATTGTAAATATTCATTAAAAATTTTTAAGTTTTATCACAAAATTTATAAGTTTGTTCAGCGATCGTAAAAAGTCGCAGAATTTTTTTACATAAAATGAAAGAAAATATTCCAAACTTTCATTTAGAAGTAGTACTAACACGGAGGTAGACCGAGCTAACTTATTTTTTTTCTAATGAAAACAGAAAATGCTAAATTTTTTGGAGTCATTTCGATTTGCTCAGATCTCTTAAACTATATATGTAATTTAAATATTTTTTCTTTCCTATTAAATTTAAAATACTATATTTTAATAAAAATGCTCTAAAACTATTGGTAGTTGAACCATATTTATTGTAAAACAACTGAAATGTAGTAAAATTTTCATCAGTTTTCGTTGTATAATATTTTTATAACTTCACCACGAAAACAAACCATGGTTTTCTACTAATGAAACATTTGTCTGCAGAATTGCATCATTAGATTTCTAAAAAATAACTGTAAAAAAATAGATTTTTTGCCAAAAAAAAAAATACCACAGTGCGCCGTTAAGTGAGTCGTAAGCCAGTGCTGGCACTCATATGAATAAAATACAATTGCGGCACATTTACCCATTTTCGGTACATTAGAATTGATATCATTTTGGGTCAAATAATAAAAATAACAATGATAACAATAATGGTTTTAATAATAAAATTAATAATTTCTAATATTATAATTTGTAAATATATAATTATTATAATAATAAAAATAATAATGATAATGATAAAAAATACATAATAATAACAATAATAACAACAACAATAATAATATTAATAATAGAAACAAATAATAACAACCACAAAAACAAATTTACTAATGATAATAAAAAACCAACGAATTTTAATACAGTTGAACCTCGATTATCCGGTTCGCTCGGGACCGGGATTAGCACGGATAATCGAAATACACGGTTAATAGAGGTTGTATGAAAACATACAAGATTTTATTTTTTTTAATTCATTTTTATTCAGGAATTCAATTTGTATATTGCCAATAGTAATTTTTTGGCAATTTACTATTTGTGGGAGTCATCGTAAACAGGTGTTCACAGATCAAATTCCATTTACATAATGAATAAAAATACATACAAGCACATGATACAATTATGTGCGGACATATGAAGTTAAAACGGGGAACCACCGGATTAAAATTAACATAACGGATAATAGAGGTAAAAACCAAAGCATGGATAATAGAAGTAAAAATTCAAAAAATAGATGTGACCGGTTAATGGAGGCCCGGTTAATCGAGGTTTAACTGTAATAAAGATAATAATTACAATAATTTTAATGCTATGTACACAATAATAACTACAACAACAATAATAATAATAATGTATAAATTACAATGTAATGACTTTATATCCCTCGAAGCCAATTTAGTACTTTTTTCAATTTCATATTTACGAAAATAATTTAACATTGGCCATCACTATGCCAAAAAGCTCCACACTGTTTTGAACATCTGACATCAATATTGTATTATTGTGTATGCTGCATAATGTTTTGTTTATTTTATTGACGTCTGTTACGTTTGTAACTTTTCTATAACTACATACACGTACGTACATTACATTACATTGCGTTTTTTTTTAGAAATAAATAGTTTTCTTAACAAAATATATGGCAACGCTGTATGAAACGGTCACCACCAGTGTGACCAGTGGCTCGTTTCTGTATTTCTGGCATTGTAAAATTTTCGCATGAAATTAGTGAATTGCAACAAAAATAGTGTAAAATTAAACAAAAAATGGTTTTTCTCAAACAGTGTTTCTGTAACTTTATTTTGCGAGAAATATCTGTCATTTAAATAGTTTGACAACAATTATTGGAAGAATGTAAGAAAAAGTGTTTCTGTAAGAATATTTTGCGAAAAGATTCTCACAAGAACTGTCAAAAAAATTCACATTTCAAATTGGTGCGATAAACACACAATTCAAAATATATATGTACATAGATATTTTTAAATACATGTACAAACATAAATAAATAAATATTTTTTACATTATAAAACAGTGGAGTTCAGTTATTTCGAGAAAAAACAAAAATAAGCAGTTTTTTATTTTTCGTGTCCAACTGTAATTGAATCGCGTGTGTTTGCTATGTTTCATCTAACAAGAAGCAACAAAAATTCTTCATAAGTTTCTGAAAAAATGACAACAACCATCCGCATGTGTTCTCATCGCTTGCTCAAGGACGACTGCATGATTTTTTTTTTCGTCCTTGACGTTTGTCTTGCATTTGACACTTACTTACTGGAAATATTCCAATAAAAACAGAATCAGCATTGTCCGTTTTCGCATTCAAATAGAGAAACACTTTTTTCTCACAAATCGAGAAACGATGGAATTTTTTGTTTCACACTTCATCTGAGAAATTTTTCGATGCGGGAAATACAGAAACGAGCTACAGGCCTCAAACATTTTTGCAGCTAAATGCTATTCAAAATAATGCTAAAAAAATACTAAATGGATTTTTAAATGCCGAAAAAATGCTAAAATATTTTTTACTAATATTATGAAGAAATTCTTTACTATTTGTACCGCTGTTTCTACAAATTATGTTTCATTATATAAATAAAACCACACCGAACTCAAAAACAAAACAAATTGTTTATTCTCTTAAAAAATCGTAAATTAAAATTATAAAACAAAAAATTTAAAATATATATTTTTCAGTCTTTAGACATACATATGTATATGTAAATAGATATGTCAATACAGTACTTTTCGCTTATAGCGAACTTGAAGGGACTGGGCAAAATGGTTCGTTTTAAATGAAGTTCGCTTTAAATGAAGACTTGAAAAAAACCATTTATATAAGTCTATTTATTAAAACATTAGGATATTTTAATATAAAAAATTAGTTTAAAAAAAAAACAGTCATTTACCAATCTTACTTATTACCAATCATTGACCACATTGACTTCAGCCGCCTCTCCAACTATTTTTCCGCTACTGATGTTATGGCGTCTTTTAAATCGAACAGTCCAACTTTCGCTGCACTTAAATTCGGAGTAGTTAAGCATTTCTCCAAATTCTTGTGCTTTCGCCTGTAAAACGACATTGGTTATAGTCAAATTACTGTCTCTCTTTTATGTTTGAGGAGTTTTGTTCAAAATTAGTTAGGACCAAGTCCTTCTTTATTCCAAATTGTAGCAATTGTTGACTTGCTGAGGCCCAATTCTTGGCATATTTGCTTTTGTTTTACACCTTGTTGCAAGTGTTTTAATACTTCATATTTCTCTTTTAAAGTAAAACATTTTCTTTGTTTTTCATTTCGTACTACGTTCATCTTGTAATTTTGCAATTTTCAATTTAAACTTAGGGAAATTTCCTGAATCGAGAACATAGGAAAAAAACACAGCGTGTTAGTGGTGCAGTGCAAAAATATAATTTTTGTTCATAGCACCACATTTTGGTTCGTTTTAACCGAAAAATAAACAAGTTTTACGTGAAAATAAAGTTCATTGTAACCGAATGTTCGCTTTAAACGGGTTCGTAATAAGCGAAAAAATTTCATGGTTTATTAGAAATAAAACGCGTACTTTTGAAATTGGTTCATTTTATTAGGCGAAAGTTCGTATTAAACGGGTTCGTTATAAACGAAAATTATTGTATATATACATATGTATGTAAATACATAAAACAATTTTGGACAAAAGCGGCCATTAATTCATGTAACATTTTATGTATTTTATATGTTCTAAAATGTCATAAAACAAAAAAAAAAAAAAACTATTTGCTATTTTATGGCATTTATATTTACTTCAGAAATAAATTAGTTTAAACAAAAATAACAACTTTTGGCCACATATTAAATACTTCATCAAAAGTTTATTCTTCGCTTTCTGAGGGCTCTGTTATAATATTATATGTATTTGTATCAATTTTTGGATTAATTCTTTAGTTATTTCAAACCTTTGGCAGCATTTATTCAATCTTTTCAATCCACATCTTATATATATTAGAGGAGTGAATTCATTGTATTCAATATCATTCTTTTTCTTATTTTATTTTTTAAAAGATTCATTCCGCTAAATATACGTTCAACTTCTGCATTACTAAATGGCAAAACTAAATATTTTATAACAAAATCGGACAATTCCTTGAAGGGATTTTCATTCACAGCATTCCTGTGTTCATAAACTTGTATCCCAAACTCAATAGTTGAGTTCTGATTTTGCCACTCGTATGAAGTTAATTTTTGCCATTGTAATTCTAAAAATGTAATTTCATCATTTGAAAAATTTACCATTTCTTCTTTGAAATTTTCATATAATTTACTTATATTTATTTCTTGTTTACAAAAAATTTTCAAAATCATAATTAAAATATGGTGTAGGTTTATTTTGATTGTAACAGGGGTAAAAAAGAAAAATAAATTGAAGCTAGAAAATGCTAAACAAATTATTAAAAAAATGCTAAAATAAATGCCAAATGCTTAATTGAAAATTTGCAGCTAAATCAAAATAAAAAATGCTAAATCTAGCTGCAAAAATGCCAAAACGGTCACACTGATCACCACTGCTTTATAGGTACAGATTGTATTAAAAAATAAAATGTAAATGTTTCAGATTAGACAATTTTATTTGCGCAAGTATAATTTTCATTTTTATTTATTTTCTTTTGAACTTGCTTTTGTGTACACATGCAAGTAACTTGGTTGCACAAGTTTAATTTTCTTATGCTCGAATTTTCTTAATTTTTTTGACGTTTTCTCTTATTTCTGTATTCATTTTTTTGGATTATTTTACGGCGCGCATATATTGCGTCCATAAATTCATCCATATGCGTTTAATTTCTTCTAAGGTTATAGTGTTGCCGGCTTTTGCATTTCAATTAAAATTTCATTTAATGTTTCCGCCTTTTTATTGCGGTCTAAATATGAAAATGAACGAACATTAAAAATGCATTCATTTTGTTCAACTAAATTGATTAGTTGTTCCGTTTCATTTTGCATCCATTTTCTCATGATTTTTTTAATTTAATAAAAATTTATTCACAAATAAATATAAAATTTTTTTAACACAAAATTTCACAATGTAATAAAAATTTGTTCACAAATAAATATAAAATTTTCTTAACACAAAATTTGACAACACACCGAAGAAGAAATAAAAGAGAATGTCGAAAACAAATAAATATCCCAAGACAAGAATGACAGCACCAACAGAATTTCCAAGTACAGACAAGCGTGTACTCAAGCCTCGGCAATTATTTCCCCTTCAAACCGACCTTTCCATTCATACCCACAAACACTAGACTTGCGCAAATAAAATTGCCTAATATGTAAGGCGCCTAAACATCAATGTTGCGAACAAGATTGTCTTGGGTGAACATACATATGAATATTTATGTAATAAATTTGCATTAATGATGAAACAGAACACCACCGTAACTTCAAGCAAAAACGACTCTCAGAGAAAACAGGCCCATAATTGAAACGACGGCTGCAACTTCACGAACTGTCATTTATTATTTTTATATTTCTTCTGTGTACCAACCTGTAATGCCGACGGCTTTTCCACAAATTATATATGCAATCATGCTTTTGTACTTCTTTAATTAATTTTTTTATAGTATCACTTATTTTATTTTAATTCACTTTTAAGCGTTTCTTTGATTTGCTTTTGTTTTTATTTTTCTTTCGCCAAAGCTGCAAAAACATATGGTTTTGTTTACAAAATGTATAAAATTTAATAAAAGTATGGTAATATTGTTGAGAGCATTTGTGTTTTAAAGTGAGAGCATAAGAAAAAACGCTGTCAAAATAAAATAGATTCTATTTTCACGACCGCATTCTCTGGCATAATTTTAATAATTTTATACAGTTTGTATGGGAAAAAACGTTCAGCCCGAGTTCTGTTTCATCATTTAATGTTAATTACAAATATGTACATACATACGCAAACATTATACTTTCGAGTAAATTTATAGATGAATTATTTACGTAAAACAAATTTATGAATAATTTGTTCATAGAGAATAATTATATGGAACAAAAGAAATAATAATATATTTATGGCAAATTAAGAATTACAAAAATAAATAAATATCGAAAAATACAATAAAAAATTCTGGGGATGAGTCGCAAACTTTCATTACAGTCTGCAAATCCAAAAGGATTTGTTGCCACTCTTATAGCGTTTGCTAGAACAACGGTAAAAATAATCACAGTGGATCGGAATTATATAAAATTTGATTTATTTAACAAAAATGTGGATTTGATACATAAGTTATTTTAATTTGAGTGTATATGTAAGTTACTAACTAAATTTGAGTTTGTTCGTCTGCTAATTTTATTATTATTTATCAATATGTTTTACTGTGTAGATAATTTTTAATGCTAATAAAAATAGTAAACTATTCGTTCGCCAGTTTGTTTGCCTAGTATTTTCAAAAAGTTAGATTACTTTTTGCATTAAAAATTTAGTAAAAAATATGAAACAAACTCTAAAAAAACCCATTCATAGGTCTTTGTAATGTAAGTAACAACATAGATAGTACGTACATACAAACATTCATATATTCATAATTATATAGGAATAATTGCTAAATATATGTACATATGTAAGTATACATATATTAATATTTGAAAACTTGTTTAGTCCTTTCTATCAACAATGACATCGTTGAAACGAATGACAACATCAGTCATATACATATTTGAAAAAGCGTTAGTTAGGTCCTTTAGAGTGCCAACCTGTAGGCGTCTGTCGAACGGATAGCCCATGGTTCGATTATCGGGATACATTTTATCTTTAAGGCCACAGAATGAGGATGAATCTCCGCATATGTTCTGACTGTAAATCATTTAGAAAAGAGAACAAATGAATTTTATCTCATTTTGTTAGAGATGGTGGTTATATTTATGTAGACGTTCACTTACTTGGTGTTCGTTTGCTGCACTGCATCGCCAGTATAATCGGAAATCATAACAAACAAATCAAATGTCATACCCTCAGGTTTGCCCCTGGGTAGAAGCATATGTTCTGGCCATCCACAACCACAGAAGCGAAATTCGGCCAAACGCTCTGTCTCAGTAGGCTGATGATTGGGTCCAATAGGTCTAAATGTTCGTTCATATGGTATTGTGATGCTTGACTTATTCGATGATTGGCGTATGTTGTTAGGTCCTGGCATTACTGCAAATAAAATTATAAATCACAGTATATAAATGGGCATATGAAGAGAAGTTGTTTGGCAAGACTTACAGTTCACTGTAAACTTGTCAAGTTCAATTGATAGTTGACGTTGATCGTTTAGACCCAGTGGAGTACCACGTTCATCTGACTTCGGACAAAGGAATATGCGGCATGTGCCTTTCTTCGGTATTTTGTCGTTGTTAGTAACATCAATAACATACTCAAAGGGAGCATGTTGTAAATGAGTAAAGGTGGCATAAATATTTCCCTTGGGACCAAAGTCTAGGCCAGCTGCTAGATTTACGTCAGATCTTTCCATGTATGTTAGCAATGTATTGGGAGTGGCTTTCAGTGACCTTATACGAACTTCAAGTTTTGTAACAATAACACCATTGTATTCCAAATCGTTGCTGTTGTATGGCTCCAAACGCTCTTTGTGTCTATTAAAGATGGTGTCAATAAATCCATGCCATCTGTAAAAAACGGGATCTCGCATCGCTGTAGTTACATCACCCATAACACCGAAATCTTCCAAGAAGCGTGCGTCTGGATCGTGGCAAAAAGAAATAGCATTATGCCCTTCATTGTGAAGATTGCCATAAAATGTGGGATTAACCGATAGAACTGTGCATTCCACCATATCACCCAAAATATCAACGCCCTTTTTAGAATCTAATGGTATTTGTTTGCCTTGAGTCTAAATTTGAAATGATATTGTGAGCTTTAAAAAAATTGAAACAAAAAATAATAGTAATAATATTTAAAACCTACATCAACTACAAAGCCTTGGTCAATGGCAGTCACAATACGATCAGTCCAGCGTTCTATATCTGCTATTTCCAGTTTTGAGTCTTCTCGATCGATATCTTTTAATTTGGTGTTAGTATTTCTTGCTGGATACGTACGATTGTTTAGGCTACTCATTATTTTTGGAAAATAACCCTCCGTTATGGGCTCACGTACATTATTGAGAATTTTAACTTTAGCCAAACCATTGCAAAAACGCTCCACATTATAGCGTGCTAAGATTTGATGGTGCATATAATAAAACAATTCTCCGCGGCGATCTTTTTTGACAATTTCAGTTGGCCCATTGCCAGGATACACCAAATGCCAATGCCAGTGATGACTATTTACACCAATGTCTTCGCGGAAATAGCCAAGTCGTTGCTCCTCCTCACGATCGGATGCCGTATAATTTCGTGGAATTTCAATATGACGCTGATTTAATGTTATTATCAAGTATAAAACAATTTATTTAAGTGATATTTTTGAGTAATCATTCATTCTAATTACTTACTCTATCGCCTGGATTAGGAACAACCTCTCCTTCTGCACGCGCATCTTTAAAAACAGCTGGTTCCACAAAATTTTGTGGAAATGTTTCGGCAATTGGTTTTACTGGAAAACCGCTGGTGTCCTTACGATGTTGCACAGCTACAGAATAACAATATTGGAATAAAAAGGGATTTACACGATCTTTGCAATAAGCACAAGTTGCAATAAATAACTCCTCGGTTGGACTACTCATAAAAATATCGATTAAACGAGCAGCGATTGATCGGTGGGTGCTATTGAATAGCGAAAATTGTTTTCGCTTTCCTAATAGTTGGGTAAAACTCAAATCAGGCTTAGGCTTTAATTCCCGTAAAGGAATTTTAACATCGACATCTTCGCTAAATCTTGATTTGATTTCATCCTTAACGTCAACATACTGATCGTTGTAATAACTTTCGGGCAATTCAAATACCGCTTTTCCATCGTCCCTAGTAGTAAAAACTGGCTCAAGTGGACGATCAAAAAGTAGTTCCAAAGCCTTTGTATTTGTTGATTTAGACATTTTAAGTTTGCTTATTTAACGACTGCTAAACGTTTTCGACACTTTGCGATTTTGAACTACTGAAACTATATCTGTCACTGCTATTTATATTTAAATTTAGCACCGGTTTTGTTTTTAAACACGAATAACCACAAAGTTATTTGTTTATTTCACGAGTTTTCTTTTAATAAAACCGCAATTCTTTTATCTAATGGTATAAAATACATTTTATGCAAACAAAACTAACCAAATTATTAAACATTTTATATGTTTTAAAAACTTCTCAGGCCTACCAATAAAACTAGTTGCTCCCAATTGAGTCTCATAAATTACCTTCAAATTATCGTTGCCACAACTAACATTAATTCAAAAACCAATCAAAGTTTTAATTTTTTAAAAATAAATTTCATGGCCGTATATCACATACATACATATGTAGAATGTATTTTTTTTTTTAAGAAACAAAAAAGTATTAAATACTACTTAAATAATTTTGTAAAAATTCATACATACATACACATGTACATACGACTATGTACATTCCTTATAAAAATGTTCAATATATTATTAACAAAATTCCTATTCCTATTCTCACTTTCACCACAAATATGTACACTCTAAAACTTTGTATCAAAATGACCATCATATTTTGTTTAAATTCCTGTTGAAAAATTCTTGTTGTCTAAAATTACAGCGATTTTGTTGTTAAAACAGATAAAAGCGCGAGAAAGAAACATACTTTGTCTAATTTTAAACAAAAATACTAATTTTATATTGAAATTGTTCATTTTTAAACAAATTGTGTTTAAAAATATGTTCAATATGCCTAAATAAAAAGAAAATGTTTAATACTAAGCATATCTGTTCAAAAAAAAAAAAATAATAATAATAAATAATATATTATAGAGGCTTTATAATGCAGAAGAAGCATTAAAGAGTTTTCCCAGCAAGTCATATGAGTCCGAAAAGAGTCTTTTCTGACACCTTTTTCGGAGAGTTAACGCTCTTTATGAGCCCAAAAAACAATCATAATTGCTCCGAAAACCTTCAGAAAAGAGGGCCATTACATTCGAAAATGGTCCGTCAGAAAGAGCTCTGAGATAATGTCAGAAAAGAGTCTTTTATGAGGGTTTTTTTTTGGGCTCTGAAAGAGCTCTTAGATAATATTAGAAAAGAGTCTTTTATGAGGTTTTTGTTGGGCTCTGTGTAATCTTGTGTTTGGTACAGCTATGTTTTTTTTTGTTCAAAGCACAAATAACAGGACAACAACGCTTTGGTACACACATAATTAAGTGAAATTTCTGAGTCATACTGCGTGCCGAATCAGGACAGTAACAAGCTAATTTTTCTTTCGCTCCGAAAATGCTCTTTTGTTGGACTCTTTTCTGACTCCTTTTTCGGAGCGCTCCTAGAATGGTATGCTGGGATTTATTTCAATAGCGTCATATTTGCTCTGAGGAAAAAATAAAATTTCGTTGTGTTTTAAGTATTAAAAATATTAATAATTGGTTTTCGATCAAGCCAAAGTCATACACTTAAGTTATATAATAAAAATTAATCAGAAAATATTGTTTAAATAAAAAAATGTTAGTGTGCCAAATTTGTGAAAAAAAAGTCTCAATGTTTAAAAACATATCATTTGCATTTGTACACACATAAAAATGAAAAAAGCAATGCATTTAAGTGTTTGTATTCGAAATGCGGAAAATGTTTTACTAATTATAATTCTTATTTCACATGGTATCATACTTCTAAAGTGCGCACTGCGCAGATAAAATTTGGAGTCTCATATTCAGATAAGGTGTTTAGTAAATTCTTGTCATTTTACTGGAAAGTGTGTAAATGAAATTTACTCCCACCTGTTAAAATATTTTCCTGAAGATGTTAATTCTAAGAAACAATTTTTATTGTCAATTCATCATAAAAATAAACTTTCCGCCAGCGACGAAGAAACGGTTAAAAAGTACATGAACGATTGTTTTACAATTCAAAGAAACTTTTTTAACAATTCAGAGCAATCTTCCATAGTCAAAGACATTATGAACACTTGGCCAATGATTTTTCGAAAAGACTGTCTTACTGTCACTTTAGTAAAGTTATGCAGCTGGACGTTGATGTATTTAAAACCAAGTTTTATACATCTTTCGATAAAATAAAAAATGTTTTCAGTCTTCAGCAAAACGATGAAGAAAAATTAATAATCAAAGCGATTTGCAAATTTTTAAGGAGGAAGATGGTCTTATATTCAAAGAATACAAGGTAAACCAAATTTCGTTAAAGTTATTATATAAAAACTCTTATATAAACTTATTTTGTTTAACTTTCAGTTTGGTTCAACACTTGATGAGGTTAAAAATGATATACATGAATTAACTCCGTTGGTAACTATAGTTGGTAAGTACCATTATCAATAACAAAATGCTCGCCTATAATAATTTCATATTTGTTTATTTATATACAGAAACATCAATAGAAGAAAAATCCGCAGCATTGTATTTGGTTTGAAAAGGAGATTACGTCGGTAGAAAATAATTTTAATTTGTTGGACCTTGTTTTGCAATTGCTTTGTTACTAATATATATTTAACATCGTCTATCCTAAAGATATATCTCAAACCATTGAATTCATGATGAGATATTTTTTTAGATTTTATCCTTCGCAAATGAGAGGTAAAAAGCTTCATATAAATAATTTAAGAAAAATTAATTCTTTAATACATAAGCTAGATAAAATTGTCTAGAAACTGTGAAAAGTATTTTTATTAATTTGTTATTAAAAAGAGAAAACTCTGTTCACTTTATTTGAATTTAATCTGTTATTTTTATTTTAATATATGTTTTTTAATACAAATTTATTTAGTTAATTTTTAATAACAAACACAAAAACTGTTATTCCGGTTTAAATGAACAGGCAGTAATTAAAAAAAAACTTCACTGAAAACTTAGTTAAGTTTATTTTTCTTAGTACTTTTTATAAATTTAATTAAATACAAATATAAGTTTGAATAATAATATGTACATATGTATTTTTATTTAAGGAAACATGATTAAAATCAAACATATATATATAAAGGGGGAAAACTAGACACAATGTGTTTAAAAAAATTGGACATTTTTTGTTCAATGTTGAACATATTTTGTTCAAAAATCAACAAAATGTTTAAAAAAGGAGTTGTGTAATTTTAGGTCGATAATATTCGGTAAAGTGTTGCCTACTAATATTGACCTAATTTTCAGCAAAATTGTTTTAGAGTGTACGTGCCTATTTCACTTTTTGCTATTCTATAATACGTCGCTAGTGATGTGCATGCAAGAAACCATATGATTTTGTTATGTGCAACAGAAAACATATGTTTTTTTCACCTCAAATGTATTCTAAAATACATTATCACCACATTTCTCTGCCAGTTTTTCCGCGTTAGAAATTGAAAAATAGACAAATAATAAATAAAACAATAGTGCTTTTTAACAATTTATTTAAAAATGTAAGTATTTGCAAAAATAAAAGAAAAACTTGAATTTAATTTATTTTTTATATTTTTTTGTGTAGGTCGAAAAAACAAACGTCGCCACTGCAATTTAAAATTCTAGTTAAGCATCCGAGCCGCGTTTTTGTCTTCTAATTCTTCTAATAAGATATATTCGAATGCCTCTTTGTTAATCCTAAATTTTGTTTTTTTTTTTAACTTTTCTCCGGATTAAAAGGGGGTTCTATTAGGTTTTTATTAATAAATAGCTCGTTTCTGTATTTCCCGCATCGAAATATTTCTCACATGAAGTGTGAAACAAAAAATTTCATCGTTTCTCGATTTGTGAGAAAAAAAGTGTTTCTGTATTCGAATGCGAAAACGGACAACGCTGATTCTGTTTTTATTGGAATATTTCCAGTAATTAAGTGTCAAATGCAAGCCAAGCGTCAACGACGAAAAAAATTTCATGCAGTCGTCGTTGAGCAAGCGATGAGATCACATGCGGATGGTTGTTGTCATTTTTTTTCAGCAACTTATTAAGAATTTTTGTTGCTTCTTGTTAAATGAAGCATAGCAAACACACGACATTCAATTACAGTTAGACACGAAAAATAAAAAACTGCTTATTTTTGTTTTTTTTCTCGAAATAACTGAACTCCACTGTTTTATAATGTAAAAAATATTTATTTATTTATGTTTGTACATGTATTTAAAAATATCTATGTACCTACATATGTATGTACCTACATATGTATGTACATATATATTTTGAATTGTGTGTTTACCGCACCAATTTGAAATGTGAATTTTTTTGACAGTTCTTGTGAGAATCTTTTCGCAAAATATTCTTACAGAAACACTTTTTCTTACATTCTTCCAATAATTGTTGTCAAACTATTTAAATGACAGATATTTCTCGCAAAATAAAGTTACAGAAACACTTGTGTGAGAAAACCCATTTTTTGTTTAATTTTACACTGTTTTTGTTGCAATTCACTAATTCTGATATCATCCATTGAAAATATATCCATCACATTATTTCTTAAATCTTTAAGAATGCGTCGAAGATTTCTATTGTTTTCATCAATATAAATAGAACGCAATGGAATGCATTTTTACTTACTCTTTTTAAAAATTTGTTAAATTGGTATTTGCTTTAAACATTTATGGCGCAAAATTTAAGAACAATTTCACAATGAGCTGCTTTGTGATGACATAATTTTGAAAATTTTTACCGATAAGTCATCACGCGTATTTTAGAATGCATCGAATGATGAACGTCGAAAGTGACTCATCACCATCGTCGAAGTGAAGCGCGTGTTGTCGAATAGACATAAATATTTTTTTTAATATCATTGACAAATTTTTGCAGATCACACACACACATACATATCATTATGTTATTTATTGTGTTTTCATTTAATTTATTTCTACGTTTTGTTTTTATTTCGAAATTGTAGATTATACAATTTCTGTTGCACTAGATCAAAATAATATATTCGGGATATTTGGTCCCTTCAATTTTAATTAATTAAGAAAAATGGTTAGCGTAATTGGCACTGAACTTTTTGTCCTAATAAAGAAATCGATATTCAAGATGAATGTAACAGATGTCCCCATTAACAGCTTTTGTATGTATGTACCCATCATACCATTTTAGGAGCGCTCCGAAAAAGGAGTCAGAAAAGAGTCCAACAAAAGAGCATTTTCGGAACGCTCCGAAAAAAGGAGTCAGAAAAGAGTCCAACTAAAGAGCATTTTCGGAGCGAAAGAAAAATTAGCTTGTTACTGTCCTGATTCGGCACGCAGTATGACTCAGAAATTCCACTTAATTATGTGTGTACCAAAGCGTTGTTGTCCTGTTATTTGTGCTTTGAACAAAAAAAAACATAGCTGTACCACACACAAGAATGATAAAAACAAGATTACACAGAGCCCAAAAAACCCCTCATAAAAGACTCTTTTCTGACATTACAAGATTTTGAAAAAAATTTGAAAAATGTTTAGCAAAAGGTACACGACTGTAAGAAAACTAACAATTTCATATGCACACAATTGTCACATAATGAATTTATCTGTCAACCGAAATTGTTCGTTTACACGGTTGTCAGATTGTTGTGTGGCATTTTCATATTCGTTTTGCAGCTCTGTGTGTGTTTAAAATTTTTAAATGTTGTCATGGAACAAAAAAGAGCAATTAGAACCATTTTATCTACACTCTATTAAACAGGATTCATCAAAAAATATGTCGCTATCCATTTTTTATTTTCTTTAATTTTCGTCCACTTTTTTGAAAAATTTTATTAATGCACACTTTAATTTAATTCTTTAATTTTCTTCCACTTTTTTGAAAAATGTTATTAATGCACACTTTAATTTAATTCTTTAATTTTCTTCCACTTTTTTCAAAAATTTTATTAATACACACGTGTTTGTTTATTTATGTATATACAGAGTTGCATTTAGAAATAATTTCTATGACAATGCTGCCATTGGCAGATGCATAAACTTTGCACATATGACAATGAAAAGTGTTTGACAATTGTCTTAAAACAATGACAATGCCAAAATTGTGTGTTTACACGATTGTTAGATGTGTGACAATATTTTTGTCTTCCAAGGTACTGAAAATGCTTTTTCTTACAACGTTGGAAGACAAAAATTTTAAGTTTACACGGTTGTTAGACAATTTCTGCACATTTTTCTGACAACGTTGTAATATCTGACGATCGTGGACACATACCTTTACATTTGTTTAAACCAAAAAGTACAGTTATATGGTGTTCACATATGCATTTTTAATTGACATTTTTTAATGAACGCCTAATTGAATTCAATTATCCATACAAAATTTCATTTAAGATAATTGCTTCATTAATGGCCAGTTTTTAACTTAAAAATTAATGTGTGTTTAAACTTAAGTTCTGTTTAAATACCAAATTCATTTTTATAGGTCATATTTAAATACAACTTAAATCACTCACTGACTACGTCCATTTAAATACAACTTAAGTTTTTCATACTACCATATGATTTTGACAGCTCTGCAAATTATGAAAATTGCGCATTGAAGTTTTTTTATTATTTGATAAAAAATATTCAATAAATAAACTCGCCGCGAATAAAAACATTGTGCTTATTTTTTTCAATATCAACTAAAACAATGAATTTAGAGGAAGAGGATATATGTAAATGATGCAGCTTTTGTCCATTTAGTTTATAACAATTTGTAAATTAAATAGTAAATCACCTGTTAAATGAAGAAGTTGTTTATATTTTTTTGAGATTTAATAGTGCTACCATACTTGTATCATAATTAAATACCAAACTTAATTTGGGACTGAAAAAATGAAACCGTATTTAAATAACGTGTGGTTAAATTTCAAGGGCCGATGTTGATTTTGAATAAAACACAAACTATTTAGGAAATTATTGTAATTTTATTTTATTATGATATATTGGTATTACTCAATTATGTATGGAACAAAATATCGGCCAAATGGGCGCCGCGACCACGGCGGCACACCTCCATCCGATGACCCTGAGGCATAATGGAGGTTCTATGCCGAATTATCTCATCCTTTAGCTCTTGAATTGTTGCTGGCTTATCGACGTACACCTTTTCTTTCAAATAACCCCAAAGAAAAAAGTCCAACGGTGTCAAATCACATGATCTTGGCGGCCAATTGACATCGCCATTACGTGAGATAACACGGCCATTGAATTTGTTGCGCAAAAGAGCCATTGTTTTGTTAGCTGTGTGGCAAGTGGCACCGTCCTGCTGTGGTTTCACAGCACATCCATATCTTCCAATTCGGGCCATAAAATGTTCGTTATCATCTCACGATAGCGAACACCATTCACAGTAACTGCCTGACCGGCCTCATTTTGGAAAAAATACGGCCCGATGATGCCGCCAGCCCATAAACCGCACCAAACAGTCACTCTTTGTGGGTGCATTGGTTTTTCGACAATCGCTCTTGGATTCTCATTCGCCCAAATGCGGCAATTCTGTTTATTGACGAATCCACTGAGGTGAAAATGTGCCTCATCACTGAAAATGATTTTCTTCGAAAATTGATCATCCACTGTTGCCATTTCTTGCCACCATTCTGCCCATTCACGACGTTTGGAATGGTCAAGAGGCTTTAGTTCTTGAGCCAATTGCACCTTGTAAGCGTGTAAATGCAAGTCTTTATGCATAATGTTCATCAACGACGAGCGTGAGAGGTGCAATTGTCGGGCACGACGACGAGTTGAGGTGGACGGCTCTTCAGCCACACTATCGCGAACAGCAGCAATATTTTCTGCAGTACGAGCTGTACGAGCATGCACTGGTATTCTCACATCTTCTACAGACCCGGTTTGCTCGAATTTTTCCACGATTTTTGCGATTGTACGCACATTTGGACGATCAAATTGAACAAAAAAATCACGAAGTGCACGATATGCATTTTGATTTGAACGCCCATTTTCATAATAAGTCTGGATAACTTTAACACGTTGTTGGATTGTGTATCTCTCCATCGTTCAAATTGAGTAAGTCTGAAATAGAGAAATGTCAAATAAAATTCGGAAAAAAGCTTGGCGTTTAGGTGTGGTTCACATTCAACATCGGCCCTTACAATTTAACCACCCTTTACAACTTAAGTTTAAGGAAAAATTAACTAATTTCGTATTTAAATATCAAGTTAAAAACTGGCCATAAGAGTTAATTGTTCTAATGATTGTTAAAATTAAAAATACAACCCTGTGACTAGTAATAACTAAAATGGCAGTTGTTTCGCTTTTAAATTAATAAAGAATATCTTTAGGCTGAAAATTATAATATTAGAACCAGATACAGTGCACTCGGGAAAACGTAACCTATTAACACCGCGGGTGTTGATGAGAGACTTCTCTCTATTTATTTCATAAAATTTTAGAGTAGGTAATGTAAAAAAAGGGTTAAGGTTTTGGGATGTTGACTTAAACGAGCGTTGACGTTTTCCCGAGTGCACTGTAAATGTATTCTTTTTTGTCAGCTGCTGTCAAACGCTAATTAAATTAGTAATATTGAGCATATGTGCACTGCACTTGCCCAACACTGTTTTGAAAATAACCACACAGCTGATCTCGAGAATATAAGAATGTAACGAAAACATAACAAAAGATTTACATTGAAAAGTTTAAGTATACAACAAAAAACAAACATCGCAATAAACAACAAGACAGACAAGGACAACGCTAATGCAAATTACAATATTGCACTTGTTTAAATTTTAGTTTAAAGACAACTGTGATACCTAGCATTAAGAGACAATCTACTGTGATATTTCTAATTAATTATTTTTGCATTTATTTCAAATTATATGTTATATGTCGTATTATTTGTGTCGTGAAAAACATCTTTTAATTAAAACTAAATGTAAAACTGAATAAGAAAAGATATGTAAGTCTGATTGTTGAAATAATATTATGTACCTTATTGTTGTTATTAAAATATTGTTATTTTGTTAATGTTGCCAGATTTAATAAAAATTCATCCCCTGAAGATGTTGGCAAAATACCAACGAAACGTCGGATAGAAAATGCATAAATAAATCAAGTCTTTTATTTACATTTAGGAGGAAAACTGACCTTAAAAGCCTGTTAGAAATAATTTCTATAAAAACCAAGATAATTAATAAAGAAGGTCGATTAACTTATAAAATCATAAATTATCGGAGGGCCCGCCGAAATTAGAATAATTAAATCGAAAGCAAACATGACGAACTTTTTTGAACATATAAGGTTCAAGTATGATGCGGATACTTGCATATTACTTAAGAAATATTGCAGGGAAACCAAAAGATTAGCGAAACAGATGGAAAGACTGAAATACTTACTTACATGTAGGAAAAATGGATTAACACCGACACATCAGAAAAACACAACGAAAAACATAAAACGACTTTTTAATTCAATGAAAATGTCACAAGAGCTAGAAAAAATAGAACAAAAATTTCACAGTAAACTTTTAAACATGGAAATAAAGCAGGCAAATATGGAACTTGGAATTACTAGGAAGGAAACTAACAACATAAAACACAAGTTCAAACTAATCTTACAAGACGATGAATATGAGAGTTTCATTAAAAAACAGACGAGTAGATATGAAAACATTATATCATCTAACAAAAAGACACACTCATCCAAAATTCAAAAGTTAAAACAGAAAGAATTAGAGAAATATAATTTAAAATTCAACCCAACCTGGTTCGTCAATAAGACAAACATTTCTTTTTCAGAAGAGAGTAAATGGCTACTTTCAATGGGATCTAAATTTGCATTACCGGTGAATAGTAAAAATTTTTCTGCTATTAATTTAATAGCCGATTTAGAACAATGGGTTCAAACACTTACGGATTATAGAGAGAAGGATACAATTAGATCGAAAATAGCAAACAGGATACTGACTTATAAAAGCACATCGAGGAACAATCAAAAAGAGAAACTTATTTTAAACATTTTTGAAGAGACAAAAAAGTTATTAAAGAGATACAAAAATGAACAAAATCGGACAAGGGAATAAAACTGTCATTATATATAGAGAAGACTACAAAAGGGAAATGAATAAACTCTTAGAAGACAAATCCACTTATAAAACCATAAGAACAGATCCCACCCAGAGATCACAAAGGAGTAATAATAAGTTTGTGATGGAACTATACAAAAACAAATATATAACACAATATGAAAAAATCAAACTGACTTCACATTCAGCCAATACCCCACGATTATACGGTTTACCGAAGATACACAAGCCGGATGTGCCATTACGTCCAATATCCTCTTCTGTAGAAGTACCGTGCTACAATCTTTCTAAACACATAGGGAGCATTTTGAAGAACATCATATTGGAAAAGTATAACATTAAAAACTCATTGGAACTGAAAACTAAATTAGACGAAATAATTTTGGAAGACGACGAGATTCTTATATCATTAGACGTGGTATCGTTATTTACTAACATACCTATACACTTAGCTATAAGTAACATAATGAGCAAGTGGGGAACATTGAAAAAGCATACAAAAATCCCCAGGCAACTATTTTCGAAAATACTTCAATTCTGTCTTAACGACAATAACTATTTTATTTATGATGATAAATTTTATAAACAAACATACGGAATGCCCATGGGAAACCCTTTGTCGCCAACGATTGCTGATATTGTCTTAGACACACTTTTAGAGGAAACCACCGAAGAATTAGAAAAGAACAATATAAAAATAAAATTATTGACGAAGTATGTAGACGACCTCTTTGCCATCATAAAGAAAAACGACGAAGATAAAATATTAAAATTATTCAACGGTTACCATAACAAACTTAAATTTACAATTGAAAAAGAAATAAACAAATCAATTCCGTAACTTGACATGAAGATCATACGGGAAAACAACAGAAAAATAACTGATTGGTATATGAAATCTATAGCATCTGGTCGCATCATAAATTTCCATTCCACACAACCATTGAAACAGAAAACTAATACTGCGAAGAACTTCATTAATAAAGTTCTACAATTAAGTGATGAAAAGTTTAAATCCAAAAACATAAAAACAATTAGAGAAATACTACTAAACAATAACTATCCACAAAATATAATCAACGAATTAATACATAGGATAATAAATCCCACAAGAGGGGAAAATAACACAAATATAAATAATACATCTGGTAGCACCAAATTCTTTAGTGTACCATATATACCAAAACTCACGGAAAACAAAAAGCTTAGGGAAATAATGAGAGAAGAAGGAATAGGTTTGGCACACAGGGCAAACAAGACAATAAATCCATTATTTACGCAGACAAAAATCAAAAAAGAAGACAAAAGCAATGTAGTTTATGAAATTAAATGTGCAAAAATTAAACGAGAACTGTGATAAGATTTACATTGGAACAACAAAAAGAAATTTGGGAGTTAGAATGTCAGAACACGAAACAGACATTAAAAAGCACCGGCTTTCTACTGATTTGATTTTTTCCAATAAAATCTGCAATTGCAGAGTTTTGATATAAAAAAAAGCTTCCTTCTTTCACCACCTTTACTTCTTCAGCTATCTCCTTTCCAAAGAAAGTAACGCAAGTTGCCTGAGTGTTACTTCTCTTAAAAAAAAATATAAAATAAATTGAATTTGTTTCATTTAAATAAAAAAAAGACATTACAATAAATCAAATTTATCAAGTTGCTTTGGATGTGAATGATTAATTAACTTGCTGAATAAATAATATAATATTTAAGTCTAGTGTTAATTAAAATTATTTTTTTGGGTTTGTTTATAAATATTGTTATACCATAATTTTATATTACTAAACATGCTGCATACATATCCGTGAATGTAAATAAGCAAGTTTTCATTTATATCTTACGATTTCCTTTAATTTTTCTTTATTTTTTTTTTGGTTCGTTGTTGTTATTAAATTTATGAATGGAAATAACATTGAAAAATTCATTAATTTAACTGTTGTATTAATTAACTCTATTTTTCTTTTAATAAATGTTGACATTAGTTTAATTTATTTAATTTGAGTTGTGGATGAAGTGATAGATGGATTAATATTGTAGCAAAATAAATGAATTAGATTGGGTTTGTATTTTAAATTTGCCAAGAATATAATTATGGTGTATTAATACAGGGTCGGGATATGGCTTAGGGCTATTAACATCTAGCTCAACCAAATATTCAATTCGAAATTGTATATCACTGATTAGAACCCAATGCGACAAAAGGAAATGTGTATTTAGTAGATCAGTGACGTTACACATTATGACGCATTGAGGTATTGATTAGTTTTAGTTATTTCCTAGTGTTTGCAATCCCATCACATCTTAAGGTAAGTTTAGACGATATATGTATGTATAAGATTTTTCTTCCTTTTCCAATTCCTTGTATAATTTTTCACAAAAACCTTCTTCCTCTCGTCGTTCTACCCATTACTTTTGCCAAACTCTGCATCTTTTTGCTTTTAATTCCACTTCATCGTCATCCAAGACTTCTAAGCCGATTTAGCCATGTCCGTTTGTCTGTCTGTCTATGTAAAATACTCTCACGTCCAAACTATACAACTTAACTAAACGAAATTTCCAGCAAAATATTTCTTATTTTACAAGTAACTTTGGTATTAAAAATCACCAAAATCGGTTTAGGCCAACCAGAGTTATGGACCAATATGTGAGACAACTTCCATAAAAATTTGATATTTTTTGTCTATTTTATTGCAATATTTTAAAATATATTGCAGATAATGCCATGAAATTTTGTATTCGTTGTTTTTATGATAATAGAAGAAAGTGTGCGGAAAATAGTATGAATCGGTCCATGATTTCTCATAGCCCCTATACAAAAATCTTCCCGAAATATTGCTCAATTATACATAAATGCCTATAAAATGGAATATCAAGACAAAATTCAGCAAAAATAAGTTTTATGCAAAAAGAAATCGCAAAACGATTTTTTTTAGTTCGGTCCATGTTTGACCATAGACCCCATATAAAGTCCACTTCCAAAATTCACTTAAATACGTATAAACCAGATATAAATAATGTTAAACAGCTAAAATTTGATTTGAATAATCTTTATAGGCAAATAAATTGTTGTACTAAATTTTATGGTGGTCGGCCTACATCTGAAAGACATTTATCCCTATATATATTGTATAAATATCGGTACTGACTCAAAACTTTACACAAATCATTTACATATACAAAAATCATCCCACAAAATTTTGTAAATTTCGGTATATTTTAAACAGTATGCTCCATATAAAGCCCTCTTCCGAAAATCACTTTAATACTTATAAATCTCTTATAAATAAAGGTACCAATCAAAAATTTTACACGGATCATTTACATACATGCCTTAATCAATATCCCACACATAAGGTCTACTCTCGAAATCCACGTTAATACTAATATATATCTTAAATATACCGTTATTATGATGAAAATCGACGTGAAATATCCGTATATGCATGAAAATAATTGTTCCAAAATTTAAGAAGATCGGCCCATAATTTGTCATAGCTGTCATATAAGAACCATTTCCGAAAAACAAATAAACCCACAAAATTGTCTAATAAATATCGATATCGAACCAACTTTTAATTGGATCAGAAATTTTAATCCTGAAATCATATTAGTATCGGTTATACGCAATTAATCTACGGGATTTTGTATCTGTTAGTAAATAATAGCTCCTGAATTAAGTCCACTTCCGAGCATAACAACCAACTATACAACTCTTGTAAATAACGCTATTGAGATGAAATTCAACCAATATAATCCTAAATAACATAGAAATCACAATAGTGGATACTGGATTTAGATGTTATCGGTCCATAATTGGTCCACTTCTAATATGCCACTTTTAAGTTATTGATATCATATTCAATTACAGAAGCCTCTCCTTATAATTTTATCCTTTTTTATACTCTGTTTCTTAGCTTGTTGTTAATATGGAAAAATGTTCTTTTAATTTTATAAATTCTTAAGTTGCAATCAAGATTATTATGAAGATCAAATAAACTCTGTAAATTACAGTAAGAATCGGTAATCACATCAATTATAAATTGTCGAATTTAATGAAAATTTAAAATTATTTAACCTAAATGTTGTTGGTCGTGCTATAACCAGTGTAGTTTCTGTATTTCTTATTGCGTTTAGGTGGAGGGTATTTAAGATTCGGCACAGCCGAATATAGCACTCGAACTTGTTTTCTTTAAATTTCTTTCAATTGCATCACTCGCATCATCTCTTAAAATTGCATTGTCATACAATATACCGTTACGTATTTATAGCAAAAACGATTTCAGCTTATATTGATATACATAAGTAACCTGCAGGAAATGTCAGTAGTGAAACTGTACTGATTTACTATTGACACAGTCACCAGTACTAGTGACTTAGTGTACCCCAGATAATGCTAATTACTATAGACATTTAACATGTGCGTGTCATTGAACTGATATAGGTATTGACAAGATAGTTCTTTTGGGACCACATTGTCTACACTTTTGGTACTTTTCTGAAATATAAAATAAAAATGCATTTTTTGCTAATTTTTGGGGTTTTATTAAAAAACAGAATAAAATACTAAAAGATATCTAATTAAAAATAAATTCAAAAACACCCTGAGTCTTTGGCGGGAATCGAACCCACAACCCGTGGCTTACAATTGAAAAAAATAATAATTGCATAATAATAACCATTGTGACAATGCTGTTGACAATGTTGCCAAACCGTCACCAAAATAGTAGACAAAAGTGGTGACTTGGAGACACTTGTCCCCAGGTTTCCTTCAGGGTATTGACATTTCCTGCAGGGTTCCTTCAGGGTATGTATGTATACATACATATGTATGTACAGACTTATATTGATTACATTGATAGTTTGTTTATATTTTGTTTGACATGCGGCTTGTCGTCCGTAATAATACATAAAAAATAACAAAAAACTACATACATACATACATATGTACAATGTATTTTCATTTTGTAACATGACAGAGGTTTGGAAATAAAAAAAAAATTGTATTGGGTTAACAAAATATTTCCTTATAGAAGTGTAATGAGCAGGTAACCATATAGCGATTCAGACACTTGTTCCGAGATTGAAGAGGAAACATGTGTGGGACAAAGGGGCAAAGAAAACTACCAAAAAGACTCCAAAATGTTAAAGTTCAGAATACAATTATTCTGCCTAATCAATGTAAAACAAAAAATTTCTAAATTCATGCATCGATATGCGTCCGATTACGGAAACTGAAAGAGTTGAAATTAATGAACATTTTTGAAGAATTAGCAAACTGCGACAAAAAAGAACTGGTTGGAATCCAGTATTAAGAAAGTGATGTTAAACGACGAAGAACAAATAGCAACCCAAGATCTTGCAACTAGAATTATGTAAAGGTACGGTCACACTTGGCAAATAAAAAAGACGTAACCACTAAATAAAATATACTCGTACATATGTATGTATGTACATACATATATGTATGTATGTATATGGCTGTATTGATGTATTTGTTGCACGGTTGTCAAATATAGAGACAATTTTCATTTTTGTAGGAATCTTTTCCAAAAATTTAAGCTGTAGGGTATATTTTTTATTTTATGCTGATTTGTAGAGAGTTTTTAAATTTATTTTTGTACGATCATGAAAACATAAAGATATTTTTTATTTTGGAAAAGTTTGTATTTTTCCTTACTACTAATATTTTAAAAAGTCTAATGCTATCAAGGGCTTCGAAAGATTTGATACGGTAAATTGGAACCTACGTATCTGGAGGTTCTGAAAAATTTCAGGAAATATGGCTAAAGAAAAACAAACAATTTTAAGAACACCAGCTACAACTAAATATAACCAAAGATTATGTATATAAGATAGTACATCTCCATCACGAAAAAATTTATTATATATTTTATATCTATACTGGGTGTATAGGGTGTTTTTAAATGTGGAATAAAACACAATGAAAAAAATCTGCACTTTTCTTTGCTTAGAACTACCTTTTTCTATAGCCCAAGTGCAGTGCTTTCGAAGGAGGACCAATAATAGAAAGTCCAGTAATTGCTCTTTATGGTTAGAACAATAACCGCTGAACCATTCTGGGTTTGAGCGTTTGCACAACTCAATAATAAATGATTTTATACCATTTGGTTTCGGTTCAGTTTTTAAGATATTGTTAAATATTAAAATATGTTTTTTACTTCCGTCCATTAGTTTGTCTAATGTCAGAGACTGATAATATTTAAAGAATATAAAAAGCTCGCTTGGGGCGATTAAAACTTCATAATTTTTCTTACAGCACTTTTCGCATTGCAATTTTGTAATAATTTAAAATGCGAATTAAAAATATCTTCTAAATAATAATCAACTGTTGCCTCTCTTTTGCCGCAATACAAAAAATGTATTTTCAAACTTGTCCTGATTAAGAGATTTTGTCATGACATAATATAAATCACCCCCTTCTTTTAAAATATCATTAACCAGTAAATGGACTGAATTAAGAGTGATCTTCATACCATTTAAAAAGAAAACACACATCTTTTGTTCAACGAATTCCACGTCATCCAGATATTCCATAAAGTTTTGTATAAATTTGTGAGGTTCATTGTTAGTTAAACTGCAATTACAAAATTGCAGAGAACCACTATTAAGACAATCGAAAATCTTATCAATTTTTTCCACAAACTGAGCTGTTGAAAGGGCCACTTCTGCGGAACAGCTTTTAAATTGTGTAGTTTTGCATATTGTTTTAGTAGCAGCGGCAACAGTTCTTCTAAAAATTTGAGTTGCGAATTGTGTTTGGATAAATGTGTTGTTGTTTAAATTTTGGGCACATTTTGGTTTTTGCAGTTGCTTCCATTTCGTATAGCTCTTTAATTACTTGCATGCTTACAGTTCCATCCAGTGTTTTAAGGTCACATTTCAACCACCCATTTCTCAAAGATTTTATTAGGTGTAGAAAATCATATAAACAAAATTGGAGTTTGCACAGATACTTTAAGGTTGGGAAAACATTTTCTGTTAGTTGAGCCTTGATCATGAGTAGCAATACTGTTAATTCTTACAAAACCTGTTGTCTCGAATCCATCAATTAAATCTACATAAACTCTGATTATACCTTAACTCTTTTCTTATGCTCATTTCGTCCATTACCAAAACCATATGCATAGAATCTTTTTCATCCAAATGTGCGCATTTTTGCTTTATGTCATCAAACGTATTATTTTTTAAGCCAGGTTGAAGAAATTTTATTGGCGCCCACCGATTCAGGGTGGAAATATATTTGCGGCAAGTTAAAATTTAATTTGTTTCTTAGAAAATTGTATGTGGATTAAGACTTGTAATATTTATATATTTTGAGCTAAATTCTTTACGTCTTTACAATATTCCTTTGGCCGAGAAGAAACCAAAAGCTTACAAAATAACCTTTTTCTGACAGTTCTACTTTCTTTTCTGGAATTTAAAACTTTCTTGTATTTTCTAAAAAGATCTTTATATTTTTCGTTTGTTTTGCGCAGTTTGAAGAGAAGGGGTCGACGACATTTTCACAGTGAGCGTTTGTTGGTAAATTCTGAAATTCAATATCTTCATCTTCCTCAATTTCGTCTAAATCTATAGTTGGAATGTCTACCGCCTTTAATTTTTTTAACCCAATGAATGAGCTTTCAAAATGACGGTCGAATATATAGAGACTTTTTGTGTACTCTTTTTCAGGAATTTGTCATTTTTCCCGCCAAATTTGTCCTAAAATTTTGTTTGCAGAAGTGAACTTATGAAATCGTAAACCTTTAAAATGCCTTTGAGATCTTTTACATGTGTACAGCAGCATTTCCTGCCCGATATTAAATTGTTTTTCTTTTTTTTTTTGGCTTACTTTCATGACAAATGTTTTAAAATAACAGTAGAATTTTTTGTAAAGAACTTTACGCAGCATTTCCTGCCCGATATTAAATTGTTTTTCTTTTTTTTTTTTGGCTTACTTTCATGACAAATGTTTTAAAATAACAGTAGAATTTTTTGTAAAGAACTTTAAACAAGTTTGATGACTACCGATCCAACACGAAGATTTCTGTTTTTTTCCCTTTCATCCCGGCACCAATAAATATTTTCAAATTTCATTTCATTTGTTTGAGATGCGTCTTCTTATAGTGCATAATCTTCACTATAACTATATTGCAAGGTGGACCATAACTACTCGTACATACATATATGTATTGCAAGTTGGAAAGTATTAATTAAAGTATTATGAAATATTTTAAGTTGAGATAAATTGAAATCTGCTGACAATATTTTAATCTACCTAAGAAATTAATAAAATATGTCATATTGGCTTATTTTTTCTTATATATACACACACACACACACACATACATACATACATGAAATATTTGCGACCTATATACCCACAGCGATCACAGAGCCATAATTATGGATATAGAAGACTCCAGACATACATTGATAACAGTACCCAAAAGAGAATTACCTGGATGGAAAATCAACGCATTTGATAAAGAATTGTTCTCAATATATATGGAAGACTTAAACCTAAGTGGAACTCCTGACAATATGGCAGAACAGTTTATAATACATTTAACACAAGCGTGCAACACTTTTATGAGAAAAAGGAAGCGCGGAGCAAATAAAACTTATGTGTATTGGTGGAAGGAGGAAATAGCCGAGTTTTGAAAGAACTGTATCCGAGCCAGAAGACTCTACGTTAGAACCCGGTGTAGACTGACGAATGAACTACATCATCAGATACTGAAGATAATGAAAAAGGACCTGAAGTTAGCAATACGACAAAGTAAGAGACTACGTTTCTTAGACATACAAACTTATGTAATGATCTATATAGAAACCCATTTGGCTTTTCATATAAGCTTGTGAGGAAGAAACTTAACTATTTAAAGACACCCTCGCTTATGAAGGCTACAGTTCTCTCATCTCTTCCCAGAGCAGCCTGCTACAACATGGAATATCCATAATCCTGGAGAGATTTTCAACTTTACCGAGATTACGTTATAAGAAATTGAATTGGCTGTATCTAAATTTGAAGACAAGAAAGCTCCTGGACATGACGGCATTCAAAACCTTGTTTTAAAGGAGTTGGTGAAGTGTTGTGCTGACCAAACACTACAGTTGTTAAATTCTTGCTTAAGACATGGATCCTTTCCGTCAATATGGAAAAGGCAAAAACTTGTGCTCCTACCTAAAGATAAGAAGCCGTTAGATGCTCCGTCATCATACAGACCGCTGTGCATGATATATACTACTGGAACGAATTATCTGTGATATGTTGGAAGAATACATCGCATCCTCAAATGGTCTTTTGAAAACGCAATTTGGATTTAGGAAACAAAGGTCGACAATAGACGCTATTGAAATAGTTGTAAATACCAAAAGGGAAGCTATTGAAGTCAGTAGTTGAAGGAATGGACCTAAAGAATATTGTGTACTTGTAACTTTGGATGTAAAAAATGCGTTTAATACTGCAAACTGTGAGAATATCGTGAAAGCCTTAGTGAGGCTGAATATTCCAGCACATCTTGTGCCAATAATAAAGGGAGAGGGTCCTTATATATGAAACCGATGAAGGAATGAAGAAACGCAGTGTAACAGGGTCGGTGCTCGGACCATTGTTGTGGAATGTGATGTATGATGGGGTCTTAAAGCTAAACCTTCCAAAAAGAGCAAAAATAATTGGTTTTGCAGAGGATATAGCGCTGGTGATGGTGGCAACAACAACCCAGGTTCGAATCCCAGTCAAGAAAAATTATCAAAAAAAATGTTTAATAATAAAATTTTTCAAGTTGTAATTCCTAAGTTCAGTAAAAATAATTTAATGAAAATTACATTTAATGAACTCAAGCCTGACTAAAATTATCAAGAAATAACAAAAACTGAAAATAGAAATACAAAATTAAAATAAATACAATACAATATACAAATACAATATTAGTCCATGGAAAAGTAAAATATTCATCCATTGATAAAACGTGCATTTTATTTCCTTCATCTACAACATTTTCACAATTTGTTTCATCAATGTTATCATCGTCAATCCATTCCACATCTTCACAACCTTCTTTTAAAGAAATGATGGCCATTAGCTCATTTCGTCTCCGGGCTGCATTACGTACCGCTGTCATTTTTTACAGTCATTGGTGATTTGTGGTGTATGCTTTTGGCATGATCTTTTAGCATCACCTGAGATGCAAAGTACATTCCACAATTTGAGCATGTTATATCTTTCAAAACATTTTGAACCGACGCCCAATAATAATCGTACGGTATGTGCATTGGAGCATCTTTAATTAAAGATGGTAAGTTTAAACTATTTAACAAAAACAGTGGACAAAAGTTTGATGTTTCTCCACTTTTTCTATCGGCTGCAACTTTTATTCCGACATCGGTTTGAATAAGAGGAATCGGTGGTGGTAAAAATCTATTTTTGTTCATTACATTAAAATAACTGCTTCTGGGTTTTGAACAGCAACTTTGGTCATCACACTTAACAATATGAGTGCAATACTGACTTGTTTGGACATGCTTTGAGAACCATTCCGAATCGCTTACCAAAATATTTTCCTGAAGTATTTCTGATTTATCTGGTTCGATATATTCAGCCACAGTTGAAAAGTTATCAAAAGTTATGTTACTCCAGATTTGTGCGATAGTCTCGCCTGCAAATTTAAAACTTTGCTTTTCTAATTCTTGGTCTTTTGTTTGTCCACGTTCGTCCAAATGATTTCCGAAGTGATTATGAGGTAAGATTACTCCTGCTAGTTCTCTACTCAAAATTGCCATTCTTCGTTCCACTCGATTGAATGCACTGCGCCCAGGAGCATTTGTAGAAATGAAAAGAGCATCAACATAATGCTTCAAAAAATGATGAATAGCAATGTTGATCACTTTTTGATATCGTGGGTTTTCATCGGGTCTTGACGGTGGCCCCGAAGATAATTATTGGTTTAACTATGTTATTATTTTTAGTAATAATATTAAACTCTGAAAGCTCCAAGATACTTTCAAAATCAAGACCATGTGAATGAGCCGTTGCAGAAGAGTGCTTTCCAGAACGCTCAGCGATATATGTAGGTCCCTAATAGCTTACTGCTTCAATTTTGCGTAGTCCATCAGGTTTTATGTTAATACCTGCATAAACAGAAGGAATAAACTTATGTTTAGATGCGATAACCCAATCGTGATCAGGAAGTCTAACTCTATATTCTACGTGCATTAAAATTGGAGCTTGTTTTTGCGCAGCTGTAACGCCAATAGCTACCCGGGCTTTGTCATCTTGGCTTATAAAGCAGACTTCTCTTGGACCAAGAACAGATGCTAGTTGTTCTAGGTTTCTTATTGTTGATGTACAAAACTGGCCATCAATGTGCTTAGAGTGGCTATCATTTTGCGAACGAATCAGCTTTACTGGAACTGTTACTATGTGCCTCTTCCCTTCAATAGAGATACTTTTTTTTTTGGTAACAAACGAAGATAAACCCCACTTCTTGAAATTGAAAACCCACTTTTATTCAATTCTTCTGTCAATTCATCGAGTGTTTTAATACTCCTATATATATCGCTTTGTCGTTTATTATGTGCTGCTGATCCATAAATAACAATATCAGTCATAGCTTTTAACAGAAGAGGTTGATTTTCTTCATATCTAGGTCTTCCGGGTTTATCTCGTATGCTTAATAAATCTCTTTTTTCAGGGGTCGCCTCTTTCAAAGCAGCAAGTTTAATTTTAGAATTCTCTCTAAATTTCTTTTGTCTTTCCGTATTAAATATTTTTGTTTTTAAATCACATTCTAACTTCTTCTTTTTCTCTTCAATTTGTTTTATTTCTTGTTCCTGCTCAGAAGAGAGCATACCCGAACCTTTTCGTTTATAAAGACCTACAAGGTCGGCATTAAAAATATCAATTTGTTTTTTTTAACATATGTTGTGCTGGAGTCTTAAACTCTTTTTTATCTAATTGCAGATTAGACGAACAACAAGGGCTGTCGGTAATAATTGCTGTTGATTGAGGGCAAGACCGTTGATTAATTTCACTCTGTTCATGACTTTTATTTGAAGTTGGTTTTTGAAAGGGTTTTGACCATAATCTCATTAAGTTTCGCTTTTTTTCTAAACTGACTGCTTTATATTGTTTTATTAGATTAGAGACTCTAGTTGATAAATCTTTTTCATGTTTTACTTTGTTCCATACATCATTAACATCTTTTTGGCATTGCTGTTTAGATTTTACGTGTGAAATAATGAATAAAGTAAATATTTAAAATTTATAAATACCAGAAAAATAGAAAAATGCTGAAATTTTCACCAAAATTTAAAAAATTTTGCAATATTGATTTTTGTTAATTAATTCACCAAAATAGTTTCGTATTGTATTGCATGCACCTACATAAAACAACTGTCAGTTGTTTACTATTTAAGCAACACAAATCTTTCAAACAATGTATGCAGTCACTATGCAGGTTGATTCTAAGTATTTTAATTGTAACGTCTTTTTAATTGAGAAATTCTCTCAGAATCTACATTGTAAACGGGGACTTATGAAAATATTTAAAAAATATCACAACAAATTTCAGGCATACTTTTAGGAGCAATACTTTGTTACTTTGATTTTGGTTTGGCGAATCGCAAACTTTCGCTTGTTGTACATTTATGTAAACAAATAAATGAATCAAAATTTTGTATATAATAAACATATTTTGTTACGTAACATTTTTACGCGACCTCCCCCTCCCCCCACCGTAACAAAACTCATACCCCCTCCCCTCCCCTTGAGCGTTACGTAATTTATGAACAGCTCTTTATGATAGATAATCGGATATCATTTAAACAACACCTTGATTATATAAGAGGTAAGGCTGTCAATATATGTACGGCATTATGCCGGATAATCCCAAATACATGGGGTTAGTACCTACGAAGGAAAGTACTAGCAGGGGTTGTCATGAGTGTAATAATATATGCAGCTCCAATATGGGCAGATGCTACCAGGCTCAAAGCCTACAGCGGTAAAATAATTTCTGTATACAGATTAGCAGCTCTTCGAGTATGTACTGCCAACAGGACTTTTTCCGACGACGCAGCTTTGGTCATTGGTGCTATGATACCAATCGATATATTGGCAAGAGAGGCAAAAAGCAAATTTGATTCAGAACGCACAACCAGAGATAATAGCGATATTAGAAATGATATTTGGAGTTGTATTGTAGAGTGGCAAACGAGATGGTCAACCTCAACAAAAGATAGATGGACGCATGGTGAAATTAAATACAAGGTGACAGCATTGCTACAACAATTACAACAAGGCAAGAACAACAGGCATTTTTGTTTGTGTAATACTTTCGTTACTGTCAAAAACATCTGGCATAAAATAAAGAAAACAAACATACAAACATGGATAAAAACAGAAAACAATAGTAGTGAAAAATTGTTTATTTTATTTTCTTAAACAATTTCGAAACTCGTGATGATTTTGTTCGGGGCATTTTGATTAATGAGGAAATTCTAGACAGTCGTATCTGTGTTTCCCTCTTCCCACGCGAACAGTATGTTTGGAAGGTGAACAATTGGCTGATATATTGGCAATTAAGACTGCTGCTATAAAAATTATGACATTACCTCTGAAACAGGATGAAAGTGATTACTTTTCCAGCAGTGATGAAGAAGATTCACAACCTTTTTCTCCCCTACCTGATGATGCCAATAGTGAGGCCATTTAAATAACAGATTTGTATAATTTTGTTAATACAGGCTACTTTATTTTTTAGTTTTCCTATCGTAAGTGTTCGATTCTTTGTCCAGAGGTTTTCAGGAGAAATCAAATCCAGATTTCTATATACCCGAAATTAATTCTTCCCGCTACGCGTACAACATGTCTCTCAAAGAGGTCAACTTTAATGTGGTTAAGGCTATTTTCGGTTTGCCCACCATTAAGGAACCCTCTAATAATAATGTTTTAATTAAAATTAATGCAGTCTTATTCTTCCAAAAAAGTTTTTATTTTTATTCAAATTTTAAAATAAATGATTGGAAATATACATAATAAAAAAAAAATTTATAGTGTGTTCTCGAACTGGCTTTATTGGAAATAAAGCTGCTTGGAGTAAGATTCTTTTGGCATAAATTACTCCACTGTTCTCTTTTTCTTGGGTCTTGAGGAACCTTCAAGAAAGTACCACTTCCAGCTACTCCTTTTTTACGGCATAAGATGCAACAACGCATTTTTCTGCAGTAAAAAAAAATCACTTTTAAAGAGGAATCTTAACATTTATCTTACAGAAAAAAACTAACACTTTTAGTAAAACAACTCAAAAAACAAACACACTATTTAATATAATATAGTTTTTTTTAACACTTTTAAGCTATTTTACGCAGATAAAACGGCGAAAAAACTCAATTTTTCAAAAACAAAATAATTTTGTAACGTTTTTATATAAACTTTGACTATTTGTAAACAACTTTTTGACATATTCAATTTCACCATGAAATAATCAGCTGGCGCTATGCTGTCACCTTGTATTTAATTTCACCATGGATGGACGTATATATTAATAACTAAAATAGATATTTGGCATGATAGAGAGCATGGTTACTTAAATTACTACCTAACCCAATTCCTGAGTGGCCACGGCTGTTTCCGTTCGTATATATATCGCTTTGGACTTGATGCTTCTCCATTTTGTCCGTGCTGTATTGGGAAAATAGAGGACCACGAGTATGTGTTCTTTGTGTGCCCAAGATTTGCATTGATGAGAGTGAATCCTGAAAGACAATTGGGAAGAAATGTTTGTGTGGATAGCATAGTCAACATATTGTTGTTGTCATTGGACAAATGGGAGTATGTATCTGAATATGTTAAGGTAAAGGTTGTTTTAATTCGAAATCGGAAACAATTTGTTTAAAAAAGAGTAAAGTTGAAAAGAGTTGAAAAAATGCTCTTAAAATCGAAAACAAAATAACAAAAATATGAAATCAAAATCGTGTTTTTGTTTCAAATTGAGAAATTCAATTAATACATATTTCAAAAGAGTGCCCCGATAGACTAAGCGATAGAGTGCCGGACTATCACTCAAAGGGTTGTGGGCTACATTCCCGCCAAAGACTCTGGGTGTTTGGTTATTAAAAAAAATATACTCCTTTTGTACACCCTCCACCATCAAGAGTGCTAAATGAGGGTATATTGCGTTTAAAATTCCGTGTGAAACTTTGTTAATATTCATTTTCTTGATCTTTATGAAGTTCTAAGTATATTGAGTCATGTCCGTCTGTGTAAAACACTCTCAAGTCTAAACTATACAACTTTACTAAACGAAATTTCCAGAGAAATATTTCTTATCTTGCAGGAACCTTGGTACTGAAAATCAGCTAAATCGGTGTAGTAAAAACAGTTTATGGATCAAAATATGAGACAACTTCCATTAAAATTTGATATTTTTAAACATTTTTCTTGCCAAAAAATAAA
The DNA here is from genome assembly GCA_950370525.1 of Bellardia bayeri. Taxonomy (NCBI): domain Eukaryota; kingdom Metazoa; phylum Arthropoda; class Insecta; order Diptera; family Calliphoridae; genus Bellardia; species Bellardia bayeri. Next base: position 37,764,634 of record OX493268.1, on the reverse strand, counting down.
AATATTCCAGATAATACCATGACATTTTGTAGACGTTATTTTTATGATAAAAGAAGAAAGGAACAAAGTTAGAATAGGTCCATGATTTCTCATAGCCCCCTTACAAAAATCTTCCCGAAATATTGCTCAATTATACATAAATGTCTATAAAATTGGAATATCAATACAAAATTCTGCAAAAATAAGTTTCATGCAAAAAGAAATCGCAAAACTAAATTTTTTAGTTCGGTCCATGTTTGACTTTTAAAATTCACTTAAATACATATAAAACTGGTATAAATAATGTTAAAAGATTAAAATTTGACATAAATAATTTATAAGGATAAATAAATTGTTGTACTAAATTTTATGGTGGTCGGTCCATAACTGGTCATAGCTCCCATATAAGGAACACATCCAAAAGAGACATTTATCTATATATATTTTATAAATATCGGTACTGACTCAAAACTTTGTACAAATCATTTACACGTACACAAAAATCATTTCGCAAAATTGTGTTAATTTTGGTTCATATTTGACCGTATCTTCCATATAAAGTCCTCTTCCGAAAATCACTTTAATACTCATAAATCTCTTATAAATAATGGTACCGATCCAAAATTTTACACGGATCATTTACATACAAAACTCGAAAAGAGCGAGAATTTCACAGACTGCTCCAACTCAAATCTAAACTAAAAGATTGCATAAAAAGACTTAAGAGCTCCTGTAATATCGGAAAAATGAATCACTAAATAAATATTTAGAAAATCTGGACGCAACTCCGCAATTAGATTACTCACTATGGCAAGCCACTAAAGATCTTAAAAGACCTGTTTTATGTAAGTCCCCCTTGCGAAACTTAAGTGGTGGTTGGGCAAGAAATGACACTGAAAGAGGCAATCTATTTGTAAATCATTTGAAAAAAGTATTTACCCCAAACCCATCAAATGAATCAATAGACTTACTACCAGTTACACAACATTTAGGAGTAGATGTACCCCCACGTTTTGAGATACTTTTGCATTGCGTAGAGAATCATGCTATCCTAATTATATCAATAATCAAGTAATAATACAACAATCCGAAGTTAAATACCTCGGTATACACCTCAATCGACGCCTTACATGGAAATCCTATATATAGTAGATGCAAAATTGACTCAAATGAAATTGATCCAAATTCATTGACTCATTGGCAGAAAGTCTAAGCTAACTCTTGCTTTATAACTCAATCCTAAAATCTATATGGAGTTATGGACAGCTATGGGGAACAGCCTCAGCTTCAAATGTAGACAGAATTTAAAGACGCCAAAACAAATTGCTATGAATGATCACAATTGCCCCTTATATAAAAAATTCGAATATCCATAAAGACCTAAACGTGATTCGTTCATTCAATTCGTTCAATCGTTTACTTTGAACGAATGAATACAACCCTTATTGAATGTGATTTTCTTCTTGTCTTTTGATAAACAGCAGCTGAACGAAAATCGTTCAGTGAAATGACCGGCTCATTCCGTTCATTTTAAGCCGTTAGTTCATGAACGACACAGCTTGAAGTACACTCAAAACCATTAGCGCGCAACATATTAAATAATAGTGGCTATATTCGACTAAGAAGAAGGGATACAACGGTTCTGAGCCGAAGCCAAAAAGAAAGAATGTCTACTTAACATACAGTTAGCGAAATAACTATGTATATGTGCATAGGCTGTTTTTAGATGTTTAACTCTCAATATTTTACTAGTACAATTAACGGTAAAATTTAAGTACGCACAAATTTAGACAGATTCTCTGCATATTGTTTTTTATTGTTATTTTTATAATTTGCTTTTTCAATATGTAGTACCAAGAATGATAAAGATTACGCCAACGCGCGTGAAATTGTACAATGTTCTGCGCATGTTGGAACTGTGACGTCACACGTTCTGTGTTTCTATTGGCTATTTTTTCTCACTTGTTTTTTTACTGTTGTTTTGCTTGCATTTGCTCACTGCACACTTCATGTTTATATTTTTTGTTGTTTTTTTTTTTGTTTTCTTTTCTAAACAGCTTTTATTTACACGACAATGAACGTTTTTAATTAATTAAATATAATTTATCACCAAATGCAATGCATAATTTATTTATTTTATCAAAACCCGATGTAATATTTTTTAGAACTCTCAAAGTGATTTCAATTGCAAGGTTGCCAACTATCACGTAAAACATACTTTTTTCGCAAGAAATTTTAATTCTAACACATTAAACATTCTTGGTAACCCTTAGAATGGAACTTCTACGTCGCATAACGGGAAATCATGCGCATGGCGTAATCTTTATTTTATCATACTTGTGTAGTACCATTATCAGCAGATGTTCTTTGTTATAACAATATGATATATATATATATATATCATGATATATATATCAATGATATATCACTTCATTCATTGTCGATAGAAATAATTATATGTATGTATGTGTCTTGATATATGAACGTGCAAGTGCAAGGTTTCGAAATTAATTTTATTATTATTTTGAGTGTCTAATTAGTGTAATTAACAAAAAAGGTAAAATACATACAATGATTTTGTGTTAATTATAACGTGTATTTATAATTTTACTATTTGATACAGACATACATCTCGTCGGTGTACATTATGTGAATATGAACAGATTCAAATTAAAATTTTGTTTGAAACTGGTTCAAATATTAAAACAATATCGAAGAGGATTAAAAAACATATATATGAATAGGAATACAATAACAAACTTTTTGAAAAATCCGAATAATTATGGTTGTACCAAACGAAATGGTCGCAAGCCAACTGCTCACGATAGGGAAAAAAGGGAAATTCGGCGCTTAGCGGCTTTAAAAAATTTAATTTAGATGGCTCTGATGGTTGCCAGGACTTAAAGCGTCCCCGACAAACGCGATGTGCACGCAACTTTCAAGGAGGGTCGCTAATGGTGTGGGCCGCATTTGGGTATCGTGGAAAAAGCAAGATTTGCTTTATTTCAAATAAAATGAATGCTGAACGATATGTAGAACTTCTTCATTCTGAGCTTGTTGAATTTGCTGGTAAAAATTATGGCGACAGTTGGGTGTTTCAGCAGGACAATGCACCCATACACAATGCCAAACACACAAAACAATTTTTTGAAGAGAGAAATATCCCTGTACTGAAATGGCCAGCATATTCAACATGGGCCAAACAATTTTCGTTCGGCACTGGCTGGACTAATAATTAAAATTTTTTTTAGATATAAGATTTGATATACATACTTATTGTTAGTTCATTTTAATGAAGATACAATAAATAAACAATTGAAAAAACATCAAACTGCTGGATTTTAAGAATATCGGTCCATATTTGACTATATCCCCCATATAAGGTCCACTTCCGAAATTCACGTTAATACTAATATGTATATTAAATATACCGTTATTATATTGAAATTAGACGTGAGATATCCTCATATGCATAAAATTCACTGTCCCAAAATTTAGGAAGACCGGCCAACGATTTGTCATAGCTGCTATATAAGAACCATTTCCGAAAAACAATTTAACCCACAAAAATATCTAATAAATATCGATATCGAACTAACTTTTATGCAGATCAGAAATTTTAATCCAGAAATTATACTATGGGCCATTATTACAACTTGCCTCTAATGTTCTTAATAGTAAAAGTTAACTTTAATTAAAGTGAGGAATAAAGTGGCCTTTAAAATTTTTCGTTATTACAACGTCCTTGTAAAATAAAATAATTTTTTTCTAAATCTATGGCAATATTTGTTTGTGAAAAAATATTCAAATTCAACAGTCTACTTTGAGGCTGACTGTATTCAAAAATATTCTCCAGGTTATTAACCTATTAACCGCCAAAATAAAACCAGAAGTGACAATTAAAGTTAATTTTTTTATTCATTGTACATAAAATGAACATAAAAGTATAAACAATTTAAGAAAAAATATATGTGGGTGGAAAGGGTGGGTATACTCAACTGAGTACAGCGGCGGTTTATATGTGAAAATTTTCAAAGCAATTTTTTTCAATGCATAATGTTTTCAAACATTTCTTGTCTTGACATCGAACAGTTGCATGACATAAGACACATCTTAATTGTTTTTCTAACTTTTCGGGATAGTGACCTATACCATCTTGAGGTAATCCTGGCATCAATGACGATGAAAGTCGAGCTTTATTTTGCATGTTTTGGCGTAAGTAGTACCTTGCAATGGAACGTCGGAATAAAAGTTGAACCTTTTCCTTTCAACATCTGCTAATGGTCGAATTTTAAACATTTTGTCCCTAATAATGGCAGCTTCGTCGTTTTTCAAAATATGAAGATTCTTTTTTATATCTCGATATCTTTGTCTAGACATTGATTTTGATATCATTTCTTTTCCAACATTTTCTCGTAAGACCAGTACACCAGTACAGTACTTGGTACTTATTTTAGCACTTAAATTTTTTATTAGTTTAAAACTCCATTTTGTGGCTGTTGATATTTATAAAGTCAGATTTTTTTATTTCTTTTAAGCTAAAAACATAAAAAAAATTCCAAAACGTTCAAAATGTTTAAGTCTTTACTTTATGTTTGGGTGTACTCAATTGAGAACAGCGGCGGTAAATGGGTTAATATAAATCAAACGCCTGCTTTCCATTTTTGTTTATAAAATTATTTATTGGTAAAACAAAATTAAAATTAATTTATTTTTCATGAAGTTGACATTTTTTCCAGAACATATGACAACTTCAAATACTTAAACCTCACTACAAAATTTAAAGGCAAGATGATCTTCCCTGTAGCTTATCGGTCGGTTTTAGATTAAAGTAAACTTATAATAACCAAATACTTCTTATCTGTCCGATAACATCATACCATTGCCAAGTTGTAATAATGGGCCTATGTAATGTATTTTGTAGCTGTCAGTCAATAATTGGCAATAGCTCCCGAATTAAGTCCACTTCCGAGCACACCAACCAACCATACAACTCTTGTAAATGACGTTATTGAGATGAAATTCCAGCAAAAGAAGCCTCACCTTATAATCTTACCCTCTTTTATATTCTGTTTTATGCTCTGTTTCTGACAAACTCTTTAAATTATGGTAAAAATCGGTAATTTCATCAATTATAAATGGTCAAAATTAGATAAAATTTCAAAACATTTAAAATAAATTATGTTCGTCGTAAAATTGTCTTTCAAACAATGCATGAAACACTAATAAACTTTGCACTAAGACTGAATAGAAAACACAGAATAAGGATATGCTAGTCCTATTACCAGTGCAGGTTTTGTACTCTTTAGGTGGAGGGTACAGCCGAATATTGCACTCTAATTCGTTTGATTTTACTTTGAACAATATATATTGAATCAAGATTTTATTTGTTTTTTTTAAGTTTATTATTTGAAAATAAATTTTTTTATTATTTGAACATAAATCCACAGTTTTTTTTATATAAAAACTAATTTTTGTTTTATACTTTTGTAGTCTCTTTTACAATCCTAATCTATTGATTTTCCTAACATTTTATATATGTGAATACTTCAAATACTTTTCCGTAAGATTTTTTAGAACTATTTCACTGTCTCAATCTGATTGCCCTAATGTGTATAGGATCGGTTCCTTTATAGGACCAGCTTTAAAAAACTTCTTTACATATTCAATTTTATTGTCCCCAATTAAATATATTTGGTAAAAAATATCAATGTGTAGTGTACCTATAACAATAGAATACACTATAACCAGGTTAATGCACTATAAGTTAAAATGTAATTTTAAACCTTAGAATACAAGAAATTTAAAAATTTAAATTAAGGGAAATATGATTTTTTAATTGTATCAAATTATTTAGTGTAAATAATTGAAATATTCAAAAGAAACTGGAAAAATTACACTTTACAAAAAACTTAAGAATTATTATAATAAAAACATAATAAATGCCATGCAGCTTTCACCATGTACATACATATTTACTGCCGTATTTATAAAAATTAAAGTAGGTTTGAAGTGTGCTTTAAGACAAAATTTTCTTAAAGTACACTTGAAGTGTACTTTAATTTTTTATAAATACGGCAGTTAGTTGTTATATAAAGTCACCCAACATTTTAGAAAAATTTGCAATAGTTTAAGTCTGCCGCTTAAATAAATGTTTTTGTTGTAGTTATTACATGACCTACTAAAACATTTTGTAGTATTTCCATCTTTAATAAAAATAAAGTGTGCAAAATTTCATGACATTATCTTTGGTGCAAATGCAGAAGTCCAATAAGACAAATTAGGAAGTCTGATGAGGATGAGTTCAATTCAAAGCTAAATAACGAAATCGAAATGTTCGTATCTGAAGGTATAAGGGGACAAATTTTAGATACCACATACAAATACTTGCAGACTATTTTACCAACCAGCATAGAGTGCGAAAGGTGCTTTTCTACAAAATACGTTCCAGAAACGCTAAACGCTTTGATTTTTTTAAGAAATTATTTAAAAGATAAAATAATATGTACCTTATTTTTTCTTTAATTTTTACTTAATATTTATGTGGATCTCCAAATGTGCTTTATGATTTTTTAATTTTAATTGAAAAATAATTTATCTTAATAGGAATGTAATATTACATTATTTGTCGTTTTTTTACATAACATTTATGTAGGTCTCCAAATATATGTAAGTTATGAAATTTTACTTAAAAATAATAAATTTTTGTTAATAAAAATGAAATATGTTATTTGTTTTAAGTATTTTTCACTTAAAAAAACTTTTAAATAAACTTATATAAGAAAAATTCTGTTTTTGTGTTAAAAGTGAGAAATTTCCGGAATTTTTGTTCGGGATTTAGAAATCCAAAATCGGGATTGCGGGATTTTTTAAAACCATTCCCGATTGGCGTCCCTATTGTAAACGTATGTATGGAAATTTCGTTCTACTCATACAGGGTAAAAAGAAATATGATTTTCTTTATTTGTATTTATTTACATGTAGGACGAGGAATATGTGGGATAAATAGAAAATTGCTGATTAAGCCCTTGGCAGGGCAGAAAATGCATACAAATGTGTCAATTGTCTAAAAATATTCCTTTACAATGGTATTCTTTGAATTATTAATTAAATGAAATGAACCAAATAAAATTTCTCTAATAATGAAATTAATATTAAATATTCAAAAACGTTTTGTATTTCAAAATATTTGTGTATGAATATTTTAGATACAATTTACATCCAGAAAATTTCAAAAGTCAAATATGCAGTTATTAGTCAACAAATCGATACGAAAATTCTTAAAATTTTATAAAACGGACAAATAACTATCATCAAATTTGGTACGACAATTTAAATGTATCGGATTTGTTTATGCTTGTCAAATTTCAACTTGATAATTAAAAAAAAAAAATTAAATAAATAAGAATTTTAGTGATTTTCGGAAGTACAGGAAACTGCATTGCCGATGAACTGGCAATGAAAGCGCCATAAACTTCCTATGTGGTATCCCGTTATTCAGTTATACAGCTTATCTGCAAAGACTACGACGCTCTCAACTATGTAATTAAGTGTCATTGATCACTGGACACTGCACATTTGGCAATCATGTTAGACAAATAATAAAAAGCTTCTTTTGCCCCTGCCTAGCATTGGAGGACTACAATAATCTCTCCGAACTATCAATTATGAAGTTAGATAAAATCGAGGCCTTAATAAGGAACAGTAACTGGTTAAGACAATCAGTCATCTCGACTAATCAGTCGGTCAACTAATCCATCTTCTTCTATATATTTTCCACGCTTTTATCAACCGCCCCACTATTCTCTCGTTTAATTATCTTTTCAGTCAACACAAATGGACCCAAGTGTGCTGTATTTATGATCGGCAGCCTGCTTACCTAAACTAAACTAAACTTGTTAACAAGATATTTTATTTTTACATATTTATATGTACTCGTATAGTAAACTTGATGTACAATGCAAAATGAATTCTATTCTTTTTAAGTTTCACTTTCACACAAGATATCCAAGTTAACTTCCATTACCGAACATAATTAAAAAAATATATTTTATAGTGGACTCCAACTGTCCACTTGAATCAAACACAATCGTTTTAACGTTATAAATTTATTTTCATCTGACCAAGATGAGTTCCCAAGTAAGACTAACTTTAAATAACAATTGTGAATACTTAAATAATCACCCCGTGAATAAAAATTCCACATGAAATTTGTTCCCTTTTATTTTTTTAACATTGAGTTTTAATAGGAAAATTGTGAAAAGGGAACAAATTTCATGTGGAATTTTTATTCACGATAGGGGTGAATACAATTATGATTCCTAATTAATTTCCATTCCCATGCTAGTCACACATTGCCAGACGAAATATGATCCTGGTTCCAATTACAGCTAGCTTGCGATTGTGCAACGTCAGCACTTATTTGTGTGCAGGTGTCTCTCTCATGCACACTTGATTGTGTTAACTTCCATATATTTTGTGAAAATGATTGTATTTTGTATATTTTTGTTAAATTTTTATGAAATAACAGCTATAATATTTGAGTGTAATATATGAACAAATTGCCCTCAAGGAAATTTTTCTTTATGAATTTTTGGTATTCCACATACTCTGTGTAGCTGTAGCCACAAATAAAGCTCCATTAATTATAATTAAGTATTTTAAGCATAAGCGCAAACAATAAAAAAAATATTTTTGCAGAATATAATATTATTTTATACAATTTTGGAAATGTGTTTTTAATTTCCAAGGGTCACTCTAATGAAAACACTATGCACATATGTACGTATGTATGTATGAATGTGAAAATTAGCAATTGTGCGTATCAATAGCAATCATTTGATTGATATGTAGGTGTTCAGTCACAAAATCAAGACGATTTTAATTTTTGCCAAAACATTAACATTCAAATTGCAGACGTGTTCATTGATCATTTTAGGAAAACAAATATTAGTAAGTTTCCCAATATTATTCAGTTTTGTTAAAAATCGTTCTTGTACCTAATATTCAAAAAGTTTACATGTTGTTTTTTTCTTTCGTAGTTTTAAATTAAGTCACTAATTTCTTCCACATAATAAATGTTTTGATAAGAATGCGGCAACGACATTAAAAACTAATTAAAATAAACTAAAATGATAAATAAATACAGCAATCTAAATACCACAAACCGCTAATCATATAAAGTGTATGTATATATTTATGTACACATGTATGTATATTTAGGAACTAGGACGCCCATTCGAATAACCGCGCAATTTATTGTGAATAATTATTCGAATAATTTAAAAATTACCATTTTCGAATAAGAAACAATTCGATTAACTTTATTAATAATAAAACTAATAATTACGAGTACATTTCTTTTAATTTTTTCTTTCCTTAAATATTTTGGATACTTTTATAATTAAACTAGATGGCATTTGCGCGCGTTGCTACGCCACCAATTAAAATTAATTTGAAAGAAAGACATTACACAAAAATTCAATTCATTTTGAGTAATTTTAATGATTTTGTTCATTTTGAGAAAAAGTAGGCGGTCGAAAAAGTATTCTTAGTCATGCTGGAGTCTTAGTTATATCCCGTCAAAGTTTTAGTAAGATCGGTAAAGTGGTCTGGTCTTCCCGGCAGACATTGTAATTAATTAAAAAAAAGTGGGCGTTAGAGTAAGCGTGTTCATATCAACTCAGAAATCTTCCCAGGCTCATGCACAACAACTTTTCCGAACATAATAACATGATCAGTTGCATAGTTTGCAAGAATAGAATAGTGGAAATGAATTTCAAAAAAAAGTACTGATATTTAGCCCTTTTTACACCTTTATATTTGAGTCATGAATAGCATGTTCTGGGTTGTTTTTTGTGTGGATGGAAAAGTATCTATTAATTATCTATAATACGTACTATTTGAAAATAATAGTTTATGGAATTTTTAGTGAGAAAAGATATTTTGACAAAAAAGTACCAAAAAAAGAATACAATTTTTAGGCCATAGGAATTCGAATTTCAAAAAATTACCAAAAAGATTTCTAGTCTTTATTGATCTGAGCCAGATGCATTTAATATAGTATTTCTATGTTTATTTATGTAGGAGATATATATGTTAACGGAACTTTCTACGGGGACTATTTTTACTCCATATGGTCACTTGAATTTCGACTTTCAAAAAAGTACCAGACACCTGTCGGCTCTTTTTTTTTATTAAAGGCGGACGCATTTAAAATATTATTTTTAAGTTTATTTGCTTTGGATATACAGTATAGATGGTTATGATGCTATACATTGCTGTAGATATGATAAGTTTGGTGGAACTTCTTTCTTTGTTTGCAAGAATCTAGAATATAAAATTGATATTTGTGAAAGTATAGATTTTGTCGATTCAATTGCATTAACTCTAAATAAAATCAAAATTAATTGAAAGGCTCTGAAGATTTTTTCTTTTTACAGATCACAAAAATGTGACACGAATAAATTTCTCTCGTTTTTGGAAAATAAGCTTATTCATTTTGGTCGTAGTCCATGTATTTTTGTAGGTGACTCCAATATTGACAGTTTGAATATTAGTTTGTATGAAGAACTCAAAAATGTCCTTGCAAATTATGATTTCATAAACTGTCACACATTAATAACTCGCCCACATAGTAAAACATCGATTGATCATTGTTGATTCGTTGTACGTTGACTATGTAGAATGTAAATTTTCAGACCACAATCTTATTTCTTGTAGAATAAAATTTGATGTTCAGGATCAGACATTTGAGGAAGATGTGCACTTATATTGTGATTATAATCGTGCCAAAGTTCAAATTAAACCAATATACAAAGATTACATGAAACAGGAGATCCTTCATTAGATATATCATCGTTAATTGTGTATGTTGATAATGCTCTGCAAAATTCTACATTTGAAAAACGTCAAAGAAAAGAAATTCGCCATGGAATTACACCTTGGATAAAAGGACATTTGGCAAAATTAATAATTTCAAGAAAAAGCTGTTAAAAATGAAAAGACGGAGACCTGGAAATTGTGCTATTTGGAGTAGAATAAGAACATTAGCAATGTAATTAAAAAAAAACAATTAGAGAGGCGATGAATAATTTTTATAAGAACAATCGTTGCAAAACTCAGCACGATCCAAAAAAGTCTTGGAAATTTTTAAATGGAACCCTTGGTAGACAATAAAACAGAACAATTAATTTAAATATCGCTAGTGGTGAAGAAATTTTAAATGATTTTGAAAAGGCTGAAGCTTTTAATAAACATTTCCTACAATCTGTCAAAGATTTAAGAGAACAAATTGATCAATCATCAACTGATTCCTGGAATTCTTTAAGAACCTTAATTCAGCATAGACATACATTTTATTTAAATCATACATCATCTGATACAGTACACAGTATTATTAAAAACTTAAATTCAAATAAGAGTTGTAGACATGATAATATATCACCTAAAGTTCTATTAAAATGCAATGTTTTAATACCATATTTGGTCAAAACTTTTAATAATATGATCAGATATTTTGAAAATACATAAGGTGGTTCCAATCCCCAAAGAAAAGATTGCGTGTAGAGTTGATTGTTTAGACCAATAGCAGTTTTGTTTATCATTGATAACGTTTTTAAAAGACTTTTGCATAACCAAATTTCTGCGTATATGCAAAACAATAATATGCTAAATGATTATCAATATGGTTTTAGGAAAGGATGTGGTACCGAGGAAGCAGTTTTGAACGTGGTTAATTTCATCTGTAAGGGATTGGAATGAGGATGTAATGGTGTAGCTGGTATCTTCTATGATTTCACCAAAGCTTTTGACCGCATTGACCATGAAGTTCTTGTTCAAAAACTTGGCTATTATGGAATATGTGGAAGAAAATTATTGCTTATAAGAAGTTATTTAACAAATCGAAGACAATATTAACGGTGACAAGAGTTCGTATGGAGTACCGCAAGGTAGTGTTCTGGGACCTCTATTGTTTACACTCTACCTAAATGATATAAAAAACCTTGGTCTATCAGGCCAACTTTTTATTTACGCTGATGATATTTGCCTATTTTACCCATGCAAATACGAAATCGTTGCAAGAGCATACATGGAACGTGATGCTGCTTTATATCCGAATTTACGAAAATAAATAAACTTATATTAAATGCCAATAAAACAAAATTAATTAGATTTAAACCATATTGTGCTAGCAACGTAAACTTCAGTATTTTTGTTGATGGCAGAGAAATCATGGAAGTTAGCTTTATAAAGTATTTAGTAAGGTGACCATACGTCCTCTATTTTGAAGAACAATCATCTATTTTAACTCGCTGTCATCTATAAAATTTGTGTCCTCTTTCAGTCATCTTTTTCATACGCAGTCATCTTTTGCCATCTTTAATTTTAAATGCATGATCAATATTTGTTTTTATCGAGCTTAGAGTATGAACAAGCACGGCACGGTTTCTAAGTAGAATAAGAAACGTCACCTTTTAACAAATAAAACAAATTTTACTTCACAAACGTCGTGTCGTGCTTGTTCCGTTCATACTCTTACTGAGTGAAATTTCGCTTTTCAAAATAGTAAATGGTAACAATATGTAAAAAATGTAAACATTGAATTGAAAAATTTTTTTTTACTATTATTCTTAATGTCATCTTTTTTCTTTTCCAAAATCTGGTCGCCTTATATTTAGGAATATTTTTGCAAAATAATTTGTCTTGGAGTCTACATATACAATATTTAAAATCAAAAACTGCACAAGCTGTTGGATTTTGTATAAATTTAAAAACAAATTTGATCGTAGTACAAAGTCATTTTAACTACTTGGCCATATTGTATGAGTGGAAGAAAAGTACAGAGCTGAAATCACTTCAATGGATGCAAAATAAAGCCCTCAAAGTAGTAGGCAACCTTTCAATTAGGCATTCAACATTATTATTATATAGTAAAAATTTTGATGCAGTTTTGCCAATATATGGTACATACATACAAAATGCAGCTTTTACTTTATGTTTTTAAATGTATATATCATATTGGTTATCATACAATTCAGTTTTCAAGTTTTCAGCACTCACATAACACAAGATATAACACAAATTTATCCGTAGCCTGGTGTAGATTAGAAACAACCAAGCAAAGAATTGAATATATGGGTAGTTTCGAATTTAACACAACTTGCCACAATACTTAAAAAATCTTAATAGAATTTCATTATTGAAATCAGCTCTTAAAAATTATTTACTGCAAAATGTAAGAGAACTTTTATTATAAACAGTAACTTTTGATCTCAAAATAACTTATTTAACTTATTTATTATTATATTACTATACCTACATATTATTTTTTCTTAAACTTTTCTTCTTTTTTATTTTTATTTAAAGTAAATTTAATTTATGTAATATTTTTACGAACTCGCCACTATAAGGCCCAAAAGGGCGCTGAGGCATCATTATTACAATAATTGTAAATAATAAGAATTAAATTTTTTTTTAAATAAAAAAAAAAAGATATAGAGGTACTGGTTTTACCCGTTTTTGCCCCATTTGTCCGCCTTAACGACCGAATTTCCAAAAATCCCTTCTTAGTGGATCTACATGTTGTAAAAGGAAGCCATTACCTGAATTTCAAGTTTCTAGCTTTAGCGGTTTGAGCTGTGCGATGATGAATCAGTCAGTCAGTCACGTTACTCTTTTGTCTGTATTAATTATTTACAAAAAAAGACTTTTAATAAACATATAAATTATCTTTTTTATTATCTTTTATTTAATTATGACATTTTAGATTACAAAAGCTTGAATATACCGCCTAATTAAAATAACTTATACCAAGCGCTTACACTAGCACTTAACTGAAAAATTTTAATTATTCGTAAAATCGTATAGCAACCTTTTAATAAGAATTTATAATATAGCTTTTTTAAAAAAATTGTGCTCAAGTTCTTGCGTGTGATATGCGATAAATATGCCTTGTTTTTGTTTTTTTTTTTGTTTTCCCGAATATTCGACGGCTTGATATGTTTTAGTAATATCCACGTGTTTAAGCTCTCTATCCACTTTCTAATGTTTCTGAAGGTACGGTCACATTTGACAAATATTTGCAAAAACAGACGTAACCACTAAATAATATATTATTACGAAATTGTATTTCAATTTAAATTTAACGGTCGATATCAACATACAGCATGTTAACAACATACAACACAGATGGCGTGTTATCGACATACAACTTGTTTAGCATTTATAGAAATTTTAATTTACTGAGAACACCCTGTTATAAACATAGCTTAGCAATATGGCAACATTAAGTTTTAACGACTTTGGCTGAATATTCTAGACACTAACATTCTAGACTTGCAGGCATGAACATTCTAGTATCTTAGCTCCGAACCATCCAGAAATTATGATTCCTGTATAAATAGACCAACAGGGCCAATCAAGTTAATCAGTTTATTGTGAGTCATTGTTGTGTAAACATCAAAGCGTTCTAAAATTTTAAGTGTGTTCTTAAACCGTAATATAAGTGTTTAAAAAGACAGTGCGTTCACCACCATAGTGAGAGGGGATATTGGATTTCTGCTGATGTTTGTAACGCCCAGAAATATTGGTCAAACCACTTTAAAGTATACCGATCGACTCAGAATCTGAGTCGATTTAACGATGTCCGTCCGTACGTTTCTGGCTGGCTGGCCATGCAAACTTCGGCCCAGGGACGGATGGAATTGAAACTAGTGGAAATCGGTATATTATTTCACCTGGCCCCCATACAAATGTCTTCCCGAAATTGGGGTTTACCGATCTTAATTGTTTTAATTATGCAAGTATCCAAACAAATTTCATTACAAATGAGTGGTAAATGAAACCAAATCAAAATCCACAAATTTTGTGCGGATCGGTCCATAATTACTCGTAGCTCCTATATAAGGCGCACTTAATCACTTTAAAGAGCATAACTCTCTCAAAAATGTTGGTATCCAAATATTGAACGCAAATATATTTCATATGTATATAAATAATACGGTACAAGTTTATTATGATCGGTCCATAATAAGCCGAAACTCCCATATAAGACCCACTTCAGAAAATCACTTTAAGCTCCATAAATCGTTTAAAAGTATTTATAACGAGATAGAGTTTAACACATAAATATAATATTTATATTCACAGACATCATGACACTAAATTTTTGGGATGATTGGTCCACAATAGGTTATATCTCCCATATAACGCCCATTTCTAAAAAAACGTAACAATATATTAGAACTCGTTTATTTATCTAAAAAACCCCTTTTGTTATTTAGGCCAAACCACAACGAATATTTAGTTGTAATTTATTTGATGATGATGCAAAACTCTTGTAAGAGTAAACAACGTCAAACAAAATTGTTAAAACAAGTAGTTAAGATTTTTTACTTCACAATTGCTTCATTCCATAATTATTTAATTTCTTTTTTCCCAATAAAACATTCCAAAATCCTTTGTTATTTTCCCTACATTACAGATATTTTTTCCAGAATTATAACTTATTGCAGTCACATTCACATAAGTTCTACATTATTATTATAAAATTATCCAAAATATTTAAGGAAAGAAAAAATTAAAAGAAATGTACTCGTAATTATTAGTTTTATTATTAATAAAGTTAATCGAATTGTTTCTTATTCGAAAATGGTAATTTTTAAATTATTCGAATAATTATTCACAATAAATTGCGCGGTTATTCGAATGGGCGTCCTAGTTCCTAAATATACATACATGTGTACATAAATATATACATACACTTTATATGATTAGCGGTTTGTGGTATTTAGATTGCTGTATTTATTTATCATTTTAGTTTATTTTAATTAGTTTTTAATGTCGTTGCCGCATTCTTATCAAAACATTTATTATGTGGAAGAAATTAGTGACTTAATTTAAAACTACGAAAGAAAAAAACAACATGTAAACTTTTTGAATATTAGGTACAAGAACGATTTTTAACAAAACTGAATAATATTGGGAAACTTACTAATATTTGTTTTCCTAAAATGATCAATGAACACGTCTGCAATTTGAATGTTAATGTTTTGGCAAAAATTAAAATCGTCTTGATTTTGTGACTGAACACCTACATATCAATCAAATGATTGCTATTGATACGCACAATTGCTAATTTTCACATTCATACATACATACGTACATATGTGCATAGTGTTTTCATTAGAGTGACCCTTGGAAATTAAAAACACATTTCCAAAATTGTATAAAATAATATTATATTCTGCAAAAATATTTGTTTTTATTGTTTGCGCTTATGCTTAAAATACTTAATTATAATTAATTGAGCTTTATTTGTGGCTACAGCTACACAGAGTATGTGAAATACCAAAAATTCATACAGAAAAATTTCCTTGAGGGCAATTTGTTCATATATTACACTCAAAGATTATAGCTGTTATTTCATAAAAATTTAACAAAAATATACAAAATACAATCATTTTCACAAAATATATGGAAGTTAACACAATCAAGTGTGCATGAGAGAGACACCTGCACACAAATAAGTGCTGACGTTGCACAATCGCAAGCTAGCTGTAATTGGAACCAGGATCATATTTCGTCTGGCAATGTGTGACTAGCGTGGGAATGGAAATTAATTAGGAATCATAATTTTATTCACCCCTATCGTGAATAAAAATTCCACATGAAATTTGTTCCCTTTTCACAATTTTCCTATTAAAACTCAATGTTAAAAAAATAAAAGGGAACAAATTTCATGTGGAATTTTTATTCACGGGGTGATTATTTAAGTATTCACAATTGTTATTTGAAGTTAGTCTTACTTGGGAACTCATCTTGGTCAGATGAAAATAAATTTATAACGTTAAAACGATTGTGTTTGATTCAAGTGGACAGTTGGAGTCCACTATAAAATATATTTTTTTAATTATGTTCGGTAATGGAAGTTAACTTGGATATCTTGTGTGAAAGTGAAACTTAAAAAGAATAGAATTCATTTTGCATTGTACATCAAGTTTACTATACGAGTACATATAAATATGTAAAAATAAAATATCTTGTTAACAAGTTTAGTTTAGTTTAGGTAATCAGACTGCCGATCATAAATACAGCACACTTGGGTCCATGTGTTTGGTCCATTTGTGTTGACTGAAAAGATAATTAAACGAGAGAATATTGGGGCGGTTGATAAAAGCGTGGAAAAGTATATAGAATAAGATGGATTAGTTGACCGACTGATTTAAAGTCACCGGATTCGAGATGACTGATGGTCTTAACCAGTTACTGTTCCTTATTAAGGCCTCGATTTTATCTAACTTCATAATTGATAGTTCGGAGAGATTATTGTAGTCCTTCAATGCTAGGCAGGGACAAAGGAAGCTCTTTATTATGGAAGTTTCTGCAGAAGTCATGATAGGGTTATTCTATTTGTGTAACATGATTGCCAAATGTGCAGTGTCCAGTGATCAATGACACTAAATTACATAGTTGAGAGCGTCGTAGTCTTTGCAGATAAGCTGTATAACTGAGTAACGGGATACTACATAGGAAGTCTATGGCGCTTTCATTACCAGTTCATCGGCAATGCAGTTTCCTGTATTAGCTCTTTGTACACGCACCCATATGAGTGTGACTGTCGAATGTCTCGTCCCCCCTATTCAAGGACGCACTTAGAGATTTTATTGCAGCATTACTATCTGTATATATATGGATAGGCCTTCCTGATATTCTATTAATAGCTATTGATTGATTTTTCAGATGGAATAATTCTACATCCATTTGGGATTCGAAAGGTCACCCTAATCCCAAATTCATGGATGAAGACACATCCGTCAACTCGCTCCCCTTTTTAGAGTCATCGGTATAGACGAACATACTTCTTGTATTAAGGGGCAGACCATCCGTCAATTCCGTGTCATAAGAAATGTATAAACTAAAGTTTCTTGAAAAGGAGGGTCTGGAAGTGCAGTAGTTAATGTTTTCTGAAAGATTTGGTATGTTTCCAATAAAACTGGCATGTCCATATGATCCTACCTCCATTCGGCTATAGCATCAGTTTCCTGACCATGAGATTCACTGGGATCCAATTTATTAGTGTAAATAGTGATTTTGTTGGAATCGTACATAGAGCTCCTGTTATCAGGATTGCCATTCTGCTCAAGACCTTCTCGAGCAGTGTACAATTTGAAGACTTATTCTGTGGTTTCCACGAGACATAGACCCCACAGAAGAGTATCTACTTGATAAACCCTTCAAATTCTCAGTTTATGCAACGAGGTCTAATACCTAATTTAATGCCTATGGCTGTCCTGCGAACATACATTGCCGTGATGGTCTTTGATATTCTTGCCAATATGTTAGGATTTAATGACAGTTTATTGAAAACTAGGAGTCTTGTATTTTTTAGTGAATAATACAAGTCCAGTTTACACTCAGTCTTCAGAGCTTCAATCACTGAGTATCTTGAGGGCGTTCTAAAATCGTTTTAATATCGTGCCAAAATAGATGCCCGAAACTGTCACAAACTGACAGTTTGTGGCTAGGAGATAGGACACCTCCCTGTGGAGTGCCCCTTTTCACCATGAGATCGTTGCTGTTTCCACTTTGGAACGAATGATCCTACATTCAAGAAGCTTCATAATAACTCCTACAATCTACATCTAGTTATAATAAGGCTGACCTATACTATATACTAGCAGATTTTACTTTATTAAAGGCAACTTCTATTCGTATGTATGTCCAGAAAGGCCACTAATGTAAAGTTGCCAAAATAAAGTGATTTCTCGATATGACTCACTAGTGGATGTAATACCGTCTCAATCGATCGGTCGACAGAAGTCCCTGGTCTATAAACATTCGAATATGAGGGTCAATGATTCTTTACCTCCCTTTAGAATGAAAGTTACTTTACTTTCAGTCTAACGCTCAGATATGTGTGACCACGAAAGACAGGCTTGATAAATGTTAATTAGTCAAGGGGTGACAAGGTCTACATTGTTTAGTAGATCTGCTGGAGTTATATCATTTTCGCTTGGCGACTTGTGTGGTTTGAAGCTGAGTATGGCCCAGTTTAGTTTGTAATTGTTAATAATAATCGGTGATGCGTTCCGATAATTCATTTGGTATCTGGAAGCCTAATTTAATGGTAAGTTTACTCGGAAGTGTGTGTCCCTGAGCACTTCTAGAGTCTCAAGTTCATCTACGGCCCACGTGCCGTCCTGTTTTTGAATATAACCTATAGAATTTTTCACAAACGATTAGTCTCAGAAGAGCTTTCGACACCGTTACAAAAGCTTTTTGTTTAGCAATCCTAACCTATTATTAATTTATTCAATTCTAACTTGGTCCGCTGTTATTTTCTCTTTTTATTAATGACTTGCCTAAAATAATTGAATTCTCTAATATTTTAATGTATGCAGACGACGTAAAAATTTTCTTGGCCTATAACCAACCTTTTCATCACTTACGTCTCCAAACCGACTTGGATTCTTTTTATGAATGGTGCAAGCTCAACTTGATGGAACTTAACTTAAAGAAATGTGAAATAATGCGCTTTGCAAGGCACAATCCAATTTGAAAAAATTTTTTTCTGGGATACCACCAAGTGGCAATGGTTCAAAATTTTTAGACCTAGGCATTTTATTCGACCCTAAACTGAGCTTCGTTCCACATATTTCTACGATAATAAATAAAGCAAGATGTACACTAGGCTTTATAAAACGATGGGCAATTTAATGATCCATTTATTGCAAAAACTTTATATACTTCACTTGTTCGACCGATACTGGAATATGGTTCAATAATATGGGACCCGATTTACATTACTCACAGCAATTCAATTGAATCTGTGCGAAATCAATTCCTGATATTTTGCCTACATGGAATCCATTCAACCCACTTAATTTGCCATCATATACTGCTAGACTTGCTCTTATTAAGCTTCCTACATTAAAAAGTCGTAGAACTATGCTGAATATATCATTTATCCTGAATGTTATTAATGGTGATATATGCTCTGGTTTTCTAATCAATGAAATCTCTTTCAACATTCCGCAACGTTTATCACGTAATTTTACACCTCTATCTGTGAAATTTTATAGAGCCAATTATGCTGACGCTGATCACCTAAGAAGAATGTGTAATCAGTTTAACCAGTTGTACAGATTTATTGATTTTTCGTTAAATGTTAATGTCATAAAAAAATTAATAATTGTTTTCTTAAACTCTTAATTATTTGTTACATGTATTTTATTCCCATATGCTAAATAATATTTTGTAAATAGTCTGTAAGGAAATTATTTCCATAGACAAACTAAGTAAATAAATAAAATAAATAAATAAAATATAGACCAGTAGTCTGATTTTCTAGCCTCGTTAAAAAGTTTGCGGCATTTTCGTCTGGCATTCGCTAGGTCCACAGAATACCATGATGGTCTTGGGTTTTGTTTGCGTATAGAAGGTATACACGATCGTAAGGTTGCCTCTTTTAAAGAGCAATGTCTCATTCATTGTCCTTAATATAATTTTTAGTAGGGGCGGAGGAAGTAATTCATTTAGGGTCGACTTATTTGGTATCTATTGAGAAAGTCAGGTACCTACGGTCCGAAAAAGAGCAGTCGTCCGACTCTTTCCAGTTCTTAATCATATGCACATTGCTAGCTCTTGTCTATTTGCAACTACAAAAGTTTGTTCTGAACCTTTACTAACTACTACCAGATTAAAGACTAGTATGTACTCACCCCGCAGGTTAAAATTTGAGCTATCCCATATGGTGTTGTTAGCGCTTGCATCGGCTCCAATAATGTTCAGTATTCTGTTTGCAATCACAGTGAATATCATTTTGGCTATTAGGTTGTTTGGTGGCAGTTAATTTTCAATGTTTCAGTCTTTCAAGCGACTGCTACTGTCTCTAAATCACTATATTATAGAATAAAGATATTTAAATGATTTCTAGTTAAAATACAAGAAAGGATTTTACCTGAGCTTTTAATGTACAAAAGTTTGTACCCTTTTGTTTGAATATGTGAATGACGCCATTATGGATTCTGTTCCACATGTTATGCGATGTGGAGGAGTAGTGCAGATGATACTGCTTCTTCGTTTTCCGCTTCGCCCAAACTACCTAATAGATATCCAACTATACCAGAGTTTAATTGGGTATCCATTCCGTCCGTCAGAGTAAGCGGGGTCCATATTCTGCGGAACTTCAGCTGACACCAGAAATTTCGGGGTCGAGGTTGTCGTCACTTGGATAGACAAGAAGTTTCATACTATCGAATCTGTACTATATCATGCTTTGCGTCTCTTTATTTAGGACTACGACCGCCTTCCTGTTGACACCTTCAGGAACAGAGACCTTACCACTTCCTAATTAAGGCTACGTAGTGTTTCCACTCTGAATATACTTTAGGATCTCCTCAGGGTCATGTGGAGTCGCTCTAGGTCACAGTTCTCCTAGGGACACAATTGCAGCTTAAGTAAAACGGCTGAGCGTTAATTAGTTAGTACACGCCAGCAACTTAATATGGCTTTGATACAAGGCTGCATAATCATTTTGAGGAGAAGGATTTTGTTTTAATATCTTTCAGTATACCCCTAACATGCCTTGACGGATCTTTATCCATTTCTCTCATACCCCTGTTAATTATGGGCCTAACCAGTGGGGTTCTGTCGACCTCGCTGTTTGGCCTATATAGTCGAGCTTCATGCTTCTTTGAACGTTTTGGTTTGGCTGCTGTTTTGCTCCTCTTCCGACTTTTGCCGCTTAGGCGGCGCTTGGTCTGCTGCACCGGAATTTTCTTCGCTAGTTATCAGTTTGATCGACTTGGATCCATGTCTTCTTTAATCATTAGCTAGCCATTCAGGTTCTCGGCACTGCTACCAGCCACGTTAACCTTACATGTGGTGGAGAAGGAGAAGGGAAGGAGTTGAAAGGGAGAATGAGAGGAGGAAAGAGTTATTTTTGTTCGCGGATTGTAATTAGGAAGTGATGGGAAGCAATAGTATTACCACTAGTGACTATTTGTGATAAAATGTATTACTAGACCTAACAACGTGTCAAGACCATTTGTTAAAAATGTATCATGACACTTTGACATCGCTCGAGCATTTAGCATCTTCTGTGCGCATTTGGACAATGTATTACAATGTGGGCTTCCCCTATCCGCCACCTGTAACGCGTCCGATAGGAGACTGTCAACTCTACACCTTGTTAATAAGGATGGAAATAATTTATTAATATGTTGGCATTAAAAGCATATATCGTCAGGATCAGGATCAGGAAAATTTCTATTAATAGGACTAAAAATCTTGTACAAAGAACATTATTTGACATCAGTATTGTTTGACAATTCATCATAACATAAAGTCTCCAAATTACTGAGCTATGTTAGGATAATCCTAGTTTTTTGTAATGTATATAAATGGCTTTGTTGGAAAATAATTTTGGTGTGCAGGTAACATCTTGGTTCGTACCTGTCAACCGGCAGCCTAGAACTTAATCTCACACATCTGGTTTTTTCTTTGAAGTTATCAAATGTCGCTGAGAAGAGTTGTTGATACTGGTAAATCGCAATATTTATGAGCTACAAATGAATAAAGTGTGAATATCAAAAATTTTCAGAATTTTTAGGCAAACATTCGTTAAAGTGAGTTTAAGGGTAAATTGAGATTTTTGCGCTGTTATTGTAAATTTTGGATTTTAGGATATGTTATAAAGTTTCATAAAATTCGACTCAAAAATTGATTAAATGTCACTATCTTTCTATTAGAAATAGAAAATATAACAAAAGTTGACCTTTCATCTTCATATATCAAGTATAAGAAGGCTTCCAGGACATTTCCTTGAGGTACTACTGTTTTAATCGGATGTGCAGAACTTAAAAAGTCTATTTCTTTAAGCTTAAATGTTCGACCAGTTAAGAAGCTTTAGAATAGCTTATGTGTGTTTGCAGGTAAATTTCGTTTCAATTTGTATATTAAATTATCATGCTACATATTAGTCGAAGTCTATGCGCTAGATCGATTATACTGTGTTTTCTTCTAAATCCAAATAAGTGATTCGGAATACAATTATTTTCAATTGAAATCGGATATAACTTGTTCATGAGTATCCTCTAGCTTCGATAGACTTGACAATAGGCTGATGGGTCTACATATATGATTATACCTTTGTGTGATCTTTTCCCGGTGTAGGTAGGATGGTAACTAGTGAAACCTTCCATTCTGGAGGATAATATCTAAGACGTAATATAGCTTTAAAAATAACAAGTATTATTTTTACTGATATCAAGGGTAGCTCCATAAGCATCTTGTTACTGATTTTCTCAATACCAGGTGCTTTCCTAGAGTTTAAATCAACAATAGTCTTTTCGATCTCTCGAATATAAAAACGTAGGAGTACAGGTGCTCCTAAATGGTGTTTGACTGGTGGCAAGTCAATTGTTTCATTTTATATAAATATTCTTTTAAAATGATTAACACACAGATTCCCTTTTTCAGTGTCACTTCTTGCCCAACTACCACATAAATTTTGCAAGGGGGTTCTTACACACAACAGGTTTTTTAAGCCTTATAGTGACCCGCCGTAATGAGTAATCCGATTGCGCAGTTGCGTCCAGATTTTCTAAGCATTTCGACGTGATTAAATTTTTCGATATTTCGAGAGTTCTTTAAGTCTTTTTATGCAAT
The DNA here is from genome assembly GCA_950370525.1 of Bellardia bayeri. Taxonomy (NCBI): domain Eukaryota; kingdom Metazoa; phylum Arthropoda; class Insecta; order Diptera; family Calliphoridae; genus Bellardia; species Bellardia bayeri. The sequence goes on along the minus strand of OX493268.1, from coordinate 37,740,982 downwards.
TTTTTAGGTTAGATTTGAGTTGGGGGATCTGTGCAATTTCCACTCTCTTCTGGTGTTTTTAGCGGTATGTTTTCAGATCTATGTGTACATAGGTGTTTAAATTTATTGTTTCCACCACAATTACTACATTTTTCATGTTCGATTCATCTCTTGGTTTATTAAAATGCGATAAACAATGTAGTTTACCACATGCGACACAAACTGGTGGCAACTTTCAATACGATCTGGTATGATAATATTCTTGGGAGTATAAACATTGGACGGGACCAGATCGTTCGTGTGATTCTTCTTCCGTTCTTCGTCGGCGCAATCAATGCCGTAGATCATAAATTGAATTTGTTTCACCTTTCTTTAGTTTAACATCACCAGGTTCCAATTTTTCTCGAATAAGTGGTTGGGGGTTTTTTTACGATTTTTATACCCTACTCCACAATAGTGGGGATTTGGATTGGATTTGTGCTGATGTTTGTAACGTCCATAAATACTAGTCCAACACTCACCTTAAAGTATACCGATCGACTCAGAATCACTTCCTGAGTCGATTTAACGATGCCCCTCCGTCTGGCTGTCCATATAAAGCTTGTGCGCAGAGTACAGGTCGCAGTTCTATAGATATTTCAATAAAATTTGGTAAATGATATTTTTTCGGCCCAAGAACGGATCCAATTGAAACTGGTGAAAATCGGTCCATTATTTCACCTGGCCCTCATACAAATGTCCTCCCAAAATAGGAGTTTAACGATCATAAATGTTTAAATTATGTAAGTATTCAAACAAATTTCACCACAAATGAGTAGTAACTGAAGCTAAATCACATCTATAAATTTTGTGAACATCGGTCCATAATTGATCATAGCTCCCATAGGCCCACTTTCGAAAATCAATTAAAGAGCATAACTCTCTCAAAAATGTTGGTATACAAATAATATTTAACGTATATATACAAATAATATGGTACAATTTTATGATAATCGGTGCATAATTAGTCTTAGCTCCCCACTTCCGAAAATCACTTTAACGACAATATATTTAAAATTTTGGTATCCAAATAAAATTCAACAAAAATAAGTTTCATATATACATAATTGGTGACACCTAATTTTATAGTGGTCGGTCCGTAATTAGTTAAAACTCCCATATAGTAACCTCACCGTAATTCACTTTAACGTCCATAAATATCTATTTATAGATAAAATATAACATGCATAATATTTATATCCACAGAAGTCATGGCAATAATTTTTTGGATGATCGGTTCATAATAGGTCATATCTCCCATGTAGCGCTCATTTCTGAAAACTGTTTTATACCTATACTGGGTGTAGGGTATTATATGGTTGGGCTTGACAGACTATACTTTCTTACTTGTTAATGATTATAATGTTCTTTATGTTTTACGGGTTTCAAACACAGTTTTACGATAATAATTTTCATGTTTGAATGGGACCACATAAAACGAATTTTCGCCAATTAATAAAATTAAATCCTTCACCTCTTTCCTGAAGTTTTGCTCTCTCAAGTATATTGGTGAGGGTCTATAAGATTTTGTTATGACGTATCAGTTATTTCATTATCCAATATAGCATGTCGATTTTCAAAATTCGGCCTATCATTTCCATTATCCTTTGATACTATCTTATTAAAAGCCACTTTGAAAGAGTTCCGACTTGGTCCTCGTTTCAAGACAGTAATATACCTAACAATACCCATTTATACTGGGGATTTATGTGTAATTTCATCAGATTGAGTTTTGGGTATAGCTTCCTTTTAAGTGTTAGTATTAGTTAGTTAGTTAGTGGGTTTAGCAGTCAAAAAATGCACTGTTATCAGTTCTTTTATTATATTCTTTTATATCACTCTGTCTACATTTTTGCTATTCACACTAAGACAAAACTCATAAAAATAATGATTTTATTGTTTAAGCAATCTTTTATTTTTTTAATTTTGCCACTATTTGATATTTTTATACCCTCTACCACCTTAAGTTGTGAATGAGGGTATATATAAGTTAGACATTCCGTGTGTAACACTCAGAAATATTCATCTAAGACCCAACAAAGTATATACATATATATTATTGATCCTTATGGAATTCTAAGTCGATTGAGCTATGTCCGTCTGTATATCTCTGTAAAACACTCTCATGTTCAAAAGACACAACCAAAAGTAGCAGAGTTTACAAAAACTCGTTTATAATTCTCCTAAGTAGTTTGGTATTGCAAATCAGCAAAATCGGTATAGTAGAACCAGAGTTATGTACCAAAATGTGAGACAACCTTCACAAAAATTTTATATTTTTTTAAATTTTTCTTGACCATAGACCCCATTTAAAATCCACATCTAAAATATTGTTACCAGGTTAAAATTCGACACAAATAACACTGGTTTATAGCCAAAAAATACCAAGAACGGCACATGCCTAGATAAGTTAATTGGGACCTCCTGAACACGAAAAACGCTGTAATTTTTGTGTTTTTCGGTGTATGATCCCATTCAAACCCTTGTGGAGCCCAACCAAAGAGCCCGATCGAGATGAATGGCATATCGTAGGAAATGTAATCGAATGCTGCAAATTTCTATATGATAAGAAATAGCTGAGTTATGGCACCTCAAAGTTCGAAATTTGCCTATTTTTTAAGTTTTTTTTTAAATTTTTCTTTTTTATTTCGTTTTTTTCTACGTTACAGTTAATATCTGGAATGTTTTATTTTTTATCCAAATAGTTTATTTAATTACCAACATAGATAGCTCACATATACTTACCACTTCCGAAAAACAATGTCGAAAAAACATCGAATCAACATTTTATACAGATTAGAAATTGTGAAATTGTAATTACGCTCAAGATTGTTGTGAATATCGGAAAAACTCTCTAAATTATGGTGAGAATTGCCAATTACATCAATTTGAAATGATTAAAATAAGATAAAATTTCACGACATTTTAAATAAGTTTTGTTTATAACAATATATAATATGCTAAGCTTTTAGTATTAAAAACACTGAATAAGGATATTCTAGTCCTATAACCAGCGTATTTTTTGTATTTCTCATTATATTTAGGTGGAGGGTATTTAAGATTCGGCACAGTCGAATATTGCTTTTTAACATTCATTGCTTTTTTAATTAACTTGCGTATTTTTTATCAAATATCCAAACCGTAAACTTTAAGAATTTGCTTTTTAGATGACGGACTTTATGAACATCGAAAATTAATCAACTGCAGAATAAGGGCATAAAATGGTCAATTATATTTAAAACAGTTTATAACAAAGTCAACTTTAATTTGTACGTGTAGTTAATTTTCTCCAATTCTAATTACAAACTCGTAAGCAGATGTATTTACTCGTATGTATGTTCGATAAATATAATTATAACAATAATAAAATAATAGGTTTTATTACTTGTAAAACAATTATAATTTAATTAGACCCTACACTACCATAGTGGGGATTTGAATAATTTTCTGAGTCGATTTAACGATGTCCTCCCCGACCGTCTGTCCATCTGTCTGGGTGGCTGTCCATGTAAATCTTGTGCAGGTTGCACTTTTGAAAATATGGCTTAAGTCGGTTTTAGTGACTTTTTTCAAATCACTATCAAAATTTTATCACTAATAGAATTTAAAATTCTGATTAAAATAAAAAAAATTGCGGTGGTCACGCCTATTTTGTAATATATTTAGCTATATCTTGAAAACTACATCTTTTTATTAGAAATTGTATATATCAAAGGATAGGTATTTTAAAGACATTTCCAACGATATGTAACATGACCTACTTATATGGACCACCAATTGATAAATTTCGCAAAATTATTTTTTGATCCGAAATTTGTTTAAAAAATCTAAAAAATCCGGAAAAAGGTCTATATGAGTAAGGAGATAAATTATAATATTTTTCAAGCCAAGAAATTAAGCTTTAATTTAAGGTATAACATGACCATGTAGGTAATATAAATCCGAAGATGTTAAAGAAAGATTGTGACATTTCACCATAAAAAATACATTCTGTACTATGCGAAGCCGGTGTTCTGTATACCATGGAGGAGAAAATCCTTCCGCCCGTCCCGGGAATATGTTCTAGAAGAAAAAATCCTATCCTGCATACAAAATTTAAAAAAAATGTGTGTTTTTTTTTTAATTTTTCAGATCTTATAATTCTATGATTATAGTACCTGCAGACACATGATACCTTGGCTATTTATATTAATGAACTAAAATAACACTTATATAGACATTTTTTTTAATTTTTTTAGATATTAAAAAAAATTCGGGTCAAAAAATATTATTTTCCGATTTAACCCATATTCGGTCCATATTTGATAATCATGATATATATAGTTGGAAAGGTATTTTTAATGCCTTTTATTTAGTGTATCACAAATTATCAGACACCTAGTAGTTTCCGAGATATATTTTTGCTGGCATCTCCTCTAAAAGCCCTATTTGATGAATTTTTTTTTTTTTAGCAGTCACTAAAATCGACTTGTTCCATCGGTCTATTATTTCACCCCCATACAAATGTCCTTTCGAAATAGGGGTTTATCTTTCGTAAATGTTTGATTTATACACGTGTCCTAACAAATTTCTCCAGAAATAAGTTGCACATGAACCCTGATCTCTGATATAAGGCCGCTGCCGAAAAGCTCTTTATAGAGTATAACTCTCTTTAAAATATTGGTATCCAATTCATACATGAAATTTTGTGATGATCGGTCCATAATTAGTCATAGCTCCCATAAAAGGCCCACTTTCTAAAATCACTTTAACAACTATAAATCTCTTTATAATGTTAGTATCCAAATATGTAAAATGGAACACAAATAAGTTTCATATATACAGAAATCCTTATAACTAATTTCATAACGGTCGGTGCATAATTAGTCATAGCTCCCATATAGAAGCCCCTTCGAAAATCACTTAATCATACATATAAACAACACGTACACAAGTGTTTACGTCGAGGTAAAATTTAAGACAAATAATATTTATATGCACTGCATTTTTTGATCATCGGTCCATAATTGGTCATAGTTCCTATATAGAGCCCATTTCTGAAAATCTGTTTTTACACATATACTAGGTGTATACATACATATGTATTTGTTTCTAATAATCTTGTTGATGTTGGTTGTGTATTTAGGACTTTCATAGGGATTGATAATAGACATACATATGTATGTATGTACATATATTCTCTGTTGGGTATCAGATAAATGTTTCTCAATGTTACACACGGAATGACAAACTTTTATATACACTCATTGACCTCTTTTGTTTGCGGAGGGTATAATTATGTTGGCAGGTGTTGTACAGTAAACATTTCGCAAAGGGTTAATTATAATAAAACAATATTGATAATAAATTATACTTCTCAGTTGATATACTTACATATGTAGATAAATTTAGTAGAAGTATGTGCAGTTTGCTTAGTTGTAATCATTAGTTGAAATACATTTTAGTTTATTACTGAAATAACATTTATTGGAAATACTTGTACATACTCATTATCTCTGCAAATACTGAAAGATATTTTATCTATGAGCAAGGTTTATCGTCAATAAATATTTAGGTATGGTATGAACAATTTAAATATTTTGTTACTATAGTAGTATGTATTCAAATGGTAGTGAAAATCTTTTCTAAATTATAATTGTAATTATTTGTATTTATGTTTTTTTCTTTCAGATTTGCTCCAAAAAGAAATTATATAAAATACCATCAAATCCAATGCCTGCGCGAAAGGGGCTACTTGCTCCCCAAAATACATTTTTGGATACAATTGCCACACGATTCGATGGGACACGTAAGTAAAAAACGCTCATACTTTTCAAAATTTAACTATATACCCTGAAGGAAACCTGGGGAAAAGTGTCTCCAAGTCACCGCTTTTGTCTACTATTTTTTTGTATTCAACATCTGACTAAAATATAAAAAAATAAATAAATTTTATTAAGTTTAAAAATTTCTTTACATATTTCACTTAGGACTAATCCCACGAAGCCACTCGACTTATCTGCAGGATGCAAAATAAAAATATGATTTAAAAAATTTTGAGTTACAATAGTAGGTAGTATAACGGCTAAAGGTGAATATACACTACGTGTTTTTTACATTGTATATGTCAAATTTTACATATGGGAGTAAAAACATGTAGTTGGTGACCTGAAAAACTTTGCTTGTGTAAAATACATGTGGAAATACATATGTATTTTTTCGATTAGAACACGCTCTATTTTCTTATGTTCAAACACATGTTTTCAAATGTATATGCCAGGCGAAAAGATTTGTCGACGGTTAAATCTGCGCTATCATTATCCGGCCGTATGAAGAATTTGCAAAAGTGTTAACTTAAGTATTTTTTTATTCCATTTTGATAATTTGATAACAATGATATAAATTATTTAAAAATTTTATACAAGATGTGGAGCTTGTATATTAAAAAACGAAAAACCTTAAATCAATATTTTTGACGCCGGCAATTTAGTGACGCTTTGTAGCGGCTTTAACGCATTTTTTAAAGAAACGACATGAAAATTTATGTGTAAAAAAAGAATAATATTTAAGCGTATCAGCTGTTTTAATCATGGCGATGTCACGTGTAATTGTACATACAAGTTTGTGACCAAAAATTAAAACCCATATGTAAAATAACCAATTTTGACAGACATAAAGAAAAACATGTGAGTTGTAAACTTAAAAATACATAAGCAAAAACACGTAGTGTATAGTCATCTTAAGTGTCAACCATAAATAAATATTTAAGTTAAAAATGTGTAAAAACAGAGTGAATTTGTCTATAAAGCAAAAACTAAGCTTATTAAATGATTTTTAAAATAATGGTTTATCATATAATAACTTATCACTAAATATAAAGTTGAAACATCAACACTGTATAAAATAATCAAGAATGAAAAGAAAATTCTAGAGCTTGGAAAGTCATCCAATCTAAAATGAAAGAGGCAAAGAAAATGATTCCACCATAATATTAAAAGAGCTCTAAGTATTTGGTTTAATGATATGAGTTGGCAAAACGTCGTCATAACTAGTTTAATGCTTTTAAATAAAGCTAAAGAATTTGCTGTAGAGTTAGATGAAGAATTTGAACCAAATCGATGGCGAAAACGTAACAATATTAATTTCGGAAAAATTCAAGGGGAATCTAAAGGTAATGATGAGTCGGCAGCTGGAAATTTAAAAAACAGTATTTTGCCTAATTTAATTGAAAAGTATAGTCCTAATTGCGTTTTTAATGCGGATGAAAGAGACTTATATTACAAAGCTCTTCCTAACACAACATTTTTTAACAATGGTGATCAGTCAAAAGGCTGGAAATCCCCAAAAAGCTCGCTTAACCTATTATTTGTATGCAGTTCGGATGGCTCTTACAAAAGATTTTTAGTATTGGCAAGCCGCAGAAGCCCAGATGTTTCAAAAATAAGACAATACCGGTGACCTACTTTTCAAATAAAAACAGTTGGATGACAGTTAGCACTTGGAATGAAATACTTACCATATTGGATAATGAGATGATTAAAAATAACAAAAAAAAATTATTTTATTTATTGATAATGCCTCTTGTCACAGAGTAACCATAAATTTGTCGAATATAGAAGTACAATTTCTTCCTCCCAACACAACTTCCGCTATATACAGCTACTAGATCAAGGAATTATTCATGGCTTTAAGCACCAGTATAGACAGTTAAGAAACAACTTTGCGCTATAGAAATGGGAAAAACCGTTCCGGAGTACCTTAAATCTAACACTATGTATATTAGATGCATTGAATTTTGTAAAACGTGCATGGTGGGTTGGTCAAGCCAAATACTATTTTAAACTGTTTTAAAAAGGTAATTGTGTACTGTGTCGTATTTTAATGCTTCTTCCATTCATTACACTGTTTGTAAGAGTGTGATTTAATTTGCAACAAATGTGATTTGGTTTACAGAAAAAATTTTAACTGACTGTTAATTAATACACTGTTAATTAATACAATTTATTTAAAATTTTCATTTAGCAATTTCATAATAGCAATTATAAAAGATTAAAATTAGTGTTTTGTTGTAAAATAAGCCCTGTTTGCATATTTAATAACTTGTAATAATTTATAAAAATTCAAAATAAAATGTACTGCTTTTGGTTTGCTTACTTTAAAACGATATGTACTACATAAAATTTTCTATCATAAACCTACGGGATAATTTTTTATAGACACTATGCTCGTAAATTTCTCAATGAAAATTTTGACTTTACTTTTAAATATTTACAGTTAATGATCGTGTTTCGTTTTTCATAGGCTGGCTTTAAAAATGTAATTATCAACACGAAAGTGAAGACAATGAAGAGTTTTTCCCCGAAGTGCTTACACTGTCCTCCGAATACCTATATCCACTGCGATGATGATGTTGTTTGTTTCGGGACTTTTACTGAAGAAGAAATTTTAGAGACTGTTTGCAATAAAAACTTAAATGTACCAATTTTAGATTCAATGAATTCTGAATTCTGTTTGATGACAACACTATTTTACCATCAAATGCAGCAGTACTGAAATCGGCAAATATTTTACGAGCGTTTTGTTCACAAAATCAAATTAATTGTCATTTCATATTTGAAAAAATTAAGGACAAAGTACTCAATAACGCAGTAAATTTAAATCAGTCAAAAATAACTGATTATTTTAAATAAGTTTTTAGCCTCTATAATAATTTTACAAACATATTACCACATAGTACCTATACTGATTGGTTTACGTGGTAGTTCACTACGTGCGAACACTTAAGTAGAGTCGAAAGGACCACGTTTTAAAAAATATACTGAAGTACAAATTGTTTCTGTTTTAACAATCATAATTGCAATACATATTATTAAAGAAATAAGTAATTTATAAACGTGTTTTATTTTAAAATTTTATACCTATTTTATGCCTATAGTCCAAAAAAAGTGGCTTATATAAAAATCCAGATATAGTCGAATTCGCCTTATAGTCCACAAACAGCATGCATTTGAAGCAGTGGACTATAAGCGAATTATACTGTATTTGTTTATTCATTTTTATTTAACGATTTCGATTCAACACAGATTTTTAAATATTTTAACTTTTATTTGTTTTCTATTTAAATTCATAAAAAAGCAAAACATCCCAGCAAGCCATATGAGTCCGAAAAGAGTATTTTCTGACACCTTTTTCGGAGCGTTAACGCTCTTTATGAGCTCAAAAAACAATCATAATTGCTCCGAAAACCTTCAGAAAAGAGGGTCATTACGTTCGAAAATGGCCCGTCAGAAACGGCTCTTAGATAATGTCAGAAAAGAGTCTTTTATGAAGGTTTTTTTGGGCTCTAAAAGAGCTCTTAGATGATGTCAGAAAAGAGTCTTTTATGAGGTTTTTTTGGGCACTGTGTAATCTTGTTTTTATCATTCTTGTGTGTTACAGCTGTTTTTTTTTGTTCAAAGCACAATTAACAGGACAACAACGCTTTGGTACACACATAATTATGTGGAATATATGAGTCATACTGCGTGCCGACACAGGACACTAACAAGCAAATTTTTCTTTCGCTCCGAAAATGCTCCTTAGTTCGACTCCTTTCTGACTCCTTTTTCGGAGCGCTCCTAGAATGGTATGCTGGGATATGTGTTTTGTTTACAAAAGTACATTAGCTACACGTCAAATTTTCCGTATGAAATAATTAATGTTGCTCAACATTTTTCCCAAATTTGAACAGAGTACTTGGCTTTATAGCAGAGGTGACCACAGCTCAAACTGTATATGTATTGATGCTTATTAGGATTAGTGAGTTGGCAATGCTACCCAGAAAACACAAAAATAAGCGTTTGAAACATAATGCTATTTTACGCATATGGAAAAAGTAAAAACAAGATTCAATTAAGAAAAATTATAATTCAATTAAGAAGTTCAATTGTTTTTAACCAATCTTTAAAAATGTTTTATTAGCTGAACAGGATTAATTGAACATATTATTTTGATTTTTTCAATTAAATCAATATTATATTATATATAACCATTGATTGATCATTTCGAACCCCCTTTCAATTTACCCTTCCTAATTTAGTAATATGCCGTACTACGCTACTGCGAGACAAGGAAAAAGACTCTAAAAACTTTTTTTTATAATTCAGTTTTTGCAAAACTCAGAAAATGGTCTTTCATGCTTAACAATATCCAAACTTATTAACTTTGATAGTTCCAATTGAATTTTATCATCCCATCTCCGGTGTTTAGTAGTTACAAAAAATAACATAATCCACCAAGAAAAAAGGAGAAACGACAACAAAAACATACATACATTGCTGTTATTGATCTACAAAAAAAGTAGACGCAGCAAGAAAAGCAAAAACAAATTTGTAATAATACAAGATTTATAAATAATAATAAAGAATACACACACATTATAAACGTACGTAAATTTCGTTCTAACTCACAACACGTAAGAAAAGAAATATGATAATTCTCGTATTCTATTTCTCACAAAACGGTGAGTTTAATAGATGATGTTTACAGATTGATCATGGACAATGAAGATGGCTGATGACGCCTATGGCAGGGTAGAAAATGCATTCCAATTTGCCAATTGTTCCAGTCCTTTACAATAGTATTCTTGATTATTCGAACTATTAGCCTGAATAAAAAAACGTCTCTTTAAAAAGATAAATATTAGTTAAATTTTTTTTAAATAAATGTATTTATTTTTATTAAAAAGGTCTTCCCTTTCCTTACCATTAAAATTATTCATATCACATTGAAAAGCATCATAATGTCTTTTAATGACATATTCCCTTTTTTCCTTAAAGCTTTGATAACATAAAAAGCATTGCATGTTACCAAATGCATTATTTATCATAAAATATTTTGCGCATATCATCATTAGTTTGAAATTAAACAGGAGTGTTTGCTGGACAATTATGGCTAAAAAAATAAGAAAAAAAATATGTAGCCATCAAAGGAATGCGCCGATCGGCTGACAGCCGAGCCGCCGCCGAAACATTTTTCAGCTTAAAACAAGCCACCGTTTTAAACATTTCAGTACAATTTTTATTTTGTTTTTGTGAAGATTGTAACTTTTTCAAATAAAAACAAGTAAGAGCTATATTTGGCTGTGCTGAATATTAAATAAATAAATATATAGGCCTATATCTCGGGAACTACTGGGTGTCTGATAATTTTAACATATTAAATGAAAGGTATTAAAAATACCTTTCCAACGATATATATCATGATTATAAAATATGGACCGAAAATTGGTTAAATCCAAAAAGAATATTTTTTGACCCGAATTTATTTGTTTTTTGGAAACGTCGAATTTCAACATAATAACGGTATATTTAAAATATATATTAGTATTAACGTGGATTTCGGAAGTGGACCTTATATGGGGAAAATAATCAAATATGGACCGATATTCTCAAAATCCTGCAGTTTGATTTAGGCATATATGTAAATGATCCGTGTAAAATTTTTGATTGGTACCCTTATTTATAAGAGATTTATGAGTATTAAAGTAATTTTCGGAAGAGCGCTTTATATGGGGCATACGGTTAACAATAGACCGAAATTCACAAAATTTTGTGGGATGATTTTTGTATATATGTAAATGATTTGTGTAAAGTTTTGCGTCAGTACCGATATTTATACAATATATATAGGGATAAATGTCTTTTTCAGATGAGGTCCTTGTATGGGAGCTATGACCAATTCTGGGCCGAACACCATAAAATTTAGTACAACAATTTATTTGCCTATAAAGATTCTTCATGTCGAGTTTTAGTCATTTAACATTATTTATATCTGTTTTATACGCATTTAAGTGAATTTTGGAAGTGGACTTTATATGGGGTCTATGGTCAAACATGGACCGAACTAAAAAAAAAATCGATTTGCGATTTATTTTTGTATAAAACTTATTTTTGCTGAATTTTGTCTTGATATTCTAATTTTATAGGCATTTATGTATAATTGAGCAATATTTCGGGAAGATTTTTGTATAGGGGCTATGAGAAATCATGGACGGATTCATACTATTTTCCGCACACTTTCTTCTATTATGATGAAAACAACGAATACAAAATTGCATGGCATTATCTGCAATATATTTCAAAATATTGCAATAAAATGGACAAAAAATATCAAGTTTTTATGGAGGTTGTCTCACATATCGGTCCATAACTCTGGTTGGCCGAAACCGATTTTGCTGATTTTAAATAGCAAACTTCTCTGACAGAATTGTTGAAGATTTGGATCTCGATGATATCTGCGGACTTCAGAAAACTGATTTCAACGTCCTCACAGACGGGCATGGCTTAATCGACTTGGCAATAGTTAATAGTTTGGTTATTATAAGTTTACTTTAATCTAAAACTGACCGATAAGGGGAAGATCATCTTGCCTTTAAATTTTATAGTGAGGTTTAAGTATTTGAAGTTGTCATATGTTCTAGAAAAAATGTCAACTTCATGAAAAATAAATTAATTTTAATTTTGTTTTACCAATAAATAATTTGATCAACAAAAATGGAAAGCAGACGTTTGATTTATATTAACCCATTTACCGCCGCTGTACTCAATTGAGTACACCCAAACATAAAGCGAAAACTTTATAATTTTGAACGTTTTGTAATTTTTTTATGTTTTTAGCTTAAAAGAAATAAGAAAAATCTGACTTTATAAATATCAACTGCCACAAAATGGAGTTTTAAACTAATAAAAAATTTAAGTGCTGAAATAAGTACCAAGAGAGGATTTGTACTGGTCTTACGATGAAGATGTTGGCAAAGAAATGATATCAAAATCAATGTCTAGACAAAGATATCGAGATATAAAAAAGAATCTTCAGCACTACCAGGGACAAAATGTTTAAAATTCGACCATTAGCAGATGTTGAAAGGAAAAGGTTCAACTTTTATTCCGACGTTCCATTGCAAGGTACTACTTACGCCAAAACATGCAAAATAAAGCTCGACTTTCATCGTCATTGATGCCAGGATTACCTCAAGATGGTATAGGTCACTATCCCGAAAAGATAGAAAAACAATTAAGATGTGTTTTATGTCATGCAAGAGTTCGATGGCATGGCAAGAAATGTTTAGAAACATTATGCCTTGAAAAAAATTGCTTTGCACATCAGTTGAGTACACCCACCCTAATCCACCCACTTATAATTTTTTATACTTTTATGTTAATTTTATGTACAATGAATAAACAAATTAATTTTTTTTTTAATTGTCACTTCTGGTTTTATTTTGGCGGTTAATGGGTTGATAACCAGTCAGCCTCAAAGTAGACTGTTGAATTTGAATTTTTTTTCACAAACAAATATTGCCATATTTTAGAAAAAAATTATTTTGTTTTACAAGGAAGTTGTAATAACGAAAAATTTTAAAGGTCACTTTATTCCTCACTTTAATTAAAGTTACCTTTTACTATTAAGAACATTAGAGGCAAGTTGTTATAATGGCCCTAAGTCTAGTTGATTTTGCATTGTTGTGATAGCTGTACATATGTACATTTTTATTGGTTACGATTATTGCAGTATCGTCAGCAGCAGCATATTAATCATTTCATTTAACATATTAATCATTTCATTTTCATAGATAAGATAAAGGATAGGTCCTAGTTTTGAGCCTTGAGGTACACCGTTGTTTGAGGATGTTTGGTTGCTTGTTGTGTTTTGAATTTTGACACGATATGTTCGAAAATCATGGTAGTTTTTGAATAATCTCAATGCGTTACCTCTGATTCCATTCCTTTCCGGTATATCAATAAGATTTGTATGTGATAAGGTATCAAAAGCTTTGCTAAAATCTATGAACACCACTAGACAGTGATTACTTTCGCTCAGGCTTTTGTTTACGCAATTAGAGAAATGTCGAAGTTTATTGATATTTTTCCCTTTCTGAAAACCAAATTGGTCAGGGTTTATAATTTTATATTTTCTCAGAAAGGCAGTAAGTTGTTTTACTATTATTTCTTCTAGAACTTTTTCGATAACTGGAAGAATTGCTATTGGTTAATAATTGTTATAATCGTTTTTTTGTGCCGTTCTTGTAGATTGGTCGTAGTATTGACGTTTTTAGTATATCTGGTATTGTTGCGCTGCTGATACATGTATTTATAAATGATGTTATTAATGTTGTTAAAATATTAGCATTGTATTTTAATTCCTTTGGCCTAATTCCATCTACACCAGCACCTTTGTTGATATTTAGGTTTCTTAGAATGCTGCAAACTTCTGTCTCGTTTGTATTTGATATATATATTGAGTTTTGTAGTGTTGTTTTAGTATGTTGTAGTGTTTTTATGTCACACTTGTGAAGTATGTTTTGTACATTTTCATTAAAGCTTTTCGCAAAATTATTTGTTAAATTGTAAACATTTTCATTTTTAAAGTTTGTTATTACTGTTTTATCAATGTTGGTCACCAGTGATTTCATTAATCAATTGCCACGTCACTCGCATATTATTTCTATTTTCCATAAATTTATTTTTGTAGTAATTGTTTTTTGCGTAATTTAATTTTTTGTATTCAATTTCATATATTTTGTTTTTTTGATTATTAAGATATTTATTATAAAGTTTATCCCGTATTTCAAAATCTTTTAACAATTCATCGTTAAACCATGGATTTAGTTTTCTTTTTTTATTATTTTTATTAATTGTTTTTGATGTTTGATAAATATTATTAAAAGTTGTATAGATTTTATTAAAATATTCATGTGCACTTAAATTTTGTTCAATAATATTGTTCCAGTTTGTTTGCTGATTTTTTTGTTTACTTTAAAACTGTTGATTTGCGCACCATGACAATACATATGTGTTTGCATATGCTGGCTGTTTTCTTTTTATTTTGCTCCTTCATCTACACAACAAAACAGAGAGTAATGGTCAGAGATATTGCTTCTCACTATAGCACTGTTGGCAGAAAATGAAGTTCAAAATATGCTAAAGCTATGTGTCCACGGTCGTCAGATATTACAACGTTGTCATATCTACCAATGTACTAGCAATGTAGTGACATTGAAAAATTTTTAGCAAAAGGTACACGACTGTAAGAAAACTAACAATTTCATTTGCACACAATTCTCACATAATGAATTTATCTGTCAACCGAAATTGTCAGTTTACACGGTTGTCAGATTGTTGTGTGGCATTGTCAAATTCGTTTTACAGCTCTGTGTGTGTGTTTAAAAATTTTAAATATTGTCATGGAACAAAAAAGAGCAATTGGAAGCATTTTATCTGCACTCTATTAAACAGGATTCATCAAAAAATATGTCGCTATCCATTTTTTATTTTCTTTAATTTTCGTCCACTTTTTTGAAAAATTTTATTAATGCACACTTTAATTTAATTCTTTAATTTTATTCCACTTTTTTCAAAAATTTTATTAATACACACTTGTTTGTTTATTTATGTATATACAGAGTTGCAATGACAATGAAAAGTGTTTGACAATTGTCTTAAAACATTGACAATGCCAAAATTGTGTGTTTACACGATTGTTAGATGTGTGAAAATATTTTTGGCTTCCAATGTACTGAAAATGCTTTTTCTTACAACTTTGAAAGACAAAAATTTTAAGTTTAGACAATTTCTGCACATTTTTCTGACAACGTTGTAATATCTGACGATCGTGGACACATACCTTAAAACTCGAAAAACTAAGTGCTAAAATGTTCTACAGAAGAAAAACAAATGTGCTAAATTTTTTCAATGTAACAATACAATTTTTATTCCAAATGTTACAAATATAAATTAGAGTTTTTCTCATAACAATTGTTGGTTTGTTCATAACAATTGTTGACTTGTTTTAATAGGTTTCATATATTAATTCAAAAATTTCCGTGTTCATTAACTTACCACACTGAAAGAAATTTAGTTGAAATATTAATAAAAGTTATTTTTTATTTTTCAAAAATATTTTTAGAGTAGATTAAATTTTATTAAGTATTTATCATCAACCAAAAGTCAAATGCACACAAACAGTCTACTAAGATTAGTGAACTCAGTTATTCTTTCTAAAATTGATTATTGTTTAGTTATCTACGACAAGACTTCTAAGACGACTCTAAAAACTGTGGAAAATGTTCTTAATGCTGCCATTATAACCAGCCTTAGAGCATTTCGTACGACTCCAATCATGAACCTTCAAACTGAAGGCGGTTTTGAGCCCCTTCGCGTTCACTCTAAAAGACTTTTGTTTCGGCTACTGCACAAAATCAACTGCTCCAACTCTTCGCTTCTTCATAAACCCATCAACCAGCTAAAAAAAAAGGAAAACAACGCTTAAATATCCGTCTACTCTCTGCAACATCATTAAAATCGCTAAAAAATATAATTTATTTGAGTACACTCCTCCGTTGGAAATTCAACCTCCATGGCATCTTGATTCCAGTAATTTGTTAAAAGAGCTTCAAAGCTTCAACAAAAGCAATACAAATCCATTTGTCTTTAAATCCTTGTTTTATGAAATGTACTGTGAATATAACTCCCAAGGCTGGCACTTCCTTTATACAGATGGATCAACAACCGAAAAACACATAGGTTTTGCCGTAACAGACCATAGTGGAAGCACAAAAAAAACGGAATATTACCTCAAAATACGACTATATTTGAAGCCGAAGCCATTGCAGTTATTGAGGCCCTACAGCTTAGCAATGATTCACAAAGCAAATATATAATCTGCACAGTCGTTCAGTTTCGATGCCACTTTAAATCAAAAGAATAAGAATTAATGAATTATTTTAATACAATGATAAAAAAGAGAAAAAATGTTAAGTTACTATGGGTTTCTAGTCACATGGGCATTGACGGCAACGAGGCCGCAGACCTCGCGGCTAAGTCTGTGTACCTACATCCCACATACTTATTCATTCCAAAATTAAAACAATGTAACCAGATCTGCCACCACAAAACTCAATATGTCCTTAGATCGTAAATGGAACGAATACAACCACCACTACAAAACTTTTAACCCAACAAAACAACCTGTTAATCTACCAACATCAACCAATTGCTTGCAAAATAAATGTTTCACTAGGCTGCGATTAACACATACACGTCTCACACATCAATATTTATTGAACAAAACTGCACAGCCAATATGTTCCTTTTGCCGCTCCTCGCCATTAACTGTCTTTCACATCTTAGTGGACTGCCCAGTACTCTTCAATCTACGTGCATCAATTTTAAAGCCATCTAACATTGTTGAATTTTTAAAAACTCCAAATAGTAATAACATATCCAAAGTCTTTGAATTCTTAAAGAAAATTTCTTTTCATAATCTAATTTAAATTTTATTATCATTATCTAACAAAATATAAAATATAAAACATATACACACTTATTCAAGAAATATTAAGCCGATAGCCATTGATGCTAGTGCTTTTAGCCCTAGATTTATTGTAATTTTAATTATAATAAATTTTTTAATAAATAAATAAATAAATAAATATTTATCCTAAAATGCTAAAAACCATTTAGCATAATTTTTAAAAATTGCAATGCATTTTCGAGAAACAAAATGCTAAATCTAGCACTGAAAGTGCTAAAATGGCAACACTGTGTTGTTGTTGTTTTGGTTTTTCTTACATGTGCACAGTGTTGCCAGAAGATTTTGGTGAAAAATCATAATTTCACCAAAAAAAAAATCATATTTTGGAGAAAAAAATCATAATTTTTAGTTTTTATTTGTAAAAAATTAAAAACAATTCAAAATTTAAATTTATTACATTGATTGCTTATCGGGTTTTGTTATCATATTTTTACTCAATGTATTTGTATTCATAAGGACATGATATAACCCAATAATCAACCAATTTTTAATAAACTACCTGGTTTACCAAAAATATTGTATACTCGTATCTATAAGGTGCAGTAAAATACAAATGTTTAAGTATATCATGCTTTGTGTTATTGCTTCTATAAATGTCGGAGATATTTAAAATTTATGTTTCTCACCCTAAATGTCCGTCCGATTTCGAAAAAAAAATTATTTTGGATTTTTTTTTTATCTAATTAGCAAAAGTAGTGTTTTATAAAGCTTTTAATATTTTTCTATAATTTAATTATAATATGAGAAGGTTTCATATATTTTATATTTTTTTTTTTTCAAAAAATTCCCTTTTTGGTGACACTTTTTCTTCTGAAATCCCCTTTTTCTGCCACTTTTCGAAATTTCTTATCGGTCACGCTGATGTGCGGTACTTTGAAGATCTCTGCTCTAAAATCAAAACGTTTGGGTAATTGCTTACAAAAATAAAGCACTTTATAAAATAAACGGAACGTTTAAAGCACAGATAAACGTTTAAAGTTTGCAAAAATTAATTCAAAGGAACCGCAACTAGCATTAACTTAAAAAAAATATTGCAACTTTTTAATTAAAAGAAAAAAGGCGTAATTAAAAAAGTTTTGTAATAATACAAGATTTATAAATAATAATAAAGAATACACACACATTGTAAACGTACGTAAATTTCGTTCTAATTCACAACACGTAAGAAAAGAAATATGATAATTCTCGTATTCTATTTCTCAAAAAATGGTGAGTTAAATAGATGATGTTTACAGATTGATCCTGGACAATGAAGATGGCTGATGACGCCTATGGCAGGGTAGAAAATGCATTCCAATTTGCCAATTGTTCCAGTATTTAACAATAGTATTCTTGATTATTCGAACTATTAGCCTGATTAAAAAACTTTTCTCTTAAAAAAATCATATTTTTGGCAAAAAAAAAATCATCAAATCATATTTTAGTTAAAAAATCATCAAAAATATGATAAAATCATCATTCTGGCATCGCTGCATGTGCATGATCAATGCATGCACTTGTTTTTCTGTTTACATCAGCGTTGTCACAACCAAAAAAAATTGTAACCAACATTAAAAAAAAATAACCAAATTTTTTTTATTCAAGGTTTAATAAAAAAGAAACATATAAAAATTGCTAAAAACAATAGGTTTGTTCAGTGACTAAAAACTTTTACAAATTTGTAAAAATTATTACAAATATTTTTGAAATTTGTTACAAAAAACTTCTTTTATATATACAAATACGTTAAAAAATTTCTTCAAAATTTAATTTTAAAACTTGCAATGCTAATTTGATATTTACTAAATAAAATATTCTTACATTTTTTATTATCAATGAAAATAACCCAAATGAAAAAAATTACACATTTACACACTGAAAATAAAATTAACCAAATTTGGTTAAAATTAACCAAATCGGCAGCGCTGGTCCCGGATCACGCAACTTTTGCTGCTCAACTTTTGAGTTTTTGGGTAAGAGTGGAAAAAAGAGAGAGCGAGGGGACCACTCTTCTTTCCCCTATCACCAACAAACTCAAAAGTTGCATCGTGTGATCCGGGACTAAGTTTTAAGCAGAAGCAAATTTTTTAAAGTGAATTGCTGTGGCTGACTGCCTCAGCAAATAACATCTCATAGTAAAGATACAGCCAATAGTTTTATTTTTGTTTTTTGACTTTGTGCTCTGCTTTTGCTTGTGTATTTTCTCGTAGTTAAAGTTAAGCACACTATATCTTCAGATATCTTCATATGGACCCATGCAAACAAAATATTGTTTGCATAAAACTTATTTTTGCAGATTTTGTATGGATTCGGCTTTTCTATAGACATTTATGTACCATAAATGCATATTCCGGGAAGACGTTTGTACGTACATATATCTTCAAACTAATTTTTCCAAAGATGACCAGCGGATTCGAACATAATAGATAGAGAAATTTGACTTGTGCCGTGAACAAAATCACAATAAAATGGTTTGTCGTCGGATTGCCTTTCACAAGATGGAATAAACACTAATCTGTAAAAAAAAGTGTGGATAATAAATTCAATGTAATATATTTTTTAATTCTTCAATTTTATTTCATTACGATGGGGGGGCGAAGTACCCCGAGTTTTAGCTAATTTATATAATAAAATGCTTGCAAAAGCTTGAGTATTATATTGCTGAATATATGTAAGTATGTAGGTAGGCGGATAAAACGAATGTGAATACATATACATATGTATGTATATGAATACATACATATATGTATATAAAATATTTAAGACTTGTTCGAAAATTGTGCGACATACCATTTCTATGTATATTGCATACGGATCCTTTGGAACTATTATTTCGTAATGGTATCTTAAAATGAAAGTAACTTTTATTATTTTGGGCCACACTGAGGGTGCTGTAGCTTTATTGATTAGCGCATTTGATCATTAAGTATGAATTGGTATTTGTGGTCTGGGTTCGATTCCCAGCCACAGCCACTCAAAACAACATCAGTTTCTGATAATTATTAGTTTTTCTATCTATCATAACTAATATTTATCACAGCGCCCTCCTTCGGTGGCATAGCATTCAAACGCCACCGTAGTAAAATAATTAAAATAATGGCTATAAATATACCGTGAAGGGACATAACAATTTTTGATTGTCTTTATTATGAATCAAGAGCATTTTTATTTTAGCTTTCTGTAGTCATAAAGTTGTGTATTAGAAAAATAATTCTTTGTAAGTCTTTAAACTTTAAATAGCGATATATTTATTAAAAGACAAGAACAACTTATTAAAAACATACATTTGAAAAAATCAAACTAAAAGGGTAAAAATGAGCAAAGATTTGTGTTTTTGTACTTTTTTTTGGTACCTTTTGTATCTGTTGGTTTAAGAGAACGAAATGTGTATTGTAGCCTTATGCAATCACAAAAATATGTATTTGGAAGTTATTTTTTCATAATATGACAATAACGGGTAAAAATGGAAATTTTGCATTTCTTTGAAATGAATCACCAACAGACCTAAAATTTTAAATATGGATTCTTATAATGAAATGTAAGATACCGACCATCATATAACTATTTTGTAAATTCAAAATTAGAAGGTAAAAAGAGGTACTTTTTGTAAACTTTGTTCTAAAACTGATAAAGATTATTTTTTGGCTTTTTACATTCACACAAATATTTATATGACGGTAATTACGGACAATAAGGAAATATTGTTTGTCCTTTTAAACTAATGAACTACTAACATAACTACTATTTTTAATAATTTCAATCAGAAAAATATTTATTAGGAAAGTTCTTTTTCAATAGTTACCTTCAAGGATTATTAAGTGCAAAAGATTTTAAGTATAGATTTATTTAAGGGATCAAAAGTTTTATAGTCTATTACACAGGCTTGGAAAATCGAGTCAAATAGAGTTATACTTAATATTTTTGGGACTTTTTAGTACCTTTTATATTAAAAAGAGGTAAAATTTGTGTTTTTAGTATTTCATTATAGGGTGATTTATTTAGACTTTTAAATAAAACCCCTAAAATCAAATTAAATGTCGGAATCTTCATTATTGACAAGATTATTTTAAGATGATACGATTAAAATCGACTTGCAATTTATAGAATTTGATGAAGCCTGGATGTGATATATTCGTGCGCGTATCTTCCAATAACGTTCACTGAAATTTAAATTAAAGAATATTATCGGAAATTTGATAATTCCAATTGAAAATATGACAAGAGCTACGCGTGATCTGCAACAAAAAACGAATGAAAAAACTCCAAATTGATCACCCTATAAATAAATGTCACTCGACGATGATTACTATTGAACTGAACATTAAAAATTTCTGGAAAATATTTAAAAAAAAGATGCTGGAGATGATATTTTTATATATTTTTGAACAGAGATGCATTTGTACTGGAATTCCAATCTCTAACCTCTGGTAAGCATTGATGACTTTAATGTTTTTTTAATGTTACCCATATTTATTTATACAAACAGTAGTCGTACATACAAAACTACTTAATCTGGGGCTTCTGTTCCTTTAATGATATTAGCACACAATTTTCAATAGCAATTAGGATCTCATACATTACAGACAAAGACGTGAAAACAATGAAGACTATTCAAATTTTAAACGCAAGTTTACTAATTTTCAAAAAAAAAATCTACGATTAGCAAGCTCAAATATACGTTTGGAAAAGAAAAATTAGGAAAACTAATTTTAGAGCACCCTACCAGGGATTTAAAATCTAAATGCCAATATTGCTTTGTTAAAAAATTTGTTTTCCAAAATAGTTAAAGAATTTGAAGAAATGCTGTTCTCGTACAGAATGAACTGTCACTGTACACACTAAATATGCTTCATTTGTGAGCTATTCCTAAAGCAGATTCCCAAAATCTTAAATATCAACGGCCAGAAATAAAAGTGTAATTATATACCGGGCAACGCCAGATAAAAAAGCTAGTACGTATGTAAATATTTACATTTAAGCTAAATGCGATGATAAAATATAAAAGTTTCAATCCAGTTTTACCTGGGAGAGAAAAAACAACATAGCCCAATTCGCAATCTTGTGCAAATTGTATTGCATCATTGCATTTGCAAGAAGGTTTAGGCATATTTTTGATCTTGCTGTGTATTCTGATGTATGATGCAATACCATTTGCACAAGATTGTGAATTGCGCTAATGTATTTAAAATTATAGGCGCATATTCAGAAATGATATCTAAGTTTAAACTTTTTTAAGTACCAACTTAAGTTATTCTCAGTTGATTACTTTTAGCACGAAAAGTTACAACTTAATTATGGGTAAAGCTGAAACTTAATGTCAACTAACAAATACATTTAAAGAACAGCTGATTGATTTCATTTCTTGTCGTCGATGATGTTAACATATTTGGCTACCAATTCTTTAAATGTAGTTTTTTCATCTGGAGACCAATTTGAGTCTCCCTAAAATACACAGAGTAATAAAAACATTTTTTTTTCAAATAATAATAATAATTTTACCTTATTTTCTTTGCTAATTGTGTCTATTTTGACCAAAAAAAATCACAAAAAAAACAAACTAGAGATGTGTTTTTCGCCAACAAAGATCTACTAAATGCAGTGTTGCATTTCTTTTAACAGCTGAAAGCAATTGCTAAGTTATACTACGTTTCCACGACGACTTGAATCACCTGCTCCGCTTTCT
Organism: Bellardia bayeri; assembly: GCA_950370525.1. Taxonomy (NCBI): domain Eukaryota; kingdom Metazoa; phylum Arthropoda; class Insecta; order Diptera; family Calliphoridae; genus Bellardia; species Bellardia bayeri. The sequence continues at coordinate 37,717,971 of OX493268.1, read as the reverse complement.
GAATCATGTTTATGAATCATGCTGTTTACATGGTTCGATTTGACAGTTGTTTTTGTTTAAACAAACATAATAAAAAAAACCGAATTTACAATTTGTGGAAAATTATTTTTTTAATGGACAAAAAAGTGAGTGGAAATTAGTTAGCTTATTTGAAAAAAAAACATACATTTGTACGTATTTACTTTCTTTACTTCCAGCAACAAGAAAGTTTGCTTTGTTTACAATAATATTAAATTTTTACAGCTAGTGCAGATAAACTTGCGATAAAAATTAGAGAAGAGTGCAATTTTTCATGCTTCGCTCTTAAAATTTTGTATGGTGAAGCAAGTTGTTTCGCTCATGATTGGGGAGTGAAGCATGAATAGAGAGCGCAGCATGTACCGTGGAAACGTAGTATTAGTTATGATTTGTGAATAAGATCTTTAACTATTTGTGAACTATTTTTTAGTTTCTGTTTAATAAGTTTCGACTTTAGTTACGATTTCTGAATATGCGCCATAGTTATTTTATTCCTATTAAATGCAAGTTGGTGTTTTTGTATTATTTGGCGCAAATTGAAAAATGTTGATAGGGGAATAGTGTGCTTGTACATGTACGAAAAAGTGTTTTTTTAAGCCCCCTAAAATAATAATAATAAACATAAATTTACTATAATGATGTTTACCAGATTGACAAGAACATTTTTAGTTGTATTTCAGTTTCTAATCGTATTTCGGAAATTTCTTATTGAATTTTAGAAGTTCCTAATTGAAATACAAATTGAATTTTGTGAAATACAAATGAATATCGTAATTCAATTTTAAATTCCTGAAATTTCCAAAAAAAATATAAACTTGAACAAGGCGTATATTAATTCACCTTTTAATATGAAACACCATACTCGTATTATAAAATAAATTTATTTTAGCTTATGAACGGTTAACAATAGGCATAACATATTTTAGTAAAACACATTTATGTGAGGGTTGGACTAATGTGTTACTAATAACCCAACAAACCAAGGCATAATCAAAATGTAACTAAATTTAAGAAATAACTTATAATTAAGAATTGTATACAACATTTCATAAGCATACTTATGATGGGTTTATTTTATTGTAAATTATGAACACTTTTAAAATAATCCTTCAAAAACGCTTCGTATAACAATAGTATTTGCAATAATACTTACTATATACTAAGTAAGAAAAACAAGATTTACAAATGTGATTATAAAAGACTTTTATACTCGTAATAGTTTTGTAAGTGTTTTCGGTAAAAAGACCCCGTTATTTTATTTCTTGATTTTCTTATTATTGTTCTTCTTTATTTCAGTCTTTTTCTTTTGTTTGACAAAATCAGTGTATTAAATTGTTTAAGAGTGGTATTTTCATAAATTACAAAATAAAAATAATATAAAATTTGTGTTAAAAAAGGTAATTAAAATTAAATTCTAAAAATGTCATATAAATTAAAACACAGTGTTCGAAAGGAATCAAAAGAAATTGTTGAATTGCTTTTAAATGTTAAAAAACCTAAAGACTTGTCGGATTCATTTGTAAGTTAAAATAAAAATATATTTTGTTGTTCTTCTCTTATGTTAATTTATTTTCTATTCAAAGGTAAAAGAGCTACAAACTGTAGCAAAGACTCCAAACTTCATCAAAAACTGTTGGCGGAAATTATTAGTAGATGAACTAGCGGAAAAGCTATGCTGGAAAGGAACAGAGGAAAAAAAGAGTGTGCGTAGCCTGAGTACATCAAAAGCCATAAGAAGTAATATACTATATATAGTATTTATACATTTATTAATGCATTCGTTTTTTAATTTTATAGATGCCGCAATTTCTATTGGATTGGGTGAAGACGAGTTTATAAAATGTACAAAATCATTTTTCCAATTTGCCAAAAATAGACAAATATGCAAAACTAAATATAAGGAAAAGTCTAAAATTGTAAAGAATTAAAGTTATTATATGTAAATTGTTTACTAGTTTTGCTATATCTTACTATTTTCATGAATTTCGTTTGTTTGCTTTTTATATTTTTAAGAATATTTTTAATTTTTCATTTTACTTCTATTATAAGTTTCATACATATAAATATGTAAAACATGAAAAAAATAATTAAAAATAAAAATATATAAAATTAAAAAAGAATTATTTTAATTGAATTTATAAGCTTATAAAAAATGTTAAAAAAAAAGCTTACTTTAATCATGTTTCAAAAACTATTTTTCAGTAAGCTTATTTCATAATTGCGCTTCTAAACTTGTTGTAAGTTTCAACTAGAAATATTATCACAAGGGTTCAATTTTCTTGATAAAATAATTGTTAACAAGCCTTTTACAATAATTATCATAACAGTTTTGCAAACGTAACGCTTATGGTAGTAAGTTTGTTACAAACGATTTTTAAAGCCTTTTGGTTTGTTGGGAATGAGCTCTTTCAATTGTATGGGTAAAAATTTAAGCATTGATGTGCATAACGTCAGAACGATCAGATAGTGATAATGCGTGCCAAATCAACTCTCACTAATCTGTATATTTAGAATATGTACAAGTTTTTTTTTTAAATAAATTGTTTGTTCTCATAATTTTCAGGTTTTATGGACTGATCTTGCTAACATTCACTTGCAAAATTCTCGGGACCATACCTCATACAGTGATGTTTTTGAGTTATTCTGGAAGTTTATTTCAACAGACAGACATACCTGGTTACTCCTATAATAATAATCCAGAATATATATTGTACAATGTATAGGGTGTTTTTTTATATGCATATAACTTTAAGTTGGCATTACTTTTTTAACTGACGGCCATTTTGTCAGCTCTTAAGTGATTTATGTTAAGTTTGGTTTGGCATTTCAACTTGAATACACTGACGCCTGAACAACGCTATCAAATTGTGCAAATTAATTTTGAATTATTTTCAGTTCTTGATACATACGTATCAAGAGTGTTTTTTTTAGATGTATAGAACTTTGAAATTTAATAAAATTTACTTTATTCAAAAGATAATCCTCTACGCCGATTAACTAAAATTCATCCTACTATGTAGGGGCTTTTTCTAAACAAAGGAACTATAGTTACATACATAAATCGTTACCAAAATAGGTAAATTATAGTTTCCCTTCCTAACTCATTATAGAAGCTCCTCCATCCTTAAAATTGATTCCAGTGTACTTTGGATCGGATTCTTTCAACATATTTTGTTTCGTCTAAAAATAATACTCTTTTCCATTCTACATCCGTCAAATGGTGGTACGTGTTGGCGAGTACAAAATACACAACTTACGTTCTCGAAATTTCCAGAAAAACATTTTTGCAACCTCCATAAAAATTTGTTATTTTTATCTATTTTTTTTTTTTGCAATTTTTTCAAATATATTGCAGATAATATCTACCATGAAATTCTGTATACGTTATTTCTATGATAAAAGAAAAAACTATGATGAAAATATTAAGAATCGATCAATGATTTCTCATAGGTCCCATACAAATATCTTTCCGAAATATGACTCAATGATACATAAATGCCTATAAAATTGGAATATTAATACAAAATTCAGCAAAAATAAGTGTCATGTAAGAATAAATCGCAAAACAAAATTTTGTTCAGTTCGGTCCATATTTGACCATAGACCCTGAATAAAGTCCACATCTATAAATCTGGTATAAATATTGTTATCAGGTTGAAATTCGACATAAATAATCCATATAGTTATATATATATAATATTTTTTTATTAGTATCAAAAATGTAATCTTATAATGGAACATTACTATACACGAACATACATTCAAAACCAAAATACATACATATGTATCAATATTATGTTTAACAAAGGTGCCGTGTTTTGTTTGTATTTATCTCATGTGTTATCGAAGCAAAACTTTGTGGACCAAAACGTTTTTGACAAAATAATGTAAATGCCGTCGTAAAAATATTAAATGTGATTATTTACTGTTGACTGCATAGTAAAATTTGAACGAAACCCGCGATTTGGCCATTCGTTTGTTATGAGTAAAATGTCATTTATTGAAAAACTTGTGGTGGTGATTCCTGGTTTCTAAAATAAATTAAATTTAAACTTATAGCAAAAAAATGCTATAGACTAAATTATAAATAGAAATATTTTTAATCTTTGGTAAAGATAAGTAGTTTTTCTATTTTTAGAACTGTTTCATCAATTGTGAAACTTTTATATCAAGGATTTCTGGCAACATTAATAAAAAACTGTTATGGAAATTTCTCATCATAATATGATGAATCAACTTAAAAATTACAACATAATATTTTTAAGGGAAAACATATTAACGGTTAAATATAAAATAATATGATTAGTTATAAAACAATAATTTTTATGACGTAAATCGCAATTATTTCTACATTTTTTTAAACACAGAACTTACAAACACTTGTTAATATTTTTGTAAATAGATAAATATTTAAGCACTTTCAACGTACATATATAAAAAAGAATATATTTTATTTTTAGTTATGTTTAATAGATTTTTTTTATGATATTTAAGATTATTTATTTTCTGTACACTTTATTTATTTATCATATTTATTATACACTATTTAGGTCTTTTACACTTCTTTTACATTTTTGTATTTTGTAATAAACTTTTAAATAGGAATTGTTTTTTTTTTCAATTATTAAAACATTTATATTCAAATAAATAATTTGATATCATGCAGACAACCTACTGAACTGATGCAAAAACATTCTACAAATGGTTAAAACAAAATATTATTAAAATGAAACATATTTTGTTTGCATTTTAAACATAATATGAGTACAAATATTGAAAATTATCATTTAATGGTTATTTGTAAGTTTAAATAGTTGTTAAAAGTCTTTTTATTCATAATCACATTTTAAATTCATCAAAGTTTTATGTAAATTTGTTTTTTTTACATTGCTATATTTTAAACTTGATCATGAATATAGGGCAAAATACAGATATTAAATATTTCAAGTTAGATCCAGAAGGTCTTGTGTACTCTGGCCATTCATGTAAGATTTCTGCAGTCGATTTAGAGTCTATCATTTGTTTAAATCTATACTGCGAGCACTTTCTTCAAAAGATATCGAATTCGTCTGCTGATATACCTTTACTTCGAAGATTTTCAACAGCTAATGCCAAATATGAAACTAAAAAATAATTATTGTTATATTTTTAAATCAATATAAAGATGTATTCATACCATATTCTTGATGACATCCCTCCTGAGCAGGCTCTTTAGGTTGAAGAACTTGTTTTGAAATTATTTTCAAATTATAAATTTTATAATATAACTTTCCTCTTTTTCCATTGTTGTAATATTCCTGAAATGAAAAAGTTTTATGAACATATTGTGGAAATACCAAAGAAGAAATTAGTAAAGCTTACCAGTTCTTCGGTAGGAAAAATAGAACATATTTCTTTTTCCATTTCCTTACAATCAGCCATCGAATATGTCATATCCTTGGATTCAATATAAGCTGCAATAGTTTTAATGAGCAAGTGCCTCTGCTCTTCGTGGAGGATTTTGTTTTCCTCATAATATTGCAAAATTAATCTTCCATTCTTTGTAACGGGTGGTTAAATTTCAAGGACCGATGTTGATTTTGAATTAAACACAAACTATTTAGGAAATTATTGTAATTTTATTTTATTATGATATATTGGTATCAATTATGTATGGAACAAAATATCGGCCAAATGGGCGCCGCGACCACGGCGGCACACCTCCATCCGATGGTCCAAATTTTCGATGACCCTGAGGCATAATAGAGGTTCTATGCCGTTAATGTGCCGAATTATATCATTCTTTAGCTCTTGAATTGTTGCTGGCTTATCGACGTACACCTTTTCTTTCAAATAACCACAAAGAAAAAAGGCCAACGGTGTCAAATCACATGATCTTGGCGGCCAATTGACATCGCCATTACGTGAGTTAACACGGCCATTGAATTTGTTGCGCAAAAAAGCCATTCTTTCGTTAGCTGTGTGGCATCGTCCTGCTGAAACCACATATCGTCCACATCCATATCTTCCAACTCGGGCCATAAAAAGTTCGTTATCATCTCACGATAGCGAACACCATTCACAATAACTGTCTGACCGGCCTCATTTTGGAAAAAATATGGCCCGATGATGCCGGCAGCTCATAAACCGCAACAAACAGTCACTCTTTGTGGGTGCATTGGTTTTTCGACAATCACTCTTAGATTCTCATTCGCCCAAATGCTGCAATTCTGTTTATTGACGAATCCACTGAGGTGAAAATGTGCCTCATTACTGAAGATGATTTTCTTCGAAAATTGATCATCCACTGTTGCCATTTCTTGCCGCCATTCTGCCCATTCACGACGTTTGGAATGGTCAAGAGGCTTTAGTTCTTGAGCCAATTGCACCTTGTAAGCGTGTAAATGCAAGTCTTTATGCATAATGTTCATCAACGACGAGCGTGAGAGGTGCAATTGTTGGGCACGACGACGAGTTGAGGTGCAGCAATATTTTCTGCAGTACGAGCATGCACTGGTGTTCTTACATCTTCTACAGACCCGGTTTGCTCGAATTTTTCCACGATTTTTGCGATTATACGCACATTTGGACGATCAAAATGACTAAAAAAATCACGAAGTGCACGATATGCATTTTGATTTGAACGCCCATTTTCATAATAAGTCTGGATAACTTTAACACGTTGTTGGATTGTGTATCTCTCCATGGTTCAAATTGAGTAAGTCTGAAATAGAGAAATGTCAAATAAAAAGCTTGGCGTTTAGGTGTGGTTCACATTCAACATCGGCCCTTACAATTTAACCACCCTTTATTTTGGAGCATGGTCAATACAGAACAAATTGGCTGTTTTGTGCATACGTTTTGTGGGGAACTTATTAATGTGTCACAGGCATATGTTCTCCAGCTTTCTAAGTTTGATTCAAATAGAGCATCGTCTCACACTGCAAGACCTTGAAAAAGTGTTCGTATATGGTTAGGTTTTAACACTTTTAAAACTTTAGGTGTTATTCAATGCTCTAGAATATACATAATTGTTGAATTAACAAATGTACTTGTTTAAATTCTACTTGTAATAATTTGTTAATAATATTTTGTATTTGAAATTTATGTAAATCAAATGAAAATATTATTTTTTCTTTTAATAAATACTTTTAATAGAAAACACACATTGAGTCGTGTTATATAATAGGTTATGGGCCCAGGACTCCAAGTCGAGAGATTCTGTTAATAATTCCTAGAAATCGAGATTATTATTGGGTAAAATATGGCATCAACAACGTTTGCAAGCAAAATTCCAATTATTGATGGGTCTAATTATTCCACATGGAAAACACAAATGGAAGCTATCTTACATAAGAATAGATTGCTGCAGATAGTCAAAGATGAAATGGCTATTCCAGCTGAACAACTTTTACGTGAGCGGTGGATTGAAAAAGATCAGGATGCAAGAGCCGATATCCTGATTGCGTTAGCACCAAAAATGTTAATGCTGGTAAAAAATTTTAAAACTTCAAAGCAGATTTGGGATTTCCTTAGTGAAACATATGAAAGAAAATTAAAACGACAAAGGCTGAATTATACAGGAAATTATTAAATCATAGAATGGTTTCTGACCAATCTATTTCAAAATACATTGAAGAATTTGATGAAATTTATATGCAATTAGAAGAAATGAATGGCAGAATTGATGAGGAATTACAAGTCATCATTTTATTGGACGGATTATCAAATAACTATAAAGAAGTTAAAGCAGCATTTAATACAGCAAATGAATTCCGAACATTGAAAACTTTAAGATCAAGACTTTTAGAATTGCAAGAAAATTTGGATGTTCCTTCAAACGAAGCATTTAAGGCAAAGTATGGTAAAAATTATAATAATACAAAGAAACCAGGTATGTCAAAATCAATTACTTGTTATCGTTGTGGCAAAAAAGGACACATGGCTAAAAATTGTAAACCGCCCGTTAGTAACAAAAGGAGATCAGTGTAAAAGGGTTGGGAACTGTGCAGCTAGACGTTATAGTTCAAGGAAAAAGTAAACAGATAAAATTGTTTAATACATTATGGGTTCGTGATTTAGGAAATAACTTGATGTCAACTAGTAAAACTACAGATAGTGGATGCGCTATAAAAATGGAAGGTGAAATGGCAAAAGTAGTGAAGAATAATGAAATTTTAGTTGAAGCTCTTACAAATAATGGATTATACACGGTAAAGCTAGATGAAATTCAAAGTTGTTACACAGCAAACACAAATAATCAGGATACACTGGAGGTCTGGCACAAGAGGTTTGGTCACTTAAATAATTACTCTTTAATGAAATTAAGTTCAAATAACATGGTAAATGTACCATGTGTCAATTTAGATGAAATTCAGTGCACAAAAGAATGAAAAAAGTCAGGTACTAGAATTGATTCATTCGGACATTTGTGGTCCAATGAGGACTGAATCTTTGAGTAGAAGTCTATATTTTGCAACATTTGTAGATGATTTTTCTAGACGTGTAACCGTTAAATTTTTAAGAAACAAATCTGAATATTTAAAAGCGTTTAAAGAATTTAAAGAAGCTGCTGAATTAGAAACTAGTAATCGTATTAAAATGTTAAGAACTGATAATGCTAAGGAAATGATTAGAAGCGTGGTTGATAATTATTGAAAATTAAAAGGTATAAAACATCAATTGACCGCAGAATATACACCACAACAAAATGGAGTTGCGGAACGCATGAACCGCACTCTTGTCGAAATGGCAAGATGTATAATGTTGGAAGCGAAATTACCTCAGATGTTATGGGCAGAGTTGATATTCACTGCAGCTTATATTCGCAATAGATGTCCAACCAATTTAAATAATAATAGTACACCTTTTAAAATTTGGACTAAAAAGAAGCCAAATGTGAAACACTTGCGCCAAATTGGTAGCAAATCGTATGTTTTGAATAAAAAACCTGGAAAAGACAAATGGGAGCCTAGAAGTGAAGAATATATTTTAGTGTGGAAAACTGGTGATAGAAAAATTACTAAGATCCGAGACGTAAAAATTTTAGAAGAGAACTTTCCTAAAATAGATGGTGTCTCATTAAACTTCAGAGAGAATGAAGATTTTGTAGAATTCAACTTAAATTTCAGCCAGAATAACATTCAACAACAAGAATGTAGCAATCAAGTAGAAGATGAAATTTTTGAAGATTCTATTGAGCAACATTCAGATAGTATGGTAGAACAAAATTCTAATCAAGTTTAAGACCTTGGAAATTTATTGGCCAACAAAGTGCTCAAATATCTTTTAAAAAGGATCCAAAAACTATTAATGACATTGAAAAATCAGAGAACAATAACGAATGGTTAAATGCAATGCAAAGTGAATATAATTCTCTGATAAAGAATGGAACTTAGAACCTGTCAGAATTACCACCTGGAAGAAAAACTGTTGGTTGTAAATGGGTTTTTATCACTAAATATCATTCAGATGGAACTATTGATAAGCGAAAAGCCAGATTAGTGGCCAAAGGGTATTACCAACAGTTTGGTATTGACTATATGGATACATATGCTCCAGTTGTACGTCAAGGTTCCCTAAGACTGATGTATGCAATAGCTGTTGAAAACAATTTAAAACTTAGACAACTTGATGTATCAACTGCTTTTTTGAATGGATATATCGATGAAGAGATTTATATGGATCAACCTGATAGTTTTATTGATGACATGAATCGTGATAAAGGTTGCAAATTATTGAAAGCGATTTATGGCTTAAAGCAAGCTAACCGACAATAGTTTAAAAAAATTCATGACGTTTTTATAAAATTTGGATTAATACAGTCGAAATATGATCAGTGCATATACTTTAAACATGAAAATGAAAAACGCATGATTGTATCCTTATATGTTGATGACATTGTAATTGCATATAAAGAAGATAACGTTTTTGAATTATTATTTAACACATTGAAGAACAATTTTGAAATTAAGGATTTAAAACAACCAAAATATTGCGTTGGTTTGTTCATTGAATATGGTGATGGACACATTTCTATTTCTCAGCCAGGTTATATAACTAACTTAGTTAAAAAGTATAATTTAGAAAGTTGCAAAGAGACAAAGATTCCAACGCAAGCAAAAATAAGTCTGGAAAAGTAACCAAAGATTCCTGGGTAGTGTTGGGAATCCCGAAATCCCGCAGTTTTAACAATCCCAAAATCCCGGGATTGAGCACTTAATCCCGAGCTACAATAAAAAAATCGTACATTAGAACTCGTAGTAATTCGAATTTCCAGAAATTAGAATCTGTTATTTGAATGCATTAACCGCTCTGAAATTAGAAACAAATCGTCATACTGCGATTTTTCAAGTTGTAAACACTTTATTTTACACAGTTGCTTTCGTTTAGTTTCAATAAAAAAAAACAAGAAGGGGATTCACCAAGAAATGGATATTTTTCATAGTTTGTTGTTGTAGATTAATGTCAGTAGTATTAATGCTATACTTTTGCTTATTTCAAAGTGTAAATTTAAATTAAATAATACTGAAATTGTTTTAAATAAATATAATGGCTTCTTACGTGGACTATGGAAAAAAAGTAATTCTACTGTTTGGAAATATTTCTTACGAGAAGAAAAGGGCCAGACAGCGATGTGTAAGAATGGCGACTGCAAAAAGATTTTAAAAATTGGAGGTGGCTCAACAAAAGGTCTCTATACGCACCTATTCTCGATTCATAAAATTAACCTTACAACAGCCAATACTTCGGCAAAAACACTAGAAGCCGATGAACCGCCAACAAGAAAAATCTAAACCGTTAACCAAGTATTTTCCTATGCTGGGGCAAGAAGAAAATCACTTCCTGCTACACTTGCACGACCAACAGCACTTGATGGGATTTCATTTACGTTATATGCCACTCTAGTGACTTACGTGCTGGTCTTACAGCAACGGGATTTAAAAGTTTACCTACGACTGTCAACACAGTCCGCAAATTGGTTGTAGATTACAGCAACAAAATAAAACATTCTATAATCACTGAAATAGCTCACAAAAAAAATCCTGAATTCGGTGTTGGAGAAAGGTATTCCTTATCTTTTGATGAATGGACATCGCTACGTAATCGTCGGTACTTGAATATTAATTTACATGTACAAAACTGTCAGTTCTGGAGTTTAGGCTTAGTTCGAGTAAAAGCATCAATGCCTGCAGACAAAACTATTGGGCTACTAGAAGAAAAGCTTGCAGTATGTGGACTTAACTTGCGAAAAGATATAGTCGGTATTATGACAGATGGTGCAAGTGTCATGAAAAAAGTTGGCAGCTTATTACCTGTAAATCAACGGTTATGCCCATGGTGTCCAACTGGCGGTAATTGACGTGCTATATCAAAATAAGGATTTAGAAAGAGAAACAGATGAGCAATCCCACGAAGGTGAAAAATCAGAAGTGGAAGACGATTTTTCAGAGAGTAATGAGGATGAGGATTTTTCTGGCAACGAAGAATTGGTTGATCTCTATTATGGTCGTAGACATGGAGGATACCAATGTGATATTACTGAGTTTAATTGCGGTTCAGTGATCCAGAAGGTGCGAAAATTAATAGTAATGTTTAAACGATCGCCAGCAAAAAACGATGTCTTGCAAAAGTATGTTACGGCTGAACTTGGAAAGCAACTAACTCTAATAAAGGACTGTAAAACTAGGTGGAACAGCCTTTTGTTAATGTTGGAACGCGTCTATTTATTAAGAAATTGTATACAAAAGGCATTAATAGACATAAGTCTAGCTGAAGGTGAATATTTTGCTTTATCCAAAGATGAGATTAAAATGGTATTCGCAATTATTAATGCTCTAGTCCCAGTAAAAGCAACAGTTGACGCCCTTTGCCGTCGGGATGCTAATCTGTTCACAGCTGATGTTGCCATAACCTTTATGCTAAAAAAACTTAAAGATGCTAACAACGTTATAAGTCAAAAACTACATTCAGCCCTCATTCTTCGTATGCAACAAAGATGAACAGACATCAGTGGGGTACTTCAGTATCTGCACAATGGTAGAACAAAAGTTCAGTCCGAATCTGAAACAGAGTTCGTAACGGTTCCTTCTTCCATAAAGTGTCGCAAATTAATAGTTGAGTTACTGGAAAGACTAGACGCTTCAAGTCCAGCTAAATCAGTTCCAATAGCTCATGAGCCCGAAGTTACACCTTCTGATTCAAAAAAGGCACCTCTCGAAATTGCTCCAGATTCTTCTGAGCTTTCATCTGAATCTCTTTCTTGTTCTCTTGAAGAACCTTTTAATATTTCAGACGAGCTCAATGAAGCGATAAAAAAGCACATTTACCGACGATACCAATTCGATGTGAGACGTTATCTGTGAAAATTCAGAAAGAAATGCTCTTGTTTGAAAATGGAGGAACACGTGGGGACTTTTTGCAAATACCATACGAATTTTTAATGACTGTTAAGCCAACCAATGTAGAGTATGAACGTGCTTTTTCTGCAGCCGGATTATTCGCAACTAAAATAAGAAGTCGTTTGGGCGATGAAACTTTAGATGCGCTTTGCTTCCTCAAATCGTATTTTAAAAATAACGTATGACAATATCTATAAAAACAATGAACTTTTTATAATTTATTTAAAAATGTGTCATAATAAATAATTTTTTTTTATAATTTAATAAATTGTTTCTAAACCAATTTTTGAATGAGTCATGTTATTAATTTTATTGAAATAATATGTTAATATCTTTCGACAACAAGTTTTTTTAAATCCCGGGACTAGCTAAATGCAATCTCGAAATCCCGGGATTGAAAATGTAGAGCGGGATTGCCAACCCTATTCCTGGGGAAGCGGAAAAGGTAGAGGAAGTCAAATACCAAGAACTAATAGGATCATTATTGTATATTGCCCTATACAGTAGAAATAGTGTATTAAGCTACAGAAAAACAGGTTTACCAGTAATAGGATTTGTGGACGCGAACTGGGCCCAAGACGTAAATGATCGTAAATCACAATCTGGTTTTTGCTTTATACTTGCAAGTGCTGCCATTAGTTGGGAATCTAAAAAACCAAAAGTCATTGCTACGTCAAGTGCCGAAGCAGAATATGTAGCTCTTAGTGAAGCAGCAAAAGAAGCTATATGTTTGAGATATATATTGAATGAACTGGGATTCAAGACGCCCAATCCCACTGATGTATACTGTGATTCTCAAAGTGCACAGCACATGACAAAATTTGGGTCACACCACTCAAGAACAAAACATATTGACTACAAATACCACTTTATCAGAGATGCTGTGGAAAATAATATTGTAGATATTAAATATATATATCACTATATCAAGTAGAGTGTTATCAACAGTTGTTTTCATAATATCCTAGATGAGTAATGGATTAGTACACGCTTTTATAAAATTCATGCAATGTGGCGGCCCTACAACATTATTTAGTTGAATTATTTCGAAAGTATTTGAAATATTTTTTATTTCGTAAGCTGCAAAGTGAGAGTCATAGATAGGGCCTGTACGGAAATACATCACTGCACTGCATTTGATTAGTGATTAGTTTGCGATGCTGATGCGTAGACGACCAATAAATGAATTGTTTACAATTACGAACGCGGGAATATTAAAAATGGAGAAATTAATAATAAATTTATTTCTTAAATTAGATGAAACTGAAAATGTTTCAAAACTGTGCAATCAGCAATATAAAAGGCGTTTGAAATATAAAAAAGGCAGGTATTATTAAAACTTTGTGTTCCAAAAGCAGACAAATCCCGAAAGTAATTAAATTTGTTAATATTATAAAGCAATATCGTTCATGTCCAAACGGACTCCACCAATAGTTTGGAGAATTTTGCATCATTTTCTATTCTAAAAAAAGTATACAAAATCAATTAAAATAAATTTCTTAAAAAAATGTATACAATGCATCAGCCATGGTGAAATTAAATACAAGGTGACAGCATTGCTACAACAATTACAACAAGGCAAGAACAACAGGCATTTTTGTTTGTGTAATACTTTCGTTACTGTCAAAAACATCTGGCATAAAATAAAGAAAACAAACATACAAACATGGATAAAACAGAAAACAATAGTAGTGAAAAATTGTTTATTTTATTTTCTTAAAAAATTTCGAAACTCGTGATGATTTTGTCCGGGGCATTTTGATTAATGAGGAAATTCTAGATAGTCGTATCTGTGTTTCCCTCTTGTCACGCGAACAGTATGCTCGAAAGGTGAACAATTGGTTGATTTGAATTGGATTTTGTGTTGTTGGTCAGAATACTTTGGTAAAAGCTAATACTGAGCAGAAAGAAGGTTGTGCGATAGGAGGGAGAGTCATGTGAGTTGCCGGCGAATACAAAACTATCAAAATCGTTACTGAAAAATGATGCAGAAGGAACGTAAGTTTTAGTTAAGACTTATCTATCTATCAATTTTCCAAGACTATTTTAAAGCAACTGGATAAAAAGGCTTTTATTATAAATGACAAAGCTAACCACAAAACAATATCAGAAAATGATGAGGATCGTGATATATTGGCAATTAAGACTGCTGCTATAAAAATGATGAAATTACCTCTGAAACAGGATGAAAGTGATTACTTTTCCAGCAGTGATTCACAACCATTTAAATAACATATTTGTATAATTTTGCTAATACAGGCTACTTTATTTTTTTAGTTTTCCTATCGGAAGTGGTCGATTCTTTGTCCAGAGATTTTCAGGAGAAATCAAATCCAGATTTCTATATACCCGTAATTAATTCTTCCCGCTACGCGTACAACATGTCTCTCAAAGAGGTCAACTTTAATGTGGTTAAGGCTATTTTCAGTTTGCCCACCATTAAGGAACCCTCTAAAAATAATGTTATAATTAAAATTAATGCAATCATCTTCTTCAAAAAGAGTTTTTATTTTTATTCAAATTTTAAAATAAAAGATTGGAAATATACATAATTAAAAAAAATTTTATAGTGTGTGGTATTTTATGACGAAAAAATTCTTTAGTTCTCGAACTGGCTTTATTGGAAAATAATTTTGTGTGGCGTTTTAGCAGGCGCACTATGGTTTTTTCCCCCTTTATTTTGCATAAACTCCAATTTTAAAGCTATTCAATTGAAATTTGGTTTGTGTACATTTTTTATGCTCCCAAGATGTCCTACCACGTTTTATATGCTTTGGTGCACTATTTCATATAGCTGCTATATAGCCGATCTGGCCGATTTGCCCCAACTTTTTTGTTTATGAAGCTATTGAAATGAAACTTGGTTTGTGTACATTTTTTATGCTGCCAAGATGACCTACCAATTTTCATATGATTTGGTGCACAATTTCATATAGCTGCTATATAGCCGATCTGGCCAATATGCAACTAGGTTTTTGGCGTTTCCATTAAAAATATTATTTTAAATTTTCCATTATATTTGATGAAAAGAAAAAAATAATAATTATACAAATTAAAATTTCAGTATTCATCTCCTATTATTGTCTGGTGATTAGTCCATCATTCTGAAAGTAAAAATACATTTTACAAAATCTTAAATATGTATTTTTGGTTATGTTACTTACTATAGAAGATACTCAATTTTCTTCTAGTTCAAAATATTCATCTTCTGAAGCAATAACCTCAAGTCCATCCTGTTCTTCATGCTCTTCATCGGACGAGTTCTGTGTGGAATCTTTATCATCATTTTCGCATTGAATTTCTAAATGTGGTGCTTGTAATAGAGATATATATCTTCAGCTTGTATTTGTTTTTTGATTGTATTTCGTCGATCTTTTAAATAGATACTGGACAGCAATGAATCAGAACTATCAATGGATCTATTAAAAACGTCTGTAATATTGTACGTCTGTAACGTATTGTAATATTGTGCGTGGCCTCTTCTATCGCTTTTGTATAATTTATTTCGGGATTTAGATGCATGCTCCCCAAGGCAGCCTACAGGAACTAAACAAGTATCTATTATGTGGTGCCCATGCACTAAGACTTTGTGAACAGTGGGTGACATGGGGTACCAAGGATACTTTTCCTGATATGCCACAACAATTTTAGCACAGAAGGCTTTAAACTTTTCCGAGTTTATATCGTACTCGCTGTTAATTGTTGGTAAAATGGTATGAAAACTTTTTAGAATATCATAATCAAAATCAAGAATTTATGAGAGTAAAGCTGCATTGGAAAATGCTCTCCTTCAATGGCCGGCAAAATCTAACAGATTGTGGAGTCTTAGTGAGCCAAATAATTTGTTGCGTCTCATTTATCAATTTCAATGGGACAATTGTAGTAACGAACAGTGAACTGTCAATTGAAGGACTATCCTGGGTCTGGAAGCGCTGTTTGTACAAACTCTGGCCGGACGAACCATCATATCCATAGCTGAAGAATACCTTGCAATGTACCACTTTTGGAAGTGTTTCTAAGACCTCGTGTTGCATTTCGAGAATGCGGGAAGATGTATGATCTAAAATATTTTGTAATGATACATGTGCCTTATTTTCAAAATATTCAATTCCTTTTGGCCTGAGTTTTAATTTAGATTTAAGTACGGCCGGATATGCTGGGTATATTGGACATCCGTAAATTTTTGCATTTCATTGTATATGTATATACTGACTTTTGGTGAATCCATTTTCCAATAAAAATGCAAGCGCACTGTCAGCTGGCATTTATTTGGGCTCATCCGCAAAAAGCTACTTTTTTATTTCATTAATACTCTTACAACTCCCAGCGTCTTTCAAAACAACAGCCAAATCTTTTTCATTTGATTTTTTAGCTGAAACTGTGGCAGCATGTATGAGTAAGGGAGATGAGTTGTTATTCTCCTCTGAGAGTTCCGCGGCTAATTTTCTTTTCAGACGAGGACCAGCGCTTTTGTAATCACATTTTGGGCGACCCACTTTATTTGCTACCGCATAATGACCAGTCATTTCTATGGATATGCTTTTGGCAAGCCACTTTGAGTGCTTTCCCTTAAATCTTTCCAGAGTTGAATTACACTTCGGCAAGTGTTTATTTATATAATTGACGAAGGCTTTCACTTTCTCATTTATTGACTTAATGGTCTCGTTATTTAAATGCTTTCTAATATGTGCTGTTGTACGGCGTCTCCTGAGCGATTGTTGTTGCTCCAAATGTCAACCAGCTCAGCACGATTAAACACATACTGTACTAGAAAAAATTGATTTTTTCGAAAACGTGTGGATTCGGACAAAAAATATTAGCTTCTTATTAATCTGCACACTTTGGTTAATAACTTCTCATTAACAACTTTTTGCAACGCTTTGCCATGCAAAAGTACTGATCCACGAAACACAACTACACTTGTTAAGCACATTCTAAAAATACACATAAATAAAACCGGTACAATTGGACAAAAACATATAAAAACCACACAAGCATTAGCAAACTATAGTTTTACATACCTGGGTAATCGTTTTCCATATTAATTCCTTTCACTTTTGAGTAAACTTTCGCCATAACGAACAATCAAAGTTGCAAAATTTTTCCCGACAATTTCACACAAAACGTCTGGTACATAATCAGCTGACTTTAACAGCACGCAAACAGAACAGTGTTGTTCCACATGTTAAAGTTAAATATGGGTATTTCCACAGAAAGGTCTACCGCGGCCAAAAAATTATAACTTATTAGACAATTATTTTTATCCAATATTATGAGAGAAAAATATTCAAATTTTGTTATTTTAAAGAATTTATACCGTATGTTAACACTCATTATAAGGAAAATGTTAGTAAAATTCAAAATAAAATGCTACTTGCTTTCGTTTACTTTTAATATAATTTTCTCTTTAATATTAATTTTTTTAAAACGCATTATTGTGATTGAACTAATTACAAAATAGTTTGCTTACAACAACAATAAATTAAAAAAAAATGCGAAAAGAGCAAAGTGAAAGAAATCTAACTGTAATTTTTCAATTTGTTTTCCTTGATATTCTAATGTCACGTTCGCACCTTAAAAGCATAATTTTTTATCATATCTTCTGCGCTGTGGAACAGAATTCAATAAAAATTTAAAATTAAAGCAAGCTTTGTATACAAAACTTAAAAAATAAATTACTTTGATCGACTTTAATACTAGACCATTTCTATTTAATATTGAAGTTTGTCACGTAACGCAACTGGTGTAAGTTAAACTTTTTAAAAATTTTTGCTGCAAATATTTTTATAATCAGCAATTAATGTTCTTATGTAGATGGACACCGTTTCTGAAAAAATTAAAAACAGAGATAAAAAATTTGGGAAAAGTTGAAAGAAGATCCCGTAAAATTTCAAGCGTATCGCTTAAAAGCAAAGGAAAGAGCTAAGAAATATCGACAGCGGCAGTTGAAATTGTCAAAAACAAACAAGAAACTTACAAAGGAGAGGAGAGAAAAAGACTGCGTAAGACAAAAACAATACCGAAAGAAAAAAAGCAGTAAATTTGAAGAAACGAATGAGGCGTATTATTGCAAGCAAACATTGGGAAAAGCAGTCAAGAAGGTAGAAAAAGCTTTGCCTATGAATTTGAAAAAGAAAATAGAAGTTCTCAACGTTTTGAATGCGAAATATCTAAATTCAACAATAATTGCCAAAAATAAATCATCTTCCAAATCTTTAGAACACGAACAGAAAATAAATACTGTTAAAGATTTTTACATGCGTAAAGACATTAGCGTCCAGGCTGCAGGTCGTAAAGATACTCTTGTTATAGATGGAGAAATAGTTGCTAAGCGCTTTATGTTAATGACCGTTTTTGAAGCGTTTGAGTTGTACAAAATATGTCAGTAAGTCGACATTTTTCCAAAACCGGCCAAGGGAAATTGAACTCACAAGCAAGATGCCCCACAATATGTGTGTCTGTCAGCACCATGCCAATTTTCGCTTTTTATTAGAGGGATGTGCAAAAGTTTTAAAATCATTTTCAACTAATTTTCAAAGCTTCCTGCAAACTGTCTGTTGCAACATCGAGACAAAAAAATGTATGACAAGTGAATGCGAAAATTGTGTACCCGATGTTCAACATGATCAGATTCCAGTCAAAGACTTAATAAAGTTGGAGAAAACTGTCAAGTGGCAGCATTGGCGTAAAGTTCAAGATCGTGTTACCTTAACTCATACTATTGCTCCTTTATCGGACCTCATTCACGAATTGGAAGCTCAATTGCCTTTATTTAAAGTTCATTTTTTTGTAAAGCGTGCTCAACAACAATATTTTGAAATGAAGAAAAATACAATCAAGCCCGGAGAACTGATATTGCAAATTGATTTCGCAGAAAACTACCGCCTTCTGTGTCAAAACGAAGTGCAAAGTGCTCATTTTAGTTATCATCAAAGCACGATTTTGAAATGCGTATCCTGGTTGGTTGGAGACACAAAATCGTTTGCTATAATAAGTGACAAGCTATCCCACAACAAATACGATGTTTACTGTTTTATAACAACACTTGTCCAGCAAATAAAAAACCAATACGGACATTTTCAAAATATCTTCTATTTCTCAGATGGAAGCAGCAGCCAATTCAAAAACAAGTTTATAGCTAGGAGGTTACCGAATTTTTTAGTGGAATTCGGGTGCAAATATATTGAATGGAACTTCTTTGCCACTTCTCATGGCAAAGGAGCAGTCGATGGAGTAGGTGATGTAATTAAAAGAAAAGTTTGGCAGATAACGAAAGCAAAGAATATTATTTTGCAGGACGTCTTGGCTTTATTCGAATGCGCACGATACAACATAAATGGAATTCATTTAACTTTTATAAGTGCAGACGAAATTGAAAGACTTTCCCCACTGTTAACGGAAAAATGGAAAGAAGTGAAGAGAATCTCAGGCATGCATAAACTTCACTACTTAGTATGCGAGGAAGATTTACAAATAAAAGTAGCTCGAAAGAGAAATATTTAATAAATAACCTTGTTTTACTATTTTTTTATTCTTATGTACCTTTTCAAACATTGACCTGAAGTTGAATTTTCATTTATTTTCGTTGAATTAAACGCTTCATATTATGGCTTTTTTTTTTTTTTTTTTTTTTAGCCTTTATTTATTTATTGAATCTTCATATAATGAACTGACAATAAGTATTCAAATCTTAATCCTAAAAAGAAAATAATAAGCCCAGCCAGTGCTAGACAAAAATTTTATGATACTAAAAATAATTTCACATCAACTGATCCAGTCATCTATTTTGCGCTTGAGTTAAAGCAAGGGTATCCCTCCTTCTCAACCGATTATGGCCACTAAAGTTAAGGATGTCTCGTGCAAGTGGGTTTGGGTGGTGTTCAAGTTTGCTGACATACTTTGACGCGTGTTTTGTAAATTCAACTTTTACTAATGGCACGCATAGATCTTTGTGAATTCGAGAATTTTTAACATACCATGGAGCTGCAGTAATTATACGTAGAATTTTATTTTGACCCCTTTGAATTTTTTCAATGTTTGATGCTAAGGCAGTACCCCATAATTGAATTCCATAGCACCAGATTGGCTTTAGAATTGCATTGCACAACAATAGTTTGCAGTCCAACTTTAGTGAAGAATTTCTGCCAATTAGCCAATTAAGTTGCACTGCTTTTAATCTCATCTGTGTAAGTTTCGCTTCAATATGAGACTTCCAAGTTAAACGGCGGTCGAGGTGAATGCCGAGGTATTTGACTTCATTATGTTGAGGAATAATTTGATTATTTATTTTGATGAACGAGCAAGTTTCTTTTCGCAATGTGAAAGTGATATGAATACATTTCTGTTCATTAACCCTGATTTTCCAAAGCTCTAGTTTATAAACATAATTCTGCAAATTCTGTGATGCTACTTGGTGGTCCTTATGAACGCTGATAAAGGCTGTATCGTCTGCGAAAGTTGACGTGTGGATTTTGGGGTCTGACGGCATGTCGGAGGCATAAATCAAATATAAAGTAGGACCCAGTATGCTACCCTGTGGCACACCTGTTTCAATTGGCTGAGCGGGGCTTAAAAAATTGCCTTCTTTGATTTTAAATTTGCGACCGTATAAATAGCTTTCCATAAGTTTATGGGTGTTAGCAGGCAGAGTTAATTTTATTTTGTGCATTAAACCGTCATGCCAAACTTTGTCGAACGCTTGGGACACATAAATGAAAAGGGCGGAGCAGTATTTTTTGTCTTCAAACGACCCTCTTATCACATTTACCAATCTGTGTGTTTGTTCGATGGTGCTGTGTTTAGCTCTGAAGCCGAATTGATGATTAGGAATGCATTCAGTGTCGTTCAGAATTGGAATCAACTTAGTCATTAACAATTTTTCGAACAGTTTAGAAATTGTCGGCAGTAGGCTAATTGGCCTATATGACTCTACTTTGGTGTGATCCTTCCCTGACTTAGGAATCATAGTGATCATAGACACCTTCCAATCTGCAGGATAGTATTCTAGGCGTAAAATAGCGTTGAAGATAAAGAGGATAATTCTTCTAGCTACACGAGGTAACTCCACAAGCATTTTACTGCTGATTTTATCCATACCTGGAGCCTTTCTAAGGTTCAGAGTACCAATAGCGCTTTGGACATCACCAAAGTTTAGTCTTAGAGGTACAGGAGGTCTAATAACGAGTGGTGGCAAATCAGATACGTTATTTGAGTTGTTTTTAGTAAACACATTTCTTAAATGGTTAACAAATAATGTCCCTTTCTCGGAATCATTTCTAGCCCAGTCACCAGTCGGGTTTCGCAAAGGAGGTTTTCCTCTCACTGGTCTTTTTAAACCTCTTGCCGCCCTCCATAAGGAGTAGTCAGATTGTGGGGTACTATCAAGACCCTCCAAGGAGGATCTAAGTGAAGCCGTTCTTTGGGTTTCTAAGAAATGTCTTAGTATATCTCTGCATACCCGTAGCCTAGCTTTCAGTTCAGGAGACCTGTGAAGTTGCCACTCTCTTCTCATTCTTCTTTTTTCTGATAGGAGATGTTCGAGTTCAGATAAATAAGTTCTGTTTGTCCTATTTCTACATTCAACGTGATAAGTGGAAGCGTGATGCACAGCTCGTCGAAGGTCCTCGGTAAAGTTGCCAATCGACTGATCGATATCGTCGGTAGTTCTCAACACAATATTTTCCGTGCAATGAGAACTTAAATACTTTTTGTATTTTATCCAGCTTACTCGGGTCTTAGTCATGTTTCTAAATGGAGAGCCACACACTTGAGGGAAATGCATTGAAATGATAGTAGGAGAGTGATCTGAGGACAAGTCTAATGAAGGATCCACTTGCATCCATTCTACAGGGATATTTTTCACTACTCCAAAGTCAATAACATCGGGAATCTTCCGTCGGTCCGTCGGCCAGTAGGTGGGATGTCCGCTTGAGAGTACATCTAAGCCCATTTGAGCAATTGGCGTTGAAGAGTACGCGACCCTTTGGGGTTACCAGACGTGAACCCCAAAATGTGTGTTTGGCGTTAAAGTCGCCAGCAACTAAAAATCTAGCTCCAAGGGAATTAAAGAAGTTATGGTATTGGTGTTCTTTTATTGAGAATCGAGGCGGAGAATAAATCGATGATAAAACAAATTTGTATTGACAGAATTCAATGCAAATGTTTGTTGCTTGGAGGTAATCCTCACTTATGTTATTCATTAGATGTTTTATTCTGTTCTTTATAAGAATTGCCGAACCTCCACAAGCTCTTCCGCGGGGATCTTTAGTATCGTACAACACGTAGCCATTAATTTTGAAGTACCCTGTCGACGTCAAGTGAGTTTCAGCAATCATCATAACATCAATCTGCTTATCCATCAGGAAGTATTCCAGTTCGTTTTTATGTTGGCGGAGGCCGTTCGCGTTCCAAAAACAAATTTTTAAATAAATCATTTCTTTAAAATGGCTTGCAAGATAGTGGATTGCATTTTCAGCATTTCCTGCATCATGGATGTCATGGTGGTCGTAAAAGTGTTCATAGTTTGGACAAGTGTCTGCAATGTTGTCTCTAGATTGTTGGTATGTGGCTCAGAATATTGCGATATAGGTTCCTGCTCCAGACCTGGCATATTAGATTTGACCACGTTTGCGTAAGAAACTTGTCTAGAATTAGGAGCGTTTACGTGAGTAGTTGGTCGTACAATTTGAGGAAAATTCTTACTCGACGTGAAATTAGGTTGTTGAGGATGGTCAGGTAATACTGGCGACTTATTGGTCCTTATGCCCTTCAAATAAGTATAAACTGGACAACCTCTATAATTAGCGGTATGATTTCCTCCACAGTTACTGCATTTTTTTATTTTTAAGTCCGTTTTGGACTTATTACATTGAGCAGTTGCATGTAGTTCCCCACATGCAACACAAACAGACGGCAATTTACAATACGCTTTGGTGTGACCAAATTCTTGACAATTAAGACACTGGACGGGTCCAACACGCTTATGCGGTTCCTCCACGGTAATTCTACGATGCAGAAGATAAATAAGATTGTAAATTGGATGGGACTCGTTTTTCTTTAAGGCAACATCTCCAGGTTCCAATTCTACCCTGAACATGGGCTGAGGAATCTTTTCACGGTTTCTAATATTCACTACGCTCTTGATTTTGAACCCTTTGTCCATTAATCCGTTCTTTATCTCCGCAGGATCAACACATGGGTCTATACCCTTTAGAACGACTTGGAGTCCTTTTGCGCTTTTGAGCTGATAGGTATAGAAATCCCTGGTCTCCCTCTCCAACTGGTTGGACAATTTTCGAAAATCATCTTCCCTTGGATCTTTGTCTCGCTGATTTTTCCATGTTTAATTGAGGTTACGCTAAACATGTTCTCACCTATTACAGCAACAATTCCTTGTACCAGTTTATTGGAAGTGGGCTCTCTCAGGTAAATTGGTGGGGGCTTAAACGTCTTTTTCGGTATTTCTGGGTCATCCGTCTGAAGTAGAGCAAATCTGTTTTGATCATTTGGCTTATCACTGCTGACGGTCTTAGGAACTTTAGAATTGGAAGACATTTGAGGAGATGTCGGGCTCCTCTGTCGCTTGAGAACGGTGATGTACTTATCCATGCCTACTTGTTTTTTGGGTTTGACTGCACTATTTAATGAAGATGATGATTTCTCATCGGATGAGATAACTATATTGGGCGAACAGGAACGGCGCCGTATTTCGGCTTTTGTAGTGAGAAGAGACTCCACGGATTTTCTTAAGGATTCTTCCTCAGAGATCCATAAATTTTTTCTACTGTAGCTTAGCTCTTTCTCAGAATTACATCTGAGCGGGACACTCATGCAGTTGTTATGCGATTTTTAAATTACCGAAAAACCACTATAGACATTTTTCCACCTATTACGATATCTTTTTTTTTCACTTATTACAAGTTTTTTTTTATTTTTTTTCACCTATTACGAAAATTCAGCCGCACTAAAAATAACACGTCCGACCAGTTCAAGCAACACTATGTGTTATGGCTTGAATCAATAAAACTAAACATAAAATCATCAGAAAACTAGTTATGAAAATAAAGCTAAACTATCCCTTAATAATATCCAAATAATTGACATAAAAGTTTTTAGCTTATTTTGCTGATTTTTGCACTTTAGTAAATGTAGGAAAAAAAACACTTCTATTTTCTGTCACATCACGCAACTGCATTTGTTGACCAATATGTCAGGACCCCGACTTTTACAGCAACCATGCTTTCCACTAAATAAAGAGCTCTAAAATTGCTACCCAAAAACCTAAATTAAGAAAAAAATATTTGTGCCTTAGTTTGATTTTCTTCATATTGAATATGTGCGACTGTCACGTGCGCAACCATGGAAATACCCATATGTTTTTATCTAACTAGGGTGTTTAAAAATTAAAAATCAACAAAATTTTCAAACACTTAACAAAAAAAAAAAATTGACTTTATGCCAAAAAAAAAAAAACCATTGTGAGGCGCAGCTTTTTTCATATCATTGGTTAGAATAGCAGCAGGGCTATAAATATTAACGCAGTTTTACATTATGAATGTTTCTTTGAAAAAATAATCACACCTATCGTGAATAAAAATTCCACATGAAATTTGTTTCCTTTTATTTTTTTAACATTGAATTTTAATAGGAAAAGTGTAAACAGGGAAAAAATTTCATGTGGAATTTTTATTCACGATAGGGGTGATTAATAAATAATTTTGAGCAAAAATAAATACCTTTTGATAGGACTAAGTTTTATAGCTGTACTTTGGGTAGTTACTTACGTTCTAATATGCGATGAGTTTTTTTCTGCTCTTTTAAGCGCTTATTTAAGTTTTTAACTCGAAAGTATATTCTGCATATAAAAAAAACTGCTTCACATTTTCGGGTAAGTCAATAGACGCACTTGCCTCGACCAGGTGTCTGCGAATGTTTCGACAGTGAGAAATGTTACACCCGTTGACTTTGTAGAATATCGGTTCCATCTGCTTCAGCTTTATGACGAATTCATTTGTTGGCTTTTTTAAATACCCTTTAGACACCTGGTCCACCCACGTGAAAGAATTTTGATGGCATTCGTATTCCACTAGCTTGAGCTTTCGAATAATATAGCCTGCTATGTATTCCAATGCATCCTCTTGCAGAATGCCAATGCCATCAATGCCTGTCTCATTAGACTCATTGCAAATTCCCTCTTCAAAGCCACTTTCACGCAAGATATCTTCACATAAGATATTTTCTTCTTCTAGTAAGAGATCGTCGTCTTCCTGTAACACTTCAGAACAAATTTGAGTATGTTCTGCAAAGGACACGTTGCCGTCACCAGTATTAAGCCAATTAGTTTCGTCATTTGCAACATTTCCTCTACCATTTAAGTGTTCAGTATTTCTTGTTGAATTAAGAATAATAAACATAAGTTATTAAAACAAAGTATAATAATGCTGTCCAATAAAAAACAAACCTGGAATATATTTGCGGAATCTACATTTGAATTGTTGTGGCGAAGGATGGTCATTCAATCCAGCTTTGCTCCGGATTGCACCAAAGAAGTGCTCTAACACATCCTGGTTCAAGCGATTTGTAAACAAGTACTTCATTCCATACTTTGTCACATACTGATGAAGCATATCCACGGCGGTGTTCGTAGTTATTATACCTTTTTGGAATTGCTGCATAGACTTTTTCCCTGGCACTATGGTCTTAGACATTAAGTTTGTCATACGACTTAAGACATCCCTTTGCTTTTCGTGTGATATGCCATAGGGTTCCTTAAGAGTTAAAATAAAATATTTTGCATATAAATATGTATGTACATATGCATTTATTTAAGAATATTTTAAAAATTAATAAACAAGATAACTTGCCAGGGTAATTAAATGTAATCATCTTTGAATTTAATACATCAAACCAGTCGTTCAGAAGTTGGAAAAATGCGGCTGTTTCAAGGGGCTCATAAACATCCATGCCATGTATGTAGCACCGTGTAATAGCAGTGGCTGTGGTGTTAAAAAGAGGTTAGCAGCTAATTTAACCTTTTGTCTTCCTGAAAGTGTATCATAAAATTTTAATTAATTATATTATATAACCAAATACTAGTAACGTACCAGGGCCTGTAGCTTTAAGGTGTTCCGCGCTTAATTTAAAAGCTATTGAAACATCGGAATTCGATGTACAATTCAGCAAGTCCCAAATTATGCGCCGAGTCAATGTAGCATTATTATAAATAATTCCGCTATCCAGAAAATGATTTCTAATCAATTTAAGAAGATGGGGCGCGTCAAAAAAAGCAAATACTTTTTCATCACTGTTCGCAGGATTAGGAAACCATGGCTTATCTTCAGACATAATGATACATAAAAAAATTAATCTTATTGGCGAATTTAAACAGCGAAACAATTTTTCGACCCCACGAATTAATATAAAATAAAAAGTTTTATTTACAAACGAATGTTAAATTTTATAAATACTTTAAATCAGTTTGCTAATAAAACCATATACATTATAGGGGGGTTCCAAATGCTAGCTAAAATAAATTTTGTTCCATGAATGCAAATTAAAATTAATGTAATATATTATATTATCTTATTAACACTTATAACTATCAAATCTTTTTAGTAAATCATATAAAGGAAAATTATTTTACATTAAACGAAATTAAATCAACGAAAATTAAATTGATGAAAAATAAAATTAAATGAATGTTAATTATTACCATTTGTTTATTATTATTAAATCTAAGTAATAACCCTTAAATACGAATCTTAAACAAAAGTTTTAATAAAACTATTTGTAATTACCCATTTGAAGGAGAAAGGATTAGGAAATCCAGATTTGTTTGTGCATTTATATAGAAGCTAGACGAAAACATTTACCGACATTCTCATCGATCGCAAAAACCGTAATTTCAAAAGTTGAAGTATAGTGTGTGTTCATGTAGTGGTATATATGTGTTGTATATCTGCATCTAATTTACCTGGAGTTACACCCAACTCTTTTATGAACTTTAAGTTAGTCGGACCCATATCACACACTACAGCGACCACCGGAAAACCAGCATCATGCAATGTTAAAATTATTGATTGCAATAGATGGCATGTCATTCTGCAGTCAAAATCGTAGAATACTGGTTGCTTCCAAGATTTCTTCAAGCCACGTGCCATAACTACTTGTACGTAGTTAGCTGATTTCCTGATGGCATCACCTATTGGGTCGTACTCAAAGGTTTCCTCTACCTTCATCTCGTTGAATGCCAAGACACAAATTTTTTCATCTAACGACAAGTCTGTCGTACTTCTCATGAATTCTATGGTGGTATTTAGAACACCTTCCGATACATTAACTTTTCGGCACCAACGCTGCAACGTCGTCACATGAGGTAGAGGAAACCCTTTCTTGTACATGTAATTATATGCCCTCGGCCCGGATACGTGCAAACAAATGGCACTAGAAATATCATTCCATTTCCATCGCATTTGACTTTCTGTAAATATTTTCCGCATAGAATCAAGCGCTAAATTTGCTTGGAGGAGCTTACATTTTAAATCTATATGTTCAGATTCCAATTGGCGAATTTTTTCTTGATAATTTTTTGATACTGTATCAAAAATTGAAGGACTAAAAGTGAAACAGCAAAAGCAATATTATAAACTCTTCAAAAAATAATAAAATAGATAATTTTTTAATATAATTAATTATATTTTTATATAATTTAATTATGTATATATATTAAGATAAAAGGCACAAAAAAGAAATAAGTACATTAATGAAATTATTGATAATTTTAATCACTTACTCAGTTTGAGATTCTTTTTCTCTCTGAATTTGCCCATGTGAAGGTTTCTCTGATGGATTAACTTCGGATGACATTCGAAATTCTGTTGGGCATGATAACCCAAAAGGCACAACACTATGCATTGTTGTTTTGTTTTGCTGCTGCACTATTGGCATAGCGTTGGGCATTAACAAACAACGAATTCCCGCAGATATAATGTCGGACTGGGAGAAGTGGTCAATGCAAATAAAGCTACTTGGGTCTTGAGGAACCTTAAAGAAACTATCACTTCCAGCTACTCCTTTTTTACGGCATAAGATGCAACAACGCATTTTTCTGCAGCAAAAAAAAAATCACTTTAAAGAGGAATCTTAATATTTATCTTACAAAAAAAAAGCTAACGTTTTTAGCAAAAAAAAAACTCAAAAAACAAACACACTAATTAATATAATATAGTTTTTTAACACTATTTTACGCAGATAAAACGGCGACAAAAACTCAATTTTTCAAAAACAAAATAATTTTGTAACGTTTTTATATAAACTTTGACTATTTGTAAACAACTTTTTGACATTCTCAATTTTACCATGAACAGAGCAAAAAATAATCAGGTGGCGCTATGCTGTCACCTGGTATAATTTCACCATGACATCAGCCATTTTTGTGATGCTTGTTTGCTGTTTTTTTGCGCATCATCTGCTTCAGTGATGCATTTTAGAACACAATGCATTTGCAGTGATGCAACCTTTTGCTTTTCCGAACGTACTACGCATCAAATGCAGTGCAGTGATGTATTTTCGAATAGGCCCATAGTTGTAACTTTTTGACCACGTATAAGAATCTCATCCGATTTTGTTTTACAAATGCATATAACTGCAAATATATCTACATCATTTATAAATCGTCAATGAAACATTTAATGTCATATAGATAACCCCATATTACTGCTTCTGAAAATATTGTTATATCGTTATTTTTTAATTTTTCTCGTATTTATTTTTTAATTTTTAAATCAGTACATAATTTTGAAAAAAGATAATCTTGTTTGATTTCTGGATTTATTAAAAAATTTGCAAATTTTATTTGGTGCTTAACTGAAAAAGATTTTGGTATTTTTTTTCTGGAAGTGGTAATATGGGAGGAGTATATTTTAAACTGCTTGTGTTTTGCTTCAAATTTGAAATTCCACAGATTTCTTAGCGGACCACACTTTTTCATTATTATAGGATAATATAGTAGTATATGAAATTTGGGTGTAAGGTTTTTTTTGAATAAAATCTGATAACCTCTATTTAATATTTCAATTTCAATATTTCAAAGAGTATCAAAATGAGTGTACAGAATTACCTTAGCAACAAGTGATCTCTGTAATACTTGTAAGAAATCACTGCCTATTACTGAAGACTACGTACATTGTCGTCACTGTGGTTGTAAGTATCATTACTCTCCTTGCGCTACAGTGTCGGAGTCGACATACTCGAATATGAATCCGGAAAAAAGGCTGCACGGAAATGCATTGCGTGTAGAGGCCGTAGTAAATCCCCAAATAATATACGAATGATATACGAAGGTAAACAACAAAATCAACAGCATCCAAAGGAACAACAACAACAAGATCAAATAAATGATGGGAATTGTGAAAATACAAAACATAGCAAAGACTCCATGTTCTTAGATACCGTCAATACCAATGTGCAAGAACTTAAGTCTGATTTTGGTTATTTTAAAACAACTGTTACTAACGACATGATTGATATAAAGACCGGAATTCAACAATTAACGAGTAGCTTAAATAAATCACACAATGAGTTGCGCGAAGAGATGGCTAATGCATTTTCAAAGCTCACCGACGCACTAGCTGGTTTAACTAATCAGGTCAATGACTTGAAAGAGCAAAATAAAGAGAAAGATGTCCGTCTACAATTTATGGAGAATAAAGTTAACGCACTAGAACAAAACAGAAATGTAGAGATTAAAAATGTACAAGATAATAAACTAACACCAGTAGAGGTAATGAAAACTATTGCAGCATCTGTAAACGTGGAGATAATGGACTCTGATATCAGTAATGCATATAAAATGAAAAACCAAAACAAAATAATTGTGGAATTTTGCTCTCTAAATAAAAAAAGAGAACTGATGTCGAATATCATTGATCATAGGGTAAAAGGAGATTTATTTAATGCAACCACGTCAACTAAAAACGACGATAATATTATTTTTTTTAATGACGAATTAACTGCTAATAATCTTAAACTTTTATGGATGGCAAAAAATTTATTTGGTTCAAAAATTGACATCTTTTAGCTAAAAAAAATTAAAACTTTACCCCTATTTTAATTTTAAACACTTATGATATTGAACTCATTGCATAAATAAGCATTCTCTCTCTTTTTTATCCTTACTTTTTTTTATTTTGCCTTTGAACAAAAAAAAAAACGATTTCTTTAACTAAATAAATATGTATAATATTATATACGAATCTGTCGACAGTTTTAGTCAAATAAATCTGGACCTTTTAAGTTATCCTATATCAACAATTTTTTTAAATATTCGTTCACTTCGCACAAACTTTAACTCTTTAATGGCTACAATACATGGTATAATAGACCAAATTAAAATAATAGTTCTGGTTGAAACTAATATAAGAGATAATAACTCCGTATTTACAAACAGATCAGATTGAGGTGGAGGAGGGGTAGCAGTATACATCAAAGAGCAGATTTCTTATACTCATGTACCAGTAAAATCAATATCGTTAGAATTCCTACACATTAACTTATGCATACATGAAAACATTTCGCTCTTCGCATTTATCGTCCACCATCCACACTTACACGTTCTTTTACTGCTGAACTAGATGATTTGATAAACACGGTAAACAAACAACAAAATAGTATCGTTGTTGGAGACATGAATATTAATCTCTTTAATGATGACATGCCAATTACTCTTTATCTCGATATGATGTCATCGCATGGTTTGCAATGTATTATTAAAGAATGTACAAGAGAAGACCCGAATAGAAATACAAGATCATGCATTGATCATCTCTTTGTAAGACACAAAAATATAAACACACACCTACAGTGCACTCGGGAAAACAGCAACGCGCGTTTACGTCAACATACCAAAACGACAACCCTTTTTTGTACATTGCTTATTCTAAAACGTCAACCCAACCACAAAGCTCTAAAACGTCAACTCTGAATAAAACAAAATTTTGAATTAAGCAGCAGTTAAAATCAGTGTTGCCAACTTTTTTTTTCTTAAAAACCTACACATGTAAAAAAAAATTCCTTTTTCCCCTACATTTTGTAAAAAAAAATCCCTACGTTTTTAATGATAAAATTTTTAAAATAACTTCATTTTTCAAAACAAAAAACTATTTTATTGACTTTTTATACATTAAATCTTAAATTAAACTTTAAATACAAAGACAAAATACATAAATATACACTAAACATCACTTATAGAGAATGCTGCTATTCATATTTTTAAAATGTTCCGAATTTAATTTAAATTTGGTGCAGTCTATGTCTTGGCATTGCATATATGATCTTATTATACAAATTGAATTTAAAATTATATGACTTAGTTTATTTCTTTTTTTAGTTCGAACGTCTGTGATTATGGAAAAAATTCTTTCAGCATCTGCGTTTGCGTGAGGCAATGAAAATATTATTTTTACCAGTTTAAAAAAATTTGGCACTATTAACTCATCATTAAAATTTTTAATTTTAATAATTTTTGACCATAGTTGAACGATATCCAAGTTTTTGAATGATTTTATTTCATCTTCAGAAAAATTGTATTCCAATGTTCGCCATTCCTGCGTGAGATCATTTATGTTTATATCAAACTTCTTACATATATTATCAAACTTAAATTCATCTTTATTCTGTCCGAAAGCAGCATTAAGATTAAGAAATTCTATTTCTTTAAATATGCTTTCTGTTTTAAGTGGAAGTCTTCTTTGAATTTCTTCTAAAGACGTTAAATAAAACTGAAGGCAATCAGTCTTAATTTGATTTACTTTTTGTTCCGGCAAAGTCTTTAAAAACACCTCACATTCATTGCCGACAAACAAATCTTTAATTGGCAACAAAATATGTGGAGATCGAACTAAGCAATTAGTTTTCAGTTCATTTTTTTTAATGCAATTTTGTCCCATCTTTAAAAATAGTTTAATAGATTCAGAATGAAGTACGTGGATCAATGGTTTTTTTGATTGGAATAGAGCATTTAGTGAATTAAAATAATACAAAACATATTTCAGAAACAATAAATATGCCTTGTTACATTCATTTGTTAATTCATTGTAAATTAATTCTGCAGTTTTTAATTTATCTCTTGTAGAAGCAAACTTAAAATATTCGTGAAGTACTTGCCAATTTGCTAATATTCGTTCAACACATCTTTGGTGCGATAGCCATCTAGTTAACGAAGTTCTCAAAATTTTTCTTTTTTCCTCATTAAGCATGATCTGAAATTCCTCTAATTCTGCGCATCTTTTAGAGCTGCCAGATATATAAGTTCCGATTTGTCGTATAAGTTCTTCTGGAGCTCTTGGTAAAGAAAGGCATACTTTGTTGGCAATAATTGCTGCAGAATGGCAGATGCATTTAATTGTTATTGCTTCTGGGTTGTCTTCCAATAAACGAGAGGAAAAGGAGTTGTGTTTGCCCACCATAACGTTGGCTCCATCGCAACACATTCCAATTATATTTGAAAATGGAATAGCATAATTTATAATACAATCTTTAAATGATTTATAAAGAGCTTCAGCACTACAGTCAGAACCAACAGGTAAAAGATCCAAGAGTTGAACAATTATCTGTTCCTGCTCAGAGTTATAAAATCTCACTAGTACACACATGGTTTTGTTGGAGCCAATATCTGTACTTTCATCAACAAGCACAGAAAATTTAGTACTTTGTAACTTTTTAACCAATTTAGACTTCTTCTTCAGCCAATACGTTTTGAATTATTTTGGTGCATTTCGTTCTACCTAATTTACTTTTCTGAATGATATTTGAATCAGGTACTATTTCTTTCAAAAGAGGTAATAAATGGTCAATAACATGTAGAGCCACATTATGTTCAGCAAAAAATGCACTGAGTCGAATCTCGAAGTTTTCAACAGGGTCAGCACCTTTATTCTGTTTAGCAAACAAATTTGTAACTGGTTTCGTTGTGTTCACTGCTACAACATTGGACTGGTGTAATTTTGTTATAGCGTGTTTCTTTAGCTCTGATTTTCCACAGTTCATAACTTTTCCACAAGCTTTACATTTACATCTAAATTTATCATCCTTTATTTCTGACAACCAACCTTTAAACTCTTTTTCTTCCAACCAGCCTTGACAAAACTTTTGCTTTCTATATTTTTTTTGCTGGACATCGATTTCCTCAGAAGAACTACTGGACTCAGACATTGTTCTACATTTATGTAAAGAAAACGATAAAATTGTATTGCTTATTTTTTAAATGTTATTTTACTTACTTAAATTTTGATTCTATTTCTTTTAGAATTAGCTTTTGATTTTAAAATGGCCTTCAGTATTCCAAAGAATTTGTTTTTGTAAAAATTTGAAAAGAAAAACGTCGACTACTTGATACAAAAGTTGCCATATTTAACAAATTCAAAAAAATGTGTGAACCAGATGAATTAAAAGAAAAAAACGATAAAAATAAAAATATGGCAATCCTTTCTAAAAAGTACCTACATTTTGATCGAAAAACTAAATCTGTCCCCTTTTCCCTACGCTATCATAAAAAAAAAAAAAAAATCTATTTGTAGGGTTTTTCCCCTACTATTGGCAACACTGGTTAAAATACACACATTTGTACACACATACATTTATTTTATGAAAAAATTTCAGAAATTGGGGACTCCCTTATAAGTAGAGTAGAAAAGAAGTTACAAATGTAAAAGACAATACTTTTTATTTATGTATGTTCAGTTGCTTTTTTGTTCTCGTAAGTATCACATTACCAAAATGAGCTCAAAACAACCGAAAGTGCTTAAATTACAAGAAAAGGCAAATATTTTGGACTTATTAGAAGTGCGGTACCTTTAGCGAAGCAATAGCAAGATAAAAATGAAAAAAAAATGTTTGACACTTCTCGGTCCAGGAAAAAGAAAGACATTAAGAGCATCAGAGTTGCCGAAAATGGAAAAACGTCTGTACCAGTGGTTTGTTAAGCAGAGAGAAAGGAATTATCCGGTAAATGCATTAGCGCTCAAAGAAAAAGCTAAAGAGATCCATCTAAAACTGGAAGAAAAAGAATGCTCTTTCAACGCAAGTGATGGATGGATGCAGGTATTTAAAACAAGATTTGGAGTTCGTCTGCTTAAAATAACTGGGGAAAAGCTATCTTCGCAACCTTCGCTTGTCGAACCATTTAAAGTCAAACTGAAGCAAAAAATTGAAGAAATGTGTTTATCCCATGATCAGCTATACAATGCTGATGAATCTGGGTTGTTCTGGAAAATTTTGCCAGAAAAATCTTACGTATGAAGTGCCGAAAAGACTGCTCCGGGCGTAAAAACAGAAAAACAACGAGCCAATTTTTTATGTTGTGCTAATGCTTCCGGAAGTCATAAACTTAAATTTTGAGTACAAAAGTTCCAAGTCCTCATGGATGACATCAGCCATTTTTAGCGATTGGTTTCACAAATCATTTGTTCCGCAGGTTAATATTTTTTGTGGTGCAGAGAAAATATCATTTTGAGTAGCTAAGATTTTCTAATTTTAGGTAACAGACGTTTAAGAGAGAAAAAAAAGCAGAAAAAAATAACAGATTTTTTTTAAATATTTAAAAAAAAAATATGATCTCATTAAAAATGTATTCTTTTGATGCTAGTTGTCTTCTATGGTTCTAATCAGGTTGAATGCCTTTTTTATTTCCTTTTTGAATTTGTTTATGTTTGGTTTTAGTTTATAATCAATAAAAACGTTTAAGAGCACAGTATCGATATGTTTTTTATTTAAAAATTTTACATTGGTAAACGTCAACAATTTGTTAAACGTCAACACCCGCGGTTTTAATTAGTCGACGTTTTCCCGAGTGCACTGTATATGCATCTCTAATCAAACCAAGCATCTCTGACCACTACTCTTTAATATGTTGTCTCCAATATAAAGATGCAGTTAATGAAGAGATAACAAGTGTCAGGCAATACACAAAAATATGTAAATACAAAGTAAATCGTCAGATCTGCACAACCAACTGGAACGAAGTAGGAAACCATTCTAATCCGTATATGATGATTAACTCATTATATGAAAAACAAATAAACAAATCTACGAACGGAACGAAATAATAAAGCAAAAAAAGAAAAATATAGTTCCAAATCCTTGGATGAATGAAAATTTAATAAAAAACTGTGAAACTAGAGATAAACTTTATACAAAATGGCTGTCAAATAAAAATAATGAAACTGAATATAAAAAATATAGAAATACCTTAAATAAAAGACTGAATTATGCAAAAAATTTGTATTATAAAAATAAGTTTTTCGATAATAGATACAATATTCGCCTAACGTGGCAAACTATAATTGAAATAATTGGAAGAAAATCGAATAATTTAGATGAAATAATAATAAAAAATTTTAAAAACATGAACATAACTGAAATCTGCAACAACTTTGCAACAAACTTTAAGCAAAATGTCAAAAATATTTTACACAATTGTGATATTCAAACAATTAATAAGTAAACCCAATCACTTCAAAATTCTTTATACCTGTCCTATACAAATGAAGAGGAAATCTTAAATATTTTACTATCTCTCAACACCAAAAATAGTGCGGGTTACGATGGAATCAGACCAATTGATTTAAAAAACAATGCCGGTGTAATGACACCAATTATAACTAAACTCATAAATATGATATTGTACAATGCAATAATACCTGATATACTTAAAGAATCTGTTGTTCGTCCAATTTATAAAAACGGTATAAAATCAGACGTTAATAACCACCGACCAATAGCAATCTTACCCGCAATTGAAAAAATAATGGAAGAAGTCGTGTGCAGTAGATTGACAGGCTACATAAACAAATACCAAATAATTTCATCAAAGCAATTTGGGTTCCAAAAAGGAAAAAATATAAATAAACTCCTTGGTAACTTTGCAAATTATATTAATGAACAACTAAGTAAAAAAATTCAATGCCTAACATTATTTATCGACTTTAGCAAAGCTTTCGATACCCTATCACATAGTAAGCTTATATTAATGCTAGAAAGGATTGGAATACGTGATAGATGTTTAGAGTGGTTTAAAAACTATCTGACACTCAGAACATATTATGTAAAAGTGAAAAACAACTTAAGTGAACAAACAAATTCGGATTTTGGTGTACCACAAGGCTCAAAATTAGGTCCCATACTCTACTTAATATATTCCAATGAACTTGTTGATACATTAAAAACAAGCAAAACATTTGCATATGCAGATGACACTGCTATAGTAGTTGCACATAAAAATATAGACACCGCAAGAATAATAATGCAGCATCAGTTTGATACTGCTGTACGATGGTGTCACGATCATGGTTTAATAATCAATGCATCAAAAACCAAACTGATGCATATTAAGCCAGCAAACATACTCTATAATGCAATCAATATAAAGTTCCACTCAACTGAATGTCTGCATAATAGGAAAATGGCAGATTTTGACTACAGGGATGACCTATGTTCTACCATAATCGATATTGTCACTACATATAAATACCTAGGCATTTACGTAGATCATAATTTTAAATGGATGATACATGTAGATGAACTCCGAAAAAAATTAATAAAAGCATCATTTATGCTACATCATTTAAGCTCCAGCAATATGGTGCTAAGACAAGCATATTTTTCACTAGTGGAAGCGCACCTTCGCCATGGTATTACAGCCTGGGGAAGCTCAACTTTCTGTAATAAGCTGCAACAAACACAAAACCAATTGCTAAAAATTCTAAAAAAAAATCGCTCTATAAATATCCAAAACCCTACTGCAATTATTATGGGTGTAGACACTGTAAACAATAATAACAACACAACAAACAACATCAACTACATACAAAATACCACCACAACCAATCTCACAACAACTAATTCCAACGTTTATGTCCAAACAACCAATTAAAATAGAACAACATTTACTGATAATAACTCTATAAATACAAACAGCGACGCACAGTGGCTGAAAATCGCTTTTCATTGGCCAAAATTCTGTAACTTTTGAACCGATCAAAATATTGAAGTAATTTTTTTTTAATGGATAGATATTTAGTTCAGCTTGACTCAGTTTTAATTACATTAAAATTGATTGATGACTTTTTAAGGACTTCTAGGTCAAAGTTGAACTTTTGATTTTTTTTAACTTTTGGAGTGAAATATGGGTTTAT
Source organism: Bellardia bayeri (assembly GCA_950370525.1). Lineage (NCBI taxonomy): Eukaryota > Metazoa > Arthropoda > Insecta > Diptera > Calliphoridae > Bellardia > Bellardia bayeri. The sequence goes on along the minus strand of OX493268.1, from coordinate 37,680,386 downwards.
TTTTTCTATTTACATATTAAAAAATTTAATATTTGGAACTTAATAATAATTATAATTATTTTTTGTGATAATGGAATTTTTGTAATGTCACACTCAAAAAAAATTTTACACTCAAAAAAATGTTTACACTAAAAAAAAATAGTAAAATTAACTGGAGATTTTGCTGTTACTACAGAAAAATTTATTCTTTTGTGCTGTCAGATTTGATAATTTTAAAAAACATTTTAAAAATAGAAACTGCAATAGATTTTATTAGCATTTGTAACAGTAGTAGGTTCTATTTATTATTATTTTTAACCGACTTCAAAAAGGAGGAGGTTATCAATTCGAATGGTATGTTGCTTTTTTTTTATGTTTGTTCCACGATAACTCCGCCATTTCTGAACCAATTTTAAAATTTCTTTCTTTGTTTGAAAGGTTTTGCCCATTTAATTTTTCTGAAGATCGGACGGACATACGGTTTTTTATTTACCGTTATCTATATTTTTTGCTGTGCTTCTTTTATAAATTGTTGAATAACTTCGTGATTTATGAATCAATTTTAAAAATAATTATTTTATTTGGAAGATATGGCTTGCAGAAAAATATATTTAAGGTAAAAAAAAATTAAAATTACATAAATTGATTGAGATATATCGGGCGTATATAGCATAAACCGATTTTTAAGAATATATCGAATATAGGTGTCAAAATTTAGCTCTGGTAATGGGAAAGCATGATATATTTAGCATAAACCGATTTTTTAGAAGATTAACAAGATTTTCAAAATTCTTTCTTTCAATCAAAAAAGTGCAACAACATTAGTTCTATTAAACATTTTTGAAAATTAATCCAACATTTTATTTGGCCGAAATTTTAAAGTCGGTTTTTTTTAAAGAATTATTTACTAATACTATGTTTTTCGTTCTTAAATAACAATGAAGACAATTATAATTATTATTCATTTGAAACAAATATTGATTGCAAATATTCTATATTTAGTTCTGCGCTATTTCTGTTCTTTAGTAGTTTTTTGGCTTCTTCATCTAAATCCCGATGTTCCACTTTCCATTGATTTCGAATATTGGAGATGAACGGATCTGATGTTGCCAATAATATATTAAATAGATCTTCATTTGTGGAATTTCGTGAAATTTTTCTAGTATTGTGCTCTCTATAAAATCTGTAATCCTTGTTCCTTTTTTCCTGAGCCTCCTCTGATAGATCTCCAAGTGGCACCAAATGATACTTAATGATATCTTCTCCATGATAAAGGGTAGTTGGTTGTATATATTTTTGCAGTTTCCTTAGTATAATCTCCAAATTGCCTAGCGTCAATTTCTTAATTGCACGCAAGTACTTCTAGGATTATTTTAAATCTGAAAATAAAGTTTAAATCCACTCCTGTTATTTCAGATACTGTCTCTGGATCTGAAAAGAATCTTCGTGCGGTATTGCCATCATTTGTATTGCCTGACCCTTATTTTGGCTGATCTATAATTAATCCAAATTTGCGATATTCATCTTGATTCATCTGGTAGTACTTAAATTGAACAAAACTGCACTTGTTATCCAGACCTTAATATCAGCTTAATATCAGATTATTATTATAAAATTGTTTATGACTTTGGTTGACCTTAACAGTTGATAACAGGTATATTGAAAAGAGATCACATGTTTACTGTAGAACCTATTGTGATATTTTTATGACTTATTTTTTTGCTGATCACTACAAAGCCATAAAACCCTTTCGCAGGTATTATATTTAATTATTTTAGTTTTACGTAGTCTAAAGTAAAAAAACATAAACCTTTAGGCGAAAAAGTGAAAATTTAATACACCATTGTATACGAGTAATTATAGGGCTGTTTAAATTATCGTAATTTGAATTTTTTTAGAGTAATTTCATTAAAATTAAAAAAGTGTTCTACCCGCGGGTCGTGGCGGGTACAAAAGTATATATAGGGTTAAAGAAGACACTTTCATCTTTCTTCGGGTGGTATACGTTTCTTGTTCCCTAGAAGTTCTATTCCACTAAAGTTTAAATTTCAGAAAAATATAGTAGTTTCATAAATATTTCATAACGCCCCTAATATTAAACGCTAGAGCTGTAGCCACTTACGACAACTAAAGACTATAATCCTACCAACATTATAAAAAAGACCGCAGGCCATTATCGATGATAGCTTGCGAGTAGTAACCATTGATTTTTGACAAAAAAACAAATAAAAAACACCTTTTTCTGAAATTAAAAAACAGTTGAGTTTGACAGCATGCCACGCCCACAATTATTAATAGTTTAACCTAATTTTTTGGCTACCTTAATATGGATATATTAGCTCCAAAAAGGAGTAAAAATTTTAAAAATCGGTGACAAAAAAAATTCGACTTTTGGCCAATGAAAAACGATTTTCAGCCACTGTGCGACGTCATAGCTACCAACAACTCTGGAAATACCAACAACAACGCATCTAATATTAGCATCGCTAAAGAACTAAACATATTAAACGTCAATAGCATCTTTTCAATAACATTAGCAACAGAATTTTATAATGATTCCAGGTTTCTAAAAAAATAGACCACAAACATCAGACTCGTATGAACGTTGAAAGTAGATACCGGGTACATAGATACAAAAACAACTATGGGAAAAGTACTTTATCCGTAATGCTGCCAACAATATTAAACACACTGCCTCTTGAAATACTTAATACAGTCAACAAATATAATAGAAATAAAATATTTAAAAACTTTTTTATTAATCAACAATGAATGTCGTAACATCTTACAGTAAACTTTAAACAGTAAACATCAATATAAGAAAAAAAAAGATTATTGTATATCAAACCACAATGAATATGTAATTTTGCTCTTTATCATTTTAATTAGTTTTTAATATTTAAATATTTTCATAAATTTAAATCCTAGAGGATAACATTTTTTGTTAATTTACCTACAGACAAGCCGCAATGGCTTCGTATGGTTATAGTTAAGTAATGAAATGTAATTTTTCTTGAATCAATAAATAAATAAATAAAATAAAAAATAATAAAAAAAAAAAAAATTTTATTTTTAATTTTTATAATTAAATAGTTGAAATTTCATAGCATAAAATATATTCTTTCAATTCAAAAACTATTTTTAAAAATGTCCACACTTCATCATTACGTGGAATATATTCTCCAAATAATAATGGTAAGTAATAGCAGAATGCCATCATTTGTTTGGCAGATGTCTTCATTTTACAGTTTTCAAGCTCTTTATGTGTGAAGTTAAATTTTTCCAACCCCCTATCAATACTGAAGTATTCCATTTTTTTTTAATAAAGTAAGTCAATGATTGACAAAGAATATAATGACATATCCCTTCATATATATCATGCATAATGTCGACTGCATAATTTTCAGTAGTATGAAATGAAGGTATATTATTAAAAATCATAGTTTCTGTAATTCCTGTCTCACAAAATGCATTTGCTTCGATACCATGTCTATAGTTTATTCTATTTCTAAGAAGTTCGGAATTTTCGTTGGTGCTTTTTTGCGAGTCAACCTTTTTTATTAAGCAAAACCTACAGAAACGATTAGCTGAAAAAGATTTGGCGAAATTAAGAGTAACATTTAGACCAAAGTTGTCCCCCAAAATAGTTCCATTTTTAGTATTTATGTCTATACCGTTAATTTCAATACCTCTTATTAATTCAACAATGCTTTAAATGAATTGTTTCCATATTTTTTGACATCTGCCAAAAGTATGGAACATGCCAAAAAGACGTGTTTTAATTTTTACGACTTATGCGGCATACACGGGAAATTGTAATAAAAATTTCAAACAGAATGTTTGGTCGATTTTGAACCTAAAGGATTATTTATGCCAAAGTCGTCAATGTATAAAAAGAAAGGAATCAGCGTTTTATTTGGATACAATAACTTTTTTGCTTCCATAACTCTGATTGTATAAAATTTGTATGATTTGGGGATTTTTCAATGTTGTCCATATGAGCTAAAACTTTTTCTAAACAGCCATCTTTTTCAAATATTTTTTTAAATTGAAAGCGTAAAGGCATTACTGTTCCTTTAGAATTTATACTATTTTCAATAGAAAATGATTCGGCTTTATCTGTTAGTCCCATTTTTGTAAGGGATTTTTCTAACATATAATCAGATTTGAAATCCTTAAACAGATTTTGCAAATCACTTACAATCCCTTTAAATGCTTCTTTTTCATATTTTATATTATCGAGACAATTTTGAATAAAATTTAAAATCGGATTTCCTATATAATTTTCTATTATTTTTTGCAATTTGAATTACAAATTTGTTAATGGAGTTATTTACGTTTTGCAATAAATCGTTGTAATTAAATTTAGGAAAATTCCAGAATTCTGATTCTACATTGTCTGTTAAAATAATTGGCTCATTACAACTTACATGAATCTCTTCACATTTACTTTTTTAAAAATATTTTGAAATTTGCATTTTAAAATTATATTTTACATTAAATCTTTGATAACAACTTTTAACATTACAAATGTATACTGTACCAGGAGGAGTATAATGTAATTTTAAATGTGTTAAAAAAAATTATCTGCGCAATCAAACACGTCACTGCACATAAAACAACTGATACTCACCATTTGTGTATGTATAATTCTATGTAATTATATAATTCTAATTATATGTAATTATATAGTTGTACGTACTAGTAGTACTACGTACTACAATTTAGTTTAATTTAAATTTTAATATTATTTAACTTTTTTTCACACGCACAATATCCTATGTAAAACACTTTCACTCAAGCAAGAATGATAAAACAAAGATTACGCCATGCGCATGATTTCCCGTTATGTGACGTAGAAGCTCCATTCTAAAGATTACCAAGAATGTTTCATGTGTTAGAATTATAATTTCGTGCGAAAAATGTATGTTTTATGTGATAGTTAGCAACCTTGCAATTGAAATCTCTCTGAAAGTTCAAAAATAAAATCTGTTTAAACAAGTAAGAGTGCTATATTCGGCTGTGCCGAATCTTAAATACCCTCCACCTAAACGTAAAAAGAAATAAAAAACTACACTGGTTATAGGACTAGAATATCCTTATTCTGTGTTTTCTATTCAGTCTTAGTGCAAATTTTATTAGTATTTGATATATTGTTTGAGAGACAATTTTACGACCAACATAATTTATGTTAAATATTTTGAAATTTTGTCTAATTTTCACCATTTTTAATTGATTTAATGACCAATTCTTACCATAATTTACAGTTTGTCTGATGTTCATAATAATCTTGAGTGTAATTTAACAAACAGAGTATAAAAAAGGGGAACAAAAAAAAAATCATCAAATAGGGCTTCTGGAGGAGATGAAAGCAAAAAAAATCGTTGGCGGTCACGTCTATTTTCGAGGGGGCGGGCCCGTAAAATTGAAAAAGTTTAACCTTACTTAAAGAAAATTGCATTGCGGAATTTCGTTTTTTTTAGCTTATTCAATAAACTAAACCGTTTTTGAGTTACGCGAATATATGTTGTGCAACCTCGGAAACAAGAGCTAACCTAAAAAAACGGTTAGCACCACTGGATTCAGCGTACCTGAATTAGGTTAACCCGCCAGGTGCCCGCTTGTCACTTTTTCAAACTTCTATTGGAAAATGCTACCAGATAAAGCGTTTGTTCACGATATGCCACTAGTGTTCCAGGAAGAAAGTTACCAAAGGATACTCTAACAATTTTATTACTCATTATGGTCCAAAACTCTGATTCGCATGCAGCGACTTTGATGATTTTCAATACCAAACTGTTTAAGAGAATTAAATATAAACGGTTTTTTTCATAAGAATGCAACAACAACAAAACAAAAATTAACATTGTTTCAGTCTCCCATTTTGCACAATGTTTATTATCACTTTTTTTACAATCCTTTGTATAAATAAAAAACGAATTTCTCCTAAAAATGGGGAGGAAAGTTAGTTTTGTGATATCCTTTACATACATTAATAGATTTATTTATATTTTTTGTAGATTCAAATTTCGTTCTCGGAAATGCACAAGCAAATGGCAATCCAATTGTATATTGTTCGGATGGTTTCGTTGATTTGACAGGATATTCTCGTGCCCAAATTATGCAAAAAGGTAAATAATGTCAATTTAGTGACTAAATCCTTGCCAATATACTAAAAATTAAACTATTTTTTAAGGATGTTCTTGTCATTTTCTTTATGGACCGGAAACCAAGGATGAACACAAACAACAAATTGAAAAAAGTTTAATGAGCAAAACTGAATTGAAATTGGAAGTTATATTTTACAAAAAAGATGGTACGTATATGTATATTAAGGCAATTTAAGCCAGCACCAACTAGTTAGTTTTAGATTGAACATTAAGTAAAGAAGATTGTCCATATGTAGTCCGATGATATGTTTTTTTAATATAATATAAATATGAATAAATTCAAATCAAATGCAGAATTAATATCAAAATATCAATTTTAACGAGTAATAACGCAAAAAAGAACACATACATATGTACAACTACAGAGTAACGTAACTGACTAACTTACTGATTGACTAATTCACTCAACATTGCACAGCCCAAACCGCTGAAATTCGGGTTCTGAATTTATTTTACATCACAATAATCTATTAAGAAAAACTGATATACAGTCAGAGACTAAAGTTTAAAACACCTTAAAAATTTATTGTTTAAAGAAAAGTAAACGTTGCAGGAAAACTTAAAGTATACAGTTTTATTTAGTTTTATAAATAACAAAAAATTAAGACTTCATTACGAACATAACGGTAATTCTTAAAAATACGATAAAATTCACTAGACAAAAGTTTAAATACATCTTGCAAAACAAAGAACACTTTCATTTCTCAAAAACAAAGTACAATTATATTTAATGTTTTGGTGAAATTATGTTCTTACAAGCCAGAACTTGTTATTAGAAGTCTATTTATTGTCAGCATTACAAGTTTTGTCGAAAATTATGGGCAAAGGTAATGAAATTTAGTCCAGCATTAAACATTTAAGCATAGTACTCTGTTCAAAATTTCAAGTGGAATGCTGTCAAAATACATGTTCAAAAAATTCAAATTAAATTTTCATGAAAAAATGTTGCAGAAGTAGTACTCTGTTCATTTTGTGAAAACCATGTGAAATGTATCTGGCAACATTATTTTTTCACAGCGAAATAATTAAAGTAGCAATTGTTTCACGTGGAATTTTTATTCAAAAGCTCTTCTGTAGCAACAACAATATCTATTACTTGTTGTTCTGCTGCACAAGCGGCTAGTAATATTTGTTTATTCATTTTTATTTAAAGATTCAACACAGATTTTTTAATATTTTAACTTTTATTTATTTTCGATTTAAATTCACAAAAAAGCAAAACATATGTGGTTTGTTTACATAAGTAAAACAATGTGGCGTACTTTCAATTAAAAAAAAACGTCAAATTATGTAAATTCGCGTGATAGGCATCATTGGCTATACGTCAAATTTTCCGTATGAAATAATTAATGTTGCTCAACATTTTTCCCAAATTTGAACAGAGTACTAGGCTTTAATAATAAAACGTTTCAACGAAGGAAAATCCTATCGGGAAATGGGAAAATTATTAAATGTGACATTTTAAAGTATCCAAAATATAATTAGAAAATATAAGGAAAATGTCTCCGTAGCAAATATTCCAAGAAGTGGTCGTCCAAAAAAATTTACTAATCGTGATGTTAACCACATCGTAAAAGAAGTGAAAAAGAAGTTAAGAATAAGTGCACCAAAACTTGCAGATGATATCGCTAATAACTGTAACAAACATGTTCATCCAAGAACGGTTCAAAGTGCATTGCCAGAAAATGGATATATATTGTATTTTAATAACTGTTATACTTTGTGGTATGCATTGTGGAGTTTGTGCATTCGTTAGATGATATAAATGCATTTTTTTATGGTTGTATCAAACAATACAAAAATACTCTGTGCCAAAAATTAATTTTATTGCGTCAGAAAAATAGTAACATAAAGAAAACAAAAAGGCAGGTTCCAAAGAAAGAGACAAGAAAAAAACTACACTATCTTTGCTCTTCTGTCACCTCTGTTATACTCTGTGGGTCTGGCGCAAGCCAAGCACTGCCCTTCAAACCCAAAATTTTTTTTAAACAATAAATTTTTTAGGTGTATTTAAACTTAAGTCTCTGACTGTAGCTAGGATAAAAATTTTAAGTTTTTCTGCCGTTAATTAAAAAATGATAAATAAAACGGAGGCTGAGAACCCTCTTTGTATCTTCTAAATAAATTAACATAGAAATAGAATTTAAAATGTAAACTGTTACACCCAGAGAAAAATGAACACATCCGTCATAAATATTGTCGTATGTTGTCAATTTGACACCGCATCGTTGCCGATTTGACACCGTTCGTTGTCTATTTCTTTTCTAAAACCCACCACAAATAACTAAAAATTATATTATATCCTTAATTTGTTTTCTAAAATTTTATTTTTATAATAAGTACAATAATTTAAATATAACTAATTCTAAAATACATATTTCCACACTATAAATGTGTATAAACTAAAGAGCTCACTATGGGTTTTTTCCGTTTATTTCGGCATATACTCTAATTTGAAAGCTATTGAATTCACATTTGGTTTGTATACATTTTTTATGCTCCCAAGAGGACCTACCAATTTTCATATGATTTGGTGCACAATTTCATATATTAGTAGCTGCTATATAGCCGATCTGGCCGACATGCACTAGGCTTTTGACGTTTCCATTAAAAATTTTTATTTTTAAATTTTCTATTATATATACATATAAAACAATTATAATTTATTTATGAAATAATGGTCTAATATTATTTTTATATTTTAACTGCCGTATTCATAAAAAATAAAGTAGTTTTGAAGTGCGCTTTTAGACAAAATTTTCTTAAAGTACATTTGAAGGCTACTTTAATTTTTTCTGAATAAGACTGATATTGTTTAATAAATAAAAAAAACAATATCCTCTATTCCAAAACTGTCCTGTACATATATATTTAAGGTTTTTATCGACCTTTTCCTTATTCTATTATTGATTTGTTTAGAAATTTCTAAATCGGGCTTATTAAGGTCATGTATTCTATGCAAATAAAAGATTATTTCATAATTTATTTTTCCGACGTTTCGTTGGAGATTCCCAACATCATCAGGGATATTTTATTAGATATATAATCTTTCGTCAATAGTTTTGCATTTAGAATATTTTATATACATTTTGTTTTACATAAACACAACATAAAACATAAATTTAATTAAACAAAACAAATGCAAAAATATAAATAAAATAATATCACAGTATAATTAAATTGTATTAAACTAAGTAATTTTCTTTATCCAAGGAGCTTTGTGTGGGATTACAATCTTCATCTATATGATTGAGTTCTATAAGTGGTGATTCTAATAGAGCGATTAATTCTGCTGGTAAGCTTTTTCATTTGTTTCGATTTTACCAGCAGCTTTTTTTTTAAACAAAGGCCATGTCTCCTTCTTTTGATTTTTTGGCTGAAACTGTAGGCTGTAACTCTAAAGCAAGTTCTCATGCTAATTTTCTTTTTAGTCGAGAGCCCGCATTCTCATAACTTAAGCTTGGTCGACCGATTTTGTCTGGTGATACATATGGCTCATCAATTTCAATAACTATATTACCAGCAATCCATTTTGAATGTCTGTTTTTAAATTGCTTTATGTTCCGGTTGCAACTTGGCATATGCTTTTTAATATATTTGATGAAATGTTTAACTTGGTTCGTAATCAAACGAATCAGATCTTCCTTTAAATTCTTTTTCTTGATTTTTTCCAGTATATGCTTTATTAGAGCATCTTCTGAGCGCTTGTTGCTGCTCCAAATATCAATAAGGTCTGCATGAGCAATGGAATATTTACGTTAAAAAAGCAATTAGTTTTAAATGGAGCAAATTGGAGCAATAGTTAGTTATTCATTAATCAACACAAATTAATTAATAAGTTGCCACTTGCAAGTTTTGCACTCGTCTGCTCTTCAAAAATTATAATCCACGAAACACAAATATAAATGTTATGTTCAATCTAATATTATACATAAATAAAACATTGCACAATTCGACAACAACACATAATAATGACCTAATTGGTACCAGGTAATAATTTTACATACCTCCACTAATATTTTCCATAACAACACTTTTTAATTTTATTCAACTTCAACTTTCACAAGCACTCGAGCTCAGCTGACTTTAAAAGCATGCCAGCAAGAAAGGGTTGCCACCCAAATTTATATTTAATATTTTTTTTCTAATATGGTTATCTAGATTAAGGAAATCAGTTAATTTTCAAAATATGAATCCAAAAAAAATTTACTTTATGCCAAAAAATTCTACTTTTTACTCACAGTGCAGCTTCACAAAATGTATTGAAAGTTCAGTATTCTAAACCACACTACTTCCAAGCCGTGTATTTCAGTGCAAACATTATCAACAAAACAAGCATAACAAAACATGACTCTTACTGAAACAAAACAACCACCATTCGAAAACTTTCTCTCTATAGTTTTTTTTAGTACTTGTATGTTCCAAGAATGATAAAATAAAGATTACGCCAACACGCGTAAAATTTTAAAATGTTCTGCGCATGTTGGAACTGTGACGTCATACGTTCTGTGTTTCTATTGGCTAATTTTTTCTCACTTGTTTTTTACTGTTGTTTTGCTTGCATTTGCTCACTGCACACTTCATGTTTATATTTGTTGTTGTTTTTTTGTTTGTTTCTTTTTCTTTTTTAAACATCTTTTATTTACACTTTTTACACGACAATGAACGTTTTTTAATAATTAAATATAATTTATCACCAAATGCAATGCAATAATTATTTATTTAATCTAAACCCGATAATATTTTTTAGAACTCTCAAAGTGATTCCAATTGCAAGGTTTCCAACTATCACATAGATGGAAATTTCCTTCATCGCAAGAAATTTTAATTCTAACACATGAAACATTCTTGGTAACCCTAAGAATGGAACTTCTACGTCACATAACGGGAAATCATGCGCATGGCGTAATCTTTATTTTATCATTCTTGGTATGTTCAAATGAAGTAGAGCATCAAAACAAAAACAGACAATGAAATAAAAAAAGGTAAATTACACCAAAAGCATCGAGTGCACTAGAACAAACACAAAAAAAAAGTCAAAATGTAAACAGGAGTGTTATTAAATATCATTTTGAAGCGGCTCAGTTATTATTTTATTTTTTATTTATTTAAACTCTATTTTAAATTTAAATGAATTCATTCGAGTACATAAGATGCAACTCTGCATACCTTTCTTTGATAACTTTTGAATTTAACGAATTTTATAAAATGGGTTGTTGTTCTTTTTTTAACTTACTTTTTTTATACAACTCTGTTTATGTTTATTCCCAGCATACCATTCTAGGAGCGCTCCGAAAAAGGAGTCAGAAAAAAGTCCAACAAAAGAGCATTTTCGGAGCGTTCCGAAAAAAAGAGTCCAACTAAAGAGCATTTTCGGAGCGAAAGAAAAATTAGCTTGTTACTGTCCTGAGTCGGCACGCAGTATGACTCAGAAATTCCACTTAATTATGTGTGTACCAAAGCGTTGTTGTCCTGTTATTTGCGCTTTGAACAAAAAAAAAAACAGCTGTACCACACACAAGAATGATAGACACAAGATTACACAGAGCCCAACAAAGACCTCATAAAAGACTCTTTACTGACATTATCTTAGAGCTCTTTCAGAGTCCAAAAACCCCTCATAAAAGACTCTTTTCTGACATTATCTAAGAGCTCTTTCAGAGTCCAAAAACCCCTCATAAAAGACTCTTTTCTGACATTATCTAAGAGCTCTTTTTGACGGACCATTTTCGAATGTAATGGCCCTCTTTTCTGAAGGTTTTAGGAGCAATTATGATTGTTTTTTGGGCTCATAAAGAGCGTTAACGCTCCGAAAAAGGTGTCAGAAAATACTCTTTTCGGACTCATATGGCTTGCTGGTACTATTGTTTGCAAGTGCATGTGTAATGAAATAGTACCCCAGCTAGCATTTGGAAGATTGTGTTTTCAAAAATCACCAAACCAAGTCTTTTTCGAGTACTTTTGGTGATCAAAAACTTATTAATCACTTACACGGTTAAAAATTGACTCAAGAATGAATCGCGCTTATGATTAAAAAGTGTTTGTTTTAAAATACAACAACAAATTGTTTAGCAATCGCAAATGTATCATCCAAGCGTTTAAAATGTAAGTATTTTAACCCTTATTTATGATAATAATTTGAGCATGTAGAAGAATGAAAACTGCTTGCTCGCAAGCAGATAATGCAGGTGTTTGAAATGTGATTATTTGTTTGTGTTGTACGATCATATTTTCGCAGATAGATGATCAAACACTGCTTGGTATGATGGTTTTTTTATAAAGAATAATGGGATAATTTTTAAAAGTTACATCGAAGTGTTAACATCGATAAATAAATTGTGAAAGATATGTATCAACTACTACTTTACAATAAAATACTTGATGTACAAAATAAAATATAAAAATATCATTGAATTTATTAACAACTTTTTGTAGAAAATATAAAAAAAATAAAAAAATATTTTTTGAGTCTTGAAAAATATAAAGAAGAAAAAACATTGTTTTAGATCTTTGAAAAGTGAATAACTTAAATAATAAAAAGTGTAATTTAATTTAAAGTAATTAAATTTAAATAAAAAAGGCAATGTCAGCTAGACAAATAAAAAGATGGGCTAAAAAAGAAGCCGAAAATTTAATTTCGCCAAAAAATATAAATCTAAAAAAAGCATACAGAATCAAATAGAAGAAAACATTCAGGAATATAAAGAATCAAGTCAAAATATTAATAATTTTGATAGTGACACTTTTAGCGATTTAAGTGATAAAAGTGAAGAAAATGAGTTTAATTTGTGTGAAGAACTGGCTAAATGGGCTATTAAATTTCAAGTTAGCTTTGTTGCAATTAATGCACTTTTACTTTTATTACTTAAATGCAATATTAAAGTTCCAAAAGACGCTAGAACTCTTTTAAAAACGCCTAGTTCTGTTGTTAAGAGAATGGTTGGTGAAGGCACATACATTCACTATGGATTAAAAAATGGATTAATCGATTTCTTGGTAAGAAGTGATTGGAAATTATTTGATATTACTTTAGATTTTGGCATTGATGGCCTGCCGCCATTCAAAAACAGCACTAAACAAGCTTGGCCGATTTTAGCAAGTGTTGTAAAATCGAAATATGTTTTTCTTATTGGTGTATATGAGGGAATGTCAAAACCAAATTGCGCAAATGATTTTTTACAAGAATTTATAACAGAACTTAATGTTCGCATGCAAGAAGGATTGGTTTTTGCTGATAAGTTTTTTAATATTAAAGTACGTTGTTTTGTTATGGATGCTCCAGCAAAGTCCTTTGTTTTAGGAACTAAGGGATATAGTGGCTACTTTTGTTGTTCTCGTTGTACACAAAAAGGACAAACCGTTAAACATAGTCTTATTTTCCCGACCGAAAACGAGTGTACGATAAGAACCAACGACACCTTCAGAAATCGTTTGTAACCCGAACATCATCTAAAACAGTCTATTTCACCATTAGAAAAACTAAACATAGACATTATTTCACAGTGCTCTTTAGATTATATGCACGTTGTATGTTTAGGCGTAATGCAAACATTATTAAATGCTTGGGTAAAAACAAAAGGAGAACAGTATTCTTCAGTTTCGTGGAAATGTAATATTGAGTTTTAACACAAATAATATAACAAAGAAGTTTCAGAGAAAGCCTCGAAGCTTAAAATATCTTAAAAGATGGAAGGCAACGAAACTGAGACAATTTCTGCTTTACACGGGTCCTTTTATATTAAAAAATGTTTTAAGCTCAGAAAGATCTAACAACTTCTTGAAATTGTCCTTGGCTTTAAGAATTCTTTTAGATTACAATGATTGCAGAAAAAACAATAATTGTGCGGAAAAACTATTAAAATCATTCGTAAACGATATTCCATCATTCTACGAATCCTCTTTTCTAACATACAATTTCCACGCTTTGTTGCATATTCATGAAGATGCTAAACTTCATGGCTCTTTAGAAGTTTGAGGACTATTTACAAACAATAAAACGGAAAGTCAGAAAGGGGCAAAGCGTTGCCGCTCAAATTTACAAAAGACAAGTAGAAACCAGTTTTCATCTAGAAAAGGAGGAAGAACAAACTCAAACATTTGTGGGAAAAATTAAAAATGGCAAAATTTTAAATGTTAATGGTTTCTTTTTTTCTTTGCGAGAACCTGACAACTTTTGCCTAATTCAGGATAAAATTGTTAAACTTACAGAAATAAATAAAAAGGAAAAAGATTTCGTTTTTGTTGGCAAAGAAATAACAAACCTCTTTTTTTGTATCCAATCGACTCAACAATTTTTAACATTTATTGGTCGGCTGACATTGCTTTAGATAAAACAATTACATTCTCCATTAATGATATTGATAAAAAAGTTATATGTTTGCGTAATTCTTCAGACATTAGCTACTCTTTTACTCCACTCATCAGCCATGTCTCAAAGTAATATTTTTGTCTCAGACGATTTTCAATATACACCATCAAATAATGTTACAACATGTAAGTAAAAGATTGGTTAATTATATTTTTCATCTTTATGCAGAAAAGTTTATTTTCAGTGCAAAATGTGTACGTCCCCCAATCTGATAGAATTTTAAGCGTACTAATTATTGCATCATTAAAAACTGAAGTTGTGGAATTAAGCAAAGAAGTCAAGGAGCAAAAAGAAGACAATAAGCGGTCTTTAATAAAATTAACTGAAGAGGTCATTGCCGTTAAACTGGAATGTCGAAAATACCACGGCGATAACATAATGATTGAAGAATTTAAAGATGCCCTAAAACTTCCCTTTAATGTTATAAATGATCTAAATGCCTTGATGGTTTAGTACAGGAAAATGAGAAAAAGCTCCAACAATTTGTAAGTAAAAACAATTAACTAACTAACTAAATAATTCTTAGTCAATCTAATTTTTCATAAACTACTTCATTTTTTAGAAAGAATATATTGCAAAAACCGGCGGTGAAATTATTTTCCGATGACTTAGCCACCTTGTATAGCTGGAAGGGGCAAACACTAAGCCCAGCGCCGAAAAGTGCTTTCTTATAACAACAATAAAAAGTAGGTTCATAATTCTATTATTAAAAAGAAAAAAACTTATATTTTTTGTTTCAGATATTTGTCATCTTAAATTTACAAAAGCACAGACAAGGATATGAATGCTGTTCTACATCAACATTTTGTACATGCCAAAGATAGAGTCACCAAAAGAAAACGTAAAAATTAGATTCTCCTATCTGTTGATAATTTACTTTCATTTTTTAAATTAAAACTATTTTCTTTAACTTTTAGTACAAATGAACAATGTACAACTAATTTATTTTACTTAAATTTTTTTTTTATTTTAAATAAATTTATTTAAATGAACACTATTTAAATCTTTTATTTTTGTTAAGAAAACGCTTTGAATACCGACTAATAAAATACTCTAAAAATAGTCAAATACGATTAGCAATACGACTCGAAAACCAATCACAAATGATGTAAAAAAGACTCTCAAATGAATAGAAAACCGACTGATAAATGAATATAAAAATATTCCCAACCAGATTAATAAGTGACTCAAAAAAGACTCGTAAGCGACTTTAAATATAATTGGTAAATTACTCGAAAATTACTTACAAATAGAGTAAAATAAGACTGATAAATGACTAGAAAACGATTCTAAAAAGACTATAATACCATTAAAAAACGGTCCAAAATTACTCTAAACTAACAAAAAAAAAAAGGAATCATAAATGACTCATCAAGAAGAGTCGCGGTAAGGTACAATTTTCTCCCGACAAAAGTATTATTTGCGATCAGAAAATAAGCGCATATTCCAACTTTTTAATCGCGCTGAAGTATAAAAAATTACTCGAATTTGATTAAAATTTTCAAAAAATGCTAACTGGGACCCTACAAGAAATGAATAACCGAAACTAACACAGCCAACCTTTTTTTACTAACACACTTGCAACAATTTAATATAGAATTTTTTCTAGCAACGCTGCCATATTTTCGTCTTTTTAACAAAATTTGAAGGATTGTTTTATAATATCTATTGCACATTTTTGTGAAGTAAGCTTAACCAGTTAATGATAACGTAAATATTGGTTATCTGTAACTAGTCAATGCTTATACAAATATAGGTCAGCAATAACTGGTCACAGCTAATGAATATATCCGTCAATTATAACTAATAACAATAAAATACAAAATATTATTTTCTTTTAGTTAAACTTTGAATAGTTTTCTTTCTTTTTTACAATAATTTTTCGCCATTTTAATGGTCACCTTACACTCCATTAGGGCTTTGGTCTGGGCCATCATCTCTGGTTTTGAAGCTAGCTACAAAAAATTTCATTATTGTTTGAAAAGCAAGAAAAGAATTGAAATACTTACATTTTCTTTAATATTTTCTAGTTTTTTGCCAATTAATTCTTGATTTGCGACAATTATGGACTGCGCGTTGCTCAGGACTTGCTGATTTTTTTAAAGTTGGTCTAATTAAGCCAGAATTGTAGTCAATACTGCATGAATATCTTAATCGAAAAATAAAACAGTAATTAATATATATAATTTATTTATATTTACCTTGATTTTTACTCAACTGATCAGCAAAATCACCGAATTAGAAAATGTTACCAAGAATTTTCTCATATGCAGATCAGTCATCTCTCTCTTGCATATACATATGTTAGAGTTGAACAACTAATACAATATTTCCCCACACTGCCACTAGAAAAAACTTTTTCTTAACACGGTTTTTCCCTGAAAAACCCCCAAAATGTCCCAGAACTCATGCGTATACGAATTATATTTTTTTTTGGCAATAAATAGGAAAATAATTAAAATTTATAAAAACGTAACTAATATGTTTTAATAGAACTTCTTTTTAAATGAAAATTAAGTAAATTTTTACATAAATAACTTCACAAAAATATGCAATAAATATTATAAAACAATCCTTTAAATTTTGTTAAAAAGACGAAAATATGGCAGCGTCGGTAGAAAAAATTCTATATTAAATTGTTGCACGTGTGTTAGTAAAAAAAAGTTAGCTGGGTTAGTTTCGGTTATTCATTGTCAAAATGCTTATAAGTGTCAAAATTTGTTTATTATTATTGTTGTCGTTTTCTATTTCCATCACACACCTGAATCAGTGATGGAAAATGGGTTTTTGTTTTTCGTACCAACTATTTTTAATATTTTTTAAATAATCATAAAACTTTAACACAAATTTACTTTATCGAAAATTCGATATATCTTCTAGCAACATTATTGCGTTAATTGTCGCGATTATCTAAAAATATTCTTATTTATGAAGTATCGACTCATTTGCGAAAAGTTAACCTTGGTAAATATATATATTAATTATATATATTTCCAAAATAACTAGAATTATTATTGTAAGAATAAAAGAAATAGAAGAGTTAACTTCTAACGATTTTGAAATCCTGATTAACTACATTTTAAGCTTTAGTTTTTGAATTCAGCCTCAAAATCATTTAACATAAATGAATATGTCAAAGACTCATATTGTTCGATAATTCAACCAAAACTTTTTGTCGTAATAATCATCTTATAGATGCATATTTAAAGATCAAATTGATATCAGTTCCAAAATGTTCATGAAATTTAATAAAATCTCTTTTGCTTGCACTATTACACAAATAGTAACTTATATGATATACAGCCATGTCAAAGAATTTAATTCCGTTCGGAAGTGGAATTAATTTCATTTTTTGCTTCTATAGAAAAAGCAAAACGAAAAATTTTGTTCGGAATGAAACCAATTGTTCGTTTTACTTTTTCTTTAGAAGCAAAATAGGGAAATAATTCCACTTCCGAACAGAATTAAATTCTGTGACATGGCTGATATTTATCTGTTTCATCTGAAATACCAAATTTTTATGCAACAGTATTTTGTAATTGTACCATATGACTCGTGATAGTACCACGGTACCAAGTTTAAAATGTATCAAAAAAAGTACAACTGTACCATGTTTGCCATCAGTGACCTCAATAAATACAAATAAAAACAACGGATGTTTGTAATTTTCAGTCAGCTGTTTTTGACAATGAAAGAGTAAAAAGCAAAAACAAATACCCATGTTGTTTTTGTATTGTTGTAATGTTGCTACTACCTTATAATCAGTGGTGATATTCGAAATATTTAACAACCGGTTCGCTTAAAAAAAATTGTATATAGCGTAAATTTTAAAGTCGCATCCACTAATGATGTAATGATCATATAGCATCACGGGACGTTCCAGCTTCTTCATAGTTTTCTTGTATTTGTTTCGCGTGATTAAAATTATTATTATTCGCAAAAGTAATTCACCATCAAAATAGATAATATATATAAAATTAAAAAACTATTTAGAATGGGCAAATCTCTTTTTATTAGTAGAAAAACAAGGTGAATTTACAAACCCAGCTGCTCATGTTTTTTGTAGTCAAAGTAAGGTGAATTTGTTTATTTTAAATAAAGAATAAAAACTTATAATTTGGAAAATTTATTTTTAAATAATGATTTTTGAAAATAAATTTTTTTTTTTTTTTTTTTTATAATACATTATATTTATTTATTGAATCTTCAGATATTGAAATGACAATAAGTTTTCGAATCTTAATACTAAAAGAAAATAATAAGTCCAGCCAGTGCTAGACAAAATATTATGATACTACAAAAAAATTTACATCCACTGATCCAGTCATCTGTTTTGCGTTTGAGTTAAAGCAAGGGTATCCCTCCTTCTCAACCGAACATGGCCACTAAAGTTAAAGATGTCTCGTGCAAGTGGGTTTGGATGGTGTTCAAGTTTGCTGACATATTTTGAGGCGTATTTTGTAAATTCGACTTTCACCAAAGGAATGCCTAGATCTTTGTGAATTCGAGAATTTTTAACGTACCATGGAGCTGCAGTAATTATACGTAGAATTTTATTTTGACCTCTTTGAATTTTTTCAATGTTGGATGCTGAGGCAGTACCCCATAATTGAATTCCATAACACCATATTGGCTTTAGAATTGCATTGTACAACAAAAGTTTACAATCCAACTTTAATGTAGAATTTCTGCCGATTAGCCAATTAAGTTGCACTGCTTTTAATCTCATCTGTGTAAGTTTTGCGTCAATATGAGACTTCCAGGTTAAACGACGATCGAGGTGGATTCCGAGGTATTTGACTTCATTGTGTTGCGGAATAATTTGGTTATTTATTCTGATGGACGAGCAGGTATCTTTTCGCAATGTGAAAGTTATATGAATACATTTCTGTTCGTTAACCCTGATTTTCCAAAGCTCAAGCCAATTCTCTAGTTTATAAATATAATTCTGCAAATTCTGTGATGCTATTTGATGGTCCTTATGAACGCTAATAAAGGCTGTATCGTCAGCAAAAGTTGAAGTATGTATATTGGGGTCTGACGGCATATCGGATGCATAAATCAAATATAAAGTAGGACCCAGTATGCTACCCTGGGGTACTCCTGCTTCAATTGGCTGAGCGGGGCTTAAAAAATCGCCTTCTTTGATTGTAAATTTGCGACCATATAAATAACTTTTCATAAGTTTGTGGGTGTTAGCAGGCAGAGCTAATTTTATTTTGTGCATTAAACCTTCATGCCAGACTTTGTCGAACGCTTGGGAAACATCAATGAAAAGCGCGGAACAGTATTTTTTCTCTTCAAACGACCGTCTTATCACATTTACTAATCTGTGTGTTTGTTCGATGGTACTGTGTTTAGCTCTGAACCCGAATTGATGATTTGGAATACATTGAGTGTCGTTCAGAATTGGAATCAACTTAGCCATTAACAATTTTTCAAACAGTTTTGAAATTGTCGGCAGTAGGCTAATTAGCCTATATGACTCTACTTTGGTGAGGTCCTTCCCTGGCTTAGGAATCATGGTAATCATAGATACCTTCCAATCTGCAGGATAGTATTCTAGGCGTAAAATAGCATTGAAGATAAAGAGAATAATTCTTCTAGCTACACGAGGTAACTCCACGAGCATTTTGTTGCTGATTTTATCCATACCTGGAGCTTTTTTAAGGTTCAGAGTACCAATAGCGCTTTGAATATCATTAAAGCTAAGTCTTAGAGGTACAGGAGGTCTAATAACGAGTGGTGGCAATTCAGTTGCATTATTTGAGTTGTTTATAGTAAACACATTTCTCAAATGGTTAACAAATAAAGTCCCTTTCTCGGAATCGTTTCTAGCCCAGTCACCAATCGGATTTCGCAAAGGAGGCTTTCCTCTAACTGGTCTTTTTAAACCTCGTGCCGCCTTCCATAACGAATAGTCAGATTGTGGGGAACTGTCAACTCCCTCCAAGTATGATTTAAGTGAAGCCATTCTTTGGGTTTCTAAGAAATTTCTTAGTATATCTCTGCATTCCCGTAGCCTAGCTTTCAGTTGAGGAGACCTGTGAATTTGCCACTCTCTTCTAACTCTTCTTTTTTCTGTCAGGAGATGTTCGAGTTCAGCGAAATAAGTTCTGTTTGTCCTATTTCTGCATTCAACGTCATATGTGGAAGCGTGATGCACAGCTCTTCGTATGTCCTCAGAAAACTTGCCAATCGACCCATCAATATCCTCGGTAGTTCTCAACACTACCTTTTCCGTGCAGTGGGAACTTAAATACTTTTTATACTTTATCCAACTTACTCTGGATTTAGACATGTCCCGAAATGGAGAGCCATACCCTTGAAGGAAACGCATTGAAATAATAGAAGGAGAGTGATCTGAAGACAAGTCTAATGAAGGCTCCACTTGTATCGATTCTACAGGGATATTTTTCACTACTCCGAAGTCAATAATATCGGGAATCTTCCGTCGGTCCGTCGGCCAGTAGGTGGGATGCCCGCTTGAGAGTACATCTAAGCCCATTTTGGCAATGGTGTTGAAGAGTTCACGACCCTTCGGGGTCACTAGACGTGAACCCCAAAATGTGTGTTTGGCGTTAAAGTCACCAGCAACCAAAAATCTAGCTCCAAGGGAATTGAAGAAGCTGTAGTATTGATGTTCTTTTATTGAAAATCGAGGCGGCGAATAAATTGATGATAAAACAAAGTTGTATTGACAGAATTCAATACAAATGTTTGTTGCTTGTAGGTAATCCTCACATATGTTGTTCATTAAATAATGTTTTATTCTGTTCTTTATAAGAATTGCCGAACCTCCACATGCTCTTCCGCGGGGATCTTTAGTATCATACAACACGTATCCATTAATTTTGAAGTACCCTGTCGCCGTCAAGTGAGTTTCAGCAATCATCATGACATCAATCTGCTTATCCATCAGGAAGTGTTCCAGTTCGTTTTTATGTTGGCGGAGGCCGTTCGCGTTCCAAAAACAAATTTTTAAACAAATCATTTCTTTAAAATTGCTTGTAAGATAGTGGATTGCATTTTCAGCATTTCCTGCATCATGGATGTCATAGTGGTCGTAAAAGTGTTCATAGTTTGGACAAGTGTCTGCAAAGTAGTCTCTAGAGTGTTAATATTAGGCTCGTAATATTGAGATTTAGGTTCCTGCTCCAAACCTGGCATATTAGATTTAACCACGTTAGCGTAAGAAACTTGTCTAGAACTAGGCGCGTTTTCATGACTAGTGGGCCGTAACAATTGAGGAAAATTGTTACTCGATGCAAAATTAGGCTGTTGTGGATGAACAGGTAATACTGACGTCTTGTTGGTCCTTATGCCTTTCAAATGAGTGTAAACTGGACAACCTCTATAATTTGCGGTATGATTACCTCCGCAGTTACTGCATTTTTTGATTTTTGAGTCGGGTTTCGACTTATCACATTGAGCAGTTGTATGTAGTTCCCCACACGCAACACAAACTGACGGCAATTTACAATATGCTTTAGTGTGACCAAATTCTTGACAATTAAGACACTGGACGGGTCCCTGACGCTTATGCGGTTCTTCCACGGTGATTCTACGATGCAGAAGGTAAATCAGATTGTAGATGGGATGGGACTCGTTTTTCTTTAAGACTATATCTCCGGGTTCCAATTCCACCCTGAACATAGGCTGAGGAATCTTTTCACGGTTTCTAATATTCGTTATGTTCTTAATTTTGAAGCCATTTTCCATTAAACTAGTCTTTATCTCGGCAGGATCAACATCTGGGTCTATACCCTTTAGAACGACTTGGAGTCCTTTTGCGCTTTTCAGCTGGTAGGTATAGAAATCCCTACTCTCCCTCTCCAACTGGTTGGACAATTTTCGAAAGTCATCTTCCTTTTTCACTTGAATTTTGGTTTCGCTGATATTTCCATGTTTAATTGAGGTTACGCTAAACATATTTTCACCTATTACCGAAACAATTCCTTGTACCAATTTACTGGAAGTGGGCTCTCTCAGATAAATTGGTGGGGGCTTAAACGTTTTTTTAGGAAGTTCTGGATCATCCGTCTGGAGGAGAGCAAACCTGTTTTGATCATTTGGATTGTCAATACTCACGGTCTTGGGAACTTTTGAATTTGATGACGTTTGAGCAGATGTCGGGCTCCTCTGTCGCTTAAGAACTGTGACGTATTTATCCATACCTACTTGTTTTCTAGGTTTGACTGCACTATTTGATGTAGAAGATATTGATGTTTTATCATCTGATGAAATCACTATATTGGGCGAACAGGAACGGCGCCGTTCTACGGCTCTTGTAGTGAGAAGGTTCTCCACAGATTTTTTTAAGGATTCTTCCTCAGAGATCCATAAAGATTTTCTAGTCGAGCTAAGCTCTTTCTCAGAATTACATCTGAGAGGAACACTCATACAGTTTTTATGCGATTTTTAATGTTTTTTATTATTTTTTTTTTTTAATGTTTTTTATTTTTTAATGTTTTTTATTTTTTACCGTAGGTATTTTTACCTATTACGAATTATTTTTTAACTTTTTGTTTTATTTCGACCTATTACACTTTTTCACCTATTACGATTTTTTCACCGAAAATTCAGCCGCACTAAAAATAACACGTCCGAACAGTTCAACAACACTATGTGTAATGAAATAAAATCATGTGAGTAGCTGTAAGATAAAATCATCCAAGAATCCATTGTATGACCAAAATAAAAGCATTTGCTTGTACGTTTGGACAATGCTAATCATTTGACAATTGAAAAATATTGTGTTTTTTGCCGAGACTATATCACCTTGATAAATACACATTGTATAAAAACCGTTAAAGCAAAAAGCATAATACGCAACAACCGGTACGGAAAATTTTTAAAATTTTAACAACCGGTTCGAGCGAACTGGTCCGAACCGGCTGAATTTCAGCACTGCTTATAATCAATATGCCTTGATTCTTACCTTCAACAGACAAGTATCATTATGTCCAGCACTGGTTGCCGGACGAATAGAATGGTTTTGAAGTTATGAAAACAAAGTAGTTTATCTTTTTAAACATTGTATTTTTTTGTTCATTAAATGAACAACATACATATATAATCTTAGGAACAAGATTATTTTAATTTATTTTTATTAGTTTTGTGTTGTTTTATTTGTTTTTCCAAATGTGAATTAAAAAAAAAATATTTTTGAATACGAGTACATACATACATATGTATGTACATTCGATTTTTTATGTTCATTAAAAATGCAAAAGTTTCTTTGCAAGTTTGTCTATGAGTTATTCAAACATGTTTTGAATGTTCCAAAATAGTTTTGATGTTCTACTTCATTTCTCTTCTACTACAGCCTTGTTCTATTGTAACATTGTTTTGTTGTACTTGTGCATAGTTGCCAGATAAATAAGGGTTCAAATCGTCAAATCTTGAAAAAAATATCGTCAAATGGTCAAAATGCATTTTTCAAAATCGTCAACTGAAATAAAACTTTTTATCAATTCAATATTTTATTTATTTTTAAATTCATTTTACATAAACAAAAAGTATAAAAATAAACAAAAAAATTAAATATGTTTAAGGGATCGATAAAAGTTTACAAAATAGTTTTAAATATATATATTAAAATAAAAAAAGTAACAAAACACAAAAATTTATGTAAAAGGAACACAAAAATAAGTAATAAATTACTTTTCAAAATATAGTTTTTAAGAAATTTTTATCAATTTTTCTTAAAAAATTTATACAGTTTTTAATATAAAATAAACAAAACAATTTCTTCATAGTAACAATGTAAAACATAAAAAATTCTACTTTTAAATACAAAATATCACCTTTTTACAACACTATGCGTTTTAGAATTTTTAATTATATTTCAGAATTTTCTATTTAATTTTATATATAAAAAAATTCAATTGATTTTCTGTAGTTTCTAGTTGGTTTTCAGAATATTCTTATCGTATTTCATAAAAGTTAAGTTAAAAATATGTTTGGATTCTGAAATACAATTAAAAATTTCTCAAATACATTTGAAAATTTCTGAAATACAATTTGAAAATTCTATAATATTATTAGAAATTTCTAAAATATAATTGAAATTTTTTTAAATCTAATTAGAAATTGTGAAGTTTAATAGATTTAATTTTGTAGGTACATTTCCCTATTAAACTTACAACATTCATATTAAAACAACAACATTTATTTAGTTTTAAAAAATCTTTAGTGAATAAAATCCCTTCCAAAGAAGACGTTCCTAACCTATTCCTAATTTTTATTTTGCTTAAATTTACCTGACTAAATACTCGTTTGACATTCGTCGAAGAATGAGGTAAAACTAAATTTTTTTGTATAACTTTGGTTAGGATGGAAAACAAGAGATTTGAATCTTTTCTTTGAATTTCAGAAATATGTTTCCAATAAATCTTTTCTTTCTCCGAAACCAAATTATAAATTTTATATGAGAAAAAAGTGGTGCAAATCATTTATACTGAAAAATCGTCAAAATAGGGGCAACGATCGTCAAATCGTCAAAGGGTAATTTTTGACACCAAAAATCGTCAAATATGGCAACACTGTACTTGTGTTCTCTTCTTCAATGTTTTGATCGTGAAAGAAAAGAAATATTTTCAGAAGTATGTGTTTTGCAATGAGCAAGTGGTGCCAGAAAATGAATTTCAAAATATGCTAAAACTTAAAAAACTAAGTGCTAAAATGTTCTACAGAAGAAAAAATAAGTGCTAAATTTTTTCAATGTAACAATACAATTTTTATTTCAAATGTTAGAAATATAAATTATAGTTTTTTCTAATTTTGTTCATAACAATTGTTGACTTGTTTTAATAGATTATATTTCGTATATAATTTCAAAAATTTCCGTGTTCATTTACTCACCACACCGAAAGAAATTTAGTTGAAATATTAATAAAAGTTATTTTTTATTTCTCCAGAAGTATTGTTTGGAGTAAAATAGTACCAATTTTTTAAAAAATATTTTTTTTTATCAAGCAAATTATGCTAAAAAGCATTTAGCATAATTTTTAAAAATTTCAATGCATTTTCGAGAAACAAAATGCGAAATCTAGCACTGAAAGTGCTAAAATGGCAAAAATCCATACACACTATGTATAGACTTATGAGAACATAATGGACCATAGCCATAGACAAACACTAAAGTCGGTTCTCTTTAAAACAACTTTAAACTTAAAACCTTCTTTTAATTATTCTGTAACTGTAGTCAAAATTTAAGGTCGTTTTAAGTTAAATCGGCTCTAACTGGGTGCCACCTCATATATATTCCATAAAAACTGTAAAGAAAAACCAGTAAGAGTGATATATTCGAATATGCCGAACCTTATATACCCTTCACCTTTGTTGTGGATGCATAATTATATTATTGTTATGTTATACTTGTTATTATAATACTTGTAATTTTATAATTGTATTTCAATCACATATGTTGTTATTTTTATTATAAAAAACTCAAATATTTCCTTCAGTTGATTATAACAAATATCATATTGAAAACTATATTTTTTCAATAAAACTTTATTCTTAAATAAATATCTGCGTTCTCTAAATCTAATAGGTTATGGGCGATAGCAAGCGCGATTCATCTCATGGAATCTTACAATTCCGTGGAGATAATTTTGAAAATTGGAGTTTTCGTGTACAGATGTACTTAGATTCTTTGAATCTGTTGGATGCTATCAACGATGTTCCGCCAGCTGAGCCTTCTTCAGGCGAATCTTTTATTGTAAAAGATAAGAAAGCTAAAGCGGCTTTGGTCAGTTTAATTGCTGATGAATATTTAGAAACTGTGCGAGACAAAAATACAGCTAAGGAGATGTGGTCTGCTATGCAAGAAACATTTGCAAAGAAGTCGATTACCAGTCAGACCTTGTTGAGAAAACAATTGGCTTTATTAAGAATGAAGTCAGATGATGATCTCCGTAAACATCTTTTAATGTTTGACGACATTATCAGAAAATTAAAAACTCATGGTGCTCAATTATCTGAAAATGATATTGTGGCCCAACTTTTTGTTACACTACCAGATAGTTTTGACCCGGTAGTGACTGCATTGGAAAATATGAAGGAATCCGATTTAACTATTGAAATAGTGAAACAGAGGTTGCTTGCTGAAGATGCAAAGAGGCAAGATCGTTTTGATTCCGAAATTACGAAGGCAGCAGCGTTTAGTGGTGAAAAGAAGAATAAGAAATTTGATGGTACATGTTTTCGTTGTAAGAAAAAGGGACATAAACAAAAGGATTGTCGTGTTCGTATAGAGACAAATAACAGAAAAGCCAGTACAGCGTCGACATCAAAATCAATTTGTTTTATGACTGGAGCTTTAAGCAAAATTCCATCAAATTCTGAAAACATTTTAAAATTCAAAATAGACTCTGGTGCAACGGATCACATGTGCAAATTTAAATGGGGTTTTGATAATTTGGAAAAACTTAAAAATCCTATATGTATAAATGTTGCCAAAACTCAAGAAAATATGGTAGCTCATTATAGCGGTGTTATTACTGGATACTCCAGTAATGTATTTGTGAATATAAAAGAAGTTTTATATGTTCAAGGTCTCCGGGATAATTTATTGTCTGTTCCAAAACTAACTATGAATGGGTTAAGTGTCGAATTTTATGAAGAAGTAGCTGTCATCAAGAAAGATAATAATGTCCTTATGAAAGCCTATAAGAATGGTAATTTATACGAAATAAAAATCAGAATTTCAAACAACAGAGAAGCAAATGCAACTACTACGAAATCGAATATATTGTGGCATTCAAGAATGGGACATGTTAGTGATACATGTTTACAAGAACTAATACGTAACAAAATGGTTAATGGTATAGATAGTTTTTCTCCTGTTGGGTTGTGTGATACATGTATTCAAGGTAAGCAATGCCGTAATCCATTTAATGGAAGTCGTTCAAAATCCAATCGTGTTTTGGAAAGAATTCATACTGATGTATGTGGACCTTTTGAACACCAAACTTGGGATGGTTACAGATACTTTGTTAGTTTTATTGATGACTTCAGTCATTTCACTTACATATATCTGATGAAAAAGAAATCAGAAGTATTTGAACATTTTGTTGAATATGAATCAATGGCAACAGCACTGCACAACGTATCTATATCAATGGTAACTGTAGACCAAGGTGGAGAGTACTCATCGAATAAGGCAATTGAATATTTTAAAAGAAAGGGTATACAAATTCAAACTTCTGTAGCATTTACTCCTCAACAAAATGGAGTTGCAGAGAGATTTAATCGAACTTTAGTGGAAAAGATACGAACAATATTGCTTGAGGCAAACGCACCAAAATTTTTATGGGGTGAAGCTGCCTTAACAGCAACATACTTGATCAACAGATCCCCAAGTAAAGCTATTGATATTAGAAAAACTCCTTCGGAAATATGGTATAATAGAAAACCAGACCTTTCTAAATTAAAAATTTTTGGTTGTGAAGCTTTTGTATGGGTTCCAAAACAAAAGAGAAAGAAATTGGATAGTAAATCAGTTAAAATGGTTATGATGGGGTACATTTCAAACGGTTATAGATTATGGAATCCCCAAAAGAAAATGATAGTTATAGCTAGAGATGTTCGTTTTAACGAGTCCTTATTTCCTTTTAAAGAACAAAAAGAAGAAACTCCCAAACCAGATGTTCTAATTGTATGCAAAAGAAACGAGCAAGAAGGGGAATATATTGATGATGCCAGTGTCGTTTCTGGAGAAGATCATGAAAAAGAATATGATAATGGTAGTGAAGTCTCTATGTTAGAAGATGAAGAACATATTAATACAAATTCAAATTTGTTAACTGATGATAATTCTGATTCTTGTGAGAGCGAATATCTAGAAGAAGCTAAACCCCAACCTAGAAGAAGCGAACGATTGAAAAATAAAATTCTAGGTTATATTACAGGTCACGCAAATACTGTAATTTCAGACTGTAGTTTTGCGGAGCCACAATTTTTTAAAGATATTGAAAATAGACCTGATAAATCTAAGTGGTTGGAAGCTATTAAAGATGAACTAGAATCAATGAAGAAAAATGAAGTGTGGAAATTAGTATCACGACCAGAAAATAAAAAGATTCTTAAATCTAGGTGGGTTTTTCGCATTAAAGAAGATTCAGATGGAAATCCTGTTCGATATAAAGCGCGTCTCGTAGCAAAAGGATTTCTTCAAAAGGCAGGCGTAGATTATGAAGAAACTTATTCGCCGGTAGCAAAACTTTCTACTATTCGTATAGTATTAGCAGTAAGTGTTAAAAGGTGTTTACATTTACATCAACTCGATGTAAAAACTGCTTTTTTATATGGATTGTTGAAAGAAAATATTTTTATGGAAATTCCTGATGGACTTGAAGTTGCTCCAGATCTAGTGTGCAATCTTAAGAAATCAATTTATGGTCTGAAACAAAGTCCCCGATGTTGGTATGAAAAATTTGATAATTTTATGATCCAGTTAGGATTTATTCGTTCCAAATATGATGTATGTTTATACACAAAATTTAATGATAACAACTTTTTATACTTGCTGTTGTATGTTGATGATGTCCTAATCGCTGGAGATAATATTAATGTCATAGAAAATCTCAAAAAGGATCTTAATTCAGCATTTGAAATGTCTGATTGCGGTCCTCTTCAATATTACTTGGGAACAAAAATTGAATACGATCGTCCAAATGGTGTTATGAAATTAAGTCAACATAAAAGTATTGAGCGAATACTTAAAAAATTTTCAATGAATGATTGTAACCAAGCAAAAACCCCGATGGAAAAGTCTTTATGTCTTTTGCACAATAATGCAAATGAACCAACTAAGAGCCCGTATCGTGAAATGTTAGGAAGTTTAATGTACTTAATGTTAAGTGTTCGTCCAGATATATGTTACCAGGTCGGATATATGGGTAGATTTCAGAATAACCCCAGTGATAGTCATTGGACAAGTTTAAAACGTATAGTTCGTTATATCAAAGGCACAAAGGACTTAAAACTTATTTATTCAAGAAATCTAGATAACAATGAAGTCATTGGCTTTGTAGATGCTGATTGGGCTTCAGATATTGAAGATAGAAAATCTGTTAGCGGCTATATTTTTAAAGTATTTGGTTGCCCAATATCTTGGAACAGCAAGAAACAGACAGTGGTAGCAACGTCATCTAGCGAAGCAGAATATATTGCTCTTAGTCATGCAGTTTCAGAAGCTACTTGGATTAGAGGTATATTAATAGATCTTCATATTCTTTCAGAAGACAAAGCTGTGACTATTTATGAAGATAATAGAGGATGCATTGGAATTGCAAAGAACTCTGAAAGCAAACGGTCCAAGCATATTGATGTAAAATTCCACTTCGTGCGTGATTACGTTTCTAAAGGAATAGTTAAATTAGAACCAATTTCAACAGAATTACAGCTTGCGGATTTGTTCACCAAAGCATTGGATTCAACAAAATTTATTAAATTTCGAAACGATCTACAACTTGGTGATTGAGAGGGGGTGTTATGTTATACTTGTTATTATAATACTTGTAATTTTATAATTGTATTTCAATCACATATGTTGTTATTTTTATTATAAAAAACTCAAATATTTCCTTCAGTTGATTATAACAAATATCATATTGAAAACTATATTTTTTCAATAAAACTTTATTCTTAAATAAATATCTGCGTTCTCTAAATCTAATAATTATACATACATACATATATATATACATATATATATTATATTGTTACGTTTTTACCTTTTAAAAACGGTGGTTTATTTCCTTTAAATAAACCGGATTCTTTTTGATTGCAAAATAAAAGCTTCAAGTAGTTTGAAGAATATATAACGAGTCTTTATTTATTTAAATGTACACAAACACAATTAAAAAAAATGAACACACTGTCTTTTTACACACTTTGATGTTTACACAACAATGACTACAATAAACTTATTTATTTCATGTTTCATGACAATCATGTGAACGGTTGATAGGTAACCATACGTCAACAAAAATGTCAAAAATGCACCAATGTTTATTGTGTTCTTGAGCGCCAATAAAAGAGGAGAAATCGCGCCAATATTTATAATTAAAAGTTTTTAATACATAGACATAATAATAAATTGAAAGTTCTTTCAACACTTTGTAAGTAGCAAAATATTTAATTTATGTACTTGATAATATAATTATAATTTACTTGCAGTTTTACAGTATGGATTTAGCAGAATGCATCATAGTGGAAGAACCTGAGTGCACTGAATTATTGTACTGCACCAATGATTATTCAGTAACAACACATGTGGCCAAAAAAAGAAGCCAAGTGTTTCTTCGTCATGGAGCAACAGTGATATTAATGATTTGCTACTGGCTGTTGAACAACACCCATGTGTTTGGCAGTACTCGTTGTAAGACTATAATATATATATAGGTACAAGCGAGAGCATGCTTGGCAGGAAATACAACGGGATTGTCCCAGTCATACAGTAAAGGCAAATGGCCAAATTTAAAAACTGCATATCAAAACGTGAAAAAAAATTAAGACAAAATCTGGCCAGAGGTTGGAAAACACCCAACCACATTGGCCGCATTGGAGTGCAATGCAATTGTACAACCGGCATTTTTTTTTTTTTTTATAATACATTATATTTATTTATTGAATCTTCAGATATTGAAATGACAATAAGTTTTCGAATCTTAATACTAAAAGAAAATAATAAGTCCAGCCAGTGCTAGACAAAATATTATGATACTACAAAAAAATTTACATCCACTGATCCAGTCATCTGTTTTGCGTTTGAGTTAAAGCAAGGGTATCCCTCCTTCTCAACCGAACATGGCCACTAAAGTTAAGGATATCTCGTGCAAGTGGGTTTGGATGGTGTTCAAGTTTGCTGACATATTTTGACGCGTGTTTTGTAAATTCATCTTTTACTACTGGCACGCATAGATCTTTGTGAATTCGAGAATTTTTAACATACCATGGAGCTGCAGTAATTATACGTAGAATTTTATTTTGACCTCTTTGAATTTTTTCAATGTTGGATGCTGAGGCAGTACCCCATAATTGAATTCCATAACACCATATTGGCTTTAGAATTGCATTGTACAACAAAAGTTTACAATCCAACTTTAATGTAGAATTTCTGCCGATTAGCCAATTAAGTTGCACTGCTTTTAATCTCATCTGTGTAAGTTTTGCGTCAATATGAGACTTCCAGGTTAAACGACGATCGAGGTGGATTCCGAGGTATTTGACTTCATTGTGTTGCGGAATAATTTGGTTATTTATTCTGATGGACGAGCAGGTATCTTTTCGCAATGTGAAAGTTATATGAATACATTTCTGTTCGTTAACCCTGATTTTCCAAAGCTCAAGCCAATTCTCTAGTTTATAAATATAATTCTGCAAATTCTGTGATGCTATTTGATGGTCCTTATGAACGCTAATAAAGGCTGTATCATCAGCAAAAGTTGAAGTATGTATATTGGGGTCTGACGGCATATCGGATGCATAAATCAAATATAAAGTAGGACCCAGTATGCTACCCTGGGGTACTCCTGCTTCAATTGGCTGAGCGGGGCTTAAAAAATCGCCTTCTTTGATTGTAAATTTGCGACCATATAAATAACTTTTCATAAGTTTGTGGGTGTTAGCAGGCAGAGCTAATTTTATTTTGTGCATTAAACCTTCATGCCAGACTTTGTCGAACGCTTGGGAAACATCAATGAAAAGCGCGGAACAGTATTTTTTCTCTTCAAACGACCGTCTTATCACATTTACTAATCTGTGTGTTTGTTCGATGGTACTGTGTTTAGCTCTGAACCCGAATTGATGATTTGGAATACATTGAGTGTCGTTCAGAATTGGAATCAACTTAGCCATTAACAATTTTTCAAACAGTTTTGAAATTGTCGGCAGTAGGCTAATTAGCCTATATGACTCTACTTTGGTGAGGTCCTTCCCTGGCTTAGGAATCATGGTAATCATAGATACCTTCCAATCTGCAGGATAGTATTCTAGGCGTAAAATAGCATTGAAGATAAAGAGAATAATTCTTCTAGCTACACGAGGTAACTCCACGAGCATTTTGTTGCTGATTTTATCCATACCTGGAGCTTTTTTAAGGTTCAGAGTACCAATAGCGCTTTGAATATCATTAAAGCTAAGTCTTAGAGGTACAGGAGGTCTAATAACGAGTGGTGGCAATTCAGTTGCATTATTTGAGTTGTTTATAGTAAACACATTTCTCAAATGGTTAACAAATAAAGTCCCTTTCTCGGAATCGTTTCTAGCCCAGTCACCAATCGGATTTCGCAAAGGAGGCTTTCCTCTAACTGGTCTTTTTAAACCTCGTGCCGCCTTCCATAACGAATAGTCAGATTGTGGGGAACTGTCAACTCCCTCCAAGTATGATTTAAGTGAAGCCATTCTTTGGGTTTCTAAGAAATTTCTTAGTATATCTCTGCATTCCCGTAGCCTAGCTTTCAGTTGAGGAGACCTGTGAATTTGCCACTCTCTTCTAACTCTTCTTTTTTCTGTCAGGAGATGTTCGAGTTCAGCGAAATAAGTTCTGTTTGTCCTATTTCTGCATTCAACGTCATATGTGGAAGCGTGATGCACAGCTCTTCGTATGTCCTCAGTAAACTTGCCAATCGACCCATCAATATCCTCGGTAGTTCTCAACACTACATTTTCCGTGCAGTGGGAACTTAAATACTTTTTATACTTTATCCAACTTACTCTGGATTTAGACATGTCCCGAAATGGAGAGCCATACCCTTGAAGGAAACGCATTGAAATAATAGAAGGAGAGTGATCTGAAGACAAGTCTAATGAAGGCTCCACTTGTATCGACATAACATGACATAACAAAAACTACATGCTCTTTGTCAACACTTGATGACCTAGATTCGGAGCCAGGTTGCAGTACATCCTTAAATTGTTCGCCTCCTCAGGAAAAAAAACTTGAGCCAAACGATTTAATGAAGTGGGCAATTAAATATTTAGAAGCTAAAGAGGATAATTGGAACACAATTGTGAAAATCGCAATGAAAGCTACTTTGGAAGTAGAAGAAGATAACTAACTAGTCCTGAGCACATATTGTAATTTTTTTTATTAGTTTTTAATATTGAAAAAATATTTAGTTTGTTTTTTTTTTGACCTTTTTATTTTTGGTATTTTATAATTCTTTTTTTTTTTTCTTTCAAACTAGGAGGTCAATATTTATATTTTTATATAAAAAATATTTATTTATATATTTTATATCCGATATTTCTGTATCGTAATGTATAGTTTCTTCAATTCAAATAATATAATATAAATATCAAAAATTTAAAACTTTTAACAGTAAATGAAAAGTTTTCAATTATGATATACAAAATTTTTGAATAGTAAATGAAAAATTACCTTCACATTCTTAAATTTGTTGATTGTTCTTCTAGTTTTTTAATTTATTTTAAAATTATTGTAATTTTTATTCATTCTTCTTCTTGAACACACCAAAGCAATAAATTAATATAATCAAAAAGTAATTGAGAATTATTCCTCTTGCGAGAATTTGAAAATTTTTTAAAAAATTTATATACGAAGTTTTACTTCAAGTTAAATATACAAATTGTTTGAAAACAATTATATACACTGTGTTAGCGCCACTATCGTTCACTTTGTAATCGGTTACTAATTTATCGTAGTTATCGATTTAATGTGATCCCAATCCGTTAAAAAATCATGTAAAAATCCCAAGTTAATAATCGTACATTTTTAACTGTAAACAAAAAAAAATAAAATATTTATTTCCAAGTCATAGAGCGATAGAGGCCTCAACATTCTCGAAGAAACGGTTGCTTCCACCACATGACTCTTGAAAATTAAATTCTACAATTAAAGACAACTTAATTGGTTTAAAAATAAACAAATCTGATTACGGATTTGTCGCTATTTGTTTCACACTAAAAAGTACGTAACTATAAATATAAATAATTTGTAAATGTATGTATTCTATATTTTATTATTTATATTCTAATATAATTCTATAGAAAATTGCTCCATTTGCAATGAACCGCCCAAAGGTCTGTGCGTTTCATGTCACAACTGCCAAAAAAGTTACCACTTAACTTGTGTTGACAAGGGCAGTAATGAAGAAACTTTTATATGCGACAATTGCTCCAATAGAAATCACAATCCGGGTTCTTCAAACTCTGTACATAGTCTTCGTAGCAAAACCCCCAGCATTGCAACAAGTTCAACCATTCGTAGGAAAAATCTAGAACTTCAGCGTCTCGAAGAAAGCCAACATGCTAAAGAAAGAGACACTGAATTTTTAAAGCAAAAATATCAATTATTACAGCAGGAAGAGGAGGAGATCGATGATCGTAGTTCCATAGATATTAACTCCGTACATGAATGGTTAAACAATCAACCAAACCCTCTAAACGTAACGGAAACTATTCACCCTTGCGTACCAACTATTAACAATAATGTACAGAACTGTTCCACAGAAAGTAATAAAGTAACCTGTACAACCTCAATGACAAGCCAAGGTCAAGCAGCAACACAATTTACACAACATAATATGCCAATAAAACAGACACAAACAAACTTTCAAAATAAAGTACCACATGCTTATTTAAATTCAACTTTATATAACACAACCACATTTATTAATGGACCAGAAGCTGCAACAACACAAATAACCACAGCTCTACCATTCAATAGCTCCGCAAGTGCACCTGCTAATTATACTTTTCGTCCATCCGTCTCGGCTATTCCAAATAGTACCATAACCTCCAACCTCACCCACTAGCAAATAAACTCCAGACAAACTGTTCCTAAGGATTTGCCAATATTTACTGACAATCCAGAAGAGTGGCCTCTTTTCAGCTCCACATTCGATTGGTCCACAGAAATATGTGGCCTGATCTGAGAATCTGATCAGCCGCGATCTCAACACTCAAATTATTGTATGGACAGCCAGCAAAGATCCTGCATTCGCTGAAACAAAAAATTAGATCATTACCAACAGTTAACGTTAATAAGCTGGATACAATTACCTCATTTGCTGTACAAGTAAAAGGTTTGCAGACAACAATAGAAGCTAGTGGTCTTCTTGAGGAACTCAATAACCCTTCATTGTTACAGGAATTAATTGCAAAGTTGCCTTCATATTTTCAGATTAATTGGGGAACATACAAATTGAATTTAGCAAAACAAAATAAAAACGTTAACTTAGCAGAATTTTCAGCATGGATATTTGACATTGGTGTTTCTGCAAGCAGCGTAAATATTGAGAGCAGTTCAAGCTCTGCTGCAGAGACTCTCTCACGTAAGAGACAGAAAAATGTTTATATACATGCTCACACTGAACAAAGCAAAAAAAATGTATTGTGTGCAGTGGTGACTGCAACAATGTTTCTAGCTGTCAGAAATTTAAAAATGAAGATAGAACTAGCAAATGGAACATTGTGAGAGAATTTAATCTCTGTAAACAATGCTTACGTAAACATTTCGGAAAATGCAACAACAACAACGTCTGCGGTAACTGCGGATAACTGCAAATTTAAACATCATTATCTTTTGCATAAAAATTTGGAAAAAGTTGACAAAAGAGAAACATCAAATGTTGTTGAATTAAACAAAAACAATGTTTCAAACCAAAATAATCAAACACAGAGCTGTAATATGCACAGTGCATCGCAATGCAATAATTTGTTTAAAATTATTCCAGTAACGATCTACGGCAATAACAAATTTATCGAAACATTCGCATTTATTGAAGACGGTTCTTCCACAAGTTTGATAGATGAGCAAATTATTATCGAACTAAATCTGTCCGGCACTACAGAACCTTTATGTCTTAAATGGACTGGGAACGTCGTACGAAATGAAAACAATTCTCGTCTGGTTTGTATAAATGTGACTGGTCCTAACAAAAAAAAAACCATACTATAGATGTTCGAACAGTAAAACATCTTTCGTTACCAAAACAAACCCTAGATATTGAAAAGCTTACACAAGATTATCCTTATCTAACAGGAGTGCCGGTAAAAAGTTATACCGATGCTACGCCTAGATTACTAATTGGCTTAAATAACTCCAGTCTTTGCGTTTACAACAATATTAAAGAAGGTAACATCAGTTACCAACTCTTCTGGGATGGTTGGTATACGGTGCAATGAATAATAAATTTATAGAACACCATCATTGTCATGTAGACCAATGCAGTACTAAAATACTTTCCGATCTAATGAGAAAATTTTACAGTTTAGAAACTGCTTGGATAGATAATACAACAACCATAATGAGTAAAGACGATGAGAGGGCCATGTCTACTTTAGAAAAGAATACTACACAATGACCGGATGGACATTACCAAACTCCACTGTTGTGGCGATATGAAAATGTGGAACTTCCCGATAGCTACGGCATGGCACTGAAAAGATATAACTGCTTGGAAAAAAAGTTGAGAAACGATAGTAATTTAAACGAAATTCTTAACAAAACCATTTCTGAATATAAATCAAAAGGGTATATAACTAAGATCGAAGAAACCCGTCTAGCGTCAACCAAAAAGGAAAGGATTTGGTATTTACCAATATTTCCCGTTTTTAATAAAAACAAACCAGGGAAAATCAGAATCGTATGGGATGCCGCTGCAAGAGCCCATGGGCTGTCGCTAAATGATATGTTAATTAAAGGTCCAGATATGTTGTGCTCACTTCCTTCAATACTCATTCGTTTTCGTCAAAAGGCCATAGCTATTTGCGGGGATATGAACAGATGTTTCACCAAGTCTTTATTAAAGAAGAAGATCGTAACGCTCAGCGGCTTCTATGGCATGATGAACGCGGCAAAGAGCCAGACGTATATGTTATGAACGTAATGATTTTTGGAGCATCTTGTTCACCCTGTATTTCGCAGTACGTAAAAAATACTAATGCAGATAAATTTCCGATTGCGGCAGCGGCTGTAAAAAATAATCACTACGTGGACGACTATTTGGATTCAGTCGATACCACTGAAGAGGCATTAGTTCAAGAAGTTAAATATATTCAAAGAAAAGCTGGGTTTAATATCAGAAACTGGATCTGCAACAATAAAGATGTTTTAGTTGCAATAAACGATAACTATATTCAACAAAACAAAAGCCTTAATCTCGGAAATGAAATAGAAACAGAGAAGGTGCTTGGTGTTTTCTGGAAATCATCCAACGACACTTTTACGTTTAAAGTCTCACCAAATATTACTAACACTATATTGTCAAAAAACAAAACCCCGTCAAAACGTGAACTTCTACGAATTTTAATGTCTATATATGATCCTTTAGGTCTTATTGGTCACTATTTAATGTACCTAAAAATAATACTGCAGGATGTTTGGTGAAGCGGTGTAACGTGGGATGAAGAAATCCAAGTCCAACACATGGCTAAATGGACTAAATGGCTATCATTCTTGCCAGAAATTTAAAACATTTCAATACCACGATGTTATCGTCAAACATTTAGTAACTACCACGAAGTTGATGTGCAGTTGCACACATTTGCTGACGCCAGCGAAAACGGTTATGCAGCAGTTTCCTATTTTAGAATTTCAAAGGGCAACGACGTTGTCTCTTGTGGGGTCAAAAACAAGGGTTGCCCCACTAAGAATTGCCTCGATTCCCCGTCCGGAACTAATGGCTGCAGTAATTGCTTCACGATTTGCTAATAGTATTGCAAAAAGTTCAAATATAAAAATCAGTCAAATGGTGTTTTGGTATGATTCTAAAACCGTCATTAGTTGGCTAAAGTCAGATCAAAAAAGGTATCATCAGTTAGTAGCATTTCGTGTCATTGAAATTCTCGATACTACAGATGTAAATGGATGGCGATGGATTGCAGGCAAACTAAACGTGGCAGACGAAGCAACAAAATGGTCCAAAAGTGCTCCTAATTTGTCAAATTGCAGTCGCTGGCAAAATGGTCCATGTTTCTTAAAACAACATCCAGGTTCGTGGCCGCTTGATAATACCATAAGTGCTAATGTTGGTTGTGAACTTAAACAAAATATACTTCATATAAAAGTAATTAAACATTTAATTCAAGTTAAGCGTTTTTCGCAGTGGCGTAGGGTACTTAGGTCGGTAGCTTACGTTATACATTACTTAAATAAACTGAAAAATAGTAGAATTGTGAATAACTTATCGCAAGATGAACTTAAAAAGGCAGAGGTCATTCTTCTTAAGCAAGCTCAAACGGAGAAGTATTTAGACGAGATAACAAATCTAAAAGACAGTGGAAAAATTAGTAAAAGTAGCCCTCTTTATAAACTTTCTGTTTTTCTAGACTGCGATGATGTTTTACGTGTTAACGGGCGAATAAATTATGCTAATGTTTCTGATGAATTGAAACACCCAGCTGTCATGCCAAAACAGAGTTACACCACCGAACTAATAATACTACATTTCCACGCAAAATACCATCACGGAAATCACGAAACTGACATTAATGAAATTCGACAAAAATATTATGTGCCTCGCTTAAG
This sequence comes from Bellardia bayeri, assembly GCA_950370525.1. Lineage (NCBI taxonomy): Eukaryota > Metazoa > Arthropoda > Insecta > Diptera > Calliphoridae > Bellardia > Bellardia bayeri. The sequence continues at coordinate 37,641,361 of OX493268.1, read as the reverse complement.
AACAACTTTTAAGAAAATAACGCGAAGATGTCAAATGTGTAAAATAATAAAGCTGAACCACGGTATCCGCAAATGGCAAAACTACCTAGAGCCAGGTTATCATCACATATCGCACCCTTTACCTTCACTGGTCTTGATTTTGTTGGCTCAATTCTGGTCACAGTCAATCGACACAAAGAGAAAAGATATGGAGCACTATTCACCTGTCTAACTATTCGTGCCGTTCACGTGGAGATTGTACATTCTTTAACCACAAGTTCATGCATCTTAGCCATTCGGAACTTCACCGCTAGACGTGGTACGCCAAGAGAATTTCTTAGCGACAACGCGACGAATTTCATTGGAGCAGAAAGAGAGTTACGTGAAGCTATAAAATATGTTGATCGTAACGAACTTGTTTGCAATTTTACAACTGCTACAACTAAGTAGAATTTTAATCCACCCGCCGCACCACATATGGGTGGGGCATGGGAGCCTATGGTGCGTTCTATTAAAACTGTTTTTTATAAAATATCCCCGTCGACATCTCTTAATGCTGAGACAATTCGCAGCATGATGGCTGAAGTCAAAAATATTATAAATTCACGCCCGTTAACCTACGTACCTATAGATAACGAAAATCAGCAGGCGCTTACTCCTAATCATTTCCTGTTAGGTACCTCAAACGGCATGAAACCATTAGTTGATTATGACGACTCTAGTACAGTAGTTAAAAGTAGCTGGTTGCAATCGCAGATGTATGCTCAGAACTTTTGGAAAAGATGGCTGACAGAATATTTACCGTCGCTTACATGCCGAACCAAATGGTTTGAAAAAAGTAAACCCCTAAGTATAGGCGATTTGGTTGTTGTGGTTGACCCTTCGTTTCCGCGTAATGTGTGGCCTAGGGGAAAAGTATTGGAGACTACAATTGCAGCTGATGGCCAAGTTCGTAGGGCGAGGATCATGACATCACGCGGTGTGCTAGAGAGACCAGTAACTAAGTTAGCCCTGCTCGACGTGGGTCCAAATAGAGAGTAGGGCTACGACCGTCTATCTTGCCATACTGCGGCAGGGTGTTGGCGCCACTGTCGTTCACTTTGTAATCGGCTACTAATTTATCGTAGTTATCGACTTAATGTGATGCCAATCTGTCAAAAAATCATGTAAAAATCCCAAGCTAATAATCGTACATTTTTAACTGTAAAAAAAATAAAATATTTATTTCCAAGTCATAGAGCGATTAAGGCCTCCACATTCTCGAAGAAACGGTTGCTTCCACCACATGACTCTTGAAAATTAAAGACAACTTAATTGGTTTAAAAATAAACAAATCTGATTACGGAGTTGTCGCTATTTGTTTCACACTAAAAAGTACGTAACTATAAATATAAATAATTTGTAAATGTATGTATTCTATATTTTATTATTTATATTATTTATTTCTAATTTCAACATACAAATATAATAAATGAATTCTGAATAAACCAAACGTATCAAAATTGTATTTGTTGTTTATAATCTTGTGAAACTGTGCGCTCTGGCAAACTCCCGCAACACACTGCAAATTATTTTTGTATATTTCTTTTATATATTTCACATAGCTCTCCGTTGGAAAACATAAATGTAAAATCATACAATTATATACAAAGAGACACTAGCAAAATGGCCTGCTAAAGCCGTCATCAGCATTCTTTGTGTCTAATAGTGTTTATTTTCAAACTTCATTTATTTATGTTTTCCAACGGAAAGCTATGTGAAATATATAAAAGAAATATACAAAAATAAATTGTAGTGTATATAATTGTTTTCAAACAATTTGTATATTTAACTTGAAGTAAAACTTCGAATATAAATTTTTTAAAAAAATAATTAAAAAGTTTTAAAAAATAAGAAGAATGAATAAAAATGTTCGTGGCTGCAAGTCTAGAATGTTAGTGTCTAGAATATTTAGCCAAAGTCGTTAAAACTCAATGTTGAAATAGTGCTATGTTTATAACAGTTTATAACAATAATGTTTATAAATCAAAACTACTACAAATGCTAAAAAAGTTGTATGTCGATAAACACGCCATCTGTTGATGAACTTGTTCGTAACAATATTAATACACATTGTTTGATAGTTTTTTCGATGAAATTTTCAGAGGTTGTCTCGGATTTTTGCTCATGTCTCCGTTATTTATGGACGGATTTTGCTGATTTTAAATAGCAAACTTCTCGAAAGCATGTCTGACAGAATTATTAAAGTTTTGGATCCGAAGATATCTGGGGACTTCTGAAAATTAATTTTAACAGACAGACAGACGGACATGGTTTAATAGACTCCGCTATCTATAATGATCCAGAATATATATTCTTTATAGGGTCGGAAAATTATGTTATGGAAATTACAAACGGAATGACAACCTTATATATACCCTTCTCATTATGGTGAAGGGTATAATAAGCAAGTGGCAGCTTTAAACAGCTGTCATTGAAAATTGAAAAAAAAAACAAAAATCGGCAAAATAATAAAATTAAGCGGGAAAATTTAAGAAAAGTATTTGCGCTGATTTTTGAAAGTAGCGAAAGCGAGACAAAAAAAAAAACAAAGAGAAAGAGAGGCGAATTGGGCTACTGCAGAAAGAGAATTTTTTTTCTTTTTTATATTTTTGTACACATTAAGTTTTTGTTCTTTGCATAAACAGCTGGTTGATTTTAAAGTGATGTTAAATTATTTAAAAACAACTTCAGCTGGTTTTAAATTAAAAGTATGTTTTAGCGGTTAAAGTATTCTTTTACGAGTCTATAGTTAAAGTAAAGTTTACTTTTAACAAAAGTCAACTTTTTAACTATTAAAGTACAGTACAACCTCCCTCAAGGTTTTTCGTTTACCTGTTTAGTGTTTTTATTTTAAATTGGCTATTCAATAAAGAAATTATAAATTTTGTGTTGATCCCTTTAACCGTAGATCATAGATGCCCAGTAGTGGCTGATATCAGCAAATTGAACTCACACGTATACTTACGCTCTTTTGTTTGATCGTCAATCAACCAATAGGAAATCAGCATGTTGAGTGTGAGAGACAAAATACACTTGCAGAACTTATGTGTCTTATTCATGATTCAAGAAAATAGAAAATGAATATTATTAAAATATTTTTGGACCAAACAAGGGAAATCAAAAAGGAAATATATTTAATGATTACATTTTAATCGTCATCGAGACTGAATTATATTTGCTCAAAAACACGCACTAAGCTGAATTCTTCTAGTTTGAGAAGCATCAACATAGAAGATTTCATTACTTTTTAATTGCAAATAGGACAATGATTAATTAAGGGAAAAATTTATAAACACTTCGAAGAATCTTTTTATTTCGAAATATGTATATCTAACTATCCAGATGTCCGCACATATAAATTATATATGTATGTATGTATTATACATACATACATATGTATATCTATCAATACATTCATCAAGAGTATTACTAAAATATGTACATACATTAATTTTACATTTCCCTTTTGTTAAATAAAGCAACAGAAAAAAATGACAACACCCGCCACACATGTGTTTTCGTCGCAATCTCGCTGACGACCAAATAAAATGAATATCAAATTTTTTTCTTTCAGTGTTATTTTGTCACTCTCACCAATACTACTACCTTGGGCATCACTGCCCTAGATGGTTACTCTTCATTTTTATACATTAAGGTTACTCTTCGTTGAATCGACGAACAATTTTTAAAAATAATTTGAACGGAGCAGTTTTTAAAGCTACAAATAAACAAAAATATTTTTATTTAAGTATTTTATATAAGAAGTAAAAAAAATAAAATTTAATGTAACACAAATTTGTTTTTCTATCTTAAAATTCGATACGAATTTGACTCTTTTTATGAGTTATATGATACAGAGTAAATGAACTTCGTCGATACGACGAACAGTAACCATCCAGGGTTAAAGTTTGAGACACCTATTTTCTTAATTTGTCTTTTCTTGATTTTATATAAAATATTGTCAACTTTGAGACACTGTATTGTTTATCCACTTGTCTGCTTAATTTTCACTATCAATTGTATTCAATATTTTGCACTCTCTGCCAACGTTAATGTTTTATGTTGTCGTTTATTTACAGGTGCCATATTAACGTCTAAACTCCACGCAAACTCAAATAAACTAAAATATTTTACACATTCTTTAATTCTTGCTCACACACAAAAACTTATTTCGTCTAGCGAACGAACAAATTCTACTGAGAAAAAAGAACACTTGTATGAATTATAGAGGAAAAATTTCTAAACTGTCCGAAAAATTTAAATGTGCGGATTACTGGATAGTCCGAATTAGCGAGTGTCCGGATTAGGGAGGTTTTTTCCATATATTGTACTCGTATGTCTGATAATACTTATCGTATTTCCAGTAAGCGCTAAAGTATGTATGTACATATGTAGAACGCTCATTTGCAACAGGAGTGTTATAACTTAAACTTTGAAAAAACTTTAATATCAATTAAAACGAATAAGAAACTCTTAGGCTCAATACTGGAAACCAAGACTAATAAAATAAAGATTACGCCAACGCGCGTAAAATTTTAAAATATTCTGCGCATTTTGGAAATGTGACATCACACGTTCTGTGTTTCTATTAGCTAATTTTTTCTCACTTGTTTTTTTACTGTCGTTTTGCTTGCATTTGCTCACTGCACACTTCATGTTTGTATTTTTTGTTGTTTGTTTTTCTTTTTTAAACAGCTTTTATATTAGAACTCTCAGAGAAATTTCAATTTCAAGGTTGCCAACTTTCACATAAAACATACATTTTACGCAAGAAATTTTAATTCTAACTCATGAAACATTCTTGGTAACCCTTAGAATGAAACTTTATTTTATCATTCTTGCTGGAAACTATGTTTTTGGTCTATGACGCTCTTGTTGCGAATGAGCAATCTGTATGTCTGTATGTACATTAGGGTGGCCCCGTTTGTATGGATAAAAAATAAGGTATCAATGTTCCCGACTAATATGAAATTTTGATTCATTTTAAGACTACGTTTCTCAATTTTTTTGTCCTGGGGTCAATATATGGTGAGCTGGGTCAAAGGATAAAAATGCCCTTTGAAGAGGTTTTTTGATTTTTTCACATTTCTTCAAAAGGAACTATATATATGTAAATTTGGTATCATATGAAAGGCCTTTGAGAGGCGCAATCAATGCCTTATCAAATATTAAAAAAAAAATTAAATTTGAAAATTTTAAAAAATTTATTGCTTTTTTATTTTTTCATTAAATAAATAGTTGAAATTTCTTGATTATAAACAGCATGCAATTTAACCCAAATAAGATTTCCCGTTTTTAAAATTCTATCTATTTAACCCTCTCATGCACCAAACTTTGTTAGGGCAGCGATATTTTTTTTTTACTTTGTTTCTAACTACATTGGTGTCAAATAAGATAAAAAAGGAACAAAATTTAAATTTGAAGTGTAGTTTTTAGAAAATGTTGTACACATACAACATGGCGTGTAAACTGAGTAAGAAGGTATATTTTTTTTATAGAAGAAAAAATGATTTTTTTTATTTTTTTAGTTTTATTCACAAAATAAAAGGTGTAGAAAACTTAACAAAAGTTTAAAAGATACTTAGATATATCAGAAAATTATATTTTGTTTGAGAATAATACTTAGAATTAATTATTTTTCATGGTAATCTCTAAAGCAGTTTTTTTAGGGGTAAAACAAATTGCCATATTACATTTAGTACACGATACAGTTGTAAAGCCATTTTTACAAAATTTGCAACGAGACTGCTTTGGTTTGTAACACGGTAAATGGCCAATACCATCGTACCTGATATCATGAACATGAATTGAAGGTGTACTACACTTTGAAGTTGATGGAGACATTTGTGGAGAATATGATGGTCTACCACGCTTCCTCGGACCAAAAGTGTTTGTATATATAAGGCCAGTTGAAATGTTGGATTGGAATTGTATTAGAGTAAGCGATTCTTTATCGCTGGCTTTTGTAAGCTGACAGTGGCGCCTATATAATAGCCAACTGTTTATTACTGCAGAGTTAAGCACACAAAACAAAATTCGCATATAATATTTTCGGGATCGGTGATTTATCCTATATAATTCACAGAGCATATCTGCTACGTCTACACCTCCCATGAAACGATTATATTGTTGAACAACATGTGGTATTGGAATTTCAACAATTTTTTTTTCCTTTTGATTCCATCGGCGGCACGAAGATATTTGTTCACAACACCTGTACGGCTTTGTTGTCACACCATTTCACAACTTTTATATCATGGGCTGATTCGACTCTATAGTCGTATGAACCTCGTCCATTTGCTTTTAACTTTGCGTCTGAGTCCAAGTTAACCTTTCCTAAACGGTTGCATCGCACTGTTCCAGTTGCCATATAACCTTTATTTCTAAGAGCCTTTAGCAAATGAAATGATGTGAACCAATTGTCAAAAAATACCTGATAGTTTTGATCTTCGGGTAAGCCCTTCAACAAGTGAATTACGATGTCAGACGAAATACAAAACAATAACTGGGGCAAGTTCCTTCTCCGATGTACATTGCGAAGTCATATATGATACCAGACTTTCCACATCTAGTAAACATTTTCAAACCCCATTTGTGAGGCTTTTTTGGGTTATATTGTTTTAATAATTGTTTACCCTTAAACGGTATAATCTGCTCGTCTATGCAATGATACTGCTCTGCAGGAATTTTTATGCAATTTCTTCGAAAGCCTTCTAAGATTGGCCTAATCTTTTGGAGCTTATCGTAAAAATCCTCACCTCTTTTCTTGTCGTCACTAGAAAAATGTAAATATTGTTTAATTTTTTCAAAACGTTTTCCAGTCATAGCTGCATCTATTGAAGGAAGTCTGAACTCTGCCTGCCACAACATTCGCATCTCATGGTATTTAACGATTCCCATGTAAGGAGTATTCCGATATATTGCTCTATTTCTTTAAAAGTGACATTCACCGAAAATCCACTATTCTTTACTGAATACAAATTAGTTTCCATAATTTTTTGTATCATATCATTGTCGCAAAACATTTTAAAGTATTCCAAGGGAGAACATACTTCAGCATCCTCGTTAATAGAGCCGTTCCATACTTTGTCACAAGATGGTATATTAATTTTTTTCCATCTTAAGTTTTTTATGTCCACTTTTTGAAATTCTGTCTGCATCCCAGTATCCTCAGAAATTGTATTAACTGTAGTTCTATTTCTTCGGGAAACTCGGCACTCTGTAGGTCTGCAGCCGTTATATCTTCACATATATGATCAAAAATTATCGCTTCATCAGCAGGAATTTGTGTTGATGAAATTTCTGGTTCTACTTCAGCCTCCAAATCACAATCGAACTCCAGAGTTTCTTTTATTTCTCTTGCATTTAATCCTTTTTGCCGATTCATAGTAAGTTCAAATATAAAGAAGTAAACAAGTGCTAAAAAATGATGAAAGGGCAACAAAAATATTAATAAGAAATATAAAAAAATAAAAGCCGTTGATGCACCGTGTTGTATATGTACAACAGATGAATTATAGCCCCAAAATATTGTCTGAATAATATTTTTACCTTTTATTTGTTTAAATTAACTTCTGTTTTTAATACTGAAACTGGAAAAAAATTGGCACTAAATTAACTCAAGATTTTCACAAAAATTAAGACGTTTATATATTGACGAAAATTTTATCAAAATAATTTACCGACTTCGCCGAACGAAAAATTTAATATGAGACAGAAAATTATTTTATTTTTGGTCAACTGCAAGCAAAACTAAAGAAAAGGCATACAATGTCTTTTTGTATGTATTTGCATAAAAAAATTTACCGTTGGATATGTGGAATGTGCTCTCAAATAGTGTTGTTGTATACAAACAACAGGTGCATGAAAGGGTTAAATTTTTTTAATGTTTTTTTTAAAACTTAAATTCTTCTCTATCTGACAATCTCTGTTAACTCAATACGTTAATGTAATGGGTATTAAAATAACGTAAACTTTATAAGCTAAAAAATGGCAAAAACCATTTGGGTTAAATTGTATGATGTTTATAATCAAGAAATTTCAAATATTGGTCCAACACCCACCTTAAAGTATAGCGATCGACTCAGAATCGCTATCTTTGACGTCATCCCACAAATAATAGTCCAAAAACAGGAGGCAAAACATCACGTGTAGCTTCGGCTGTGTGGCACGTAGCGCCGTCCTGTTGAAACCAAATGTTGGCAATATCCTCCTCTTCAATTTTTGTGAACAAAAATTCGTTCAACATGGCCCGATAACGATCGCCATTGACTGTAACGGCCACTCCTTACTAATTTTCTAAGAAAAATGGCCCAATTATGCCTCTGGACCAAAATCCGCACCAAACAGTGACTCGTTTTGGGTGCATCGGCTTTTCAATGTATGCGTGCGGGCCCCAAATGCGACAATTTTGCTTGATTACATACCCGCCAAGATCAAAATGAGCTTCATCTGAAAAGATGATTTTTTTTTGGCATAATCGGCATCTTCTGTAAGTCGATCGCAGGCCCACTTACCGAAGCAAAAACGCATTGGATGGTCAGTTGGCTTCTACTCCTGAACCAATTGGATTTTGTATGGCGTCATACCAATTTCTTTATGCAAAATTCGTCTCAATGATGTCTCCGAAATCTTCAATTGTTGAGAACGACGGTGAATTGATGTTGATGGCGCTTCACGCACAGTTTCTGCCACATCGGCAATATTCTCGGGTTTTTGGCTTTTGACGCTTTGATTTATCGATGAGGATGCCAGTTTCTTTCACTTTTTTCACAAGATAACGAACATACCGGAGCAATATTTCCCAGCGTTGTTCAAGCGTATACACAACCATATTCGTTCAGCGGAAGGATAAAACTAATTATCTGTCCAATCAAACATGAGCTAAGTGTTACCATTCACGAAATAAGCACTAGTTGGAAAAAAACGTTAGATGGCGGACCCGTTATATACGAATAATATGGTACAATTTTATTTTTATCGGTCCATAATGAGTCATAGCTCCCATATAAGGCCCACTTCCGAAAATCACTTTAACGACAATAAATTTATTAAAAATGTTGGTATCTAAATAAAATTCAACAAAATAAGTTTATATATACAAAAATGTTGACACCTAATTTTATAATGGTCCGTCAATAATTAGTCGAAACTCCCATATAAGAGACCGTGATTTACTTTAACCTCCATAAATCTTTTAAAAGTATTTACATCGAGATAAAGTATAACATACATAATATTTATATTCATAGACATCATGACACTAAATTTTTGGATGATCGGTCCACAATAGGTTATATCTCCCATGTAGCGCCCATTTCTGAAAAACTTTATACATTTACTGGGTGTAGGGTATTATATAGTCGATCTTGACCGACTATACTTTTTTACTTGTTCTGTTATGTTTTTTTGTTTCAGTTGTATTAAAGCTTATTTAACGCTGTATTTTTGCGACCTAATCAGAGTTGTTTTAGAAAATACATATGGTAAAAAGTAAATTTACTTTTATCAACGCTTTCATTGCTATTTTTTTTGTAATTTAAATTAACAGTCCACTGTGTTTAAAGTTTTAACTTCCAAAGTGTGTTTAAAAAAAAAATGTGATTTTATACATATATACAAAATAAGTGAATAGAATATTTGAAAAGAAGATGACATCAAGAAAGAGCAGCGAAATATGTCTACATTTCACTGAGGATGGATCAGATCGTGCTAAATGCAACTACTGCAAATCTTCTTTGAGCGTTGCTGGTGGATCTTCCGCTAATTTAAGTCGTCACCTAAAATCGAAACAATCGAACCCTTAATGCCTCGGTCATTACAGCGGCAGGTACCCATGATTCTGGACTCACCAGAGGTAAAATAGACTTCCACCAGCTCACAACCATCTATCAGTTCCCAACCTACTACTAGCTCAACAACCAGGCTGCAGCAGCAAACTATGACAAAGTTCATCCGCAAACCTTCTTCAATTCGAAAGGTACAACGTATTGATAGGCTGTGGCTCAGGATAATCATTCATTACGTTTTGTAGAAGAGCCTGCAGTCAGTGTCGTATTGTCCAGGCTATCAGTTGCCAACCAGATTGACATTGTCAAAAAACCTGCTTACCAGCGCTCATATGTAAATTCTTGAAAGTGTGAAGAGTAATGTTCCCACAGCTGTAGTAGTGTGTCTCACCGCAGATGGTTGGAGATCAAGGACTAATGCTAGCTACCTAGCGATAACAGCGCACTACATAGATAAAGAAACGAAGCTGATTGCGTGCGAACAATTTGCTGAAAGGCATACAGCAAACAATTTGTCAACATTTTGTTACGCGTCGTTTCCGAGAGAATAACAAAAATCATTGAATGATTGTCTTGACAGAAATGTGTTTACTTTCTAAAGAAAAGAACTTGGTTAAGGGCAAGTTTGGGTGTTGACTAGCTCAGTGGTCTATACTGTTCATAACCCGATTTCATGACGCAAACATATAATACACTCTCTTGCCTTAATATACCACAGAGTGTATTTCTTTAAAAAAAAATATACGTTTCGACAAGTTAAACTTCAAAAAATATTGGTGCAAGATATTAAGCACATTGGGTACAATTTTCCCACCCTTCTGACTATAATTATGTCAGACGCCTTGACAGAATTTATACACCCTTAATTTTACTTCTGTCCCTAAAATATGACATATTACCTACTTACAAAAGTAACCATTTGACTGGTCTATCCTTCCCTTTTTAAATAATTTAAGATTGCATATTTTTATGTTTTTTTCTACAAATACAAATTAGAAGTAATGTTTATTGAAATAAAGAAAATAAGGAGGATAAAAAAAAATCATAATAAAAACAAAAAAATATTCATTCAAAAAAAAAACAAACTAAAGATGAATGAAGATGAAGAAAATAACTAATTTAAGAAAATAATAAAAGTAAAGAGAATGGGCACAAGGTTGAATCGGACTATCGGACAAAATTTATGAGAAATACTTATATTAAGCTATTGATGAATAATTACAAAAAAAACAAAATAAAGCTTTGCATTTTACGCACAACCAAAAAGATATGATGTTTCGTTTCAATATGTTCCGATCGAAGGGCCCAGCAATCATAGCATACTGATGACGTTGTTGTTGCTTTAAAAAGAATTTATCATTTTTTATTTTTTGTTTGTAATTAGTGTATGCATTGAATTAGTAAAAAAAAAAAAATATAAAGTAAGATAAAAATTCTTTAATTTACACTAGAAAAGTTTAGTTAGTAATTTTAAATATAAGTTTAACCCTGCTGTTGGGTTAGGGCCATTTGGTCCAAATTTTTTCAGTATTCCCTTGTAACTTTAGAACGGCGATATATACTGACTAAATTTTTCTGCTAATGGGGTCTTTTAATAAAACAATGTTATGTGCGAAAATTAAATTTTCTAACTTTATTCAGGACTGATAAAAACACAAAATGACGAATCTTAGGTTAGAGGACCATTTGGTCCATAGTACATTTTTATAGATTTTAAAAAAAAATAAGAATTTATTAGTTGGTTTGAATATATTTTTCATTGCAAGATAAGCACAATGTTTTTTCGGTTAGTTTTGCAAATACAGTTGCTGCAAATGGAACATTTTATATCAGACTTCGACTTGCAACAACTACAAATTCCACGCTTTCGAGTCCTTGAATGAGCAGTTGGATTGTAGGATAATCTAGTCCGTTTCATTATATGGCTCAAGAAAGTGCTAGTTGCCGCAAAAACTCTGGCCTCTTTCGATTCCGATCAGTTGGAGCCCATGAAACATCGATTTCAGAAAATAGTATGTACGCATTCAAAGCGGATATGCCAAGTATGTTTGCAAATACAACGGTTGGTCATCGATTTGTTTTGTGGAGTAGGAGCCAATCATTTGATCAGCAGTATCCACACCACCTTAAAGATACAAACCATTAGAAATTATAGGTGATCAAAATTTAGCATACCTTTTGTCGAGTTGTAATAAGAAACAATCTCTGGTTTTTTCTTAGATCCAATTTCATCAACTGCTTCATCTTTGTGCATTGTACTAATCAATATCGTTGCTTTGTTTTTATGACTTATGTATGATACTAATGTCGCAATATTATTGAATGCAAATGTAAACGTGTACAAAGGGAGTTTTTTTGACAGTTAGTAATTTTGGAGGAATGAAAGTTTTATTTTTGCGCACGGTTCCCATATATGTTAGCTTTCTTTCATAAAGTTTTTTTGCCAGCTCAAATGTGGAAAAGAAATTATCGCCTGTTATATTTTGCACTTCCAAGCCCTCTGTCAAGTCCAATACGACGCGTTCTCCTTGGTTTTTTTCAGGAATGCCATTTCGAGGTTTACTAAGATATGGTTGTATTTTCCATACGTAGCCTGACTTTGAGTCTACCAATAACTAAAACTTTAAACCATACCTTGCTGGCTTTGATGGCATAAATTGTCGAAAAGAACATCTCCCTCTAAATGCAACAAGTTGTTCATCAACGGTAACATTTTCCTGACAATTGTAAAACATTGGAAGGAGTTGTTGCCAATAGTCCCACAGTGCACGAATAGGAGCAAATTTATCGCTACTACTTGTAATCCTATGAAATGTATCTTCAGACATAATCGATCGGAAAATAGTGCGACCAAATTTGTCATCAAATAAACCGTGGACATCCTCATTTTTTCCGCTGTCATTGATACATTTGATATATTATAGAAATAAATAAAACATGAATGTACATACCGATAAACTCCAGCACGAATGAGCACAGCTATGTATATATGCGCGCAGTGCGTCTTCATAAATATATGTCCATTTGTCAATTCATTGCAAAAATGGGAAATCCCAAAATTATTTTTTCTTTACCAAGTGAATGTAAATTCATGTCAAATATTTAGAGGATGTTTTTGATATGTCAAATACTTACTTTAGAAATTATTGAACCAAAGTAGTTACATTGAATAAGATAAAATTATTATTTTGCATGAAAATTGCATTATGGACCAAATGGTCCCTTAACCTAAGATTTGTAAGTTTTTTCTAACCTAACAGCAGGGTTAAGATATTTAAAGGTATTAAATAATAGAATAATTATTAATTTCATAATCGAACTGTTAATTTTACTTCTTGATAAATTTTAGTTAGGCTCGAGTTCATTAAATTTAATTTTTATTAAATTATTTTTACTGAAGTTAGGAATTACAACTTGAAAAATTTATTATTAAAAATTTTTGATAATTTTTCTTGACTAGGATTCGAACCTGGGTTATTGAATTTACATATGTTTCGAGAAATCCCACTTTCTCTCATCAGAATTCTTTGCGTTCTACCACCTACACCACAGCGGTGCCGGTCAGCCAACAGACAAACATCAATCCTTTAACCAGTGTTAGTTCTGGTAGTTCGAAGTTTTTGCTGTAATTATCATTTGTTTATTAATTTCTATTCATAGTTGTTTTTTCCCTTTTCTTCAGTTTTTTCGTATTCATGTCAAGACTTCGTCTCGAAAACTTGAATACATTTGTTTTTGTTTTTTGTCCACTTTCGTACAACATGTAAACATTATGGCTTGTGCCCTAGCTATTTTTATAGAATAATTATTAATTTCATAATCGAACTGTTAATTTTACTTCTTGATAAATTTTAGTTAGGCTCGAGTTCATTAAATTTAATTTTTATTAAATTATTTTTACTGAAGTTAGGAATTACAACTTGAAAAATTTATTATTAAAAATTTTTGATAATTTTTCTTGACTAGGATTCGAACCTGGGTTATTGAATTTACATATGTTTCGAGAAATCCCACTTTCTCTCATCAGAATTCTTTGCGTTCTACCACCTACACCACAGCGGTGCCGGTCAGCCAACAGACAAACATCAATCCTTTAACCAGTGTTAGTTCTGGTAGTTCGAAGTTTTTGCTGTAATTATCATTTGTTTATTAATTTCTATTCATAGTTGTTTTTTCCCTTTTCTTCAGTTTTTTCGTATTCATGTCAAGACTTCGTCTCGAAAACTTGAATACATTTGTTTTTGTTTATTATGTTTTTTGTCCACTTTCGTACAACATGTAAACATTATGGCTTGTGCCCTAGCTATTTTTATAGAATAATTATTAATTTCATAATCGAACTGTTAATTTTACTTCTTGATAAATTTTAGTTAGGCTCGAGTTCATTAAATTTAATTTTTATTAAATTATTTTTACTGAAGTTAGGAATTACAACTTGAAAAATTTATTATTAAAAATTTTTGATAATTTTTCTTGACTAGGATTCGAACCTGGGTTATTGAATTTACATATGTTTCGAGAAATCCCACTTTCTCTCATCAGAATTCTTTGCGTTCTACCACCTACACCACAGCGGTGCCGGTCAGCCAACAGACAAACATCAATCCTTTAACCAGTGTTAGTTCTGGTAGTTCGAAGTTTTTGCTGTAATTATCATTTGTTTATTAATTTCTATTCATAGTTGTTTTTTCCCTTTTCTTCAGTTTTTTCGTATTCATGTCAAGACTTCGTCTCGAAAACTTGAATACATTTGTTTTTGTTTATTATGTTTTTTGTCCACTTTCGTACAACATGTAAACATTATGGCTTGTGCCCTAGCTATTTTTATAGAATAATTATTAATTTCATAATCGAACTGTTAATTTTACTTCTTGATAAATTTTAGTTAGGCTCGAGTTCATTAAATTTAATTTTTATTAAATTATTTTTACTGAAGTTAGGAATTACAACTTGAAAAATTTATTATTAAAAATTTTTGATAATTTTTCTTGACTAGGATTCGAACCTGGGTTATTGAATTTACATATGTTTCGAGAAATCCCACTTTCTCTCATCAGAATTCTTTGCGTTCTACCACCTACACCACAGCGGTGCCGGTCAGCCAACAGACAAACATCAATCCTTTAACCAGTGTTAGTTCTGGTAGTTCGAAGTTTTTGCTGTAATTATCATTTGTTTATTAATTTCTATTCATAGTTGTTTTTTCCCTTTTCTTCAGTTTTTTCGTATTCATGTCAAGACTTCGTCTCGAAAACTTGAATACATTTGTTTTTGTTTATTATGTTTTTTGTCCACTTTCGTACAACATGTAAACATTATGGCTTGTGCCCTAGCTATTTTTATAGAATAATTATTAATTTCATAATCGAACTGTTAATTTTACTTCTTGATAAATTTTAGTTAGGCTCGAGTTCATTAAATTTAATTTTTATTAAATTATTTTTACTGAAGTTAGGAATTACAACTTGAAAAATTTATTATTAAAAATTTTTGATAATTTTTCTTGACTAGGATTCGAACCTGGGTTATTGAATTTACATATGTTTCGAGAAATCCCACTTTCTCTCATCAGAATTCTTTGCGTTCTACCACCTACACCACAGCGGTGCCGGTCAGCCAACAGACAAACATCAATCCTTTAACCAGTGTTAGTTCTGGTAGTTCGAAGTTTTTGCTGTAATTATCATTTGTTTATTAATTTCTATTCATAGTTGTTTTTTCCCTTTTCTTCAGTTTTTTCGTATTCATGTCAAGACTTCGTCTCGAAAACTTGAATACATTTGTTTTTGTTTATTATGTTTTTTGTCCACTTTCGTACAACATGTAAACATTATGGCTTGTGCCCTAGCTATTTTTATAGAATAATTATTAATTTCATAATCGAACTGTTAATTTTACTTCTTGATAAATTTTCAATAACCCAGGTTCGAATCCTAGTCAAGAAAAATTATCAAAAATTTTTAATAATAAATTTTTCAAGTTGTAATTCCTAACTTCAGTAAAAATAATTTAATAAAAATTAAATTTAATGAACTCGAGCCTAACTAAAATTTATCAAGAGGTATTAAATAATTTTAACTTTAATTCTAAATCAATTGTTTTAATTTGATAGTTTTAATTCATTTGTATGCTGATTATTATTATGTTTTTAATTGATTTATAATACCTTTAAATACCTTTTACATATTGTTGTAATTTGGTTTTAGAATTTAGATTTAGGTTTTAAAGATTTATATAGATTATTATTTTAATTAATTATTTAATTTATATTCTAGCTTAATTATTTAGTTTAGATAATTCTTTTGTTCAATATTAAGAAATAGCGAATTTTAGAAATAATGGGTTTAATTATATTATAAAAGTTGTGTAACAATTGTTTTAATTTTTGATCTTAGATTAGTTTTGGTTTTTAAACATGTTTTGAGGCGAAAATTTAATTTTTAGTTTAAAGATTAGTTTTAATTATATAACACATTTGTAGTTGTGTAGTAATATTAATACATATTCTTTTAATATGAAATTTCAATTAAATGTAATTACTATTTGCAATTTGTTTTAAATTAGAAATTTTATATTATTTTAGTTTTAGGAAAATGTTGTTATTCAAATTAAAAGCAGGATAATTTTATACGTGATTTGGTGTAATTTACGGGAATCGAGATTTGCTGCGTCAAAGCTATTCTCATGTAGAATTAGGCGTCATATTGAAAGATTTGACGTTCACGTGGTAATTTAGCGGTCCCTATCGGAATTTACCATCGCGCGTTGAAAAATGGAGTTTTGGTTTGGAACCAACCTTTTGGGGTTTTCAAAAAAACGGTGGGTCGAAGAAAATTCCACGTCCAAATTTCAATAATTTTCCTTATATATTATTAATTTTTATTTCACTGTTTTTAAAAATTTATTTATTAGCTCTTATTAACTTAAAGACTTATTGTCCACTGCCGTCGCTTTTTTTTCTTGCAATCTAAAATCTTCACAAGATCATTAAGTGCGCTTTTTTTTTCTTTTTTTTTATACATTGCGTAGTAAGAAACACAAAATAGAATAGATATCAAACACTATGTACATTTGATGGTACATACGTGCGAAAATGACAAACAAATTTAAATCTGTAAAACAGAATTATTACCATATATGGTAATGAATTTGGTGATCTTAATGAGCGTAACTTATATGTTACAAACATATGTACATACATACATATGTATACGCACTGATTGAGTGAGAGAGTCAAGAATCAACATGATTGACATATAGCATGAGAAAAAATTAAAGTAACGCCACCAACCTTGATTTGTTTTTTTGTTTGACAGTGTGTTTCACAAGAAAATTTGCAATGAAAATCTTTTAATATCAGAAATTAAAATAAAAATCGCAACAATTTTTAAAGAAAACTATCTTGGAATTTGATATTTATAATAAAGTAACTTTATGCGGCAAATGTTGTTCAGGCAGCTTTAGGTGAAGTTGGAAAAACCCTTGCAAAAGTAAGAAAAATAGTCGAATATTTCCATAGAAGTTCTCAGGGTCATATTAAGCTTTTTGAGACTCAAAAGCAATTGGGAATACCTGAGCTTAAATTAAGCAAGATGTACCAACACGCTGGAAAGAGTTGTGGCCACAAAGGATGCTATCACATGAACATTATCACTAAAACGTCCCGATTTATTGTTATCTTTACAGGACTGGGGATATATTGATGAAATATTTCCCATTTTAAAGCCGTTCTGGCAAGTAACTCTGGAAATTTGTGGAAAAAAATATTTTACGGTATCAAAAGTAACAGTTATTTGTAACATTCTGGAGGATTTCATTTCTAAGTGAGTTTTCTCAGACATCAAGATATCGGCAATGATTTTTAAAATTAAATGTGACCTGAAATCTCGTTTTGACGAATATGAGAAAAATGCTCCGTATGCTGAAAGCGCAATTTTGGATCCCCGATTTAAACGTATGGGATTTAAAAGCGATGCTTCGGATCAGGCAGCAGTAAAAAATCTACGAACAAAATTATGTACGATAATTCTGCCAAACAGTATTGAAGAAACTAGTAATCAAAGTCGTGTAGCCTGCAGTCTCGAATGTGTTTAATGTTTAACATTCAAACTCAACGAAAGCTCTCTCCAAGGCATATTGATTATAAGGTAGTAGCAACATTACACCAAGTACAACAATACAAAAATAACATGGGTATTTGTTTTTGCTTTTTACTATTTCATTCAAAAACAGCTGATTGAAAATTACAAACATCCGTTGTTTTTATTTGTATTTATTCAGGTCACTGATGGCAAACATGGTACAGTTGTACTTTTTTTGATACATTTTAAACTTGGTACCGTGGTACTATCACGAGTCATATGGTACAATTACAAAATACTGTTGCATAAAAATTTGGTATTTCAGATGAAACAGATAAATATCAGCCATGTCACAGAATTTAATTTCGTTCGGAAGTGGAATTATTTCCGTATTTTGCTTCCAAAGAAAAAGTAAAACAAACAATTGGTTTCATTCCGAACAAAATTTTTCGTTTTGCTTTTTCTATAGAAGCAAAAAATGGAATTAATTCCACTTCCGAACGGAATTAAATTCTTTGACATGGCTGTATATCATATAAGTTACTATTTGTGTAGTAGTGCAAGCAAAAGAGATTTTATTAAATTTCATGAACATTTTGGAACTGATATCAATTTGATCTTTAAATATGCATCTATAAGATGATTATTACGACAATAAATTTTTGGTTGAATTATCGAACAATATGAGTCTTTGACATATTCATTTACATTAAATGATTTTGAGGCTGAATTCAAAAACTTAAGCTTAAAATCTAGTTAATCAGGATTTCAAAATCGTTAGAAGTTAACTCTTCTATTTCTTTTATTCTTACAATAATAATTCTAGTTATTTTGGAAATACATATATGTATATATTTACCAAGGTTAACTTTTCGCAAATGACTCGATACTCCATAAATAAGAATATTTTTTAGATAATCGCGACAATTAACGCAATAATGTTGCTATAAGATATATCGAATTTTTGATAAAGTAAATTTGTGTTAAAGTTTTATGGTTATTTAACAAATATTAAAAATGGTACCATGGAGGTCTAAAAAGTACATTTTATTTATATAGTTGGTACCATGGTGAAACTATACCAGGTGACAGCATAGCTCCAGCTGATTATTTTTTGCTCTGTTCATGGTGAAATTGAAAATGTCAAAAAGTTGTTTACAAATAGTCAAAGTTTATATAAAAACGTTACAAAATTATTTTGTTTTTGTAAAATTGAGTTTTTGACGCCGTTTTATCTGCGTGCAATAGCTTTAAACTGTTAAAAAAAACTATATTATATTAAATAGTGTGATTGTTTTTTGAGTTGTTTTGCTAAAAATGTTAGTTTTTTTTGTAAGATAAATATGTATTAAGATTCCTCTTTAAAGTGATTTTTTTTGCTGCAGAAAAATGCGTTGTTGTTATACAATACCTATACATACATATATACACACATTCATTTTTAAAATAAAGAATTTTGCATGTTTTACTTTGCAAAATTACGTATTACTTGTATATTTAAATAAATATTATGCGTAACTTAAAGAAAAATTCTTTGAGAAAATAAAAGAAACAAAAAAAAATCACAGTTGTTTTCTGTTTTTATCCATGTTTGTATTCTTTATTTTATGCCAGATGTTTTTGACAGTAACGAAAGTATTACACAAACAAAAATGCCTGTTGTTCTTGCCTTGTTGTAATTGTTGTAGCAATGCTGTCACCTGGTATTTAATTTCACCATGGTTGGTACGAAAAACAAAAACCCATTTTCCATCACTGATTCAAGTATATTATGGAAATCGAAAACAATAATAATAAACAAATTTTGACACTTAAGCATTTTGACAATTAGACATTTTTAAACATAAACAACGTTTGACAATACAAAAGTAACAAAAAAAAAATCAGCTGTGTCTTCAACACTACCTTATAATCAATATGCCTTGGCTCTCTCTCTGCTCATACAGAGTTGATTAAAGTGCACTTAGCATTACAATGTGTGGAGTATTGTATTTAACAGTAGTGTGTAGGGTTGTATACAATTCAATAGAAATACATTATCTAATATCATAAAACAATATTAAAATATACGTAAAATAAAAGGTGTTCCGCTACAATTCTTATTTATTTTGCATTTTAAATTTTTTAACACTTTGTTGCGAGCATATATAAAACATATTTTATTTTTTCATAATGTATCTACAATGTATATTTTACAAACATGAATATATCTATGTATATTAACATAAGTTTCTTTTTTATACCCTTCACCTTCATGAGAAGGGTATATATAAGTTTGTCATTCCGTTTGTAATTTCCACAATATAATTTTCCGACCCTATAAAGTATATATATTCTGGATCCTTATAGATAGCGGAGTCTATTAAGCCATGTCCGTCTGTCTATTGAAATCAATTTTCTGAAGTCCCCAGATATCTTCGTGATCCAAATCTTAAACAATTCTGTCAGACATGCTTTCGAGAAGTTTGCTATTTAAAATCAGCGAAATCGGTTTAGGCCAACCAGAGTTATGGACCAATATGTGAGACAACCTCCATAAAAATTTGATATTTTTTGTCCATTTTATTGGAATATTTTGTATACGTTCTTTGTATGGTAAATGATTTCTTATAGCCCCCATACAAAAATCTTCCCGAAATATTGCTCAATTATACATAAATGCCTATAAAATTGGAATATCAAGACAAAATTCAGCAAAACTAAGTTTTATGCAAAACATTTTTTTAGTTCGGTCCATGTTTGACCATAACCCCCATATAAAGTCCACTTCCAAAATTCACTTAAATACGTATAAAACAGATATAAATAATGCTAAAATTTGATATGAATAATCTTTATAGGCAAATAAATTGTTGTACTAAATTTTATGGTGGTCGGCCCAGAATTGGTCATAGCTCCCATACAAGAACCACATCTGAAAAAGCCATTTATCTTTATATATATCGTATAAATATCGGTACCGACTGAAAACTTTGCACAAATCAAAAATCATCCCACAAAATTTTGTGAATTTCGGTCTATTTTTAACCGTATGCCCCATATAAAGCCCTCTTCCGAAAATCACTTTAATACTCATAAATCTCATCCTATTTTTTTTTTTTTTAATTTTTCAGATCTTATAATTCTATGATTATAGTACCTACAGACACACATGATACCCTAAATTAAAGCTTAATGTCTTGGTTATTAATAAACTAAAATAACACTTACATAGACTTTTTTTTAGATATTAAAAAAAAAATCAGGTCAAAAAATATTCTTTTCGGATTTAACCTATAGTCGGTCCATATTTAATAATCATGATATATATCGTTGGAAAGGTATTTTTAATACCTTTAATTTAAATTATCAGACACCCAGTAGTTCCCGAGAAATAAGTCTATATATTTCAACTTTAAGGGCCCGCCCCCTCGAAAATAGGCGTGACCGCCAACAATTTTTTTTGCTGTCATCTCCTCTAAAAGCCCTATTTGATGAATTTTTTTTTTTGAGCAAAGTCACTAAAACCGACTTGTTCCATGTTTTTTATTATATGTTGTGTTTGATTTGAAATGGTTTTTATATTTTTATATTATATTAATTCCAAATACATGTTTGTGTTTTCTTTCAAAATTTTGGTACTTTTGTAGCAAAAAAATTTTTTTAAACGATGTTTTTTCAGATATAAGAACCTTTTAAAAAAATATATATGGTAACGCTGGTTGCATACTATATAAAAAGTTGGTCACTGAACAACTGAACTAAACTAAATGAACTGAACGATAAGAACGAACAAGTGGTGAAATACTCTACAAGGTGGTGTTGAAACGCCAGCTGTTTTTTTTTAGTCGTGTTCGTTATGTCAAGTTGTGTTAAAAAAATAGCAAACGTATCAAGTTATACAAAAAAAAAGTGAAAAAACAATTGTCCATAAATTAAATTTATAAAACAAATTTATAAATTTTTTTAATTTAATCTTGAAATTAAAAAAGTTGTATGTATGTATGTATGTATTTATTTTTCCTGCAAAAATGTTTGTAAACAATAACCAGTTGTTTTTGACATTACAAACATGAAAGCAAAAACAAAAATATTATGTTGTTTCTGTTGCTTTTGTATTGTTGTAATATTGCCATCACCTTGTAGAGTTATTTCACCATGGACTGAACGACATCACATCGATCATATAAGTGAATAGTTCAATTGTCGTTCATGAGCGACACAACTCTACCATATAACTATATATGTATGTACATACATATGTAAATATGAATAGTATATGAACGTATGATAATAATAATTGATCTTAGAAATCGAAAAAGCAATTGTTACCTTCACAACATAATAATGAATTTGATTTATTACTTTTTTCCTTTTTGTTTGTTTCTATGTTTGGTGATATACATACTTTGTGTGGGGGGTTTTTTCTTCTTCTTCTTGTTCGAATCGGTATTGAAGGCCTTCTCCTCCGTCGATGAAACTACTCTGCCTTAGGAATTTTTTTAAGTTTATTAATTACATACATGTGATATATGTATGTACAGACATATGTATATCATTACATTAACCACACTTCAATTACAAAATTGTCTGTTCTATTTTTTTCATTTTCTCTCTTTTTTTATTTGTTCACTACCCAGCGGATTTTTTCCCCATACATCTTCAAACTGAGACCAATGACAATGTAGATGCGACTACTCCAAAGTCTGTATTTAGTTTCCAACTCTACCGACAATGTAAGCGAAGGTCGGATGGCTCCAATATTGTACTGATTCAAAGGGAACTTAAATATGTCTCAATGCAATTAGTCTTTTATAGTAGACATTGTATTAATATTAGATGGGTCCGATTAGGATCGATAATGGGATAAATTTGAACCATTAAATAATTAAATTAACTAAAATTTCAACAGAGTTTTTGTTAAAATATTTTTATTAATAAAAATAATTCATAAATAAAGGCTTATTTAGTAAAAAACAAAAATGGTGAAGAAAAAAAAAGAAATCTAATTAGTAAATTAAATCAATAAATTAAAATTTTCCGGGGTTTTTATTGTAACAGATTTTTTGGAAGTGTCTGGCTTTGTGAACTTTGAAGCAATTTCTAATGCTTTTGGCGTAATCCTTTTCATTTGATCCCTCGCATCGGGCAGCTTATGAAATAAGAGAAGAGAAAAAAAACTAAATTTTGTAACATGAAAAATCTAAACTAATATACATATGTATATGTGTATATACTATAATATAGACTTGACTATGGACTAGACTATATAATGAACTACACTTTACACTAATAGTTAGCAAAAACTTTATAAGTTAAAAAAAGTAATTTACCGAAAATGGCCATATTTAAAAGCTTAAATTCTTTAAACACCTTCTTATTTTGGGTGCCGTCATAATTGTATGATAATATAATGGAAATCTCAAGGATTTTACAAAAGTTTTCAGTAAGGCCTTCTGGTGAAATTATAATTTTAATAATGCTAACCTAATAGAAATCAAATTATCAGAAATAGTGGCCTAAATATCATATTTTTTAAACAATCTTACACATTTTTCGAAATATTCTTGAATTTTTTTCTCTACAATTTTCATTTCTTCCTCAGATTTAATTGGGAAGTTCTGCGTTTGGGGGAATCAATATGTTTGTCTTCACCATTTCTTTTAAAATTTTTTCAATTTAAAATTTAGTCCAATTTATGAATTATTTTATTTGCTTTGTCTGAAATAAGAAAAAACACAATAATTAATTTTTTTAATAATATTATAACTAGTATTTCGAATTACCTTTTGTTGAAATTTCATATTGTATTTTGTTAAAAAGCGCCATTTCTAAACAAAAAAGTATCTACTGTGTGAATAATAGGTATAAGGAGGAAATCATCATCGATCGAAAATGAAACATATTTATGTAGGATTCTTATTGGCTCAGCAGTTTAATGTCTTCAATAAAACACAAAATATTTAGTCATTTATTTTATTATACATTATATTATTCACTTAAGTCTAGGGGTAAATTATTAATTAAAAAAATAATAGAAACTTAACACAACTTTAATTGAACTTTACGATTATTAATAAAAACAACTTTAATTCAACTTTTCGACTTAACACTTTACTACTTGGATGCTGCTGGACAACTCAACCCTACAAAACGATGTCTGTCTGTCTAAACTATAATTGCCACTCGTCCGTTTTCGGTGTAATATAGTTGTAATTTTCCCTTACATCCCAGTCAATATAGGTCAGTTATTTTAAATACTAACACTCAGTAAGGTCTGCCAGATCTAGTAGTGTGACCAGGCTCTAAAGTTCTCAAGTCAAGGCATATTGATTATAAGGTAGTAGCAACAATACAACAAGTACAACAATACAAGAACAACATGGGTATTTGTTTTTGCTTTTTACTCTTTCATTGTCAAAAACAGCTGACTGAAAATTACAAACATTCGTTGTTTTTATTTGTATTTATTCAGGTCACTGATGGCAAACATGGTACAATTGTACTTTTTTTGATACATATTAAACACAGTTGGTACTACCACGAGTCATATGGTACAATTCCAAAATACTGTTTCATCAAAATTTGGTATTTCAGATGAAACAGATAAATATCAGCCATGTCACAGAATTTAATTCCGTTCGGAAGTGGAATTATTTCCGTATTTTGCTTCTAAAGAAAAAGTAAAACGAACAATTGGTTTCATTCCGAACAAAATTTTTCGTTTTGCTTTTTCTATAGAAGCAAAAAATGGAATTAATTCCACTTCCGAACGGAATTAAATTCTTTGACATGGCTGTATATCATATAAGTTACTATTTGTGTAATAGTGCAAGCAAAAGAGATTTTATTAAATTTCATGAACATTTTGGAACTGATATCAATTTGATCTTTAAATATGATGCTCTTTTCCTCTAATATGTTTTTGAAAGTCCTGTATTGTGGTAAATGGTCGTATGGGTTCCGTATTTTGAAAAGTCTTCATCCGAGCATAAAGGACCAGACTGAGCCGAAAAAACTATAGTCCTTTGGAGAGTGGTACCCAATTGATTACATTTGTAACATCCATGAAATGCATTGTGGCTAACTATTCCACATAAAAATGCACGGGCCGGACTATCACAAATGAATGCTATTACTATAATGTTCACTACCTAATCAAATGTTGATTTAGATCTAGTTCGTAAATAAGGTCGTCCATATTTGCGGTCTTTTTTCCCCAGATTAATCCCGATTAAAAAAATTCTGAGTCCGGAAAATTAGAAAAATGTCCCATAATTGGCCACAAGGTCGAACTCGAATTTTTATAAAGTTATTGATTGAAGTTGGAACGTTAAGGCCTTTTGACCGAAGAATCTCTAATAGCTCATTGCAGCATGTCTTACCTGGCAGGTGTTTCCTATACCAAGACGATAATTTGTAATTTAATCCTTCTGTATTTTCTTCAGTAACGGTCGCACTAGTTGATGGTTGATGAAATTCGTCGTGATCATTTTAAACAGTCCGTTGTAATATCTACAGACATATCTTTTTAAATCGTCTTAAATTTATTTTAATATAAAAACACACAACAACACTTACTATTTTTAATTTATATTTATTTATTTTATTTAATTATTTTTAATGTCACAATCAAGGTTAAACCACTTGTACTTTCAAAAACCCTTTACAATATGAAATTTTACTTTGAAAGAATAGAAAAAACAAAGAAAGACCAACAAATAAATAACGTGACAACGGCTAAACCAAAACAAACAACAAAACTATATTAACAATATGATACTATGTACATTACTTATGACCGAATTCTCGGTCATTAGTTAACCATTGGTAAACTAAAATACTAACTATTGTTTAACTATTACTTGGTATTTTTATGGCAAACTAAGCATTGCGAATAAAGAATCATTAGTTAAGCCTTTGCCATTAGCTAACTAATGACTGTGAATTTAGCCATTAATCATTCAATTCAGATGCAAGTACGATGACAACATTTTATTCGATTTTGTCTTGTTCTTTAATTCTAATATGTATTTAATTTTACAATGGAATAGCAATAGGACTCATCTGAATCGGATGCTAGTTATATGCTCTTAACCAATTTTATTTTTTGTTTTCCTATTGACATAATAGTATACATTTGGATGTGTTTTAAATTGTAATATCCTGCGGACTGCTGGGTATTCACTTCTATGCCTCTCTGATACCTATTCACAACTAAACCTTGAATATTCTGCTTATGTAATCAGGGTTACCGGATTACATAGTTTCTTAAAATTAAATAAGACACAAATAATTATGAACAAAATTGTTATCGCGTGAATGAACTCAAAAATATATAAACATAGCGACGAAACAATAAATCTAAAATACATACATATGTATGTATGTATATAATTTTTTTTTTATTTTTGCTTGACTTTTAAAAATATAAAACTAAGTTATATAATTAAAGTTCGAAAATTATTATGACAAATCGAAGGCACGTGTTAAATAGTATACAAGCAGTAATATTCGTTCTTATGAACAAAAGCTCCATCTGTGGCTGGGGGTTACTAATAGCCACACAATTTGATTTGATGGACCCTTCTACGCTGGGTGAGGGTCTACTTAAACTTTCCTATATAACTAAATTAAATATACATACATATGTACATACTAAAATATATTAGGATTCTCACCAACATACTCGTATGCCTTTGTCTTATTTAGCAGCATACCATTCTAGGAGCGCTCCGAAAAAGGAGTCAGAAAAGAGTCCAACAAAAGAGCATTTTCGGAACGAAAGAAAAATTTGCTTGTTACTGTCCTGAGTCGGCACGCAGTATGACTCAGAAATTCCACTTAAATATTTGTGTACCAAAGCGTTGTTATCCTGTTATTTGTGCTTTGAACAAAAACAAACAGCTTTACCACACAAGAATGATAAAAACAAGATTACAGAGCCAAAAAAAACTCATAAAAGACTCTTTTCTGACATTATCTAAGAGCTCTTTCAGAGCCCAAAAAAACCCTCATGAAAGACTCTTTTCCGACATTATCTAGGAGCTCTTTCAAACGGCCCATTTTCGAATGTAATGACCCTCTTTTCTGAAGATTTTTAGAGCAATAATGATTGTTTTTTGGGATCATAAAGAGCGTTAACGCTCCGTAAAAGGTGTCAGAAAAGACTCTTTTCGGACTCATATGGCTTGCTGGATTATATTTATATGTACTTCTGAGAGAATGAAGAAGTCTGCGTGTCAAAGCCTTATATTAAAATGCCGGAAATGATTCTAAATTCTAAGATGTCAATTAACCAGTGAAGATTTTATCACTCGCCTCGTTTAGTATGAGATTACAAGGCCGTATCTATACTCTTTATCAGAGTTCGCAAACGGACTTTTATTATTCATGAAGATGAGTAATCGAATAATAAATTTTTCCAACGTTGCACGTTGAGTTGAAATGGGTCCAAAGTGGCGCCTTATTGAAATTTTAGAATGAAGTTTTTGCCATAATGATTGCTATCGAATAAAACTAGATAAAATTCTACAGCAATACTTAAAATTTGAACCATCTAAGTTGTTGACGTCATCCGTAGTGAGCTGTCAAAGTTAGTTCTTATTTTCAACTTCAGGTATTTAAGTGTACAAAAAATGGTTTTGTGTTCAGGGTTTCATAGGTGATCCCCTAATACAACAATGGTAAAAAAATTGGAGCTCTAAGTTCTTTACAGAGTATTATACTGTTAATTGTATTTATTTCAAGTTTATTCCTCAACTTTGTTTTAATTAAAAAAACGTGTTGAAAACTTACGTTCAGCAGCTGCAGAACTATGTGGGAGCGAAAGTAAATTAAATACAAAGCTAGCAAGATCTCCAAAAATTTTTTGATTTAGTCCGTTTTTAATGGAATTAATTTGGTCCCAAAATAAATCAATATTTAAGTCTGCGAAAGGATTTATTTCTGTCAAGCGCAACAAGTTCCACTGAGTAATAATGATATCAGGGTCACAATCAACAAAGTTGGAAAATTTTAAAATTAAGGGCAATATAGGCAAGTCTTCTTTAGACAACATTTGACTTTATTAGACATATTTTCTTCAAGTTCTGCAGCTCTTACACCATTGACTTTGTAAAAACATGATAAAAAAAAACAGCCTCAAAGCATCCCACTATTCTATAATTCTTACAATAACTCCCTCTACAGAAAGTCATCTTGTATAGGAAACACCTAATATCTTATGCGATGGCATAGAACAGTATTCTTGAAATTCTTTTAATTCGGTTATTCTTTTTTGACTATATTTTTATTATTTTATAAATATGTACATACTTACATATGTATGTATGTATGAACACTAGTAGATTAAAATAAAATATTTAAATTTTTGCAGCTTTAAAAAACCACACAAATTTTTAATTCAATTAAGTTTTTATATTTGATTCTTGTACGAAAAGAAATAAAGTCGTTATAATTTGTTTGCTTACACCTATAGTTCATACACATAAACTTACAAGTGCGATCGTAACATGTAAACGCGTAAAGAAGAAAATAACAACAAACTTTATTTTGTTCTTGTTGCTGTTATGTTCACCATATTTTTACAAAGAAATCTTTAGCTAAGTTTAGACGATATGTTGAATCAGCATATATATGCTGACAGCCATGTGATTAAAATTAGCAGCAAATTCCTATGTCATATGTTAGACGTTTACACGATATGTTGAAAGTAGCAAATTTTCTGATGTCAGCATATGTCAGCAAATGAAATGTCAACATAAGAGTTAGCATACGATTTTTGTGTTTATACGATATGTGGAATTGTATGTGGTGCTACATATGCTGAGTCGTATAAACATTTGTTTGTGAAATTATTCAGTTTGACAACATTTTTTTATTATTATTTAACTTCTGTATTTTATGTGTAATTTTTGAAATAAAATTAAATAATAAAAATAATATCAATAAAAAAAAAACATAAATGATGACGTGGGAGGAAATTGGTCTAGCCATTGCTTGTACAGTGCTGATTTTGGATGACGATGAAGTGGAATTAAAATCAAAAAGACGCAGAGTTTGGCAAAAGAAATGGGTAGAACGACGAGAGGAAGAAAGTTATTGTGTTATCGTGATACACTATCCTACACAATCGTACGATTCATTCACTGGAAAATCTGACCGATTTCTATCACTCAAAAAAAAAAAATCGCAACAAAGTATGTCATAGGTGCCACACTAGTACACAAAAAGATGCAAAAACATATGTTTTGGTAATGTAAACAAACGCAGTGTGAATATAATAAATTGCATAAACTATACAAACAATTAAAAAATTTTAAACGTCTGTTCTGTAGATTATAATTTGTGATTTAAATCAATGAAGCCGACATTGTTGTTTTCTTATCAGCTTTATTAGAAAATACAACTCTGATCGCATATGCATATGAATTTGCCATATGCTGAAAAGCTTGCATACGCTTTTCAACAAATAACATATCTGTCAACATACGCAGGAAATTTGTCAAACACTAATAATATGCTGTTTACACGATATGCTAAAATTACCAACATACGTTTGTTGGCATTGTTAACAAAGTGTTAGCAAATGTTGTTAAACATACGTATGCTGAAAAAATTTTGCGTTTACACGATATGTAAGCACACTTGTAACAAATTTTTCAGCATAAATATGCTGATTCAACATATCGTCTATACTTAGCTTTTGACATTTGCTTTTCATGCTTAGAAGTAAATAGGGTTACCGACAGCTTAAAATTGTTGTGGTGACCAGTGTTCGGAGTTTCCTAAAATGTATTCTGACTTTCGATTATGTCTCCGCATTCAGTTACGTTACGATCGAAAATTGGTATTCCAAACAAAAACTGACTCGAAAGAACAAGAAGAAAACAGCAATGTTCACAAAACCAATTTGTTACTATGAAATGTGGAATAGAAATAAAAAAATGAGCAAGTTTGTTACTATTTTAATAACCAAAAGTCACAACAAACAATAAAAATAGGAAAATAAAAAAATGTGTGCGATTAATAAGGAGAAATAATAAAAATAAAATTACAAAAAAGACTTGTGAATTAATAAGAATAAAAAGGTAATAATTTTTGTTTGCAAAATATTTAAGTGCTAAGACTCCTGTCAATCCGGAGGTGGTATTTTTAATTTTTGTATTTGAAGGAAAAATGGAATCCATAGCAGTGGCTTTATTGGTGGAAGAGGAAAACAACGTGACTCAGAAAATACCTGAACTTCCTCCTTGGATCGTTTATTGTAGCCCCAAGCAATATCCTGTTTTGTTGACATTAAACTTTTCGTATTGCTCTGATGTCGTTGTTTTTGACCTGGAAAAATAAATAAATAGGCTGCTTTCCTGTTTGTAGTGACACTAATTCAAAACTCCTTCGTTCTACCATTACATATTTGTTTAATCATGTTCTTTGTTGCTGCATATCACCTCTTGGTTGGCCGTACAACAAAAATTTATATAAATCACTTTTTAAACATTTTATACTTACATTTTATAAATTAAACACTTTTTAAGTTTATAAAAAGACTAATCGAGAAAAATTCCGTTGCTAAAATATAAGCGTAGAAAAACGTAACAGAATACCTACAATCGAAAGAAACATAGCGGAAACGAAACTCTGAATACCAAATTTGCCAAACGGAGAAAATTTCGAATCGAAAGTCAGAATAGGGGTAATTGTCTTACTCTCAATGTTAACCATTTTTGTTGTTGTTGATATTATTGTCAATATATTTTGATATTTAATATAGATGGCTGTGTGAGTGGCGTTTGATCACCTATGTTCATGAGGGTGACCAATTTGCCAGAAAACAATAAAAATTAATAACTTACCAAATTCACGTGATGGTTTTACATCTTATACTAATTTGCCCGTACCGAGATAATCACGCCTATATAATAACTGATTTCAATCACGTACTTTGAGCAATCAACTTTTTTTTACCAATGCGTTTGACGTTTAATATTTTTTGAAATTAAACTGACTATCGTAATTTATATATGTTTCACGCGCCCATCTCTATTGCAGTTATTTTTGTGCTTGTTTTTATGTTTTGTTTTTCAGTGGTGTTTTTTGCTGTTTTAAAATTTATTTAAAAGTTTTTGTAAAGTGTGTATGTATTGTGTTTTGCATTAAATAAAGTAATCGGTATAAGGTAATTGGAAAGCCCATTAAGCAGTTAAATTAAATAAGAACAAATTTAATATTTTTAGGAATAAGTCTCAAAACTATTTTTATATTGCGCCTAGAACTATAAAACTTTATGAGAAATACCGCTTTAAATGGTTGGAAGGATAAAATCAATTTTCTTAAAATGAAAACCATTAAGCGCATAAACCCCAGCAATATGAGTTTTTTCAACCAAACGTTTGATAATTTTATTAAACAGTTTAAATCTCGATATAGTATATGTAAAAGGTACCATGATCGGTTTTTGGAATTAAATACTGAATGGCTAAATGCTTCTAACTCATTTGTTCCTCCACCAAATAAACGAGGACGCAAGGAACTTTCATTCGAAGATTGCAGTGCGAAAACTAAATCAAAGAAAACTAGAAGCATAGAGATAGTATTTATTATAGCAGGCTAAACCAAAACAACTAAGAGCAGAAGAAGCACTTAGCGTTTTAATAGAAGCAAAATTAACTCGACATAGTTATAATATTATAAGAAGGGTAGCTCCGGAAAAATTTCTTTCGTATACTAAAGTTCAACAAGCAAAACAAAGGTGTTATCCCAAACGAGATCAAATTAAATTTTGTGAAACTTCAGCACAAGTTAGTCTTCAAGGACTTTTAAATCACACGGTTGACCAGCAAAAAATATTCTTAAATTGGAAGCAATAAATTTTACTACTGCAACATCTACTGCTTCCTTTATGCATGATGGTTGATGGCATATATTCAGCAATTCTTGTTTACGATGCAGAAAGTCAAAAAAGTTTGCTCTATTTGTTAAGCAATAACTTCTCCTACAAGTTTTTATTGCTTCAAAGGGACCCTAAAATCAGTTAATAAGTTTTGTAGTAATTATATAAAAATTAATCGACCAGTGTTGTAATTTATTAAAATTTTGTTTATAATTTCAGGATGATTTATTATAACATAAAGTTAATTTTTATTTAAGTCGCCTTTTTGTTTTAGTATTATAAGAAATAATTAAAATAAAAAATATAGTATGTATTTAAAAATAGTTAGAATATTTGAAAAATTAGTTAAAAGTGAGTACTGTACTAAACCTATTTACTTTACATAAAACTTCCACAACAACACCCATTCTAACGGTTAATTTGATATGATAAATAAAATAACAGAGAACGTTTATGAGAATTGTGTTAAGAAAAAAAAATAGTTGACGAGTATTTAGTCTTTTACTTCGTTTTTATTATATCTTATTTTAGTGCTTAATCGATGCCCTAATAAAAGGTGAATTCATTTTTGGAGGCATAAATAAACAAAATATTGTAAACAAAAAACTTAAATCGAGCTTATCCGTAGATTCTACTGCTGCGCAGAAGCAAGAATGATAAGATAAAGATTACGCCATGCGCATGATTTCACGTTATGTGACGTAGAAGTTCCATTCTAAGGGTTACCAAGAATGTTTCATGTGTTAGCATTAAAATTTCTTGCGAAAAATGTATGTTTTATGTGATACAGTATTTTTCGGTTAAACCATCAGCAACGTGTTTAAATTTAATTTAAAATTAAAAACCAAATCTGTTAAATGTAATGCGATTGAATGTACAAATGTAATGTTCAGCTATTATTATTGTATTTCTATGTTATATTGTAATATTTATATTCTCTCAATTTTTGATTTATATGATTTAGTTTGTAAAAATTAAATAAAGTTATACTAAGCAATAATTTATATAATGTGTTTCACAAATTCTCAGTTCTGTACTGGAATATAAGACTGCTAAGTCTTTTGTATAGAACAACAAACTAATAAATGAGCAATTCCATATGAAAGCGATCACCTTTTGGACGACCCCTCTCCGATTTTAAAATAAATAGTCTCAATCGATTGCCCAGCAAAAAATAATGTACCTACATATTTTTTTTTTATAGTAACTGGTTTAGTGGTGGTGTACACCACTGTCATGTGACAAAATTGAAGAATTCTTCATTGAAAGTTGTTTTAAAAAAAAAAACTACTAAAGCGATCGCAACGAGTGATAGCACGTTGGAAAGGTATTGAATCAGGCTTTAATTGAAAAAAAAAAATTTCCTAATTTTTGTTAGAAATTTACCTTTAAATTTTCCCATGAAAATTAAATTTTCCGATTTTCCACAGAAGCTCCTAAATTTTCCAGCTAATTTTTTTTTGGATTCCTCATAATTTTTGCTTTAAGAATCAGCAATAACAAAATGGGCCCCGACTCCTTGTTTGGACAGGAGAAGAGCATTTAAAAGACCACCTTGTTAAAAATACATTTTAAAAATTATTTTACAGTTAAAAATACATTTATGAAGAAAAAATCTTTCTTATTTTGCTGCTTATACTTAATTACAATATTTATTAAAAATTTCAATTGTCTTGGCATCATTATAAAATTAAAGTAACTTTAAATTTAGCATGTCGGCAGACGAAGAGTACCGCTTTACATTAATTGACATATCAGAAATATTTGGTATGAAGCAATGAAACTTTTGCGTTCCAGTTATAGTTTTGACATTATTATATCTGTTTTTAATTCGTCGCTCCATGGCATCGTGTTCTTTTTGAGTGCATAAAACTGCAATTTCCTTGCTTTGAATCCACGAAAACAAATGTTGTACATTTAAGATCTGGTCAGTATATGGCCTTTGCAAACTTGCCTTAGTCGCCATGCATTTTAGGGTTCCCCCTAACGCATCGCATGGGCCCTTACCGTGGGACGTCGCGAAAAAGTGCCACTCGACCTTGCAGTTTTGTTCTTCTTCAAAGATTGTAAAAATTTTTTTTATTTTTGTACTGCGAAGCCGCGCCGTCTGAGAAAAACGTTACTTTGTCGATTGCATCGAATTTTGATCTTAAGAATTCAAACAGTTTCATTTGAAATAAATAAACGGACACATAATTATGAGCTAAACTCTCCGCGACAACAACAAGGCTTACGGTCTGTAGTTCGTTATGTTCGTTTTTGAAGTAAATGCAAAAAGGATGCACCGTGCACTGGTCGTTTGCCCAGTGATAAGCCTGAATTTCATCCTGAACGAGAAAAGTGTAATTCTCGGCAAAGTCGCTTATCACAATGAATTCATTTTGGGATAATTTCTCCTTACTTTCCTTTAGAAATTTCGATTGCATCCCGGATATGAAATGGTGCGCCTTCAGTTCATTCAACTTGAATCCGAATTCCTCGATGAATTCCGGAATCTGCTTTACCACGGTCTCAAGGGAACATCTGCCGCTGCTAATTATCCACTGTTTGAAATGCACCTCCTGAATTAACAGCTGTTCAAACTTTTCCGCCAAATATTGCTCTAGCTTGTCAATCTTCGGACAATTGTCGCATTTGGACAGATGACAATTCTCCGTGGGGTACGCGCACAACCACTTCGACAGGAGGTCCCTATATGTTTCAATTTCACCGTGAAATACTTTCAATTTCTTGCATGGAAAGAAAATTAATTTGATGTTTTGATGAAACATGCAAACGCAGACTGAATGCGTTCCGTGCCTGTCTAATGTCAGCACGAATTCTTTTGGTCGTAGGATGGCAAACTTAGAAAATCCCACTTTTTCTGCTGGGCATGAACTGATGGTATGCTTCGGATAGATTACATAATAATAATCTGCGCTGCTTGTGTACTTTTTCTCCATCTTCACGTGTGATAACATAGTCACGTGTACCTGGGCAGGCGCGGCTGTTGTCATCATTGCAGTAAAAATCTTGAATCAATTTCACCGTTGCTTCGCTGAGGGTCCTTGAGCCAAATTTCTTGGTGGGAGTCGCCAATATGCCCTTCTGTCGAACTAATTCTTTGCTTCTTCTCGCGATGTAAAAAGATGTTTGAAACTGTTCAGAAATCTTGCGTATAGACCATGATTGAGGCAGCACAGATAAAATGAGATATTTCTCCGGAAAAGTGGTCGTTAAATTGAATTTTCTTTTCAACTGCTCAATCATTTGTTTGCCGTCATCAACGTCATCTGCTTGACTGCATTCGTTATCAGAGCCTTCATCAAATATTGTCGCGATTGCACTCACAACCTTGCCTTTTTTCTCTTTCCTGTATGTTTCACTTCGCAACTTTCTTTTTCTAATAGGCGTTTCACCTAAAGTGGTAATAGCCTCATTCAAAGGACTCAAAGACATATGGACCATCGGAATGTCTGCCTCACTATCAGATGAAACATTTTGTTCACTTGTCATTTCACTCTCGGATTGTGGCTGCATTTGTTTCAATGCATATGCTTGTTGAGACAAATCGATTTTACACTTGGGGCAAATGAATTCTGCTTCTTCACCGTATTTTATATTTAATTCATTCATGTATCGCTTTGAAACACCAGTTAATTTTAATACTTTTATCTTTTTCGAACGATGTCCACTCTTGTTAAACGGATTGCAGCAAAATTTATTCATTTTACTTTAAATTGTCTTTACAGCTTCACTCTTTACTTTACAAAAAAAAAAACACTTTAACACTTTCACGTTTAGTATTCAACTGAAATTTGACTCAGAGTGTGTGAAGTATTTATATTTATTTTTTGTTAAAAAATAGGTAAAAAAATAAGCAAATATCGCTTTTGCTTTTCTTTAATAGGAAAATTTGCGTGAACTACTGGTCATAAAATGTT
Organism: Bellardia bayeri; assembly: GCA_950370525.1. NCBI lineage: Eukaryota > Metazoa > Arthropoda > Insecta > Diptera > Calliphoridae > Bellardia > Bellardia bayeri. The sequence continues at coordinate 37,605,675 of OX493268.1, read as the reverse complement.
TTTTAAAGAAGGACTTAATTGGTTACTGCCAATAAGCCGACCACAAGTCATAAAATGTTTTGTAAATTTTTTAAATTACCAGGTAATAAATATTTCCCCATATTTATGGAAAATCCGTGTTTTATGACTTGTTTCTGCACGTGTCATTTTAGGCGAAATATTTATTACCTGGTAATTTAAAAAATTTACAAAACTTTTATGACCTGTAGCCTGAGTTGGGTTTGGTGTGCCATTACATGCCACTGCTGCTATTATCCATGGATTTATGGCCGATCTTGTGAAGGCAGGCAGACCATATTCACTACACACTCAACTTGGGGCTCTTAAAAAAAAATTGATTTTTTTCTTCATAAATGTATTTTTAACTGTAAAATAATTTTTAAAATGTATTTTTAACAAGGTGGTCTCTTAAATGCTCTTCTCCTGTCCAAACAAGGAGTCGGGAGCCATTTTTTTATTGCTGATTCTTAAAGCAAAAATTATGAGGAATCCAAAAAAAAAATTAGCCGGAAAATTTAGGAGCTTCTGTGGAAAATCGGAAAATTTAAAGGTAAATTTCTAAGAAAAATTAGGAAAATTTTATTTTTCAATTCAAGCCTGATTCAAGACCTTTCCAACGAGCTATCACTCGTTGCGATCGCTTTAGTAGTTTTTTTTTTAATCAACTTTCAATGAGGTCCCTTATGAAGAATTCTTCAATTTTGTCACATGACAGTGGTGTACACCACCACTAAACCAGTCACTATAAAAAAAAAAAAATATGTAGGTACATTATTTTTTGCTAGGCAATCGATGAGACTATTTATTTTAAAATCGGAGAGGGGTCGTCCAAAAATTTCCCAATTTTGATCGTTTTTATATGGAATTGCTCAAATAAATAAATACACATATGTATAGGTACACTTTTTTCTGTTACTTGCATTTTTTCGTTTAAGGTAAAAAAAAATTATTTTGAAAAACTTAAATTGCACATATGCGATTTCTTTTAATTCATTAGTACATAGTTCCAATTATGTGTGATTTCTGTAATTGAACAAACTGTTCTATTAAACGACATTCTTGTAATTGAACGAATTGTTCAATTAAGCGGGTATCGGTTAATTGGTTCCCCGGTTAATTGAACAAAAAGTTATGGAAATTTTGATGTGCAATTAACCGAAAAATACTGTAGTAGGCAACCTTGAAATTGAGAGTTCGAAAATAAAAGCTGTTTAAAAAAGAAAAACAAACACAAAAAAAACAACAAAAAATATAAACATGAAGTGTGCAGTGAGCAAAACAAGAGTAAAAAAACAATTGAGAAAAAATTAGCCAATAGAAACACAGAACGTGTGACGTCACAGTTCCAAAATGCGCAGAACATTTTAAAATTTTATGCGCGTTGGCGTAATCTTTATTTTATCATTCTTGCGCAGAAGCACTAATGTAAGGAGAATTTTTTTATAATTTATTTCTCTTTTATACGCGAACGTAAATTTTTTAACGAAGATCTTGATGATGCAATATGTACATATTCATAGAAATTTAATTTAGTTCAATGTTCGCGTTCTTTGAAACACGTACATAATAGCGCATAAGTGAAAGTGTTAAAGTAAAAAAAGTATAACGGGTTAAAAAACAAACACATTTACATACATACAAAAGGTAAGTTAAAATTTGTTTACTTAAATATATTTTTTTTAATTTGATCAAAGGGCAAACAATTGTTTAACCTTTAACTACGGAGGTAAAATATTTTAGCGTATATACTGTGGTGGTGGTAAATTTTACCCCTTTTTAATTTTTAGAAAATTTTGACAAAACAACATTTTGTTTTGATTTATTTGCTTTTATTTGGAATTAGATAACACATTTTTAAATGAATAAAGTAATAAAATAAAGAAATCAAACTTCTAGTTAAACAAAACAAGGATTTTATTTCATATTAATTTTTCTTAAAACTAAAAAAAGTAACAAACATAACTTTAAAAAAAAGTATAAAAAAAAAAGAAACAAAAACATAAAAGGCATTTTTTCACAGCCAAATGTATAACATTAATAATAAAAAAGAAATCAAAGAAAAATTATATTGGAAAAAAAATTGAGATCAATGCATTTGTACTGAATTTTTAATTGTCTAATTTATAACTAGCAAAATCCACGCATACGCGTTTACTGCATCACATACACATAGGCTTGCAACAAAGCAGACAAACATGTGTAGGCTTTCGCTTTAACCTGCTAGGGCAGATGTAGCACAGCTTCCTGGCATTTGTGGTCGGCTCTACTGGAGGGGGAGTTACGGAATCTGGTCCTAAAATGCTACTTATGTTATCACGAAGTAACTTAGGTAGTCGTTGGTTATGCTCTCGCCTTTGCAAGTGTGGTAAAACTAATTGTCGGCCTAGACTTTTTAAAAAGTATGCTCTCGATTTACGATCAAACTCTTCAGAAGATTGGTATATTACAAAAGCATTTGCAGCACATATATCCACTAATCTATAAAAAATTGCAAGTGGCCAGAAGAATACCAAAGAACGCTCGTAATTCAATAAGATTAGGATTTTTCATTTCACTTTTTTGAAAACGATCGAATTTAGCTTTTAGTTTTGCATTTGTATGCTCAAGAATTATGTTTTCTATATTTCTATCGAAAAATCTTGACCAATATCCAATTATTCCATTTTCGGGATTCTGCTGCAAAGCTTTTGGCAAGCGGACGATGTTATGTAGTGGAGTTTTGCTGCACCGTGAAGGTTCCTTTGCTGACCACTTGCACCCATTTTTTCCATAAAAATAGTTTGTTATTGGCTCAGTTGCGTCTTCTCCATTTTCTTTTGCAATACTTTGGCAAATTCCGTCAATAATATCTTCAAATTCACTGCCTGCTTCATCGTTTATGCTTATTACATCATCGTGATCACTTTCTTGAACGCAAAAATCAGGATCTGCAATTTCATCAACGTCGCTTATTTCGTCCTCATCTTCCAGCAATCTGGCTATCTCTAAATCATTCATTTTCCTCGAATTTGACATAGTCTGTAAAAATAAATTGCAATAAACTGTTGGAGTGGTGAAAATGATTCCATGAAAAACTAACGCTAAACCTGAGGAGTGGTATTTTATTTTACACTAAATACTTACGCTAGGTCTGATTATTTATTTATTTATTTTTTGCTTTTACAGAAAATGTTTATAAAGATGAAATGTTGACCAAAAAGGGCTTTTTTGAAGAAATAAGAAAAGGAATACGCTTATCTAAAACAGACTTTATAAAGATGTATCCATAAAAAAAAAAAATCAACAAAATAGTTATATTTTAAATGATGATCAGAACAATTCATCTACTAATGGTAAAAATAGTATTAACAATATTAATAGAAAACAAAATGTATTATCTGTAATGGACCTTTACCTATTTTTTATAAAAATTTAGTCTTGTAAATATTGTATTTGATTTTTTTGTTATTGTCATTTTATAATTTAAATGTCTTTATCAAATACAACCATTACTAAGGTTATTTGTATAAACTTTATCAATGTTAATACTAAGTTTTCTTAATGATCTCTTCTTTAATATAATAAAAATAATGATATATAAAAACCAACCTCTGTTTATAATAATTGTTAGGAGAAAGTGCTTCATAAAACATTATTTGAATGTCTTCTTTAATATATATAAAAGAAGGAGTGATACAATCACTTTTTGTAAGGCAGGATTTATCTTCATAATGGATGCAGTGTAAAATGCACCTAAAAAATGCTTCTTCGAATGCATGATATGATCAATTATTCAATTCTCAATTATATGCGAGTATTTTTATGAATGAAATCAGGTAATATTGCATTGTATGAAAAATGCTTATTTTGGATTCCTAAAGCAGAGCCTCTACGCGAGGAATCCCATACAAAAATCATGTAATCTTTCATAAGAAGTGGAAGCACTAGACAACTGCTTCTTGCCTTACTATACTGCTTCTGAGGAAGCATCATTTTTTGCTGGGTGAGACTAATTATGCTGCTAAAATTAGAGCTGTGTCGTTCATGAACGAACGGGTTAAAATGAACGGATCACTTCATTGAACGGAATGAGCCGGTCATTTAACTGAACGGGTTTCGTTCAATAGTGTACGGATCAATTTCCTTCAGGTATTTTTACTCGTTCTTTTTATATCATGTTAATTTATTTCAGCTGATTGTGTATTAATAAGAGTTGCTTATTGCATCATGGTTGTATATATACTTAAGTTGAAATTTCATTTAAGCATCGGTGTGGCATTGCCATCATTCGTTTTATTTGAATTAACAGTCCTCATAAAATTTGATTTTTGTTTCAAAATATTTCTTTTTTAATTAAAAAATATTATTCAAATTAATAAAAAAAAAAGTAAAAGTAATTGAATGTAACTTAAAAAACAAACAAACAAACTAAAAAAGTAAATTTTAAGTGATTAAAAATAAAATTACAAATGTCACAACGAAAAAGAAGCGAAATTTGGATTCATTTCACGAAGGATGGAGAAAATCGGGCAAAATGCAATTATTGCAAAAACTCCTTAAGCGTTACAGGTGGATCTACTGGAAACCTCAGTCGACACTTGAAGTCCAAACACCCATCACAGCCTCGGTTATTACAGCGCCAGATAGCCACATCATCATCAGCTCAGCAACAATGTTCTACAAGCTCGCAATACGCCATCCTTCAACCGTTTTCAAGTTCGGAACCGTCTACTACAGGCAGTTTATTCATAAGCCTCCTTCCATTAGAAAAGTGCAACGTAAAGATAGACTGGTGCTAAAAGCTGTTGCACAAGGCAATCACTCGCTTCGCTTTATAGACGAGCCAGCAATAAGAGAGCTGATAACTGAAGTCTCACATTATCCAGGATATCAACTTCCAACCAGAAAAACCCTGCCGAAGAACTTGCTTCCAAGTGTTCACATGGAAATACTCGAAATTGTCAAATTGAAAGTTCAAAAAGCAGTGGCAGTGTGTCTTACAACAGATGGATGGACATCCAGGACTAACGCCAGCTATGTAGCGATAACAGCTCATTTTATTGATGAAAACACGCAATTACAATCGTACCTAATTGCGTGCGATGAGTTCCCAGAAAGACACACTGCCGAAAATTTATGCTCATTTTTAAAAAATACTATGGCAGAGTTTGAAATTTCAAATAAGGTAACGGCCATAGTGAGTGACAATGCTGCAAATATTCTTGCAGAAGTTCAACAAGGGCAATGGAGAAGCTTGGGTTGTTTTGCTCATTCTCTCAATTTAATTGTGCAATCAGCATTAGGTGAAGTTGGAGAAACACTCACAAAAGTGAAAAAAATTGTTGAATATTTCCACGGAAGTTCACAGGGCCTTAGTAAGTTTTTTGAAATTCAAAGGCAAATGGGATTACCAGACCTTAAGCTTAAGCAAGACGTGGAAACCAGGTGGAATTCAACTTATCTAATGCTGGATTCTCTCCACACAAAAGATGCGGTGATATCAACGCTGTCTTTGAAATGTCCTGATTTGTTACCTTCCTTACAAGATTGGGATTATATTAAGGAAATTATTCCAATTTTAAAACCCTTTTATGTAACAGTAACAGTGGAAATAAGTGCCGAAAAGAATGTTACATTATCAAAAATTATAGTCATTTGTAACATTCTTGAATGCTTTATGCCAAAATATGTTACAACTAACACAAAAATATCGGCACTGGTTTCAAAACTCAAATGCGATTTGAAATCTCGTTTTGGGGAGTATGAAAGGAATGCTTTGTATTGTGAGAGTACGATTTCGGATCCCCGGTTCAAGCAAAAAGGTTTCAAAAGTGAACAGTGATACCAAAATGCCGTAAAAAGCTTGAGAACAAAATTGTGCACAATAACCTTGCCAAATATTAGTACTGATGATACTAATCGTCAAGAAAGTGTTTCCGTAAGTGGTATGGAGAGATTTAGCTTTTGGACCGAATACGACAAAGACCATACTAAAACGGTTCGTCCCGATAACAATTCTGCCGCAGCTATAAGAGAGGTGGACAAATATCTTAATGAGGAATATTTCGAGAGGACGCAAGATCCGTTAATTTGGTGGAATGAAAGAAAAATGTTGTATCCACGCGTTTATGCTTTTGCTCTTAAAAGACTCTGCATAGCGGCCACTTCAGTACCTTGCGAGCGAATCTTTTCATCAATGGGACAAATTTTAAATAACCGCCGGACATGTTTAAAGTCAAAAAAAGTGTCAAGTCTGATTTTTCTTCAGAGAAACATGTAATTTTGAAACTTAGTTTAAAGGTAAACTGCCTACAAATAATTAACAAAATTTCAATAAACTATAATTGTGCTATTTCTTCTCTTTTTCAGATTAAAAAAGTTACGAAAAGTATTAATTTTAACCTTAATAATTCCAAACAAACAATAGTACCTTATGTACTCGTAGTTTTTAAAGTATGCCAGTAGAGTGCCTCCGCCAAAAAAGTCCAATATTCTTGTAAAAGTACAAAATTATTTTTTAAAACTTTTTTGTTATTATTGTGAACTTTAATTTGTCATTTTCATTTCATTTTTATGTAATAAATAATTTAAAAGATATTATAAGCTTTTATTTCTAGACAAATGGAATACTCGTAGCCGACTAGTGAATGAACATACAGATAAGCATGCGAATGAACGTTTTCGAAAAGTCTGTAAGGAAATAAATTAGAAAATAAATATGTAAATTATATTTCAATATAAAGAAATTTACAAAATCTTATAATTGTTGATGTTTTTTACTTACCTCTTCTTTTCTTGGCCATACCTTATGTACATAAATGTGATTGTGTATTTTTTTTGTTTTCAGCTGATGTTGATCAAAAGACAAGAAGAAAATCACATTCAATAAGGGTTGTATTCATTCGTTCAAAGTGAACGATTGAACGAATTGAATGAACGAATCAGTCTTGAATAAATGAACGAAAATGTTATATTTTAACAGAAAAAAAAATTATCAAACTTAGCCTTGTTTTCAAAGTGGGGTTTTGATGGAAGCTCCGGACATAGTTCGTATAAACAGGCTTTTTATAGTTCTAATGCAGTGTTTATAACATCCATCGGTACCACTTAAACTTGTTAGTGGAAATGAAGTAGTTTGGAAAAATCCTCGTCCTTCATCAACAAGATTTTGTAGGCCTTTAAAAATAGAATACACCAAAGAAACAACAAGTGTATCGAATTTAGAAAAAAATAGGGTCGAGGATGAAAAGAAAATCTTGAAGAAACGTTAGTTTTAGTTGGAGAAAATTCCTTAAAGGTTCATCACGATTTGTTTTTAATAATGATAGATGCAAAAGTGTGCAACGCAATAACGGGTACGAATTCCACGCAAAAGTGTTATGTATGTGGCGTTACAAGTAAGATGTTCAACTCAGTTGACAGCATGATTGTTAGGGAAGTTAGAACTGACACTTTAGAGTTTCGATTTTTTGAGTGCCTTCTCCACCTATCGTAAAAAATTCCAATTAAAAAATGGCAAGCATCAGATGAGGACAAAAAAATTGTTGCTGAAATAAAATTACAAATTCAGAAAGAGTTTCGTAAAAGAACAGGTTTAATTGTTGACCAGCCAAAGCCGGGCTTTGGTAACTCTAACATTACTTACATTTTTAATACACGGCCCGGAGATAGTACAACACGCGCGTTTACTAATAGGAGAATTATCAGAAGAAGCTCAAGAAGCAAGGAATAAAGACTTTAAAATCTACAGAGAGCACTTTGCTCGAAAATGCAGCCGGGAAAAGTCGAATGAAGATATTTTTAATAGATTTCTATTAAGTTCAGACTCATTTTTATTGAGCATTATAAGGCAATATAAACAAAAAAAAGAAAGAAAATTTATCGAAGTCAGAATTAGATCTATTAGTATTCCACGGATAAATACCTCGCCAAAAATGTCCAAATTTGTTGGGTATTTATCCGGGGAAGGTATTTAAACGTCCACGTTTATTTACCTCTCAGAGGCACTTATACGAATATGCTTAATTTTATTTAAGGGATAATAATTTAATTCAATTCACTACACTTGCTCACTTATTTTAAAATTTAATATTTTTCCCACCAACACTGAATGAAAACAATTAGGTATGAAGTTAACAGGTGCGTATAAAAGTTCTGGAAAAGTTGTCTAAAAAAGGCACTTTGACAAAAATCCAGGAATATATCAGTGCTGGGATTTTTTTTATTTAATTGCTCAAATTGGGTATTTATACGAAATTTAAAAAGTTGTGTAAAAAAGATATTGTATTAAGGTAAATAAACGAAGATGAATCAAGGAATATATCAGTGTTGGGAAATTTTTTTTGAGGTAATTACCCAAATTGGGTATTTAAGCGAAAGGTATTAAAGCGCATAGTTTTGTTTGAAAAAGTATGAAATATTTATGGGGATTTACAGTACGAGGTAAATAAGCGAAAAAGGCAATTAAGCGTCGGGATTTAGCCGTGGTATACCGTCTTACCAAAAATTTCTCAAGAAAATCGTGATGATGATGATAATAATCATGATGATGATACAGATGACAGTAATTGTAATGATGATAAAGACTATGATAGTTCAAGTGATGAATAAAAAATAGAGAATATTCAAATAAATTACTTTAATTAAATAAAACAAATAAAAATCCATTAAAAAAACGTTAGAAGTTTTGTTTTTTTGCCTAATTAAGGTATTGTTAATACAAACAAGTAAGAGTGCTATATTCGGCTGTGCCGAATCTTAAATACCCTCCACCTAAACTTAAAAAGAAATAAAAAACTACACTGTTTATAGGACTAGAATATCCTTATTCTGTGTTTTCTATTAAGTCTTAGTGCAAATTTAATTATTATTTTATATATTGTTTGAAAAATAATTTTACGACCAACATAATTTATGGTTAATATTTTAAAATTTTATATAATTTTCACCATTTTTAATTGACTTATTTACCAATTCTTACCATAATTTACAGAGTTTGTCTGATGTTCATAATAATCTTGAGTGTAATTGAACAAACAGAGTATAAAAAAGGGGAACAATTCAGTTTTAGTGACTTTGCTCAAAAAAAAAAAACAAAACTTCATGAAATAGGGCTTTTAGAGGAGATGCCAGCAAAAAAAAATTTGTTGGTGGTCACGCCTATTTTCGAGGGGGCGGGTCCGTAAAGTTGAAAACATATAGGCCTATATCTGGGGAACTACTGGGTGTCTGATAATTTGTAATACATTAAATAAAAGGTATTAAAAATACCTTTCCAACGATATATATCATGATTATAAAATTAGGACCGAATATGGGTTAAATCCGAAAATAATATTTTTTGACCCGAATGTATTTGTTTTTTGGAAATGGTTCTTATATGGCAGCTATGGCAAATTATGGGCCGATCTTCTTAAATTTCGGAACAGTCATTTTCATGCATATGAGGATATTTCACGTCGAATTGCAACATAACAGTATATTTAAGATATATATTAGTATTAACGTGGATTTCGCAAGTGGACCTTATAATATATGGGGGACATAGTCAAATATGGACCGATATTCTCAAAATCAAGCAGTTTGATTTAGGCATGTATGTAAATGATCCGTGTAAAATTTTGGATTGGTACCCTTATATATAAGAGATTAAAGTGATTTTCGGCCCAAAATTCACAAACTTTTGTAGGATGATTTTTGTATATACGTGTGGTATTGTCTATGTCTCTTTATTTAATGACGCTTTATATATCGGTGTTGTATAATTCAAATATATCTTAATGTACTAAACTTAATATATAGTGTTGGAAAATGCTATAACACGTAAGCTATGTTTAGTTTATTTATAACAGAGTTATAAATGATTGTAAACATTAACCCATTATCATAACATCATTAACATTTTCATTTAAGTTCTCATGAACAGTTTTGTTTAAATTTACATTAACATTTTCATTTAGATTTCTAAAATTATTTTCATTAACATTTTTGTTTAAATTTTCATTAACATTTTCACTTAGATTTCCAAAAATATTTTCATTACCATTCTTGTTTAAATTTCCATTTAGATTTCTAGAATTATTTTCATTAACATTTTTGTTTAAGTTTTCATTAACATTTTCAAATTCAATTTTAATATGTTGTCTATTTCTTCTATAGGTTGCACCTTTTTGGTCCTGAATTATAAATGATCTAGGTTCTTTGCAATGCTGTATTACAGTACCCTTATACCATATAGATGTTGGTGTTCTTTGGAACATTACCTTTTGACCTACATCTACCGGTTTTAGATTCTTTGTCGTTTTGTTGTAATTTTTCATCATACTTTTCTTTCGATTATCTATTTGCCTGGTGATGTCTTTTGTATTTACTACTTTTTGTTTTAAATTTTTTAATAGACATGGTAATTTAGTTCTCAGTGCTCTACCCATTAATAATTCTGACGCACTTGGGAAATCTCCTTTACGAGTTGTTCTATATTGTAATAGAGCCATATAAGGATCAGACGATTCTTCAAGGCTTTTGCACAACATTTTTTTGACTGTCTTTACTGTACTCTCTGCTAAGCCATTCGACCTAGACAGATAGGGACTTGAAGTAATGTGTTCTATTTCCCAATTTTTACAAAAATCTGAAAATTCCTTCGAATTAAAAGGGGGTCCATTATCGGAAATAAATATTGCTGGTATTCCATGCCTGGCATAAATAGATTTGAGTTTAGTTATAACTTTTTACTATCATATCCAGAACTTAAAATATCAATTTCCACGTATTTAGAATAATAATCTACTACTAACAAATACATAGTTTTGTTAAATTCAAAGAGATCACAACCTATTTTGTACCATGGTATTGTTGCAATTTCATGAGGTAACAGTTCCTCTTTTGCATTAGATTTTTGATATTTTTTACAAATTTCACAATTTAATACCATTACGTTTATATCATGATTTATATTTGGCCAGAAAATAGATCATCTTGCTAAGTTCTGACAGCGTTATATACCCATGTGTCCTTCATGCAAGTATGACAACATTTCTTTTCTAAGACTTTTAGGTATTAGAATTCGATTATTCATTAGTAAAATACCATTTAATTGTGATATTTCATCTCTTATAGGAAAGTATGGTAATAAAATTGGATTTACCTTTTTCTTATCAGTAGGCCATCCATTTTTTATACATTCCTTTAAACTTTGAAAAACATCATCTATTTCTGTGGCCTTTCTTACTTTTTCGACCGCAATGTCAGATAAACTATTTTGAGACATGATGAAGTTACAATGCAAATCAATTTCTTTATTCATATCTAATAGAGTATGTTCCTTAAGTGGAGCCCTTGAAAGAGTGTCGGCAATATAGAGATATTTTCCAGGCTTATAAATTACTTTTATGTTGTATGTTAATAGACGCAGCATAAATCTTTGCAAGCGAGCTGGAATCTTATAAAGTGGTTTTTCAAATAAAGTTGCCAATGGCTTATGATCAGTTTCTACTATAACATGTACACCATATACATATTGGTGAAAACGAGTACACCCAAACAAAATCGCGAAAAGCTCTTTCTCAATTTGAGCATAATTAGACTGACAATCCGTCAAAGAGGCTGAAGCATATGCAATCGGATTATTGTCATGCATAATTGTGGCTCCCACAGCAAATTTTGACGAGTCCACAGACAGTTTTACCTGTTTCCTTGGATCAAAATATACTAAAACTGGCGAAGCAGTTATTTCTTTTTTTAAATTTAAAAATTCATTATTTTGTTCAGTATTCCACTGCCATAAACATTTTTCTTTAGAAGTTCCCTTAAATTTTTAGTTTTAGCAGACAAATTTTGAATAAATGAGCCTAAATAGTTAACCATGCCTAAAAACCTTTGAAGATCCCCTACATTCGATGGTTCTGGCAACTCTATGATTGCCTTGATTTTGTCAACATCTGGTTTAACACCATCACTATTAAAAATATGTCCAATAAACTTTATTTCCGTTTTCAAAATTTTCGATTTTGACTTATTAAATTTCAAATCACGTTTTCGGCATGAATGAGAAAATCGTCCATATAGATGATTAACCCATCTATATCTCCAAATAATCTCACCATTTCCGAGTGAAATATTTCTCGGGCAGCGTTAATGCCGAATGGTAAACGCAAAAACCTATACCGACCCATAGGGGTATTAAAAGTACACAACTTTGATGATGCTTCATCTAATGGAATCATCCAAAATCCTGAATTAGCATCCAGGCTACTAAAAAATTTTGAGTCTGTTAATCGGGACCTACACTCATCAATATTAGGAAAACTGAACCTCGGTCTAACTATAACTTTATTCAAGTTCCTTGGATCAAGGCACAAACGTAGACTACCATCGGGTTGAGTTACCAAAACTATGGAATTTACCCATTCAGTAGGTTCATTTTCTTTAACAATAACGTTTAATTCTTCCATTCTAGTTAATTCCTTTTTTAAAGGCTCTAAAAGACCCAATGGGACTCGGCGAGGTGCTTCCACTATAGGTTCTCTATTTTCTATTATTTTTAAACTACATTCTTTTTTTAATTTACCAAGACGCAACGCTACCTTGCGTGCGTCCGGCTGTGTATCCTGTGCTGATGCGCTCATAAATATTTTAAAATTCTGGCTCCAATTTTTCCACTCTGCTTAAATTTGGAGCATTTATATTCAGCGGCGATAGTGATGTAGATATTGATATTTTTTCATTTATATCTGCAGCTTTTTTATCTGCCACATTTATCATTATAAAAACACTGACTTATATTAATTGATTTTTAATCAATATTAAACACGAGGGTTTCTAACCTTTAAACCTGACACCATGTGGTATTGTCTATGTCTCTTTATTTAATGACGCTTTATATATCGGTGTTGTATAATTCAAATATATTTTAATGTACTAAACTTAATATATAGTGTTGGAAAATGCTATAACGCGTAAGCTATGTTTAGTTTATTTATAACAGAGTTATAAATGATTGTAAACATTAACCCATTATCATAACAATACGTAAATGATCTGTGCAAAGTTTTGAGTCGATACCGATATTTATACAATATATATAGGGATAAATGTCTTTTTCAAATGTGGTCCTTGTATGGGAGCTATGACCAATTCTAGGCCGACCACCATAAAATTTAGTACAACAATTTATTTGCCTATAAAGATTATTCATGTCAAATTTTAGCCGTTTAACATTATTTATATCTTTTTTATATGTATTTAAGTGAATTTTGGAAGTGGACTTTATATGGGGGCTATGGTCAAATATGGACCGAACTAAAAAAAATTCCGTTTTACGATTTATTTTGCATAAATTGCTGAATTTTGCCTTAATATTCCAATTTTATAGGCACTTATGTATAATTGAGCAATATTTCGGGAAGATTTTTGTGTTTGGGGGCTATGAGAAATAATGGACCGATTCATACTATTTTCCGCACACTTTCTTCTATTATCATAAAAACAACGTATACAAAATTTCATGGCATTATCTGCAATATATTTCAAAATATTGGAATAAAATGGACAAAAAATATCAAATTTTTATGGAGGTTGTCTCACATATTGGTCCATAACTCTGGTTGGCCGAAACCGCTTTTGCTGATTTTAAATAGCAAACTTTTCGAAAGTATTTCTGACAGAATTATTGAGGATTTGGATCCCAAAGATATCTGGGGACTTCAGAAAACTGATTTCAACAGATAGACGGACGGACATATCTTAATCAGCGGAGTCGATTAATTGTGGAAATTACAAACGGAATGACAAACTTATATATAATCTTCTCATGAAGGTGAAGGGTATAAGAATATAGTATCTCGTTAATTGCACCCTTCCTTGAATTAATCTCCATTTTGTAATCGAACCCATTGTGCGTTGGTAGAATCATTTCGTGTTCAAATAATGTTTGGTAAGATGAAAAATAAAAATACATTTGTCTAGGGATAAAGAGAATAATATTTTTATCCCAGCATGAATTTAAAGCGGGAAGAAGCTGATTCAGAAAGATGCATGTATTTGGAACGCAGTGTATGCATAATAAAATTAATAAATGTATTTTTTTTTCTAGGGTCACCATTTTGGTGTCTTTTCGATATCGTACCCATCAAAAATGAAAAGCGCGAAGTTGTTTTGTTCTTGGCATCACATAAGGATATTACACACACAAAAATGCTCGAAATGAATTCTAATGATGAGTGTGATAGCGGTAAGTATATTTATATTATTTAAACCCACATTCATTAAATTCTAATGTACAATGTATGTATAATTTTACCAAAATTTGTACATATGTATATATATACATACATATTAATCTGTCCAGACTCTAGAATTTAGACCATAGTTCGTCAAATAATATACTTTTCCACAATCAAAGATCTATATGGTGAGAATGGAGTATTTAAAAACCGGTAAAACGGAATGACAAGTGGTCATTCCGTATGGAACATTGATCTGAGACCCAACAAAGCATATATTTTCTTGATCTTTATAGAATTCTAAGTTGAGCTACATTTGTCCATCCGTGTAAAACACTCTCACGTCCAAACAACTAAACTTAGCGGAATTGGCAGAAAAATGTTTTCTATTTTGTTAGAAAGTTTGGTATTGAAAATCAGGCACAAATAAATAGTCCATACATATGTACATGTGTACATACAATATAAATTTATAACCGAATTTTATGATGGTCGTTTATATACATACATATGTATATTGAAAAATCATACTACAGGATTTTGTCAATTTTAGTACATAAAATAGTTAATAATTATAGTAAAATGTAATTTTTTTTTTCGTGGACCATCCCCTGAGTGATGACCCCTACTTTTACAATGCATTGTGTTGGAACTAGGAAAATAGGTTATGGGAGGGAGGATAGAGGGAGTAGTGTTTGTGCACATTTTACTTGAATTTTCATATGTTGAAAGTGGCAGGGAATACTTCTGCTGGTAGTTTGTTCCACAGTACGGCTAAAGAACGAATTTTCCCTGTAGTGTGTTGTGCGATCCACTGTCCAGTCGACCACAAATGGATGAGCCCTGACTGAAGAACGTGTATTACGTAAAAAACTGCGTGTTTCAGGAACAAATACGCTGATTTCAGTAGAACACATTCCATTATAGTATCGATAGAACAGTGAAACACAACCCACATTGTGACGGTGCTCCAATGAATCAATAGAGTTGGATACCCTACTGTCACCGAGGAGAGGGCATCTTCGCCCTCTCCTGTACGCGGTCGAGTAACTCCAAAATAGACTTCGAAGTACCGGCCCATACATGAGAGTTGTATTCCATTTTTGGTCGAATATAGGTGGTGTAAATAGTAAGAAGATCAGATGGAGTGAAGTATTTTTTCCACCGTTTTAAAAAACCAAGGCACTTATGCGCTTCTTTCGACACTTGAAAAATGTGTTTGGTCCAGCGGCCATCACACTGGATTCTCATGCTTAGAACGTCAAGAGCGTCTGATTCCTTAATATTTACACCGCCCATTAAAACAGATGAAGCAACATGATCTGTTGTGCGTTAATAAACAACACTGAGTCTTACGTGCGTTAAAATCGACTCTATTCGCACAACCCCATTCCGAGATTGTTTCAAGATCTCGGTTCAGCGTATCATTCATAATTTGTCTCATTTCCCCAATCTCCAAAGGGGTTTGGTCTATGGTTAAATGCATAAGAGTAGATAGGGTTTGAAGTTTGACAGAGAAGGTCATTTATAAAGATTAGAAATAAAGTGGGAGAAAGAACGGAGCCTTGCGGTACCCCTGAATTAATCTTGAACTCGTCTGATGAGATTCCATCTATAACAACTCGTATAGTGCGATTTCTGAGGAAACTCGATATAAATCGAGAGAAGTTATCACCGACACCAAAAGCAATGAGTTTCGATAAGAGAGCACCATGCCAGACTCTGTCGAACGCCTTAGAAATATCTAGAGCCACTTTCGCCAAAACGATGTATAGTACGACACCATTTTTCCGATAGGAAGACCAGTACGTCACCCGTAGAGCGTCCTATACGGAAGCCGTACTGGCGGTCGCTAAGTAAATTATTGGACTCTAGATATTTCATAAGATGGTAATTTACCATACTTTCCATGACTTTGGAAAGTGCAGAACAGATTGCAAGTGGGCGATAATTTTCAGGGTTTGTAGCCTCTTCCTTTTTAGGAATTGGCGTTACATTAGCAACCTTCCAACACATGGGAAATTCGCCGGCACGGTATAAAGTGCTGAAAAGGTTAGCTAATGGACGAGCTAGCGTCGAAGAACACTGCTTCAAGACCAGTGCTGGTATACCATCTGGCCCAGGAGACTTATTTATGTTAAGATCCGCCAAAACCCTTTTAACTGCTCGCGTTCGAAAGAATATATTTGCCATAGTTACTGATACCCTTTCGAGCACGGGCAGTGGTTGATTGCTTTCCGGTAAGTTTGAATTATTTGCAAATAATTCAGCCAAAAGGTTAGCTTTGTCAACTGGGTATGTGAATGGTTGGTCATTCTTTAAAAGAGTAGGAACTGAAGAACTAGCATTATCCTTTATTATTTTAACGAATAACCAAAAGCTTTTACTGCCCCGGGGAGCAGTAAGAACTTTTGCACGGAGGCGTTGTTCGTGTAGAAATTTTTCACGCCTCAGCACTTTGGCACATGAAGACCTCACTCGTTTGCGTAGCGAATCAGTTTCGGCGTTTTTATTATTTCGCCAAATTCTGAATGCTTCCTCTATGGATCTGATTGCAATTTTGCACTTCTGATTAAACCAAGATGTTTCTTTAGATTTAATCGAAATTTTCTTTGATGGTATGAATTTTTTCATCCCCATCATAATTATATTTTCGACCATATTCGCCATGGCATTATATAAGGAACAAAATATAGATCATATTAAAAGCAGTTCAAGATTTTGTAAAATATAATTTTTCAAACTCACTTTGAAATGTGAGATTCTTTTAATTGTTTTTAAATTTTGGGGTTATTTGTTGAATTCAAAGCCACCAACATATTCGATTTTTTGTTTTGTTTCTTAAAGACTTAAAAACAAGAATAAGTAAACGATATTTGTACAGACCTCTTACAGGTAAAATATCTTTTGCAAAATTTTGGTAAAGAGACAAAGTGGAATACTATATTGGTAGGTTAATTACAATTTTCAGAGCCTTATTTTGAGTCCGTTGTAACGATTTTAATGCATCAGTATTTTTGTAGCAATAAATTGAAACTAAATAGTTTGGACGACTTTGCACAAGAGCTTGATAGAGCAAGAGTTTTGTGGCCACATTAAATTTGTTTTTAAACTTATAAAGTAAGCCAATAGCTTTTGAATTTTTGGATTTCAGTGAGTCTATATACACATTCCAAGTCATATTACATTGAAGATCGATGCCCAAGTATGTTATTGATTGACTTTCAAAAACTTTATCGCCATTAACAAAAACGCTAAAGTTAGTCTGATCATTAGAAGAGTAAGGTCGAAGGCGTAGAAGTTTAGTTTTCTTAAAATTAATAACTAATTTGTTTATGCTTGAAAATTCTGATATCAAGGCAGCATCCCTCTCCATATGTACTTTGAGCGCGTTTTCATGTTTATATGGGTAAATGACACATATATCATCTGCATACATAATTCTTTTTCCATAGAGCCCAAAATATACAATATCATTAATATACAATATCAAAAATATACAATAGCGGACATAAAACACTCCCTTGTGGTACACCATTTTCAACCGTGCCAACAAAACGTTTGCTGTCATTCAACTCCACATATTGTGTCCTTTTATTTAAGTAGCTTTTAAACATTTTTAGTTCCCTACCCCTAACACCATAAAATTGAAGCTTTTGAAGAAGAATTTCGTGGTCAACTAAGTCAAAAGCTTTAGAGAAATCATAGAAGATTCCTGCCACTCCCTTATACCCCTGATCCAAGCCCTGGCATATACTGTTAACAACATTTATGACCGCATTCTCTGTTCCACTGCCTGTTCTAAAACCATACTGAAAATCATAAATTAATTTATTTTCCTCCAAATAATTTATAAGCTGTTTGAATATTCTTTTTTCAAAATCTTATTGGCAATATGGATATTGGTCTATACTTATCTTCAACAGTAGCACCTGATTCCTTCGGTATAGGAATAATTTTTGAAATCTTTAAAACGGCTGGATATTCAGAAGTTAGAATAATATTGTTATGATATGGTGAGATTTCCTTATTGCAAGTAGTTAGTACTTTTGGAGGCAAATTATCATGACCAGAGCTTTTATTAACACCTAAGTCTGAAATAATTTGTGATATTTCCTCAGTTGACGTGATGTTTAGAGAAAAATTATTTCCAAAGTATCTAAGGATTCTTAAACTGTTAAAAGAAACTCCCGAAGCGTTTGTTATTTGTTGTCTTAAAGTTCTTGGTACATTCAAAAAAATAATGATTTAATATATTACACTTGGTAGTTTCATTTGAAATTAACAGCCTGGCCCACGATATCGAACGTTACAAGCGACAAACAGCTGTTTTGCGGCTCACTAATATTCTTAGTCGAAAGAAAACGAATACGAACGATAACGTAAGCAATTCAATACAAAATTGCGGCTCACTATTTACGTTTTCTGATGTTTGTACGAACTGAAATGTCAAATTGACTCACTTTTTATTTATTGTCGTTTGTGCAAGAATTAGAAAAAGTTAAAAGTTTAAGTTTAAATTAATAATTTAAAAAATGGAAAATAAATGGTAAGTAAAATACCTATATATATTACAACTAAATATGTATGTATGTATGTAAATAGATAATAATAAGAATATAACAATCTTAGCAACAAAAAATCAAATTACAACCAGCTGCAGAACATCCTAAGAAGAACATCCTAATTTCGCTCGGGGAGGAGTAGTCTATGGTAGCAGTAAAATGTCAACGGAGAAACAGTGGGTGCAACTTGCCAAAAAATTAAATTCATTTGGTCCTGCTATACGTACCATTGTTGAGTGGAAAAAGGTAAATTTGTATATTATGGTTTTGCTTTGTGTGTTGTTTTTATATATACAAATGTATATATATATATATATATATACATACAATATTTACAGACGTGGGCTGATTTAAAGTCACGAACAAAAAAAAAAATTGCCGACAACAACAAGAGCCTTCGCGAAACAGGTGGTGGAGTGTATCGCATGTACAATTTAACGCCCTTGGAGCAAGTTATTGATAGAATTCTAAACCTAAATAAATCTGCAGCACCGGGTGCAGTATATTCGACTACGCAGATTGCAAGAAACCCAAACACAATCAAATGTTGAAAGACTCACCACTCAGGAATAACACAGTGGTAGCTACATCACCCGAGAGTATTACTTTGGTAGCTGAAATTACACCCACCAGGCAACAAAAAACACACGCAAGCCAACCCACGCTACAAAGCAACCTTAGTGGCACTCAATACAATCGCACTTTAGGAATTTCTACTCAAGATGATTGGTTTCTCCCATTAGAGGATAATATACCACAACAACCACCACAAAAACGCAAACACAGTGAAACCGAGAATGAGTTACCTGGTTGCTCTTCGGCCAAAAAGCTAAAAGCAACAAATGAGCAAATTTCACTCATTCGTAGGCAAGTCCGGATATCTGAGTCGTCAGCTGCTATAGCCAAAGAACAGGCTGAAGCCACAAAAACTTTAGCTGAAGCAACAAAAGCTCTTGTTGTAGCAGTGACAAGAATGGCAGATGCCGTTGAATTACAAGGAGATGCAGCCAAAAAAATTGCTGAAACACAAGCCAAAATATTAACATCCATTGACGCATTTCGAGCAGAAGTGGTTAATTGTTTTTCAACTAATATTCTCCAGTAAAAAGGAAACACAAATTAAAGACATGTTTTTTATACATATACGTAGTTCATAAATTTATTCCTAATTGCAATATATATACATGTGTACATATTATATTATATTAGTGTTTTTGTTTTGTTTTTTTATATATATTGAATTAATTTTATTTTCATTTATTTGATAATAATAATAATAGTAATTTTTAATAATAATAATAATAATAATAATAATGGTAATAATAAAAAGTTTTTAAATACACATACATACGAGTACATATATATAATTATAAGCTTAAAGCTATACCTCTCCGTATAGCTATAGCAGTTGCCTCTCCATTATCGTCTCATTTCATTTTCGTCTTGAAATTCTTCAATTTCGATTTCATCGCAATTGTATTGAATGCACATATTGTGTCATGCACAACACGCATTGACAATTTTTGTAGTCTTCTCAGGACTGTAGTGCAGCCCTCGCGAACAAAGTATGCTGCGAAATCTATTTTTTAAAACGCCAAAGCACCGTTCTACCACATTGCGCGCACTGGCATGCTTTTTGTTGTACCGCGTTTCGATGGCATTTCTTGGGGTTCTATATGGTGTCATTAAGAATGGCTTCAGTTTGTAGCCACCATCACCTAAAATAAGTGAAGATTGTTTAATACTGACAAATATATATACATATATGTATGTACATATGTATTGAACATATTTCGTTCAGTATAAATTACCAAGTATCCAAGTTTTTCGTTTCCCATCGTCAAAGGCATCTTGCAGGTTTTGGTCAACCATACTATATTCCCATATAAATGCATCATGGTTGGAGCCGGGATATCTAGCATCAACATACCTGATGCTCATTTTATGGTCACAAATCTGTTAATAAAGTAATTTTTATTTTTTAATTTTAGTTCATAACGCATATGTACTCACATCATTGCATTTAAACTATAATAGCCCTTTCTATTATAGTACAAACGCTTCTCATTATCCCCTGGAGACTTAATACGAATGTGGGTTCCATCCACGGAACCTATTACGCCCGGGAATCCACTACGATTAAAAAAGTCCTCCATTATTTCTTTTTCTTCCTCAGGGAGTGGCATTTTTATCCACTGGGGACAAATGACCTCTTCAAACAACTCTAGGCATTCTTTTATTATCCTATACACAGACGCTTTACTGGTAGTTGACACACTTTCATTACCTATCGTGCGCTGGTAGCTGTAGCCAAGAATCGCATAAATGATGCCAGTTTTATGTCAGGCCGAATTTGTGTGGTTCTGGAACCAGAATTGCAATTGTGCTGCATTTTCAAAATCTTTTAACCGTTTTTTGCCGAACGTTCCATCTACATTATAATCCATAATAATAGATTTACTAAATACATTGTGCAGGTTACGCTCGACGTTACCCCCAATAAGATTTTTTAAATGTCGTATCTAAAGTGAGTAAAAAGAGTTAATTTAGTAAAAACAAGAAAGAATTTAAATTTAACAACGTAAAATCTTGTATACCCTTGACTAGGTGAAATTATTTATTGAAAATTTAAAATTTGTTAAATTGTCAAAGAAAATTTTAATACTGGAAGAAATGAAGAATGTTACGAATATTGTAGAAATGACAAACTTATGTATATCCTTATCGCCTGGGGTGAAGGGTATACATATATTTAGTGCATAATAGGTATAACACTTACATATGGGTCTGCGTGTGAAGCTAAAATTGCGTCGAAATCTTTTAACTGTTCGTCACTATTTATGGGGAAAATTTGCATAAAATTTTCGACAGTTAAATTTTGTGAAAGTATCCGATTTAATAAAACCTTGTGCTCAGCCAAAATTTCTATTATTCGATTTTGTTGATTTCCAATTGACTCCAACTTCTTCAAATGTTCCTCATTGCAAGAACATTTTGGTTTTTCTAAATTAAGAAATATAAAATTTATATAACAAGTTGACAGAAAAAGTTTTTTCTTAGATGTCTTACCTGGAGGGGAAAAATATTTTAGTTTTGCTTTTGAGCAATTTTCAAGGCCGGTCGACATTCTTGTGGAAGACAGGAATGGAGAATTGGTATTATTAGGAAGTTAGATTTATAAATAATAAATATTTAAACTGGATATCTCGCAGCAAAAAATTCTCCATTTCACCTAAAGTTAGGTTTGTGTTATATATACCCAAGTCGCGTTCTTCATAAAAATTCTCTAAAACTAACAATCGCCGTCCTTCGATGTAAATATCTTCTTCTTTTATAAATTTTTATGGGAATCCAGGAATTTACGCAACAAATATTATTGGGTTCTTTACAAGAAATAGAACAATAATTTACAAAAATTTCTACAATGGTACATACTTTATGTTGCCTTTTTTCGTTTCGACATACGTTGAGTGCTTTTCCCTTTGTACAATCTGTTGAAGGATCAAAGAAGGTTTTCTAACATGTCTTTTTATAATTTGTAATTTGTTTTCAAAATCATATGCCGAAAACGAAATAAGAGGACCAAACACTTCTGCGCAGTCTGTTAGATGCAGCAAATTATGAACATTAAAGAAATGCTGTCAGATCCGAAAACAGCGGCGAAGTTTTCTACAAACAGTACGAATAAGTCTTTCGCTTGTATAATATTTTGAACGACATGTCGTGGAGAACTAAGTAATCTGTAAGCACAATGCAGAGTTAAAAATTCGTAGAAAATGTCTTCGTGAACATTGTTGTATAATACGATTATGCCTGTATAAGCAAGGAACTGGTGAAAATCAGTCGCTTTCCAATTATGCAATTCTTTGAATGACCTAGGTTTCCTTGGAAATTCTTTTGTAAAAAATTTTCTTAGTTTTACCAACTCAGAAGATATCGATAACAAATTTTTTTTTTACCCCGTTTTTCCACTTTATTATTCACTATACGAATAAACATTTTTTTCATGACTCCTAGGTCTATACGGTGCATAGACTCCAATGGAATTTGTGATACCATATTAAAACCTATTTCTTCGAGAGGTGTTTATTCCTCTTTAAACCTCAATGCATGATGGTTTGAGTACCTTCTCAATGAAAAATCGGTGTCCGAAATAAGGGCGCCAGTAGTACTACTGTACGTCAGCACATTGCCGAATTTTTTAGCAACTTTAGTGCACTTCGTGCAGCCATTAGCAGATGTATGCCCAGGAACGCCACAAACAAATGATTTTGCTGGTGCATCGCATATTAGGCAACGGAACTTTATGGTAATTACATTTCCATCTACAACGAATTTATCTTTTAATAAAATAAATTCCTCCGTAAAATTTTTCATGTAATCCTTAACGCAATTCGGTTTGGAGTTGCCCAAATACACTCCTACAACAAAAGGCTGCAATTGTTCCCTTATGTTGACAATTCTGCAAAGGATTGGCCACAATTGTATTTTGGAACTTTTAAACAGTGGAATTCCATCAATGTTTAGATCCAGTATGATCTCGTCATATTTTTCCAAAATATGCTCCAATTTACTTATATGACAGTAGCTTCCAGGAGAGACATTTCTAATTACTGCCTTTTCTCTTTTCCCTAACAGCGTTTCTGCCGAAAGTGGCACGTCCAAACCTTCCTCCTTCAATATAAACAAAAGTTTTTCTAAACTTTTTCTGGACGGACCTGTTTCAAGAAACCACTTTTTTAATTTGACACAAAAAGTCACATAAGGAAGAGAAAAATTGTCCTCAAAATCTTCTATATTTTCCACTTTTTTTTCATTTGAAATTTCTTCCTCTTTTTGGGAATTGAAATCCAAAATTATATTTTTGTACAGAATTGTTTGTTTTTTAATATTTTGTCTATAATTTCTTTTACTCATTTTTATAAAAAAAAGTTTTTATTAATTAATTTAATCACCTTTTTTTTATTAAACTTTTTTATAAGACGCGCACGTACTCAACAATACGTTTTTTTTCTCGAATGAAATTAAATAATACAGAAATTAATATTTATGAAAATAGCTGTCAGAGAGGAAAAATTTTGTACATGTATACCATCTAGTCAGCCTATAGAGACAAGAGTGTAGACATGTCAACATATGGTGCCAGGCTGACTAGAGGGATGTAACATTATTTTCGCTTCCTTGTAAAATATATCGCCTGTGTTTTATCATAGTTTAACATGATTTTCCACTTAGCGAAATAAGATACAATATCAGATAATGCTCTTTGTAGATTGGCTATAATATCAATAGCCATAATTTCAGAGATATGAGAATTGCAGTGTCATCTGCGAAAATTGACAATGTGTAGTAGTCTACTTGAAGCAAATCAGATGTCTATAAATTATAAACATTACCCTTAAGGACAGCCTGCCGTAATAGAATGGCTTTCACAGTGGTGAGAGCCAATGTGGACTTGAAAAGAACGGGAAGTGAGAAAACTGTGAATTATATTCGTCAATACTATTGGCAAATTTAAATTAATCATTTTGTAAACTAGTCCCTCGTGCCAGACTGTATCAAAGGCAGCTTTAACATCCAATAAAACCATGCCGATTGATTTCTGGTGGTTAAAGTTTGTTTTAACTAAATTTCTAATTCTCATTAAAGGATGGATTGTGTTATGTTCTTTACGAAACCCAAACTGATTATATGGAATAATATTCTTTGCTTCCATAAAATCGACCAATTTATTTTTAATGATTTTTTCCAAGATTTTGCCTACACTCGACAATATGTAAGCTGACGGGACGATAAGAAGATGGGCAGTCAGATTGTTCACCTGGTTTTATAATTGGGATAACTTTAGCCACTTTAAATTGTTGAGGAAAATAACAAAGCTTAAAACAGGAATTAATAACGATTGTTAAAAATTTAATTCCTTTATTAGGAAGTGCTTTAAGGCATCTATTATTTATACCGTCAATGCCAGAAGACTTTTTATTTTTTAAAGTTTTTATTATACCAGCAATCTGTGAACTATGTATTGAATTTACATCCAATGGATTAACTCTCAATGATCTGTACGATTCTACAGCATTATTAACTAAAGAAGTCGTGATTGGGTCATCTAGATGAGATGGAGAAATTAGAAGTAAATGTCTGCGCTAAAATTTTGCACTTTTTTTTGATTGGTTGTGTATCGAGAATCATTTTGTTTTAAAATAGGAATACTATTGGACTTTTTCCTTAAAATTTTAGTCAAATTCCAAAAAGGCAGAGAACTCTTACATAGCGTTGACAGTAAAGAATCCCAAGATTTATTTCTAAATAATTCAATTTCCTTACGAATTCTTCGGTTAATTATCTTCATGTGATTAAAGTCATTCAGATCTCTGTATCTTTGCCAATACCATTGGTAAACATTTCTTCGTTGTATCATATTTTTAATATAGTAGGGGAAAGATTTTCCTCTTAACGAAGGATATATCTTGGGCACACTACAAACGATTGTACCATTCAAAACATTTTCGAAATTCATAATATTCTGATCGATATTATATATTCAATTATTATTTTATTATAATTCAAAACTTATATTATCCCTGAAGAAGCTATCCATTGTGATAGCGAAATATTGGAAATTAATATATAGAAATAAATTAAATATTTTTATATAAAATTAAAATGACCTAATTGCTTGTAAAAAGAAGAAACTATTAAATATTAAAAAAAAAGGTCAAATAAACGAACTAAATATATGTAAAAATACTAAAAATATGCAAACTATTAACCAACGAAATATATGCACCAGCTTCATGGTAGAAATATTTCTAGTAGTAGTTCTAAAAAAATTTGCATATATTTCGTTGGTTAATAGTTTGTATATTTTTAGTATTTTTACATATAAATATGGTGCATTTCATGTCAAGTGACCCAATTTTAAAATCGATGTCTTCCGATTTGGATGAAATTTGCACCAAGGTTAGTACTATTGGATAGTAGGCCAGACACAAATTTTTAGCTCTATCATTCAAGAACTGCCGGAGTTAGAGGGGGTCAAAGTTGGACATTTTGGTCATGCAGGGTTTTTTTTAAATGAGTGTAACTTTTCACCTATTGGTCCTAGCAAAAATTGGCCAAAGGACTTTAGATAGCTATTTCTTCAATCATTCCAAAAATATTTTTTTTTAATTTTTAAAAAATTTTTTTTTAAATTTTTTTTTTAAATTTATTTTTTTTTTAAATTTTTTTTCAATTTCGGCCCTTTTTTTTTTTTTTTTTTTTCTCAAAAGAAAGCTTATACAATTTACTTTAAGGCCCATATAGTCCCATAATGGGATGCGAGTGGGATATCTATCAAAAAAATTATTTTTTAACTCAAGAATAGAATTTTTCAACATTTGGCGCATGTATAATTTTCATTTTCCCCCATTTTTTTATTTTTTTTTTTCAAAATGGAGTTTTTTTTATTTTTCCTTAAAAGAAACTTTATACCATTTCCTTTAAGAGCTTTGTGGTCACTTAATGGGATGTAAGTGGGGTATCTATAAAAAAATTTGCAACTGAAAGAAGAAATTATTTAAATTTTTACCATATGCACTATTCTCATTTTATTTCCTATTTATTACTTATAATACTAAATTACAATAATAATAATAAATAATTTAATAAAATTAGTATATAAATTTTGAAATTACCAATCTTTCTTCCTTCTTATTTATTGCCTTCATTTTTAGCTTTTTTTGCCAATCCTTTCTTGGAGTTACTAGGTTCAGCTGCAGATTTTGCTGATGCTGTCTTTTTTGGCTTAGGAAAGAAATCGCATTGAGTAGATGCCGAAAACTTTTTCAACTGGAGTCTTCCATCGATAAGTGGTATAAAAGCATGGTATTGAGATGTGCCATCAATTGTTACAGCAGCGTCGAATCTGCACTTCAATGTTTTTAATGTTTCCTCATGATCAGCTTTGCTACTAAAAACTACTTCAGTTTCTTTACAATGCTTCTTTGCCCATCGGAATAAAGCGTTCGCATCTAAGACGCGATCTTGATGAGAGCACTGCAGGCTATACCTCGCTGCATTTCTTTTGATATTTGCTCCAATGCCATCACATACTCCTTTGCCATGTGCAGTTGGATGAAAATGCCATTCAGCTGGAATTCCAAAATCTTTTTCGTGAGCTATAAGATTTGCGAAGCTATTTTTGTTTTTAAAATGTTGACGAGCTCCATCCGAAACGTAGTATACCTTCTCCACTATAAATTTAGATTTTAGATAATTTAGAATTATCTTCTGGTATTGCTGTAGCGGTATCATGTTTAAAATCACTTAAAAATGACCATTGCTGTTTGACTAAAAAGTTATGGGTTCCCAAATTTTGCAAACCTTTGCATATTTTTATGTCTGTTAACTTCTATGTCTCCATTTGCTTTATTATAATGCTAACTCATTTGTACTTTGTTATTTTGCCATTATAGGCCCTAATAAAGGATTTTAGACTCTTTCATAAAAACGTACTACCTAAATGATCTTTTGATCGAGCATGTATTGATGAGATAAAATTTGAATCTTGGCTTCAGACTGAAAGATGTACCTTAAAAACAGCAATTTTAAATGTGGATGATTTTGTGGAAGAAATATGCAAAGGTTTGCTACATTTGAGAACCCATGACTTTTTAGTCAAACAGCAATGTCATTTGTGAATGATTTGAAGACAAATTTGAAGTCTGATGAATTCGTGATTTCATATGATTTCACAGAGAGCTATAAATATGTTATTCAGGATGCCATACAAGGATTCCACTTCAATAATGACCAAGCAACTATATTCACATTTTTTATTTACTACATAGAAGATGAAAAACTGGAACACAAAAGTATGGCAATCATATCCGATGATTTAAAACATGATACCGCTACAGTTTATGAATACCAGAAGATAAATCTAAATTATTTAAAATCTAAATTTATAGTGGAGAAGGTATACTACGTTTCGGATGAAGCTCGTCAACATTTTAAAAACAAAAATAGCTTCGCAAATCTTTTTGCTCACGAAAAAGATTTTGGAATTCCAGCTGAATGGCATTTTCATCCAACTGCACATGGCAAAGGAGCATGTGATGGCATTGGAGCAAATATCAAAAGAAATGCAGCGAGGTATAGCCTGCAGTGCTCTTATCAAGATCGCATCTTAGATGCGAACGCTATATTCCGATGGGCAAAGAAGCATTGTAAAGAAACTGAAGTAGTTTTTAGTAGCAAAGCTGATCATGAGGAAACATTAAAAACATTGAAGTGCAGATTCGACGCTGCTGTAACAATTGATGGCACATCTCAATACCATGCTTTTATACCACTTATCGATGGAAGACTCCAGTTGAAAAAGTTTTCGGCATCTACTCAATGCGATTTCTTTCCAAAGCCAAAAAAGACAGCATCAGCAAAATCAGCAGCTGAACCTAGTAACTCCAAGAAAGGATTGGCAAAAAAAGCTAAAAATGAAGGCAATAAATAAGAAGGAAGAAAGATTGGTAATTTCAAAATTTATATACTAATTTTATTAAATTATTTATTATTATTATTGTAATTTAGTATTATAAGTAATAAATAGGAAATAAAATGAGAATAGTGCATATGGTAAAAATTTATATAATTTCTTCTTTGAGTTGCAAATTTTTTTATAGATACCCCACTTACATCCCATTAAGTGACCACAAAGCTCTTAAAGGAAATGGTATAAAGTTTCTTTTAAGGAAAAATAAAAAAAACTCCATTTTGAAAAAAAAAAATAAAAAAATGGGGGAAAATGAAAATTATACATGCGCCAAATGTTGAAAAATTCTTTTCTTGAGTTAAAAAATAATTTTTTTGATAGATATCCCACTCGCATCCCATTATGGGACTATATGGGCCTTAAAGTAAATTGTATAAGCTTTCTTTTGAGAAAAAAAAAAAAAAAAAAAAAGGGCCGAAATTGAAAAAAAATTTAAAAAAAAAATAAATTTAAAAAAAAAATTTTTTAAAAATTAAAAAAAAATATTTTTGGAATGATTGAAGAAATAGCTATCTAAAGTCCTTTGGCCAATTTTTGCTAGGACCAATAGGTGAAAAGTTACACTCATTTAAAAAAAACCCTGCATGACCAAAATGTCCAACTTTGACCCCCTCTAACTCCAGCAGTTCTTGAATGATAGAGCTAAAAATTTGTGTCTGGCCTACTATCCAATAGTACTAACCTTGGTGCAAATTTCATCCAAATCGGAAGACATCGATTTTAAAATTGGGTCACTTGACATGAAATGCACCATATGGAAGTGGTACATATTTATTGCGCAGTTAATAGTCAGTTGGAAAAAATGTTTTACTAAATATTAAACCCTGTACTGCGATTCACTAACTTTTTTAACGATAATTGTATCGTTAAAATAAATATAACAAAAATTTATCGAATTTGCAATTCAGTAACATTTTTAACGATATTCGCTGTCGGCTGAAGGCAGCTGTTACTCTAACAAGTTTTTCTTTCGTTATGTTAGCGACAAAAACTTGAGTTGTTTTTATTTTATCAATAAAATGTGTAGACATATAAGTTTATTTTGTGTTTAAAATGGCATTTGAGTATTTGGGATACGATTTAGCAAGGGATGATCCAATTTTTGACGTTCCAGCAATTAATCGTCGTGTTCTTTGGGATTTGGACAATCCTTAAAATAATATAATAATAATTACACCATTAATATGGGCTCAAGTCGGTTTTAGTGATTTTTTTCAAATTACTACCAAAATTTTAACACTAATATAATAAATTTTGATTAAAATAAAAAAAATTGGGGCGGTCAAGCCTATTTTCGAGTGGGCGGGTCTCCAAAGTTTGTATGTAATATATTTAGCTATATCTTGAAAACTAGATTTTTTTTATTAGACGATATATATATATCAAATGATAGGTATTTTAAAGACCTTTCCAACGATATGTAACATGACCTATCTATTGATAAATATTGCAAAATTATTTTTTGATCCGAAATTTTTTTAAAAAATCCGGGAAAAAGGTCTATATGAGTAAGAAGATAAATTACAATATTTTCAAGTCAAGAAATTAAGCTTTAATTTAATATATAATATAATATAAATCCGAAGATATTAAAGAAAGATTATGACATTTCACCATAAAAAATATAATCTGTATACCATGGAGGAGAAAGCCCTTCCGCCCGGCCGTATGCCAGCAATAGAGGAAATTTGTACAATGCGAAGCCTATCCTGTATACAAAATTTCAAAATAATGTGTTTTTTTTTTAATTTTTCAGATCTTATAATTCTATGATTATATGTAGAACCTACAGACACATATGATACCTTAAATTAAAGCTTAATGTCTTGGCTATTTATATTAGTAAACTAAAATAACACGTATAAAGAGTTTTTTAAATTTTTTAGATATTAAAAAAAATTCGAATCAAAAAATATTGCTTTCGGATTTAACCCATGGTTTACGTGCGAACACTTAAGAAGAAATCGAAGGGACCCCGTTTTAAAGAGGATTTAAGCGGTCCATATTTTATAATCATGATATATATCGTTGGATAGGTATTTTTAATACCTTTAATTTAATGTACTACAACTTATCAGACACCTATCCTATATATTTTCAACTTTAAGGGCCCACCCCCTCGAAAATAGGCGTGACCGCCAACAAATTTTTTTTGCTGTCATCTCCTCTAAAGCCCTATTTGATGAAAAATGTTTTTTTGAGCAAAGTCACTAAAGCCGACTGGTTCCCTTATCTTACTTAAGTCAAAATTTACAAAAATAAATAAAACGCCCAAATTATGAACAACTCCATTTGTTTTTTTTTATTCTCTTTTGTGCTTTTCGCTTATTTTGACACTTTGTACACAGAGGTGCCAAATTTTATTAAATTAAATGAGTACAAAAAAACAGCTGTATACTATCGTTAAAAAAGTTACAGAATCACACAATCGGTACTGCAACGAATATTTATGTCGACAAATATTACGATTGTCGGATCGTTAAAAGTTAGTGAATCGCAGTACTGAAGAAATGTGTGACATTATAATTTCCATTTAGTGAAATTTTAACGGGTAAATGGTCCGAATTCAGGTCATTTATAACTTCCACTGGGGACATTATAAGCGGATCACTAGTCAGGAAAAAATCCAGTGTAGAACCTTGTCAAGGGAATAAAATATCAATATTGTAGGATTCTAATTTTTCATACAAAATATTTCCCCAACAATTTGCCCTTAAACACCCCCAATGCCGGTGTCTACTATTAAAATCGCCACCTAAGATATACCTTTCATTACTACTGAGTCTACGAATATTAGATGCGAATTGTTGTTTCCTCACGCCATCAGGACCCGCTGAACCACCAGGGTAGTAGCATGAGTAAACATTAATTGGACCTAAGGTAGTAAATAACTTGATGCCAATATTCTCAATAACAGATGTGTTGACAATAGGTAATAATTCATGCGAAATATTTTTTCTTATAATAATTGCTACACCACCTCCTCGAGCATTTATCCTATCATTTCTATAAACTTTAAATTCATTTTTGCTTATGGATAAGTTAGAATTTAGACTGGTTTCGGTTACTAAACAAATTTGAATATTACGGCTAGTTAAAAAGTGAAATAATTCTAAATATTTATTGCGAAAGCCTCTTGCATTCCGGGTTATTATATTGATTCCATTTTGTTCCATTATGATAAGAATTTACATGCAAGGTTGGTGATGACCTCGAACTGATCCGAGGTCTGAGGTTTGTGATTAACTCTAAAGTTAATTTTTTTATATCTTCAACAGAGAATAAATCATCAGAGTTGTTGCTGTTGAAACTGTTGGTGATATCCCTTTGAGTTTGCCAGTTACCAGTAGCAATGGGAAAACTTTGGCGCAATGTGTTAGGGAAATTGTTACTATAATTTCCATAAGAGGGAACTTCTGAATCAGCACGGACTAGACGTCTTGGGGCTGGTTGAACACGTTGCTTTATATTTAGATAATTTATCTTACTCGGGCACTGATCGAATGTTGATTTATGGGCGCCACTACAATTTGCACCCTTAATGGTAGATTCTTTGCGATCAGATGTTTTATGCTGACCAGCGCAATTTGAACAAAACGTTTTAACGGAGCAGTGGTTAGAACCGTGACCAAACATTTGGCAGTTGTAACGTTGCGTTATTTGGTTCCGTTTTGGTTTTTGGAATTCCCATTTTACCTTTAAATATTCAATTATAGAATATTTTTGTCGAAGTTCTTTAATTGTAATTGTTTGTCTTTTAAAATAGACAACGTATATTATATAATCCACATTGTATGAGTTCTTCTTTATAACAAGTTTAACATCTAAACATTGAAGTCCCATATCGGTAAGTCTTTTTTTTATGATTGATGGATCGTGTTTATCAAGACCGAATAAAAGAGCTTTATACGGCTTTTTAGCTTTAATGGCATGACTGAAAAATTCGTATTTACCATTGAGAACACTACTGATGGTATCATAGTCAGTTAATTTGTTTAATTTACAAAACTTCTTCGATTTTGCATTTTAATATGGTAATTGGAGGTATATGAACCTTCACTATTTTTTCAACAATAACTTCATCATCATCATGGATTTTATCATCCTCAATAGTTTGAAGCGGGGAAAGGTAATTATAATTTTTTGATGCACTATGTGCATTATTTGTTTTTGGTTTTTTGTTCATATTATTAACGCTTAATGTGTTGACATTGTCACTGGCAAGTGTAAGTTTGATTTTGTTGTTATAAATTCTTTTGTTTGTTTTTTTTTTCTTTTTGTTTTGTTTTCAATATTAAAATAAATTGTAACACAACAACACTATGATAAAGTTATGTTGTCAACGTTAGCAGTTGAAAAACACGTCTCTTCACAAGAAGTGATCGAGCATAACTGAAAATGCTGTGAAAATTCAAAAATATCGGTCCAGAGGTTTGGTCTCCCACAAACAAATAAACACACATTAAATTTTATATATATAGAATTATATTAATTTTGTATATGAGCTAAATATGTACTTTGTATTGGAGCTGCCACTCCCACTGGTCCGATACCGCCCATTTTTTTCCTTCAATAGATTTCTATGGCTATTATAGAACTGTAGATACATATATGATATTAAATATGTACTTTGTACGGGAGCTGCCACACCCACTGGTCCGATACCGCCCATTTTTTTCTTATTTATCGTGTACAAATAAATACAAATAATAATTTTATTCCTAAAAAGAGAGCCATTGACAAAATATCAGATGCTGCTGTTATCATAAAAATGCACAGTCCTTATGATAGAAATTATATCCTTAAATGTATCAAAAGTTATGTTAGAGGTAAGAAGGATCCTCGCAGGCTAAATGAAATTGGATATAACAGTTCCACACCATTTTATGTTAATGAAAATCTCACTCCCGAAAATCATAAAATTTTTGTTAAGGCAAATAGACTTAAAAAGGATAATATGTTGTCTGCAACGTTTACTTACCGTGGTGTTGTTTATGTGAAAACGTTTGAAAGTGATGAACCTATTCGCATTGATGAAATCCAGTCATTAGAAACATTTTTTCGACCTCCTGATAATGAATACAACTCTTCATAGTAACTCTATTTCAAAATTATCAAACCTTGCTTTTGTTTTCATAAATTATATATTTATTATTATTCCAAAAACCTATGTAATTATGCTTGTATGTACGAATGTTAATCAAATAACTCAAATTAAATACCCTAGAAACAAAATGTTTACTTGCATTGCTAAAAGTATTTTATTTACTAACGATTTTGAATTCTAGAAATATGAGGGCTGGCTCCCAAGATAGTTTAAGCACCATGATAAGAATTCTGTCCAAAAATGCCGCAGGGCTCAAAATATGTCATATTAATGCACAAAGCCTAAACAATAAGATGGATGAATGGATTTATATTTGAAAACACTGATATTGACGTTATTTGCATCTCAGAAACATGGTTTCAGCCGGAAATTCATAGTCAAATGTACAATTTGAGTGGTTATTTTTTACTACGCTCTGACAGGTCAACTAATGGTGGTGGTGTTGCCATGTATATAAAATCTAACATAATTGCCAAAGAAAAATACAAAAATGGCAGTGGTGACTTCATCGAATACATATTGGTTGAAATTTTAAACAAAAATGAAAAGCTTCTAACTGGCACAGTGTACAGACCTAATAGATCTATTTGCATGGACACGTTTCTTGAACAACTCAGTTCTTTTACACTTGGATATGATCATATTATATTCATTGGTGATTTTAATGCAAATATCGTGGAAGATAACACATTAGAAAATGAAATGAATTCAATTGGGCTTGACTTAGTTAACAATGAAATGCCAACTCACTTCACATCTACTTCCAGTACCTTGCTTGATCTTTGTTTTATAAACAACTACTCTCATTTACAACTATTTCAACAGCTTTCTGCGCCTGTATTCTCCCGCCATGATTTATTGTTTATGTCATATAACTTTAAGCTTGTAAATAACAATAAGCCGCAAATATTGAAATACGGGAACTTCGAGAATATAAATTATCAATCTCTTGTTCCTTAAATATGTAGCATTAATTGGAATCAAATTTACTTAATGTCGTCCGTTGATGAACAGCTGCAATTTTTACAAAACAAACTTTACTATCTTCAAGAAAAATATGTGCCTGTAAAAACAAAAGTCATTTGCTACAATAAACCTTGGTTTACACCAGATATAAAATCACTTATTGAAGAAAGAAACCATGCATATGCGCGATGGAAACGGTTTAAAATACCAGAGTTTTATGTTACTTTTAAATCTGCAAGGACTGCAGTAAATTTACAAATAAGGATGAAGAAAATACAGTTTTACCAAAATAAATTTAAAACACTTGTTGATTCACGTAAAAAGTGGGTTGAAATTCGGAAAATGGGCCTTGTTTCTCAGGACAATAGTGATGAGCATCCAATTGACGTAAACCAGCTTAACCAGCAATTTGCCAACATACCAATGCCACAAATCGATACTGACTATTATCATGGTGTGAATAATAATGCAACTGTTGAATTTAATTTTATGCATTCTACACAGAAGAAGTACTTAAATCATTTCTAAGTATTAAATCAAACGCAACTGGTTTTGACTACCTACTTCCAAAGTTTATTAAGCTGACTGTACCTTACACCTTATGTCACTTCACCCATTTGTTCAATACCATAATAACTACCTCCAAATTCCCAACTATGTGGAAGCATGCTAAAATAATACCAGTAAAAAAACCCGATAACACATACCGCCCAATTGCAATTTTGTCTTTTCTGTCAAAAGTGTTGGAGAAATTAGTACATGCACAAATAAGTTGTTATTTTAATAATCACTCTTTGTTAAATGAACGGCAATCTGGTTTTAGGCCAAAACATAGCTGTTTGACTTCTCTTATTGATGTTGCCGAGGAAATAAGATGCCAAATAGATGAACCTCAAATAATATCTTTCCTTATTCTACTTGATCATTCTAAGGCTTTTGACACCGATGACCACTCTGTATTATGTCTAAAGTTGAAAAGAATGTACAAATTTTCTAAAACTGCGTTAAAACTTTTATTCTCATATTTAGGTAATAGAAGTCAAAGTGTTTGTTCTGGTGAAAATATATCCACGAGCTGCTTAATGCCAAGAGGTGTCCCACAGGGCTCTATACTTGGACCGCTTTTATACTCCATTTACGCCAATGATCTCCCGTTGCAGGTTACACATTGTAAAATACAAATGTATGCTGATGATGTCCAATTGTATACAAGTTGCAACAAATCAGATGCGTCAAATTCTGTTGGGCTAATAAACCAAGATTTACTAAGAATATTTTTATGGGCATCTGCAAATGGTTTAAGCCTTAACCCAAGAAAATCAGTGTGCTTATTAATTGGATCACCAAGGACTAATATTCCGAGTATTCCACCACTACATTTAAATAATGCGCCGATTAATGTTGTAGAAAATGCAAAAAATCTTGGCGTTATATTTAACAATGAGCTAAGCTGGTCAGATCACATCGGAGCAAACTGCCGGAAAACATTTTACATATTGCGAAATCTGTGGATATCGCAGTATTTTACACCAATACACATCCGAATTCTGCTTGCAAAAACTTATCTGATACCAACCCTCTTATATGGCTGTGAGTTATTTGCAAGTTGTGATGCTGAAAGTAGGCGAAAACTAAATGTGACATATAATAATGTTGCTAGATATGTATTTGGCGTGAAAAGGAACAGTAGCATCACACTATTAGCTAAACAAATATATAATCTTACCCCAGATAATTTATTAAAATGCCGAACACTTATCTTTTTGCACAAGATTATCTATGACAGACAACCAAATTATTCAGAAGATTAATATTTTCTAGATCCAACAGAGGTAAAAAGATCAACAATATAAAATTTACAAGAGCTATCTCATCGCAGCAATTTTTCATAAATTCTATTCGCTTATGGAGCCAACTACCCTCTTATATTCAAATTATACGCAATGCAAGTCATTTTAAAACTGCCATATTTGAACAATTTTTTGACTAATAAATATTATTGTAATGTTAAATTATGTATGTATGCATGTAATATTTATGATTATTATTTATATTGTATTTTTCCTTATGCCAATTTGTCTACCCAATACTTTAATATAAGATATTTTCTTGTTGTATTGTATTGACTGATAAGTAAAATAAAAATAAAATAAAATAAATAAATAAATGGCTTTCAATAATACAATTAATTTACTTTCACTAACACCTTGAGTTAATTTATTAAAATGTATGTAATGTATGTAATATTTAATTTAAATAAATTTAACTTATAGAACTTATATGATATTAAATATATACTATGTATGGTAGCTGACACGCCCACTGGTCCGATCACGCCCATTTTTCCCATGACTATTCACATTAACAAATAATCAACGTGCACAAATTTCTAACAGCCTTATGCAAAAAAAATTTTTATTTGAGGATTGAAGTTCACGTTAGTTAACAGACACTTTAAGGCTAACACACCTATGTTAAAAATTCATATGCAAAAACAGTACGTTAACTATTCTTCCATACATCAATTAATTTTACATGTTGATACTGGCAACACTATCACTCTCTTTTGTCTCTTTATAGTTAATGATGTAAAACAACGATTATTAGTTCATGAGGATAGTCGGATATCTTAAAATGTTTTGTATATTTTTAATATAAAATTACATTTTATTCTTATTTTAATATGTAAAATAATATTTATACTGCATAAAAACATAAACTAACCACATTTATAATAATTTAAAATAATAAATACTCTTATTTGTTCCTAACTTAAAAGCGATTATTTTAAAAACGAGCTTTATTTACTTTGGTTGATTGTATGTACATCACTATAATGTTTTGTATGTTTTCATTATATAAATACAAATTGGAACAAGTCGGTTTCAGTGACATTGCTCAAAATAAAAATTGCATCAAATAGGACTTTTAGAGAAGATAAAAGTAGTATAAAAATTCTTTGTTGGTCACGCTTATTTTTGAGTGGGCGGGTCATTAGAGTTGCAAATATATGAGCCTATATCTCGGAAACTATTCGGTGTCTGATAATTTATGATACGTCAAATTAATGGTATAAAAAATATCTTTCTAACCAAATACACCATGATTATAAAATATGGACCCACTATGGATTAAATTCGAGATATATATTTGTTAACCCAAATTTTTTTTAATATCGAAAAACTCTTAAAAAAGCCTATATAAGTGTTATTTTAGTTTATTAATATAAATAGCCAAGACATTAAGCTTTAATTTAAGGTAGAACATGTGTCTGTAGGTATTATAATCACAGATTTATAAGTTCTGAAAAATTAAAAAAAATAATCATTTTTCTTTCAATTATAATTTCCAAACTTTAGTATAAATACTTTGAAATCAAATTTCATACTTTTAATATTAATGTCATATACAAGCTATGTTTAATAAGTTAAATACAAGATGTTCTCCTAGATGGTATACTGAACACCGGCTACGCACAGTAAAAATTTATTGTAATTTTTATGGTGAAATGCCATCATCTGTTTTTAATAACTCTGGATCTATACTACCTACACAGTTATATTACACCTTGAATTAAAACTTAGTTTCTTGACTTTTAAATTTTGTAATTTATATACATACTCATAAATGTATTTTTTCTGATTTTTGTAGATTTTTTAAAAAATATCGGATCAAAATATAATTTTCTCGACATCTAGGGTTCATATAAGTTGATTATGTTATATATTGTTGGAAAGGTCTTTAAAATACCTATCATTTGATATATATATCGTCGTCAAGATATAGCTAAACATATTACAAACTTTGGAGTCCCGTCCACTCTTTTTTTATTTTAGTCAGAATTTAAAACTCACTAAAATCAACTTAAGCCTTTTCATGTAAAAAATTCACACAATTTCAATTATTTTCATTGAATGCTTTCAGAAAACTTTATTTTTACATTAAAAAATATATTCATTTAAAAAAATATATCCATGTATCCAATTTTTATGTAAAAATCTACACAAAAATTCACAAAACTTTATTTGTTAAAACAATAAAACATTTTAACGACACTTTAAAGTAGGTATGTAGATGTCAGAACTGGTTCGGTCTGCCATCAGGTTTCCCCTGACTTCAACCTGATCAAGTATAGTTGACCATATTTCGGCTCACAGCATATATGCTCAAGGTACGCTCTAGATGATTCGATTGGTCTTTCGCCCCTATACTCAGTTCTGACAATCGATTTGCACGTCAGAACTATTTCGGTCTTCCATCAGGTTTCCCCCGACCTCAAACTTATCAAGTATAGTTGATCATCTTTCGGGTCACTGCATATATGCTTCAACACTGCCTCCTTTTCACTACTCAATTGTTTTATTTAACCTACGCCTAAACTTTAGAAAGTTCCTAATGAGTGATGTACATACATATGTAAATTACCAGTGCTTTTAAATTTTTTGTATGATTTTATATAATTGTTGTTGCATATATCGAATTTTGAAGAAACTTTTTAAGCAATAAATTAATACAAATTTTTGTTATTTTTTCTATTACTCAAATTTTTGTGTCTTAATTTTTAATTCTATATGAAATACAAATCATTAGTTAATACCAAGCAAAGCCGGGGCGGTCAGCTAGTTATTTAATAAATATTCATATTATAAATTTATATAATGTATGTATGTACATACATACTCGTATGTATATTTTTATAAAGAAGTTATTTTAATGTAAGATTTTGAGAAATATTACATTCATTTATAAGAAGTGAAACAACGAAACACCAGGAATTTGATGAAGCTAGTGGATACTCTTCATTAAATATATGAAATGTTTAGAAACAAATATCTAAGGCTCTATAAAATTCGTTAAACTCATTCTAAACTGAATCTAAACATAAATCTAACATAAAATTTGGAAATTTTTACAGCATTACTCAGAAAAAGTTAATTTAGGTTTACTATCCACTATTCAGCAAAATTCCTTAAAGTATTATTCACAAATGATTATTAGCTTAATTTGCAGACTTTAACGCCTTATTAAAAGTTGGAATTTTAAAGTACGCCCATCCCTACTTTAAACCTAAAGTAAAATGACATTTCTGTGTTGATTTTTCATTTATTTACAATCATATAAACAATTAAAAGAATTTGTGAAAAAATAATAAATTTTTGTGGTTTATTGTGTAAAATATGGAAACAATAAATTTTATTAGAAGAATTGGTAAGATAATTTGTGACATGATTTTTTTCATTTAACTGTTGCACTTAAACAGAATACATCACAGAAATTTCCAGCTCCAGTCGCCAGAGAATATATAAGAAAAGAGTCAACCGATTCTCTCTTCCTGATACGGACTTTAAAAAAAATATCGTTCCATGAGATATATTGTATCAAAGTAGTGATGTGCAGAAAACATTAACAAATGAAAGGAAGGTTACCGAGTTTTTTTTCGTCTCTTTGGTTTTTCTTAGTGTGTGCCAATACATGTACATGTATGTACATATACATTTGTTTTTTGCAAAAAAAAATTAATATTTAATTTTTAAAAATCTTTTACTAAAAGACTATTGCAAAATGTTTTCTTATTCAAAAACTGTGACGGTTGTGCTATAAATGTAAACCTCACTGTACGAAGAATATTTATAGTAAATCATTTCTCTCAATTTTCATCTCCTATAGTGTTACGCGCCGGCCAGTTAACGATTAATAAAAAAATTCTTTTCTATCAATTGAAAAAGAACCGCTCAAAACGTCAGTTAAGGGCATGAAAAGTTTTCCCGCTAGCTTTTATTTAAATTTGGTTCTTAACCCAAGTAATGACGCGTAAACATATACATACTCTTCATACCAATAGAGTATGCAAAATAAATTCTAAAATGGAAAGAAGATATGTTAAACAAAAAAAAAACTATTAGTTTTTGATTTTGATTACACCACATGGAAAATTTTGATATATAATTAACACACTTTAATAACTTATTTCTTTTTTTCACGTCTTACTATATTGACTTTCAACTTAAGAATGATTTGAAAATGTCAAAGTTATCTGTTTCTAAGTGAAGCGTGTAATTAAAAAAAATATAGCCACGTACTTACTTTCCAATGAGGGCTTAATAAAAGCGGAATTACAAATATATTTGTTGAAAGGAGACAAAAATATTTCGACTTAAAACCATGAGATTGATACATACAAAATGTTACGTACATATCAAAGCGTGAGAATTAAGATGAGATGCATAAAGAAAAAAACAAAATATATAGCTATCAAGTTATTTGTATCAAATAAGTAAAACTTTTGAAATCATATTTCCCAAGTGAAAATCGTAACAATAGGTATAAGTTCTAGTTTCATATCGTTCCTCGTTGATCTCTCCTTAAAATTCTCCAATACTTGGCATTCCTCAAGGGCATATTCTTCTCAATTAATTATTGCAAATTTCTTTTTCATTCATGATTTACTTCATTCACACTTTTATTACGAATAGGGATTCCATGGGTTGCCGTACTTACTATTACGAAATGTCCCAAATATTTTATTAATACAAAAATATACATATTTAAAGAAAAGAAAAATAAAAAAGGAGCGAAAAAATTAAGTTCTTAGCCAAAACTTTTTAAAGTAACTATAAACCATGTATGTATTAGGTTATTCCCTTAATATACGTATTTGGACAAAGAAACACTCTAACGATACTTGGCAAAACCTCAATTTACGATCCGTTTTTCTAGTAAAGAGAAACCCTAATCAAAGTAAATGTAAAGAAGTGATCATGGTGAAATATCTCTACGAGGTGATGGCAATATTACAACAATACAAAAGCAACAGAAACAACATGGTATTTTTGTTCTTGCTTTCATGTTTGTAATGTCAAAAACAACTGGTTATTATTTACAAACATTTTTGCAGGAAAAATAAATACATACATACAATTTTTTTTAATTTCAAGATGAAAATAAAAATAATTTATAAATTTGTTAATTTATGAAACATTTAATTTATGGACAATTGTTTTCTTCATTTTTTTTTGTATAACTTGATACTTTTGCTATTTTTTTAACACAACTTGAGCATACATACATACATGTATATATAGTTTGACATAACGAACGTGACTAAAAAAAATAAACAGCTGGCGTTTCAACACCACCTTGTAATGTTATTTCACCATGGAAGTGATGATTAGCTATTGAAATATATTCGGTTTAAATTTATTTCTATTGCAACAGTCAAAATGACATGATCAATATATTAAAGTCTGATCCAGTTGTACCTTATAAGTGAGAAAAAAAAAATGACAAAGGACAAAGATCGTTACAATATCTTGAATTATTATTTTTTTAAATTAATTTGTGTGAAGCAGTGCTTGAGAAAAGGATTTCTGAAGGGGTTCAGCCCATGTGCTTCGGAACCTCGTGTTTCAGCCCACTAACTGACTACAACTTCTTCAAATGTTGGTGGCTCGTGATTTTTCATCTAATCATCCCCGAGAAAAAGAAAGAAGAAAAAACTGGTAACATTTTTATTTTTAATAAGAATTATCTTCAGTATTATATTATTTTATTGGCTAAAATATCTTGCCTAACGACTAGCACACATTTTAATAATATTGTCTCAGAATTCAAGTTTTCATAATTGCTCCAAATTAAGCTAAATACCTCTTCCTCACATAATAATTGGTTTTTTAATCCATATTTTCTATAACTGAAGAACATAAAGTTAGATTTTAAAGGAAATATAATGATAAAATTTAAATGAGTTCAAAGAAATTCAAAGATAAAATATATTAAACAAAAAAAAAATAAAAACGAAAAGAAAATCGATCAAATTTATA
Source organism: Bellardia bayeri (assembly GCA_950370525.1). Classification (NCBI taxonomy): domain Eukaryota; kingdom Metazoa; phylum Arthropoda; class Insecta; order Diptera; family Calliphoridae; genus Bellardia; species Bellardia bayeri. The sequence continues at coordinate 37,563,481 of OX493268.1, read as the reverse complement.
AATTACCAACATTTTTATTTGAGTGTAAAACGCACGTAATATTCATTCTTGTTTTCTTTGATCGCATTCATTCATACTTATATATATATATTTTTTAAGTTAAGTTCTTGTTGTAATTTTACAAAATCTCTTTGAATGAATGTAGAAGAGAAAATGGGAATGAAATATATTTTATTTCGGATAAAATAATAAAAAAAAGAAGACAAAAACTGTATAATTATAAGAATCATTAAAACAATTATTGTACTCTTTAAATTAAGCTTTAGTCCTATAATATTTTTCTCTTAAATATCAGTTCAGGCCTGAAACAAAGATATTTGAATTTAACTTCGCTAATTTTATTAAAATATTTAGTGCTAGAGTTTCTATTAATGTTCGAGATAATTAACCTTAAAATGAATTTTACCAATGTTATTATTTTGGACCCTCTTTTCTTTTGAAACTATGTATGTAAAAATTAATATGGAATAAATTTATTATAACCTTATGTAACCAAATCGATTTCCGTGATTTAGTGGGTTACCAACTAAATCTAGTTTATGACATTGGTAACATGGTAGGGATATGGGCAAGGGAACTCTTCCATTTAGTTCCTGAGCATCTGATGTAAGATTGTTTTTATTCCACCTACCTTATTTATCTTTGCATGTGATCTCTTATTGTAAGTGCGGTTTCCGAGTGATCAAAAACCCCTCCCCATCCGACGAGCTAGACCATAGCAAGCACGTGCAAACGATCATGGTTACTTCGAGGCAAATGCGGGATTTAGAAAAATAAACCCATCGAACCATTACAATTATGGTGACGTGGGAAACCGAACCGTTACAAAAGTGGTGCCCAACGTGGGGCAATATGGAGAATTCAGTATTCGTTTTATATAATAAAACTTAATCAACACCTTAATACCGGGAAAACCACATATTGTTCTTCAATTAAATATTTTGTGTTCTTAAGGACCTTACCTTTTTTTAATTTAGGAATTTATAATTAACACTGGTCTGGAACTTATGCTCCACATCATTTTTAAACCTATTTCATTGATGTTGTTATTTTGATTTATAGTTCGGTCTAGTAAACTAATATCAGGAAAACAAGAGTTCGTTCTAAAAGAACTAGTTGCTTGTCCGAATTAGTTATAAGAAGATTTGACTTCTGTCGATTTGGGTAACTATTTAGCTGGTATGCTTCAAAAGTACAAGATTAATGGAAAATTTATAAAATTTTAGGGGATCAATTTTACATCAGACTTTGCTAATGGATTTGATTTGGTTACATGATTAGGTTTTGTTTTGGTAGTTTGATAAAAAAAGGTATTTTAACTTTCGTGGGTTCGATTATTATTGAACTTACATATATACCTAACTACTTTACTTACTGCATTTGCTGTACACAGAAAAAAATAAAAATGAGTTTCAATTAAAATATTTGTGGAATCAATTAAAAATTTAATTGAAATCGGACCTGTAAACAAAATGATAGTATCAAATAAAAAAAATGTGAGATTTAATTGAAAATATCAGAAAAAGTAATTGAATTATTTTAAAATCAATTAAAGGTTTAATTGAAAAAAAAAACATGATTTTTTTTCTGTGTATGCCATAGCCCTGCAAATCTTATGACATCTCAAATGAGAGAGGTTAATATTTGTTCAATATGTAATATATTGTTCGACATTGAAGGATCTTTGACGTACGAAGCGAAATTTCGTAATCCCAAAAATACGAATTGGGAACTATTTCGCTTTCACTTGAGTAACACTAAAACTTTCAATAGGAACTTAATATTTGGAAAATCGGAAATCGGTTTTAAGGCAAATGAATTAAGTTCGCACATTCGTACTGCTTTTGAATCTAGTTCTCAGCTAAAGTCAAGGAGGCCGAAGAGGGATGTGCCCTGGTGGCACAATGGGCTTGAAAAACTGAGGGCTAAGACTAGACAGCTATTGAACAGAGCCAAACTTACAGTTGATTGGATCACCTACAAAGCGGCACTCACTGAATACAATAAGAAAATCAGGAGATCAAAAAGATCAACGTGGCGTAGCTACTGCGAGGAAATTGATAATCTCCCGGGAACTATTCGGCTACAAAAGACCTTAGCTCGGGATCATACCAATGGTCTCTGTATGCTGAAATGTCCAGATGGTACGTACACTGAGTCACCGGAGAAGACCTGTGAACTTCTTCTAGATACTCACTTTCCCGGTTCATTGCCTTTAATGGAAACTGCGACTTTCATAAGGGTTCTCTCAATATCCAATAAAAAGCGTCAGTTAGCAGGCAGGATTTTTAGTACAGAGCCGGTAAAATGGGCGATATCTAAATTTAACCCATTTAAATCCCCAAGAACAGATGGAATTTTCCCATGCTTTCTACAACAGGGAAATGACATTATCGTTCCTCTACTATCGAGAATCTTCATATCAAGTTTAATAGCTTGTCATGTGCCAACGACTTGGCGTGAGGTTAAAGTGGTATTTATACCTAAGGCTGGGGGAAAATCTGAACAACTGCCGAAGTCGTACATACCAATTAGTCTCAGCTCGTTTTTCCTGAAAACGATGGAGAAACTACTCGATAATTATATTAGGGATAACTATCTCTTGATGAATCCAATACATCGTTTCCAGTTTGCTTACCAACCTGGTAAATCTACGGTGACTGCCATTCATCAATTAACGACGCAAATCGAAAATGCTATTTGTGCCAATAACATATCGCTTTGTGCGTTTATTGACATTCAGGGGGCCTTCGACAACACGTCATATAGTGCTATTGATTTATCACTGTATAGAAAAAGAGTTCCGCATATTATAAGGAAATGGATTTTGGAAATGCTCTCATCCAGGGTTATTAAGTTGGACTTGGGAGGATCATCGAAAACCATACAGGCAACCAGGGGATGCCCACAAGGTGGCGTATTATCGCCTCTAGTGTGGACTCTGGTTATCGATGAACTACTGGAAGAACTTAACAACCTAGGATTCCGTACATATGGCTACGCCGATGTCTTAGTAATTTCGGTTACAGGATGGGATGACGTAACGAAGTCGGAAAGGATGCAGACTGCTTTAAATATAACCAGGAAGTGGTGCTTGGACAAGGGTTTAACCATCAACCCAGCTAAGACAATTCTTGTACCGTTTACAAAACGTAGAGTTAGTAGACTCATAGAGCCTACATTGAATGGCTCATCTATCGGGTTTTCTAAGGAGGTAAAATATCTCGGGGTTATACTTGATAGTACTCTCACTTGGAATTCTCATTTATCCAACACTATCAAAAGAGCTACTGAGCATTATATGCCTGCCAGTGACTTTTTGGTAAAACGTGGGGGTTAAGACCGAAGATGATTTACTGGTCTTTTATTACAATTATTAGAAAATAATAACATACGCTGCTTTGATATGGTGGAAAAAAGTTGAGCAGTTGACTGCTAGATCGCAACTTGACAATGTCTATTGGCTCATCTGTAATTCTATTACTGGGTCCATGAGGACCTGCCCCACTCATGCTCTGGGTGCAATCCTACATATCCCACCCATATATTTATTGATAATGGAGGAGACCTACAGGAGTGCATCCAGACTATCGGAGATATCCTGTCTGTTGCCGGGAGATCTGGTTGGACACATGAGCATACTAGGTATCTTTGCGAATGATCCTAGTATTGCAGTCCCAGATTATATGTCAAAGACTCTGGTGTTAAATAGGAGGTTTAACGTCCTTATACCTAAAAGGGATGAATGGTTAAATCAGACATGGTGGCAGACTAATGCCGATCAAGTGTGGTTTACTGATGGTTCCAAACAGGCCAATGGTGACACCGAGGCTGGCATATATGGGCTCAATTTTCAAAGGGGTATCCCAATGGGTACATTCCCATCTATATTTCAGGCGGAAATTTACGCCATCCTTATATGCTCTAACGAATGTCTGAGACGTAGAGTTAGGTATAATAGGATTTTTATTATGTCTGATAGCCAAGCTGCTCTTAGAGCCTTATCTTCATATGAAATAAGGTCTTGGGTAGTTATGGACTGCTGCACATCATTGAATGAACTCGGCACGCATAATGAACTTACCTTGTGCTGGGTACCTGGTAATGAAGGCCATGCTGGTAATGAACGTGCTAATTGCTTGGCCAATAGAGGTGCTGGACGCCCATTCATAGGCCCGGAACTGTTCTTTGGCATTCCACGTGAATACACTGTCGAACGAATTAGTTCTTGGGTTGAATTGGAATTTTCCCGATTTTGGAACAACTTACCAGGACTTAGACAGTCCAAAAGATTTATTACTCTGTCCAAACGAAGATCTCAATTGTTGCTATCGCTCGGAAAGAGTGAAATGAGATTACTTACTGGATTATTCACAGGACATGGTGGCTTTAGGTATCACCAATTTACTTTAGGTAACGTTGCGAATGAACAGTGTAGGTTTTGTGAACTTGAATCCGAAACCTCTGAACATATTCTTTGCGACTGCCCAATGCTGGCAATACGCAGAACAAGACGGCTCGGAAGGGTCTTTATGGCCCTAGGGCATGTATTTGATCTCTCATCTAGCAGAATAATTGGCTTTATACACAGCCTAAATCTAACATGATGAAACTTCAAGGCTGCACAAAAGATCTTACAGGTCGTAGTGCTTGAGGCCTCACTTAATAATAATAATAAATTCAATACTTTTCATTTGGGTACTCAATACCTCGATACTTTTAATGGATTTTTTGAAGTTGTAACGCATAGTTTTTATCTGCAAATTGAAGTAGTTTCTTCAAAAAATAAAAATAGATCTTCAACTATTATTGGTTTTGTATGTCTTTTATTATTAAATCAAAAATAAATGTAAAGCTAACTTTTAATTCAACGTTAACAACAACTTAAGAAATAATTAAAATAAATTTTTTGGGAAATTAATGTTTTGTTTTAATTAAAGAATTGAAAATATTTATATGTATGAACATATTTTTGTGTGACATTTTATTTTTTAGAAATTTTTCAACAAAATATATGTACAGTAGTTTCCCGGTTTAATGAATAATATATTGTCAGGCCCATTCGTTATATCGAAAAATTCGTTAAATCCGGCAGTTTTTTAAATACGTTTTATTAAATAAAAAATCATGTTAATTTATCTAATTTATTAAAAAAAAAAAATAATAAGTAGTTCATATCACATTTAATTAAATAATTAGTTCAAACAAAACTAAAAAAATTACTTTGTAAAGCCTAGTACTCTGTTCAAAATTTCAAGTGGAATGCTGTCAAAATACATGTTAAAAAAATTCACATGAAAAAATGTTGCAGAAGTAGTACTCTGTTCATTTTGTGAAAAACATATGAAATGTATCTGGCAACATTATTTTTTCACAGCGAAATAATTAAAGTAGCAATTGTTTCACGTGGAATTTTTATTCAAAAGCTCTTCTGTCGCAACAACAATATCTATTACTTGTTGTGCTGCTGCACAAGCGGCCAGTAATATTTGTTCATTCATTCTTATTTAACGATTTCGATTCAACACAGATTTTTCAATATTTTAACTTTTATTTATTTTCGATTTAAATTCACAAAAAAGCAAAATATATGTGTTTTGTTTACACAAGTAAAACAATGTGGCGTACGTTCAATAAAAAAAACGTGAAATTATGTAAATTCGCGTGATAAGCAACATTGGCTACACGTCAAATTTTCCGTATGAAATAATTAATGTTGCTCAACATTTTTCCCAAATTTTAACAGAGTACTAGGCTTAACGTATAAATTTTGATTTTGGTGAGCGAAAATCAAAATAGAAGACGAAATATTTTTGGTAAACAAAACTAAAACATGACTTTGTAACGTATAAATTTTGATTTTGGTGAGCGAAAAATTTCTATACGTCCAAATAAATTTTTCTCTTAATTCATTTTTTTCGTAAAGCGTCTCTTTTGATTTCATTTATTTTTTTAACTTTTTTGCAAAAAGACTACATGACATTTTCATTTGTTCGTAATATAAGGTACTTAATGGAAAGAACTGACTGTTCGTTAAATCGCGAATTCGTTAAATTGAGTATACGTTAAACCGGGAAACCACTGTATATAGGTAAGTATTTTAATGTTTGTTCTGTTTTAGTGTTTTTAATTGTTGTTCTATTTTATAGACAGCTTTATTTCGGCGGTTGGTTTAATTTTGTAGCTTACACAATGTTGTCTTTTTATACTGTGATGTATTTTAAGCAGTATTTTATCCATTCAACTTGCTTAAAAATACAACTCAGAAAGTATCGAGTAACTACTTTTGAGTATTGAGTATCCAAAAAAAAGGGGCAAATACTCGGTACCCAATAATCAAAACTTTGCCAGCACTAATATTTACTAATATGTTCTATATTTGTAACAACTATGTACATATGTATATATAAATAAAATTCTATTTTTAAAGTTAAGATATTGATCTACTTATTAAATGATTAACAATAATTACTTAGCATGTTTGAATTTATGAAGTAAATTCTTTACATAGCTCCCAAAGTATTAAAAAAGATCATGTAAAGATTTTACATTTATGATATACATACATACATTTTTAATTAATCCATGTCTGATAACAACTAATTATTATATTAATTTTAATGTAAAAATATTAATGATTTTATTTATAAAACCATTTACAGGAACTTTAAGCGAATGAATTGGGCCCAATACATCGTACGAGTTTTATAAGTAAATTAAACATCCAGTTGTCATTAGCCTGGTAAAGCAAATGCATCTTAATTTTATTTGACCAACGTTTTCCTTGCATAAGGAACATTCAATGTAAGTTTCATTGGGCTATAACCATAGACAAACAATAAAGTCGGTTCTTTTTAAAAACAACTTGAAACCTACTTTTAATTATTTTGTAACTATAGTCAAAATTTAAGCAAGTGGCAGCTTTAAACAGCTGTTATTAAAAATTTGAAAAAAAAACAAAAATCGGCAAAATAACAAAATTAAGCGGGAAAATTGAAGACAAGTGTTTGCGGTGGAAAAATGTAGAAGCACAAATTCACTAAGTGTAGAGGGCAGGGATTTCCCAAGGTGTCCAAGCGATACTCCACCATCTAACAATAAGTTAGATTATAACGTCAGTGACTAATTTTTTTAATATTTTTGAATCAACAATACATTTTAGTTAAAGTAATAAGATACATTTTGGAATGAAAAATATTCTTTTCTCTTTTCAGTAGCAAATATTTTAGAATGGTCAAGGACCCTCACATTGCCGGCGAGCTAAGCCTTTACTTCAATCGTTCCAAGTATGACCAAACTAAAATAAAATACTATTCGATAACTTTAGAACAATCTACTGCAACAAGTTTGTCCATGTTCCATCGCAGAAACAACGTGTAAAAAAGTTCATGTACCTGTAATATATTTAAACCAAATAGCAAAAAACTGTTTAAAAATATCGTATTTTGATGGAAGTTGTTACACATTTTGGTCCATAACTCTGGAGTGCCTGCCCCAATACCAAACCGCTTAGGAGAATTAGAAACGGTTTTTTGTAAACTTTGCTGATTTTGGTTACACATTTTGGACGTGAGAGTGTTTTACTGAGATAGACAGATGAACATATGTAGCTCAATCGACTTAGAATTCCGTAAGGATCAAGAATATATATATGTACATTGTTGGTTCTCAGATGAATGTTTCTCAGTGTGATAGACGGAATGACAAATTCATAAAAATATCAACCATTTATTGATTTCAACATTAAAAAAATCAAAATCTTGGACAAACTCGGGTTTTTCTTGCACTTATTTATAAACACTAATAATAAAACTAAAGGTAAATTCACCCATTTGTTTCGAACAAAAATTTTGTGGGGGGAATATTTTTTTTTTACTAAGATTTTTTGCATCACGATTCACCCATTTCGAACGATTTTTCTGGAAAATCAAAGCTGCCATATGTAAACAAAATCTATTAGTTTTACAAGTGCGGCCATTGATTTATTTTGCTTTGGGTTTTAAGTGTCAAAAAACAAATATTAAATTATTTTAAAATATTGTGTATTTAAAATTAAAATTTGCTGATGGACATGGAAATATGTACCTACATAAGTCATTAATATTTGTAATGTTCATTTTTGTCCAAAAAAACATAAAATTAAACCAATTCAAGCTGAGAGTTGTTCGTAAAAAATATTTTCGTTCTCTCAAAAAGACGTCAAACTACATACATATGAAAAAAACTTTGTCCGAACAAATATTTTGTTCGGAACTAACATTAAAAAAATAATGAATACACCAAGTATTTATACCTAAACATACAATTCCATGTGAAGATCTGTCTGTCTGTATGTATTTATATACATATGTATCTACATGTTTGGTTTACCCTACACCACAATAGTGAGGGGTGATTTGTGAGGGTATATTGTGCTCATGTTGGTAACGCCCGTAAATATTGGTTCCTGAGTCGATTTAACAATGTCCATCGTCCGTCCGTTTGACCATGATTTCACCTGGCCCTCAGACAAATGTCTTCCCGAAATAGGTGTTTAACGACCACAAATGTTCGAATTATGCAAGAACACAAACAAATTTCACCACAAATGAGTGGTAAATTAAAAAAAATCACATCTAAAAGTTTTGTGCAGATTGGTCCATAATAATATTGAATACAAATACATAAGTTTCATATATGTACATAGAAATGAGGACACCTAATTTTATAATGGTCGGTCCATAATTAGTCCAAACCAAGACCCTCTCCGTAATTCACTTTTACCTTCATAAAACTTTTATATTGTTAAACATACATAATAAAGTGATGGTTCTAAATTTTTGGATGATCGGTTCATAATAGGTGATATTTCCTAAATACTGCTTGTAGGGTATTAAATAGTCGGGCTTGACCGACTATACTTTTTTACTTGTTTTGTATGTATTTCAAATAAAATAAAATTATGTGAAAATCCTAATGACTGAATGTTTTTCTGCTTTTTCTTTTTTAATTTTTGGGTGTTTCATTCACATTTGTTAAATGCACATTTTCATCGCTTGTCTTGATGTTCGTGCGCACTTTGCCTGTGTTGTTCATTTGTTTCCTTCATTTTGTAAGTTTTTGCCCTTACAGCTGCTCTTTTAGGAGCACGTTTTCGTGCCGGCTCAAACGCTGGCATGCTTGGCTTAGGAGGACTTCCAGGTTTAAGTGGCGAAATTGGTGGATCTACTTTCGATGGCGACGAAGAGGGAAGTGAATGTAACAATTTAAATGTTCCTGCGGGCTGTAATATGGGAAGAAGACGCAGTAGGGCGGTGCTGTATCAGCTTTCTGGTCACTACAAACCGGAGAAAGGAGTAAAAAATAAACTAAAACTTGGAAACGTAAGTATACATTGATTTCAAATTATAATTACTGTTAGTAGTATGGAACAGACAGAACTGCCTTCCATGTCTAATTGGTTTGCTTTATGTTTCACTTGCTTTAGTGCAACTATAATAGGGGGTTAATTTTATTTTATTTAGTCTACATTCGCAGTAATACAATTTGTGTGATATTGAGTAAACATCGGCTTTTATTCCTCTCTTCGCGTGTATGTTCTTGAGTATTTGATAGAGAATAATAATTTCTTTAAATTAAAATGACATAAAATTGACATAACATAGTGTTGCTTGAACTGGTCGGACGTGTTATTTTTAGTGCGGCTGAATTTTCGTAATAGGTGAAAAAAAAATAAACAAAAAAAAAAAACTTGTAATAAGTGAAAAAAATATATATATATATATATAAAAAAAAAGATATCGTAATAGGTGGAAAAATATCTATAGTGGTTTTTCGGTAATTTAAAAATCGCATAACAACTGCATGAGTGTCCCGCTCAGATGTAATTCTGAGAAAGAGCTAAGCTACAGTAGAAAAAATTTATGGATCTCTGAGGAAGAATCCTTAAGAAAATCCGTGGAGTCTCTTCTCACTACAAAAGCCGAAATACGGCGCCGTTCCTGTTCGCCCAATATAGTTATCTCATCCGATGAGAAATCATCATCTTCATTAAATAGTGCAGTCAAACCCAAAAAACAAGTAGGCATGGATAAGTACATCACCGTTCTCAAGCGACAGAGGAGCCCGACATCTCCTCAAATGTCTTCCAATTCTAAAGTTCCTAAGACCGTCAGCAGTGATAAGCCAAATGATGAAAACAGATTTGCTCTACTTCAGACGGATGACCCAGAAATACCGAAAAAGACGTTTAAGCCCCCACCAATTTACCTGAGAGAGCCCACTTCCAATAAACTGGTACAAGGAATTGTTGCTGTAATAGGTGAGAACATGTTTAGCGTAACCTCAATTAAACATGGAAAAATCAGCGAGACAAAGATCCAAGTGAATAGGGAAGATGATTTTCGAAAATTGTCCAACCAGTTGGAGAGGGAGACCAGGGATTTCTATACCTATCAGCTCAAAAGCGCAAAAGGACTCCAAGTCGTTCTAAAGGGTATAGACCCATGTGTTGATCCTGCGGAGATACAGAACGGATTAATGGACAAAGGGTTCAAAATCAAGAGCGTAGTGAATATTAGAAACCGTGATAAGATTCCTCAGCCCATGTTCAGGGTAGAATTGGAACCTGGAGATGTTGCCTTAAAGAAAAACGAGTCCCATCCAATTTACAATCTTATTTATCTTCTGCATCGTAGAATTACCGTGGAAGAACCGCATAAGCGTGTTGGACCCGTCCAGTGTCTTAATTGTCAAGAATTTGGACACACCAAAGCGTATTGTAAATTGCCGTCTGTTTGTGTTGCATGTGGGGAACTACATGCAACTGCTCAATGTAATAAGTCCAAAACGGACGTAAAAATAAAAAAATGCAGTAACTGTGGAGGAAATCATACCGCTAATTATAGAGGTTGTCCAGTTTATACTTATTTGAAGGGCATAAGGACCAATAAGTCGCCAGTATTACCTGACCATCCTCAACAACCTAATTTCACGTCGAGTAAGAATTTTCCTCATATTGTACGACCAACTACTCACGTAAACGCTCCTAATTCTAGACAAGTTTCTTACGCAAACGTGGTCAAATCTAATATGTCAGGTCTGGAGCAGGAACCTATATCGCAATATTCTGAGCCACATATCAACAATCTAGAGACAACATTGCAGACACTTGTCCAAACTATGAACACTTTTACGACCACCATGACATCCATGATGCAGGAAATGCTGAAAATGCAATCCACTATCTTGCAAGCCATTTTAAAGAAATGATTTATTTAAAAATTTGTTTTTGGAACGCGAACGGCCTCCGCCAACATAAAAACGAACTGGAATACTTCCTGATGGATAAGCAGATTGATGTTATGATGATTGCTGAAACTCACTTGACGTCGACAGGGTACTTCAAAATTAATGGCTACGTGTTGTACGATACTAAAGATCCCCGCGGAAGAGCTTGTGGAGGTTCGGCAATTCTTATAAAGAACAGAATAAAACATTATCTAATGAATAACATAAGTGAGGATTACCTCCAAGCAACAAACATTTGCATTGAATTCTGTCAATACAAATTTGTTTTATCATCGATTTATTCTCCGCCTCGATTCTCAATAAAAGAACACCAATACCATAACTTCTTTAATTCCCTTGGAGCTAGATTTTTAGTTGCTGGCGACTTTAACGCCAAACACACATTTTGGGGTTCACGTCTGGTAACCCCAAAGGGTCGCGTACTCTTCAACACCATTGCTCAAATGGGCTTAGATGTACTCTCAAGCGGACATCCCACCTACTGGCCGACGGACCGACGGAAGATTCCCGATGTTATTGACTTTGGAGTAGTGAAAAATATCCCTGTAGAATGGATGCAAGTGGATCCTTCATTAGACTTGTCCTCAGATCACTCTCCTACTATCATTTCAATGCATTTCCCTCAAGTGTGTGGCTCTCCATTTAGAAACATGACTAAGACCCGAGTAAGCTGGATAAAATACAAAAAGTATTTAAGTTCTCATTGCACGGAAAATATTGTGTTGAGAACTACCGACGATATCGATCAGTCGATTGGCAACTTTACCGAGGACCTTCGACGAGCTGTGCATCAGGCTTCCACTTATCACGTTGAATGTAGAAATAGGACAAACAGAACTTATTTATCTGAACTCGAACATCTTCTATCAGAAAAAAGAAGAATGAGAAGAGAGTGGCAACTTCACAGGTCTCCTGAACTGAAAGCTAGGCTACGGGTATGCAGAGATATACTAAGACATTTCTTAGAAACCCAAAGAACGGCTTCACTTAGATCCTACTTGGAGGGTCTTGATAGTACCCCACAATCTGACTACTCGTTATGGAGGGCGGCAAGAGGTTTAAAAAGACCAGTGAGAGGAAAACCTCCTTTGCGAAATCCGACTGGTGACTGGGCTAGAAACGATTCCGAGAAGGGGACTTTATTTGTTAACCATTTGAGAAATGTGTTTACTATAAACAACTCAAATAATGCAACTGATTTGCCACCACTCGTTATTAGACCTCCTGTACCTCTAAGACTTAGCTTTAATGATATTCAAAGCGCTATTGGTACTCTGAACCTTAAAAAAGCTCCAGGTATGGATAAAATCAGCAATAAAATGCTTGTGGAGTTACCTCGTGTAGCTAGAAGAATTATTCTCTTTATCTTCAACGCTATTTTACGCCTAGAATACTATCCTGCAGATTGGAAGGTGTCTATGATCACTATGATTCCTAAGTCAGGGAAGGATCACACCAAAGTAGAGTCATATAGGCCAATTAGCCTACTGCCGACAATTTCTAAACTGTTCGAAAAATTGTTAATGACTAAGTTGATTCCAATTCTGAACGACACTGAATGCATTCCTAATCATCAATTCGGCTTCAGAGCTAAACACAGCACCATCGAACAAACACACAGATTGGTAAATGTGATAAGAGGGTCGTTTGAAGACAAAAAATACTGCTCCGCCCTTTTCATTGATGTGTCCCAAGCGTTCGACAAAGTTTGGCATGACGGTTTAATGCACAAAATAAAATTAACTCTGCCTGCTAACACCCATAAACTTATGGAAAGCTATTTATACGGTCGCAAATTTAAAATCAAAGAAGGCAATTTTTTAAGCCCCGCTCAGGCAATTGAAACAGGTGTGCCACAGGGTAGCATACTGGGTCCTACTTTATATTTGATTTATGCCTCCGACATGCCGTCAGACCCCAAAATCCACACGTCAACTTTCGCAGACGATACAGCCTTTATCAGCGTTCATAAGGACCACCAAGTAGCATCACAGAATTTGCAGAATTATGTTTATAAACTAGAGAATTGGCTAGAGCTTTGGAAAATCAGGGTTAATGAACAGAAATGTATTCATATCACTTTCACATTGCGAAAAGAAACTTGCTCGTTCATCAAAATAAATAATCAAATTATTCCTCAACATAATGAAGTCAAATACCTCGGCATTCGCCTCGACCGCCGTTTAACTTGGAAGTCTCATATTGAAGCGAAACTTACACAGATGAGATTAAAAGCAGTGCAACTTAAGTGGCTAATTGGCAGAAATTCTTCACTAAAGTTGGACTGCAAACTATTGTTGTACAATGCAATTCTAAAGCCAATCTGGTGCTATGGAATTCAATTATGGGGTACTGCCTCAGCATCAAACATTGAAAAAATTCAAAGGGGTCAAAATAAAATTCTACGTATAATTACTGCAGCTCCATGGTATGTTAAAAATTCTCGAATTCACAAAGATCTATGCGTGCCATTAGTAAAAGTTGAATTTACAAAACACGCGTCAAAGTATGCCAGCAAACTTGAACACCACCCAAACCCACTTGCACGAGACATCCTTAACTTTAGTGGCCATAATCGGTTGAGAAGGAGGGATACCCTTGCTTTAACACAAGCGCAAAATAGATGACTGGATCAGTTGATGTGAAATTTTTTTAGTATCATAAAATTTTTGTCTAGCACTGGCTGGACTTATTATTTTCTTTTAGTATTAAGATTCGAAAACTTATTGTCATTTCATTATATGAAGATTCAATAAATAAATAAAGGCTAAAAAAAAAAAAAAAAAAAAAAAATTAAAATGTAATATAGTTACATAGAAGATGCATTTTCCCAAACATTTAAACCATGAAGGTGTTTGTCAAAAATTAAAATATTAATGCTAACTAATATATTTTTTATTATTGTGGTGTTTTAAATTTCACCATAATTGAGGCATGCGACAAGAAGGGTATACATATGCATATTAGGGTGACAGCCAATTTTTATACCCTTCACCTTCATGAGAACGGTAATTTCCACAATATAATTTTCCGACCCTATAAAGTATATATATTCTGGATCCTTATAGATAGCGGAGTCTATTAAGCCGTCTGTCTGTCTGTTAAAATCAGTTTTCTGAAGTCCCCAGATATCTTCGGTATCCAAATCTTCAATAATTCTGTCAGACATGCTTTCGAGAAGTTTGCTATTTAAAATCAGCGAAATTGGTTTAGGCCAACCAGAGTTATGGACCAATATGTCCGAGATATAGGCCTATATTCCAAAAAACAAATAAATGCGGGTCAAAAAATATTCTTTTCGGATATAACCCATATTCAGTCCATATTTTATAATCATGATATATATCGATGGAAAGGTATTTGTAATACCTTTTATTTAATGTATTACAAATTATCAGACACCCAGTAGTTCCCGAGATATAGGCCTATATATTTTCAACTTTACGGGCCCGCCCCCTCGAAAATAGGCGTGACCGCCAAATATTTTTTTTTGCTGGCATCTCCTCTAAAAGCCCTATTTGATAAAATTTTTTTTTTTTTTGGAAAGTCACTAAAACCGAATTATTCGCCTTTTTTATACTCTGTTTGTTAAATTACACTCAAGATTATTATGAACATCAGACAAACTCTGTAAATTATGGTAAGAATTGGTAATTAAATCAATTAAAAATGGTAAAAAAAAAAATTCAAAATATTTAACATAAATTATGTTGGTCGTAAAATTGTCTCGCAAACAATATATCAAATACTAATAAAATTTGCACTAAGACTGAATAGAAAACACAGAATAAGGATATTCTAGTCCTATAACTAGTGTAGTTTTTGTATTTCTTATTACGTTTAGGTGGAGGGTATTTATAATTTGGCACAGCCGAATATTGCACTCTTGTTTTTTATTTAATTTCAAAGTGTGCCGGCCAGAATATTGTGACACTAGGTGCAAAAGTTCAGTTCTAAAAATTTGAGCCAAATCGGACAACGTTTTCTAGTCGCGCATCGAGGTCAAAGTTCAGATATGAGCAAATTTTAACTGTTAATATGAATTATAAAACTCGTTTATTTTTAATCGAAATGAAGATGTAATTATTTTAACAACAATTACAACAGATTTTTTGGAAATTAACCCTAGTAATTCATGACCCTCTAAACAATGCTATTTTTTTTTGTTTGCATATACTATTTTATTGTATCTTCATTTTACATGAACTAACAATAGGTATTCAAATCCTAAAACTAAAGTTAGTTAAGATAAGTCCAGCCAATGCTAGACAAAATCTAGTTTTCAAATTCGATAGGATATAATGAGCATCTTGTATTTATTCATCTGAGAGCGGTGGTGTCCCACCTTCTCAAACGGCTATGACCGGGAAGTTGTAGGATTTTTCGAGCAAGGGGATTTGGATGAGTTTCCAGCTTACCCAAATAATGGGCCACATGTTTAGTTATTTCCCATTTGACAAGAGGAACGTCAAGATCCTTGTGTATGTTGTTGTTTTTAATATACCAAGGGGCGGTAGTTATCATTCGTAGAATTTTGTTTTGACGGCGTTGAATTTTCTCAATATTGGAGTTGGAGGCAGTACCCCATAACTGGATACCATAGCACCATATTGGCTTTAAGATTGAGTTGTAGAGTAGAAGCTTACAATCGAGCCGAAGGACGGAGTTTCTGCCGATGAGCCAATGAATTTGGGCTGCTTTCAGTTTTATTTGAGTCAGCTTAGCATCTATATGTGGTTTCCATGTGAGGCGACGGTCCAGTTGAATACCAAGATATTTTACGTGTGAGTTTTGAGGCACTATATGTTTATTAATACGAATAGGGGGACATGATTCCCTGCGTAGAGTAAAAGTTACGTGGGTGCATTTCTGTTCATTAATTTTTATTCCCCATTGTTTTGCCCATTTTTCCACTTGCGTTACGTGGTGCTGTAATTGAATCGAGGCATCTTTTGGATCTTTGTGAGTACTGAAAAATGCCGTATCATCAGCAAATGTTGACGTGTGGATTTGGTTGTTTGTTGGCATGTCTGCTGTGTATAGCAAGTATAGAATTGGACCTAAGGTACTACCTTGAGGGACGCCAGCACCTATTGGTTGAGGACGGCTTAAATAATCACCTTCTTTAATCATAAACTGACGGCCAATTAAGTATTTCCGTAGTAGGTGTTGAAAACTCACCGGCAAGTTCTGCTTTAATTTAGATAGCAGGCCTTCATGCCATACTTTGTCGAAAGCTTGAGAGACGTCAATAAAGAGTGCCGAACAGTATCTCTTTTCCTCAAAGGTTTTTCTTATGACTTGTACTAATCTATGTGTTTGTTCGATTGTACTGTGTTGACGTCTGAAGCCAAACGGAGTCAGCTTGGTTATAAGCAATTTCTCGAATAATTTGGACATAGTTGGTAATAGACTTATTGGCCTATACGACTCAACTTTGCAAGGATCTTTTCCCGGCTTAGGAATCATCTTTACTAATGCAATTTTCCAAAGCGGAAGGTAGTACTCAAGCCGTAAGATAGCATTAAAAAGAAAGAGGATTAATCTTTTTGCAATGCGAGGCAGCTCAAAAAGCATCTTATTGCTAATTTTATCAAACCCAGGTGCTTTTTTAACATTCAAATTATTAATAGCCCCAACAACCTCCAGGTATTGAAATCTTATTTGTACAGGTGGTCTGGCAACAACAGGCGGTAGTTCGCTAATGTCAGTATCCGTATTGGGAGTAAATACATTTTTTAAATGACTTACGAAAAGGTTGCCTTTTTCTTCGTTATTTCGTGCCCAAGATCCGTTTAAAGTACGCAGTGGAGATTTTGCGATTACAGGTGTTCTTAGATTTCGGACTGCACGCCATAATGAATAATTTGACTGTGAAGTTGCGTCTAGACCTTCCAGATGTTGTTTGAGAGACGCTGCTTTTTGCGCTTCTAGCAAGATTCTAAGATTTTTGGTACATTCTCTCAACCTAGTTTTAAGTTGGGGCGATCTGTGTTGTTGCCACTCTCTTCGGACTCTCCTTTTTTCAGACAAAAGTTGCTCAACATCTGCAGAAAAAATTCTGTTGTACCTATTCGGGCGATAAGTGGAAGAGGCATGTTCTGCGGCTTTCTCGATATGTTCATTAAGACTTTTTACACACGCATCGATGTCTTCAGCAGTTTTTAACGCGAGTTTCTCTGTGCAGTGAGTGCTGACGTATTTTTTGTATTTTAGCCAATTCAGACGTTTGACAAGAAGTAAGTCACCAGTTACGATTTGCTGAGGACTTCTGATGGTGATTACAGTGGGTGAGTGATCTGAAGAAAGATCCGGTGAAGCCTCGACTTCAATAAGTTCCGGGGATACACCTTTCGCCACGCCGAAATCGATAACGTCAGGAATTTTTTGCTGGTCAGTTGGCCAATAAGTTGGTTGACCCGTTGAAATCACATTCAGTCCCATTTCAGACAGGGAGTCGTACAAGATACGACCTTTAGGGCAAACGAGTCGTGAGCCCCAGAATGTATGCTTAGCATTGTAGTCGCCAGCCGCTATGAAACGGCTACCTAGTGATTTATAAAAATCTCTATACTGATCTTTTGTTATTGAAAATCTGGGCGGACAGTAAACTGACGAAATCACGAGGTTTTGATAAAAGTTCTCAATACAGATGTTTGTTGCTTGAAGATAACACTCTGAAAGACCACCCAATGAATGGTGTTTGATTCGCGATTTGACCAATATTGCCGAGCCACTATCTCTGGGGTCCTTGGTGTCGTAGAAAGTATAACCACTTATTTTAAAAATGCTTCTCGACGTCATATGAGTCTCGGAAATTAGCATTACATCAATATTCTTGTTAAAAAGAAAATATTCGAGATCATTTTTGTGTTGGCGTATGTCGTTTGCGTTCCAGAAACATATTCTGAGACAGTTCATGACCTATTCAGTATGGCCTGCAGTAGCGTGGACTGCATTTTTTGCATCTCCTGCATCATACTTGTCATGAAATGGTTCATGGATTGCACCAGATTCTCCATTATACCTTCAAGACGGCTAAAATTGTGGCTGGTTGGATCATTTATTGGTGATTCATTTTGCTCTGTTGGTTGGTTAGATTTTAGTATGTTGGCATATGAAAATTGGCTAGTGGATGCTTGTGCTACGGGGGGAATATTTGTAATAGGTACTTTTGTCGTCTGAGCAGGGGCAGAAGCGGATTTGTTGGTCAAGGAGCGTTTAACGACCTCGAAAACAGGGCAACCCCTGTAGTTGGCGGTGTGGTTACCACCGCAATTGCTGCATCTTTTTACCCTGGAATCATCCTTAGGTTTATCACACTTTGAGGTGTCATGAAGATCCCCACAAACAACACAAACAGAAGGCAACTTACAATAGGATTTAGTGTGACCATATTCTTGGCAGTTCGAACACTGTACTGGGCCAGATCGCTTATGTGGCTCTTCCACTGTAACTTTTCGGTGCATTATGAATTTCAAGTCATATATAGGGTGAGTTTCATTTTTCTTCAGCTTAACATCACCAGATTCTAACTCCACTCTGAATAATGGTTGAGGGATCCTATCTCTGTTTCTTATATTTCATAAGGCCTTGATTTTAAAGCCTTTGTCGGCCAAACTGCTCTTGATCTCCTCAGGATCTACATAAGAATCAATTTCCTTAATTACGACTTGCAGACCTTTTGCGCTTTTAAGTTGATACGTGTAAAAATTCTTTTTGCGTTTTTCAAATTCCGAAACTGTTCTCCGATAGTCGTTTTCATTATTGACCTGAATCTTTGTTTTATTAATATTGCCACGCTTAATAGGAGTCACATAAAAAGAATTTTCTCCAATTAATAAAACTAAAATTTTTATAATTTCGTTTGAGTTTTTTTCTCTTAAATATATTGGAGGTGGTTTTACTGGCTTATTCACTGCGTTTGGGCCATCATTTTTGTCTTGGAGTATGGCAAAACGATTTTGCGAGCGTGGCTCTTCAAACAATGCTATGACTAAATTTTTTAATATTAATCGTTATTCAGTGGAAATTGAGAGTTTTATTATATCTGTTACCGCCACTGGCCTACCTACTAAAAATTGCAACCATTTTTAAGAATTTTAATCACATTTTTTTAAGTTGTTCAACCAACGTGTTGCAATTTCATATTTCGAAAAGTTGGTGGTTTAAAACCAAAAAGTAATTATAATTAATTTTTGATATTTATTTAGTTAGGCTCGAGTTCATTAAATTTAATTTTTATTAAATTATTTTTACTGAAGTAGGAATTGTTTTACAACTTGAAAAATTTTTATTATTAAAATTTTTTTTTGATAATTTTCTTGGCTGAGATTCGAACCTGGGTTGTTGAATTTACATATGTTTCGAGAAACACCACTTTCTCTCATCAGAATTCTTTGCGTTCTAACCCTCTGCACCACTGCGGTGCCTGCTAGCCAACAGACAAACATCAATATTTTAACCAGTGTTACCTGGTGGTTCGAAATTTTCTGTAATTATCATTTTTTATTTATTAATTTCTATTTTCATGTTGCCTCATTTTCTTCAGTTTTTTCGTATTCATGTCAAGACTTCGTCTCGAAAAACTGAATACATTTGTTTATTATGTTTGTTGTCCACTTTCGTCGACCACTTAAAGTACAACTTCAAACATTAAAGCTTGTGCCATAGCTGTTTTTAAGAACAATTATTACTTTATTTGAACTGTTAATTTTTAATATTTATTTAGTTAGGCTCGAGTTCATTAAATTTAATTTTCATTAAATTATTTTTACTGCAATCCACTATTGAAGCCTGTGGATGAGCTAAATAATTCGTCGTTGATTCAAGAACTCGTCTCCAAACTGCCACCGTATTACCAAATAATATGGGTATCAAACAAATTAAGTCTTCAACAAAATAATCACCCTTATTCCAGTTGTCTTCATTGACACTTAACAACGTCGTTTTGTATCGTTTGTTACAAATTGGTATTCTAGTTGTCGTTATTGACAATTATCGATTACTATTGACAGATATTTGGTATTCTGTAAGAAAATGTGATGACGATATTGTGTTGATGCGCCTCTGTTCTTATCGTCATAATTTTTGTTAACGGCTAAAGTGTTTTAAAGAAATTAAAAAAAAAATGGAAGAACAACAAAAAAAGAAAGTAACAAATCTACAACAATTTGATAAACTTGTAGAAGAATTGCAAAAAACCCCTTCTCTTGCAAAAGGATTTCAGAGAGGTACAACTATTAGTAATTTCAAAGAAAAGTGGAACGAAATTACCACAACATTAAATTCCCTTGGCCCGCCAAGGAGAGATGGTTAGCATAAGGTAAGGAAATCATTTAAATAGTGCAGTATTAAAATATAACAAAAAATGTATTTACAGTTTTGGCGAGACTTAAAATTTAAAGTCAACAAAGCTGAATGCAATGCTACTGGTGGCGGAATATTTAGACAATTTACACTCAATCCATTGGAAGAAGCTGTTGCGAATCTGTTACAGTTTCAGAAACAGCTGAACCCTGAGGGCGCTCTTCAGGGAGTACAATGCCAGAATTTGGTCCCGAAAAGTATTTCGCCAGAGATAGAAAATATTTTTGATATAGATGAAGAAATTACTGGCAGTACTGTTGTGCAATGGATTTACATACTGAACAGGAGTTACCTCAAACTTCATCCACGAGCACCATGCCTATGGAAATTTCTCATCGCATAGAAGCAGTTACACCTTTGAAAAAGAAGCAAAATACTGGTAACAAAAGAAAAAATTGTGAAAGTGGTTGTCAGGATTTGCTTAAAAAACAAAGTGACGAGCAGGCAAAATTTTTGGCGGAAATTTCTATTCCATGACGTCCATAAAACGTAACTTGAGAGACCTCATTTCTTACCAAAAAAATTGAGTATTGAGGAAAAAAAATTAAAATTATTGGAAGAAAAAAATATAAGAGATAAAGAAAGAAGTAAACGGAAGAAGAGATGCATAAAGCTGAAATAAAACTTCAAAAAATTAAAAAAATTATTCAAAGAAAAGGAGCTTGAACATTTTAACAAAGAGATGATCTAAATTTTTTTGTTATTGAATAAGATTTTAGTTTTTTTTTTTTTAATTTGTTTGTAGTTAAGTTTTATGTAAAACATAATAAAAAACTGAATTGAATTTATTGAAAACTCAGTTTTATTTGTTCTCTAATATCGGATGCCTCAATACTATCAGTACTTTGTGCTTCATGTACTTCAACATTAGGTTGTATATTTTCTGCATTGTTTATATCCTCAACCGTATTATCTAAACCATAATCAATACATATATTGTGTAGTGCAGCGCAAACATTGGTAATTTTAGTTGCTTTTGTTGGTTTGTAATGCAGTTGACGAGCTTTTGCATTCTTTGTATTAAAAATAGCCTCTGGACTTCCTTCAACCGTAGAACGATATGGTGTCATAAGATATGGCTGAAGAGGATAACCTGCATCACCTGCAACAAATCGGAAAAGCCTGAGATTCTGAGACTCTCTATATGAACGGTATCAAATTAAATTTTTACCTAAAAGCCACGTATTACGTTCACCACCTTCATATCGTTCTTGTAACATACTTTTTGCAATGCTACCGTTCCAAATTAGTGAATCATGAGTTGAACCTGCATATCGGGCATCCAAAAACCGTATTCGCATTTTATGTTCATATATCTATAAGGATGTAAATATTTACGACTATAACATATGTACAATTACATTTATTACAGGCATACATACAACCATAGCATTTAAACTAAAAAATCCTTTTCGGTTGAAGTATATATGCTGGTATTTTTTGTTTGGAGCCAGTATTTTAATGTGTTTCCCATCCACACGACCAATAAAACCGGGAAAATCTGTTTTTTCAAAAAAATTTGTAGTTTAGCTTCATTTTTCTCCGCATTGGTCATTTCAAACTTGATCCATTAAGGACAAATTCTGCTTTCTAAGACATCCAATGTTTCAGACAGAATCTTGGAGACGACTGGCTGTGACAGTCCCAAGTTAAAGTCGTTCCCAACACTCAGTTGGTACGACCCCTGGGCTAAAAATCTTAATGTGGCTGCTAAATTTATTGTTTTTGAAACAAATGTTGATCTAATTCCATTTTTCAAATAAGGATCTATTGTTCCAACACATACTTAAAGGCTGCTTTATTAAGTCTAAAGTAATTTTCAAACCTTTTGAAGAAATAACAAAATAAACATTAGGAAATAATTAAATGTTAACACCCACTTTTTATCTGGCAAATTGAAGATGTCAGATGACTCCTGTCTGATTTGCTTTCTTTGTAGTATTAGGTTTCTTTTATTTTGTTCATTACTCGAATCCGAATTTGATTCGCAAATAAAAAACATTTTTGCACAAAAACATAAAACAAATGAAATATACCACAAAAATTAAAATTTTAATCAAACTGAAAATATTTTTTTTTCGCATCAAATACCAAAACAAAATAAATCAACTGACAAATATTAGAGATGTGTTTACAAAAATCGATAAACAGTCGTCATAGTAGCAAGATGTTTATAGAATACCAAATTAGTGTCGATGTGATGTCGATACGAAGTGATATCGACTAAAAAACGATGCCGATATCAACGACGACAACTGGAATAAGGGTGAATATAAAAGCAAATTTAGTTGAATTTGCTAATTGGATATTTGATATCGGATTGTCAGCAAGCACAGTAAACGTCGAAAACCAAATGACAGATGTTTATGGTTGCCATCGTAAACAAAAGAATGTCTTTATTAATGCTCATGCAGAAACAAATAAAAAGAAATGTCTTATCTGTAGTGGTAAATGTAAAAACATTGCAAATTGTACCAAATTTGGCAGTGCTGATCGAGAGATGAAATAATGTAAAAAAATTTGAGTTGTGCCATCACTGTCTAAGAAAACACAATGGTGTGTGTTTCAACAAAGATAAAAGCTGGAACGTAGATGGGTGCCGTTTTAAACATCATTATTTTCTACATAAGTATGTATGATGATAAAGTAAAAAGTACAGACAACGCTACTAACGAGACAAACAAAGAGACACAACCCGAAAGAGAAAACTAGAGCAATGGTCAAAGTCATTCCAATAACAATCTATGGGAAAAACAATAAACAACTTTCTACATACGCATTTTTAGATGACGGGTCTTCAACAAGTTTGATAGAAGAAGAGATTATAAATCAACTGGATTTAAAGGGAGAACCAGAACAACTTTGTTTGAAATGGACTGCAAATATAGAAAGAGTTGAAAACAATTCACAACGTTTAACAGTGCAGGTGTCTGGTAATAATAACAAACAATTTCCAATAAACGTCCGCACAGTAAAAGAACTTTTGTTGCCAAAACAAACACTTGAGTACGAACTTCTTTGTAGAAAATTTACTTATTTAAAAGGGTTGCCAGTTGACAGCTATGTTTCAGCCACACCAAAAGTATTTATTGGACTTAATAATATAAATGTTACACTTTCAAGTAAAACAAAAGAGGGAAAAATAAACGAACCAATTGCTTTAAAGACAGCACTTGGTTGGACAGTTTATGGACCATGCGGTACTGATCAAGCAGCACAATATAGCATGAACATTTGTGAATGTTCTAAAACTGACGATATAATTCATCAGCTTTTAAAACAGTTTTATAATAAGTAATAAAGAAGATGAACGATCTAAAAAACTTTTAACAAATTTTACAAAACAGCGCGATGACGGGCATTATGAAACTTGTTTGTTGTGGCAAAACGATGAAATTACTCTGCCAAATAATTATCAGATGGCAAAAAGCAGACTTTTATGTCTTGAAAAACAACTAATAAAAAACAATGATTTATTTACAGTTTACGTTAAAACAATTCAAGATTATATAAATAAAACAAAAGCTCCAAAAGTTTGGTACCTTCCCTGTTTATAATAAGAACAAGCCAGGAAAATGCACAATAGTCTGGGATGCTGCTGAGAAATTTAATGGCATATCTTTAAACTCTATGCTATACAAGGGTCCAGAACTTTTATCCTCTTTACAAACAATACTTTTTCAATTTAGAGAAAAGTCGGTTGTTCTATGTGGTGACATTGAACAAATGTTTCACCAAGTTTACATGCGTGAAGAAGATAGACATGTTCAACGATTTTTATGGCGAAACTGTGAGACCAGCAAAGAGCCGGACGTTTATATTATGAATGTCATGATATTTGGGGCCTCATGCGCCTCCTGTATCTCGCAATATATAAAAAATATAAACGCAGCCAAGTATAAAAAACAATTTCCACAGGCAACAGCAGGTGTAATGAACAACCACTATGTGGATGATTTTCTGTACTCTAAAGACACTATTGAGAAGGCTGTGAACATAAAAATATAAAATATATTCAAAGTGGTGCATGGTTCAACCTCAGAAACTGGGTTTCTAATAAAATGGATGTAGTGCACGAACTAGAGAGGTCACAACAGACAAATCAAAAGCCAATAAATATGGGTTCAGATAAAGAAACAGAAAAAGTTTTAGGTGTTTTCCAATAGATGATACTATCAGATTCAAGATTTCGCCCTATATATTAACCAACGATATTGTTCGCCTTAATAAGTGTCCAACAAAACGTCAAATTCTGAAAATCTTAATGACAATATATGACCCCCTGGGTCTAATTGGTAATTTTGCTATGTACCTTAAAGTTATTTTGCAGAAGGTTTGGAAGAGTGGTGTTAGTTGGGACGACCCAATCAAAGATGAACAACTAGTCAAATGGTGCAAGTGGTTCAAATACCTATCCGATTTAGAAACAATTAGCATCCAGCGCTGTTACTTAAAATCAATTGTTAACTATACCAATGCGTATACTGAGCTGCATACATTTGTCGATGCAAGCGAAAATGGCTATGCAGCAGTAGCATATCTCCGCATAGTTCGTGCTAATGACATCGTGTGCTCCCTAGTAGGATCTAAAACTCGTGTAGCCCCATTACGAATGACTTCAATACCTCGTTTAGAGCTTATGGCCGCTCTCATTGGCTCTCGATTTGCCAATAACATAACTAAAAATCATTCTATTATAACAGAAACAGAAAAGAAACAGCAGAAAAAGCCGCCCAAACCATAACATATACAGAAATACTTTTTCCTGTCTGCGGTTATAGGAATCTTCCTCCAAACTAAGAAGAAATATCATACAAAATAAGCAAAAACAATAAATGCAGCAAAAATTTTAGGAATTACCGTTAGGTGGCTACTCAATTTAATTACTCAGTTTAGTTGTTGGTTTATAATTACGAATATATAACTAAAAGAAGTTTAAAAAATGTCTGCGGTCATGCTAAAATCAATTATAATATCACTGTGCAGTAATTTGTACAAATTTTATAAGAAACATTGAATAATATTTGAATGAAAATGAGCAATATCAAACAGATCGTCTAATCTTACTTTCCATTGTTCTCTTCTGCTTGCATGAGTATCCGACACTCTTTTTATATTTTTTATTAAATTAGACCATTCCTCGTAAAGGCTTTTTAATTTTGTTGCACATTTATGCAATTCTTGAATGGGAATACGGGCCTTTCACAGAAAATTGAACACTCTCTTGCCACAAGATCAGCACTATCTTTGGCACTTAGTTTGGTTATCCTCAAATTTAAAAAAAAAAACTTTTAGGTAATCTCCCTTCGATGGAAGTTTAGCACCAACTAGTTGATGTTTCGGGTAACCAATTAAAAGTATTTCTTCTCGTAATAAAGGCATTATATTATATAAAATATATTTTTCACCGCGATCACAAACAATTACTAAAACCACTAACCGGTAATTTAAGGTGACCATACGTCCTCTATTTTGGAGGACAATCATCTATTTTAACTCGCTGTCATCTATAAAATTTGTGTCCTCTTTCAGTGATCTTTAATTTTAAATGCATGGTCAATATTTGTTTTTATTGAGCTTAGAGTATGAACAGAGTAAGCACGGCACGGTTTCTAAGTAGAATGAGAATCGCCACCTTTAACAAATAAAACAAATTTTACTTCACAAACGCCGTGTCGTGCTTGTTCTGTTCATACTCTTACTGACTGAACTTTCGCTTTTCAAAATAGTAAATGGTAACAATATGTAAAAAATATAAACTTTGAATTGAAATAAATTTTTTTTACTATTTTTCTTAATGTCATCTTTTTTCTTTTTCAAAATCTGGTCGCCTTAGGTAATTCGCACAACTAAATGCAATTCAAATTTTTTGTAATATAATGTATCTTTAAAATTTTTATTTCGATGACTAAGTAGGCTCTGAAATTTATCTGTTAAATCAGCTATTTTAAATTAATTTAAAAATAATGGTTATTGTGAATATTAAGAATGAGAGTTAAAGCATTTGAGATGAAGATGGCTCTTTATTTCCACCAAATAATGAAGAATATTAAAGAATTAAGCGGTAGTATAATTTGGAGGCTCAATTAGACCCAAAGGCCAATTAGAAAGGGTGCTCTAGCTTAATTGGTTAGCGCATTTGATTATTAAGCATGAGTAGTTAGCCCGGATTCGATTCCTAGCCGCTGCACAGTGGGGGATCAAAAAAAAAAAAGTGGAAATAAATCTGTAACTTCTAACCGAGATCTAGACGAGATCTACAAAAAACATTGCTTTAGCCATATATTATCTCTTATAGTTTACGAGTTATTCGCATTTGAAAAGTAAAATTTTATTTTTTTTGCCTACCTTGGTCTGCTATTTTGCTAATAACGGATCCAATTCTTTCCCGATTTTCTTGAAGGGTCTTTTTTTGATTTAACAACACCTTTATTTATTTAAAAAATCTTCGTTTATTTAGGCCTATATACAACAAATATTTAGTCATATTTTATTTGATGCTGTTTGATTTTGCAAAACTCTTGTAAGAGTAAACAATATCAAATAAATTTGTGCTAAAATAAGTGGTTGCGTTTTTTTTTTGAGTAAAAATTTGCCAGGTGTTTTATGTGCTAAAACTTCAGGGGACTGTATGTTCCTTGTTTAAACATGTGTATGAAGTGTGCTAACCTGTATAAGTGTACCATTGTATAAGTAGCTTTGGGTTACATTAAGAAACAAATATTTACGGCAAACAATTTTGTTTGAATCATTTGTTTCGTTGCTTGCTATAAATAAAATTGCGTCTAGGCTATTTATTAATAACAAAATTATTGGTTAAATTTATTTATTGTGCAAATGGAAAAACCAAAAAATATTTATTTTGAAATTTAATAATATTAAAGCTATTTACAGACGGTTGTCAGATCTTATAATGTTGCCAAATCTGGAAATGTGCTGGTAATGTACTGACAATGACTGACAATTGTTAGCAAAAAATAAATTGTCAGTTCACAGACAATTGTCACACAATAGATTTATCTGTCAACAGAAATTGTCAGTTCACACTATTGTTGTCAAACATTGTGTATATATTAAATTGAACATTTTTAAATATTGTAATGAACAATTTTCGTTGCATACGCATTTACTAGAAAATAGTAAATATGAAAACAAATAAACAAAAACACATTAACACGTTGAGTGCCGTCATACAGAATAAAAATATATGTATGTATTTCTAAAGTGAAAATTGTCAAAGTTAAAAAAATGCATTTTTCTAGGTGCCATAACATAATACTTAATCATGTTACTGTAGTGCCGCAGGAAATATATTGAATTGAATTCACAATTAGCTATGCAGCGCCGGCAGTACACACCAAGAATGATAAAATAAAGATTACGCCATGCGCATGATTTCCCGTTATGTGACGTAGAAGTTCCATTCTAAGGGTTACCAAGAATGTTTCATGTGTTAGAATTAAAATTTCTTGCGAAAAAAGTATGTTTTATGTGATAGTTGGCAACCTTGCAATTGAAATCACTTTGAGAGTTCTAAAAAATATTACATCGGGTTTTGATAAAATAAATAAATTTGGCATTGCATTTGGTGATATATTATATTTATTAATTAAAATCGTTCATTGTAATGTAAAAAAGTGTAAATAAAAGCTGTTTAAAAAAGAAAAACAAACAAAAAATATAAACATGAAGTGTGCAGTGAACAAATTCAAGCAAACCAATTCAAGTAAAAAAACAAGAGAAAAAAAATTAGCCAATAGAAACACAGAACGTGTGGCGTCACAGTTCCAACATGCGCAGAACATTTTAAAATTTTACGCGCGTTGGCGTAATCTTTATTTTATCATTCTTGGTGCACACGACACTCTAATCTAGTGGTGTTCAAATAATTGAGATGTTTTGGTTAGAGATTTTTCCCAGCAAACATATTGTCAAACGCTTAAAATAAGAAAAAAAAGAAAGAGTTTTGGCCAGATATAAACACCTTAAGAAAAAATATCAGGGACCATAAATAACAATTATCAATATCAAAAAACAATTTTAGAACAGTTATTTTCAGCAAAAACAATTCCATCTAAAACAGTTTTTTTTTTTATTTTTTGTGTTCAATTGTAATTGAATAGCGTGTGTTTGATATGCTTCGTCCAACAAGACGCAACAACAATGCTTAACAAATTTCTGAATAAAAATGACGAAAGTCCGTCGCATGTGTTCTCATCGCTTGCTCAACGGCGACTGAATGAATGTTTTTAAAAAAACATAACAAACAGCGTTGTCAACTTGGTGCGATTCGCACCATTTTTGGTGCTTTTTTTAAATTTTTGGTGCGAAAAATTTATTAGTTGGTGCGCCGCACACTGTGGCCGTGTAGTGGTATTTAATGGCCATAAATCAAGGAGGTTGCGGAACTTCATGAAATTTTGCACACATTTATTTAAAATTTTTTAAGAATTTAGTTTTTTTTCTACAAAACTACGCCCACTTTTACGCCCACCTCCCATACAACTTAAAGCGAAAATGTGGCATAACTTCCATGATTTTAAATATATCAACTCAATTTTCATAAAAGATTAATATTATAATTGTAGAATGAGCTCCTGAAAATATGAACTTAATCCGCCCACTTTTACGCCCACCTCCCATACAACTCCAATACAAAATTTTTTGTCAGTTTCACTCTATTTTATTTATTAACAACTTTTTCACATATTCGTTAAAATCTAATTTTTTAAGCTTCAATTTCGTTCTAAATTTAAGTTTTTTCTATATAGCACACATGCAATGAAATTATCGTATTTCTCGCTCCCAAATTGGCACCGGCTACGTGTACGAGTAGCAAAGAAAGAAGTAATGCGCAGTAGTTTTTGCACGCATAACGCCTATTTTTTACTGTAATTTTTTGGGTTTTCATTGTTTTTTCGGCGGCGGGCAAATTGGGGCAGGTTTTTTTTAGTCTGTTAGCTGAGACTCTCTAAAAGTCTAACGGAAAATCATAAATGTTTATTTTTTTGGCTCAAAATATATTGTCAAAGGAATTTTTTCTTTTTAAATTTTTTTTTAATTTATATAATGCTTAATGTCCATTTTAAGTGAAAAAAATACTTATAACGTACATTCGGTGTATAGTTTATAAGTAACAAGCTTTTGAATATGACATAGAAAACTATCACATTTGAGACTTGTTCACATACTTCAACTTTGCGCTGCTCGGGGCAGAAAACCAATGGAGATATTTGCATGAAATTTTACACATATAACCTTTAGATAGTTTTTAGCCATCTTTGCAAAAATCATCAAAATCGGAGAGCAGGTCCAAATTGATTTATTGCCGCAGTGGACACAGTGTGCGCCTTGCGTTTTTTTTAAATTTCGGTGCAACGTAAGTGTCTCACAATATTTTTAACCTTTTTGATGCTTTTTCTGACAACGTAGGATGAAAAAAAATTTTAAGTTCACACAGTTGTTAAACAATTTCCGAACATTTTTCTGACATTATTGTAAGATCTGACAACCGTCTGTACTTACAATAATGTCAGAATTATGGCGTTTCTTTTCTAGCAAAAATTTTACACGTTTTTCCCATTTCGCACAATTTTTTATTTTTTTGTGTTCTTTTCTGAAAAATGCTAAAGTGTAGTGTGTTCTTTTCTATAACCCTGCCTTTACACATGTAAGTACTTGCATGCAAGTGCTGTGTACGTATTATATACGAAAACTTATTCGAAAAACTCGAGTATCTCTGCAATTGAAAAAATATGAGTGTATTAGTAAAAAAGTGTGAATGTATTGACTTTTTCGAACTTGAATGTGTAAATGCCGGGTAAATGTCACACTATAAATTTAAAAAATGTTGCACCTTTAACACTCTATATTTTTAGAGGGGGAGAATCGCACGATAAAATAGCTGACATTTATTTGACAAAATATACAAAATGGAAAATATTACTACTTTTTTATGTGCTGAAAATTTTTTGGATGACTTGTTGGATTCATCTTCTTCATCTGATGATATATTTGATATGATTATGTAAAGAAATCCACAACCGCGATTGAAAGGCTTTGTAGAGAACGTAATTAATAAATACGCTGAAGTTGACGTATGTCAAATTTCATAGGACAATATCTCCTACTTCTTATATATGTAATGCATGTTTATATATGTAATTTTTATAGTTTAAAAAGAATTTGCGTATTAGTCGGGAAGGTGCCAGTGGTCTTTTTGAGAGATATTCATTCACCCTTATCGTGAATAAAAATTCCACATGAAATTTGTTCCCTTTTATTTTTTAACATCGAATTTAAATAGGAAAATGTGAAAAGGGAACAAATTTCATGTGGAATTTTTATTCACGATAGGGGGATTGTCTTATTTCAAGCGATCTTACCAGGGAGCTATCAGCTTCTTCTTTTTTAACAAAAAAAAAAAACAGAGTTACACTGTTGTAATTTTATCTTCTATTCTGACCATTAAAAATGCGGCATCTTTAAAATGTGGGTTAAACATTATAAAAATGTACATAATAAAGGTGTAACATTTTATTTCAGAAAAGAAAACACCATTAGTTAGTTTGTTGCACCGTTTCATTATTTTGCATCACATTAGTGTGGTCACAATAATAGTAATAAAATTATTTTTGCAATGTACCTACATATATGTATTATAAGTTTACTATTTGCTATTTTCATGATATTCAAATACACCATATCATAAAATTCACCATTGATTGACATTTAATGGACAACTGATAACTGTGATAAACATAGAATTTGCTGCATTCAACAGAAGCACCTTTTCCAGAATACAAAACACAAGCCTTAAAAAAGTCGCGGTTCATTCTTCCACATTATGGAGTATTTAAGGGATTCTGGGATTGGATTATATTGGTATCAACGTTTTATGTGGCTATTTTAGTGCCATATAATGCTGCATTTGCGAAGGCAGACCGTCAAACAATGGTATCAGACGTAATTGTGGAGGCGCTTTTTATCGTGGGTAAATATTGTCTTGATTTTATTTAAATAACTTTATTATTTATTGACAGTATTAAGAATAATTTAATGTGTTATTGGTAAAGGATAATGATTATAATTTTTTTACAGCCTGGCCCACGATGTCGAAAGAAAACTGCGAAAGAAAGTCAGTCACTCACTTTCATTCGCAACAGTGGCCCACTATCTTACGAATTATCGTTCGCTTTGTCCCGGATCACACAATGCAACTTGTGCTGCTCAACTTTTGAGTTTGTTGGTGATAGGGGAAAGAAGAGTGGTCCCCCCTCTCTCTCTTTTTTCCCCATTGTGTGATCCGGGACTTTGCTTTACGTTTCAAACGTAATCCAAAAAAATAATTAAGTTGCCATATCTTCATTTCAGAAAAAAATCGACAATATGTAACAAAAAATCGCTTAAATATATAAATTGTACAATGAAAAATGCAAATGTGTGCTGCTTTAAGTTGACAGTAAAAAGGTAAACAAAACAAACGAAACTTGTATGAAAACAAAAATAGTGCACAATAAAATTTATAAAATAAAAAATAATAAAAAAATATACAATTTAAATATGTGTCTAGCTAACAATATAAATGGAAAGAAATAATGAGTAGATACAAATGTTCTGTCATTGTTATAAGAAAAATAAAATTAAAACCCATATTTCAAAACCTATGAAAATCTTGTAAATACATGCATATACGTGACTCAAAGTTATAATGGGACACGCACATAAGTCAATATTACACTAAATATTTTTATAAATTTATTAAGCCAAAAAAAAAGTTAAACTAAATTTAAATTGCTAGTATGATATTTTATTAAAAACATAAGAAAAATTCATTTACTGTTATTAAAACAAAATTATAAGAAAAAAATTAAAAAAACATGTTCATTTGAGTTCAAAATAATAATGGGACAAATGAAAATATGCTTATAAAAATAAATAATTTTTATTCTATAAACAAAGTTTACTATTTTGTTGGAAGTCCTTTCTGCTGTATCGCTGCCTTTAACCGATTTGGCATCGATTCAACAAGTTTTCGACAATACTCAGGTGTTATTTTTTCCTCCTTCAGAACTATAATAAGGTCATTTTGGCATTATTATGACAATTCTTTAATTTTTCATCTAAATGACTCCACACGTGCTCTATTGGATTAATATCCGGCGACTGTGGAGGGGTTTCAAGAACATGTGGGCAATTATAGAGCAGCCAGGTTCTAACATTATACGCCATGTGTTTAGGGTCATTATCTTGGTAAAAGTAATAATCATTTGTTAGGCCCAATTTCTGTGCTGTTTCAGCAAGATTATTACGTAAAATATTAATATAATATTTGTGGTTTATAATTCCCTCAACAATGTGAAGGTTACCCGGTCCAGCGGCTGAAATTGCTCCCCATACCATAACTGACCCCAAACCGTGTTTTATTATGGGTCTCAAATTTTGTTCAGAGAGCGCTGTATTCGGCTTTTTCCATACGTAAGAACGCCCGTCTGACCGGAAAACATTAAATTTACTTTCGTCAGTAAATATTACTCTACTCCAGAAAGAAATATCCTTGTGTTTGTGCTCTATAGCAAAATGTACACGTTTCAGTTTATTTACCTTATTTATAAAAGGCTTTTTACGGGCTACTCGGCCATTATAATCATGCTTTCTTAAAACATTTCTTACCGTTTCAAGATTAGCTTTCTTTCCCAAACTTACTTCAGCTTCGGCAGCAAGTTTAGGAGCGCTTATGTGAGGTGTGTTTTAACTTGCCTTATTAACCACCGTTCATCCGCGTCCGAAAACATTTTTCTTTTGCTTGGATTTTCAACATTTTCAAACGTTTCTTTACCTGAATAACGTTTTACGATGTTAAACACTGTATATTTGGGTTTATTGACTATTTCTGCAATATTTCGCACAGTTTTTCCTAATTTTGAGTGTTCAATTATTAATTTTCTAATTTCTGGCGATGTTTGTGAACCTCGAGGCGCCATTTTAATTTTTTTAAGCAATTTGTTTAAAAAATATATTAAATGAACTCTTGAAACATTAAATTGAAAAATATTTGCAAATTGTTCCGTTATAAAGCGCAAAAACAACGAAGTTGCCATATGTCCCATTATTACTTTGTTTTGCAGTTTTATGTTATTGTAAATTACTGTTGGTAACTTTATTTCTTTAAAACAAATAGAAATAAGATTTTGGCATAACAAAAATGAGAATATTTTCTATTTAAGAACATAGCAACTAGAAATTTAAACGATAAGTGTAAGAAAAAAATTTTATATTTTTTGATAAATTTAGTTATCATTCTTTATTAATTTCTATTCATAGTTGTTTTTTTCTTTTTTTTTTTTTTTTGATATGATATGATATGATATGATGATAATTACAGCAAAAACTTCGAACTACCAGAACTCACACTGGTTAAAGGATTGATGTTTGTCTGTTGGCTGACCGGCACCGCAGTGGTGCATGTGTTCTACCACATGCAAAGAATTCTGATGAGAGAAAGTGGGATTTCTCGAAACATATGTAAATTTAACAACCCAGGTTCGATCCCCAGTCAAGAAAAATTAGCAAAAAATTTTTAATAATAAATTTTTCAAGTTGTAATTCCTAACTTCTGTAAAAATAATTTAATGAAAATTAAATTTAATGAATTCGAGCCTAACTAAAATTATCAAAAAGTAAAAATTAACAGTTCGATTATGAAATAATAATTATTCTAAAAAAATTTATATTTAAAAAAAATTTTTCTGTGTCCCATTATAACTTTGAGTCACTGTATGTACATATAAATAAAATTAAGATAGTAATATCTTATTAACCCTATGTATTGATGCGAAATTTTATAAATATACTGGAAATACCAAAACCATTATAAAATCTACATTAAATATTTTTTCCAAGATTTCATTTTTTTTCATTGAATTTTTTTAGAACATAAAATAAAATTACTTAAAAACAATGAAGACCACACAAAACATTCCACTTTTCAGAACTTTTCAACTAGTATTTTTTGTTATTCTTGCACAAATGAGTCAATTTGACATTTCAGTTCGTACAAACATCAGAAAACGTACGTAGTGAGCCGAAATTTTGTATTGAATTGCTTACGTTATCGTTCGTTTTCTTTCGACTAAGAATATTAGTGAGCCGTAAAACAGCTGTTTGTCGTTTGAAACGACAACGTTCGATATCGTGGGACAGGCTGCTAAGTTAAACATTTCTAATGAAGGATTTTTCAACAAGAACTTTGTTTTTCAAAGTAAAATAAAACAAAAAATTTATATGACAATCATTAACATTTTTATTGTAACTATTAAAAAGGCTTGACAATTATAAACGAAAATTATATGTTAAAGTATTCCACCGCGACTTTGCATGCAGATTAAAATTTGCAATCCCATTCTGGCAAGGCGACCAATTATTGTTGATCGTGAAATTTGGTTTTTAATAAATTCATTATTTTGGTTGTTAACATCTCTCGATAGCGTGATCCATACAACAGCAGAAATTAAAAAAAAAATCGACATATAAATAATAATACATAATAATAAATTCTCAATTCAGACATTCCATTGTAATTTTTAATGAATAAATGAATGAATTTGTGGATTTATTCCGATTTTGAACAAAAAAAAAATAAAATTTAATATTAATACAATAGAAGTAAGAGTGCTATATTCGGCTATGCCAAATCTTATATACCCTTCACCTTTGTTGTGGATGCAATTCTTACCATAATTTACAGAGTTTGTCTGATGTTCATAATAATCTTGAGTGTAATTTAAAGCTGTGTTCACATTGTGTGTATTTGTCATGTGGAATGTCACTTTTCTACCTATATGTAATTTCATGTGTGTGTCAAAATTTGAGTTTTACATACGGTTTATAATTTACATGTTCATATGTTGGTATGCCAAATACATTTGACATAACCTATAAAAAAATCTTTTTTTATTAAATAATTTTTAAGCTTGAGGTCACTTTTTGTTTTTTATAAAAGATTTTTTATTTCTATATATAAATAACTCGATATTTCGATTTCCTTTGGAAATCTTCTTCAGGAGTAATTTTAATATTATATGTGTAACAAATATTTTGATATAAGTTTGAAAGGGGTTGACAAAATTGAAAAATATGTTCTACAGAAAAATAATTTTAAATTTTCAATAATAACATTGAACAGTAAATAATTTTTACAGAAATATAGTAACATTATGAATAATAACATTTTGGAATGATAACATTTTTTAAATACATAAATTGTGTTAATTTCTCCTATTATTAATATTTATATTTTTGTTCAATAGGTGTCTGTAATTTTGAGCTAAGTTTTCTGTGTCTTTTTTAAAATTTATTCTTCTTTCTGATGGTACATTATTGATATGTAACATTTCTAACATGTATCTTCGTTTTTTATAATTTTCTGTGTCCAATATAGATGTGTTATCAAAATCTGGGTAGTGGTTAAAATCTCTACAATGGGTTGATAAAGCTGTTTTTTGTGTTGAATTATAATTTCTATATTTCTGGTCATGTCTGTGTCCTGCTAATCTAGTTTTAAGTTTTGTCCCTGTTGTTCCTATATATATTTTGTTACATTGCTCGTTACTATTACCACCACAAGAAATTTTATATACTAAATTTGACATATCTATCTTTTCTAATCTATCTTTAGTTTTTGTGAATAATCTTCCTACATTATTATTCACCTTATGTGCCATTTTGTATCTTGTTCTGTTATATATGTTTAAATGTTCTATTCTTTCTGAAAATCCAGGTATATATGATATTGACTTATAAATTTTTGGTTCTGAAACTCCATTATTAATATAGGATTTTCTTGTGTTAAATTGTTTTATTAATCCGCAAAAGAGTTCATTAGGAAAACTATTATCTTTTAATATATTTCTAATTATTTCTTTATTTTTCTTATGAAATCTAATGTCACTAATAGTTAATATTCTATCTATAAGATTTTTAGCAGTGTTTATGATAATTCTTTTTGGGTGTTTTGAGAAATAATTTAAAATTCTTCCAGATGAAGTTGGTTTCTTATACCAATCAAATACTAAATTGTTTCCCCTTCTTGTAACTAATATATCTAAATATGAAATTGAAGAATTTAATTCTTTTTCAATGGTAAATTTTATATTCTGATCAAATGTTGATAATAAAATATCGATTTTATTATCTTCAATTATACAAAATAAGTCATCTACATATTTTGTTAGTATTTTTGGTTTAATTGATAATTTTTCAATACATGTGTCTAATAATTTTTCCATTACAATATCTGCTATTATTGGAGATGCCGGTGAACCCATTGGAAGTCCCTTTTCTTGTGTATATATTTTACCATCATATTGGAAATACCTATTGTCAACTATACAGAATTTTATGATTCGTAAGAATAAATTTTTATTAATATCAGTAAATTCGGAAATTTTGTTCCAATTTTCTTCTATAATTTTTATTGCTAGGTCAACTGGAATACTTGGGAATAATGAAACAACATCAAGTGATATTAATTTTTCATTATTTTTGATTGAAATATTTTTTAATTTATCTTTAAATTGTATTGAATTATTAACATTATATTTTGAATTTTCTGTTAAATTTTTAAGGATTTTAACAATATATTTACATAGATTATGTGACGGTGAATTTATTGATGAACAAATTGGTCTTAGTGGAAAATTTTCTTTGTGTATTTTAGGTAATCCATATAACCTGGGAGCTACAGCTATTGAAGTCTTCATTTTATTTTTCTCTATTGCTGTTATTATATTTAATTTAAAAAGTTCATCTATTAAATTATTGTTAATTTTTTGGAATCTGTTTGTTGGATCTTTTCTTAAAATTTAAAAAGTTTCATTATCGTTTAAAATGTTTTCAATTCTAGATATGTAATCTATTTTATTGATTGCTACTGTTGTGTTACCTTTATCTGCTCTTAAAATCATTATATCTCTATTCTCCTTTAGAAATGTTTGGCAATTTTTTACTTTATTTATTGTAAATCTATCTCTATTATTTAATGAAACTTTGTTTAAATGATTATCAATTACCATTATAAATTTTGACCTTGCAATTTCTCTTTCATCTTTATTCTCTATAGTTTCTATAAAATCTTCTCCTTCGGATATAATTTTCAACATTGGCAAATGTTTTTTATTTTCGGGAAGTGCGTGTTTTTCACCTAATGATAAGATCCACCTAACATCTTCTGGTATATCCTTGTTTGTTTTGTTCACAAACCATCTTTTATTAAATGTTATTCCTAATTCTTTCATTTGCAAATCAACACAACAATTAAACTTTTTCATATGTACCTGTTTTTCTTTTTTCATTAATTTTTCGGCTATTATGTCCTCATATTTTAAAAAATTGTTCAATGTTTTTTTATCTAAAATCTGGTTTAAATTGTATGTTAAATATTGTAATTCATCTTCACTATCTTTTAATATGTAGTGTTTTTGTTTTATAGATGAATTCAAAATTTTGTTCTGTATATTTTGAATATATTTTTCTACTTCTTTCTTGATTGTATGATTTGAATGTTCTTGAAATAGGTTGGAAATATTTTTTGTTGAATTCTTTATAAATTTTGGTATAATTCCTTCCTTTCGGCATTTGATCAAAAATGTAATTGTAGCCTTGTATTTGATTATCTTTCTTCTTACTGTCTTGAATCTGTTTATTAACTGCTTATTACCCTCACATTTTTTGAAATCTTGATAATTCATCGTGCTTAGCTTCTCTTTGTAAATAATTTTATTCTATTTTCTTCGACCTTTTTTATGATTTTTTATTAAGTAATTTTTAAGCTTGAGGTCACTTTTTGTTTTTTATATATTAATAAAAATTTATTCTTACGAATCATAAAATTCTGTATAGTTGACAATAGGTATTTCCAATATGATGGTAAAATATATACACAAGAAAAGGGACTTCCAATGGGTTCACCGGCATCTCCAATAATAGCAGATATTGTAATGGAAAAATTATTAGACACATGTATTGAAAAATTATCAATTAAACCAAAAATACTAACAAAATATGTAGATGACTTATTTTGTATAATTGAAGATAATAAAATCGATATTTTATTATCAACATTTGATCAGAATATAAAATTTACCATTGAAAAAGAATTAAATTCTTCAATTTCATATTTAGATATATTAGTTACAAGAAGGGGAAACAATTTAGTATTTGATTGGTATAAGAAACCAACTTCATCTGGAAGAATTTTAAATTATTTCTCAAAACACCCAAAAAGAATTATCATAAACACTGCTAAAAATCTTATAGATAGAATATTAACTATTAGTGACATTAGATTTCATAAGAAAAATAAAGAAATAATTAGAAATATATTAAAAGATAATAGTTTTCCTAATGAACTCTTTTGCGGATTAATAAAACAATTTAACACAAGAAAATCCTATATTAATAATGGAGTTTCAGAACCAAAAATTTATAAGTCAATATCATATATACCTGGATTTTCAGAAAGAATAGAACATTTAAACATATATAACAGAACAAGATACAAAATGGCACATAAGGTGAATAATAATGTAGGAAGATTATTCACAAAAACTAAAGATAGATTAGAAAAGATAGATATGTCAAATTTAGTATATAAAATTTCTTGTGGTGGTAATAGTAACGAGCAATGTAACAAAATATATATAGGAACAACAGGGACAAAACTTAAAACTAGATTAGCAGGACACAGACATGACCAGAAATATAGAAATTATAATTCAACACAAAAAACAGCTTTATCAACCCATTGTAGAGATTTTAACCACTACCCAGATTTTGATAACACATCTATATTGGACACAGAAAATTATAAAAAACGAAGATACATGTTAGAAATGTTACATATCAATAATGTACCATCAGAAAGAAGAATAAATTTTAAAAAAGACACAGAAAACTTAGCTCAAAATTACAGACACCTATTGAACAAAAATATAAATATTAATAATAGGAGAAATTAACACAATTTATGTATTTAAAAAATGTTATCATTCCAAAATGTTATTATTCATAATGTTACTATATTTCTGTAAAAATTATTTACTGTTCAATGTTATTATTGAAAATTTAAAATTATTTTTCTGTAGAACATATTTTTCAATTTTGTCAACCCCTTTCAAACTTATATCAAAATATTTGTTATACATATAATATTAAAATTACTCCTGAAGAAGATTTCCAAAGGAAATCGAAATATCGATTTATTTATATATAGAAATAAAAAATCTTTTATAAAAAACAAAAAGTGACCTCAAGCTTAAAAATTACTTAATAAAAAATCATAAAAAAGGTCGAAGAAAATAGAATAAAATTATCTATAAAAAAATCTTAAAACAGCTAATTGCTGTATGTATGTATATAAAAATTAAATTTGTAATTAAATAAAATTTTATTTTAAAATGGAACGAGAGGTTGATAAAATAGTTGCATATATATTACATGCACCTTTTTTAATTTTAATAAATTCTTCCAGGAAACCCATTTCGTTGAACCAAAACACACATGGCACATGTACATCATCTACACCGGCCCCGCTTCTTTTTTCTGTTGCTTTTGCAATTTCCCGGCTATATTAACCGCGCAAGTATGTTATTTTATTCTGGAAAATGTCATATGTTTGCACACAGGGAAATAACACATGATATTGTTTCCAGGTGTTCAGACTATATGTACAAATTTGACATGCGAAAAAGTGACAGTCCACATGACAAATACACACAATGTGAACACAGCTTAACAGAGTATAAAAAAGTAAGAGTGCTATATTCGGTTATGCCGAAAGGTGAAGGGTATACCTTTGTTGTGGATGCAATTCGTACCATAATTTATAGAGTTTGTCTGATGTTCATAATAATCTTGAGTGTAATTTAACAAACAGAGTATAAAAAAGGGGAAAAATTCGGTTTTAGTGACTTTGCTCAAAAAAAAAAAACTTCATCAAAAAGGGCTCTTAAAGGAGATGCCAGCAAAAAAAATTTGTTGGCGGTCACGCCTATTTTCGAGGGAGCGGGCCCGTAAAGTTGAAAATATATAAGCCTATATCTTGGGAAATACTGGATGTCTGATAATTTGTAATACATTAAATAAAAGGTATTAAATACCTTTATAACGATATATATCATGATTATACAATATGGACCGAATGTGGGTTAAATCCGAAAATAATATTTTTTTACCCGAATTTATTTGTTTTTTGGAAATGGTTCTTATATGGCAGCTATGACAAATTATGGGCCATTGTTCTTAAATTTTGGAACAGTGATTTTCATGCATATGAGGATATTTCACGTCGAATTTCAACATAATAACAGTATATATAAGATATATATTAGTATTAACGTTAATTTCGAGGGTGGACCTTATGTGGGGGATATTGTCAAATATCGACCGATATTCTCAAAATCCTGCAGTTTAATTTAGGCATGAATGTAAATGATCCGTGTAAAATGTTGGATTGGTACCCTTATTTATAAGTGATTTTCGGATGAGGGCTTTATATGGCGCATACGGTTAAAAATAGACCGAAATTCACAAAATTTTGTGGGATGATTTTTGTATATATGTAATATTTCAGTTTTATAGGCATTTATGTATAATTGAGAAAATATTTCGGGAAATTTTTTGTATGAAATCATGGACCGATTCTTACTATTTCCCGCACACTTTCTTCTTTTATCATAAAAACAATGTATACAAAATTTCATGATATTATCTGCAATATATTTCAAAATATT
Organism: Bellardia bayeri; assembly: GCA_950370525.1. NCBI lineage: Eukaryota > Metazoa > Arthropoda > Insecta > Diptera > Calliphoridae > Bellardia > Bellardia bayeri. The sequence continues at coordinate 37,522,034 of OX493268.1, read as the reverse complement.
GCAATAAAATGGACAAAAATATCAAATTTTTATGGAGGTTGTCTCACATATTGGTCCATAACTCTGGTTGGCCGAAACCGATTTTGCTGAGTTTATATAGCAAACTTCTCGAAAGCATGTCTGAGAGAATTATTGAAGATTTGGATCCCGAAGATATCTGGGGATTTCAGAAAATTGATTTCTACAGACAGACGGACATGGCTTAATAGACTCCGCTGTCTATAAGGATCTAGAATATATATACTTTATAGGGTCGCAAAATTATATTGTGGAAATTACAAACGGAATGACAAACTTATATATGTATACCATTCTCATTAAGGGAAGGGTATAATAAAGCAACTAAAAATTTCGTATGATTTCAATTTCCAATGATTTCGATTTGCAGAACATGCCTGTTAAAATGAGTTTTATTTTCTGTCGGAAAAAATAAAACTCTTGTGAGGAGTTCTATTTTAGACGGAAAAAATAAAACTCTATTCAGGAGTTTTATTTTGAAACTCAAATGAGTTCTATTTTATGATAGCAAAATAAATCTCTCTTTTTACGTTGAAAAATAACTCTTTTAGATGGAGATGAATAAGCCACAAAATAAATGTTATAAAAGAACTTTTTTGTAATCACTTATAACACTGTGAGACAAATGGTAGGGGTCACTGATCGGGAAGGGTTCAAACTACCGGGGAAAGTTATATCGGTAAAAAAGAAGTTATACGTGTCCCGGCGTTTGGCTGTGTCACGTCTAGGAATCGAGATATATCGATTTGAAGTTTGTATCTATCATATAGGGGAAATTGTCACCTTTGGTGGTCTTTTTTTTTTTTGACATAACTGGATAACCACTAGTCCGATTTTGCTGAAACAAATTAAAAAAAATAAGGAATTACAATTCCTTTAATCTGTTCATACAACTTTTCGTTACATAAGCAACAGTTTCGCAGTTATAAATAAATGTATGAAGAAAAAAACTATTTTTTGCCTAAAAATTGAATTTTTTTATTTTTAATTCATAGTTTATTACTTTCACGTAAAGTCACATAACTTTTAAACAAATCATGAAAATCGATTGACGCGTTTCGCTTTTATTCACAATTAACCCCCTGGCCCACGATGTCGAACAATAACGTTCGCTTCGATAAGACTTAAGACACAAACTTGATTGTGGAATAAACAAACTTGATTGAGTAAAAAATAGATACGATAAAAAGTAAGTCAAGGTATGAATTTTAAAAATTTGCTCGAGATATGCTCAAAATTCCTTGAAAAAAACATTGATGACTTTTTTTTATGATTGTCAGGATTAAAAAAAAAAGTAATAAACTAGTTAAAAAACGGTCATAAATGTGCGTGGACAATTAAAAGGAAAGTGCACTTTTTTAATTATTTGGGTTTTTTCCGTTGGCTACCTGCATGATTTGTTTACACAAATTGCACCCGCATTTATGAGTGGTCATGTTTTAAAACGTTTCCAAAAATTTAAAACGCACACGAACCAGGTATATATCCACCCTTAAAAGATGCGCGAATTCATAAGTACCTCTCAGTAAAATATTGAAACTTACGTAGTATTTATAGGTGTTCACTGATAGATTTTTGTCATTCAACAAGTGTCTCCGAATGCGTAAAGTACGAAACGCCGGGACACGTATAACTTATTTTTACCGATATAAAATTTCCCGTTGGTTTCATCCCATCCCGATTTTGACTGTCGCATAGTGTAACCGTTACCGTCCCTGATTTTTTTTGTTCGCTGTGTCGCTATTTTTAGTCTGATCATAACAATTTGTATATCGGTGTTCATGGCTCTATAAACGCTACATTTCTGTCCTTAATAATTTTTTTTTACCACGTCAAATTCTAGTCATAACTTTTAAAAACTAGGTTCGTACCCACAATAATGCTAAACATTTTGTACGAGTTTTTAAAAGTTATGACGTTATAGTAAAAAATGATTAAGGATAGGAATGTAGCCCTTATAGAACTCCGGTATACAAATTGTTATGTATGTATATAGATTATGTTTCCTTCAACTCCTTTCTATATATTTTATTAAGAATATATTGAAAATTAATATAAGGGTTTGTCAACAAAATAATATACAGTACCTCACGGATAAATGCTTCCCGCTTATAAGAGTTTCACGCTTTAGTAATTCTAAAATAAAACATTTTGTTTGATCCATTTATTTTATGTACATATTTTTCTCTTTACTGCATCCCGCTTTACTGCGTTACACTCTTAAATGAATTATGAATTTGGTTAAAAAATTAAAATAGCAATCAAAATTTTACTGTTAAATGCACTCTCGAATTTTTTCAAGCATACCCTACTAAACGATAAGTGTTTACTTAAACGGGGATTTCAAAAAGTTTGTTTTGTGCATGTTTGTATTTGTGCACAGTTACCAGATAAAATTATCTAATATAAATCTTATAGTTTGGCGAATAAACGTTAAAATTATAATAAATCATTGCATCTGGCAACCGCATTTTATTTGTTTAGAAGTTAAGTGTTCGTCAAAATTTCTACAAAGAAGGTGCAATTATCGCTTAAACAAAAATTGAACATTTGTGCAGAAATAAGAAATTGTTCCAAAGATGATGTTTGCAAAAAATTCGGGTGTTCGCGATCAACTTTAAACAGAATTATTAAAAGTGAAAACATTCTTTTAGAGAAGAGTAAAACTAACATCATGCGTTCCAAACGTGATCGCAATAGCAAGTACCCTGAGATTGATAAGGCTGTAACGCTTTGGTTTAATCAAATGCGGCAGTCGGGCGCAATTGTTTCAGGTGTAATGGTAATGGAAAAGACGAATCAGTTCGCCGTTCAAATGAAACAACATTTTACGGCAAATACTGGCTGGCTATGGCGTTGGCAGAATCGAAAGGGAATAACATTAAAAAAAATACACGGTGAAGGCTACTCTGCAGACGATATGGGCGCTGGTGCTTTTCAAGAACTGCTTCCAAATTTAATAAAAAATTATGAACCTAAGAATGTGTTTAATGCTGACGAGTGTGGTTTGTTTTTTAAGGCTTTGCCTACATCAACTCTCACCAGTAAGGATCAGCAGATAAAGGGATTTAAATGCTCAAAAGAACGAATTACCCTTACATTTATCTGCAATGCAACGGGCGAGTACAAGAATGTATCTGTCATAGGAAAGCCGAAAAATTCCCGATGTTTTAAAAATAAAATATTGCCTCTTAAATATTTTTCACAACCTAAGGCCTGGATGACTCAAGAAATTTGGGAGAAAATACTTTTTTCGGTCAATGAAGAAATGGCTCAAAATAATCGCAACGTTATATTATTTATTGACAATGCTGCTCCCCATAAACATGCCGATTTGTCGCACGTTTGATTAGAATATTTGCCGCCTAATACCACACTAATAGTTCAGCCTCTCGACCAAGGAATAATAAGATCATTTAAAGCATATTACCGGCAAAATATAGTTCGAAGACAATTAGCAGCAGTCGAAGAAGGAAAAACTATTGAGGGATTTAAAAAAACTATTACACTTTTGACAGCCTTACATATAATAAAGCGGGCTTGGTGGCTAGTAAAACCAAGTTGTATTCAAAATTGTTTTAGAAAGGTAAGTTATTTACGCCATTACGTCATACCCTTGTTTTCTTCTAAATTAAAAGTTAACATTTTAGTGCCAGTTTGATATCAGCTCTGAAAATCAAAACGAATCCCAAGGGGAGTTAATTGAAATAATACAAGAATCGGAAAATTATGAGTCTGCAGAGGAATATCGCAATTTTTTAAGCTTTGATGACGATTTACCCTGCTTTGGCTAATGTGTTTCAAGACGATGTGCTGTCGACTACTGAAGAAGATGAAAGTGATGATCCTATAGAAGTTTACTGTGTACAGGATGTTTTAAAGTCGGTGAATGTTTTGCGTAAGACATTTATGCCGGATAATAAATTTATGCATGAATTGGATGAAATGGAAGAATACTTTTTAAAGAGAAAATCGGAAAACTTTATGCAGACAAAAATAATTGACTTTTTCAAAAAAAGTAACTAATACAATCCTGTTGAATTGTTGTTTTTGTTTGCACATTTTTTTTGTTTTGTTTTTTAAAATAATTTTGTTTAATTTTATATTTCAAAAAATATTGTTTTGTTATTGTAGTCAAACTACACTATTTTGCATTGAATAAAATGATGATCTCTTTATATAGTATATTGACTCAACCATCTTGTCTGTTCTTATTTCTAATACCTCACTCACTATTGATGGGCACCGCTCTTGTGAATAATTAGTGTTCACATGTGACCGTGAACAACTTCTGTAATTAGCTCTTCAAACACTAGTGTAAATTTTGTAATTACATATTTAAATTATACTTTCTTTCTGCGCTCTATATGCGCTAGTAACGCTTTTAACCGAATTTTTTAAATGCGTCGGTAACGCATTTAACCAAGATTTTTATAAATGCGTTTCTCGCTTAAAAGCATCCTACTTTTAGCATTTTCCATGAACGAATTTATCCGTGAATTACTGTAATGGTTAATAGTTCAGTAAAGATTTTAAATTTGAAACAACGAATTATTATTATTTTCAAATCAATCAATTCAATATCCGATGATTCGAAACAATATTTGACGAGTTTTTGAATATTGGATTGGATATTCCAAATTAATAGTTTTTCGGATGATAAAGATCTATTAGATTGTCATTGTTCCATCAACCAACGGACGATTTAAAAAATTTTTCTTTTTATACCCTACACCACCATAGAGGGGAGGGTATATTGGATTTGTGCATATGTTTGTAACGCACAGAAATATTGGTCCAACACCCACCTTAAAGTATACGGATCGGCTCAGAATCACTTTCTGAGTCGATCCAACGATGTCCGTCTGGCTGTCCATGTAAAGCTTGTGCCCACACACTCTCAAATGAGTAGTAAATGAAGCCAAATCACATATAAAAATTTTGTGCAGATCGGTCCATATAAGGTCCACTTCCCAAAATCACTTTAAAGAGCATAACTCTCTCAAAAATGTTGGTATCCAAATAATATTGAACGCTAATATATTTCATATGTATACAAGCAATACGGTACAATTTTATTATGATCGGTCCATAATTAGTCATAGCTCCCATAAATGTCCCACTTCCGAAAATTACTTTAACGATCATAAATTTCTTAAGAATGTTGGTATCCAAATAAAATTCCACACAAATAATATACAAAAATGATCACACCTAATTTTATAATGGTCGGTCCGTAATTAGTCGAAACTCCCATATAAGACCCTCCGTGTAATCTTTTAAAAGTATTTATATCGAGATAAAGTTTAACATACACAATATTTATATTCACAGACACTAAATTTTTGGATAATCGGTCCACAATAGGTTATATCTCCCATATAACGCCCATTTCTGAAAAACATATACTGGATGTAGGGTATTATAGCTCGGTTAGTCGGGCTTGACCGACTACTTGTCACTTGGTTCCACGTCTTTCCAAATAAAATATAGACTCTTACCTTCAAAACACAATATTTTCATTTATTTTTTCATTTTTATATTATACATATTCAAAATTTTCTGCACTATCTATCTTTTCCAAATAAAATTTTATTCTAATTTAAATTTCTACATTTGACAATAAATTAAAAACAACAAGATTTGTTCAAATAAAAATATTTAAAGTAAAGTTAACAACAAAATATTGTAGGAGTAAATTTAACCCTTACAACAATGTGGATATTTCACAGTCTGTGACATAAGTATGTACCTTGGCATACACATGAATAGAAAATTTACTTGGGAAAGCCTCATAGAAGCAAAAAGGATTAATAGGAGGCTAAAATATTTTAATATCGACTGGCTAATCAACGACCAATAAAAATGTTTTAAAACCACTTTGGACATATGGAATCCCATTATGCGGAACAACTAAAGACGAATTCAGATAAATTTGTGAGAGATACATGTTGAAGTTGCAACACTCTCCGAACCCGCTTACTTACTACAACTGAAATAGAAACAGGACCATTTGACTAGTATAGCTCTCTCAACTGATAGGAAATATTTCTTAGTTTAAGTTATAAAATTTGAATACTTATTGTAAGGCCTGCACGTCACGCAGATTCAATAAATAAATAAGAAGCAATTAAAAAAATTTGCTGGTTTGATTAAAATATTGTCAGCAGATTTTAATTTATCCTTCAAATATTAAATTAATAATTCCCAATTTTTTTAAAATAAACCCCGATTTACCGTTTGTTACTGAATTTTTAAAAATTCAACCGGTTAAAAATATTTTGCTGTTGCCATTCCGTGTACAAAATTCAAAGAAATGCGATAATATGATTTCACGTGTGAAACACCATTTAAAATATATCTTTAAAGCTATTTGTAACGATTATTTTTTAATTTCAGATATATTACTTAATTTTCGGACAACGTTTGTCTCCAGTAAAGGTGAAGTTGTATCGGATTCTAAGCTAATAGCTATAAATTATTTAAAAGGATGGTTTGTAGTGGACTTACTAGCTGCTTTGCCATTTGATCACCTATATGCTTCGGACTTGTATAATGGAGAAGTAAGTTTCAAAATCAGTTATCTATACTTTCTAAGACGTCATATCGTAATTAAATTAAAACTTAATTATATGAAACAAATTATTCAGGTTTAAAATTTGTTTCATTAATTGCAAAACTAATTAATAATCCCGAAAAATGTTCACCTTCCAATTAAACCAATAATGTTAGGCAATTCTAATTTTAAAACAAATAAGAGAGTTATATTCGGCCGTGCCGAACCTTATACATATATCCACCACCAATATTAAATGTTTGTAAATGCATCAAGAGCAAAAGTGTGTACAAAGTTTTCCATCATAGTGGTATTCGATGTTCGATGCGTTTTGTATTGCAAAAGTTTGCACTTGCAAATGTTTTGACATTGATTGTGAGCCCTCCATTTATTTCGTACTTCGCGATACTAATGCAATTTATGCAATACAACAGCTGATCTACATAAACAACAATTTCTAAACGTATTTAAAAATGCCACCAAAAAGTTCCAAAGAAAAAATTGTTGAATTTTTAGAAGAATTAGTTGCTGAAGAAACAATTTGGAATGGGGCATATATGTACTTCCTCAGGCGTCGACTTTTTGTATGGGTTTTCCCTTTCAATTTTCTTCTGTGGAATTGTTTGCTCCATTGTTTTAATTTCATTTATTTTTTTAGTGTTTACATCTGTCAGCTGTTTAAATGTCAGAGTTGCAAACGCAATACACGTAACGAAAAAACTATACCATTTTAGTATTGCATAAACGCAATGTTTTGACAAATGCAATTGTTTGTATTTTGTTGTTGGATTGCAATAAAAAGCTACGATGTTTTGCATTTGCACTGAACACTGAACGTGGCTCATATATTTTGTTTAGAATTTGTTCACTTATTCTACCTACGTACATATTTGTTTGTTTCTTTTTGGACATTTAAATATTTGCAATAACTATTGTAGCCAATTCTTTCAAGATATTCTCGTTTAGGTCCTGTCGTGTTTTAGCTGTTTTTAAATCACCAGCGCATTTGGTTTAATTTTTTTGTTTTGTTAAGCGTAAAATTTTGTTTTGATAAGATAGATATGTAGGTTAATGTGTTTTTCGGATGTGGTCCTTATATGGAAGCTATCGCCTTAAATCGGCATACAATTTGCTAAGACGATTCTTATATGGGCATCTCCTGCAAATGGTCAACCAGGATCCAAAAATAAAATGCTCATAATCATCGTGTTTTATTGTTTATGATTATAAAAAAATGTCTATATTTTTATAACAGAATGGGGTCATATCATATTTCAGCTGTTTTATATGAGGAAATTGGGCTGGAAAATGGAAAATTTTATATTTTGTTTTATTCTATTATAAACAAATTTTTACATTTAATTATTTTACGTGCAAAAATATGTTATGTATGCACTCTTTCTTCAAAATCTCTCTATTACACTCAATTCAGAAGAGAAAAGTGCATCGAGCACAAAAAAGTTCGATTAACTATAAATTTTTACTTTATTTCTTATCTATGTTTTAATCGTACGTTCGCGACCGAAAACATCATTTTATTTTAATTGCTTTGCATTAACTGTCAACAGGTGTCAGATATTACACATTTTAATCAAGCTCGGTGTAACTAATTTGTAATTAAAAAAAATCTGAGCAAGAATTAAATAAAGTCTTTTTTATTTACAAAATCTCGTACGTTCGCGACCGTAAGTAAATTGTTTTCATCAGCAATGCATTTATTTTCTTAACACGCAAATTTACTTTCGTAGATGGTTAAAATATGTGATAAGTCGCAAAACAAAAGCGTTAAATCAATAAAAAGCTAAAAATTTTACGTGAGAAAACTGCTGAGAGGATTCGAAAACAACGCTTAGCATTAACAAAAAATAAAGAGGCTTTAGAATAAATGCAAGAAAAAGAACGCGCAAGGTTGAGAGAATACCGACAAAAGAAGAAAAAGGAAGCTCAACAAGAAGACGAACATGAAGCGTATTCGTGTAGACAGACTCTGGGAAAAGCAATGAAAAGGGCTGAAAACGAGCAGAATAAAACATCTACGCAAGTTGATCCGGAATGGGAGAGGAAGTTAGAAGTAGTGAAAGACATTTACTTGCGTGAAGATGTTAGCGTTCAGTCGGCAGCCAAAAAGAACACACTCATTGTTGATGGACAAATTGTTGCTAAACGATATATGTTGCTAACTGTATAGGAAGCTTACGAAGTTTATAAAAGTTAATCAATTAGAGAATGCGTAACCAAGACAAAATTCTTTCAATGTCGACCCAAGCATATTCAACTCTCGACCAAAATGCCGCAAAACATGTGCGTATGTATTCATCAAGCCAATTTCAGTTTGCGCAACAGTTATACACTCTTTCCCCAAAACCTTCGAAAGTTTTTTACAATTAGCCTGTTGCAATATTAAAAATGCAAGCTGTATGACCAACGATTGCGAAAACTGTACAAAAGATGTGAAATCTATTGTTCCAGTAATATACTTAACAAAAATGTATGAAATTGTAAAATAGCAACACTGGCGGAAAGTAGACGATAGAATAACTTTGACTGAGACTGTGTTGCTCCGCTTTCAGATTTATTTCATGAGTTAGAAGTCCAGCTGCCTCTTTTTAAAAGACACTTCTTTGTAAAGCGAGACCAACAAAATTATTTTTAAGCCAAAAGGAAAATATCAAGCCCAGAGAACTTGTTTTACAAATTGACTTCGCGCAAAATTATATGCTGGTCTGCCAAAATGAGGTCCAAAGCGCGCACTTTAGCTACAAACAAGTTTCGATTTTTACTTGCGTTGCATTGATGCTTGACAAAACTATGTCATTTGCCGTAATAAGCGATATTTTAAGTCACAGCAAAATCGATGTTTACGTTTTTATACCCTTCACCTTCATGAGAAGGGTATATATAACTTTGTCATTTCGTTTCTAATTTCCACAATATAATTTTCCGACTCTATAAAGTATATATATTCTGGATCCTTATAGATAGCGGAGTCTATTAAGCCATGCCCGTCTGTCTGTCTGTCTGTTGAAATCAATTTTCTGAAGTCCCCAGATATCCTCGGGATCCCAATCTTCAGACATGCTTTCGAGAAGTTTGCTATTTAAAATCAGCAAAATCCGTCCATAAATAACGGAGATATGGGCCTTATGGCCAAAACTAAATGCATCCGCGACCGAAACGCTGATGGAATTGGACAGGTATAGTCTCAGGATTCTGGTAGGAGTGATAACCGGTCATTGTTCGATTGGGGCCTTCAGGGGCAAATGGGATAATAGCACACAGGCTTTCTGTAGGGTGTGCGGGGATGCAGAGGAGCCAGAGACAATAGAGCACATCATGTGCAACTGTCCTGGGTTGCAGCGTCAAAAACTTAAGGGGCTAGGAAATAGATTCCTGGACGAACTCAGTAATGTTGGTGGCTGCAAACCGAGTAATATTCTGGGTTTCATCAGGGGAATAGGGTGGCTAATTAAGGGACATTCTACGGCGTCTCCAAATCCGTAAGGGGATATTTCTTTTTTTTCTACTTTCTCCCCTTGACAGGCGGTTTTGGATTCTTCTTTCATTCTATTCTTTTCTACTGAAGGCAATCACAATGGACCACAGCGTCTCCGAGTGGAGGTACACATAGTGTACAACCCTTCCTATCTATCTATCTAACGGAGATATGAGCAAAAATCCCAGACAACCTCTGAAAATTTCATCAAAAGAACTAAGTGTATTAATTAATTAAATAATATTGTTAAGAATAATTTCATCAAAAGATGGCGTTGATCACACAAAGTGTATTAATATTGTTACGAACAAATTCATCAACAGATGGCGTGTTTATCGACATAATTATGCATAATATGATTATGCATCCACAACAAAGGTGAAGGGTATATAAGATTCGGCATAGCTGAATATATCATTCTCACTTGTTATAACGAAGATTGTTGAAGAAATTAAAAAAAGCATGGAAGACTTCAAAACATATTGATTTTCTGGGAGCTTAGCCGACTTAATGGCTAAATTCGCTTGTAAAACACTTTAGTGGAATTTCTTTGCAACATCACGTGGGAAAGGTGCAGTCGATGGCGTTGGAGGGATTGTAAAGAGAAAGGTTTTCCAAATAACTAAAACAAAAAACATTGTCTTAATGATGCATTGTCTTTTTGTGCCCATCACCATATTACTGGAATTAACATAATATAGTTACATTGTAGCTGATAAAATTAATAAGATTTTTCTTAAAAAATTGAAGGATATACCAAATATTCCAGGTATCAGAATGATGCATTCAGTTTTCTGTGATGAAGACTCTAAATTAAGCACAGCTATAATGGCCTGTTCCATAAAAAACATAACTATTATAAATACTGTTAAAATTTCATATGAAATAAAATAGTATATTTCTTGTTATAAGCACTACTACACAATACAAATTGAGTATTAGGTCTTTCATTAAAGAAATTTGAAAATATTTATGGGAAAATGCATGGTGATAATTAGGACAAGGAATCTCATGCAAATGCATGTTTTTACTGGGCATCCTAAAACGGAAACGGTTAAGTTATCTTTTCGAATCGTGAAAATTCCTTTAAAATGGCGTTCAATCGTTTTTGCATATACATATACCCATTTTTGCATATTTTAGCATATTTTACAATAAATGCATGTTTTTTTTTTTTGCATATTTTTGCTATTTTGGTTAGCATCCATTTGAAAAAGAAAAACGCCCCTGATACTTAGTGCAACGTCTTCTGGTAAAAGTTGACACATAATTTGTTATAAAATATTCATCTGAACCACCCTGTGAACTGTCAATTTTAATATTTACACAACATAAAAGCGCCTTCGCGTGTACAGATTTTTAATGAAAAATTTCCTGGTATTCCGCTTCCTCCAGAGCCAATTATGGCAAGATGGGGAACGTGGCTTAATGCTGTCAAATATTATGACCAGAACATCGAAACATTTAGCGAAGTAGTAAAGGAGCTTGACGATTCTGATTCGATATCGATTAAAAGCGTAAAAGAACTGTTAGACTTGCCTTCTCTCAAATCTTAACTGATTTTTGTACATAGGAATTATGGGTTTTTATGCGAAGGAATACAAAAATCAGAAGGACGAAATTTTTTTCTTTATACTATATATTATACTATTTATACGTATGTATTAAATGAATTGTTTTCAGCCTTTTTTGTTAAATAACTTGAAATATTTTTTTTTAATAAAGTATTGAAAAAATATTTTTAATTGCATATTTTCAGTGTTTTCAGTGCATATTTTCTAATTTCAAGTGCATGTTTTAAGCGCATATTTTCGATTTTTTAGTGCATGAGATTCCTTGCCTTAGTGATAATAATAAAAACAACATATGGAAAAATCGTACGTTCGCGACCATCACTTAAGCCAATTGAACAAAAACCAATCGAGATCTTTTATTGTGTTAATACTGGATAGAGACCTACATTAATACACTTTTAAAATAAATTAATCACTTTTGAATAATTCGTTCCATTTCGCAGATTTTTAAATTTCACTACTGTCAACCAAAGTTGACTTCTATTTTGTGTACGTTCGTGACCACATGTTTATAACTATCATTATGAAAACTGGCACTTAATAGAAGTCTATCTTTTGCATTAAACATAGAGCTACTAAAATGCTATCGAATTGCAAAAAAAATTAGGAAAAGTTTTGTTTTCTATATCCTTTGTACATAAAAAGCGTACGAACATACGTTTGTGACCCCAGGAAATGCCCATATATGAATTTGTCTAACGAATTTTAATCTGATAAAGCTGTTTTAGCTTTATGCGTACTTAAGAGATTTTTGGAAATGATCTTTATATTGGGGCAATGATCTAATATAAGTCGATATTTACAAAATTTATTAGCTATGTTCTTTTTTATACAGGGTGGCCCAAAATTAACGAGTTGTAACTTTTTATTTAAGAAATAATTATTATTATTTTGTTATACCCTTCACCTTCATGAGAAGGGTATATATAAGTTTGTCATTCCGTTTGTAATTTCCACAATATAATTTTCCGACCCCATACAGTATATATATTCTGGATCCTTATAGATAGCGGAGTCGATTAGGCCATGTCCGTCTGTCTGTCTGTTGAAATCAATTTTCTGAAGTCCCCAGATATCTTCGGGATCCAAATATTCAATAATTCTGTCAGACATGCTTTCGAGAAGTTGTCGTAAGTGGTGGCCATTTTCTGCTTCGCAAATTCGTGCTCTTTCCAACACATTTTCCATAACCTTTCGCAAAACTTCAGGTGTTAATTGCTGGATGGTTTTTTTAATGTAGACTTTTCCTTTCAAATAACCCCAAAGAAAACAGTCTGGGGCGGTTAAGTCCGGTGAACGCGGAGGCCATTTAAAATCACTTGTACGCAAAATAATTCGTTCACCAAGATGTCCCATAAAAGAGCCATTGTGTCCGTTGCAGTGTGCGGTGTGACTCCATCTTGTTAGATAGTTGCGGATGGTTTCCACGGCTGGCCTTAAAAAATTTTCCAACATTGTCCGATAGCTGACACCAGTGACGGAAACAGCGATCCCGTGTTCAATTTGAAAAAAAATAAGGACCAATTATTCTTTCCGATGAAACAACGTACCAAACCATACACTTAGAAGGGCTACGCCCTTCGTAGGGCTTCTAAGCTCATTATGATTTTCTTCTGCTTTTTGCCGGAAAGAAACTGCATAATCAAGTAGTTGTTAGCAATCTGTCGGTTTAAATTCTTGGACAAGCTGAATCGTGTATGGAAACATTCCTATTGTGTGTAAAATTCTCTGCAGCGACGCTCGTGTGAGGCCAAGTTGTTTCGAACGTCTCCTAGTTGAGAGGAGTATTCTTCCCGAATACTCCTCAGTACCAATTCAATATTGTCATCCGTGTGCACCGTTCGTCTTCTGCCAGCTCCATGAAGGTTCCTTACTGCCCCCTGTTGTCGGAAATTTGCAAACAGACGATTTATTGTTGTCTCCGAGAATCCAACCCGCACATTAAAATAACGACGATATTTTTTTTTTTGCCGCCCTGTATTTGTGGACTATTAATAACAATTTTGACATTGAGAACGATGTGTATATGAGATTCATGCGTATTTCGATTTGAAAAAATTACAGCAAAAACTTCGAACTTCCAGAACTAACACTGGTTAAAGGATTGATGTTTGTCTGTTGGCTGACCGGCACCGCAGTGGTGCAGGTGGTAGAACGCCAAGAATTCTGATGAGAGAAAGTGGGATTTCTCGAAACATATGTAAATTCAACAACCCAGGTTCGATCCCCAGTGAAGAAAAATTATCAAAAATTTTTAATAATAAATTTTTCAAGTTGTAATTCCTAACTTCAGTAAAAATAATTTAATGAAAATTAAATTTAATGAACTCGAGCCTAAATAAATTATCAAAAAAATGCATGAAGACTATTCGTCTAAATTTTTAACGTGATAACGGTTGTTTTAATAGATCCAAAGAAAATACGGTCTTGGAAAATATCTTTATTCGAAACTTCATTTTGTTGTACTTTGTATGGATCCATAGACATTTATTTGCCATAGTGTGATATTCCGGGAATACATTTGTGTGGGGGCTATAATAAATCATGGACCGATTCTTACCATATTTTAAAAACTACAAACCAATATTTTGTAGTGTATGCATAAACATAACTCTCGAAAGCTCTATATACATACATATGTACACTAATACCCCGATTTGCGTCGACCCGATTTGCGTTGATTCGAATTGCGTCGTTGATGTTTCGTTTTGCGTCGAAAAAATACATAATTGTGGCTTCGAATTGCGTCGTTAATGTTTCGTTTTACGTCGTTTTCTATTACATTTTGTGCATAGAAAGAGGATTTACCTTTTTACTTGTTTTGGTCTAACACAAGACATCTGCTTACCTCGTTTTAAATTTTTTGGTGTCAGTTTACAAGAAATATTAGTGCGATAAGGTATAAGAGAAATTTCTGCTCTAAACAAAATGAGTCAAAAGCGAAAACAAATTACATTACATTATTTTGTATGTAATTTATTAAATTGAATTACATAATTATATGTTTAAGTTGATTTTTTACATGTATGAATTGGCTTTAACGTATATTTTTACTTTACGTTATCTTTTTGTTGCAATATATTTTTAAAAATATACCTATGTATACATTTATTTATAGTAAAAATTTTTTCTAAAAATTTTCTTCTGGAACGAATTAACTAAAAATCCATACAAATATATGGAGAAAAGTGTTTCGATTTACGTTGTTTCGCATTGCGTCCCGTTTGGTCGGTCCCAATTAACGACGCAAGTCGGGGTATTAGTGTATGTGTATGTTCGTGATCGCTCAACTCAAAAACTACTGGACCGATTTTGACCAAATTTTATATGCATGCTCTATGGGCCGTAGTTTGAAGTTCGTCCGACAGATGGCGCAATATTTAACCCCTGGCCCACGATGTCGAACGATAACGTTCGCTTAGATAAGACTTAAGACACAAAGTTTTTATCGTATCTATTTTTTACTCAATCAAGTTTGTTTATTCCACAATCAAGTTTGTGTCTTAAGTCTTATCTAAGCGAACGTTATCGTTCGACATCGTGGGCCAAGGGGGTTAGTTTGTTTTGTGTTTTTGCACGCGTGGGTATCAATCGAAAAAAAATATTGCAGTTAAATTTAATTAAATTAAATATTACATACATTACATACATTTTAATAAATTAACCCAAGGTGTTAGTGAAAGTAAATTAATTGTACTATTGAAAGCTGCTGAAGAAAAAAATGGGCTGGGTCGGACCAGTGGGAGTGGCAGCTCCCATACAAAGTACATATTTAATATCATCTACAGTACTATAATAGCCATAGTCTTAGAAATTTGTGCACGTTGATTATTTGTTAATGTGAATATTCATGGGAAAAATGGGCGTGATCGGACCAGTGGGCGTGTCAGCTCGCATACAAAGTATCATGAGAAATTGGGCGGAATCATACCAGTGCGCGTGGCAGCTCCCATACAAAGTGAATATTTAGCTCATATACAAAATTAATATTAATCTATATAAATATATAAAAATGAATGTTTGTATGTCCTTTATAGAATCGTAAACTATGCATTTGATCATGTAATGATCTTCGACAAAGTTGTTGTGCATGAGTCCGGGAAGATTTCTCAGTTGGTACGACCACGCCTACTCTAAGGCCCACTTTTTTAAATTGATTAATTTCTTCTGCATGGGTTTTTACAGATTTACTTCAAACAATTTGTATACACATCTTACTGAAGGCGAGGTAAAAATAAAAATTTTATGTGCCAAAGCTTCTTATTTCTTTCGACCATTCCTACTTTTTTTAAATGTGTAATTGATTCTATTCGGATTTTAACATATCAAATCGAATACACATGTTACTCTAGGTGAGGTAAAAATTAAAATTCATACTCCACGCCCCATCTCTTGCAGGACAACGCCTGCCGGGTAGGCCAGACCGTTTGACCGATCTTATTAAAAATTTGACAGAATATAACTAAGACTCCGGCATGACTAAGAATACTTCTTTCAACCACCTCCTTTTTTTCAAAATGAGCAAAATCAATAAAATTATTTAAAATGAATTGAATATTTGTCTAATGTCTTTCTTTCAAATTTATTTTAATTGGTAGCGTAGCAACACGCGTACTTTACAGCTAGTGTGCTAGAAATAAACAAACCACACATGTGTACGAGTACATTAATTATTTAAAAGAAACACATGATCAAAAATATTAAACACATTCGAGACAGCAGGCTACCGACTACAATATGTCAAAAATAAAATACACACGTTTATATAAGAGTGACTATATTGGCGACAGCAGGTAACACGACTACAGATTGTTGTCCATGCTAATTTGTTCGTCGCTGTCAAATTAAACTAATTTCTATTTTTGTTGGCGACAAAACAAAAACAGTGTTGGCCATATAGCAAAATGTGTAAAGCAAATTAAATAAAATAAAAAGCAAAATACAAACTTAAAATGCTGTGATCATTTATGCTACAAGAGTTGTTAAATGTATCAATAATATTACATATATTATATTAATAATACTATATTTTATATTAATAAAAATGAGTGAAGTTTATTAGCATGTCTGGAATCATGTACATACTACATATGTTTTTCATGTTTCATAAGTAAGTATTATGAACAAATAAAAGCCTAAGGTGACACCACTGAAATATAAATGGATTACTGCAACAGCTGTTTATATTTTCATTGTTTTGTTTGATTAAAGTTTGTAAGTGTTTTATTGTTTAAGGATTTATTATTTTTAATGTTTTTATTTACTTTTTGGTTGTATTTTAGTAATAGCTCCTATAAAATAAGCAAAATTCTCTTCAGCCATTATGTTATTTAAAACTTCGAAGAACAAATTTATTTTTTATTAAAACGTCAGATTTCGGGATCAGGTGTTGACTATGTAGCTGTCGTTTTCAAAATAATTAAGTAGTTGGCTACAGGGCTGCATAAGTACTCAGAGGCATTTGCACTCGTGTAGTCGTGTAGCCTGATGTCTCGAATGTGTTTAATGCTTTTAGCGTAATCAGTGTTGCCAAAACATGCCAGCGGGGAGGGTATATTGGATTTGTGCTGATATTTGTAACGCCCAGAAATATTGGTTTGCATAATTCAAACATTTATAAAAAATTTCACGTACCATATTTTATCGAAATATCTTCAAAATTGCGAGCTGTACTCTGCGCACAAGCTTTACATAGACAGCCAGCCAGACAGACGGACGGACAGAAAGTGATTATGAGTCGATCGGTATACTTTAAGGGGGATGTTGGGCCAATATTTCTAGGCATCAGCACAAATGCAATATACCCTCCCCACTATGGTCATGTGGGGTATTATAATAGGTTTCTTCTTTTGGTTAAATAAACCAATGTCTTCGTTTTGAGTCTAGATTAATAATTGAAATTTTTATTCTAAAAATTCTTTCTTATATCTAAAACTTACCAACTAAAGATTGAGTGGTTTTTATAATCCACACAATGACTTACAGCCTGTTTGTGTAAGATGAATAACTAATCAAACGTCAAAAATAATTGACGTTTTTCCTATTTTGGGCTATATAACACGAAAGTCAAATTTTTTGACGAATAACGTAACAATTGAAACATTTTTTTGGGTTGTGTATCGCGTTTTTAAATATCAAACAAACGAAAGAAAGACGAATAAAATATTTCATTCGTCCTAAAGAAATATACATATAAGAAATAGAAAAATTTTAAAAATTTTGAAATTGAAACTAAAAAAAGGTAAATATACACAAACAATTATGTGCTTATTTATGTAAAAGCAATAATAATAGTGATGAAAACACATTTGTTTTTATTAATTTAATAATTTTTCAAAATTACACAAATTTGTAAATAATTTGATTTGTTTATAATGTATATCCAGCTGTTTATTTTTTTGCTCTTAGTAGGGTAGCCATTGTTTATAGTAAATTAAGATATTCAATATGAACAAAACAAATATATTTACGTACAGGCAATACTGTTATTTGACACTTTGTTAATTTATACGTCCATAACGCAAATCACAGAGAACACAGAGGCGTCAATTTTGGCGTTTCAAAATAGCTACAATCACCTAAAAAGGCAGGTATATTAAAAAGAGAAAGAAAATATTTTCTGGTAGTAAATTTGTAATGTGAAAAAGAAAAGCACTGTATACAACAAGAATTTTGTGGACAAAACAAAATAAACAAAACAATTTGAGTTAGAATATTTGAATTGAAAGTTTGTTTATATATTTGTGATTTTAATAACTAACTAAATTGTATTGTAATAATTGTTATACTTTCTTGGTATGCATTGTGGAGTTTGTGCATTCGTTAGATGATATAAATGCATTTTTTTATGGTTGTATCAAACAATACAAAAATACTCTGTGCCAAAAATTAATTTTATTGCGTCAGAAAAATAGTAACATAAAGAAAACAAATAGGCAGGTTCCAAAGAAAGAGACAAGAAAAAAACTACACTATCTTTGCTCTTCTGTCGCCTCTGTGTACTCTGTGACACAAATGAAGACGAACAATAGAGAGCGCGTTACATAGACGAAAATTGTTACGTTATCGTTGACGTTTCGTCCAGTTTCGTCTAACTTTAAACGTGTAACATAAACAGGCTGTTATTCTATAACTTATAATATCTACTTGTTCATTTACATGCTGTCTTGTGCAGTAAACCAAAAGAGAAGAGCATAATTACAAGTATGCTCTTTTACTCGCTTAATACAATCACAGCACTATTGGTTGACCCAATTAATCGATTGCTTTGTTTAAATTTGCTGTATTTTGTGTCCGCAAAATTGTATGGCAATGACTTTAAAAATTATTGTTTACTGTTGGTCACTTACACAAAACAGCATGTATGGGTGCCATTTGTAATTAGGTTATTGTTGTGCAATTTTAAGTGCACACTACAGTATAAAAAGAATTTGTATATATAGTATAATATTAGTGGTATTGGTATGACTTAATTTATATCGTTATATGTAAGAAAAAACTTTGAAAATCTATTTTCAAAAGTTATTGATTAACATATTTTTGACAAAAAGACAGTTACGTGAAGTTTTAGATCAGATTTGATTAGTTGAATAACTTTCTGGAGTAAGCCTTATAGAATTTTCTAGGCAAATATTGGTGGTTTTGTCCAATTTTGTGGGATGTCCTAACATAAAAGCGTTTCAAATCACTTTCAAGTTCGAGCAAGCAATTCCTTGAATAAAAAAATTAGTTTCCTTGTGCATTAGGTTATAATATTTGTCCAAGTTTATTTTGGCTTACCTTGGATCAGCCTATGGTACACAAATCTTGTTTTGTTAAGAAAATTATGAATCCTGATTATATTCAAGAATTCTTAAATTACATACTTTTAATTTAATTTATTAACACTGTACTTTAAAGAAGTTTTAAAATAAATTGTATCATAACACTTCACAACTGTTTCTCAAAGAATGATTAAAGGTTGTAGCACTTATGGCCAAATTCTCTGTCATTAGTTAACCACTGGTAAACTAAAATACTAACTATTGTTTTACTATAACTATTATGACTGTGAATTTAGCCATTATTCAAATTCGTAAGACATATTTATAATTTGTCGCCGAAAACAATTATAAACTTTATTTTCATAGCAACAGCTGTTATTTGACTAATAGGTAACCAACGACGCACAGTGGCGCCCGTAGAGCGAACGAGGTTGCAAAAATCAAAATTTTCATTAGCGCCGACAAAGTTTTGAATAAACTCATGTTATAGGAAACTTTTCAACGATCTCAAATATGCCACTCAAAGTTCAAAGTTGACCGACTTTCGGTTTTCAAAAAAACACACAATTTTTAGTCAATTTGTTGCGATTTCAGGTGTAATATCACGAAAAATAGGTAACGAATCGCCATATTTTTGGTTTGTATTGATTGATGTATTTATTAAATATATAATGATAAAAAATTACTCGTTTGCTTTGTGTTTCTCCTGGTAAACCACTATTTAAAAACTATCCGTTTTTTCACTATTTTTCAACTTTGACGGAAAATAAAAAAATTGTATATATTTGTATATTTGCCATATTTGCATAATTCAAAAGGTTTTATCTGCCCGTGGTTGCAGAATTTGTATGGCGTCCATCCCTTATATGTTTTGACTGACAGTAGTTTGTTTTAGTAGTAAATTTTTGTCTAAAAAATTTTTTTAGTAGTAAATTTTTAGGCATGGTAGCATAAACCTATATATTGCAAAATAAGCATAATGCCTGGATTAGTCTACGACTGAAAGTTTGCGCAACAATTACTGAAACCATTAAACAATTTAAGTACTGAAAACATGGCGTTGAACAATTTAAAATTATTTGAACTGTTTAGAAAATCAACCACACCAAAGTTTTTCACGGAAGCTGCTTTAGAAGAACTTGATAGCTTATACGGAAGTATTGAGAGAAGCGAAATTATAAAGCAAGAGAAGGAAAACTTCGATGAAAATACATCAATAAAGGATAAGGAAAAGATCAGAAAGAAGCAAATACAGGATGCTTTTTTTAAACAAGTTGGACTACAAGTAGACTGTCACAAGCACGGATATGGTAACTCAAACGATGGAAACACTTCTAGGAGATTTTTTGAAAATGATGAGGCAGTTATTAGAATCACAGGAATTGACAATCAAATCGTGAAAAGATTGGGAACGATCTTGGATGTTTTAAACTGTAAAGAAAATGTCAATTCTACAAAATATGGAGAGAGAGAAATGTATCCACAGAAGAAGTTGACCCCGACCGTCCATAAAATATTGGCGCATGGCAAAGATATAATTGAGTACCAGTCTTTGCCAATTGGAGAGCTTTCTGAAGAAGCACAGGAGTCTCTTAACAAATTTTATACAAAATATAGATTGCAGAACACATTCAAAGCATCAAGGGTAAGGCAACATGAGGACCTCTTCAACATGTTAGCAGCATCTTATTTCTTCCCTGCGGCATGTGAAGTCACGAAAAGAGTTAGAAAATAATTATAGTTTAGAAATGGTTAGTCTTTTCGATATACTTTCTCTTACGAATTGTGATGATCATTTTACAGAAAATTTAAAAAAAAAAAATTATTTTTATTTCTTGGGTAATAATTTAAAACATAAAACCCTAAAGAAAAAAAATAAAAAACAATCTAAAAATGTAAATATATTTTTTTTAGTTACCATAAAATTGATTTTTCTCTTAATTTTAATTTTGATAACCCATAAGTAGGCCCCTAAAAAGCGTAGCACGCTTTCCAAACGCTTTTTTTATAGGCTGAACAGTTGTCTATCATATGCTGTTTAAACTGTTCAATTATCTTATGCGGTTCAAAAGATATGATTTTTTCAACGAAAAAACTTAAATGGCGCCACTGTGGGCCGCCTGGCAATTAGGATCCTCCGAATCTGATATTGGAATGACCCGGTACCCAGCACAGTCTCAGCAAGTATTCGTCTCAAATTTCTCCTAGAGCTCTTCTACAATTATCGACCAACCTGGAGGTCACATAACAGCCCCCTACCGCTCTAAGAGCCGCTTGGCTATCCACATATATAGTGACCTCCAGACCTTTGTCAATGTTGTATCTTATCAGATCCACGGTCTTGAAGATCCCTAGAACCTCAGCGTGGAAAATACTACAGTCGACCGGAAGCCTATATGAGCTTCCGATGTTAAGATCCTCAATGTAGACCCCCGCCCCTGTACCCTTCATCTTTAAGCCATCAGTAAGTATAGCAAATCCTGTGTACAATCTGCTTTTATCTGAGCAGCTATCTTTAGGTGGCGTTATTACCTCCGGCATATGTCTAAAATCAACCCTAGTCCCCACGTAATCCGTGGAGCCGGTTGTTCCCAGATGGTAGCTGTTAGCCCCAATACCACCCAGTATCTTGACATGACCCTGAGTGAGGTTACTTAACAGCCCCAGCTCCCTCAGCCTTCTTCTGGCTGCTATTCCCATCACATACTGCTCAATCGGCAGAAGATGTAGAATAACATCCAGCGCCGCCTGAGCAGTGCTTCTCATGGCCCATGTGATGCCGATCGAAGCACACCTCTGAGCCTTAGACAGAAGGTTCCTACGACTGGATAATCGCAATGTCTCCCACCAAACACAGCATTCATAAGTAAGAATGGGTCTAACCACCGAAGTGTAGGGCCATCCAACAACTGACGGCCGTAGACCCCAACTCCTACCTATCGATGATCTGCAAGCATAGTAGGAATTGAGACCTCTCCTAAGCCTCTCCTGCGTGTTCCTCTTCCAGGACAGTTTACTGTCGAGGAATACTCCTAGATACTTGGCGCTGTCAGATATCCCAAGTTCTACACCTCCTAGTATCGGTAGCCTAAAGGCTTCAACCTTATACCTTTTTGTAAAAATGACCAATTCTGTCTTCTCCGGATTTACCCTTATACCTTTATCCGTAGCCCAAACTGACAGTGTGGCCAGCGCCCTCTGCATGATTTCGCTAATTGTCGGCAGAAACTTGCCTGAAATCAATATAACTACGTCATCTGCATAGGAAACGACCTTCAGTCCTACACAATCAAAATATCTCAGAATGACATTGACAGCCAAAAGCCACAGTAAAGAAGAGATAACTCCTCCCTGTGGGGTTCCCCTGGTCAATAGCTTCCTTAGACGTTCCCCTCTCCAGTCCGAGTGGACCACCCTGCTGCTGAGCATCAGGATTATCCACTCGACCAAGAATAGCGGAACATTCAAATCCACTAGTGACTGTCTAACAGCCTCTACTTTCAGATTATTAAAGGCGCCCTCTATATCGAGAAATGCCGCCAGAGTGTACTCCCTGGTTCTCAAACCTCGCTCTGTATACCCCACCACATCATGAAGCGCACTCTCAACAGATCTACCTTTCAGGTAGGCATGTTGAGAACCGCTTATGATGCCGGTGTCAATCCTCATCCTCAGATGCATGATTTCATCAACTTTTCTAATGTCTTCAATAGAAAAGACGATAGGCTGATTGGTCTAAAGTCCCTGAGTTTCGAGTGACCGGCCTTCCCTTCCTTGGGTATGAAAATAACCCTGACATCTCTCCACCCCCTTGGTACACATACTCTGAACAACTAAATTAGTAACAGAAGCGTTGTTCCCCGAATATTCTGTAACATTGCTGGAAAGATACCATCTGGTCCTGCCGATTTGTAGGACCCAAAAGTATTAACTGCCCATGTTACCTTCTCA
This sequence comes from Bellardia bayeri, assembly GCA_950370525.1. NCBI lineage: Eukaryota > Metazoa > Arthropoda > Insecta > Diptera > Calliphoridae > Bellardia > Bellardia bayeri. The sequence goes on along the minus strand of OX493268.1, from coordinate 37,498,679 downwards.
AAAGTGATCATATCATTCACCACTTCCACCGTGCACGATTCAGTGAGGACCCCACTAATTATCTGACCCTCCAACCCTGAATGGATGCACCCCGGGAAGTGAGTTTCCATTACCAAGCAGAGAGATTCCGAGCTAGATTCCGTCCACGAGTTATCTGGTCTCTGAATAAAACCCGGGACTACTGGGTCCTTGGATAGTATTTTTCTAAACCTGGACATCGCGTTTACGGAATCGACTGACTCGCTAAATTTTAACCACGAGTCCCTTTTTGCCCTCCTAATGTCCCTCTTGTACCTACTAAGACTGTTCCAATCCTCATCCCTTCGCGTGCTTTTCGCTCTATTAAACAACTTCCTGACCGTGGACCTTTGGGCTTTCAGCTCCTCTGTCCACCATCCTGGTTGCTTGCGCTTTCCCGGATAGCTCATACCTCGTAAGGGTGCCTACCAGCATATCAACACCGGTAGGACTTGACCTCCAATTGTGTGTAACCCTAAGGTTAACATCTACAAGACCCGAGAAGGAATTTCAATTCGTCCTTCTTGGATTCCTATAAAGACACCTTTTCTTTCTTACCAATACAAGATTAAAAGATATGCGACTATGGTCCGAGAAGGAAAAACCCAAAGCCACCCTCCAATCCTCTAGTTCCCTGCAGTTTGTCAGTGTTATGCCAATCACAGCCTCTCTGTCTTTATTTCTGAAAGTCGGTGTATTCCCCTTATTACATATATAAAGACCACTGGCTATTATAAAATCCAACATAGACTCACCTCTTTTGTTGATGTCAGCACTGTACCAATTTCAAGCGGTAAGTATACCGCTGCCAGGACTATACTGTCCTTGGCCTCTCCTGTCACAACCGTTAGGTCTCCATCACTAAAAGTATTCAAAAACATATGTTTTAATTCAGTTGTAGCTAATATACATGTTCGTACCCTTTCCAATGTCTGTGCTACGAACAACGTATATCCCGCGGCCTTTAATCCTACTACCCGGTTATTATTTACCCAGGGCTCTTGGATTAGGACCACGTCAATATTGGAGTCAATGAGGTGGGTTATTAATTCGGATTGATTTGTCGGCTCCTTTGAACGCCACCTCGTCAATCCTTCCTTTTGCATTGAAGATTTCGGCGAGCAGTTTGTCTTCTAGCACCTTCTATCTCTCGACACTGATCCTACCATCAGGATCAGTCCGATCAATGACAGCCGCCAGAATACCGTCCTTGCTCAACGATTTCTTCGCCGCCGGGCTGATCATCTCCAGATCATCTTACGGATAATCTTAGAAGAAGCTGTAGATTGATCAGTCCTCTTTGCCGCCGGGTATTTCTGGTCATCGCCAGACCTCATCCTCTTACAACCTCGTATTATGAACCGAGGTTAATTTTACCTCTTGTTCATTATCAGAATCCAGGGTTAGCCGACCAAGTCCCTCTGAGGTCCCCGAACTTGCCGGGGATCCGACAGATGGGCACATCTCCGCCATCTCCTTCAATATCTGATGCTCCTGTAGGAGAATGCCCCCTGGAATACCCAGCAGATCCGAGGTCGAATCTGACTCTGCATCCATTGGGTAGACATTGACATTCCCCACTTCACCCTTTTTCATATATTTATTTCTATTATCCAACCTGGTTCCCATGAGTATGCGTGTAAAAGAGAGACCATCTCGTGCAGTGACGGCGTACACGGACTAGGCTAACATACAACTGACCTTTGCCATCAGCACCAGAGGAAAGCTGTTCACGACTAGTTTATTTAGCCACTAACTAGCCATACAGGTCTTCGGCACTGCTGTCTTCACCTTGACCTTAAAAGTGGGGGGATAGTAGGAAGTTGAGAGAGAGGGAAAGAGAGAAAGAACAGTTTTGTTCCGCGGGTTGTATCACAAGATAGAGAAAGACCATGATATAACTAGGCGACCATTTTCTGTGAAATGCACCGCAAGTTATATGTATATTACTAACATTTTTCTGCGGCTTTAAATAAATGCATTCTCTCAATTTTATTACTCTCTGGTACTCCATAATACACAGCCAAAAAATTTTTGGAAGCCCCTGGTGTAAAACACGCGAGAGTCCAAAATACGTAACAAGAAAATAAAATGTTAAAAAAAAAATATAAGTATTATATTTATATATATAAAAAAAATAGGAAAACCTGAAAATTGATAAAAATCTATTTTTTAAAAAAAATTACATGATACAGACATTTCCACGAGTCTACTTAAAAAAATTCAGCTTGATTAGATCACGGAAAAGGGTTAAAAATCGATCCAAAGTTTTCACACAGGCGGACAGACGGACACTACGAGCATTATACTTTATACATAAAAAAAAATCTGATATGTACATCGCCGATACAAGTGTATTTTTATTTTTTCTCCCCTTTCCGAAAAAGTATATGTGGTTCATAGGACAGAATGTGTGTAACGCGGTGTTATTACTACATCATACCTCTGCACTAATAAAACATGCACTAAGGTTCACGATGGGAGGAATACCAAATGATTTTTTGATATGTAATGTTGGATACTTAAATCTTAGAGGGAGCTGTAGCTTAATTGATTAGCGCGTTTGATCGTTAAGCATGAGTTGGTATTTGTGGCCTGGGTTCGATTCCCCGCCCAGCCAACATCAGTTTCTGATTATTATTAGTTTTTCTATCATAACTAATATCTATCACAACGCCCTCCTGGTATAGCATTGAAATGCCACCGAAGTAAAATAATTAAAATAATGGCTATAAATCAAGCTTTGATAAATGCGTCTACTTACCACCAGAGGCACTGCAATACTGTACTACTAATAAACATAACGCGCAATTACAGTGTTGTCATATGAAAAGCTGTTCTCCACTTTCACCACCTATTCTTCTTCTACCTATCCCTTTCCAAAGAAAGTAACACAATTAATTAATTAATATATAGGCATATTAATTGCCTGAGTGTTCCCAATAGACCAAAACCCTTTAGAAAAATATTATAATAAAGCTTGCGAGCATAAGCCTTAAGCTTTAGAAAGACTTGAGAAACTATAGAAAAACTCTTTTAAATTATTGTAGAATAATCAAAAAGGAACCCTCGTGATAATAGTACTGAAATAATTATTTAATAAGCTTATATTATCAATTTTAGAAAAAGCTTCTTCAAATAATATTTTATTAAACTAAATAAATATAAGCTTATACCTGCAATTGTAGAATAAGCTTATTCCAACAATTGTAGAATTTTATGCTTGCAAATAAGACATTTTTATTTTCGGAAATTCGATCTGATTTGAAAACAAGTAAATTGGCAACATAGTGCTTTAATAATTTTATTTGAAACTAGCTGACATTAAAAAAATCTATTTCACATTTTTCACTCGTTTTCAATTCACATCGAATTACAGATCATGCCCGTTTATTGTATTTTTTTTATTAATTCATTTTACCCATTAAAATTAAAAAATACTTATAAAAAACGGAAAAAATTAATTCTAATTAAAAAAATACTTCCTGAATTATTGTTCTTTTGGCTTACTAGTGCCACCTTTAGTAAAAGTTTTGTACTTTGAGCGGAATTGTTGCCGGGACTTGGCGAACCGTATTGCTACATCTGTAAAACAATAAAATTTAATGTATTATTAGGTAAATTATTATTATTGTTGTTTTATTATCTTCTTACTTTCAATAGCTTTCGCAGTACTAAGACTATGGACACTCTTTTTCTGCTCAGAACCCTTCCAACATAATTTTTCCGCCAGTTCATCATTAAAAAGCTTCCGCCAACAATTTTTTGCAAAACTCGAAGCTTTCGACGACATGTCTTTCTCCTTTAAAGCCATTCATAGTTAAAAAAAGGAAAAAGTTAAGTTAAGTTATCAGCTTTTCAGTTCATAACAATTTTTAAAAATAAAAGTAAAAAGAATTGTTACACTTACAAAGGTAGAATATGCATCAGCATCTTCTTGAATTTTTTTTTCAAAATCAAGGAACTCCTCCATATTTTGGAATTGGTTTATGGGAATGATGAAGAGAGAAAAAAAAATCAGTTAATTCAATTCAATTAAAGTTAAAGGAGCATCTCTAGATGTTTGTTTCAATGTTATAACATCTTTTAGTAATGAGGGAACTTTTTTTTTATTATTACCAAAAGCTCATCCAATGCGGAACGAGTTATGGTATGTTTAACAGCCCACTTAGCATACTTCTTTTTTTCTATTTAAAAGAAGCTCAACTACTTCTTTTACTTCGTTTCTTATACCTTTTTTATTAAATTTAACATTTTTTATTTTATTATTAATTTTTTACTTACATTTGGCACTTTTCACAGTTTTTTAATTTTTTTTATTTATTTATTAAGCACCTCACTCTTTTAAGCAAAATTAACAATGACAAAATATAAAAAGCATATTTAAAATATATTTATTATATACTATGTTTAAAAACATATTGTAAAGGATAATAGTTTCTCAAACATAATAAAAAAAAACTTTAGTATTTTTTTTAAAAAAAGCTTCTTCTAAAGTACTATTATACTTTACTTGTTTTTTGGTCTGTTGGGTTACTTCTCTTAAAAAAAAAATAGAAACTGATTAGTATCCTTCTTGTCATACAATCAAATCACTTACGTTGTATGAGGTAACTCTAGACGCATCTCAAGTTTAAACAATAAAATAATAAATTACTTTTATAATTGAATTGTATTAAGAATTGAAATATTGTTGTATTGTATGAAATTTATAATTAAACTAGCATGCAACCCGCTTCTTCGTTAGCGAAAAAAATGTGGAAATAACAAAACAACTACATAAATTATTTTAAAATGTTTATTATAAAACTTTTAATTACTGTGTAAAATAAATACACCTTACATCATGATATATGCTGTTTCCAACATTATTAAAATGTATATTAAAAATGCTGAATCTTGAATTACGAAATTTAAAAATTATTATTGTTGATCGTGCATATTGCGTATCATAACTTGAATATCATTGATGTCCAATAGCCTTTAAAGTATTTTGTACATTATAAATATGAAATGCAGAATTGGTTTAGATAATTTAAAAAAAAATAGTTCTGCGAATGTATCTAACGTCAGCTGTAAGAAGCAAAGTTTTAAATCTACAAAATGATTTTTTAGATATGAAACTTTTTACCAATATTTTTCTTGATTGACATTTATTGAGTTACATTATTTGCTGCACATAATGACAACAATGTTTTTAAGCCATGATGTCAGAGAATCACCGAAGAAAAATTTAGCTCAGAAAAAATTTGCTTCCTTTACTGGAATATCATTTCAGACGTTTATAACCTTATCACACATATCATCAGATTAATCCGGCGATTAATTAATGTGATACCATAGAAATAAAACTAATGTTAACTTGACTAATATAATATCATTTTTTAAATGCCTTCAATGACATCGTCAAGTGCAAGTCCCAAAAGATCCGTGTAATCAAATGCCTTCCCCAATGGGTTCATAACATCTCTTAGCGGCAAAGCACTCATAAAGTTAATGAATTGCAGAATTATTTGAAGAATTTTATTTTGTTAGATTTCTTTAATACACAGAAGATTCATCTAGTTAGAGTAGTTTTTTTTTAAAGAAAAAAGTAAATCATATGTTATTAAATTTTGTATTAAATTTAAGTTTTTACCTTATTATTATTTGTTTGAAAATATTTTTGTACCCTACGCGCGTTGCTACGCCACCAATTAAAATTAATTTGAAAGAAAGGCATTACACAAATATTCAATTTATTTTGAGTAATTTAATTGATTTTGTTCATTTTGAAAAAAAAGTAGGCGGTCGAAAAAAGTATTCTTAGTCATGCCGGAGTCTCAGTTATATCCCGTCAAAGTTTTAGTAAGATCGGTCTAGCGGTCTGGCCTTCCCGGCAGGCGTTGTAATTAATTAAAAAAAGTGGGCGTTAGAGTTGGCGTGTTCATACTAACTGAGAAATCTTCCCGGACTCATGCACAATAACTTTGCCAAAGATCATCACATGACCAAATACATAGTTTACGATTCTATAAAGGACATACATACAAACATTAATTTTTTGAAGTGGGACATGAAAGTGGGCGTGGCACATAACATTTTTATTTTTACCTCGTCTTCAGTAAGATGTGTATACAACTTGTTTGAAGTAAATCTGTAAAAAGCCATGCGGAAGCAATTAATCAATTTAAAAGAAATGGGCGTTAAAGTAGGCGTGGGCGTACCAACTCAGAAACCTTCCCGGGGTCATGCACAACAACTTTGCCGAAGATAATAACATGATCAGATGCATAGTTTGCGAGAATAGAATAGTAGAAATGAATTTTAAAAAAGTACCAATATAAGTGTACTGAAATTTGGCCCTTTTTACACCTTTATATTTGAGTCATGAATAGCATGTTCTGGGTTCTTGTTTGTGTGGATAGAAGAATATTTTATAATTTTTTTATTTTTAAATTGAATAAATAATATCAAATGTCCGTTTTTACCCTGTTTTTGCCCCTTTTTTTGTCACCAGTGAAAAAATAATTTTCCAAAAAAGTACCTATTAATTATTCGTAATACGTACTATTTAAAAAAAATAGTTCATGGAATTTTTAGTGAGAAAATACATTTTAATAAAAACGTACCACAAAAAGAATAAAACAAATTTCTAGTCTTTATTGATCTGAGCCAGATTCATTTAATATAGTATTTTTATGTTTATTTATGTAGGAGATATATATGTTAACGAAGCGTTCTACGGGGACTATTTTTACCCCATATAGTCACTTGAATTTCGAATTTCATAAAAGTACCAGACACCTGTCGGCTCTTTTTTTGATTAAAGGCGGACGCATTTAAAATATTATTTCTAAGTTTATTTGTTTTGGAGATATAGAGGTACTGGTTTTACCCGTTTTTGCCCCATTTGTCCCCCTTAACGACCGAATTTCCAAAAATTTCTTCTTAGTGGACCTACATATTGTAAAAGGAACCCATTCACGTTATTCTTTTATATATCTAGATTTGAATTATGAATTGAAAAATTTTATTATTTAAGTTAAAATTTGTAAAATTTATATAATTATCATTATGAATTACAATCTCATTTATGAAGTTCAAATGTACTACTTACTAAACTTAATATCTAATGAATCGTATGTGTATGAATTGTTAACAGAAACTAATATGTATTACCTTAATAATGTAACCAAATTTGATGTTGCTAGCAACATAGTAACGAAAAAGTTCCAAATTTCCCTGTAATTGTTGCTAACCGAACATATTAAAACTGAAACATAATGTAAAAATAAATTACTTCTCACTTAGCAACAGGCTGAACAACATCAATTTCGGTATCCTTACATCTACAATCCATTGTATTACACATACATTTATATATCTACATTCAAATACCTACATATAAAACACATACTCACCGTAACAACTGTAACTCAAATTAAAAAATAAAACATTTCGATAAATAAATAATATTATAACGTTGAAAAGAAATTATTAACCCCTCTCTTTTTATTTTCAACCCTATATCCAATAGTAATTAAAATTATAACCTTCCAATTTCCTCAACTTTGGAAGATTTAAAATAATCTATAACCCACATAGATTATTTCAAAAATAAAAGTTAAAAAATAACTTTTTTATCTTGACTTTTTCGATAAAAGTCATAACAGTTACCGTCCCTGCTTTAAACAATAATATTTAACACAAAACACTTTTTATTTTCACTTAAAGATTTTTAATTGTACCACAAATTTATACATATTTACATACATACGAGTATTTGATGTAAAGCTTGAATTTGTTTAATTTTTATTTCATTTAATATACATATAAATCATTAACTTATGTACCAAAAATATAGGAAAGATATGAAAAATCGAATTTATTTGATAATAAGAAATAAGAAATGGCTCACAAAATGTATAATGTATGTATTAGGCAGATTATACAGCAAAAAAAATATAGGATAGATAAGTTAAGCTATGTATAGACGATCGTCAGATATTACGTTGTCCGAAAAATGTTCAGAAAATGTCTAACAACCGTGTGAACTTAAAATTTTTCTCTTCCAACATTGTAAGAAAAAGTATTTTCAGTACATTGGAAGACAAAAATATTGTCAGGCATCTAACAATCGTGTAAACACAAAATTTTGTCATTGTTTTAAGACAATTGTTAAACACTTTCATTGTCATATGTGCAAAGTTTATGCATCTGCCAATGGCAGCCGGAGGTCCACACCAAGCGTCTACGCGTTTCACGCGTTCTAAGCAACTGTCAAAAAAGTAAAATCAATGTAGTTGTATGTTTTAAGTTACACACTCAAAAGCGTAGGACGCGTTGACGCTTGAAACGCGAAAAGTTCGCAAGCGGCGAACATCTGACATTGACAAATGCAAAGCAAATTTATTTTAAAGGTGATGTCACTAAAAAAATGACAGTTGAAAAAACATTTTTTATATGAAATTGACAAACAAACCGATAAAAAAATTCATATAAAAACACAATTAGCTGGTCTCACCTCCGAACGTACATACATATACCACCAAGTGGAAATGGTTCAAAATTTTCTTGACCTAGGCATTTTATTCGACCCTAAACTGAGCTTCGTTCCACATATTTCTACGATAATAAATAAAGCAAGATGTACACTAGGCTTTATAAAACGATGGGCAATTTAATGATCCATTTATTGCAAAAACTTTATATACTTCACTTGTTCGACCGATACTGGAATATGGTTCAATAATATGGGACCCGATTTACATTACTCACAGCAATTCAATTGAATCTGTGCGAAATCAATTCCTGATATTTTGCCTACATGGAATCCATTCAACCCACTTAATTTGCCATCATATACTGCTAGACTTGCTCTTATTAAGCTTCCTACATTAAAAAGTCGTAGAACTATGCTGAATATATCATTTATCCTGAATGTTATTAATGGTGATATATGCTCTGGTTTTCTAATCAATGAAATCTCTTTCAACATTCCGCAACGTTTATCACGTAATTTTACACCTCTATCTGTGAAATTTTATAGAGCCAATTATGCTGACGCTGATCCCCTAAGAAGAATGTGTAATCAGTTTAACCAGTTGTACAGATTTATTGATTTTTCGTTAAATGTTAATGTCATATGACATGTAAAAAAATTAATAATTGTTTTCTTAAACTCTTAATTATTTGTTACATGTATTTTATTCCCATATGCTAAATAATATTTTGTAAACAGTCTGTAAGGAAATTATTTCCATAGACAAACTATGTAAATAAATAAATAAATACATAAGTACATATATAAAACACAAATGACTGACGCGAAAAAATCTTCGCATGTAACTTGAAATACTTGACGCTTAAAACGTTTAGAAAGCTTAAAACGTGTTGACGCCAAAACGCGAGTTGTGGCCTCCAGCTTTATAGAAATTATTTCTAAATGCAACTCTGTATATAAATAAATAAACAAACAAGTGTGCATTAATAACATTTTGGAAAAACAATTTTGGTTGACAGATAAATCCATTGTGTGCCAATGAAATTGTTAGTTTTCTTACAGTCGTTTAAACTGACAATTTACCTTTTGCTAGATCTGACGATCGTCTATACATAGTTTTAGAAATATCAAACGTAGTCTATAAAATTCCATAAAACGGTAATATCGGTCAAACCCGACTAATAATACCCTACACCCAGCATATGTATTAAACAGTTTTTCTGAAATGGGCGCTATATGTGCCATTTAGTGCCATGACTTCTGTGAATACAATTATTGTGTATGTATGTTAAACGATATACATATGTACATACTTTAAAAAAATTTATGGAGGAATTAGGGAGAAGGGGTTATATGGGAGATTTGACTAATTATGGATCGACCTTTAGAAAATTATGCATATATGAAATCTGAAACTTATTTGTGATGAATTTCATTTGGATACCAAAACTTTAAAGAGATTTATAGTCGTTAAAGTGATATTCGGAAGTGGAACTTATATAGAAGCTGCGACTACTTATGGACCGATCACCATAAAATTGTATCATATTATTTGTGTATATCTGAAACATGTTTGTGTTCAATATTATTTGAATACCAACATTTTAAAGAGTTATGCTCTTTAAAGTGATTTTCGGAAGTGGGGCTTATATGGGAGCTATGATAAATTATGGACCAATATACACAAAATTTGTAGATGTAATTTGGCATCATTTACCACTCATTTGTGTGGGTACTTGGATAATTCAAACATTTATGATCGTTAAATCCCTATTTCGGGAGGACATTTGTATGTGGCAAGGTGAAATAATCTACCGATTTCCACATATTATCGAAATATCTTTAAAATTGCGACCTGTGCTCTGCGCATAAACTTTTCATGGACAGCCAGCCAGACGGACGGACGGAGATCGTTAAATTGGCTCAGTGATTATAAGTCGATCGGTATACTTGCAGGTGGATGTTGAACCAATATTTTATATATCCAATACAGGGTGTATGATAGTGTAGGGTATAATAAAACATTTTTGACCTCAAGCTTAATAAAGATATAATTTTAATAGATTATGATTTTATTAAATATAAAGGAATTTAAATTTGAAATCAGTAGACAACATTGCTAATAAAACTTTTATTTGGGCCTTACTTTTGGTTAAGTCTTAAACGTTATTAAATCAATGTATGATATGGAAATTTGCCCAAAATATAAGGGATGAAACCGTTTTTATTTTCCTACTTGGTATGTACGTTGTCTTGTACCAGGTACTTTTATTTCATTCTGTAATTGTAAATACTTAAATTTGTTTTCGTTTGCCTGTTCTTTAAGGAATCACATATACACCTTGTAAAACTAACACGTTTGTTGCGGCTAGCACGCTTACTACAAAAAATGGACAGGTATTCACAATACACAGCAATGATTTTGACATTGTTGATGTTGTTATTTTCCCTGGTGGCTCATTGGTTGGCTTGCATCTGGTATGTCGTTGCGGAAAAAGAAAACATGCTAAATGAAAATGGCTGGGATATTGGTAAGTAACTGTTATTTGAGAACATTAGAAAAGTGTTATTATCAGAAAACTTGAACCTCTAATCCGTGTTCTTCATGGTACTCAATCAGTATTCATCAGAGATGATCATTTCATCGTGCAATTGCTTATTGGCCCAACCCACTACTTTGTTATGCTCTTTTAATTCAGTTGTCTTTCACATGGCAAATGGTACACATGCTTAGCGGATGCTATAAATGTTTTTAAAATACAGTACGTAAAAAAATTATGGTACCATTACGAACATTTTTCGTAATAAAAAATGCATTTTCTGTTATAAAACATTTAAAGGTCACTGGGAAACTTTAAGTTTTCAAGATAGGTTTAAAGATTTTGATGCCCTCGAACCCTTTCTTGATCTTTTTAAAGTCCCCTTTAAAGTTGAAGTTACAAAATATGAGTTTAAAATACAAACGGAACTCATTATTTTGCGAAACGAAATAATTTTTTATTATTTTTTAAACCGAAACAATTTTTTACGTTTACTATTTTATAAAATCTTTCGGTTACTTTTTCGTTTTACTGTACCTTTAAATTTCTCTCACTTTCTCACCAATATATAAGCTTTTGAATTTTGATCACCTCTGGTATACATACAAATACACGATGTACGTTGATTTTGAGCGACATTTTCTAAATGTAATTGCTTATTCTAGTTTCTCTGGTTTTTATTAATACTCGTACATACTGAACTATGTGGCTGTAAGTTTTTACGATGAACATACATACATACATGAATATACATATATCGCACCCTAAATACAAAAGGGTCACAACTCAAAATTTTCCAAAACTGACTTTTTTCCATTAATTAAATTAGAGTACACATCTCTAACTACTGCAAAAATTTCGTTCACGTCACTATTTTCTTTAACTGGTAAAATACAGTTACATATGTACATATGAATATTTTTATGTTAAGTGTGTTGCTTGTGCACGAAGAAGTTTTTTGTCTCTCCTGAAAATTTTAGTATTTTGAGTTGTGACCCTTTTGTATTTAGGGTGCGATATGTATGTATTTACATTAGGGATGCCAAACGGGACTGGTTTTTCAAATCCCGGGATTCGGGATTTCATAAATAAATCCCGGGATCCCGATTTTCGTTTTATATTAAAAAAATTACAATATTAATGAAAAAACTATGTATTTATTTAATTCATAAATTTAAATAAAAATATAACAAAAAAATGTATTTATTTAATTAAAGTAATAAAGAAACAAAAAAGTAACATATATTTAATATTAATTTGTTTAAAAACAAAAAATTGTCTCAAAGCTCTTGTTGGGGTGAAGAATCCGCCTCGCTAATGATTTCCACTGGATTTTGTTTCTTATATTAAAATTCCTATACAAATACATACAATAAATGAGGGAAATACCTATTACAAATTATAAATTAAAGTATAAATCTTACTTTTTGGTATAGACACCAACAGAGTTGAAATAATTAAGTTTAGATAATTTTCCGGTGTAAAGACTTATCGCCACGCCAGCCAACTATGTAAGTGCTTACAAATTTTAATAAAATGGATTTGCACCTAGAGCGCAAGCCGTTACTCCGAACAGATAAAAATGACATTGTAATAGATTTTAATTAGGCTTAAGTAATAGGGCTAATTAGTTAAGCGGTTTTGCCAGTGGCGGCAACAGCTATAGTTTTTTTACTTATTAAAAGTTTATAAACCTTTAACAATTTTAAAAACAAAATTACATTACATAGTTTTTTACACTGTACATACTTACATATATGTATAAATTATTAGGTTGACAAAATTTATATGTCATTTGGCTTTTAATTTCTATATTTATAAATTTAAAAATAATAGAATATTAATGATCGTTCTTTAAAAATCGTTCTTAAAAATATTAAGGCATCTAAAGATTCATCAGATAATCTTGATCTAATTTTGTTACCAATATATGATGCTAACGAAAAACATCGTTCACAATCAACGCTTGTGGGCAAAATTATTAGCAAATTGTTGTATGCTGATTGCAAAAACAGCCCTCTCTCACCCCCGGAAATAAATAATTCAATTTCTTTTCACAATGTTTGATTCCATACCATAACGGACGTTATTAGGTGTTTTGTTTGGACTTCTGCACATTTCAATTGCATTATTTAATTTTTTTATGATTGAAATATTAGAATCATTATTTTCAATCATTGATAAATCCGAATCAGAATCATTTGAAGAGCCACAGATTTCATTTCCTTTAAAATGAGCAATCAACGTTTTTACTCATTTCTAATAACAAACATTTCTACGTTGTTATCAAATTCTGATTTCAATATTGGGGTTTTCAAAAAATTTAAGAGCGTTTTTCTTTCTTGGATTCTTTTAAGGAGAGCTTTCAGCAGTTCATCACTTAATTTGCAATCACTTTTTGATACCTCTTTTAGCATAAATGATAGTGCAGCATCGGCTTTACAGAGACTCATATCACTGCGACAAGGGCTTCAACTGTTACTTTAATCGGATTTAAAATTACAAGTATTTGTTTAAGTAAAGCAAATTCATCATCTGTCATCTGTTGAGTTTTTAAACCAATTAAAGCTTTTTTATTGGAATTTCCAGTTCCAAAAACCGTTGGCACATATCAAAGTGTGTTCCAGCCAGTTTGGCAATCCAAAATTAATTTTAATCGCAAAAATATTTATTTATTGAATAGCAACCATCCTGATCACATTGGTTTATGTTAAGTGTATTTGTGTATGCCAAAATAGCAAGTAAAAACAATTTTCTGTATCTTTTTCACAGATAAAAATTTATTAATTCCGAAAAATTCCGGGATTTTTGGGATTAATCAAATCCCGGGCTTTACGGGATTGGCATCCCTAATTTACATACTCGTATATTTAATTATTAAAGTGTTTGTGAATCGCATGCGCTTGTCTTTCAGGTTGGATGCATGCATTAGCAGAGCGATTAAAAATTCCACTTGCAAATATAACAAATGCTGAAGCCTACTCAACAGCCCTGTATTTTACTTTTACGAGTCTAACCTCGGTTGGATTTGGAAATGTCTCAGCTAACACGACCGCTGAAAAAGTGTTTTCAATTGTAATGATGCTGATTGGAGGTATGTATATAAAAATGTTTAAATTATAGTTTAGTTCTTAATAATTTGTTCAAACTTTTAACGGAATTGAGATAAAATAATTGCTTTTTATATGATAATTTGAGACTTGAGTAGATTTATGATAATTTAGATTTCACGATCAGTTTTACAATAATAAAAATAAGGAAATAAAATATACGATCTTACATTTATTCCTTGTACCTACTTATCTTCATTATGTAATGAACTAACACACAATAACTATGTTCAACATTAACACACCTTAAAGAATCCCCCTTTAAAATATTAACGGATTTTTATTTACTCACTTGGTTTTGTTTTGCATTATACAAATTATTGTACATACATATTAACATTACTCACTAGCATTAAAATATTTGTTCATAATCAGTCTCATATCAGCAGTGTAACAAGCACAGACTAAAAAAAGGTATTAAAAATCAAGAATGATAAAATAAAGGTTACGCCAACGCGCGTAAAATTTTAAAATGTTCTGCGCATTTTGGAACTGTGACGTCACACGTTCTGTGTTTCTATTGGCTAATTTTTTCTCACTTGTTTTTTTACTATCGTTTTGCTTGCATTTGCTCACTGCACACTTCATGTTTATATTTTTTGTTTGTTTTTCTTTTTTAAACAGCTTTTATTTTAGAACACTCAGAGAGATTCCAATTTCAAGGTTGCCAACTATCACATAAAACATATATTTTACGCAAGAAATTTTAATTCTAACACATGAAACATTCTTGGTAACCCTTAGAATGGAACTTTTACGTCACATAACGTAACGTCACATGCGCATTGCGTAATCTTTATTTTATCATTCTTATTAAAAATACCTTTCCAACGATATATATCATGATTATAAAATATGGACCGAATATGGGTTAAATCCAAAAAGAATATTTTTTGACCCGAATTTATTTGTTTTTTTTGGAAATTTTTATATGGCAGCTATGACAAATTATGGGCCGATCTTCTTAAATTTTGGAACAGTGATTTTCATGCATATGAGGATATTTCACGTCGAATTTCAACATAATAACGGTATATTTAAGATATATATTAGTATTAGCGTGGATTTCGGAAGTGGACCTTATGTGGGGGACATAGTCAAATATGGACCGATATTATTAAAATCCTGCAGTTTGATTTAGGCATGTATGTAAATAATCCGTGTAAAACTTTGGATTGGTACCCTTATTTATAAGAGATTTATGAGTATTAAAGTAATTTTCGGAAGAGGGCTTTATATGGGGCATACGGTTAACAATAGACCGAAATTCACAAAATTTTGTGGGATGATTGTTGTATATATGTAAATGATTTGTGTAAAGTTTTGAGGCAGTACCGATATTTATACAATATATATAGGGATAAATGTCTTTTTCAGATGTGGTCCTTGTATGGGAGCTATGACCAATTCTGGGCCGACCACCATAAAATTTAGTACAACAATTTATTTACCTATAAAGATTCTTCATGTGAAATTTTAGCCGTTTAACATTATTTATATCGGTTTTATGCGTATTTAAGTGCATTTTGGAAGTGGACTTTATATGGGGGCTATGGTCAAACATAGACCGAACTAAAAAAAATTTCGTTTTGCGATTTATTTTTGCATAAAACTTATTTTTGCTGAATTTTGTCTTGATATTCCAATTTCATAGGCATTTATGTATAATTGAGCAAATATTTCGGGAAAATTTTTGTATGGGTGCTATGAGAAATCATGGACCGATTCATACTATTTTCCGCACTCTTTCTTCTATTATCATAAAAACAACGTATTTAAATTTCTTTTTCAGATGTGGTCCTTGTATGGGAGCTATGACCAATTCTGGGAACACCATCATAAAATTTAATACAACAATTTATTTGCCTACAAAGATTATTCATGTCAAATTTTAGCCGTTTAACATTATTTATATCTGTTTTATACGTATTTAAGTGAATTTTGGAAGTGGACTTTATATGGGGTCTATGGTCAGACATGGACCGAATTTTGTCTTGATATTCTAATTATACAGGCATTTATGTATAATTGAGCAATATTTCGGAAAGATTTTTGTATGGGGGCTATGAGAAATCATGGACCGATTCTTACTCTTTTCCGCACACTTTCTTCTTTTATCGTACAAACAGCGATACAAAATTTCATGACATTACATGAAAAAAAATATCAAATTTTTATGGAGGTTGTCTCACATATTGGTCCATAACTCTGGTTGGCCTAAACATATTTTGCTTATTTTAAATAGCAAACTTCTCGAAAGCATGTCTGACAGTATTATTAAAGATTGGGATCCCGAAGATATCTGGGGACTTCAGAAAACTGATTTCAACAGACAGACAGACGGACATGGCTTAATCGACTCCGCTATCTATAAGGATCCAGAATATATATACTTTATAGGGTCGGAAAATTATATTGTGGAAATTGCAAACGGAATGACAAACTTATATATACTCTTCTAATGAAGGTGAAGGGTATAATAAACGTTGTTATAAACACGTTTTTAACGTTGCTGGATAACCCTATGTAATTTTGCGAAAGTATGTCCATAGGTACTTAATAATCAATTCTGAGTTACCAAAACATGCATTTGTCTAAATGACAACTACACCAAAAGAGAAGTGTTATCTACAATTGCCAAATTCTTTGACCCTTGTGGATGGATAGCCCCAATAATAGTCGAAGCAAAACTAATTATGCAACAGATTTGGTTAGATAAAGTCGACTGGGATGACATACTAAAACCCTTGACTTGCCTAAGTGGCAAAAATTCATCAAAAATTTGTCCCACAATAAATACATTAAAAATTCCACATTGGATCCAATTTAGCCCGAGCTGTAATGTGGAAATTCATGGTTTCAGTGACGCACAGTGGCGCCGCCCCATACATTTCTTGGAAAAAAATATAAGGAGTGGTCGTACAGCAATTTGCAATTTTGCAGAAACACTTCTCTGGGCTAAATTAAGAAATTTTGAAAAAATCTTGGAAAACCGCCCACTGCCACACCCACCTCCTGCACTTAGCAACATTTTTATTTTTGGACCTAGGGACTTGAAATTCGGGACACTTCTTAATTGAGTTCTCCTTATGAGTAAAAATTAAACATATTGGGGATTCCACGCCTACTGTAGATTTTACGCCCATTAAAAATTGTAGATTTTAGGTGTTTTTTCTCTGACTAGAATCATATGAAAATTTCATATACATAAGTTAAAAAATGTTAATTTTTATTCAAACAAAAGAAGAGAATATTCCCAACAACCCTCCGCGGAAGATATTAGTCTTCAAATACACCGAAAATATCGCACAACTGCATGCCGCTTTTCTAGTCCAGTATGCCAAGTTAAAGTGTGTAAGTCATTGAAACAAATTGATATAAAATACAGTTATGAACCCTTTTTAATGAAAAAAAAAGAAATGATGTTGCCAATATTAAACCGACAAATGTGGTTATTTATACCTATCAGCTTGATAAAAATCCAATATAATATACAATGTTTTAATTGAATATGTAAAAGGCGAAAAATTGTATTAGTTTTTATTTGTAATATTATTCAAGCACCATATCTTTAACAATGGGATCTAGTTCTAAGGAAATTTTGTTCGAATGACGCCTTATGATACTTATGTAAGGATCCGAAGTTATAAGAAGTCAACGGAATTGCGATTGAAATGTCATTAAATTTCGTTACGCCTACATATTCGTAAAAAAAATAATGTTTCACTTATAAATCGTTTCAAGCTTTAATTCCCGAAAGCCTGAAAGTATACCCAATATTTTGTCTTATTGATCATTTGTATGAATATTGGAAATGACTCTTGAAATTAAAATCAATGTTACTAAAAGGGACGATATTTGGCGGTTGTTTTTATTTTCTTAGTTGAAAGTACAGACTCGGACCTTTCTTTTTTTATAGTTAGAGGGCTAAGCAAGGCAAAGCACATAAAGTTTTTTTCCATCAAAAAATGAAAAGTCGATATTTTTTAGTATAATTTTTGATAAATTATAATAATTAGTTTACTTTTCCAATTTCAATAATTTTTTTTTTATAAAAAAGTAAGTGAATAAATTTCCGTTGACTTCTGTTAGTTTTTTTAACTACAAAATTTCACTTTTCATAAAAAAACTTGTTGAATTTTTCTTATCCAAATATTATTTTACAAAACCAAATCATAAAAATTTTGAAATTGGAAAGTTGAAAACCCCTATTTTTTTCGCCAAAATGCCACTGTGTGACGCGTCAGAAAATGCTTATTCAGCGACCCTGCATGTTCGAATACAATTAGAAAACTCAGTATTCAAATTTCTTCTGGATTCAAAGACCCGTGTTGCTCCCATTAAACAAATATAATTGCCCCGCTTAGAATTGTTTGGATCCGTATTATTGGCAAACCTTGCATGTGGATTTATACCAAACCTCCAAATTCAAAATATCAAAGCATATTATTGGACCGACTCAACAATCGTGCTATCTTAGTTAAAGAAACCCCCCTGTTCATGGAACACTTTCGTTGGAAATCGTGTTTCCGAAATCTTAGATAAGGTTGGAAATCAAAATTGGCAACATATTGACTCTAAAGATAACCCAGCAGATGTAGCCAGCCGAGGATGTAATCCACAAGAACTGGAAAACCACACCCTATGGTGGTTTTGGACCCTCCTGGCTAAAATTGGCTAAAAATCAATAGCCGAATCAAAACAAACACATGACACAAACTTAGAAGTTAAAAATGTAAAAGCATTTACAACCATAACACTCATGAATCGATTCTCAGACCTATCACGTGCTTATCGAGTGCTCGCTTATGTTATACGATTTTTGAGAAATACTGGAAACAACTGAACCCATCTTCGCGAATCGCAAACAGAAATTACCCGAGAAGAAATAGATTTCGTCAAACATCGCCTCATCATATGAACTTAACTGAATCATTTTTCAGATGAGCACAAACATTTGAAACTTAAACAAAAATATCCCCAAACAGCAGTCTTCGAACCTTAAATCCCTTCATGGATCGCCATGGTATTATTAGAATCAATCGGTGACTTGCTCAATCACCTGCATTAACCTATAATGAACGCTACCCAATATTGCTACCTCATAAGTCGAAGCTAACACAACTACTAGTTGAATTTACACATAAAATTACCTTTCATGGAGAAAATCAACTAATAAATATTGGATATTCAGATTGAAACCCCTGTTTAAAAGCGTAATTCACAACTGTAAAACTTGTGTTTTGTACAAAAACAGACAAAAGATCAAATCATGGCTTCATTACCTCCAGAACGTACAACTTTATCAAGACCCTTTGCTACACCTGGATTAGACTACGCAGGAACTTTTGATATCAAAAATTTCACAGGCCGAGCGTGCCTTATTACAAAAGGGTACATTTGCATATTTGTATGCTTCGCCACAAAAGCTGTACATCTGAAAGCAGCAAGCGATTTATCGACCCAATCGTTCCTAGCCCCATTTTCCTGCTTCATAGGACAACGTGGATGTCCCGCACTCATTTACTCAGACAATGAGACAAATTTCGTCGGAGCAGCAGCCTGGAATTCATTAAGACTCTTCAGAATCAAGTAAACCATCATTTTAGTCATCTAAACCTTAACTGGAAGTTTATTCCCCCTGGACCCCACACATGGGCAGTCTTTGCGAAGCCGCTGTAAAATCATTCAAAACTCACCTCAAAAAAATGATACCGGACATGAAATTTACATTTGAAGAGCTGTCTACAAATCTTACTCGTATAAAATCGTGCCTTAACTCTAGACCCTTACGTCCTGCTTGCGATGACCCAATTGACCTTAATCCATTGACATATGGACACTTCCTTATTGGTAGTACAATATTGACCCCAGCTGAACGAGATGTAAGCAGCGAAAATCTGACTCTCATCAACCGCTGGAAACGACTCATTTTACTAAAGATGGAAGTCCGAATACAGCCAGGTACAATTGGAAGATTCAGAGGGAGAACGTTAAAATTAACGATCTGGCAGTCATCAAAAACAGCAACTTGCCGCCTAACGAATGGCAAATAGGTCGAATCATCAAAAAATACCTGATCAGAACTGTAGAGTTGTCGACATCAAAACCAAAAATGGAATCATCACCAGGCCAATTACAACAATTGTGGTTTTGTTTGCAAATTAGTAAACCCCTAGCCATTTACGCACACTACTAATTTTCTAACTTTATACTTACAGGTATGGCATCCCAACAATCACAAAGACCCGAACATTGGCACAAAACTGAAGAGTGCACAAATGAAAACGGGTGGCATATCTGCAAGAGAAGTCACAAACCATTGCTACATGATACTAAAGGACCCATTAAAAACCTGTGGTAAACTTCATCAAGTCATTGGGGGCCGGAATGTTCAATATTAACACAACTTAAACAATCCCCTTTAAAATATTAACGGATTTTTATTTACTCATTTTGTTTTGTTTTGCATTATTCAAATTATTGTACATACATATTAACATTGCTCACTAGCATTAAAATATTTGTTCATAATCAGTCTCATATCAGCAGTGTAACAAGAGTGATCGTTTTGCTAAAAACAACATAAACAGTTTTATAAAAATTACATACACATAAAATAATTCTAACAAAAACAAACCAAATTTGTAACGAAAAAAAAAAAAAATAAACATATCTATATATATAATAAGTAAGAGTGCAATATTCGGCTATGCCGAATCTTAAATACCCTCCACATAAACGTAATTAGAAATACAAAAACTACCTGGTTATAGGACTAGAATATCCTTACTTTGTATTTTTTATTTAGTTTTAGTGCAAATTTAATTAATATTTTATATATTGTTTAAAAGACAATTTTACGACAATTTTATGTTAAATATTTTAAAATTTTGTCTAATTTTCACCATTTTTAATTGATTTAATTACCAATTCTTACCATAATTTACAGAGTTTGTCTGATGTTCATAATAATCTTGAGTGTAATATAACAAACAGCGTATAAAAAAGGAGAACAATTCGGATTTAGTGACTAAAAAAAAAAAACTTTTCAAATAGGGCTTTTAGAGGAGATGCCAGCAAAAAAAAAATTGTTGGTGGTTACGCCTATTTTCGAGGGAGCGGGTTAGTAAAGTTGAAAACATATAGGCCTATATCTGGGGAACTACTGGGTATCTGATAATTTGTAATACATTAAATAAAAGGTATTAAAAATACCTTTCCAACGATATATGTATATCATGATTATAAAATATAGACCGAATATTGGTTAAATCCGAAAAGAATATTTTTTGACCCGAATTTATTTGTTTTTTGGAAATGATTCTTATATGGCAGCTATGACAAATTATGGGCCGATCTTCTTCAATTTTGGAACAGTTATTTTCATGCATATGAGGATATTTCACGTCGAATTTTAACATAATAACGGTAAATTTAAGATATATATTAGTATTAACGTGGATTTCGGAAGTGGACTTTATAGAGGCGACATAGTCAAATATAGTCAGTTTGATTAAATGATGTATGTCAATGATCCGTGTAAAATTTGGGATTGGTACCCTTATTTATAAGAGATTTATGAGTATTAAACAGATTTCCGGAAGAGGGCTTTATATGGGGCATACGGTTAAAAATAGACCAAAATTCACAAAATTTTGTGAGATGATTTTTGCATATATGTAAATGATCTGTGTAAAGTTTTGAGTCGGTACAGGTATTTATACAATATATATAGGACAACCATAAAATTTAGTACAAATAAATTGTCTATGAAGATTATTCATGTCAAGTTTTAGCCGTTTATCGTTATTTATATCTGTTTTATACGTAGTTAAGTGAATTTTGGAAGTGGACTTTATATGAGGGATATGGTCAAACATGGACCGAACTATGTATAATGTATATGTATAATTGAGCAATATTTCGGGAAGATTTTTGTATGGGGGCTATAAGAAATCATGGACCGATTCATACTACATATTTTCCGCACACTTTCTTCTTTTATCATAAAAACAACGTATACAAAATTTCATGGTATTACCTGCAATATATTTCAAAATATTGCAATAAAATGGACAAAAAATATCAAATTTGTATGGAGGTTGTCTCACATATCGGTCCATAACTCTGGTTGGCTTAAATCGATTTTGGTGATTTTAAATAGCAAACTTCTTGAAAGCATGTCTGACAGAATTGTTGAAGCTTTGGATCCCGACGATATCTGGGGACTTCAGAAAACTGATTTCAATATCCAGACAGACGGACGGACATGACTTAATCGACTCCGCTATCTATAAGGATCCAGAATATATACATATACTTTATAGGGTCGGAAGACTATATTGTGGAAATTACAAACGGAATGACAAACTTATATATACCCTTCTCATGAAGGTGATGGGTAGAAAAACTTTGATTTGTATTTTTTGATTTGTTTCCGCGGTGTGTTGTCTGTTTACCTAAAACAGCTGATACGATTATACGAAAAAACTAACTACATACAAAAATTTAACAACAGAAGACACGGTACAGAAAAGCAACAGAAATTAAAGACTAATAAAGACTTTAGTCGGTTTTAGTAACTTTTTTCAAATCACTATCAAAATTTTATAACTAATAGAATTTTAAATTCTGATTAAAATAAAAAAAATTGGGGCCGTCACGCCTATTGTCGAGTTTGCGGGGCTCCAAAGTTTGGAATATATGAAAACTACATTTTTTATTGGACGATATATATATCAAATGATAGGTATTTTAAAGATCTTTCCATGTAACATGACCTATTTATACGGACAACCTATTGATAAATTCTGCAAAATTATTTTTTGTTCAGAAATTTTTTTAAAAAATCTAAAAAATCCGGGAAAAAGGTCTATATAAGTAAGTAGTAAAAATTACAATATTTTCAAATCAAGAAATTAAGCTTTAATTTATGGTATAACATGACCATGGAGGTAATATAAATCCGAAGATATTAAAGAAAGATTATGACATTTCACCATAAAAAATACAATCTTTACTATGCGAAGCCGGTGTTATGGAGGAGAAAAATCCTTCCGCCCGGCCGTAGGCCGTCAAAACAGGAAATTTTAACATTACGAAGCCAGTATTCTGTATACCATAGAGGAAAAAATCCTACCCTGCATACAAAATTTTGAAAAAACGTGTTTTTTTAATTTTTCAGATCTTATAATTCTATGATTATAGTACCTACAGACACATGTGATACCTTAACTTATAGCTTAATGTTTTGGCTATTTATATTGATGAATTAAAATAACACTAATATAGAAAATGATCAAGAAGTAAACTTATATAGAATTTTTTTTTTAATTTTTTAGATATTAAAAAAAAATTCGGTTCAAAAATATTCTTTTCGGATTTAACCAATATTTGGTCCATATTTTATAATCATGATATATATCGTTGGAAAAGTATTTTTATTAAATCTGTTTTATTTTTTATTTGCATTTTTTTAACTAACGGGGTGTACAATGTATGTATGTATGTATAAGGACTCAGGGCTTCCTCTTCTTCATATCTGTTGGTGTGAAATATGGTGAAAATGTGACGTTGGAATCTGGTAAGAAAATTGGAATCGACTGGTAAGAAAATTGACTAACACTAAATACCAAACGAAACGTCGGATAGAAAATGCATAAATAAATCAAGTCTTTTATTTACATTTAGGAGGAAAACTGACCTTAAAAGCCTGTTAGAAATAATTTCTATAAAAACCAAGATAATTAATAAAAACACTAAACTTAATTCGACAGCTTAATGAAAACACATGCATATACGAGTACGTCTGCAATTTTTACAGGTGAAAACATAAAATTGAAGGTTATTAGACTTTAGAAAACTGTTGTTGCGAATTAAGTGATAAAGCAATAATAGTGACAGATAGAGGCTTCAATATGATTTCGGCTTTCCGTTCAAGTAATCATATATTTTGTATACATCATTTGCTAAATAATACAGTAGAAAAATCAATAAAACAAACTACAGATCTCGCTGAACTTTGCAACAAATATTTAAAAAAATCCAGTTTTAATTCAAAGTTACCCAGTATAACGAGCGTTTTTTTCTAGTCCATTGATGACTCTAAATAACGAACGGTTGAAAAATTAAGAATTCTATATAACGAATGCTTTCTTTTTCTATGCTTTGTTTTATTCTTTGTTTGTTTGGTTTGTGCACTTACACAAAGGGAACGAGATTTGTTGACAACTAGTCGCGTTAAATAATATCATTAATGCTTTTCAAACGTGTATCTACTGGGCAAAAGAAAATTGAATTGGGCACAGAAAAGTATTTATTTTAAGGAGATTGCAGGAACAAGCTATTGACTTCAGTACAACAATTAAAAAAAACACATATTAGAGATTTTTTTCCAGAAACAATTAATTTTATTTTGTCATGTGTAGACATAGGGTGAGATATAAGAGGTTGGCAACGTGAGATAATGTAGGGAAAAAAATGTAACGAAAGGGATAGTAATAAAACAAAAAAAAATGAAAGAGATAGGGATAGAAAAAAATAAACAAGAAAAACAAATAGAAAATTAAAAATATAATCGAGTAGATTGCTTAAGATATTCCCGCCAGGAAAAAGCAAAATGGGGCAATGGACATGGTTGTGAAAAAGGAAGATGTCGAGCGATGCCGAAATGGAAAATGTCGACACTTCTTATTCTGTGGTACCGAAGTGAAGAGGTAGCAAACGACCGGCGGAAGAAAACTTAACAAAGAAAAAGACATATGTGTATCTCTATTTTTAAACAAAAGTGAAAACATTTATTAAGAAAAAGAAAAACAAATACATATAAATAAATAACCAAAACACAAACAACAAATGCCATTAAAAACACAACAGTCATCTCAAACTACCCCCAAAGCCGCTTCATCAACTTGCCATTGTCTCCATCGTGGGAGCTCACAGTTGCATTAGCATCATCATCCCTTTGTAACACGTATTCGCCAGACTCGGACCACACATACAAACTCGGACCTACGTACGTAAAAATTTATTTTAAATATATACTTGTTTGGAATTAGGGAAAATAGTTTTTTACTGTAAGGAAAATATTTCAGAGTTTTAAGTACCCTGAAAAATTGAGGGAGTACATCAATCCATAGGTAGTGAGCTCATTCCCTAGGTATTAGCACAGTTCTAATTGAGCCTTAAAAACTACTAACTACTACTACAGACTTACCTAAACCAAGACTTCGGCGAAGGAAAACTAGCATCCACAGATACAAGCAGCCCAGGACTGAACTGCCACAAACCTAGAAGTTTTCTTTGATTTTTTTGTTATAATTTAGATTGAACTAAGAATTTATACCATTACCTTGTTGGGAATTTTTTAATTAGATAGTTTCCTTGAATTTATAAAAGATCAAAATTTTTTCTTGTTTTTTTATATTCTTTTATTTTATTATTTTAGTAAAAATTTTTTATAAATTTCCTTGAAATGTTTTGTGAATTATTATAAATTAATTGCCATTTTGAATTTCTTAATTATTTCATAAAAGTTAAAATTTTTCTATTTTTGGTTTTTATAATTTATGCAATTATGTTACATTAAAAATCTGTTTAATAAAAGTGAAATTATCATGTATATTTGTAACGAAATATGAAATAATTAAGTTTTTTTATGAAGTGGTAAAATTTACAGGTGGTGGTAAGTAGAGAGAGATAGTGTTTGAAGAGCAGACATGGGACATCCTAAAATAGGAACAGGATGTCATGGTGAGCCTCCAGGCTCGTGTGGGAGGGATAACCTGGCATAACACCAGCCAGGGAAGGTATGTGTGTATATGGGCAGCGGTTGTACGCGTAATAACATTAATGATATTTCGGGCCCCCGCAACAATATTTTTTTATTATGGTATAATTTTTTATTTATGTGTGTTGAGAGGCCCAGAGCGTTGGCAAGAACCACCCCCATCCGGCGAGCTTAAGCCCGGCTTACGCGAGCATACCAACAATCTAGCCACTTCAGACAGCTAGTAGTTATTTTGCTACCAGCTGATATTATCAACACAAACTTATTGCAAGTGCATACACAATATTTTTTTATTTTAATATAATGTATTTGTAAATGTAATGTAATTTTGAGAAAGAGCTTAGCTCGACTAGAAAATCTTTATGGATCTCTGAGGAAGAATCCTTAAATAAATCTGTGGAGAATCTTCTCACTACAAGAGCCGTAGAACGGCGCCGTTCCTGTTCGCCCAATATAGTGATTTCATCAGATGATAAAACATCAACATCTTCTACATCAAAAAGCGCAGTCAAACCTAGAAAACAAGTGGGTATGGATAAATACGTCACAGTTCTCAAGCGACAGAGGAGCCCGACATCTGCTCAAATATCATCAAATTCAAAAGCTCCCAAGACCGTGAGTATTGACAATCCAAATGATCAAAACAGGTTTGCTCTCCTCCAGACGGATGATCCAGTACTTCCTAAAAAGACGTTTAAGCCCCCACCAATTTATCTGAGAGAGCCCACTTCCAGTAAATTGGTACAAGGAATTGTTTCGGTAATAGGTGAAAATATGTTTAGCGTAACCTCACTTAAACATGGAAATATCAGCGAAACCAAAATTCAAGTGAAAAAGGAAGATGATTTTCGAAAATTGTCTAACCAGTTGGAAGGGAGAGTAGGGATTTCTATACCTACCAGCTGAAAAGCGCAAAAGGACTCCAAGTAGTTCTAAAGGGTATAGACCCAGATGTTGATCCTGCCGAGATAAAGACTAGTTTAATGGAAAATGGCTTCAAAATTAAGAGCATAACGAATATTAGAAACCGTGAAAAGATTCCTCAGCCGATGTTCAGGGTGGAATTGGAACCTGGATATATCGTCTTAAAGAAAAACGAGTCCCATCCCATCTACAATCTGATTTACCTTCTGCATCGGAGAATCACCGTGGAAGAACCGCATAAGCGTCAGGGACCCGTCCAGTGTCTTAATTGTCAAGAATTTGGTCACACCAAAGCGTATTGTAAATTGCCGTCAGTTTGTGTTGCGTGTGGGGAACTACATACAACTGCTCAATGTGATAAGTCGAAAACTGACTCAAAAATCAAAAAATGCAGTAACTGCGGAGGTAATCATACCGCAAATTATAGAGGTTGTCCAGTTTACACTCATTTGAAAGGCATAAGGACCAACAAGACGTCAGTATTACCTGATCATCCTCAACAGCCTAATTTTGCATCGAGTAACAATTTTCCTCAAATTGTACGACCAACTACTCACGTAAACGTGCCTAGTTCTAGACAAGTTTCTTACGCAAACGTGGTCAAATCTAATATGCCAGGTCTGGAGCAGGAACCTATATCGCAATATTCTGAGCCACATATCAACAATCTAGAGACAACATTGCAGACACTTGTCCAAACTATGAACACTTTTACGACCACCATGACATCCATGATGCAGGAAATGCTGAAAATGCAATCCACTATCTTGCAAGCCATTTTAAAGAAATGATTTATTTAAAAATTTGTTTTTGGAACGCGAACGGCCTCCGCCAACATAAAAACGAACTGGAATACTTCCTGATGGATAAGCAGATTGATGTTATGATGATTGCTGAAACTCACTTGACGTCGACAGGGTACTTCAAAATTAATGGCTACGTGTTGTACGATACTAAAGATCCCCGCGGAAGAGCTTGTGGAGGTTCGGCAATTCTTATAAAGAACAGAATAAAACATTATCTAATGAATAACATAACTGAGGATTACCTCCAAGCAACAAACATTTGCATTGAATTCTGTCAATACAAATTTGTTTTATCATCGATTTATTCTCCGCCTTGATTCTCAATAAAAGAACACCAATACCATAACTTCTTTAATTTCCTTGGAGCTAGATTTTTAGTTGCTGGCGACTTTAACGCCAAACACACATTTTGGGGTTCACGTCTGGTAACCCCAAAGGGTCGCGTACTCTTCAACACCATTGCTCAAATGGGCTTAGATGTACTCTCAAGCGGGCATCCCACCTACTGGCCGACGGACCGACGGAAGATTCCCGATGTTATTGACTTTGGAGTAGTGAAAAATATCCCTGTAGAATGGATGCAAGTGGATCCTTCATTAGACTTGTCCTCAGATCACTCTCCTACTATCATTTCAATGCATATCCCTCAAGTGTGTGGCTCCCCATTTAGAAACATGACTAAGACCCGAGTAAGCTGGATAAAATACAAAAAGTATTTAAGTTCTCATTGCACGGAAAATATTGTGTTGAGAACTACCGACGATATCGATTGGCAACTTTACCGAGGACCTTCGACGAGCTGTGCATCACGCTTCCACTTATCACGTTGAATGTAGAAATAGGACAAACAGAACTTATTTATCTGAACTCGAACATCTCCTATCAGAAAAAAGAAGAATGAGAAGAGAGTGTCAACTTCACAGGTCTCCTGAACTGAAAGCTAGGCTACGGGTATGCAGAGATATACTAAGACATTTCTTAGAAACCCAAAGAACGGCTTCACTTAGATCCTACTTGGAGGGTCTTGATAGTACCCCACAATCTGACTACTCGTTATGGAGGGCGGCAAGAGGTTTAAAAAGACCAGTGAGAGGAAAACCTCCTTTGCGAAATCCGACTGGTGACTGGGCTAGAAATGATTCCGAGAAAGGGACATTATTTGTTAACCATTTAAGAAATGTGTTTACTAAAAACAACTCAAATAACGTATCTGATTTGCCACCACTCGTTATTAGACCTCCTGTACCTCTAAGACTAAACTTTGGTGATGTCCAAAGCGCTATTGGTACTCTGAACCTTAGAAAGGCTCCAGGTATGGATAAAATCAGCAATAAAATGCTTGTGGAGTTACCTCGTGTAGCTAGAAGAATTATCCTCTTTATCTTGAACGCTATTTTACGCCTAGAATACTATCCTGCAGATTGGAAGGTGTCTATGATCACTATGATTCCTAAGTCAGGGAAGGATCACACCAAAGTAGAGTCATATAAGCCAATTAGCCTACTGCCGACAATTTCTAAACTGTTCGAAAAATTGTTAATGACTAAGTTGATTCCAATTCTGAACGACACTGAATGCATTCCTTATCATCAATTCGGCTTCAGAGCTAAACACAGCACCATCGAACAAACACACAGATTGGTAAATGTGATAAGAGGGTCGTTTGAAGACAAAAAATACTGCTCCGCCCTTTTCATTGATGTGTCCCAAGCGTTCGACAAAGTTTGGCATGACGGTTTAATGCACAAAATAAAATTAACTCTGCCTGCTAACACCCATAAACTTATGGAAAGCTATTTATACGGTCGCAAATTTAAAATCAAAGAAGGCAATTTTTTAAGCCCCGCTCAGCCAATTGAAACAGGTGTGCCACAGGGTAGCATACTGGGTCCTACTTTATATTTGATTTATGCCTCCGACATGCCGTCAGACCCCAAAATCCACACGTCAACTTTCGCAGACGATACAGCCTTTATCAGCGTTCATAAGGACCACCAAGTAGCATCACAGAATTTGCAGAATTATGTTTATAAACTAGAGAATTGGCTAGAGCTTTGGAAAATTAGGGTTAATGAACAGAAATGTATTCATATAACTTTCACATTGCGAAAAGAAACTTGCTCGTCCATCAGAATAAATAACCAAATTATTCCGCAACACAATGAAGTCAAATACCTCGGAATCCACCTCGATCGTCGTTTAACCTGGAAATCTCATATTGACGCAAAACTTACACAGATGAGATTAAAAGCAGTGCAACTTAATTGGCTAATCGGCAGAAATTCTACATTAAAGTTGGATTGCAAACTTTTGTTGTACAATGCAATTCTAAAGCCACTCTGGTGTTATGGAATTCAATTATGGGGTACTGCCTCAGCATCCAACATTGAAAAAATTCAAAGGGGTCAAAATAAAATTCTACGTATAATTACTGCAGCTCCATGGTACGTTAAAAATTCTCGAATTCACAAAGATCTAGGCATTCCTTTGGTGAAAGTCGAATTTACAAAATACGCCTCAAAATATGTCAGCAAATTTGAACACCATCCAAACCCACTTGCACGAGACATCCTTAACTTTAGTGGCCATGTTCGGTTGAGAAGGAGGGATACCCTTGCTTTAACTCAAACGCAAAACAGATGACTGGATCAGTGGATGTAAATTTTTTGTAGTATCATAATATTTTGTCTAGCACTGGCTGGACTTATTATTTTCTTTTAGTATTAAGATTCGAAAACTTATTGTCATTTCAATATCTGAAGATTCAATAAATAAATATAATGTAATATAAAAAAAAAAAAAATATAAAGCTGGTATGATTTTTTATTTATGTGTGTTGAGAGGCCCAGAGCGTTGGCAAGAACCACCCCCATCCGGCGAGCTTAAGCCCGGCTTACGCGAGCATACCAACAATCTAGCCACTTCAGACAGCTAGTAGTTATTTTGCTACCAGCTGATATTATCAACACAAACTTATTGCAAGTGCATACACAATATTTTTTTATTTTAATATAATACGAATAGAGTTTAACTTGGTACTATGCTAATATTTATGAAAAGAAATATATATTTCGATATAGAATATTCGATACACCGAACGACCCTGGACGTTATATAATTCGTTATACTGGACCACCACTGTACGTGCAACGCACCGCTGATGCTCTTATTTATGTTTGTCTCTAATATATGTACATAAATATAAAATAGAATATAATACAATTATAATCACCGATTTTTTTTTACTAAATTTCAATGTTTTGAATTTATACATATTTATGTATATAAAAACATTATTACTGTTAAATTAAATTGCCGATAATCTATTTGTCGTCGTTCTGGGCCCATAACCAATGTTATAAAATATTAATAGTTTTATTTAATTTAAAATTATATTTATTACCTATAAAGAATCTTTATTAAAGTAAAATTTTCGACAAACTAAAAACTATTCAACATAAAACATATTTCTCAAAAGCTACTTCGGTAGAAAATTTACATTGAAACTAAAGTACATTTCAAATAAAGCATTCCCAACAATTACATTATTATATATTGCTTTCATCTCAACAGTATAATACACAAAAATACATGAAGAGAACATGATTTTTAAGGTACTTCTTGTTTGTGAAATGTGAACATTTCATAAGATCTTTTTTTTTGGTACTCTATTAACTTCGGATACTTATGCCGACTGTAACGGAATGTTATGTAATGACGTAAAAATGTAAGGAAATTCTATTTCTAACAGATTCATATATTACGGTGTTGCGTTACCTTTACATCTCCATAACCATTTGCATTACTTTACGCATAACAATATCCATCATTCAATAGCAGCATTGTCATAGAAATTATTTCTAAATGCAACTCTGTATATACATAAATAAACAAACAAGTGTGTATTAATAAAATGTTTGCAAAAGTGGAAGAAAATTAAAGAATTAAATTAAAGTGTGCATTAATAAAATTTTTCAAAAAAGTGAAAGAAAATTAAAGAATTAAATTAAAAAAATAAAAAATGGATAGCGACATATTTGTTGATGAATCCTGTTTAATAGAGTGCAGATAAAATGGTTCCAATTGCTCTTTTTTGTTCCATGACAATATTTAAAATTTTTAAACACACACACAGAGCTGCAAAACGAATTTGAAAATGCCACACAACAATCTGACAACCCTGTGAACTGACAATTTCGGTTGACAGCTAAATTCAGTGTGTGACAATTGTGTGCAAATGAAATTGTAAGTTTTCTTACAGTCGTGTAAACTGACAATTTACCTCTTGCTAAATATTTTTCAATGTCAGTACATTGCCAGCACATTGGTAGATATGACAACGTTGTAATATCTGACGATCGTGGACACATAGCTTTATTCGTATTTAAGTGATCAGTGTTGCCAAAATATTTTCACAATTTCCCGTCAAATTGGGGTGTAAAAATCGCCAGAAATCGCTAAATAAATTTTTTAGAAAACCGTCAAATAAATCATTTGAAAAATTTGAATTTACGTTAAATAAAAATAGCTGGTAAAATAATATGTAATTACACATATGTATTTTTTATTAAATTGTTTTAATCATTTACAAACAAAATTATGTATTTTCATAAATATAGTGCCAGTCTTCAGCATTAACCTAATTCGCTTAGAACAGATTTTGTAAATTCATAATCAAAACAACATTTATTCTCAAGTTTGAGACCGTATCCGTAATTGAAATTGAATACGTTTGCAAAAAATTACATTGCAAAAATGTATTAAATCAATATTCAAAAATTTTATTGAATAAAAATAAGAAACCACAAAATTCAATAAACTGCTTTTTAAAACTTTTTAAAGAAATTATGTAATTGATTAAATTTTTCCATTTTCCTTTAATTATTGGAAATCGTGGTTTTTGAAGCACTTAAGAGAAAAAGCGCATAATCGAGCGCTTTAATAAAAGCGCTCTTGTGAAGCAGTAAATGCAAATAAAATATACAAAAAATATGCTTTTTTAGTGCTAACAACGAAGAAGGTTTCAAAGCGAAAAACGAAATTATAACCTATAGATTTTTCTTAAGCAAAAACATTCAGATAGAATTAAAAAACACTTTAGGAAAGTGCTTTATTTGCATGTTTGATTAGGTTAAAAGAAACGCTTATTGTCAGCAGAAAGTAGTTCTCCAAACCTGGAACACCTCATACAAAAATTATGCATCCCATCAGCAGGTTTGCAGCGATTTGAGGTATGAATTCATACATAAATCTTGCTCCTCTTGGAGCACATTTTTTACTGTTTTTTTAATTTATTTAGCTTTTTGAGAATTCTTAAAATATTTTAATAAAAAATTTATATAAATTTAAATGTTTGCGTTAAAAGTAAATTCACCTTACTCGAAGCACATCATTGACTGTACTGGTATTAGCCTGTTTCGTAGTTTGGTTTAAACTAGGTTGAGTTACTAGGTAAGTTATACCATATAATTCAACCTTGGAAAAAACGCTAAAGCGTTTGCAAAAACGTCAGATTTGACGGGAAAAACGTCAAATTGCCAACAATGACAGTGATGTTCAGCCCAAGAATGATAAAATAAAGATTACGCCACCGCGCGTAAAATTTTAAAATGTTCTGCACATTTTGGAACTGTGACGTCACGTTCTGTGTTTCTATTGGCTAATTTTTTCTCACTTGTTTTTTTACTGTCGTTTTGCTTGCATTTGGTCACTGCACACTTCATGTTTATAGTTTTTGTTGTGTTTTTTTTTGTTTGATTTTCTTTTTTAAACAGCTTTTATTTTAGAATTCTCAGAGAGATTTCAATTTCAAGCTTGAAAACCATCACATAAAACATACCTTTAACGCAAGAAATTTTAATTCTAACACATGAAACATTCTTGGTAACCCTTAGAATGGAACTTCTACGCCACATAACAGGAAATCATGCGCATTGCGTAATCTTTATTTTATCATTCTTGGTTCAGCCCATACAACAATTGTTTAAAAAATTTACACACATTTGTTATGCTCTTTTAAAAACATTCATTCAGTCGTCGTTGAGCAAGCGATGAGAACATATGCGACGGACTATCGTCATTTTTTTCAGAAATTTGTTAAGCATTGTTGTTGCTTCTTGTTGGACGAAGCATAGCAAACACACGCGATTCAATTACAATTGAACACAAAAAATAAAAAACTGTTTTAGATGGACTTATTGTTGTTTTTTCTGAAAATAACTGTTATAAAATTGTTTTTTGATATGGATAATTATTATTTATGGTCCCTGATATTTTTTCTTAAGGCTAAAACTCTTTTTTTCTTATTTTAAGCGTTTGACAATATGTTTGCTGGGAAAAATCTCTCACCAATACATCTTCATTTCACCCTGCCTTTGCACATGCAAGTTATTTTATTGTTATTTTTGAACATTACCAACGCTGCCAAGTTTGACGATTTTTTAAGTCAAATTTATTAAAATGACGATTGACGATTTTTCATTTTTCCCGCGAACAAAAATGACGATTTTTTAAAAGCAAAACATATGGTAACCTTTTTTCCTAAAATTCAAATTTTGTAAGTCCCCTTTTGCAATGTAGAAATTGAAAGGCAGATAGACGAAGTTTGTTGGCGAGGGGTTGAAGAGGTAGAGTGTGTAGTGCACGACTATCTGTGCTGAACATTTTTTTGTAGAGGAGTTTTGGTTAGTTTTGAAATTCAAAGTTTTAATAACGAAGACATATTTTTAAATAAAGATGAAGTGTATCTTGGCGTTTACGTAGAGGAGGACCAATCTAGTGTGAATATTGAATATAGTCAATTGTTGAATTCTGCGTCCCATTTTATATTGAATTGGTTTCATAAATTTTAAAACGTTTTGATTTTGGCGATAAACTTTTAGAAGGATTAAACTCCATTGAACCAAGCGTAGCTTTAAACAAAAAAATTATTAAAAAATTATTCAATGTAAATAAAATAAAAATATATAAAAAGTTAATAAAAAAAATGTTTTTGGTATTTTTAACGTATTTTTTGTCTTGACAATTTTTTCCCCTTTAACTTGACGATTTTGACGTTTTTTTTTAAATTGACGATTTTTCCAAAAAAGTTGGCAGCACTGAACACCACTGATTTAATAAAGGTGCTATCAGACGGGATGTATTTTACATATGTACTGTCACTTTTCTTTCCCATATGTAATTCCGTATGTATGTCAAAATTTCCATTTTACATACGATTCATAATTTTTGCTATCACACCTGCTTATGTTTTCCCTTATGACATAACCTATAAATGTAAACAAAAGCTGACTTTTTAACGTATATAAAATGCTTTAATTGTAAAGCTGCTGAAATTATAAAGTTCTTAAAAGTAAAATGGATGTAACAACTGCTATTAAAATAATTATGGCGTAATTGTGTTTGGGATTATAGAGACACTCATTAGTTTGCCACAACCCAATCATTTCAAGAATTGCTTTTTTTGACCAATCTAACTGCAATAAATATAATAAACATAATTTAATTTATTAAAAATCGAAAAATACTTACTTTTCCATGTTCATTATCCATTTTCTTTTATTTTTCTTTACAATATATTTTTTCAAACAATTTTGTTTCACGAACCAGCTGTTTTGTTTATGTTTGTCACAGGAAAATAGAGCGTATTCTAATCGAAAAAATTACATATGTATTTCCACATGTATTTTACACATGCAAAGTTTCATGTGTATCACACGATGTGTACAACTTTTACAGATGGAAAATTTGACAGTACATATGTAAAATACATCCCGTCTGATAGCACCTTAAGCAAACATTCTCTTCACTTCCCTACTTAAGTTCTCTGAGTAAGAGTATAAATATATACTGCATTCGACAGCGAGCATGGTGAAATAACTCTACAAGGTGGTGTTGAAACGCCAGCTGTTTTTTTTTAGTCATGTTTGTTATGTCAAACTTTATATACATATGTATGTATGTATGCTCAAGTTGTGTTAAAAAATAGCAAACGTATCAAGTTATACAAAAAAGTGAAAAAAAACAATTGTCCATAAATTAAATGTTTCATAAATTAACAAATTTATAAATTATTTTTATTTTCATCTTGAAATTAAAAAAATTGTATGTATGTATGTATTTATTTTTCCTGCAAAAATGTTTGTAAACAATAACCAGTTGTTTTTGACATTACAAACATGAACGCAAAAACAAAAATACCATGTTGTTTCTCTTGCTTTTGTATTGTTGTAATATTGCCATCACCTTGTAGAGTTATTTCACCATGACAGCGAGTTTTACAAACTTAACCCTAACGGTTTCATTAGTCTTTACTTTCTGTTGCTGTTCTGTTCCGTGTCGTTCTGTTGTTAAATTTTTGTAGTTAGTTTTTTCGTATAAACATATCAGCAGTTTTAGGTAAACAGACAACACACCGCGAAAATAAATAAAAAAAAAAGTTTTTTTATTGTACAATATGTCATTACTTTCGACTAAAGTAATGAGTTTTTCGTCATTCATCGTTTATTTTTTATATTTTTATAACTTTTATACAAAAACTTAATTAAATTCAAAGAAATTGAAAATTATTGTAATAAACCAAACCTTTTTTTGTTGTGCAGATGTCAGCTGTTTAATTATTACTTAGCAAATTTTTGTTTTCAACAGTTTCGTCCGCAACGCCACGGAAAATAACAAAACAACTAACGACTTCTACACAATGTAATGTAATGACGGTGTTGTGTTACTTTACATCTCTATAACCATTTGCATTACTTTACACATAACAAGCAGCGTTGTCAACTTATGGCGATTTCTTTTCTGGCAAAAATGTTACACTTTATTCCTTTTTTATATGGGAAATGGGTAAAAAGTGTAAAGCTAAGTATAGACGATATGTTGAATCAGCATATTTATGCTGAAAAATTTGTTACAAGTGCTTACATATCGTGTAAACGCAAAATTTTTTTGTATTTTGCCATACAAATGGCATGTTTCTAGAAAACTAGTGAATTCTCATGCGAACGAGTGGTAACCGAACGAGTACG
Organism: Bellardia bayeri; assembly: GCA_950370525.1. Classification (NCBI taxonomy): domain Eukaryota; kingdom Metazoa; phylum Arthropoda; class Insecta; order Diptera; family Calliphoridae; genus Bellardia; species Bellardia bayeri. The sequence goes on along the minus strand of OX493268.1, from coordinate 37,461,979 downwards.
TAAACAAATGAGTTTCTATAATATACTCGTCTGACTTACGTTAGTTACCTTGGTAATATTGAGTTGTTATATTGTATTATTGCCAAATTATTTAATTAGATATTTTGTTTAATTTTTTCAATGTTATTGTTCAATATTTTAATTTTTAGGGGCAACCCTAGAAACCAAATAAAAACAGCTGTGTTTTATTTACAATACAAAAATAATTTATTTGAATTGAATGCTATGAATTTTTTAATTTTGTAATAAATTGAATGAAAAATGTTTCTATTTATCGCAATTAACATTGAAATTGAAAGTTAAGGTAATAAGTAGACAACAGTTTATGCTGTCGAAATATACGAAATAATATATAAAATATTGTTTTGTGATGCACACAAGCACTTATTTCTACTCGTCTGTTTTTGACAGTAGGACGATTAAAATTTCAATGTAGAAACCATAAAAATAGATAGTCTTACGTTTTTACTCAAGAAAATTGACACTAGTTATATAGAACCTAAAAACTAATTTTGGCAAAAAATTCGAGTCACTCGTTATTTAGAAACATGCCAAAAATGTTTCTAGTAGCAACCACAACACAAAATGAACATTTTTCATTTGCAATATATTTACTACTAGAACACACGCATACTTTTTATAGTTTACTACCGAACCATAAACCATGCAAAGAAATAGTAACTTGAAAAACCACTAACAGACAGCAATAGGCGAAATCCAAAAAACAAACTAAACAAATATGGCACATGAAAAATAAAAACTGGCAAACATACGAAGTTGAAATATGGGCATTTCCTGCAAATCGTCAACCAGGATCCAAAAATAAAAGGTTGATAATCACCGTGTTTTATTGTTTATGATTATAAAAAAGTCTATATTTTTATAATAGAATGGTTTCATATCATATTTCAGCTGTTTTACATGAGGATATTCGGCTGGAAAATGGAACATTTGATATTTTGTTGTATGCTATTCATAAACCAATTTTTACATTTAATTATTTTACATGCAAAAATATGTTATGTATGCACTCTTTCTTCAAAATCTCTCTATTACAATCAATTCAGAAAAGAAAAGTGTATCGAGGACAAAAAAGTTCGATTAACGGTCAATTTTTACTTTATTCTTATCTATGTTTTAATCGTACGTTCGCGACCGAAACATCATTTTATTGTAATTGCTTTGCATTAACTGTCAGCAGGTGTCAGATATTACACATTTTAATCAAGCTCGGTGTCACTAATTTGTAATTAAAAAAAAATTCTGGGCAACAATTAATTAAAGTCTTTTTTATTTGCAAAATGTCGTACATTCGCGACCGTAAGTAAATTTTTTTCATAGGCAATTCATTTATTTTATTAACACACAAATTTACTTTCGTAGATGATTAAAATATGTGATAAATTGACTTCGCGGAAAATTATAGGCTGGTCTGCGAAAATGAAGTCCAAAGCGCACAGTTTAGCTACAAACAAGTTTCGATTTTTACTTGCGTTAAGAAAAAACATACTCACTATATACTAGTATTTTAGTCTCTTACAGTTTAAGAGATATTTGACTTTATTATTTATGTTATCTCTTATCGTTTACCAAAAACCTTACTTATTGTTTTGAATTTTACCATTTTAAATTGTTTTCACTTTTAAATAAAAGTATGTTTCCTTTCTTAACTTTTTTATTATGAATTTTGTGAATGACAGAACATAGAAAACAAAAAAGAAAAAATGTACCGTTAGTTAACAACGAGTGTTACCAATAGGGATTGCTTTTGGGGAATCATGGGATTTGGGATTTTGAAATTATAAATAATTTATAAATTATAAAAATATGGAATTAAAAAATTATATAATTATAAAATAATAGAATTATAAACTACAAAATTATAAATTCTTACTTACGACTAATACATAATAATATCGGCAAAATTCCGAAAAATTTCATGATTTTCGGGATTTTTCGTTAATCGGAAAATGCAAGGATTTGTGATTTCGTAAATCCCGAAAATCATATTATTTTCAGGATCGAGATATAAGGATTGGCATCCCTATGTACAATAAATGAGTTTGTATGTAAGGTTTTCATATAAATGTGCAGTTACGTCTTTTTGCATTTAGAAATACACGCACTTGTAGTTACGTCCGTGTGAATTTCGTTAATAAAATCGCCATTTTTGATCCTAGGAATCTAAAATTGTGCACGAGCATGTATTTTGATAAAACGAACCATAATCGATAAAAAAAACTCAATTTCGAAATTTTGTGTAGTTACATCATTTCATCATTTAGATTTCTTCGCCGCATAAATAAAATATTTTCGTCGCATATATGTGTGAATTGTGTGTTATTAAGATAAGGAATTAAAGTACATGATGCCTTTTCAAAGTAATTTCTTTTTTTTTTTTTAATTATTTATTTGTTTATTGAGTCTTCAAATGCATTGTTCTATTTGTAATAGGAATTCATAAAAATTCAAGTTTATATAGTCTCTTGTGCAATACATACATAGCTTAAGCTTAAAAGTTATGTCAACACAAATTAAAAAAGGGAATCCCTTAATTTGTAACATGCATATTTCGGAAAAATTAAATTTTTTCAGCCCAAAAGATTTTAATCGTGCTAAATGGAATAAGATCGTGTAAAATTTTTTTCACGGTTTGCTTATTTTGTTCCTTAAGGTGTCTACTTTTAAAATCTGTATCGTTTTTGGCTGGGCAACTTAAGATTATATTTCAGAAGCTTACTTGAAAATGCCCAATATTTGTGTATTTTATTTGCCCGATATTTGACCTTCTCGGTTTTTTTATTTTCCCGGTTTTTAAATTCGACGCTATCTTCGCACACGTTTCGTTTTTTACCAATTTCAACTTCGTATGTTTGCCAGTTTTTATTTTTCATGTGCCATAGGTGTTTAGTTTGTTTTTTCGATTTCGCCTATTGCTGTTAGTGGTTTTTTAAGTTACTACAAGGTGGCGCAAAAGTAATACTCTTATCAGAAAATGCTATAAATTTTGCGATTGGCCCCTAATGTCAGTTCTATTTTGACATTTGTGTAGTAAACACATGCGAAATACACGTTAATAAACAATGTTACGCTACACTGCTCCAGAACGCGGAATATTGCTGACTATTTATTTGACCAATAATCGGTCGGTGACTTTGGCACAACGTGAATTTCGGCGCAGATTTCCTGGCCGTCCAACGCCTACTGGTGAAATACTGGGGCACTGAAAATCCGCGTGTAACCCACGAAGAGCCATTACACCCGCACAAAGTCACTGTATAGTGTGCTGTTTTCGCTAGAGGAGTCATCGGACCTTTTTTCTTAGAAGACGTCGCGGACCAAACGGTTACTGTGAATGGTGAGCGCTACAGAGCAATGATCAACGAGTTCTTTTTGTCGCAACTTGATGAATTGGGATTGGAAAACATGTGGTTCCAACAGGACGGTGCAACGGCACATACTGCACGTGCCACAGCCGATATGCTGAAGGATGCATTTCCCGGGCGCCTAATCTCCCGTTTTGGCGATGTGCACTGGCCAGCAAGATCGCCTGATTTGACCGCTCCAGACTTCTTTTTGTGGGGCTCGCGGGTTTATGTCAACAAGCATCAGACTCTTGCAGCTCTTAAAGACATTATCCGTCAAGAATGTGAGGACCTATCGCCGGAAGTTTTGCCCAAAGTGATGGAATATGATAAGAAAAGGGCTCAAATGACAATCAACTGTGGCGGCGGCCATTTACATGACATCATATTCTCGACTTGATGTAAAAAAAATTGAAAGACCAAATAAAAATAATCCACAAGAAGAATCAAAGTTTTTCATTTTTTTTTTAATTACAGCCAAAAAACATCGGAAGTTTACTTTTGCGCCACCTTGTATTTCTGTGCATGGTTTATGGTTCGGTAGTAAACTATAAAAAGTATGCGTGTGTTCTAGTAGTAAATATATTGCAAATGAAAAATCTTCATTTTGTGTTCTGGTTGCTACTAGAAATATTTTGTATGGCAAAATATTTTTAGACTTTCTACCATGAAGCTGGTGCATATATTTCGTTGGTTAATAGTTTCTATATTTTTAGTATTTTTACATATAAATATGGAAGTGGTACATATTTATTGCGCAGTTAATAGTCATTTGGAAAAAAGGTTTTACTAAATATTAAACCCTGAATTTAAATACGAATATATGATAAATGAAATCAAATTCTTCAAAAATCTTTGTTTTAAAATCAAATTAACATTTTAAACATGTAAATAAAAATTCTTGTATAACCTGATGGTTTGGTCTACTGAACTGTAGACGAACAACCAGGGTTAGAGTAGCAGTGGAATCCTAACAAATTTTATTGGAAAAAATCAAATAGAAGTACTTTAACTATAAAACAAAAATATATAATAAAAAGTACCAAATATGTACTGAAATTAGCTTTTTTAACAATTAGTACTTTAGTTCCGAATATCAAAAAACCTTTTTCAATAAATGAGCTAATAAAGATAAAATGAGCATTTAACCACTCAAAATTTAACTCACAATAAATTTTGATGGTTAAAAGCTTATTTTATCTTTATTAGCTCATTTATTAAAAAAAGGCTTTTTTTATTATTACTTTTACTAATAATCGTTGATAAAAAGTTTTTTATAGAATTTATGATATTAAACAATTTCAAATTAATTCAATAAATATTTGAAACAAAAACTAAATTCTTAACTTGGTGCGTTTTTTTGTAAATGGTGTGCTTTTTTCTCCATTTTGGTGAAATTTCAAAGTTGGAAACGCTGATAACAATATCCATCAGCTGTTTCTTATGCTTGGTTTTCACTATGTCATTTGTGAAAACGGGTTGTCATATTATGATTTTCATGATTGCAAACATAGATGACGCCATATGACAACCCGTTTTTAAAAAATTACCAACAATTTGGATAATTTGACAACAAAAATGACATAGTAAAAACGCGGCCTTACTGTTGCAATTACATGCCGTTACAGTCGACTAACTGAGGCTCTACTCGTTGCAGCTTCTAGTTGGTACTTAAAAAAGTTTAAACTTAGATATCATTTCTGAATATGCGGCTATATTTTTAAACAGTTTTTTGTTTTGTTTGAATATATTGCAAGTAATACCATGACATTTTGTACGCGTTATTTCTGTAAAGTCCATCAAACTGTGATAAAAATAGTAAGAATCGGTCCATGATTTCTCATAGCCCCTATACAAATTTCTTCCTGAAATATGGGTCAATGTTACATAAATGCCTATAAAATTGCAATATCAATACAAAATTCAGCAAAAATAAGTACCACAACGGTACCGATTTAAGAATTTTCACAGATCATTTACATGTATATGCCAAAATCAAACTGTTAGATTTTGTGAATTTAGGTACATATTTGGCCATATTCTCCATTTGTAGGTATAAGGTTCACTTCCGAAAATTTCTTAAATATCTCATATCTCTCTTGTTCGGTATTTTGTTCGACATCCTCATATACATACTCGTATATAAAATTCTCTGTACTGAATTTTATGAATATCGGTTTTATAAAAGCGCGAATTTTATCGTCCCTCGTTTTTATGCTATTTATTATTTTGAGTTTGCTATAGAAATTGCATTTACATACTATTAGAAACATTAAAATTGCTATTTTTAGATGCATTTCGAATTTTGTTCGACAAGTTAAATTAAGTTAATTTGTGCCGTATAAAGCGCATACGATTATTTGAGTGTTTTTATATTTTCATTGTCGTAATAATAAGTATTTATTTATTCAATATTTTTAGCCTTAATGCATGCGGTAGTGTTTGGAAATGTAACTGCAATTATTCAACGGATGTACTCGAGACGATCTTTGTACGAAAGTAAATGGCGCGATCTTAAAGACTTTATAGCATTACATCAAGTAAGTTCATATATATATTATTAAAATTTTTAATTTAGAAATTAGGAAATCCAAGTAAAACTGTTCAATATTTAAAACTTCATATCTTGTAAACTAGAACGATACAAACAAATTTAAAGATCACTTTAAAGAATAGACAGAAATTTGGTACTTTTTTAAAATTGACATATTTATATAATTATAAACAAATATTTTAAATGTTCAAACAAACACCAAAAAATATGTTGTTTGTTACCAATGAATAACTTTTTTAACAAACACAAACTGCGAAGCTTTGTGGCTTATCTGCAGAAAACACTCTGAGTCTTTGGCGGAAATCGAACCCGCAACCCTCTGACTGATATCTATCGGGACACCTTTCAGCGAAGAAATAATCCACGCACCAGCTGTAATGATACTTAACGTGATTTTCCAAAAATTAGTTAAGGCAGTTTTCTTTATAAAAAATACATACAACAATTTATTGAAAATATTAAAACCAGAATGAATAAATAATATGAAAAATTATTAATGAATTTGAAATATAAAAATGGTTTACTTGATTTAGAAAATGAATTACAACATTCCCCCATACTTATTATAGTTTATACCTTTTTGGTTTATTTCTATTCCGCTTAGAACGGCGTAAATTATTGTTCAAGTCCAATGTATTTTCAACTGGCAATGGAGATGAAGGTGATGGGTTTCTATATATCGTATCATTTGTTGCAGAATTTGATCGCTGTTCTAAATTGTTCGATGCATTGATGGGAAATTCAATATTAATATCAATGTCTTTCTCAGTTTGTATATTGGGGGTTATTGTAGATGTTCGGATTTTTATCTGATTTTGATGTCTTCTTATATTTCCCCACTTACATTTAAGAGTATACATCATTTTACCTTCAGCGTTAGCAATAGTACCTTCTATCCATTTTTTCCTCCCAGCAAAATTTCTAGCGTAAACGGGATCGTTGATCTTGAATTTCGTTTGGTTTTCAATTTTGGAAGGTTTTGAAGGAAATAGAGCCGATAAAATTGTACGAGGTTGGCGTCCATGGAGGAGTTCTGTTGGTGACTTATCAGTTTTAAAAACAGCTCTATGTTTATCCTGCTCATCACACATATTCTTCTTAAAAGAATCTTTAAATGTTCGAAAGGTTCGCTCCGCTAAACCATTTGATGACGGGTAGAAAGGTGGACTTGTGACATGTTCTATAGCATTTCTTCGACAAAACTCTTCAAAATCTTTAGAAGTAAATTGACTTTAATTGTCACTTACAATTGTCTTTGGTAGACCTTCGACCGAAAATATATCCTGAAGAGCATGAATTGTAGTAGACGATGTAGCTGTTGACATTTCAACTACATATGGAAAACGATAATAAGAATCTACCACTATTAACCACATCTGGACCTGCAAAATCGATATGAATTCTCTCCCAAGGTTGAGTGGCTTCTGGCCAAGATGAAAATTCTTTATTTGGATTACTACCAGATTCTTGACGCGTAGAACAGCATTTTGAAATATTTTCAATAGCCTCATCAATTTTTGGAAACCAGACATATCGACGTGCCAATTGCTTCATTCGACTTTTTCCCAAATGTCCTTCATAAACCACATTTAAAATTTGTTGACGTAAAGATAAGGGAATAACTACTATAATATGATCCGTTTGAATGAGTATAACTGCATTTACAACAGACAACGACATTTTTCTTGAATAATATGGTAACAACTTACTTTGATCTTTTTGGATGTGTTCTGGCCAACCTTCTAAAATGTATTGTGATACCTGTTTGAGAATGTTCTGCAATAGTTGATTCATAAATATTCTCAATATCAAGCATACTTTTTTCGTAAAAATCAAATTCGATGTCTTCACCCATGGGTAATCTTGATAACACATCAGCTTTCGCATGGTTTTTGGTATTTTTATATCGAATATCATATTCATAAGATTGTAAAATAACATGAAGACGATGTAATGTCATAATCGGGAGTTTTTTATGAGGATGAAATATTGTTGTAAGTGCTTGATGATCTGTAGTTAACTCAAAATGTCGTCCATAAATATATTGGTGAAAACGAGTTACTCCAAAAACAATTGCTAGCGCTTCCTTTTCGATCTGGGAATACTTGCATTGGCTACTATTTAAAGTTTTTGACGCAAATGATATTGGTTTTTCTGTACCATCTGGATATCGATGCGATAAAACTGCTCATATTCCATTTTTTGAAGCATCTGTGGCTAAAATTATTGGTAAGTTTTCACTATAGTGAACTAAATTTGCTACTTGAATTATATCATTCTTCATTGTTTGAAAAGCTTCTTCCCATTTTGGGCCCCATACAAACTTAACATTGCTTTTTCGTAGCTCATTTAAAGGTGCAGCTTTCATTGAAAAATTCTGTATAAACTTTTTATAATAGTTTAACTTACCAATGAAAGCCTCTACTTCTTTGAGGTTCTTTGGATGAGGCATGAGACGAATTGCATCCAATCTTTTTTCTGAGGGCATGATACCGTTTGAATCTATTACATGTCCAACATATTCAATTTTAGCCTGAGCAAAAGTACATTTTTCTTTTTTACATCTAAGACCATGATACTCTAACCTTTGAAATAAAGCTTTTAAATTTTTAATGTGTTCTTCATTATTACGACCAGTTACTATAATGTCATCTAGGTACACTGCACAGCCAGGTATTCCGGAAACAACTTCTTCCATAAATCTTTGAACAATTCCTGGAGCGCTTGAAATTCCAAATGGCAATCTTTGGTATTGGAATAAACCAAATGGTGTATTTATAACTATAACTTTTCTTGATGAATCGGAAAAAACAATTTGAAAATAAGCATCACTTAAATCAGCTTTACTATATAATGTACCACCTTGAAGTTTATGGAACAATTCTTCGATTCTAGGAATTGGATACTTATCCACTCTAATTTGTGAATTTAATGTTACCTTAAAATCTGCGCAAATTCTCAGACGACTATCAGGTTTCTTTATTACCACAATTGGAGAAGCCCATTCACTGGATTCAATACGTTTTATAACAGTTAAGGACCAAGAGTTTGTGAAAAAGAACACTGTGTTCACTAGTAACATGATTTATAACCTCTGACAACTGCTTTTGAGATGATTTTGGAGTAGCGATATTGCACAAATTTATATTGTTATCGGGAGGTATTTTATTTTCAAAGTTTAACTTACGAAACCTATCTAATCCATTTTGGTTGTCCCAAATTGTCATAAGTGGTCAAACCAATTAAAGAACAAGTGGCGCCTGTGTCAACTTGAAAAGAACAATTTGATTCATTGACGTTAATAACAACAAATATTTTATCCTCTTTTGACAAATTGGTATTATAAATTTCTAGTTGCGATGGCTCCAAAATTTCAGTAAAATCAAAAAAATCATTACCAATAGAAACAGGATTTACCTGATTATTGTGTTTATTACGAACTGTTTTAGTTGAATTTGATACGTCAGGTGAATTTGACTTACTTTTACAAACACTAGAGATGTGACCTTGTCTTGAACAGATGTTGCACACAGTTCTATTTTTATACTGAAAACATTCTTTTCTTTGATGGGAATTGCCACAAGAAGGACACGATTTGAAAATACTGTCCTAAAGTTTTTTGTATGGTACCTTATTTTTAAAATGCTGGATGGCATATACTTCAGGTTTTTCCTCCCCTTTGATTTATAGGCATGTGTTGATGGTTGATTGATATATGTTGGCTATTTGACTAACTTCTTCCAAAGTAGGATTTATTTTTTGAAGTACTGCAGAACGAACTTTATCGTGTGGAGTATGTATGACTAACATGTCGCGAATTTCATTATCCACATACGAGTGCAAACAGCCTTCTTTTACGCAGACAAATCTACATTCCTTTGAAGCGCCTCGAAGATCTGCAATTCAATCTGCGTACGTTTGATTCGGTTTCATTGTTGTTTTATAAAATTGAACTCTAGCAGCAAGAACATGCTGTTTTTTGATAAAATGGTCATTTAACTTTGAAATTATATCTTTGTAGCTCTGCTTTTCCACTTTCCCGTCAAATAATTTCTGTAGAAGCTCGAGCGACTCGCTACCCACCCAACTTAGAACACATGCACGTTTTATTTTCTCATTATGAACACCATTTGCGACAAAATTTTGTTCTAAATGAAGAACATATGTGGACCAATTATCTGTGACTTTTGTATAATGACGAAAAATTGGAACAGACGATTGAGATTTTTCAGATACAAGCATTCTGGATATTCTTTGCTGATTTTCGTCCATCAGTTGATTTAAAAAAAGTTTATTTGAATGTTGAAGATGTTGCAGTAATTGCGAAATTGCTTGAGTATCCATTGTACGTCTTTTCTTTACAATCCTCGTCGCAAAATGTAATGCTACTTAACGTGATTTTCCAAAAATTAGTTAAGGCAGTTTTCTTTATAAAAAATACATACAACAATTTATTGAAAAGATTAAAACCAGAATGAATAAATATGCATTAAACACATTCACCACAGCAGAATAAAATACACACGTTTATATGAAAACGATTATTTTCACAACGGCAAGGCAACATGACTGCAGGTTGTTGTCCATGCTACTATTGTCGTTGCAGTCCAATTAAGCATTAAACACATTCGAGACAGACTACAATACATATGTCAAAAATAAAATCCACACGTTTATATGAGCGTGCCTATATTGACGACAGCAGGCAACACGACTGCAGGTTGTTGTACATGCTGATTTTTTCTTCGCTGTCAAATTAAACTAATTTCTATTTTTGTTGGCGACAAAACAAAAACAGTGTTGACCATATAGCAAAATGTGTAAAGCAAATTAAATAAAATAAAAAGCAAAATACACAATTAAAATGTCGTGATCATTTATGCGTCAAGAGTTGTTAAATGTATCAATAATATTACATTAATAATATAAAATTTTATATTAATAAAAATGAGTGAAGTTTATTAGCATGTCTGGAATCATATACATATGTTTTTCATCTGTTTTTCATCACCACTAAAATATAAATGGATTACTACAACAGCTGTTTATATTTTTATTGTTTTGTTTGATTAAAGTTTGTAAGTGTTTTATTGTTTAAGATTTATTATTTTTAATGTTTTTATTTACAAATAGCTTCTATAAAATCAACAAACTTCTCTTCAGCCATTATGTTATTTAAAAAATTCGAAGAACAAATTTATTTTTCATTAAAACGTCAGATTTCGGGATCAGCTGCTCTCTCTAGCCCTATACGGTAAAAAAATTGTGGTTTTTTTATTTTTATTAAAAAAAAATAAAGAGTATTAAACATTTTTATATTACATATAACAATGTTATTAAATTAAAGTTTAAAACTAAATAAACAAAAAAAAAATTAAAGCATATTTCAAGTTTTTATCATAACATTGTCAGTTAAAAAAATAAATTCATTCATTTAATTAACATTAAAAAAAAAATAAAGTAAAACACTTAAACTAATTTGTATTAATAATAAAATCAATAAAAAATATAATTAATAAAAATAGTTTCAGTCGAGGATTAGTTTCCTATTTTGGTTACAAAATATATTAAGAATATCATCTGCCAAAATTTCGTTTTTGACTAGTTCGTTTTTAATGTTTAAAATAACCATATTTGAAAATCGATTCTGATTTATTGTTGAACGCAACCAGGTTTTAATTCTCCTCATAGCCGAAAAACTTCGTTCACATCCAGCTGAGCTTATTGGTAGACTCATAGCTACTTTCAAAAGTTTAAACAAGTTTGGATAGATGATTTTATCCACTTTAGATTTAATTATGTATGTTTATGTCTAAAGGTTGTTCACTATTTGTATTCTTGACCAAATTTTTAAATACCATGACTTCTGCTTTAAGAGAATCACAGTCAATATTTAATTCATGTTTATAATTATCAATAAAATCGGCGAATTCTTCTAAATCTAATTTAAGAAATGAATTGATAGATTTTGCAAGTGGAATACTTTTAAATCTGTATTCTAAGTTAGATGTTATATTATCAATCACAGGGTAGTAAATATTGATTTTCCAGTATTCTGCTGCAGAAGTAGTAGTTGGCAAATCCAAGAACTGATTCTTGCCCAAAGGCGAATCAACGTAGAAATCTTTGTCTAATGAGCTTCCTTTTTTTCTTTTTGATATTCTAAGAGGTTCCAAAGAAATATCATTTTTGTTTGAAAATTGTTCTACTTGATTCCAAATTTTTAAAAAGTTACCCCGACTTTCTTGAAACGTCTCTATCACTGCCATAATGGAACCATAAGCTTGGCCAAGATTAGCATCTTTTGTTTGAAAAAATTTGCTTAAGACATTGATGGTTTGCAGTGCAAAATAAAAAATATGTAAATTAACAATAAAATCGGGTTTCGTTATTGCAGTTAGAATACCAAGAGCCTCAATTGCATTTTTATCTCTTGATTCATTTATTTCCTTTTCCAAGGTATCTTTAATAAGGACAAAATTATTAATAATAAATTTGCAATTTTCATACCGACAGCTCCATCTAGTAGTACTAAGGCTTTTAACTGAAATATTATTTAGCTGGAGAGATTGACAAACGTTTTTTAACTCACTATTATTTCCGGGCTTTGAGAAGTGGATATGTAATGCCTCTACTGTGTTAAAAAATTATGTCGCTGATCTTATGTTTGAACAAGAATCCACAACCACTAAATTTAATCTGTGAGCTAAACAGTGAATAAAAACAGCTTGAGGATTTAATTGTTTAATTTTTGCCTGTAGTCCATTTTTATAGCCTGACATAACATTGGCGCCATCATAGGATTGTCCAATAATAGGTATATCAGTCAATCCTCTTTTCTCAAAAAACTCTGCCAGTAAGATCTGTAAAGAATTTGAATCTCTATCTGAAGAACAATCTACAAATCCTAAAAATCTCTCTTCAACTTCAAGGTCATTTACGTATCTAATAACAATCGACAACTGCTCTTCTTTAAAACACCTTGCCTCATCTAGTATAAGGGAATAAAAACCACATTTTTTAACTTTTTGTACAATAGTATTATATGCAAGATTTGCTGCAATTTCAATAATTTCATTTTGTATAGTTGGGCTGGAATAATTTTTAGGTTTGGCTAAACTTGATTTGAACTTGTCATCATATTTTGCGATATAATCTGAGATCTCCAAAAAGTTTCCTCTATTTTTTGAGTTTATGTCTTCTCTGTGTCCACGGAGTGGAAGCCCCTGTCGTGCTAATACCAAAATTAAATCAATAAACTTTTTTAAATAATCACGAGTCTCTTCTATTTGTTTGGAATGTTGAATTAGAATTATATCATGAATTTCGGGTGTGCTTTGATACATCTTATAGCCTTGTATACTTTTGATATGCTTTTCTTTTTATGGAATAGGCCATTATAGCTGTGCTTAATTTAGAGCCTTCATCACAGAAAACTGAATGCATCATTCTGATACCTGGAATATTTGGTATATCCTTCAATTTTTTAAGAAAAATCTTATTAATTTTATCAGCTACAATGTAACTATATTATGTTAATTCCAGTAATATGGTGATGGGCACAAAAAGACAATGCATCATTAAGACAATGTTTTTTGTTTTAGTTATTTGGAAAACCTTTCTCTTTACAATCCCTCCAACGCCATCGACTGCACCTTTCCCACGTGATGTTGCAAAGAAATTCCACTAAAGTGTTTTACAAGCGAATTTAGCCATTAAGTCGGCTAAGCTCCCAGAAAATCAATATGTTTTGAAGTCTTCCATGCTTTTTTTAATTTCTTCAACAATCTTCGTTATAACAAGTGAGAATGATATATTCAGCTATGCCGAATCGTATATACCCTTCACCTTTGTTGTGGATGCATAATTATATTATGCATAATTATGTCGATAAACACGCCATCTGTTGATGAATTTGTTCGTAACAATATTAATACACTTTGTGTGATCAACGCCATCTTTTGATGAAATTATTCTTAACAATATTATTTAATTAATTAATACACTTAGTTTTTTTGATGAAATTTTCAGAGGTTGTCTGGGATTTTTGCTCATATCTCCGTTAGATAGATAGGAAGGGTTGTACACTATGTGTACCTCCACTCGGGGACGCTGTGGTCCATTGTGATTGCCTTCAGTAGAAAAGAATAGAATGAAAGAAGAATCCAAAACCGCCTGTCAAGGGGAGAAAGTAGAAAAAAAAAGAAATATCCCCTTACGGATTTGGAGACGCCGTAGAATGTCCCTTAATTAGCCACCCTATTCCCCTGATGAAACCCAGAATGTTACTCGGTTTGCAGCCACCAACATTACTGAGTTCGTCCAGGAATCTATTTCCTAGCCCCTTAAGTTTTTGACGCTGCAACCCAGGACAGTTGCACATGATGTGCTCTATTGTCTCTGGCTCCTCTGCATCCCCGCACACCCTACAGAAAGCCTGTGTGCTATTATACCATTTGCCCCTGAAGGCCCCAATCGAACAATGACCGGTTATCACTCCTACCAGAATCCTGAGACTATACCTGTCCAATTCCATCAGCGTTTCGGTCGCGGTTGCATTTAGTTTTGGCCATAAGGCCCATATCTCCGTTATTTATGGACGGATTTTGCTGATTTTAAATAGCAAACTTCTCGAAAGCATGTCTGAAGATTGGGATCCCGAGGATATCTGGGGACTTCAGAAAATTGATTTCAACAGACAGACAGACAGACGGGCATGGCTTAATAGACTCCGCTATCTATAAGGATCCAGAATGTATATACTTTATAGAGTCGGAAAATTATATTGTGGAAATTAGAAACGAAATGACAAAGTTATATATACCCTTCTCATGAAGGTGAAGGGTATAAAAACGTAAACATCGATTTTGCTGTGGCTTAAAATATCGCTTATTACGGCAAATGACATAGTTTTGTCAAGCATCAATGCAACGCAAGTAAAAATCGAAACTTGTTTGTAGCTAAAGTGCGCGCTTTGGACCTCATTTTGGCAGACCAGCCTATAATTTTGCGCGAAGTCAATTTGTAAAACAAGTTCTCTGGGCTTGATATTTTCCTTTTGGCTTAAAAATAATTTTGTTGGTCTCGCTTTACAAAGAAGTGTCTTTTAAAAAGAGGCAGCTGGACTTCTAACTCATGAAATAAATCTGAAAGCGGAGCAACAGAGTCAGTCAAAGTTATTCTATCGTCTACTTTCCGCCAGTGTTGCTATTTTACAATTTCATACATTTTTGTTAAGTATATTACTGGAACAATAGATTTCACATCTTTTGTACAGTTTTCGCAATCGTTGGTCATACAGCTTGCATTTTTAATATTGCAACAGGCTAATTGTAAAAAACTTTCGAAGGTTTTGGGGAAAGAGTGTATAACTGTTGCGCAAACTGAAATTGGCGTGATGAATACATACGCACATGTTTTGCGGCATTTTGGTCGAGAGTTGAATATGCTTGGGTCGACATTGAAAGAATTTTGTCTTGGTTACGCATTCTCTAATTGATTAACTTTTATAAACTTCGTAAGCTTCCTATACAGTTAGCAACATATATCGTTTAGCAACAATTTGTCCATCAACAATGATTGTGTTCTTTTTGGCTGCCGACTGAACGCTAACATAAAATCACGCAAGTAAATGTCTTTCACTACTTCTAACTTCCTCTCCCATTCCGGATCAACTTGCGTAGATGTTTTATTCTGCTCGTTTTCAGCCCTTTTCATTGCTTTTCCCAGAATTTCCCTTAGTCCCGGTTGTCCATCCCGAAATGTGTGAATGAATTTAGATCTACACGAATACGCTTCATGTTCGTCTTCTTGTTGAGCTTCCTTTTTCTTCTTTTGTCGGTATTCTCTCAACCTTGCGCGTTCTTTTTCTTGCATTTATTCTAAAGCCTCTTTATTTTTTGTTAATGCTAAGCGTCGTTTTCGAATCCTCTCAGCAGTTTTCTCACGTAAAATTTTTAGCTTTTTATTGATTTAACGCTTTTGTTTTGCGACTTATCACATATTTTAACCATCTACGAAAGTAAATTTGCGTTGTAAGAAAATAAATGCATTGCTGATGAAAAAAATTTACTTACGGTCGCGAACGTACGAGATTTTGTAAATAAAAAAGACTTTATTTAATTCTTGCTCAGATTTTTTTTAATTACAAATTAGTGACACCGAGCTTGATTAAAATGTGTAATATCTGACACCTGTTGACAGTTAATGCAAAGCAATTAAAATAAAATTATGTTTTCGGTCGCGAACGTACGATTAAAACATAGATAAGAAATAAAGTAAAAATTTACCGCTACTCGAACTTTTTTGTCCTCGATGCACTTTTCTATTCTGAATTGATTGTAATAGAAAGATTTTGAAGAAAGTGTGCATACATAACATATTTTTGCATGTAAAATAATTAAATGTAAAAATTGGTTTATAAATAGAATAAACCAAAATATAAAATTTTCTATTTTCCTCATGTAAAACAGCTGAAATATGATATGAACCCATTCTGTTATAAAAATATAGACATTTTTTTATAATCATAAACAATAAAACACGATTATTATGAGCATTTTATTTTTGGATCCTGGTTGACCATTTGCAGGAAATGCCCATATTTATATTTAACATAAGTAACTTTTTTGAAATACATTGTTATTATTTATAAACCAATTTGTTTTAATATGACACAAAATTCCCGATTGATTTCATTTATGAAATCCCGATTCCCGAGATTTGAAAAGCCAGTTCCGTTTGGCATCCCTAGTATACATACGAGTAATGATGTAATGATATTTGGATCTGGATGTAATAAGTTCCAAATTGTATTACAATATATTGACCCGTTCGTCAGTTTCATGTATTATATGCTTTTTTAGAGTACATAACAAAAATGAATTAAAAATAAAGGATACATCAACATCAATCAGTAAAATTTTTAATAAATTATTTCTTTGCAGATGCCGAAAGAGTTGAAACAAAGGATTGAGGACTATTTTCAAACTTCATGGTCACTTAACCATGGTATAGACATATACGAGGTAAGTTCATTTAAATTAAAAACAAACTAAGATCAGCAAAATCAGAATTTAAATGATCCAGATATACCTATGTATATATACCTCTAAAGTATCTATTAGAACAGTACGTAGGTGCGAACGACATTATTCGTCTCTTTGTGACAAATCTATCTTTTTGAGTTTTATTAAAAAAAAAATGAAATACTAAAAGGCTTTTCTTAATTAAAAATAAATTAGAAAACACCCAGAGCCTTTGGCAAAAAACGAACCCGCAACCCTCTGAATGATAGTCCGGCACACTATCGCCCAGTCTATCGGGGCATACAATTTAAAAAAAATAATTTTTTATTAAAAACAGTCACCAAAATAGTAGACAAAAGTGGTTACTTGGAAACACTTGTATATGTAGAGTATATGTAGTTGTTGATATGTGTGGATACTTTGCAATTTCTATATACATATATATATGGTGCATTTCATGTCAAGTGACCCAATTTTAAAATCGATGTCTTCCGATTTGGATGAAATTTGCACCAAGGTTAGTACTATTGGATAGTAGGCCAGACACAAATTTTTAGCTCTATCATTCAAGAACTGCCGGAGTTAGAGGGGGTCAAAGTTGGACATTTTGGTCATGCAGGGTTTTTTTTACATGAGTGTAACTTTTCACCTATTGGTCCTAGCAAAAATTGTCCAAAGGACTTTAGATAGCTATTTCTTTAGTCATTCCAAAAATATTTTTTTTTAATTTTTAAAAAATTTTTTTTTTAAATTAATTTTTTTTTTTTAATTTTTTTTCAATTTCGGCCCTTTTTTTTTTTTTTTTTTTTCTCAAAAGAAAGCTTATACAATTTACTTTAAGGCCCATATAGTCCCATAATGGGATGCGAGTGGGATATCTATCAAAAAAATTATATTTTAACTCAAGAATAGGATTTTTCAACATTTGGCCCATGTATAATTTTCATTTTCCCCCATTTTTTTATTTTTTTTTCAAAATGAAGTTTTTTTTTTATTTTTCCTCAAAAGAAAGAAGAGAGTGGTCACTTAATGGGATGCAAGTGGGGTATCTATAAAAAAAATTTCCAACTCAAAGAAGAAATTATTTAAATTTTTACCATGTGCACTATTTTCATTTTATTTCCTATTTATTACTTATAATACTAAATTACAATAATAATAATAAATAATTTAATAAAATTAGTATATAAATTTTGAAATTACCAATCTTTCTTCCTTCTTATTTATTGCCTTTATTTTTAGCTTTTTTTGCCAATCCTTTCTTGGAGTTACTAGGTTCAGCTGCTGATTTTGCTGATGCTGTCTTTTTTTGCTTTGGAAAGAAATCGCATTGAGTAGATGCCGAAAACTTTTTCAACTGGAGTCTTCCATCGATAAGTGGTATAAAAGCATGGTATTGAGATGTGCTATCAATTGTTACAGCAGCGTCGAATCTGCACTTCAATGTTTTTAATGTTTCCTCATGATCAGCTTTGCTACTAAAAACTACTTCAGTTTCTTTACAATGCTTCTTTGCCCATCGGAATAAAGCGTTCGCATCTAAGATGCGATCTTGATGAGAGCACTGCAGGCTATACCTCGCTGCATTTCTTTTGATATTTGCTCCAATGCCATCACATACTCCTTTGCCATGTGCAGTTGGATGAAAATGCCATTCAGCTGGAATTCCAAAATCTTTTTCGTGAGCTATAAGATTTGCGAAGCTATTTTTGTTTTTAAAATGTTGACGAGCTCCATCCGAAACGTAGTATACCTTCTCTACTATAAATTTAGATTTTAGATAATTTAGAATTATCTTCTGGTATTCATAAACTGTAGCGGTATCATGTTTTAAGTCATCGGATATGATTGCCATACTTTTGTGTTCCAGTTTTTCATCTTCTATGTAGTAAATAACAACTGTGAATGTAGTTGCTTGGTCATTATTGAAGTGGAATCCTTGTATGGCATCCTGAATAACATATTTATAGTTCATTACACATAGTGTTGTTGAACTGTTCGGACGTGTTATTTTTAGTGCGGCTGAATTTCCGGTGAAAAAATCGTAATAGGTGAAAAAGTGTAATAGGTCGAAATAAAACAAAAAAGTTAAAAAATAATTCGTAATAGGTAAAAATACCTACGGTAAAAAAAAAAATAAAAAACATTAAAAAAAAATAATAAAAAACATTAAAAATCGCATAAAAACTGTATGAGTGTTCCTCTCAGATGTAATTCTGAGAAAGAGCTTAGCTCGACTAGAAAATCTTTATGGATCTCTGAGGAAGAATCCGTAAAAAAATCTGTGGAGAATCTTCTCACTACAAGAGCCGTAGAACGGCGCCGTTCCTGTTCGCCCAATATAGTGATTTCATCAGATGATAAAACATCAATATCTTCTACATCAAATAGTGCAGTCAAACCTAGAAAACAAGTAGGTATGGATAAATACGTCACAGTTCTTAAGCGACAGAGGAGCCCGACATCTGTTCAAATGTCATCAAATTCAAAAGCTCCCAAGACTGTGAGTATTGACAATCCAAATGATCAAAACAGGTTTGCTCTCCTCCAGACGGATGATCCAGAACTTCCTAAAAAGACGTTTAAGCCCCCACCAATTTATCTGAGAGAGCCCACTTCCAGTAAATTGGTACAAGGAATTGTTTCGGTAATAGGTGAAAATATGTTTAGCGTAACCTCAATTAAACATGGAAATATCAGCGAAACCAAAATTCAAGTGAAAAAGGAAGATGACTTTCGAAAATTGTCCAACCAGTTGGAGAGGGAGAGTAGGGATTTCTATACCTACCAGCTGAAAAGCGCAAAAGGACTCCAAGTCGTTCTAAAGGGTATAGACCCAGATGTTGATCCTGCCGAGATAAAGACTAGTTTAATGGAAAATGGCTTCAAAATTAAGAACATAACGAATAGTAGAAACCGTGAAAAGATTCCTCAGCCTATGTTCAGGGTGGAATTGGAACCCGGAGATATAGTCTTAAAGAAAAACGAGTCCCATCCCATCTACAATCTGATTTACCTTCTGCATCGTAGAATCACCGTGGAAGAACCGCATAAGCGTCAGAGACCCGTCCAGTGTCTTAATTGTCAAGAATTTGGTCACACTAAAGCATATTGTAAATTGCCGTCAGTTTGTGTTGCGTGTGGGGAACTACATACAACTGCTCATTGTGATAAGTCGAAAACCGACTCAAAAATCAAAAAATGCAGTAACTGCGGAGGTAATCATACCGCAAATTATAGAGGTTGTCCAGTTTACACTCATTTGAAAGGCATAAGGACCAACAAGACGTCAGTATTACCTGTTCATCCACAACAGCCTAATTTTGCATCGAGTAACAATTTTCCTCAATTGTTACGGCCCACTAGTCATGAAAACGCGCCTAGTTCTAGACAAGTTTCTTACGCTAACGTGGTTAAATCTAATATGCCAGGTTTGGAGCAGGAACCTAAATCTCAATATTACGAGCCTAATATTAACACTCTAGAGACTACTTTGCAGACACTTGTCCAAACTATGAACACTTTTACGACCACTATGACATCCATGATGCAGGAAATGCTGAAAATGCAATCCACTATCTTACAAGCAATTTTAAAGAAATGATTTGTTTAAAAATTTGTTTTTGGAACGCGAACGGCCTCCGCCAACATAAAAACGAACTGGAACTCTTCCTGATGGATAAGCAGATTGATGTCATGATGATTGCTGAAACTCACTTGACGGCGACAGGGTACTTCAAAATTAATGGATACGTGTTGTATGATACTAAAGATCCCCGCGGAAGAGCATGTGGAGGTTCGGCAATTCTTATAAAGAACAGAATAAAACATTATTTAATGAACAACATATGTAAGGATTACCTACAAGCAACAAACATTTGCATTGAATTCTGTCAATACAACTTTGTTTTATCATCGATTTATTCTCCGCCTCGATTTTCAATAAAAGAACATCAATACTACAGCTTCTTCAATTCCCTTGGAGCTAGATTTTTGGTTGCTGGTGACTTTAACGCCAAACACACATTTTGGGGTTCACGTCTAGTGACCCTGAAGGGTCGTGAACTCTTCAACACCATTGCCAAAATGGGCTTAGATGTACTCTCAAGCGGGCATCCCACCTACTGGCCGACGGACCGACGGAAGATTCCCGATATTATTGACTTCGGAGTAGTGAAAAATATCCCTGTAGAATCGATACAAGTGGAGCCTTCATTAGACTTGTCTTCAGATCACCCTCCTTCTATTATTTCAATGCGTTTCCTTCAAGGGTATAGCTTTCCATTTCGGGACATGTCTAAATCCAGAGTAAGTTGGATAAAGTATAAAAAGTATTTAAGTTCCCACTGCACGGAAAATGTAGTGTTGAGAACTACCGAGGATATTGATGGGTCGATTGGCAAGTTTACTGAGGACATACGAAGAGCTGTGCATCACGCTTCCACATATGACGTTGAATGCAGAAATAGGACAAACAGAACTTATTTCGCTGAACTCGAACATCTCCTGACAGAAAAAAGAAGAGTTAGAAGAGAGTGGTAAATTCACAGGTCTCCTCAACTGAAAGCTAGGCTACGGGAATGCAGAGATATACTAAGAAATTTCTTAGAAACCCAAAGAATGGCTTCACTTAAATCATACTTGGAGGGAATTGACAGTTCCCCACAATCTGACTATTCGTTATGGAAGGCGGCACGAGGTTTAAAAAGACCAGTTAGAGGAAAGCCTCCTTTGCGAAATCCGACTGGTGACTGGGCTAGAAACGATTCCGAGAAGGGGACTTTATTTGTTAACCATTTGAGAAATGTGTTTACTATAAACAACTCAAATAATGCAACTGATTTGCCACCACTCGTTATTAGACCTCCTGTACCTCTAAGACTTAGCTTTAATGATATTCAAAGCGCTATTGGTACTCTGAACCTTAAAAAAGCTCCAGGTATGGATAAAATCAGCAACAAAATGCTTGTGGAGTTACCTCGTGTAGCTAGAAGAATTATTCTCTTTATCTTCAATGCTATTTTACGCCTAGAATACTATCCTGCAGATTGGAAGGTATCTATGATTACCATGATTCCTAAGCCAGGGAAGGACCTCACCAAAGTAGAGTCATATAGGCAGTAGGCTAACTGCCGACAATTTCAAAACTGTTTGAAAAATTGTTAATGGCTAAGTTGATTCCAATTCTGAACGACACTCAATGTATTCCAAATCATCAATTCGGGTTCAGAGCTAAACACAGTACCATCGAACAAACACACAGATTAGTAAATGTGATAAGTCGGTCGTTTGAAGAGAAAAAATTCTGTTCCGCGCTTTTCATTGATGTTTCCCAAGCGTTCGACAAAGTCTGGCATGAAGGTTTAATGCACAAAATAAAATTAGCTCTGCCTGCTAACACCCACAAACTTATGAAAAGTTATTTATATGGTCGCAAATTTACAATCAAAGAAGGCGATTTTTTAAGCCCCGCTCAGCCAATTGAAGCAGGAGTACCCCAGGGTAGCATACTGGGTCCTACTTTATATTTGATTTATGCATCCGATATGCCGTCAGACCCCAATATACATACTTCAACTTTTGCTGATGATACAGCCTTTATTAGCGTTCATAAGGACCATCAAATAGCATCACAGAATTTGCAGAATTATATTTATAAACTAGAGAATTGGCTTGAGCTTTGGAAAATCAGGGTTAACGAACAGAAATGTATTCATATAACTTTCACATTGCGAAAAGATACCTGCTCGTCCATCAGAATAAATAACCAAATTATTCCGCAACACAATGAAGTCAAATACCTCGGAATCCACCTCGATCGTCGTTTAACCTGGAAGTCTCATATTGACGCAAAACTTACACAGATGAGATTAAAAGCAGTGCAACTTAATTGGCTAATCGGCAGAAATTCTAAATTAAAGTTGGATTGTAAACTTTTGTTGTACAATGCAATTCTAAAGCCAATATGGTGTTATGGAATTCAATTATGGGGTACCTCAGCATCCAACATTGAAAAAATTCAAAGAGGTCAAAATAAAATTCTACGTATAATTACTGCAGCTCCATGGTACGTTAAAAATTCTCGAATTCACAAAGATGTAGGCATTCCTTTGGTGAAAGACGAATTTACAAAATACGCCTCAAAATATGTCAGCAAACTTGAACACCATCCAAACCCACTTGCACGAGACATCCTTAACTTTAGTGGCCATGTTCGGTTGAGAAGGAGGGATACCCTTGCTTTAACTCAAACGCAAAACAGATGACTGGATCAGTGGATGTAAATTTTTTTGTAGTATCATAATATTTTGTCTAGCACTGGCTGGACTTATTATTTTCTTTTAGTATTAAGATTCGAAAATTTATTGTCATTTCAATATCTGAAGATTCAATAAATAAATATAATGTATTAGAAAATAAAAAAAAAAAATATTTATAGTTCTCTGCGAAATCATATGAAATCACGTCATCCTTTATTAGGGCCTATAATGGCAAAATAACAAAGTACAAATCAGGTAGCATTATAATAAAGTACCTGATAACTTCTACCTATCCACCCACATTTTAAAGTAAAGTGTCATAAAATTTCAGAGAATGGCTTTCCACTTGATTCAAAAAGGGTCTCAGGGGTACCTGTTACTTTGATAATAAAAATTTCATTCAATATTACGTGCGTTCTAAACTACCTACAAAATTGACAAAAAAGCTTCAATGAAAAGATGTGTGACTTAGAAAATCACAGGTTGAAATTAATAGCGGTTGGTCTCACACAGAACCATTTCATGGGCGTTTCTAGGCTGTTGTTAGAGTTTTTCTTTTTATCATTTTAATAAAACTTATATACAAATAGGAAAAAAATTAAAATAGTGCATATGGTAAAAAATTAAACAATTTCTTCTTTGAGTTGCAAATTTTTTTTATATATACTCCACTCGCATCCCATTAATTGACCACAAAGCCCTTAAAGGAAAAGACCTAAGATTTCTTTGAGCAAAAAAACATACATTAAAAAAAAGAAAAAAAAAATGTTGTGCATATGGTAAAATTCAAAAACTTTGTTTTTTGCGTTAAAATATTTTTTTTATAGATATTCCTCCTAGATATAAGTGACCACAAAGCTCTTAAAGAAAATGGTCTAAAGTTTCTTTTGAGGAAAAATAAAAAAATTTTGAACAAAAAGGGGGAAAATGAAAATGACACATGTGCCAAATATTGAAAAATCTTATTATTGAGTTAAAAAATATTTTTTTTGATCGCATCCTATTTAGCGATTGTATAAGATTTCTTTTGAAGAATAAAAGGCCCAAATTGAAAAAAAAAAATTAAAAAAAATAATAATTTAAAAAAAAAAATTTTAAATTAAAAAATTATTTTTGGAATGATTGAAGAAATAGCTATGTAAAGTCCTTTAAACAATTTTTGCTAGGACCAATATGTGAAAAGTTACACTCATTTAAAAAAAAACTTGTATGACCAAAATGGTCAACTTTGACCCCCTCTAACTCCGGCAGTTCTTGACTGATAGAGCTGAAAATTTATGTTTGGCCTACTATCCAATAGTACTAACCTTGGCGCAAATTTCATCCAAATCGGAAGACATCGATTTTAAAAGTTGGGTCACTTGACACGAAATTGCCCATATATGAATATGAGTTAGGCTCTTTAAAATAAATTTCGGCAGCAGGAGTTATATAGGAGCTATCGTGAATTGTGTACCGATCTGCACAAAATTTGTTGATGAGATTTGCCTTTACGTACAACTTATTTCTGGAGAAATTTAAAAGGACTTTTGTATGGGGGCTAAGGGACCGATTTCAATCAGTTTCAATCCCAAGCGTCCTTGGGCCTAAGAAATATCGTGTACAAAATTTTATCGAAATATCTTGAAAATTGTGAACAGAAAACGATTCTGAGTTGATCGGTATACTTTAAGGTGGTTGTGTTGGACTAATATTTTTTGGGTGTTACAAATATCATCACAAATTCAATATGTGATGTAGAGTATAATAAATTATGAAATAAATATTAATAATTGTTTGTTTTTATAATTTTCAAACTGCGAAAAAGTTTTTACAAATATGGTTTGATAACAAAATATTTGTTGCTCTTATTCTATTTATTTATTATATCTTTTTTATTGAACTCATATTTTATATCTATTTAAGGGTAATTAATTGGTCCAGCCAATTTGGAAAAAATTTGTATCATTTGTATCTAAATTAATGTTCAGATTAAATTAGAATGTCAATTTAACTTGAAACCGAATCATATAATGTTAATATAACGTTTACAATGACGCAAGGGTTACTTTCTCATGATATTTCATCCCATTCCAGTATATGTTTGGGGGAATACATTTTTCCACCAACAATGTCGAAAAAAAAAAGTTTGCTTAAATTATGCTTATTAAGCATTTTTAATTTGTATTTATTATTCGCCTTTCTAGTAAAAACAGATAAAAAATATACAGTGTGGGAAATACCTGTAGGGAAAGACTTTAAAAGAAAAAAATTCTAATAAAGTCTAGGCCCAGACATTAAAACTCGAGGCAATATTGTTCATACATTAAAGTCGACATTGCGAATATTATGACGGCCCATAATTGGTCATAGCTCTCATATAAGGAATAAGTCTCATATAAACATCGTTATAAAGTTGAAACTTGTGATTTTAGAAAACCACTTAAAATAACAGTTTAATATTCGAGACAAATAATTCTAGGTACCAAATTTTGTGATTATAATATCTCCTAGCTCCCATAGAAAGACGACTTCCAAAAATAAGTAATGTACGTATTATAGGCCACTTGCGCAAAACATATTGTTACGTTTTTACCTTTTAAAAACGGTGGTTCATCTCCTTTAAATAAACCGGATTCCTTTTAATTGTAAATTAAATACGTCAAGTAGGTTGAGAAAATATAACGAGTCTTGATGTTCACACAACAATGACTCACAATAAACTGATTAAATTGACCCTGTTAGTCTGTTTATACACCAATCATTATTTCTGGATGGTTTGGAGCTAAGATAGAGATCAAATCGGCTGAATTAGTAAAAAAGTTATAAATTAAACTATAGAAAAAAACTTTGTTCATTAAACATCATCGCTGACATTTAAATGTATGATTGTGAAATTAACTGTAAATATTGGTCGTGGGTATAAAAGATTCGACACCGCCGAATATAACGAATTACACATAATGAACATTTCTAATGAACAAAACGTAACATCTGTACTTTGGTCAAATGAATCAACATTCCAGTGGCGTAATAAGTTAATAAGGTAATTTAACCCAAAAAAATGTCTAATAAATATCGGTATCGAATTTTATTGTAGAAATCATACTAATATCGGATATACAGCAATTATGCTACTAATTTTGTAGCTGTTAGTCAATAATTGGCAATAGCTCCCGAATTAAGTCCACTTCCGAGCATATTAAACAACCATACAACTTTTGACAATAACGTTATTGAGATGAAACTCAACCACAATAAGCCTCTAATACGTAGAAGAAACCACATTAGTGGATACTGGATTTAGAAGCTATCAGTCCATAACTGGTCCACTTCTACTATGCCACCCACAAATCCCTTGTAAATAATATTATTGAAATCCAATTAAAACACAAAAGCCTCACCTTATATCTTATACTTTGTTTCTTAACTTCTGAATATGATAAAATGTTTTTTTTTTTATTTTATAAATTGTTAAATTACACTCAAGACTATTATGAAAATCAGACAAACACTGTAAATTATGGTAGGAATTGGTAATTAAATCAATTATAAATGGTCAAAATTAGATAAAATATGAAAACATTTAAATTAAAATCACATTAGTGAATTACGACCAACAGGTAATATTGTCTTTCAAACAATGTATAAAATACTAATAAGATTTGCACTAAGACTGAATAGAAAACACAGAATTAGGATTATTACGTTTAGGTGGAAGGTATTAAAGATTCGGCACAGCCGAATATTGCACTCTAGCTGCAATGACGGTATATATGTATAAGTTTGTCATTCCGTGTGGAAAACTGAGAAATATTCATCTGAGACGCAACAAAGTATATATATGTATATTCTTGATCCTTATGGAATTCTAAGTCGATAGAGCTATGTGCGTCTGCTGTGTCGGTACAATACTCTTACGTCCAAAATGTGCAACCAAAATCAGCAAAGTTTACAAAAAATCCTTCATAATTCTCCTAAGCAGTTTGCTATTCAGTCAAATCGGTTCATTCAAACCAAAGTTATGGACCAAAATGTGTAGCAACCTTCATCGAAATACGATATTTTGAAATAGTTTTTTACTATTTTGTTTAAATATTTTGTCATACCCTAAATTATGGTAAGAATCATATAGATTATTTGGCAGCATCTTTAGCTCAGAGACTTAATATTATTAAGTGTCTATCAAGCACTAAGTTTAATTGCAACACCAACTCCCTTGTATCGATCTCAAAGGCTATTATTTTATCTAAAATCAACTATGGTCTGCCACTGTATGGCTGTATGCGCCCAAATCTCTTCTTAAAAAAATTGATGTTATAATAAACTCTGCCATAAGAACTTCTCTAGGAGCTTTACGTTCAACTCCTGTTAACAACATGCTCTTTGAAACTAATATTAAACCGGTAAACTTACAAAGAGAAATATCAACTACTAAACTTTTCAAAATTCTACTATACGGTTCTAATGTACCAATATTAGACATTCTCAAAAAAGTAAAATCAGCTAAGAAAATACCCAAAATTCCCTCTGTTATCCTTAGAATAGTAGAAAATTGTAGAAAACTGGATATACCTCTACATAAACCTCCTTTTATAAATAAGGCTAAACAACCTCCACCGTGGTCTCTCCGGAGCCACTCCATAGATACTACACTCCACGAATTTGTAAATTCTACCACAAATCCATCTGAATTCAGAATCATGTTTGCAGCTAAAAAAGAATATTTGAAGGACTACAACTTTATCTACACGGATGGTTCTAAAACTGATGATACAACAACATTTAGTATTACTACGGAAAATCGTATAATAAGAATGTCGATCCTACCCTCATTTAGCTCCGTATATTCTGCAGAATTGATAGCTATATATGAAGCCCTATCATATGTCAAAGACAAATATGGAAAATTTGCAATATGCTCTGATTCTCTTTCTTCCGTACAATCAGTTCTCAACATTTTTAATAATAGCTTTTACGTCTCTGAAATCAGAAACGTACTAGTCAATAAATTCCCAAATATTATTTTGATATGGATACCAGGCCACTACGGTATTATGGGAAATGAATTTGCAGACTCTGCTGCTAAAAGTGCATTAAATCTTCCTCTAATCTTAAAACCTAACTACAACCACAGAGACATAAATAAAATGATAGATAACTCATACCTTATACTACATAAAGACCACATTTACAACCTATGTTCTACATGGTATAGGAGAATCAACAATACACAAAATCCAATTAACATTTCTATAACAAACGACCACCAAAAGATTAATAGATTGGATAGAGTTAAGTTCGAACGACTACGGTTAGGACATACAAGGCTTACCCATGGAGCATTAATCAACCCAAATTTGCCACATTTTTGCAACTGTCACATAGTTTACCCAACAAATCCCTCCCATTTTCTGTGTGAATGTCCAAAAACACAAATCTCTAGAATAGCAACACTCCAGAACATTGATCCTTTACATCTTCTATCTAACCCCTCAATAGAAAACGTAACTTTATTGATTAAGTTCCATAAAATCTCTAAACTCTATAACGAAATTTAAAAATACTCTCATCTGTAAACATCTAAATTATCTATTAAATTATATTAAAAAAATACAAAAAAATTTATAACCTCATTTAACTATAATATACTAACTTCCGAGCTGAAGGCCTACGTCGCCATTGCCCTTAAGTAACATTAGCTTGTAATTTTTAATTATATGCTTAATAAACAAATAAATAAAATAAATAAATGTCTTAATGGTACTGTCTCAATAACACATTTTGAAAACACTTAAACTGTACTTCACTGCCAGTGATGCCAGGAGATTTTTTCAGAAACCCCTACGCTTATGACAAAAATTTCCTTTTTTTCCCTACACCCACTTTTTTCCCCTACACAACTTTTTACAATTGTTCAAAATATAAAAAATTTATTTTTAATTTGTACATTTTTAATTCAGGTACATAAGTTCAGGTTTATTTAAAAATAATACAAAAATAACATAAAAACGAATAAAAATAACATTAAAATACCATAAAAATAACATAAAAAACTACATAAAAAACTAATATAAAAATAGTAAAAAAAATTATTTATACAATTCTGTATAATATAATATACAATTCTGTAAAAGTTACACAATTAATTAAATTTGATTGTAAATGAGATCTAATAATGCAAATAGAATTTAATATTTCATGGCTTAATTTATTTCTTTTTTTCGTACGTACGTCTGTAACAACAGAAAAAATCCTTTCGGCGTCAGCATTGGCATGTGGCAGACTTACTAAAATTTTTATTATTTTTGCAAAATTTGGAAAAATCATTTTGACATTAAAATTTTTTGATTTGCAGATTTTGGGCCAAAATGCTTCAACATCTAATTTAGATAATATTTGCTTTTCATGTTCCGAAAAATTATATTCCAAAGTTAACCATTCCTGTGTTAGTAGATTTAAGTCAACTTTATATTTATCACATATTAATTTAAATTGGTAAACACTTTTATTATTATTTCCAATGGCAACTTTTTAAAAATTCCATTTCTTTGAAAATTGATTTATCATTTAGTGGCAGTCTTCTTTGTGTTTCTTTAAGTGCAGATATATAGAATTGTAAACAATCGGATTTTACCTGATGAGCACTACTTTTTGGAAAAGTTTTCAACAATTCTTCACATTCACTGCAGACATAAACATCATCTATTGGTAATGAAACATGAGGTGACCTTATGGCACAATCTATCTTTAGGTATTCTTTTTTTATAAAATTTTGACCAAGTTTAAAAAATATTTTTGTTGATTCTGAGTGTAAAGTATGAACCAATATTTTTTTCGATTGAAAAATTGTATTTAAAGAGTTAAAATAATTCAACACATATTGCAAAAAACATAAGTAAGCCTTATTACACTCATTTGTAAGTTCAGCCAGTATAACATCTGCGGATTTCAATTTGTCCTGCTTAGCTGCAAATTTAAAATATTCTATTAGAACTTGCCAATTATCCAATATCCTCTCGATACATTTTTGATGGGATAGCCACCTGGTCGTTGATGTTCTTAATATTTTTCTTTTTTCTTCGTTCATAATTTCTTGGAATTCCTCCAACTGAGAACATCTTTTTGAACTGCCGGAAATGTATGTTCTAATTTGTCTTACCAAATCTTCGGGAGCTCTTGGCAACGTAAGGCA
This sequence comes from Bellardia bayeri, assembly GCA_950370525.1. Classification (NCBI taxonomy): domain Eukaryota; kingdom Metazoa; phylum Arthropoda; class Insecta; order Diptera; family Calliphoridae; genus Bellardia; species Bellardia bayeri. Next base: position 37,431,599 of record OX493268.1, on the reverse strand, counting down.
AGATTTGTTTGCTATGATGGCAGCAGAGTGGTATATACATTAGATTGTTATTACCTCGGGACTATCTGTCAAAAGTCTAGACGCGAATGAATTGTTTTGTCCAACCATAACGTTAGTGCCATCGCAATTAGCACAGAAAATTTATATATTTGAAGCTTTCTGATTAGATTTTCTTTTTCTTCTCTTGCTAAAACATTCAGAATGATTTTTGAACATTTGGTTCGCCCTAATTGGCATTTTTTTATAATTGAAGAATCAGGTACAATTTCTTTTAGTAAGTAGATGATCAATAACTTGAACTGCTAAATTGTGTTCAGCAAAAAAAAAAGGCTTAAGCGGATCTCGAAATTGGCCACAACGTTGTTGTTTTCTGGGACTTGTTTGTCAAAAAATGAATCCATTGTTTTAGTTTTTGATTTACCGATTTACCGCAATTTAATACTTTACCACAAGCCTTGCATCTACATTTAAAGTCGTCATCTTTGACCGGCTCCAGCCATCCCAATAGCTTCTCGTCTTTCAACCAACTTGACAAAAACCGCTGTTTCTGTACTTCTTTGATGTGTGTTTCATCATTATCAGAAGACGAGTCGGACATTTTTCTAAAATTAGTTTTATTTTTGTTTAATTTATAATATTTTACTTTTATTTATTAATTACAAACTCACTTATTAAAATTGAAGAGACCTGAAAAGATGGCGTACGTAATTATGTATAAAAAAAGAATTGCACAAAACATGTAAACTACACAAAACCCACTTGTTTAGTTTACTTGTCGTTGTTATTGAAGATGCCACATATTTACTTATTTCATATTATAGAAGTATTACCAGATTTAAGAATTTCTAGTGATACACTTAAAGAAAAGTATATATTTTTTATTTCAAAGCATACAATTAGAAAATATTAAATTTTAAGTTGTCAAAAAAAAAGTCTGCGATTTAAAAAAATCCCTACAATTCGACAAAAGTAAGAAATCTTTCCCTTTTTCCCTACATGTTAAATTTTTGAAAAAAATTCCTACAAAATGGGAAAAATCCCTACACTTGGCATCACTGGTTCATGCCCAACTAACTTCTTAAAAATCTTTGTCACTTGTTATATTAAAAGAATGCGCATTCCATTTAGCAAAAAAAAAATATAACTGTTTATACATTCTTTGCATATTTGTCATTCCATTGTACATTGCTTATGTTGTTGTTGTGAGAGGGACACATACAATCGTAAAGCAAAACTCTACACTACTGATGCTAGTTATTTTCTACATGTTAAATACACTACGCAACTTGTGAGAGTGTATATTTTGAGCGAGGGGAGAACATTAAAGAAGAAAAATATATGGATGCTCACCAGTGTGGCCATATCCAAAAATAATTTACAGCTAAATCGGCTTTAAAATAATGCTAAAAAAATACTAAACTGCCAAAAAATAATGCTAAAATTTTAATTGTATTATTTTTTGTAACTTTGGATAATATATCAATTTAAATGGTTTATTTTTCATAATTCTTCCCTATAAACACTTATTGCACATAATTTCAATGAAACAAACTGATTAAAAAGTAACAAAATATTTATTGAAGTATATGTACATATTTATGTACATTCATAAAAAGTTTTTTTTTAACAAAAGGCATCATTAAATTCAATATCACATTATATTATTACAAAATTAACAAAAAATCAAAATCAATCAATTTACATAAAATATTTAAATTATAAATTAAATACGTCATCGAAGGTATATTCATTAGCTTCTGAAGATTCGTTCGATATATCATTATAATATATATTCTTATCACATTTTTTAATGAGATCATTCGTTATTTTAAAATTTTCGCAACATGTATTCATTCTTTTCAAGCCACACCTAATATAAAGTAGCGAATTCATAGTGTTTAACATCATTCTATTTCGAATTTTCGTTTTTATGAGATTCATGCCACAAAAACCCTTTCAACTTCCGCGTTGCTAAATGGCAAAACCAGGAACTTCATTGCAAAAGTAGCTAATTCATTGAAGGGATTTTCATTTAGTGCATTCTTATATTCATATACATTTACCCAAAAGTCAACTGTTGAATTCTTATTTAACCATTCATATGAATTTAGTTTCTGCCACTGATGTTACAAAGCTGTAATTTCATCTTTAAAATGTTCGTTTAGTTTGCATTTATTATTTTTTAACTTTTTTCTACACAAAATAAGTTAGTTTTTGTTAAATTATGAAATTTTTTTGGCAATCGTTGTCTAAGTTGGCATATTAATTGAGCTACAAAATCTCGGCATGAAAATCGTATATGTTTTTCTATTTCAATAGTTATGATATCTCTTTTTGATTCCAAATATTTTTCAAAATCGTAATTAAAATATGGTGTTGGTGAAAAAAAAAATCAGATAAACATGAATTAAGTGGATCAAACTGGTCCGATTTGATATTAAAAGATTGTATAGTTCTACTAGCAAAAGAGTAGGGTCAGCATCATTACTTTCAAACATTTTGTTAACCTTCTGAACGTCTGATAATAAAGGCTTTAAAATTTTAAATATAATAAATTTTTATCATTGTATAAATTTTTCAAGATGTTTGCTTGGTGGCATGATTCTAACGTTGCAGCAATTTCAAAGTGAGTTTTTAATTCTAGCCATTGATTTTCTATACGTTTAACAGCTAACTCAATTGATAACCATAAAGCTTCCATAATTTCTGCTTCCTTTGCTTTAAAATTACTGCTTATTGGTAGAAAATCTATTGTTTTTGGTCATTTTTATGAAAAGGAGACGCTGCTACGATATGTTTAGATGATTTTCCATGCATGACAAGGGTGCTTAGTTTTGGTTTTAAAATACATTGGCAGTATTTACATTTTATCTCTTAGGCATTTAATTCAACTATCCACTTGCATAGTCTTGGGTCTCTTAACCAACTTTTCCTCGTTTTTTGGATATATGTTCTGTTATAATAAAATGATTTTTAGCACTTTTTTATATGAAAAAATGTATGTATGTAAGTAATTTTTACCTTTTGCTGGTACTTGGCTCGCATGAGTTTTCTTCAGAATCACTGCTATGTTCGTCCACATCTGCACTATTTTGTTTACTTCTACTTAAATACCAATAAAATAATCATGATTACAAACAACTTCAACTTGAATTTATTTAATTGTTGTATACTAACCTTTTCATTTTTGATGGTACAAAACGTACAAGTGTATGTATGTAAACAAAACACAGAAAATATAAAGCTTCCTTTTCTGATAATTAACTTGAACGGTAGTAGAAATTTCTCTAAAAACTACGAAAACTTTGACAAATATGTATATTTTTATTTCAAGTTTACGTTCAAACACAATATTAAAAAATAAGACCCGTTCTAATTCGGCAGTTGTAGCAAAGTTAATATTTTTTCTGACACATAAACAATGTGATGCCAGATTTTAATTTCCATTAACTTTATTGCCAGGGTTACAGATATAAATGTGTAATCACCAAAAAATTGTGGTAGATTTTGAAATTAAGATTAATATTTTGAATAAGATAAAGAATGCTAAATATATAATTGAAAAATGCTAACAAAAAAATGCTAAATCTAGCCGCAAAAATGCCAAAATGGCCACACTGATGCTCACTACACAACGTTACATTTTTTTTGTTTCCAGAACGTTCTTTTGTTTCTAAGTGGTAACCAACTAAAATGTCATGTGAAAAATACATACATGTTATGTGTATAATGAAGCGCAATTTTATAGTACAGTTAACTGATATAAGGTATTAGGTAAATGTGGAAATATTTTCTAAATCCCTAACAAAATATAAGGTGCTTTTTCAAGCTAATGATTTATTTTTTGTAAATTTATGATTTTTAATAACGATTCTGATTAATTATTTATTTAACTATTTATTTATTTATTGAGTCTTCAAATGCAAATGTAATAGGAATTCAGAAAAATTTAAAATAAATAAGAAATTAAAAAGTTGTGGGCGTACGTATGTAATTAAACGATGTGAATGTAATAATAACAACATTTATGAGGACATTTATTTTCAAAATTATAGAAAATTAAGAAAATATGTAACAAAAACAAGTAAGAGTGCTATATTCGGCTGTGCCGAATCTTAAATACCCTCCACCTAAACGTAATAAGAAATACAAAAACTACACTGGTGATAGGACTAGAATATCCTTCTTCTGTGTTTTCTATTCACTCTTAGTGCAAATTTTATTAGTATGTATTTGACATATTGTTTGAAAGACAATTTTACATAATTTATGTTAAATATTTTGTCTAATTTTCACTATTTTTAATTGATTAAATTTACAGAGTTTGTCTGATGTTCATAATAATATTGAGTATAATTTAACTAACAGAGTATAAAAAAAGGGAACAATTCGGTTTTAATGACTTTGCTCAAAAAAAAAAAATTCATCAAATAGGGCTTCTGGAGGAGATGAAAGCAAAAAAAATTGCCTATAAACATTCTTGATGTCAAGTTTTAGCCGTTTAACATTATTTATATCTGTTTTATACGTATTTATGTAAGTGAATTTTGGAAGTGGACTTTATATGGGGGCTCTGGTCAAACATGGACCGAACTAAAAAAAATTTAGTTTTGCGATTTATTTTTGCATGAAACTAATTTTTGTTGAATTTCGTCTTGATATTCCAATTTTATAGGCATTTATGTATAATTGAGCAATATTTCGGGAAGATTTTTGTATGGGGGCTATGAGAAATCGTGGACCGATTCATACTATTTTCCGCACACTTTCTTCTTTTATCATAAAAACAATGTATACAAAATTTCATGATATTATATATACAGTCAAATCCCGATAATTCGTACCCTGATAAATCGTAATTCCCGATAATTCGTAATAAACTGTGGGTCCCTTGAAAAAATCTCGTTAATTCGTAAAATTTCCATACATTTGGTCCCCTCGCTAATTCGTATTTTTTTTTTCAAATAAAATCTTCTTTACCTCTTATAAATCGGAGTTGTTTGCTAACAACCACTTATAATTCGTAATAAAAATAAAAGAAACATGGAGAGAATGATTTTTTGTTTACCGCTATTTTTTTGCGAGAATTTTTGGTTTTGCTTGTGTGTTTATTTTCTTAAGATCAGTTTGTTAATGAATCCCAGCAAGCCATATGAGTCAAAAAATAGTCTTTTCTGACATCTTTTTCGGAGCGTTACCGCTCTTTATGAGCCCAAAAAACAATCATAATTGCTCCGAAAACTTTCACAAAGAGGGTGTCATTACATTCGAAAATGGTCCGTCAGAAAGAGCTCATAGATAATGTCAGAAAAAAGTATTTTATGAGGTTCTTTTGGTCTCTGTGTAATCTTGTTTTTATCATCCTTGTGTGGTACAGCTAAGTTTTTTTTTGTTCAAAACACAAATAACAGGACAATAACGCTTTGGTACACACATAATTAAGTGGAATTTCTGAGTCATACTGCGTGCCGACTCAGGACAGTAACAAGCAAATTTTTCTTTCGCTTCGAGAATGCTCTTTGGTTGGACTCTTTTTTTCGGAGCGCTCCGAAAATGGTCTTTTGTTGGACTCTTTTCTGACTCCTTTTTCGGAGCGCTCCAGGAATGGTATGCTGGGATAATTAAAAAGAATATCAAAGCGCACGCATAAAACTCTGTCGGTGTTACAAAAACAACAAATTTTTGCAGCCATTGACAATGGAGAGAAAAAATAAACGTTGCTAAGATTTGAAATTGCTCCATCAACTCTTCTCAATAAAGAGAATTCATTATGCAAAAATCTTCAAGCAGTAAGCTAAAGCACGAAAAACTACATGAATATCCAGACCTTGAAAAGTCTTTAGTTTTATGGTTTACACAGTGCCGGCAGTCTAACATTCCAATTAGTGGCCCATTACTATCAGAAAAAGCAGTATGTTTTGTAAAAAAGTTAAATCTAAATGATTTTAGAGCAAGCAGTGGCTGGCTGGATTGCTTTAAAAAACGGAATAACATAACATTTAAAAGAATATGCGGTGAAAGTTCGGCCATTAATGAAAATATATGTTCAGAATAAATTTTATTTTTAACAATTGTTTATATTCATCACTAAGTATAAAATAAGAGTGAAAATAACATGACAAATTATTAATTTACTCTTATTGTGTAGTTATGAATACAAATTTTTATCAGTAGTTTATAAAACAAAAAGGAATTTATAACTATTATCAGCTTATAAGTTAAAATTTGAAATTTTTATGAATTAGACAGTTAATTCATATTAGTGAGATTTTAATGCAAATTAACGCTGTCGTCTGTCTACGCTATTAATTCAAATTAACTCGTGAATTATCCCCATCCTAATGCGCATTAGGTTAAACGTACATATGTAAATGCACATAATCAAAATCATTTAGCTATTTCAATATGGCAACATCGTCGAAAATCAATCATATGTTATTGAATTGTTTACTACTGTAAAAGAAGAAGAAGACAATTGTAAAATTAAAATAATAAAACTAAATTTCCACAATTGCCTTTCTCCTTTTTCAGAGTGTCCTACTGCGGTCCCCACTTGTAGCAACACGTTTAGGTTGATGGTTGCTTGTGCATGAACAATTTTTGCATTATGGAGCAGTTTCAGCAAAAGTAATTTCAGCTTTTTTCACATAAATACTGATTTTTCACCAAATGACAAACGATTTTTTTCACAATTAAACAGTTGTTTACTAACAAACAGCTGTTTACTAAATGCAGAAACTGTCGTCTGTAAGGGTAAAATCTTAATTCTCATTAGTGAGATTTTAATGCAAATTAACGGTGTTGTCTGTCTACGCAATTAGAATACAACTGTAAATAAATAAATAAAAATTTAAATTTTTTTCAAAATAATTCTATATGTGTCTTACTAATGCTTTTTTATACTATGTTAATTATTAAATAATACATACATGTAATCCTGATTATGCACATGCTCACTAAAGCCCTTTGGTTATTTCTTTAAAGACATTGCGTGAATTTCCTGAAGAACTGAGAGGAGACGTTTCAATGCATTTACACCGCGAAATTCTACAACTGCCTATATTTGAGGGTGCATCTCAGGTAAGCTTTTTGTATCTAGTAAAAGTGTAAACTTAAACTAATAAATTAAATTATAGGGTTGTCTCAAACTACTTTCACTTCACATCAAAACTATATTTTGTGCTCCTGGAGAATATCTTATACACAAGGGCGACGCACTTAACTACATATATTATCTCTGCAATGGTTCCATGGAGGTAATAAAAGACGAAATGGTTGTTGCAATTCTTGGTAAGTACTAATGGAAAAGTAAAACATTCTGTTTATTATTTATTCCTGTGTATAGTTGACCTGTTGTTAATGTTGTTTTCTTATTATTTCACTCACGAAATTTGAAAATAACGTGTATTTTTTGATCAAACCTCGTAGATTGTTAAATTCACAGGCAGTGGCTGAAAATGTTGTGAAAATCGTTAAGGAACATTAAAAGTAACATTATTTACAAGAAATTCGGAGCAGACTTTACCATTAAGTCTATTGATTCTATTGAATGTTACATTAAGCATAGTTCTTGTTGGTATTTTTATTAAGTAAATTCTAACAGTGTATGATGGGAGGTTAATATCAGGATTGCAAGGTAAACCATGTAGACAAAAGAATATTATAATAAGGATTCTAGATAATGGAGCCATATACATATATAGGTCTTACTAAGGAAATGTAATGTTGCTTTCTGACACAGGGATCATTAAATTCCTTAGCCCATCTCTTTTTAAATATAATGTGCGAAACAAAGTTTAATTTTTTGTCTAATAAAATTCCCAAATCAATAAAATTTTCAACACATTCAAGCCGGTAATCTCCCAAAGTATAATTGATTGGAATATAACTACTTCTTGAAAAGCGCATAAGTTTACATTTTTAAATTTAATTCTATTAAGTTTTGACTGCACCACAAAATAATTGTTGAGATCGGATTGTAGATATACATATGTATATGATTCACAAATTGAGAGAAGCTCAAATATATTTTAACATCGTCAGCATGCATTGGAATGTTGGAAAAATTTAAAACATTTGGAAAGTCGTACATGAACAGGAAGAAAAGAATTGGATCAATGTGGCTGTCTTGAGGAACACCAGAAGTAACCAAAATATTTTTGGAGTATTTATTATAAAATTTTACACATTGAGTTTTATAAAAAAGATAAGATTTTATTCAGTAATGACTGCGTGATGTAAAATAAGGAATATCCAGTTTTATAAGAAGGCTCTGAGTTACTTTATCAAAAGCTTTTCTAAATTCTAGGCTAGTAGACTAGCCTTTCCGAAATTCATGTTGACATGAAAATAAAATAGAAGATGATGTAATCATGATGATAAAATGTTCCAAAATCTTAGTTATTACACTAAGCTTGGCAATACCTCTGTACTTTGACACCTCAGACCTATTACCAGATTTAAATAATGGGGTTATGAATGAAGACCTCCAAATTCTCGGAGAATAACCATATTTAATGGATTTGTTGCATAAAATAATCAATGGATATACTAAATTAAATATAATTTATACGAAATTTGAAGTTTTTTTAAATTTTCCAATAAATTCTCAGCATCAATATTTGGAAACGATATATCACGGTTAGTTTAAAGTGTGTTGGGATAACTATCCGACCAATATTGCTTATCCGAATATGTACTGGAAAAATATCCGCAAACATATTACTAATATTACTATCGTCGGAAGATTCATAATTGTTGAGTTTCATTACTGAAGGATATCCATTTGTTTTTATTTTAGAGTTGACAAAGTTGTAGTATGTATATATTTAAAATCATTTTTTATTTTTTGTAAATATGACTGATATAGCGAATTGTTGAGATTTTATATTCCGCACGAGCAACTGAGTATTTACTATAATCCCCAAGCACGCCAGATCTTTTGAAGTTTTTATGATGATTAGAGAGAATTTCTTATTATTTTGGCTTGAGTTCATTTTTAATTAATAACTCAAACAGAAATCTACCATAAAGGAGAAATGACAACAACAACATACTTCGCTGATATTGTCCACCAACGGTAGACGCAGCAAAAAAAAAGTAACAACAAATTTGTAAAATTAATAATAAAAAAGAATACACTCACATTGTAACATAACAAAATACGTTGACGATCTTTTCGCAGTTATTAACAAGAAAGATGAGAAAACAATTTTGGAAATACTGAATACATAGCATAAGAAAAAACAATTTACTATTGAAAAGGAAAATTTTGCACAGATACCATACTTAGAGATGGAGAACATATTCAGGCATGTGATGGAAATCGATATCGACAACAATTGAGTTTTAGAAGTCAATTTCTTCGTAATATTTCTGTATTGAAAAACTTTTACCACATAAAATATAAAGATATTGGGCTTAGAATCTTAAAACAAAAATTTAAAAAAATAGATTATAAATGCATTAAAATATATTTAGAAAACTGATTCGTTTTCGATAATCATTTTTATCACATGCCTGATTATCACTAATTGGTACACGAAACCGACTTCCGACTTCAGAGAATTAGACAATACTAAAAAAGAACGATAGTACAGATTGTATTTTTTTATGGTGAAATGTCATAATCTTTCTTATATAACTTCGAATTTATATTACCTATATGGTCATGTTATACCTTAAATTAAAGCTTAATTTCTTGACTTGAAAATATTGTAATTTATTTACTTACTTATATAGACCTTTTTCCCGGATTTTTTAAAAAAATTTCGAATCAAAAAATAATTTTGCAAAATTAATCAATAGGTGGTCGATATAAATAGGTCAGGTTTAAAATACCTATCATTTGAGATATATATCGTCTAATAAAAAAATGTAGTTTTCAACATATTGCTAAATATATTACAAACTTTGGAGCCCCGCCCACTCGACAATAGGCGTGACCGCCCCCAATTTTCTTTTAATCAGAATTTAAAATTCTATTAGTGATAAAATTTTGATAGTGATTTGAAAAGTTACTAAAACCATAAGAGATATTTAAAAAAAATATCTCAAACATTTATACATTTTTCTTTTATATACATAAAATATAAACTTATTTTTTACCCGATAAATTTAAAACTTTTTGGCATCTCAAAAAACTTGCAAAAACTATACCTAGTTGTTTCTTTTCTATCAGTGTTTCTGTGTGTTTGTTCTTTTCGTTCACTTGGTAACTGACTTTTATTCATTTTGTTCAATATTGCCACTCGAAAATTTTCTAATGTATGTAGTAATTTATAAAGTGAGTGCAAGAGCCCAGCTGACAAAGTTTCTTTACAAGTTACTTATGTCAAAAGTAAACTTTTTCAAGTGTTTTTGACAGTAGTACATTTATTCACACAAACAAAAATGCCTGTTGTTTCTGTATTGTGTTGCCGATTTGCAATATATTTACACCAGTGGTGTTCAAAAATAAAAATGAAGATGTATTGGTGAGAGATTTTGCCCAGCAAACATATTGTCAAACGCTTAAAAAAAGAAAGAAGTTTTTGCTATATATATACACCTAAAAAAACAGCAGGACCGTAAATAACAATTATCAATATGAAAAAAAATAATTTTAGAACAGTTATTTTGAAAAAATAAAAATAATAATATTGTTTCTGAATTGCACAAAAGTGGAAATATTGATCTATGGCAGAAGAGAAACTTATTGTGTTCATCTGCCATCGCTCCAGGAATTTACGGCTTGCCAAAAATTCATAAAAGAGATACTCCACTTCGGCCAATTGTTTCCTCTATGCTGTTATAGACTCTCAAGACATGTGGGACAAATACTAAAACATATTATTTCAGACGAATATAACATTAAAAATTCAAATGAACTAAAAAATCAGATGAGAAATATTAGAATAGAAGAAGATGAGATTTTAATATCATTTGATGTTGTTTCTCTATTTACGAATATCCCGGTACATACGGCAATAAAAAATATAATGGGAAAATGGGAAACGATTAAGAACTTCACAAGAATTCCAGGCTCGAAGTTTCTAAAATTACTTAATTTTTGTCTCTCCGATAACAATTATTTTGTGTTTAATGAGAAAATTTATAGCCAAATATTTGGAATGCCTATGGGCAACCCTCTTTCTCCTACAGTGGCCGATATAATACTTGATAGCCTACTTGACGAAGCGATAAATGAATAAGGGAGGAAAAAATATCCACTTTAAGTACATAAGTAGTTAAATATGTGGACGACATATTAGCGATAATCAAAATTAAAGATAAGGATGAAATACTAAATGTTTTAAATAATTACCACAACAAAATTCAATTTACCACGGAATTGGAAGCAAATAAACAGACTGCCTATCTAGATACTAAGATACACAGGGACAATAACAGGATCACATTTGATTGGTATGCTAAGGAATCATCATCAGGAAGACTAATGAACTTCAATTCTACACAACCTAAACACCAAATTATTAATACAGCAAAAAACTTTATTTTCAGAGTTTTAAATATTAGTGATCAACAATTTCATGCCAAAAATATTAAAAATATAAAACATTTATTAATTAACAATAGTTTTCCAATTAAACTCATTTATTCATTAATTGAACAAACGCAGCTAAAATTAAAAAAATAATATCACTACACAAAATAATGATGGAAAAGAAAAAATTTTTTTCAGTGTACGATTTATTCCTGGTTTAACAGACAACAAAAATATAAAAACAACAATAGAATCACAAAACATATGTTTTGCTTATACTCCTAACTCCACACTCAGTACAATTTTTCCAAATGTAAAAGCACCGATTGAAAAACAACAACAATGCAATGTTGTGTACGAACTTGAATGCATGGGAAATGACGAACAGAGATGCAATCGGATATATATAGGTACGACAAAACGATCATTACAAACAAGAATGATTGAACATAAAAACGACATAACAAAACTTAGGGAATCAACAGGGTTGGCAACACATATTCTGGCATCTGGACATAAAATCAACTTTGATGACGTAAAAATTTTACACATAGAGGGTGGAGTAAAGAAAAGGTACACAAAGCTTACGTATACAACAAAAAATAGAAAGGACTATGAACAAGAAGGAGGATACTGACAATATAAATACAAGCTATAGAGTTGCAATATAACTTCAAACTGTGATATTAATTTTTAAGCTGTGGTTTAATTTATTGCTTGTATTTAATATGTTCTTTGGTTTTTGTAAAATTTATTTAATTTTAATTTAATGTGAAAATTACTGTTAAATTTGTAAGTCTAAAAGGAAAAAATATTTGGTGTATTTATTTTTTATTAATGTATTATAATTTTTAATTAAATAGACGTAACCCTGATGAAGTCAACAAAAAATTGACGAAACGTTGGAAAACATGTAAAGAAGTTTTTTATTTACATTAAATAATATAGGCCCAATTAGCTGACTTGATACAATTCAAACATAAAATAAAATGAAGTTCTCTAAAAGTATTTCTTATTTTTCGTATTCAATTGTAATTGAATCGCGTGTGTTTTCTATACTTCTTCCCAAGAATGATAAAATAAAGATTACGACATGCGCATGATTTCCCGTTATGTGACGTAGAAGTTCCATTCTAAGGGTTACCAAGAATGTTTCATGTGTTAGAATTAAAATTTCTTGTGTAAAATGTATGTTTTATGTGATAGCTGGCAACCTTGAAATTGAAATCTCTCTGAGAGTTCTAAAATAAAAGCTGTTTAAAAAAGAAAAACAAACAAAAAAAAACAACAAAAACTATAAACATGAAGTGTACAGTGACCAAATGCAAGCAAAACGACAGTAAAAAAACAAGTGAGAAAAAATTAGCCAATAGAAACACAGAACGTGTGACGTCACAATTCCAAAATGCGCAGAACATTTTAAAATTTTACGCGTGTTGGCGTAATCTTTATTTTATCATTGTTGCAATCAGCTGAAAGACTGAACGAAAAGAAAGAAAAGGGTTGCCCCTAAAAAATTAAAATATTGAATATTACCATGGAAAAAAATAAACAAAATATAAAATTACATGCTTTGGCAATAATGTCATTTGAGAGTACAATAATAATAACGTAACAAAACGTAAGTCAGACGAGTATATTATAGAAACTCATTTCTTTACGTACTCGTTCGGTTACCATTCGTTCGCCATATGTTGTGTTTTAATATTAATATTTGTTGTTTTAAACGAAATGTTTATAGTGTTTTACTTGAAATAAAGTAATCGGTATTGGGAAAAAGGCTAAACAAATAAAACAGTTAAATTATTTTAAAAAATTTTTATTCCTCGCCTTGAGCTTAATAATTTTATGAAAAATATTGAACTACATGGCTGGAAAGATAAAATCAGCATATTAAAAACAAAAATAATTAAACGAATAAACCCCACCAATAGAATGGTTTTGAACAAAAATTTAAAAACTTTGCTTCCGACTTCAAGATCCGTTATAGCAAAAGTCAAAGGAACAATGAACGTTTTTTGAACTTAAATAAGGAAGAGCTAGATACTTCTATATTTTTTGTGCCACCAACAAAGACAAATTTGAAGAGAGTTGTGAAAAATCAAAAGCGAAGAAAAGTAGAAGCATTAGAGAAAGTACACCTTTATCTGTTTTGGCTTATGCTACACAAATGGCTTTAAGAGATTCTGGAAAAATTAAAGAATCAAAATTACTTAAGGAAATCACAACATCAACGCCTACAAGAGCTGCAAAATATAGGAAATACTGAAAATTTAAGAAATACAAGCCACATCAATTAAGCCCAGAAGAAGCTTTATGTGTATTAATAGAAGCCAAACTTTCTCGACATAGCTATAATGTTATAAGAAGAGTTGCTCCGGAAAGATTTTCTTCGTATAGGAAAGTGCAAGAAGCAGAACAAAAGTGCTATTCCAACGGAGAATAAGTAAAAATATGTGAAACTTCCGCACAAATTACTCTTCAGGGACTTTTAAATCATACGGTTGAACGAATATTTAAAATTCCAAAATGCGTTGATATTTTAAGAAAAGAAAAACTATATGATGTAACATTGCATTCAAAGTGGGGTTTTGATGGAATTTCTGGACATAGTTCCTATAAACAGGCTTTTTTAGATTCAAGTTCAAGCGACTCTGCAGTTTTTATAACGTCCAATGTACCTCTCAAACTGGCTAATAATAATATAACAATTTGAAAAAATCCTCGTCCTTCATCAACGAGGTTTCGCCGACCTTTAAAAATACTCAATTTTTAAGGAAGGAATTTTTAAGGAAACTACAAATGTTTCAAAATTAGGAAAGAAAAGGGTTGAGGATGAAAAAAAAATCTTATAGACTCATTAGTTTCGGTCAGAGAAAATTCTATAAAAGTTCACCATGAATTATGTTCAGTAATGATAGATGTAAAAGTGTGTAACACGATTACAGACACGCGCTCTACACAGAAGTGCTATTTGTGTGACGCTACGAGTAAGATGTTTAACTCAATTGACACAATTATTGTTTGGGAAGTAAAAGTGATACTTTGGAGTTTGGGCTTTCAATACGTCACGGATGGATACGATTTTTTGAGTGTCTCCTCCACTTATCCTATAAAATACCAATTAAAAAGTGGCAAGGTCGGATGAGGATAAGAAAATAGTTGCAGAAACAAAATCACGAATTCAAAAAGAATTTCGGGAATGAACTGGATTAATTGCGGATCAGCCAAAGCCAGGTTCCGGAAATTTTAACGACGGGAATACAGCAAGCCGTTTTTTTAAAAATGCAGAAAAAACGAAAGTTGATTTGGCCTTAATAAAAAAATGCGCACAATATTAGTTGTTATTTTCTAAAAGAATATATTATTAAAGAATTTTCGGAACTTTGCTCATAACACTGCAAAGTACTTTGTTGCAAAATATCCATGGTTTTGTATGACACCTACAACACATACATTTTTAATTCATGGTCCCGAAATCAGAAAATATGCCCTTTTACCGATTGGAGAATTTTTAGAAGAATCTCAGGAAGCCAGAAATAAGGATATTAAAAATTATAGGAAACACTTTGCTCCCAAAATGCAGCCGAGAAAAGTCGAATCAGATATTCTAAATAGATTTTTTCTCAGTTCAGACCCATTCATATCTAGTATCAATAAACAAAATGAGCGGAAAGAAAAGCAACAATTATCAAATTCCGAAGTACACCTTTTGCTATCGCCTATTATTTCTCAAGAAATACATGATAGTGAAAATTATGATGATGAAGGTGAGTATGAACATAATGATACAGATGAGGCAGATTATGATGCAGCTTGTTAAAATTTATTAAAATAAAAAATTTAAATATTGTTTTTTATTAACATTTTATACAAATTTTAGAATTCATGAAATTTTGTCGTAAGGACAAATAGGAGTTTAAATCAATTATCTAGAAATATTTACATATATATGTATATATTATTTTTTATTTATCTTTTTATACCCTTCACCTTCATGGGAAGGGTATTATAAGTTTGTCATTCCGTTTTTAATTTCCACAATATAATTTTCCGACCCTATAAAGTATATATATTCTGGATCCTTATAGATAGCGGAGTCGATTAAGCCATGTCCGTTTGTCTGTCTGTCTGTCTGGATGTTGAAATCAATTTTCTGAAGTCCTCAGATATCTTCGGGATCCAAATCTTCAATAATTCTGTCACACATGCTTTCCAGAAGTTTGCTGTTTAAAATCAGCAAAATCGGTTTAGGCCAACCAGAGTTATGGACCAATATGTGAGACAACCTCCATAAAAATTTGATATTTTTTGTCCATTTTATTGCAATAGTTTGAAATATATTGCAGATAATATCTTGAAATTTTGTATACATTGTTTTTATGATAAAAGAAGAAAGTGTGCGTAAGTAATAGAAAGAATCGGTCCCATACAAAAATATTCCCGAAATATTGCTCAATTATACATAAATGCCTATAAAATTGGAATATCAAGACAAAATTCAGCAAAAAAAAGTTTTATACAAAATAAAGTCCACTTCCAAAATTCACTTAAATACGTATAAAACAGATATAAATAATGTTAAATGGCTAAAACTTGGCATGAAGAATATTTATAGGCAAATAAATTGTTGTACTAAATTTTATGGAGGTCGGCCCAGAATTTTTCATAGCTCCCATACAAGGACCACATTTGAAAAAGACATTTATCCCTATATATATTGTATAAATATCGGTATCGACTCAAAACTTTGCACAGATCATTTACGTATATACAAAAATCATCCTACAAAAGTTTGTGAATTTTGGGCCGAAAATCACTTTAATACTCATAAATCTCTTATATATAAGGGTACCAATCCAAAATTTTACACGGATCATTTACATACATGCCTAAATCAAACTGCTTGATTTCGAGAATATCGGTCCATATTTGTTATGTCCCCCATATAAGGTCCATTTCCGAAATCCACGCTAATACTAATATATATCTTGAATATACCGTTAGTATGTTGAAATTCAACGTAAAATATCCTCATATGCATGAAAATCACTGTTCCAAAATTTAAGAAGATCGGCCCATAATTTGTCATAGCTGCCATATAAAAATTTCCAAAAAAAAACAACTAAATTCGGGTCAACAAATATTCTTTTCGGATTTAACCCATATTCAGTCCATATTTTATAATCATGATATATATTGGAAAGGTATTTTTCATACCTTTTATTTAATGTATTACAAATTATCATACACCCAGTAGTTCCCGAGATATAGGCCTATATATTTTAAACTTTACGGGCCCGCCCCCTCGAAAATAGGCGTGACCGCCAACAAATTTTTTTTGCTGGCATCTCCTCTAAAAGCCCTATTTGATGAAGTTTTTCTTTTCTTGAGCAAAGTCACTAAAACCGAATTGTTCCCCTTTTTTATACTCTGTTCAATTACACTCAAGATTATTATGAACATCAGACAAAGTAAATTATGGTAAGAATTGGTAATTAAATCAATAAAAAATGGCGAAAATTAGATAAAATTTCAAAATATTTAACATAAATTATGTTGGTCGTAAAATTGTCTCTCAAACAATATATCAAATACTAATTAAATTTGCACTAAGACTGAATAGAAAACATAGAATAAACACAGAATACGTTTAGGTGGATGGTATTTATGATTCGGCACAGCCGAATATAGCACTCTTACTTGTTAATAATATATTCAATATATTTTAATTTTAAATTTTAGTTAAACATTTATAGGTCTCTATTTTAAATTTACAATAAAATTTGTAAATTAAGCCCATTTTCCGCAAAATTGAAAAAACGTTCCCAAACAGACAAACATTTTTTTTTAATTTTTTTTTGTTTAAAACGGTTTCTTTTTAAGTGTGTGACAATTATTGATAAACAAAAAAAACTATAAAAATTTATTTCGTTACTTTTTTAAAAAAGTTGTAAAATTCTCGAAATCGTTCAAAACCCAAATTCAGACTTTAAATTAAACTTATGTTCATATTTATGCAAAATATATATTTATTTTTTTTTAGAAAGAAGACAATATAAACCTTCGTTTGCTTCTCATTTTTTAAAAAAATCACTTTCCATTTTATTACGGCGAAAATTCTAAAACAAACTATAATTTTTTGATAAATTTTTAGTTAGGCTCGAGTTCATTAAATTTAATTTTCATTAAATTATTTTTACTGAAGTTAGGAATTACAACTTGAAAAATTTATTATCAAGACAAAGTCTTGACATGAATACGAAAAAACTGAAGAAAAGGGGAAAAAAACACCTATGAATAGAAATTAATAAAGAATGATAATTACAGCAAAAACTTCGAACTACCAGAACTAACACTGGTTAAAGGATTGATGTTTGTCTGTTGGCTGACCGGCGCCGCAGTGGTGCAGGTGGTAGAACGCAAAGAATTCTGATGAGAGAAAGTGGGATTTCTCGAAACATATGTAAATTCAACAACCCAGGTTCGATCCCCAGTCAAGAAAAATTATCAAAACTTTTTAATAATAAATTTTTCAAGTTGTAATTCCTAACTTCAGTAAAAATAATTTAATGAAAATTAAATTTAATGAACTCGAGCCTAACTAAAAATTTATCAAGAAGTAAAAATTAACAGTTCGATTATGAAATTAATAATTATTCTACAAACTATAATTTTTTGAAAAATAAAAATGTGTATAAAATCTTAAAAAACCATGTTTTTCAGTCTTTGCTTTTTTCAGAATATGCCTTTTTATGTATATTTAACGATTTGAAAAAAATTTAAATTGCGGCTCCCATGAATTAATCGTCACTTTCGGTGTCATCGAACCCATTGTGCGACGTCGTGAAAATAGGATAAAAAATATTATTTACCAATATTTTAATTAAAAAACCAATTTCTTTTCGACAGGTAAAGGCGACCTAGTTGGATCGGACATCAATGTACATCTAGTTGCTACTTCGAATGGCCAAATGACAGCAACAACAAATAGTGCTGGACAAGATGTCGTTGTGAGATGCAGTAGTGACATCAAGGTAATCATAACTGCACATAAATTGTAATTGACTCAATAACAAACTACGTTTCAAAATACAGCTTATTTAATTATTTAATTTTTCCCCTGCACAGGGGGCAGAATGGAATTTTTTTTAAATAAATCTGTTATATTTAATGTCTGCTCCGACAGATATAAAATGGACGTAGCCAAGTAGTATTCGTTTATGTCTTGAAGATGGACCCCACAAACCCTTTAGAGGCGTTTCTATGGGAGCCGAAAATAGGGCACCTTTGATCTTTAAAAAACATGTTATGCGTATGCATTTTATCTTTTAAAATAAAATTACCTAACAGACACAAAATATTTCAAGATATTTCTAGATCTACAAAGAAACTATTAATTAAAAAAATATTTAATAAGCCCTCCTAAATGTTCTAAAATCTCAAAGCTGGGATTACAAAACCGAAATCAGTTTTGGAATACTTCATGTATTTCTTATTTATCGTTAAAGTATTTTGAAAAAAACCCATTTTCGTATTAATTTTTGATTTAGGGCCATTATTATAACTTGCATCTAATGTTCTTATTAGTAAAAGGCAACTTTAATTAAAGTGAGGAACAAAGTGACCAATAAAATTTTTCGTTATTACAACTTCCTTGTAAAATAAAATAAGTTTTTTCTAAAATATGGCAATGCCAGTGAAAAACCGATTGTTTTTTTTACAAATAACTGACAAGAAACAGTAAATTGTTTGTGTTTGTGAAAAAAATATAAATCAAACGTCTGCTTTCCATTTTTGTTTATCAAATTATTTATTGGCAAAACAAAATTAAAATTAATTTATTTTTCATGAAGTTGACATTTTTTCCAGAACATATAGCAACTTAAAATCCATAAACCTCAATATAAAATTTAAAGGCAAGATGATCTTCTCTTTAGCTTATCGGTCGGGTTTAGATTAACGTAAACTTATAATAACCAAATACTTCTTATCTGTCCGATAACATCATACCTTTAACTATTGCCAAGTTTTAATAATGGTCCTTAGACTAACAAATTTAATATACAAGTATGTACGTTTTAAATTTCATTGTATTATATTTAGACTTAAGATCTAATTATACATTAATGTATTAAATATTTTTTGAATCTCTAAATAACGCTATATTTATAAAAATTTTGATAAATTTGCGAATATCGGGAAGAATTGGACCCATATTTTTTATGGACTAAATTGGTTATATTTTTATAAATTATATTTCATTTTAGGTCAATTATAAAAATTTATAAAATATACAAAATAACAAAAAATTTAGACAGCCATTTAATTACACTGATTACGGTACAAAGTAATATTACGTTTAATGACATTAACATTAACAGAAAAATCAATTAGAAAATAAAAATCATTATAATGTTTACACAATTTTCTCAGAGAATCAGAATTAGCATAATTTGTTTGATTAATTTGAATATAAATTGGAATGTAAAAACGAGTTGATCGATGAGGAACCTTAAAGATTATGTTGCTGAGTAGGAAGTCGGAACAGACTGTACCATTTATTAGGTTGAATAAAAATGAAACGCTAAGCATAATTCTTCTGTTCTCCAACGATGGTAATTTTATTAACGCAAGCCTTGTAGTATAAGGAGGAATAATGACGTTAGGATTCCATGTTGAATTGCCCAAACAAAAAAGAAGAAATTGTTTTTGCACTGATTCAATATTGTTTTTGAGATAATCCGCATCCGGATCCCAAATAACAGATCCATATTCCAAGATTGGTCTAACTAAAGATGTGTATAACCGTTTAGTAATGATTGGTTCAGTAAACTCCTTAGCCTATCGTTTTATAAAAGCTAACACACCACGAGCTTTGTTAACCATCATATATACATATGTGTTTTTTGAAATTTAATTTAGGATCCAAAAGTACTCCAAGATCTGAAAATTCCGTAACCACATCAAGTTGATGTCCGCCCAATGTAAAGTTAAATAAAGCGTTATCATTTCTTGAAAAACGCATATGTTTGCATTTTTTTCAGATTCAGTTCCATTGAATTAAGCACGCACCATTGAAATAGTTGCAGCAAATTTCTTTCAATGTTATTGTCATAGCTATGAAATATCTTCACATTATCGGCATACATTAAGACGTTACAATATTTAATTACGCACGGCAAGTCATTGATGAATAAAGAAAATAAAATTGGACCAATGCGCTGCAGAACTTACAATAATGTTTTTTGATGTACTATTATTGAAAACAACATTTTGTTTTAGGTTTGTTAAATATGATATCATGAAGCTTTATCAAAAGCTTTGCTAAAATCCGAGTAAATACAATCTGTAAATTTCCTATTAATAAATCCACGATTTACTATAATAGTCAGCTGCATGAAATTAGTTACTGTTCAACGACCTTTACTAAAACCGTGCTGACATGAAGATAGTAGGGACGAAATTTGATGAAGGAGATTGTCGGTAACACACTTTTCAAAAAGTTTCGGGATTGCACTTAACTTTGCTATGCCTCTATAGTTTGTTACACATGACTTACTGCCAGATTTAAATAGCAGAATAATGAAGGAGTCTTTCCATGACCGAGAAAAATAACCATATTTTGAGGATAAATTAAATATTATGCTTAATGGAGTAGCTATAGCATGTGCACAATTCTTCAGTACACAACTAGGAACACCATCAGGACCCATATGGTATGAAGACTTAACAGATTTTAAGGAGTCTAAAATCTGATTTGTGTGTATTGGAGAAAAGTGTATCGTTTGATGGCCCGCAATTGGATGTGGGTATTCATTTAAATCATATTGAGAATCAGAGTAAGTAGTGGAAAAAAATCAGCAAACAAGTTGCTTATTATATGATCGGCACTAGATTCGTTAGCACCGTACTTCATTGTTTTTGGGAAGCCACCAGTTTTCTTTTTGGAATTAACAAATTTATAAAATGATTTCGGATCGCTGTTAAAATTATGTTTCATATTAGATATATAGTTTTTATATAGTTCTGTGTTTAATAAGTTATATTCAGCACGTGAAACCACAAATCTGCTATAATCAGACAGCAAGCTAGTTGTTTTATATTTTTTAAAGCGTTTATGTTTTTAAGTCTGGATAATTCTTTTATGCACCATGGGGGACCAGATTTTTTGTGCATTGCTAATTTAGGAACACATTCGTTAAAAAAAAAATTGATAATGTTTCATAAAATTTTGCAATCATGGAATCAATAGCTGCTGGAGTATAACAATGAATTGATAGTAAATCATGCCAATTCGTGTGTAAAAGATGATTTAAGTCATCGTAGTTACATTTTTTGAAACAGAAAACTTTTTCATGTTGATTTGTTGAGTCGGAGTTACTTTTGAATGGAACACTATGGCTGATATCCAGCGTAGGATGATAGCGATCCTCAGGTGCTGTAATTGGATCTGCGCGCTGCAAGGAACAATCAGCTGGTTTATTTACAAAAACAAGATCTAATAATTTACCATACGAATTGTAAACTCCATTTATTTGAAAAAGACATAAATCGTATAAGCTGTTCAAAAATTCAAACACCCAGTCAGCGGCTTTTATAGGAGTAAACATATATGAGTCAGATAAAAATTTCCATGAGACATTTGGTAAGTTAAAATCACCAAAAACAAGAATAGAATCACCTACTGATTTAATTAACAATATTGATTATTATTTTGGCTTGGTGGGATGTAGGAGCAGGTCATAATAATTTTGCTGTTATGGAGTGTTATACGGATTCCAATAAATTCGATGCCTTTAGGAGTATTGCAATTTATTTGTTCAGATGAAAACATGTTTGAAATAGCTATTACTACACCTCCTCCAATTGTAGCAGTGTCTCTATCAAGTCTATAAATATTAAAATTACTGCAAAGAATTCCGTTGTTCAGGATATTTTTATTTAACCAAGTTTCAGTGAATATTATTACGTGGTGGTTAAATGTAAAACTATCGATGTAAAGTTTGGACAATTTTGTGTTTAACTCAAAAACGTTTTGATAGGTAATAAATAGTTGGTTAACATTTTCAGTAATTACTTTTTTGATCGTATGACACAATTGAGGGAATCTGGCGTGGTTTTGGAATATATTCCCTTACCAAAGTATTATCGGGCCAAAATCGAGGATCAATTATTTTATTGTATATATCTGATGAAATTGTAATCTTAAAAGATTTGATGCTTCTTGGTTGGGAATAGGAGAATTTATGAGTTAAAATTTCACTGTTTGAAATCAGTTTGGTTTTAATATAGTAGTTTAAATCATCAACAGTTGTTTCAGCAGCAAAACGGGATACATATGCATGTTTTTTTTGTGGTATAACTCGAAATTCACGGGAAGCGTTTTCGGTATTGTTTGTTGTAGGATTGTGTAGTTTCGTTACATCAGAAAATGACAGTTTCTCAGCAGTTTTGTTTTCAATCGTCTTGGAAGTAGACGGGTTAACATACATATGAATATCAACAGCATTACCGGAATTAACAGGCTTTATATTAATGGTATTAGTCTTATTTGCAATTCTAGCTGACTTACGTTTAGGAGACAATTGGCATGGAAAATATTCTTGCAAAGACGATTGCTGCAAAGGTATTTGTGGAGGAAATTCATAGGTTTCTAGTGATAAAAAACGATCAAACAAGATTCCGTATTCAGATCTACGCTGAGAAAGATTGGATATTTCTTTTTGAATATGTACTAAGAAAAATGGAATTTCTTTCTTGGAAGAATTTGTAAAAATCAACTACAACTTTTTTACAGTTGTTACAACGTCAGTGCAAACCATCGTGCTTTTGAGTAGCTTCAGCTTCAAAATTAAAACTATGACGGTTGTCAGATCATACAAATTGTTAGCAAAAGATAAATTGTCAATGCTTTTTCTTACAACGTTGAAAGACAAAAATTATAAGTTCACACGGTTGTTAGACATTTTCTGAATATTTTTCGGACAACGTTCTAAGATCTGACAAATGTCTGTACAAAGCTTAACAAACATTGAACGCGTTTAAATAAATTACATGTCAAAGGTGCACACATTTTAAGAGCCCATGGAGGCTTTTTGGGGTCCATCTTTAAAACTGAAAATCCAATAGCAAGTAAAATTTTATATCAAAATTCCATTTGATTCCAAACAAATTCGATTCTGTCCAGCAAATAAAAGACTATTTACATATGTATTTTCATATTTTTTTGTTTATTTATGAATTTGTGAACTATGACAACAAATGAGGCAAAACGAAATCTCTGTGGCATTATTTTCTGTATGGTAAAAATCATGGTGTAACTATACAAGGTGAGTGCAGTAGTTCGGCTGACTGACTTTGTTTACAATTTACTTATGCCAAAAGTAATACTTTTTCAAGTGTTTTTGACAGTAGTACATTATTTTACACAAACAAAATGACTGTTGTTTCTATAATGTGTTGTGTTTGTTACCGATTTGCTCTCACCTTGTATAATTACACCATGGTGGAACTGATGTACGGCCAGTTATCTTTGTGTTCAGTAGTATTGGAACATTATATTGTTTAGTATTTTGTATCGGGGAACAGCTCTTGTTGTAGCATATTTTTTGTTGTTTTTAGTTTGGTGTAATGATCATGTGTATTTGGAAATTAATATTGATAAGATTTTTTTTTTTTTTTTTGTTGAAGAGCGTTTGTATGTTGTTGTTTTGGTTTAGTAACTAAACTTTAGTTTATGGTAATGTATCTACATACTTAGAAAGTGTTATAGTTACTCCAGTGAATTTGTTTATTTTCTAAATTAATATTTCTGATACTGAAGTGTTTGATATAGATATGTATTCTTAATTTGATATAATGATCATGTTATTTAGATTCTAAATTTGAGAACTACATATTGTTGTTGTGGTTTAGTGTTTTGGTGCGCGATGTCGCATTCCAATCGCGCACGTTTAGAGCAACTGAAGTAACTGTGTCAAGACGTCGACGATGATCAAAATCCAGTCACAGGCGATTGCCAAAACGATGGTAAATTTATACAAAAATGCTTATTGTTAGTTGTTTTTTTATTAGAAACTTAATTTGTTAAATAAAAATATATGCACATATAAAAGAAATTCAATACTTGAAATAAAAATAAACTTATAAATTAAAATTTGGTAATGATTTATTTGCTTTTGTTCGGTCTACTTTTCTAAGCCAGTCTGCAGCATGAACAAAGTGTTGCTGGATTGCTTTATTAATTGAAGAGTCATCCGATTTTGGGAACTTTAAATGACAGAAATCTTTGAAAAAAAATTAGAATGCTGTAAGAACACGTGATTAAAAATACTTACTGGTTATAATTTTCTTAATACAGAACTCCTGAATGCTGGGCTTTTCGTTATTTCCACGCCAGCTTAATTTTGTAGCCACTTCATCGCTTAGCAGCTTTTTAAACGCGTTCCTAATGAACGAGTTGCAGCAGTTTCCTCCCACTTTACTAAGAACATATTTGCTTTTCAACCTTAAAGCTTTTGCCAATAGCATTATAAGTATATTTTGGTTTTTATTTATATGTTGTATTTATTTTATTCCATCACCTAAAAACCCCCTTTTTATTTTATTTTTACAATATTTATACCCTACACCACAATAGTGGTGTTAAAAGTTAAGTTAAAAATATGTTTGGATCCTGAAATACAATTACAAATTTCTCAAATGCATTTGAAAATTTCTGAAATACAATTTTAAATAAATATAATATTATTAGAAATTTCTAAAATATAATTGAAAATGTGAAGTTTAGTATATTTAATTTTGTAGGTACAATTCATTCATATTAAAACAACAATATTTATTTAGTTTTAAAAAGTCTTTAGTGAATAAAATCCCTTCCAAAGAAGGCGTTCCTCCTAACCTATTCCTAATTGTTGTTTTGTTTAAATTTACCTGACCAAATACTCGTTCGGTATTTGCCTAAACTAAAATTTTTTGTATAGATTTGGTTAGGATGGGAAACAAGAGATTTGAATCTTTCCTTTGAATTTCCGAAATGTGTTTCTAAAATTCCAATAAACTCTTTTCTTTCTCCGAAACCAAATTATAAATTTTATATGAGAAAAAGGTGATGCAAATCATTTATACTGAAAAATCGTCTAAATAGGGGCAAAGATCGTCAAATCGTCAAAGGGTCATTTTTGACACCAAAAATCGTCAAAATGACGATAAATCGTCAAATATGGCAACAGTGTGGCCATGTAAAGATTGTGAGCAGAGTACAGGTGGCAATTTTTAAAGATATATTGATAAAATTTGGTAAGTGATATTTTTTCGGCCCAAGAACAGATGGGATTGAAAGTGGTGGAAATCGGTCCATTATTTCACCTGGCCCACATACAAAAGTCTTCGCGAAATTGGGGTTTACCGATCATAAATGTTTGAATTATACAAGGAACCAAACAAATTTCATCACAAATGAGTGGTAAATGAAGCCAAATCACATCCACAAATTTTGTGCAGATCGGTCCATAATTAGTCGTAGCTCCCAAATAAAGCCCACTTCCAAAAATCACTTTAAAGAGCATAATTCAATCAAAAATGTCACTATCCAAATAATATTTATTACAAATATATCTCATATGCATGCCAACAATACTGTACAATTTTATTGTGATCGGTCCATAATTCATCGACGTCTTCAGGTGAGGTAATGTTTTCAACCCAGCTGTTTAAATCATCTACTGATATGTCTACCTGTAATTGTAAATCATAAAATTTATTATGGTTTGAGAAAATTTATTAAATCTATGACTTACTGTAGGAAAAATTGATCTTAACAATTGAACTCCAGTTTCAACTGCAATAGTATCTTCGTCATGGCGTAAATACGAAGCTAAAGAGAGATCATCTTCTTCATCAAAGTGGTCATTTTCCCTTAAAATCTTGTTCCAGCATTCTGCCAAAGAGGAATGAGACACAATTTTCCAAGCTGATGCCAATGTAATCGTGGCTACAAATAAATTAAATTGCTTTAAAAACAAGGATACATTTTGCTCCGGTGTTGAAAAGAGTCGAGATAATAGACTGTTTTTATAATGTAATTTAAGCAAGCGAATTGCATTCTGATCCATGGGTTGGATCAATGGGGTTACATTAGGGGGCATATAATGCGCCCAAATTTTGCCACTATGAGTTTGTTTTACCAATTCCTCTGCAGGAGGATGAGAGGGTGCATTATCCAAAAGGAGAATAGAATTTAGAGGGAAATTGTTTTGTGCTAGAAACTCTTCTAAAAATGTATGTATGAACTTACCTGGGGTACAAAATTGTTGAAAAACCATGTTTTAAATAGTGTACATGTCATCCAAGCATTTTTCGAGTTGGTATAATCCACACGCAACGTTTTATTCCGAAATGCACGAGGATTTCGTGATTTTCCAATTAGCAAAGGTTTAATTTTTTTCGAACCACTGACATTACAACAAACCAAGACTGTGATTCGTTCCTTTGATATTTTTCGGCCCGGCACACTCCTTTCGCCGGAATGAACATATGTTTTGTCAGGTAAAACTTTCCAAAATAACCCGGTTTCATCCGCATTGAAAATTGCGTCTTTCGGCAAGCTATTTTCTAGAATAATTTGTTTTAATTTTCTTTTAAATGACTTCACTTCTTGTGCATCTGACAAAAGTTTCTCTCCACTTTGTTTTCAAAGCCGAATGCCGTACCTATTTTGAAATCTGGTCAACCACCCGTTGCTGGCATTGAAATTGCCACCATATAATTTTTTATGAATTTTCTTGGCTTTGAATTGTAAAATTGCACAAGTTATGGGATTATAACAACGCCGCTGTCTTTGAAACCAAGAAAAGAGCCGGTTTTCCATTATGGGGAATTCACCCTGTTTAATAGCCTTTCTTTTTTTGCTCTCAAAATTTGTAGATTCCGCATTTTCCAGAAGATTCTCCTTAGATTTTAAAATGGTACTAATTGTGGATTTTTTTTATACCATACTTTTTATACATATCTGTTACACGTAAACCATTTCGATGATCATCCACAATTTTTAATTTATCTTTTAACCAGAGTCTTTTTCTTGTACTCATTTTGATATTTACGTTAGAAAGGAATACACATAACTCATCATTATATTTAAAAAAAACAAGCAAAAACATCGGTAAATTTTTTTACAACATAGTTTTTTTTTGTAATTTTGTAAAATGTTCATTCAAATAATTTTATTAGTATTTGTTCGCTAAACTGAGTACAAAAAATAATTTTTGTTCGTTATATAAGGAACTCAATAGAAAAAATTGGTCTGTTCGTTAAACGCGATTTTCGTTAAAACGAATGTTCGTTAAACCGGAAAAATACTGTACATGTAAATGATGAAACAGAACTGGGGCTGAACGCTATTTTCCATACAGTTTGACATAAAATTATGCCAGAGAATGCGGTCGTGAAATAGAATCTATTTTAAAAACAATTATAATTTTTTGATATTTATTTAGTCGGGCTCGAGTTCATTAAATTTAATTTTCATTAAATTATTTTTACTGAAAGAATTGTTTTACAACATGAAATCTATATTAAAATTTATTGATAATTTTTCTTGGCTGAGCTGTGGTACGAAAAAACTGAAGGAAAAGGAGGCAACATGTAAATAAATAAAATTGAGAAATGATAATTACAGGAAATTTCGAACCACCGGTAACACTGGTTAAAAGATTGATGTTTGTCTGTTGGCCAGCAGGCATCCGCAGTGGTGCAGAAGGTTAGAATGCAAAAAATTCTGATGAGAGAATGTGGTGATTCTCGAAACATGTAAATTCAACCCAGGTTCAAACCCCAGCTCAGCCAAGAAAAATTATCAATAAATTTTAATATAGATTTCATGTTGTAAAACAATTCCTTCAGTAAAAATAATTTAATGAATCTATTTTATTTTGACAGCGATTTTTCTTATGCTTTCACCATGGTGAAATCAATACAAGGTCGAGATTATAACAATACAAAAGCAACAGAAACAACATAGTATTTTTGTTATTGCTTTCATGTTTGTAATGTCAAATACAACTGCTAAAAATTTGAAAAAAAAATATGAACAATTTGAAAAATTACATTTATTGTTTAATTAATTTGTTTTTGTGACCAATATTTATAATTATTATAATTTTTAAGGAGTTTCCTTCAGGCTAATTTGGTCAAATGTTTGTTTCCAAACGTAAATAAAAAACTTGTTCGATTTTTGTGTTTTATTTTATTTACCCAACGTTTCGTTAGTTTTATTCTAACTTCTTCAGGGGTCTCGTTCTAAATAATCTAGTGACAAAATGTATTGTTTTATTACACAGCTTTAACTTATAGACTAAGTTTTACTTACAGCTTTGATGTTTTTTATCATTGGATATTAATTTTTATTATTAATTAGTTACTAAAAAACTAAAAAACGGGACATCACGAACAGAATTTTGGTATAAATAATCAAATAATTAATAAAAATATAATATACAATAAACGACCACAAAACTTGAGTCAAGTTTAACTTAAAGCTAATATCACAGAACTGATTTAATTATTAACTGCAGAGGAGTATTGAAGTTTCGTGTTGTCTTTGTCTTCTTTCGTATTCATTGTTGTTTTTATTTTTTGTTGTATGCGTAAACTCTCCAGTTTCCTTTCTATATCTAATATTTTAACATTATCAAAATCTGCCACATGATTACACTCTTTTACGTTCTGGGAAAGTGCCGTCGATATTTTTCCATTTCTTATATCTGTTTTATGTTCGTTGATTCTTGTACCCAGCATTCTTTTTGTTGTGCCAATATACACCAAATTGCACATCTCCCCCTCGTTTCCTTCACATTTTATTTCGTACACAACATTGTCTGTTTTTAATTTGTCCATCTTCGGTTTGTTATTCGTAAATAGCTGTTGTAATGTGCTGTTTGATTTGTATGCAATTGTTGTTGTGTCATCTGTTATTATTCCCTTTAATGTTTTCATCTCTGTGAGTTTTGGGATGAATGGTACACTGTAAAAATGTTTTGTTGTTTCTGAACGGAGTTTTGTTTTTCCCTTCTGTTTTTTTGTGTTTTGACATTTTTATAAATATCAAATAACGTTGCTTATGTACATAAATTCGATGCAACTGTTCATTTATTCTTGCTGCCAGATTAAATAAAGTTTAACGTGCAAAAGTGGATACATTGCCATTTCACATAAATTTACCCTAAACTTCACATTCGCTTTAATATTTAATGAATTTCAATTTATTTTCATTTTTGTTTTATTTATTTAACGTTTTAAATAAAAACCCTTATTATTTTTAAAAATTTGAGAATTTATTCGGTTTTTAAGTCATAGTTATAAAACATCTTACATGTGTGTTTGCCACTGTATAGATATATACAAACAAAACAAAAATTGACACAACGAACATGACTAAAACTACCTTGTAGAGTGATTACACCATGTGCTCTCAATTTAAAACACAAATGCTCTCAACAATATTACCATACTTTTATTAAATTTTATACATTTTGTAAACAAAACCATATTTTTTTGAAGCTTTGGCGCAAGAAAAATAAAAACAAAAGAAAATCAAAAGAAACGTTTAAAAGTGAATTTAAAAGTGAGATTTTGTAATTAAAAAAAAATTAGTGATATTTTAGAAAAATTAATTGAAGAAATACAAAAGCATGATTGCATATATAATTTGCAGTCGCCATTGTACAAAAATTTTTATTTAAAACAAGATTTGTGCACAAAAATTGGAAAAGCTGTTGGCATTGTACATAGAAGAAATATAAAAACATTAAATGACAGTTCGTGAAGCTGCAACCGTCGATTCAATTATGGGCCTGTTTTCTCTGAGAGTTGTTTTTGCTTGAAGTTACGGTCGTGTTCTGTTTCATCATTAAGACCAGGGCTGGCAGAAATTTTCAGCAAAAAATCTTAATTTCGCCAAAAAAAAAGTCTTATTTAAGAGGAAAAAATCTTATTTTTGGAAATAAGTAGTTTTTTTTATAAATAATTAAAACAATTCACATTTTATTTAACACTAACCAAAAAAATAACAACAAAAATTCATTTTGTTATAATAAATTGTACATTTTTTGAGATCGATTAGTTTAAATTTTTTCAAATGGGAACAAAGAAGATTTTTTTAATTAAATCTAACCTTCGTATAGACAAAACAAAAAATCTTTTTTTTGGGGAAAAATTCTTAAAAGCTTTTTTCGGTTAAAAAAATAAGGTAAAATCTTACTTCTGGCAGTCTTAATAAAGTAAACATAAAAACTTATCGTGAGCACAAACTCTTAAAGGCAGAGAAAAATATAATTCTGCTCCGACAATCGTGGCGAAACAATCGTGAACGTAAAACAAACGTCCAAATGCTAGCTGGGTTAAGGTCACTATTTGATATCCAATTTATAAGAATGTGTGTGTTGACATTATTTATTTCATTTATGTATTTTGTATACCCTCCTGGTGAATGAGGGTATATTACGTTTGGCATTCCGTGTAAAACTTTTTTAATCATCTTTTTTAATTCATCTGAGACCCAACAAATATTTTCTTGATCCTTATGAAATTCTAAGTCGATTGATCTATGTCTGTCCGTGTAAAACACTCTCACGTCCAAAAAAGTATTTCTTATTTTGTAAGTAACTTTGAAATTGCAAATCTGTATAGTAGAACCGCAGTTATGGACCAAAGTACAAGGTACTTCATACCTCCATAAAAATTTTATATTTTTTTGCAATTTTTTTAAACTTATTGCAGATAATACCATGAAATTTTCTATACGTTATTTTTATGATAAAAGAAAAAATTGTAAGGAAAATAGTAAGAATCGATCCATGCTTTCTCATAGCCCCTATACAATTTTATTCCGGTAATATGACTCAATAATACATAAATGCCTATAAAATTAGAATATCAATACAAACTTCAGCAAAACTAAATTTTATGCAAAAAGAAAATTTGCAAAAATGAAATTTTGTTTAGTTCGGCCCATAGACCCCACATAAAGTCCACATCCAAAATCACTTAAATACGAATAAATCAGATTTAAATATTGTTATCAGGTTAAAATTCGACATAAATAATTCATATAGGTATATAAATTGTTGTAATAAATTTATGATGGTCGGCCCATAATTGGTTATAGCATCCAAAAAAGTCATTAATCTTTATATATATCTTAGAAATATTGGTATCGACTCAAAACTTTATATAATTCATATATGTACATATACACAAAAATCATACAGCATAATTTTGTGAATTTCAGCCCATATTTGACCATATTTCCCATATAAAGCCCTCTTCTGAAAATCACTCATAAATCTCTTATAAATAGCAGTACCGGTCCAAAATTTTATACGGAGCATTTACAAATATGTCAAAATCAAAATGCTGGATTTTCAGAATATTGGTCCATATTTGAGCATATCCTCCATACAAGGTCTTAAATACACAGTTATTATGTTGAAATTCGACGTGAGATATCCTCATATGGATAAATTTCTCTGTTCCGAAATTTAAGAATTTCGGCCTATGATTGGTCACAGCCATTTGCGAAAAACATTTTAACCACCAAAATGTCAAGATGGAACCAACTATTATACAGATCACAAATTTTAATCGAGAAATTCTACTAATATACTAATTTTGTAGCTTTCAGTCAATAATTGGCAATAAGTTCCGAATTAACTTCACTTCCGAGTATAACAAATAACCACACATCTCTTATAATTATAATGTTATTGAGATGAAATTCAACCAAAATGAGCCTTAAATACGTAGAAATCACATTAGTGGATACTGGATTTAGAAGCTATCAGTCCATAATTGGTGCACGTCTACTATGCCACCATTTAAACTCTAATAATGTTATATGTATAATTGTTATTGAGATCAAATTCAACCAAAATAAGCCTCACCTTATAATCTTAACTTTTTTTATACTCTGTTTCTTAACTTGTGGTGAATATGGAAAATGTTATTTTAATTTTATACATAAATTGTTAAATTCACACATGATTGTGATGAAAATCAGACAAACTCTGTAAATTATGGTAAGAATTGTTAATTACATCAATTATAAATGGTCAAAATTAGATAAAGTTGCAGAACATTTCAAATAAATTAAATTGGTCGTAAAAATGTCTTTTAAACAATATATAAAAAATTTGCACTAAGACCGAATAGAAAACAGAGAATAAGGATATTCTAGTCCTGTAACCATTGTAGTTTTTGAATTTCTTATTATAATTAGTTGAAGGATTCGATACAGCCGAATATTGCATTCTAACTTGTTTTTATTTTTATTAAATCTAATGTAAAATGCTATTTAATTTTTATTATTATTATAAAAAATGTTATGAGTTGCATTTTATTTTGTAATTAAATTATTTTAAGCAATTGTTCATGAGTGGAATCTATCAACTACATACTACATATGTATATATTCATATTTATCTTTACATCATTTTAATCGAAATGAGTACCAGGAAAATAATATAATATATCATTTATCTTTCTATTTCTAAAGAGGCTTATTAATTTTTTAATGTTCCTTGATTTCACTAACTCTCTTAAAATAGTTTCCTCTAATATATAGATTATTGATAATTTAAATAATTGAATATAATAAAGCTTATTATGCCCATTTTCACTTTTACCTTTCCCCCCGTTGCCACAAGCACGTGCAGGTTCATATTTTTCGCACATATTTTTCGCACTTTCCCGGCACCCAGCATACCATTCTAGGAGCGCTCCGAAAAAAGAGTCCAACAAAAGAGCAATTTCGGAGCGCTCTGAAAAAAGTAGTCAGAAAAGAGTCCAACTAAAGAGCATTTTCGGAGCGAAAGAAAAATTTGCTTGTTACTGTCCTGAGTCGACACGCAGTATGACTCAGAAATTCCACTTAATTATGTATGTACTAAAGCGATGTTGTCCTGTTATTTGTGCTTTGAACAAAAAAAAAAAACATAGGTGTACAACACACAAGAATGATAAAATCAAGATTACACAGAGCCCAAAAAACCCTCATAAAATACTCTTTTCTGACATTATCTAAGAGCTCTTTAAGAGCCCAAAAAACCCTTAGATAATGTCAGAAAAGAGTCTTTTATGAGGGTTTTTTTTGGGCTCTTAAAGAGCTCTTAGATAATGTCAGAAAAGAGTCTTTTATGAGGGTTTTTAAGGGCTCTTAAAGAGCTCTTAGATAATGTCAGAAAAGAGTCTTTTACGAGGGGTTTTTGGGCTCTTAAAGAGCTCTTAGATAATGTCAGAAAAGAGTATTTTATGAGGGTTTTTTTTGGGCTCTTAAAGAGCTCTTAGATAATGTCAGAAAAGAGTCTTTTACGAGGGTTTTTAAGGGCTCTTAAAGAGCTCTTAGATAATGTCAGAAAAGAGTATTTTATGAGGGTGTTTTCGGCTCTGTGTAATCCTGTTTTTATCATTCTTGTGTGTTGTACACCTATGTTTTTTTTTTTGTTCAAAGCACAAATAACAGGACAACAACGCTTTGGTACACACATAATTAAGTAGAATTTCTGAGTCATACTGCGTGACGACTCAGGACAGTAACAAGCAAATTTTTCTTTCGCTCCGAAAACACTCTTTTGTTGGACTCTTTTCTGACTCATTTTTCGGAGCGCTCCTACAATGGCATGCTGGGTATGTATACTCCATGGTGAAATTAAATACCAGGTGACAGCATTGCTACAACAATTACAACAAGGCAAGAACAACAGGCATTTTTGTTTGTGTAATACGTTCGTTACTTTCAAAAACATCTGGCATAAAATAAAGAAAACAAATATACAAACATGGATAAAAACAGAAAACAATTGTGATTTTTTTTTGTTTCTTTTATTTTCTCAAAGAATTTTTCTTTAAGTTACGCATAATATTTATTTAAATATACAAGTAATACGTAATTTTGCAAAGCAAAACATGCAAAATTCTTTATTTTCAAAATTAATGTATGTATATATAGGTATTGTATAACAACAACGCATTTTTCTGCAGCAAAAAAAAATCACTTTAAAGAGGAATCTTAATAATTATCTTACAGCCTGTTTATGTTACACGTTTAAAGTTAGACGAAACTGGACGAAACGTCAACGATAACGTAACAATTTTCGTTTATGTAGCGCGCTCTCTATTGTTCGTCTTCATTTGCGTTATGGAAGTATAAATTAACAAAGTGTCAAATAACAGTATTGCCTGTACGTAAATATATTTGTTTTGTTCATATTGAATATCTTAATTTACTATAAACAATGGCTACCCTACTAAGAGCAAAAAAATAAACAGCTGGATATACATTATAAACAAATCAAATTATTTACAAATTTGTGTAATTTTGAAAAATTATTAAATTAATAAAAACAAATGTGTTTTCATCACTATTATTATTGCTTTTACATAAATAAGCACATAATTGTTTGTGTATATTTACCTTTTTTTAGTTTCAATTTCAAAATTTTTAAAATTTTTCTGTTTTTTGTATGTATTTTATTTTTCCGGAGCAATTGAGGCAGTTTTTTCGCTGTACTACATAAGTTTTTTAATATCCTTATGATAATGTTGTTTGTTGCTTTACTAATTGTTTGGAATTTCTTTAATAATTACATGACTTTATTATTTTATCTTACTTCAATATTTAATTTAATTTTACTTTTTCAATACTTTGTTATTTTTGCTTTAATTCCAATGATTCCATTTCTTAATTTAATAGTATCTTTATTTTATATAATTTCTGATTTTATTAGCATTACACACATTATTATGCACTTTTATGGCCTTTATCAGTGATGAGCGTGGTCCAAAGATTTAACACTGAATATGGTTAGAATTTTGGCTAACTATAAAAGAGGTTTTAAAATCGTACACATAAATGCACAAAGTTTAAATAATAAATTGGATGAATTTAAAATTGTTTTTGAGAACTCTGGTATTGATGTTATTTGTGTTTCGGAAACATGGCTCTTAAAATCATCCCCAGATAATAATATATGTCCCAATGGGTACAAGGTATTTAGAAATGATAGAGGAAGTCATGGTGGCGGTGTGGCCATTTTTACTAAGAATAGTATTTCTTGCAAAATATGCAACAAGTCATCTTTAACATACAGTACAACTGAGCAAGTGGTTGAGTTTATATTTATTGAAATTTCTTCATTTGGCAAAAAGATGCTGGTAGGTTGTGTTTATAGGCCTAATAAGAGAATACCACTAACTGTTTTGTATTCAACACTAGAAACTCTCGCCACAGTGTATAATGATATAGTTATTACTGGTGATTTTAATTCAAACGTATTAGTGGAGACGATGCTCCAAGATAATATGTTATCGCTCGGTCTTTTTCCAGTCAACATGATTAATCCAACGCACCATACATCCACAGCAAGCACGCTGATTGACCTTTTCTTTGTGTCCAACACTACGAATGTAATTCTGTATGATCAAATATCTGCTCCGTGTTTTTCTAAACATGACCTAATATTCCTAACTTATAACTTTCAAATCCATCAAATTGAACAGTGTTTCAGTTATCGTGACTTTAAGCATTTAGATTTAAATATTTTATATGAATATTGTTCCTATATTGCCTGGAATGATATCTATTTTATGTACACTGTTGATGAACAATCTTCATTTCTGGAACACAATATTCAATATCTTTTCGATCTAACAGTACCACTGAAATATAAAAAAATATTACATACTCAAAAACCATGGTTTTCAAATTCTGTTAAGAATACAATACAATTGAGGGACTTAGCATATGCCAGGTGGAAAAGATTTAAAACTCCTGAACTAAAATTACAATATTCCAATGCCAGGAAAAATGTAAATAAACATATTAAACAGGCAAAAACTGAATATTATTCCAAACGCTTTGACTCAGCAATCAACTCTCAACAAACTTGGAATACCATTCGCGAAATAGGAATTGGCAATACTAATAACCGTATAGATTGTAATGTGGATGCAAACATGCTTAACAGAACTTTCACTACCATACCTGTAGTACAGGCAAATCCTACTTTTTTTAATTTTTCCTCAAGCTCGCCAAATACAGATACTGGTATAATTAGTGAACATTTCCAATTTTCGTGCGTTACTCAATATGACGTTATTTTAACAAGCTCTTTGATAAAATCAAATGCAGTAGGAATTGACGACATACACCCGAAGTTTATAAGATTACTTTTACCCGTGATTCTACCGTATGTTACTTATTTATTTAATACTATTATAATGTCAAGTACGTATCCGTTAAACTGGAAACACGCAAAAATATAGACCGATAGCTATCTTGTGTTTTCTATCGAAGGTTTTAGAGAAGCTCTTGTACAAACAAATGATGGAATATATTGATACTCATAGTTTACTTTCCAGCACGCAATCGGGGTTTCGTCAGAATCACAGCTGCGTTACGGCTCTTGTGGAGGTTAGCGAAAATATACGTCAAGGATTAGATGAAGGTTGTATGAATTTTTTAGTACTTCTAGACCATTCTAAGGCGTTCGATACAGTAGACCATAATATACTTATTAAAAAACTGAACCACTTTTTTCAGTTTAACGACACTTCTACTAAACTTATATCTTCGTATCTTACGAACCGCACACAATCGGTGTTTGTGAACAATACATGGTCAGATAGCGTATCCCTTAATAGAGGAGTACCTCAAGGTTCTATTTTAGGACCACTCTTATTTTCTTTATATATAAACGATTTGCCAAACCAACTCTCTAAATGCAACATCCATTTATACGCAGATGACGTGCAACTTACTCTAAGTAGCTCTGTTCAAAATATAGTTTCAGGAATATCATCTCTAAATGAGGATTTGAACAAAATTTACCTCTGGGCTTGTGCAAATGGACTCTGTTTGAATCCACACAAATCTAAATGCATTGTGATATGTAAAAGGAGCTTAAATCGTTACATTCCAGAAGATATTGTTTTAAATGGCGAAAAAATTAAAATTGTTAATTCAGCGAAAAATCTCGGTGTAATTTTCAATAGCAATCTGACATGGACTGATCATATAAACTCACTGGTTGGTCAAACTTATATAAAGTTACGAGCTCTCTGGTCTACACAATATTTTACACCAATAAGAATACGAACCTTACTAGCCAAGACGTATCTGATTCCTTCTCTAATTTATGGGTGCGAGTTATTTGGAAGCTGTGATTCAAGTAGTAAAAGTAAGCTTAATATATTGTTTAACAACATTATAAGATATGTGTATGGATTGAGAAGGTTTGATCATGTTTCTGCTGTTTCCAATAAACTTTACGGAGTTTCACTTGATAGCCTATTAAAAATTCGTATTCTTGTCTTCTTGCACAAAATAATAAATACTCAAACTCCCAAATATATATTTGAAAAAATACGTTTCTTCCAATCGTCTCGAAATCGAAATATTATAATACCTCGACATCAATATCTAGTGTCTGAATGGCAGTTTTATGTACATGCCGCTCGTCTTTGGAACAATCTTCCACGAAATCAACAAATAAATAGTAATGCTAATATATAGTTTCAGAAATTTTTTATATAACTTTTACACGTAAGATGTTATCAATATAGGTTTTTCTGTAACTAATTTGTTCATGCTCATGATAAAATTGTTTATAACGTAATGCGTTCCTGTACTATAAATATAAGACTTAGTCTTGTTGTACAGGAAATGAAAAAATTCAATAAATAAATAAATAAATAATAAATAAATTTCTTTAGGACGAATGAAATATTTTATTCGTCTTTCTTTAGTTTGTTTGACATTTAAAAACGCGATACACAACCCAAAAAAATGTGTCAATTGTTACGTTATTCTTCAAAAAATTTGACTTTCGTGTTACATAGCCCAAAATAGGAAAAACGTCAATTATTTTTGACGTTTGTTTAGTTATTCATCTTACATAAACAGGCTGTTACAAAAAAAAACTAACATTTTTAGCAAAACAACTCAAAAAACAAACACACTATTTAATATAATATAGTTTTTTTAACACTTTAAGCTATTTTAGATAAAACGGCGACAAAAACTCAATTTTTCAAAAACAAAATAATTTTGTAACGTTTTTATATAAACTTTGACTATTTGTAAACAACTTTTTGACATTTTCAATTTCGCCATGAATAGAACAAAAAATAATCAGCTGGCGCTATGCTGTCACCTGTTATAATTTCACCATGGCATAATCTACTTGCATGGGGCAACGGGGGGTTAATTGCTTGAACTTTTACTTTAGCATATTTTTTTTACAAAAGAAAGTAAAAATTTATCTTACAAATTTAACAGAAAAATTGGAGTTAAATTTAACTAAAAAAAATTGTTTTAGTTAATTTCTTAACTGCCACAAATAACAAAAGTCATACAAGAGAATATGCTGTATATATGAACGAGTTTTAAAATTTTTGACATTTATAAAGCTTTAATTACCCAGCATTACAAATGTCAAAAATTACATCGAAGAAAGTTTTTAGGAAAACTTTCTAGAACATTTAAATCATCTTTGCGTCAAATATTTGCTAAATAATATGTACAAAATTATCAATTCACCAATCAAATCCATTAACTTAAGGAATATACACTGTATATTATATACAGTATTATACATATTATTATACAGATAATATCATGAAATTTTGCACACTTTATTTTTATTATAAAAGGACAAGTCCTGTTGAAAATGCTAGGAATT
Organism: Bellardia bayeri; assembly: GCA_950370525.1. Classification (NCBI taxonomy): domain Eukaryota; kingdom Metazoa; phylum Arthropoda; class Insecta; order Diptera; family Calliphoridae; genus Bellardia; species Bellardia bayeri. The sequence continues at coordinate 37,392,380 of OX493268.1, read as the reverse complement.
GGTCCACGATTTTTCATATCCCCATATAAATCTCTTCCCGGTATATGGCTTTATGATACATAAATGCCTTTAGAAATGCAGAATTTATACAAAATCCAGCAAAAATAAGTTTCGTGCAAAGTGAAATCTGAAAACAATATTTTGCTTGCATCGGTCTATAAAGACCAACTCCGAAATTTACTTAAATGAACATAAATCTTTTATAAAAATGACTATCAAGTTGGAATTTGACAAGCATAATAAAAATATACATTTGAAACGTCATACCCAATTTGATGATGGTCGGTCCATATTTTACCGAAGTCCCCATATAAAGTCCAGATTCGAAAATCAATATAAGATTCGGCAAAGCCGAATATAAATTTTTACTTGGATAAATTTAAATTTGATTGGTCTGCAGTATTTTGTAGAATTTGTTTGCTATTGCAATTTTGGAAATCAGTGACAACAAAAATCTAGACTTTTGGCTATTGATTTTAAATTCTGAACCACCGAGTGACGTATGTTTACGTTGTCAAGATCAAAATAAATATTTAAATCAATAATAACATCTGTATTGTGTAAAAATATAATGCATACATTTTATCAATTTAGTCAAGTTCGCTTTTCTTAAATGAAATGAAACAATTTGCAGGCGATAAAGACGAGTACGATGAATTCTGGAAAATTTTCGATTTTTTAAAATTTACTTGTTGTTAAACCGCTGTACGAGGGCGGTTCGGAAATTTCTTAGCCTAGAAGAAAAAACGCGGTATACACAGAAAAAAGCTAAGTGAAACTTCCATCTGTGCTATGGACATAAGTTCAATTTCTTTTCGATCTGGCAAATCCTTCATATAGAAACAGGTGTTCAAAAAAGACGCATCTGCGATTTTTTTAACAATGGAAAAATTAGAAATTCGTGATGTAATTAAATATTTAAATAAAAAAGGTTTATCGGGTCAATAAATTAATAATGTTAAGGTGAATGTGTTAGGTGAAAGTTCTCCTTCATATGCAACAGTAAAAAACAAAACAACAACAGAAATTTTGGCTACAATTTGCATGATATGATATTAAATGATCGATGATTTAAAGTGCCTAAAATAGCTCAAATGTATTATGGGCATCGCAAATGATCGAGTCCATTTCATTTTGCATGAAGAACTACAGATGAAAAAGCTTTCTGTAAGATGGGTGCCGCATTTGGCCAAAAACGTATAAGAATGGAAATTTATCAAGCTTGTTTAGATATTTTAAGAAAAATATATTGAGGAGACATGGATCCGCCACTATACACCAGAGACAAAAGAATAATACAAGCAATGAACTGAGGCTTTAGGAAGTGCCCCAAAGAAGGCATAAACAATTTAGTCGTCTGATAAGGTTATGACAACGGTTTTTGAGACTTCAAAGGTATTTGATTGATTGACTGTCTGCAAAGGGTGAAACGATAAATTCAGAATATCATTGCAACATTTTGGATCAATTAAATGTAAAAATTCGAGAAACCCGTCCTAGCTTACAACACAAAAAAATAACTCAAGACAATGAACCAGCGCATAAGAGTGTTTTCACAATGGCTAAAATCAACGAATTAAAGTACGAGTTGCTTGACCACCCACCTTATTCTCCTGATTAACTTCCAGTGACTTTTACATGTTTCCAAATTTAAAAAAATTCCTAGCCGGAAAACGTTTGGCCTCAAATAAAGATGAAATTACAGTTTAAAATCACTATTTTGAAGGACTTGAGGAAAATTATTTTCACCAAGGGATAGAATTGCTAGATAAATATCAATTGGATTAAGTGTATTCAAGTTTCAGAAGATTATATTGAACAATAAAAATGTTTTTGAAAAACTAACTAACCGCCCTCGTAAAATAATTAATTTAATAATTTTTATATATTTTCGGTAATAAAAGGTTTATATTAATTTAAAATTAAAACAAGTAAGAGTTTATATTCGGCTGTGCCGAATCTTATACCCACCACCAAATCACCTATTATGGGGCCAACCGTAATTTCTCTTTATTTTAGGTTTGTGTTAGTTGAATTTCATCTCAATGACAATATTTATAAAAATTTTATGCATATTCCAGTAATAATCAAGAATTTACACTTTGTTTATACTTTTTCAGCATGTAACATAAAGAGATTTACTTTAACACACAATAAATTGTACGGGAGCTATGCTCAATTATGGACCCACTTTCGGAAAAGTCAATAGTGTAAATTTCACATGCTTATAACTGAACTGTGTAAAATTTCGGTTCGAAATGGATGTTTATGTAGGTAAATGAGTTTTCGGGATTAGTCCTCATATGGGGTTTATGGTCAAAAATGGACCGATCATCATGAAATTTAGTACGACAATGGATTACTTGTGTTAAATTTCTACTTGTTAGTCATTTTAATAAAAGAATTTTTGCTCATTTATTCGATCTTCGGAAATGGTCTTAGGGACCGATGCAAACTAAATATCGTTTTGAGATTGTATGGATGCGGCTTTTCTATAGACAGGGAAGACATTTGTACTACCATACTACGGATCCTACCGGACCAATTATGCCTATTTTCAATACCAAACTTTTCGATAAATTAAAGAATGTTTGGAAAAAATTTCATTGTTCTATGTCTACGTGATTTCAACAGACGGACGGACATGGCTAGATCGTTTTAGAATCTTATAAGGACCCAGAATATATAGACTGTTTTGGCTGTATGACCATTATTTCATTGTGTTACAAACGGAATGACAAACGTAATCTCCATCTTTTTGGTGGTGGGTATAAAAATTTATTATAAAATTAAGTGTTTATTGTCTATAAACAAAACAGAAAAAATTAAAAAAAAAACAGCTGTTGTAAAGTGACACTTAAACAGCTATTAAACCCAGAATTGTTTTTTGTACTTTTCTTTATTAATTGTATCCTCATTAAAAGTGAACTAACAATAAGTATTTTAATTATTTAGTCCAGCCAGTCCCGCACGAAAAATTGTTTGACCAATGTTGAATATAAAGATAAAAAGGTTAGTCGTGTTTTGCTGTGCTCTTCGATTTTTTACTATTCGAAAAATTGGACCAAAGAAACTGTATTAAGTTTTGTGTAAAAAATGAAATTAAATGCGCAAGGACATTTAAAATGTTGAACTTGGCGTTTGGCGAGTCTACTAGGAGCACAAGTTAAATTGTGGTATAACCGGTTTAAGGAAGGCCAAGAAGATCTCAATGACGATCGACCTGGTCGCCCGAGCACGTAAACAAACGATGAAAACATTGAAGCAGTGAAGAAAATGATTTTGGATAATCGTCGAATCAGTATCAGAGAGATTGCTGATGATGTTGGCATATCGTTCGGCTCATGCCAAGCAATTTTTACGGATGTTTTAGGCATGAAACGTGCAACAGCGAAGATTGTTCCAAAATTGCAAATTTGAGCAAAAACAACGTCGCTTGGACATTGCTCAGGAGCTGTTGAACATCGTCTACGACGATCCAGATTTCCTTAAAAAGGTCATAACTGGTGACGAATCGTGAGTGTGTGGCTATGACATTGAAACCAAAGCCCAATCATCCCAATGGAAACGTCCAGAAGAGCCAAGACCAAAAAAATCCCATCAAGTTCGGTTAAATTCACATAGTGTTGCTCGAACTGTTCGGACGTGTTATTTTTAGTGCGGCTGAATAAAAAATCGTAATAGGTGAAAAAGTGTAATAGGTTGAAATAAAACAAAAAAGTGAAAAAAAATAACTCGTAATAGGTAAAAATATCTACGGAAATATCTCGGTAAATAAAAAAAAAACATTAAAAATCGCATAAAAACTGTATGAGTGTTCCTGTCAGATGTAATTCTAAGAAAGAGCTTAGCTCGACTAGAAAACCTTTATGGGTCTCTGTGGAAGAATCCTTAAAATCTGTGGAGAATCTTCTCACTACAAGAGCCGTAGAACGGCGTCGTTCCTGTTCGCCCAATATAGTGATTTCAACAGATGAAAAAACATCAACATCTTCTACATCAAATAGTGCAGTCAAACCTAGAAAACAAGTAGGTATGGATAAATACGTCATAGTTCTTAAGCGACAGAGGAGCCCGACATCTACTCAAGTGTCATCAAATTCAAAAACTCCTAAGACCGTGAGTATTGATAATCCCAATGATCAACATAGGTTTGCTCTCCAGACGGATGAGCCAGAACTTCCTAAGAAGACGTTTAAGCCCCCACCAATTTATCTGAGAGAGCCCACTTCCAGTAAATTGGTACAAGCAATTATTTCGGTAATAGGTGAAAATATGTTTAGCGTAACATCAATTAAACATGGAAATATCAGCGAAACCAAAATTCAAATGAAAAACGAAGATGATTTTCGAAAATTGTCCAACTAGTTGGAGAGGGAGAGTAGGGATTTCTATACCTACCAGCTGAAAAGCGCTAAAGGACTTCAAGTAGTTCTAAAGGGTATAGACCCAGATGTTGATCCTGCCGAGATAAAGACTAGTTTAATGGAAAATAGCTTCAAAATTAAGAGTGTAACGAATATTAGAAACCGTGAAAAGATTCCACAGCCTATGTTCAGGGTGGAATTGGAACCTGGAGATGTCGTATTAAAGAAAAACGAGTCCCATCCCATCTACAATCTGATTTACCTTCTGCATCGTAGAATCACCGTGGAAGAACCGCATAAGCGTCAGGGACCCGTCCAGTGTCTTAACTGTCAAGAATTTCGTCACACCAAAGCGTATTGTAAATTGCCGTCAGTTTGTGTTGCGTGTGGGGAGCTACATGCAACTGCTCAATGCGATAATTCGAAAACTGACTCAAAAATCAAAAAATGCAGTAACTGCGGAGGTAATCATACCGCAAATTATAGAGGTTGTCCAATTTACACTAATTTAAAAGCCATAAGAACCAACAAGACGTCAGTATTACCTGATCATCCTCAACAGCCTAATTTTGCATCGAGTGACAATTTTACTCAATTCTTACAGTCCACTAGTCATGTAAACGCGCCTAGTTCTAGACAAGTTTCTTATGCAATTGTGGTTAAATCTAATATACCAGGTTTGGAGCAGGAACCTAAATCACAATATTACGGGCCTTATATTAACACTCTAGAGACTACATTGCAGACACTTGTCCAAACTATGAACACCTTTACGACCACTATGACATCCATGATGCAGGAAATGCTGAAAATGCAATCCACTATCTTACAAGCCATTTTAAAGAAATGCTTTGTTTAAAAATTTGTTTTTGGAATTCGAACGGCCTCCGCCAACATAGAAACGAATTGGAACACTTCCTGATGGATAAGCAGATTGATGTCATGATGATTGCTGAAACTCACTTGACAGCGACAGGGTACTTCAAAATTAATGGCTACGTGTTGTATGATACTAAAGATCCCCGTGGAAGAGCATGTGGAGGTTCGGTAATTCTTATATAGAACAGAATAAAACATTATTTAATGAACAAAATATGTGAGGATTACCTACAAGCAACAAACATTTGTATTAAATTCTGTCAATACAATTTTGTTTTATCATTAATTTATTCGCCGCCTCGATTTTCAAGAACACCAATACTATAGCTTCTTCAATTCCCTTGAAGATAGATTTTTAGTTGCAGTTGGTGACTTTAACGCCAAACACACATTTTGGGGTTCACGTCTGGTGACCACGAAGGGTCGTGAACTCTTCAACACCATTGCCAAAATGATGTACTCTCAAGCGGACATCCCACCTACTGGCCGACGGAAGATTCCCGATGTTATTGACTTCGGAGTAGTGAAAAATATCCCTGTAGAATCGATACAAGTGGAGGCTTCATTAGACTTGTCTTCAGATCAATCGCCTTCTATTATTTCAATGCGTTTCATTCAAGGAAATGGCTCTCCATTTCGGGACATATCTAAAACCAGAGTAAGTTGGATAAAGTATAAAAAGTATTTAAGTTCCCACTGCACGGAAAATGTAGTGTTGAGAACTACCGAGGATATTTATGGGTCGATTGGCAAGTTTACTGAGGACATACGAAGAGCTGTACATCACGCCTCCACATATGACGTTGAGTGCAGAAGTGGGACAAACAGAACTTATTTCGGTGAACTCGATCATCTCCTGTCAGAAAAAAGAAGAGTTAGAAGGGAGTGGCAAATTCACAGGTCTCTTCAACTGAAAGCTAGGCTACGGGAATGCAGAGATATACTAAGAAATTTCTTAGAAATCCAAAGAATGGCTTCACTTAAATCATACTTGGAGGCTATTGATAGTTCCCCACAATCTGACTATGAAAGTCGACACGAGGTTTAAAAAGACCAGTTAGAGGAAAGCCTCCTCTGCGAAATCCGACTGGTGACTGGGATAGAAATGATTCCGAGAAGGGGACTTTATTTGTTAACCATTTGAGAAATATGTTTACTATAAAAAACTCAAATAATGCATCTGATTTGCCACCACTCGTTATTAGACCTCCTGTACCTCTAAGACTTAGCTTTAATGATGTTCAAAGCGCTATTGGTACTCTGAACTGAACAAAATGCTTGTGGAGTTACCTCGTGTAGCTTGAAGAATTATCCTCTTTATCTTCAATGCTATTTTACGCCTAGAATACTATCCTGCAGATTGGAAGGTATCTATGATTACCATGATTCCTAAGCTAGGGAAGGACCTCACCAAAGTAGAGTCATATAGGCCAATTACCCTACTGCCGACAATTTCAAAACTGTTTGAAAAATTGTTAATGGCTAAGTTGATTCCAATTCTGAACGACACTCAATGTATTCCAAATCACCAATTTGAGTTCAGAGCTAAACACAGTACCATCGAACAAATACACAGATTGGTAAATGTGATAAGACGGTCCTTTGAAGAGAAAAAATACTGTTCCGCGCTTTTCATTGATGTTTCCCATTCGTTCGACAAAGTCTGGCATGAAGGTTAATGCATAAAATAAAATTAGCTCTGCCTGCTAACACCCACAAACTTAGGAAAAGTTATTTTTATGGTCGCAAATTTACAATCAAAGAAGGCGATTTTTTAAGCCCCGCTCAGCCAATTGAAGCAGGAGTACCCCAGGGTAGCATACTGGGTCCTACTTTATATTTGATTTATGCATCCGACATGCCGTCAGACCCCATAATACATACTTCAACTTTTGCAGACGATACAGTCTTTATTAGCGTTCATAACGACCATCAAATAGCATCACAGAATTTGCAGAAATAAATTTATAAACTAGAGAATTGGCTGCTCGTTCATCAGAATAAATACCCAAATTATCCCACAACACAATGAAGTCAAATACCTCGGAATCCACCTCGATCGTCGTTTAACTTGGAAGTCTCATATCGACGCAAAACTTACACTGATGAGATTAAAAGCAGTGCAACTTAATTGGCTAATCGGCAGATATTCTACATTAAACTTGGATTCCAAACTTTTGTTGTACAATGCAATTCTAAAGCCAATCTGGTGTTATGGAATTCAATTATTTGGTACTGCCTCAGCATCCAACATTGAAAAAATTCAAAGGGGTCAAAATAAAATTCTACGTATAATTACTGCAGCTCCATGGTACGTTTAAATTTCTCGAATTCACAAAGATCTAGGCATTCTTTTGGTGAAAGTCGAATTTACAAAATATGTCAGCAAACTTGAACACCATTCAAACCCACTTGCACGAGACATCCTTAACTTTAGTGGCCATGTTCGGTTGAGAAGGAGGGATACCCTTGCTTTAACTCAAGCTCAAAACAGATGACTGGATAAATGAATGTAAATTTTTTGTAGTATCATAATATTTTGTCTAGCAATGGCTGGACTTACTATTTTCTTTAAGTATTAAGATTCGAAAACTTATTGTCATTTCTACATCTGCAGATTCACTAAATAAATAAAATGTATTAAAAAAAAAAAAAATCGGTTAAGAGTGAAGGTTTTGCTCACTGTTTTCTTCAACTGCAATGGCGTGATGCATCACGAATTCTTGCCACAAGGTCGTACGGTCAATAAGGAATACTACCTTGCGCCATTTGCGCGAAGCAATTCGTCAGAAGCTCACAGAATTGTGAAAAAACCAATCATGGATTTTGAACCATGATAACGCACCACCTCACATCGACGCTTGAGCGTGAGTTTTTGGCCAAAAACAAAACCGTTATCATGCCTCAACCACCGTATTCACCGGTCTTGGGGCCCGCTGACTTTTTCCTCTTCCTAAAACTGAAGACACCGATAAAAGGAAAGCGTTTTGCTACGATTGAGGAGATAAAAGCAAAATTGAAACAGGAGCTGTTGGCGATAACAAGAAGAGCGTTTGAGAAGTGTTTCGATGATTGGAAAAATCGCTGGAGGGGATAAGATAGTTATTGATGAATAAATAAATACTGTTTCAAAAAATTTAAAATAACGGTTACTTTCTATATTTAAACCAATTTATACTTGTGCTTGCCATCGCTAAATTACCAGTCGGGGATATAATTTCCCAGGGATAATTCTAACAAAGATTCAATTTGAATAATTTCTCTCTCAATACCATCGGCATCTTCTGTAGGTCAGTATTTTTGTAGGTTTATCGTTCGAAATCACATTGAATTCCATTTTGGTATCAAACAAAACACGGCCTTTCGGAATAGTCAGACTTGATCCCCAAAATGTTTGCTGCGCGTTATAGTCGCCAGCTGCCAGGAAAAGGCCCCCTTGATTTAAAAAAATTATTGTATTGACTTTCTGTTGAAATTTGGGGGTGAATATATAGACGAAATCACTATACTTCGGTATCAATTTTCAATACAGATCGTAGTTTCTTGAAGATAATCTTCACCAAGATGACTCATTAAGTAGTGATTAATTCATGTTTTTCTTAAAATTGCTGTGCTGACCTCATGCTCTGCCTCTGGGGTACTTAGTATCATACATGTGATACCCATTTATGCCAAATTTGGTGATTTTTTAGGAAACATTCGAGTTCGTTCTTATGTTGGCGAATTCCGTGTGCGTTCCGGAAACATATTTTCAAACAGTCTATTAAGTACAACTTTTTTTTAATATGCCTATATATAATTGCCTTACTTTTTTGGAAAGGGGATATATTGAAGAAGTAAAGGTGGTGAAAGTAGAAGAAAACTTTATATCATAACTCGCAATTGCGCATTATGTTTGTTTTAGTGCAGCATTGCAGCGCCTCTGGTGGTGAGTAGGTGCATTATATTTAAAGCTTGAATTTATAGCCTCTATTTAATTATTTTACTTTGGTGGTGTTTGAATGCTATACCACTGAAGAAGGGCGCTGTGATAGTTATGATGGATAGAAAAAAAACTAATAATTATCAGAAACTGATGTTGTTTGAGTGGCAGCGGCTGGGAATCTAACCCGGGCTTAATGATCAAATGCGCTAACCAATTAAGCTACAGCACCCTCCTGCAATAACATGGATTCCATTATAAGCATTTCTTGCATCAAAAAAACCAGAGTTGTTGAATTAAAAATTAGATAAGTATTTTTTCTGTTTACATTAGCTCGCCCGTATATTAATATGTATTAATATCAGCCATGTCACAGAGCTTCATTCCGTTCGGAAGTGGAATTAATTCTGTATTTTGCTGCTATAGAAAAAGTGAAACGAAAATTTTTTTCGGAATGGAACCACTTCTATTTTGCTATGTGGAATTCTAATTTTAAGGAGTATAAACAATTCATAATATATTTTTATTAATAAATAATGTTGTTTTCACTTGCGTATTTTTTTCAAATAATATTATTTGATATATATTTAGTTAAAAATTTACAATTTTCTAAATAGTATGTATAAAATGTATACGGAATTTGCTCATTTAGTATTGCCGTACTTTTTTTCTTGCAAGTTTTCTAAAAAATTGCCCATGTGGCAACACGCAAAATTAAAGAAAAGGCACAAAAAGGAATACATTTATTTAAGACAATTTCGGTCTTAAAAATTTTATCTCCAAATAAAAGATAACTAGGTAATAATGTAAGTATTTGAACATTTTTCCTTTGGTATTTTTAATGGATTTTAAATTTATTACCGTATTGGTAAGCAGCGAAATGCAAGCCAACATAAAATTGTCATCGATTTCATGGAACGTCATTACGATATTGCCATGGGATATGGAGATAGTGTTGTAATCGAGTCTTTTTGGTCTGGAAGACATACGTGAAAAAGAAGATGTGCCACAACAAAAAAGAAAATCAAAAAACTGGCGGAGGTGAATATAATAAATATATTTTGACCGATTTGGAGGAATCCCTTGCAAGAATAAGTGGAATTTACAAGAGTGTTGATGGTATTAGTGGTTCTAAAAGTTTTGCAGAGTTTTATGAGAGTTCCGAGGAAGAGAATTATGAGCTTGATGTAAACCCCACGACATCAAAAAGTGTTGAACATAATTCTAACTTATCGAAGTGGGATCAGAGGGATCATCCTCGCCAGATCCAAAAAGATTTAAAGGCTTTAGCTCTGATCCAAGAATATTATGAACTGCACGTCCTGATTCGGAAAGTTATCCCCTGCTTTCCACAACACAACACACCCCATCTAAACCTGATTTTAACAGTCTTTTAGTTGAGGAAAACCAACATCTAAAAAAACTCTCACAACTCATGACTGAAAAACTTGCTGAAGAAAAAAGAATTACGAAATTAATGATAGAAAACGCGATGTAATGATATCCCAAAATCAAATGTTCAATAGGCTTTGTGATATCCTAGAAAAACATTTCGAATCTAAGCAGAATAATGATACAAAAGTGCAAAAGATTATGTGAAAAATATTCGATTAAAATCAAATTAATTGAACTTGAAACATTAAAACTAGAATTAGAAAGAAAAAAGCTCAAATGTTTTAGAAAAGTGTCCTCTCTTACGTTTTACCTCAAGATCTCAAGAAGTACAAACTACTAGTACCTTATTACATAAAATGTTTTAAGCTTTTTTTTCTGTTAAAGTTATTTTTATATTACTTTTAAGATATTTTTATAAATTAATAAAAATAAATGAATTTAATAAAAAAAAATCTTTTAAATTAAGTTATCTGGATGGCAATGTTGTCTCTGAGTCGTTTGGCAATATTATAAAAGCGCCTTTCTGGAATTGCCTCCACATCGTCGTCATCAAATACGTCATCGGGTTCGTCTGTCCTTGATGTTAGTTCGCCTTCAAAATTTATTTTAAATTCCCTGCATATGTTGTGTAAGGCACAGCAGACATTTATGACTTTTACCACCTTTTCTGGAGTGTAAGCTAAGGTACCTTGCAAACACCTGAAGCGACTTTTGTGTTCCATTGTTTCTGCAGTCACATTTTTGTATGGTGTAATTAAAAACGGTTCCAAACCATATCCTGAATCGCCCAACAGCCACGAAATTTTATCGCCATTTTAATATGAATTCAAAAAGAAAGTTCTTGCATTGCTCATGTCCCAGACAAAGGAGTCATGGCAAGAGCCAGGTCTGTAAGCATCCACAGCCCTGATTTTCATATTGTAATCGCATATCTAACATAGAAAAAGTTAACTTTAGTACAACTTATAAAAAAAGTTTAATAAAAGTCTCTTACAATCATTGCGTTGACGCTGAACGTTCCTTTTCAGTTTAAAAAGAAGGATTCATCTTTGAGAGGCTTACTCAACTTAATCTGTGTACCATCAATACAGCCTATTATACCAGGAATTTGGTATTTTTTAAAAAAAAAAAAATGATTTAGATTTTCTCTTCTGATCATCAGACATTTGTAATTTTATCCATTCTGGGCATGTAACGTTTTCCATGGCATTAACTACTCTCCACAATATCAAGGAAACTGTGGTTCTTCCGAGACTTTCATCAACATCATTTGCTGTAGTGTTAAGATTCAAATTATTTTATGTTTTAAAATTTGGTAATTAATTTTGCTTACCTAAGTGCAGTTGCTAACTGCAGCATTGCTGGTATTCTCGAGTTTGGAAGATTATTGTGTAGTTTTTTTTTCAATATTAAAACAAAAGCCTCTGTATTCAGTCGATAATCTATATATTTAAAAATGAATGTATGAATGTAACGTATGGACTCCAAAACGGCTGAGCCGATTGTGATGAAATTTTCACAGCATGTTACTGTGACTCTGGAAGGAATAATAGGCTATATGAAGTTTTGATTGTACAAACGGGGGTGGCACCGCCCATATAACCCAAAAATTTAAATCGCCATATTTTGGGCTTTTTTTGACCTACGTCAATGATATGTGCTACATATGGTATTGACATAATTAGGAATACGTACCAGGAGAAAAGTGGGTGGGACCACGCCCCTTTTTAGGAAAATTAAAAATCGTAATATAGTCTTCACTACTAGACCGATCGTCATTAATTTTTCACAATAGGATATTCTTACGAAATAATAAATTCTTGACTATGTAAGTGGACAAAGGGGCATGGCCTCGCCCACTGAAATGCATCGCTTATATGACGCGCTTAAGTATCCTATTATTTTTCCATATGGAGAACATGGATATCACTTTGAAATGCGTCAAATCATTCAAGCAACCCGTAAGGCCATTAATTCTCTTGTTGAGTTCTTAAATTCACTCGATGTGCCAGGCTTTCCATCACATGTTGTACAACTTAAAATTGGAGTGCCAATTATTTTACTGCGTAATATCGATCACCACGGCTTTGCAATGGCACTCGACTTACAGTAAAAAATCTGAGAAATAATTTAGTAGAAGCGACCATTATAACAGGAAAATATAAAGGCCCAGATGTACTTTTGCTACGCATTCCAATGCTACCAACAGATTTACCATTCGATTTTGAACAATTTTTTCCTGTTCGGTTAGCGTTTGCGATGACTGTTAACAAAGCTCAAGGTTAATATCCCGTGTATATGTTTATGCTCCTTATGGGCAAATTAAACCTAAAGCATTGCAATAAATACATCAAAATTAAATAAATAAATGTTTGTAAGTATATAAATACGGTTTATTTTATAACGAGGGGGGTAGCGAAGCACACCGGGTTTAGCTAGTAGCTTATAGAACTAATTCCAAATTTCGTATTAATTTACAGATTTTTATTTGTAAATACTTAGACGGTGCTTGGGTACGACAAAGGATCTGAAGCATCCCTTAAAACTCTGCGTCGTACTTTTTCAGCCTGTCTTTTATTTCCTTCTGATGCTGCAATTATCGATATTCTGGGCATTTTTTTATATTTTTGAACAAAATTATTTATTTTGATTTTTGGCACTAAATAGAAATAATTCTTATTTTTTTTTAATTTCCAATCAGCTGTTTTTTGTTTTGCTACACTCGTTGTAGTGTTGCCACATTTGATACATACAAAGTGTTTTTGTGTTTTTTAGTACAGTTTTCAGAAAAAATAAAAATTTTCGTTTCAAACAAATTAAAACCTTGACAAATTTTAATCAAATTATGATCTCTAAAATGTTAGTTAGTAGTTATGTTAGTCATATTTATGCAAGGGGAACATGCAACAGCTGTTAGTCGGGACATCTTTTAAGTTAATCTTGAATATCGATTTTTTTTTTATTAGCATGAAGTTTTCAGCGACAATTGGGATCCTACAAATTATGATCATAAGGCGTAAGAAGTTCAGATTGAAACTATGAAAATTTCGAATGTAAGTTTACAAATTGTCAATGAATCTGATTAACAATTTACGATTTGCATATTTAAAGCAAATGAATGCTATAACTGTTGAAAAATACAGGCCGATTGCTATTCTGTCTACAATTGACAAAATCTTTGAAAAACTTTTATATGATAAACTGTTACTTTATATGGAGAAGAATAAGCTTTTGTATGATTTTCAATTTGGTTTTAGAAGAGGGTGTGGTACTGAAGATGCTTCAGCTTAGATGAAGGTTCCAGTGTAGTTGCAGGTGTATTTTTTGATTTTACAAAGGCTTTTGATCTTGTAGATCATCAGATGTTATTGGAAAAATTGTCATTATACGGTGTTAAAGGAAGTGAACTGTTACTATTTAAAAGCTATTTCCAGGAATTACGTTACAAAGCAATTTGTCCTGGGATCTGCATATAAATGATGTCAAAAATAAAGTAGCTCCTGCAATTTTATACAAACTTAAAAACAAGTTGAGTGAAAAATCTAAATTGATGATATTTCAATCTTTAGTACAGTCACATTTGAGTTATATGGGAATAATCTATGCGTATAACAGAAATAACAACAATTTGAAATCTCTCCAATGTATGCAAAATAGAGCATTAAAAATTATATACAATTAACCGATTACTTATGCGACTATTTCGCTGTATAAATATATTAGTAAAACAATTTTATCAATTTGTGGGTTGCATGAGTTCCAAGTTTTAATATATGTTTTTAAATGCATTCATAATATCGGCCACCGTACCATTTAATTTTCGCCAAATCAGTCACATTTCAACACAAGGAATGTGTCAAATTTAAGAATTCCAAGATGTAGATTGGCAGTATAAAATATAATAATTTGCCTTCAGATTTGAAATCAATTAATAGAATAACAAAGTTTAAATCAGCTTGCAAGGAATTTTTATATACACTCAAAATATTTCATAGTTAAAATAAACGAAAATCGTGGTTCATTTTACTAAATTTTTCGTTATTTTGACAAAACGAAATATTTCGTATAATATACAAATGTTTTTCGTTCTTGTTGGGAGTTTTTATTTTTTGCATTTCACGAAATATTTGTGTATTTACCAAGATTATTTTGTTAAATTACAAAATAAATGGTTATTTAACGAACAAATTTTGTAAATAAACAAAAATTAGAAATATATTTCGTAAAAATACAAAATTATTTTGTTAATTTTAGAAATATTGCCTCCTGTTTTACGAAATTTTCTAAACTTACGAAAAATATTTTGTAGGTATAAGAAAAATTTTATATTTTTTTCGTTTATTTTACAAAATTTTGTATAAAACGAAATATATTTTGTAAAATCACGAAAATATTTCCTAAATACACGAAAAGTTTCGTCAACTTCTGCTAAAAATTGTTAAATTTAGAAAATTTTCTAAAAATATTTCGTAAAATTACTAAAAATTGTGTAAAAATAAAAAAAATTTTGTTTATTTTAGAAAAAGTTTCGTTAATATCTTAAGAAATATTTTTTTATTACAAGGAAAGCTTTGTTTATTTTATAAATAATAGTAAAGAAAAAAATAATAGCATTTATGCATTAAATTAAGTTTGATTTTGTCGATTGTTTTGGATTTCTACAAAGAAAATTTATATATTAGTAACTTTTAAACTTAGAGTAAATAAAACACACTAACCTTGTACTTTTTTGTATAACGCATATGTTGTTGGATTAACATGATGTCCATCTATTTTGTAGAACTGAATATTTAACAAATCCCACATATGGCTGGAAGCTTCTGAATATTTAATGGCAAATACGTGATACGCTTTGAAGCATATGTCTATAGCTTTAGTGATACTGAAAACTTTGTATTTAATGTTGTCAAAGTCACAGAAAAATGATTGGGGCTTATATATGTCCTCTATAACAGTAATGTATGGGGCAACTGAACCCTCTGCCACAATTTTTGTATTCAGCTTCTCTTTATATGACTCTTCAATTGGTGAAAATGTTATAAAAGACCGTTTGATTCCATTATACTATAAAACTTGTTTCCTTTATTAGAACTTTTTGATTTAATTCTTGGTGGTGGAAGTAAGGAATGTAAGAGTGTTAAGACTATGATAAATTTGGTATCTAAAAAGTTAAAAAAATTTGCATAATCATTATCCATCAGTTAATAAAATTTAAAAATTTGATTATATATTTTTATAAAACCTCAATGCAATTATTTTTTTGTACACAATCCCAAAGCTTTTAGTCATCTTCACCTTTAAATTTCGATTCGTTTTCTGGAAATATCTTTTGAGTCATTAAATCAGAAAAATCGTCAAAGCTGTCAAGCAATTCATTTCTCTCTCCATATATGAGATCGAAATCATTAATAATCTAAATATATGTACATGATTGAATGTATTAATTAATTAAAGGGTTGAAGAAGTCTTATATATTTTTGAATTATTCTTAATAAAAACTGAATGTCATTTTACTTACTAAGCGAAATCCTACTGGATTATTGTACATAGGCCACAAATCCAAAAGTTGTTTTTTTGAATTTGGGTCGCATAGCTCTTTTAAAGTGTTTTGCCTATATTCAAAACAGCCGTTCCAGGGCTTGCTCTTATTTTTCAGTTACAGTTTTCCATTATTCCAAATTACTTTGGAAAAAGATTTCTTGTTCACAATTTTTTAACACTTTAAGTAGCAAATCATCCTTATCAAATATTTTCCGAATTTGGAATGAAAGTGGCATTAATATTCCTGTTACGACGCACAGTGGCTGAAAATCGCTTTTCATTGGCCAAAATTCTGTAACTTTTGAACCGATCAAAATATTGAAGTAATTTTTTTTAATGGATAGATATTTAGTTCAGCTTGACTCAGTTTTAATTACATTAAAATTTATTGATGACTTTTTAAGGACTTCTAGGTCAAAGTTGAACTTTTGATTTTTTTTAACTTTTGGAGTGAAATATGGGTTTATTTTTTCTATTTACATATTAAAAAATTTAATATTTGGAACTTAATAATAATTATTTTTTGTGATAATGGAATTTTTTTAATGTTACACTCAAAAAAACTTTTACACTCAAAAAAATGTTTTCACTAAAAAAAAATAGTAAAATTAACTGGAGATTTTTCTGTTACTACAGAAAAATTTATTCTTTTTGCTGTCAGATTTGATAATTTTAAAAAACATTTTAAAAATAAAAACTGCAATAGATTTTATTAGCATTTGTAACAATAGTAGGTTCTATTTATTATTATTTTTAACCGACTTCAAAAAAGAGGAATGGTATGTTGCTTCTTTATGTTTGTTCCACGATAAGTCCGCCATTTCTGAACCAATTTTAAAAATTATTTTTTGTTTGAAAGGGTTTGCCCATTTAATTTTTATGAAGATCGGACGGACATACGGTTTTTTATTTACCGTTATCTATATTTTTTGCTGTGCTTCTTTTATAAATTGTTGAATAACTTCGTGATTTATGAATCAATTTTAAAAATAATTATTTTATTTGGAAGATATGGCTTGCAGAAAAATATATTTAAGGTAAAAAAAATTAAAATTACATAAATTGATTGAGATATATCGGGCATATATAGCATAAACCGATTTTTAGAATATATCGAATATAGGTGTCAAAATTTAGCTCTGGTAATGGGAAAGCATTATATATTTAGCATAAACCGATTTTTTAGAAGATTAACAAGATCTTTCAATCAAAAAAGTGCAACAACATTAGTTCTATTAAACATTTTTGAAAATTAATCCAACATTTTATTTGGCCGAAATTTTAAAGTCGGTTTTTTTTTACAGAATTATTTACTAATACTATGTTTTTCGTACTGAAATAACAATGAAGGCAATTATAATTATTATTCATTTGAAACAAATATTCTATATTTTGTTCTGCGCTATTTCTGTTCGTTAGTAGTTTTTTGGCTTCTTCATCTAAATCCCGATGTTCCACTCTCCATTGATTTCGAATATTGGAGATGAACGGATCTGATGTTGCCAATAATATATTAAATAGATCTTCATTTGTGGAATTTCATGAAATTTTTCTAGTATTGTGATCTCTATAAAATCTGTAATCCTTGTTCCTTTTTTCCTGAGCCTCCTCTGATAGATCTCCAAGTGGCACCAAATGATATTTAATGATATGTTCTCCATGATAAAGGATTTTGTGAACTGTTGCAGACATATTTCTTCATGGGTAGTTGGTTGAATATATTTTTGCAGTTTCCTTAACATAATCTCCAAATTGTCTAGCGTCAATTTCTTCATTGCACGCAAGTACTTCTAGGATTATTTTAAATCTGAAAATAAGGTTTCAATCTACTCTTGTTATTTCAGATGCTGTTTCTGGATCTGAAAAGAATCTTCGTACGGTATTGCCATCATTTGTATTGCCTGACCCTTGTTTTGGCTGATCTATAATTAATCCAAATTTGCGATATTCATCTTGAACATGTTTCTTTTTTGAACTTCTTAACTCTTTGTTGGTTTCATTGTTTCTTATGGATCCTGAAGACCCGAAATCCAAATCATAACTGATTTTTAGTATATGTTCCATAAGTCGTATTCTTGCATGTAGTGGTGATAATCCAAATTCATATGAATCGATATTATCTAATGATTTTGTCGGAACTTGGTTTAATTGGGTTGATGTTGCTTGGCATATAATGCAGCTGGATGCAGCCTTCGTGTTAGTCAAAGCCTGACCTACTTTTCCATCTATCATTGTAAGGACTAATTGGTAGCTTACTTCAATTTGCTGCCCATCTAACTGTAATTGTAATGGCTGTAGTGTTGCAATTTGGGCCTTGATATCACTAATTTCTTTGTTAATGGCATCACGAGTTTCTTTTTTGAATTCAAATTTGATTGGCCTGCAGTATTTCGTAGAAGATGGTGCCTCATTTTTCCAAATATCCATTGTTTGCGTTGTACTAGTCTAAGGCTCTGAATCTTCCAAAATCTTTTTCAATCGCAATGGTACAAATGAAATATTTTCACATACAACTTGTTTGTATTGTTTTTGTCCCGAAGAATCATCACATCCCCATTTGCAAAAAAGAATTAGTGTTTCCATATTTCTTTAACGCATTCTGGTATTGATTGTAGCAAGCGTTCGGCTATGTGATCAAGTAGAGATTGTAGTTGTACATCTGCCGAAATTGGTGTGATTGTAATAGTGTCCTTTGATGGCAAACAGTCCATTTTAGCAGCGGTTATGTGATGATATGCTGGATAGATATTTGAGACCTTTTCAATCAAACGCAATCTGAGCTTAATATATTGCTGTTTTGTTAATTTTAAATCCAGAAATAAGGCTAATGCCTCCTCATTTGTGTACTGTTTTGCATCGCTCGGAGTTGGTATACTTTTAAGAATTCGTTTTGTTCTCACTGGACTAGCTTTAATAACTTTTTCAATGATATCCACTTTTGTTAATTGGTTCTGTGATCGTAATTGATGTAGGAAAGATTCTTTTATATTTGTACAACCAATTGCAAACATCTTTAAGTTTCCGCCTCTTAGATCTATCGCTGCAGTTGTCCAATGATTTGCGTGGTCTTCCAACCTTATCTTGCTTTGCTGTTTCTGCAGCGACAGTAAGTTTTCCTTCTAACCAGTTTTCACTTTTTATATAAAACTTTTGTCTACAGTAAACAAAAGTAAACTTTTTTTAGTACTTTTACAAAATTAGATAATTGCTCTTGTATTTCGGTGCTACACGAATTTAAGTTTAATTTTATTTTAACGTAACTAAGAACATATTCCTGGTTTTTATTTCTACAATACTCTTCGGCCAGTTTCTTATAACTGAAGCTCTCCATATTTCTCTTAATATTTTTATTTGTGTCTGTTATGTTTTATCACTTGCAAATATACGTCCGTACACGTCAAGGATTAACTTATTATTGAGTAATCCCTTATCGAATCCGTAGTTTTATAAATTTTTAGATACATGTTATTCACACATTGATCTTCAATTTCATAGCAGGTAGTACTTAAATTGAACAAAACTGCACTTGTTATCCATACCTTAATATCAGGTAAAACTAATTAGTATCTCGCCAATATGGGGTTTTTTTTCTTTATTGGTTTAATGTCGCCATTATTATTATAAAATTGTTTATGACTTTGGTTGACCCTAACAGTTGATAACAGGTACCCTTTCGCAGGTATTATATTTAATTATTTTAGTTTTACGTAGTCTAAAGTAAAAAAACATAAACCTTTAGGCGAAAAAGTAGAAATTTGATACACCATTGTATACGAATAATTATAGGGCTGTTTAAATTATTGTAATTTGAATTTTTTTAGAGTAATTTCATTAAAATTAAAAAAGTGTTCTACCCGCGGGTCGTGGCGGGTGCAAAAGTATATATAGGGTTACAGAAGACACTTTCACCTTTCTTCGAGTGGTATACGTTTCTTGTTCCCTTTTGTTCCCTAGAACTTCTATTCCACTAAAGTTTAAATTTTAGAAAAATATAGTAGTTTCATAAATATTTCATAACGCCCCTAATATTAAACGCTAGAGCGGTAACCTTACAACAACTTACAACAACTAAAGACTATAATCCTACCAGCATTATAAAAAAAGACCGCAGGCCATTATCGATGAAAGCTTGCGAGTAGTAACCATTTATTTTTGACAAAAAACAAATAAAAAACAACTTTTTCTGAAATTAAAAAACAGTTGAGTTTGACAGCATGCCACTCCCACAATTATTAATAGTTTAACCTAATTTTTTGGCTACCTTAATATGGATATATTAGCTCCAAAAATGTGTAAAAATTTTAAAAATCGGTGACAAAAAAAATTCGACTTTTGGCCAACGATTTTCAGCCACTGTGCGGCGTCGATATAGAACAGTTAGGTTATCTGCAACTGTTGTCTATATGCCACTGTAAAAGTTCTTCTAGGGCAGATAATTTATTTTTATGCGACAACGAATTTGCGACCGTGACTTAAAACAATAAAAGAAAGACGATGTGTTTCGATTGAATTCAACTTAAACAATAATTTCTTTATTTAAAAATATTTAACTTAAACCTATATTTACAATCTAAAACGGGACCTCACTGTTGTTGTTATTATTATTTGTTTCTCTCTGGCAATGTACCAATTCAATAGTACCTATTACAGATTGTAATTGTACCTATTACAAATTGTAATATGCATAAAAAATGTAGGTACAAGAATACTGAAAATACACAACTTCTTGTAGCAAAAACAACAACATTAAAAGAATGTAAGCGAGAAACAAATATTCAAAACTAACGGGTTACAACCAAAACAAGTAACAGTGGGGTAAGATGTAATAAAATGTGATCAAATTACAATGGGCCATTAAAGGCAAAAATGAATACAATTTAAAGCAAGATTAAATAAAAAATAAAAGTAATAAATTTAAATACAATACAAATTCAACTTAAATGGAAAATAATGAATGATAAAATATGATTTTTTATGCGGTGACCCAACAAATATTCTTCCATCATATACATAAACAGAACGGTATCCAATGTTTCTTAATGATTTGGCATAGTTTAAAATGCTTCCAAAACCGTGCAACCAAATGGAGAAATGAAATCAGGTAAAACTGCATGCATCCGAAAAAATATAATCATTTTTAAATTGCCATGCTCTTTTTTAATCTTATCTAAAAGTGTAGTCAGAAAGCAGCAAACATCGAATTTATTATGGCTCAGTTTGTCGTTTTGGTAAATTAATATGTAGTTTTCAGCGAAATCTATTTGCAGGACCAAATCTTCTGCTTTTATATGTTTTTTTTTTCTCAAAATAATTTTGTTGGTACCGTTTTACAAAAAAAAAAAAAAAAAATTCAATTGAGAATCTAATTCTGTCAATACAATTCGGTCGTCCACTTTGCGCCAATATTTCCATTTAATGATATTATCCATTGATGTTAAATATTTTAGAGGGACTAAATCATTGTCCACATTTTTTATGCATTTTGTGCAACAATTTGTCATACATTTTTCATTCTCAATGTTGCAACAGACGGATTTAAGGAAAATTTACAATTTGGAGAAAAATGATTTTATAACCCCAGCACTACTTTCCAAAAGAAATGCAATGCTTATATTTTGTGGTATCTTGCTTGAAAGTTCCACGTATTTTGGTCGTACATCATAAAATACCGACTTACTAAGTTGTTGTTGCTCTCTTTTTTATATAGTTCGTACGACTTAGAAACAGTCAGCAACATAAAGCGCTTAGGTACTATTTTCCCATCAATGATTAAAGTATTCTTCCGACCTACGGCTTAGATACTAATATTGTAATAAGTAGCTATTAAGATTAGATATAGTTGACAACTTCGTAATTAATAATTAAGTGGCAATACTGTAACTGATAGAATAATTAAGATGACGGCGCCAAGATGAAAACGCCATTATAAATTGTGCAGTCGAAGCGTCTAGAAGCTAAGAAAAGAAATTAATTAAAGAATAAAACTTAACATACCACAAAATAATAAAGCGCATTTTGTTTTAATAACATCAACCATTGATGTTACAAATATCGTCTCTCAAATAAAAATCACTAACTGTTTCTGTTTCTTTTCATCTGTTGCAGATTTTGTCTCTTGTACCAAAGCTGATGTACTATTTGTGCCATACTTTTCATAAAGTATGTCAACAACATGAGCCCTTTTTTTTGGACCGACTGGCAAAGCATTCTTAACCGTAGCTAACGCTATTCCTAAACTTTGTTTGCATGTGTAAAGGTAGAATAAAGGCCCAACCATAATGTGCATAAACTAGCTTAAGCCAACTTAAGCAACTGTGCGAATACATGTAAAACGTATGTGACAAACCATAATGTACTTAATGAAACTGTTCGTCAAATGTCATTTGCTTAAGCAAAGTGCCAAACTGAACGCACTTTCCGTACGGAATCATCTGTTTTTGATTTCATAAAAAAATTAAAAACATTAGTATGCAAAATCAAGAAATAGATGATATTACTTATATCTTATCACCTTTTTTATTTTTTTTTTCAACAATTAGCAGTTGTTACTGCTTGCAAATTTTAAATAAAATAAAACATCAAATAAACAAATACAGGGCTGTAATTTTTAATTTAAAGTACTCGCAAAAACATAAAATACTGCACAAATATGCAACAAGGGTTCTTAAGTTCATGTGAGTACATTATGGCCACTTAAATATCTTCTTAAGTTTACTTATGCATTTGACAGACTTTTCGTTCATTTTTGACAGTTGCTTAAGCTAGCTTATGCAGATTGTACTGTAACGAAACAAGTGATCCCGTTTTGTTATTTGAAATCAATGTAAATGCTTACCTAATATTAATATCACATTGACGCAACGTCTCAACCTGCATAAAATAGAAATTCCTAACGTTCTTACGTGACATTTGTACAGCATTGATGGGCTGTTTGTATGTTAAATTATATTGGGGTAAACACACCATATTTGTTGGTACTTTTTGTTAATACTCAATACACAAACATGCAAATGTTTATAATTTTTAAGGAGTTTCCTACAGGCTAATTTGGTCAAATGTTTGTTTCCAAACGTAAATAAAAAACTTGTTCGATTTTAATTTTTTATTTTTTTTACCCAACGTTTCGTTAGTTTTATTCTTCAGGGGTCTAGTTCTAAATAATCTAGTGACAAAATTTATTGTTTTATTACACAGCTTTAACTTATAGACTAAGTTTTACTTACAGCTTTGATGTTTTTTATCATTGGATATTAATTTTTATTATTAATTAGTTACTAAAAAACTAAAAAACGGGACATCACGAACAGAATTTTGGTATAAATAATCAAATAATTAATAAAAATATAATATACAATAAACGACCACAAAACTTAAGTCAAGTTTAACTTAAAGCTAATATCACAGAACTGATTTAATTATTAATTGCAGAGGAGTATTGAAGTTTCGTGTTGTCTTTGTCTTCTTTCGTGTTCATTGTTGTTTTTATTTTTTGTTGTCTGCGTAAACTCTCCAGTTCTGGGAAAGTGCCGTCGATATTTTTCCATTTCTTATATCTGTTTTATGTTCATTGATTCTTGTACCCAGCATTATTTTTCTTGTACCAATATACACCAAATGGCACATCTCCCCTCGTTTCCTTCACATTTTATTTCGTACACAACATTGTCTGTTTTTAATTTGTCCATCTTCGGTTTTTTATTCGTAAATAGCTGTCGCAATGTGCTGTTTGATTTGTATGCAATTGTTGTTGTGTCATCTGTTATTATTCCCTTTAATGTTTTCATCTCTGTGAGTTTTGTGATGAATGGTACACTATAAAAATGTTTTGTTGTTTCTGAACGGAGTCTTGTTTTTCCCTTCTGTTTTTTTTTGTGTTTCTAAAGCTGAGTTTATTAGTTTGTTTGTTATGACTATTGGATAGTCATTTATTTTCAATATGTTTCTGATCTTTTTCATATTCGTCTGTTTGTACTTATCCTTGTACTAGTAAATGCATTAAGTGTAAAGAACAAAATTAAAGGTAAATATATTATGGAAATGTAAAGCAAACAACACTGTCTAAAAGCCGCTGTGTAAAGATAAAGTGATAATGTCAAACAGCAACAAGTGCCATAAAATTTAGCAGCAGCTAGTTGAAAACTACATGTTTTTTTGTTTTAGACGTTTAAAATCTACAAAAATCTTTACAAAACAACTTAAAACTTATAAAGCCAGTATATTGTGGCACGCATATGAATTTGTTTATAATAATAATAATAATAATAAAAAATCATATACAATATAAATATAACAAAATAAATGCATACATATGTATAACTATGTATTATAAATATTTCAAATTGAATTAATATTGAATTAAATTATAGTAAAATATATAATATAATATAAATAAATAATATAAATAAGTAACAAAGTGCTAGATTATGTATGTAAGCGGACACACACACAATTTTACACCTATTAAAACCATTTTTTTACTTTTTCAAGCAAGTATGTATGAAAAGGAACTTTACAATGACCGTCACTGTTTCTAACAGCTGACTGTTTATTTATTGCATGTATACTAGTAGTGTAAATAAAACGTGCTTACAGTACGGGGACGTGGACGTTCGGCTAATTCTACCTGATTGGTTAGCGAATTTATATTGGCTTCATTTTTCTTTCCCAAGCGAAAATTTTCTTACCTTTTACGGTTTTGTTCTTTTGCTGCGTTATTTTTGGTTGATTCCAAAATATTTTTTCTGTATCTGGATACTCTTAGCCGTGCATATTTGAACCCTGAACTTGGATCTCCGAAGTTTAATTTGTCCCTATAGCGCTTTGAGTAATTTTTGCTTTTCATCGATGATTTCACCTGCAGAAATCAAAATTTTATGTGAATTTAAAAACAAAATAATACCATGCAAAGAAATAACTCACAATCTGGCGTTACGTTACTCACTTTTGAAAAATTATATTAAATTAATTATTTGTTTATTAAGCGAGATTTTAATTGTAAATACTTAAGTTTATAAAACTTTTTTAAAATGCAAAATTTCACGCACTTTCGATCATCAGCGTAGAGATAATGAAAACAAATATTATTTTCTCTGGCGTTACGTTACATTAGAATATCGTTTAAAGAAAAACAAAATTTTACCCCTAATAGATACTAAATTAATTTTTTGCATTTGTTTTATGATTAAATGGGTTTGTAGCAAGAGTTTTGCAATAATAAATAGTATCATTATGCAATTGCGCTTAGGAATGTTAATAATAAAGATAAAATTAAATTTAATTTATTTTAGAGTTCATTTTATAATACACTAGCTGTGCCCTGTAAACGCTACCAATTAAAATACATTTTTAAGAAAGACATTACACAAATATTCAATTCATTTTGAGAAATTTTATTGATTTTTCTCATTTTGAAAAAAAAGTAGGCGGTCGAAAGAAGTATTCTTAGTCATGCCGGAGTCTTAGTTATATTCCGTCAATTTTTTAAGTAAGATCGGTCCAGCGGCCTTCCCGGCAGGCGTTCTCCTGCAAAAGATGGGCGCGAAAGGGGGCGTAAAGTATGAATTTTTACCTCACCTAGAGTAACATGTGTATTCGATTTGAAGTAAATATGTTAAAATCCGAGTAGAATCAATTACACATTTAAAAAAAGTAGGAATAGTCGAAAGAAATAGGAAGCTTTGGCACATAAAATTTTTATTTTTACTTCGCCTTCAGTAAGATGTGTATACAAATTGTTTGAAGTAAAACTGTAAAAACCCATGCAGAAGAAATTAATCAATTTAAAAAAGTGGGCGTTAGAGTAGGGTGGTCGTACCAACTGAGAAACCTTCCCGGCTCATACACAACAACTTTGCCGAAGATCATCACATGATCAAATGCATAGTTTACGATTCTATAAATTAAATACATACAAACATTATTTTTTGAGATGGGGAGTGAAAGTGGGCGTGGCACATACAATTTTTAGTTTTACCTCGTCTTCAGTAAGATGTGGATACAATTTGTATGAAGTAAATCTGTAAAAACCCATGCAGAAGCAATTAATCAATTAAAAAAAGTGGTCGTTAGAGTAGGCGTGGTCGTACCAACACAGAAACCTTCCCGGTCTCATGCACAACAACTTTGCTAAAGATCATCACATGATCAGATGCATAGTTTAGGAGTCTATAAAGGACATACATACAAACATTAATTTGTATATATATAGATTAATATTAGTTTTGTATATGAGCTACATATTCACTTTGTATGGGAGCTTCCACGCCCACTGGTATGATCCCGCCCAATTTTCCCATGACTATTCATAATATAATCAACGTGCACAAATTTCTAAGACTCTGGCTATTATATAACTGTAGATATGTGATATTAAATATTTACTTTGTATGGGAGCTGCCACTCCCACTGGTCCGATCCCGAACATTTTTTTCCTGATTATTCAAATCAGTAAAATATGGGATACTGCAATGTTTCAAAACTTTTGCTATCACAATAGTCAAGATATATGATGTTATTCAATTTATGTGGCAGCGGCCACTCCCACTTGAAATATATATAGCCGAAAAGCTAATTTGGAATATAACCTTTCAAATGAAACTGGTTTGGGCCAAATCGGTTGGATAGTTTTAGAATCTATAGAGGACAAACATACAAACGTTGTATTTTATATTTATTAAAATGTATGTAGTGTATGTAATATTTAATTTAAATAAATTTAACTTCAATTTAATAATTTTTTTTCGTTTGACTCCATACGTTATGTATGAGTCGGTGTTGGGATACTTAACGCCGCTACACGCCGATTGAGCACATAACATAGGGTTATCGCGTTATTTTATTGAGTTACGGTGCAAAAACACAAAAAAAAGACTAAATTTTGCGCCATCTGCGGACGAACTTAAAACTACACAGAAACACTACTCACGGCCCATGGATCATATCAAATTTGGTCAAAATCGGTTTAGTAGTTTTTGAGTTTAGCGATCACGAACATACACGTAATTTTTATATACATACATACATATATAGAGATTAAAAAAATCTGTTGGTTAACTTTTAATTTTTCGATCAAGGTGGACTTTTTTCTGGAAATACCCAGGTATATGTTTTACTAAATATATTTCTTGAATTTTCACGATTAACTTTTTTAATGAGTTAAAAAACGTTTGAACATAATAACAAGTTAAGCATAAATGCAAACTTTTGGATGCAAAACTAGTGATATAAGACATTTAAATAAATTACTAAGCAAAGAATGAATATTTACTAAATATCTGTTTAATTATTTCATTACATGTAGGCTCTCACTTATTGTGACTTAAAGTGTGTACATATGGGTGGCCTTGTGGAAGTATTACGCCTCTATCCAGAATATCAACAACAATTCGCCAACGATATCCAACACGATCTGACATTTAATTTGCGAGAGGGATATGAATGCCATGATTCCGATATTGGGCCAACATTTCCTCTACCGAGCATTAGTGAGGATGATGAAAATCAACATGATATTGAAGGTGATGAAGATGTGGAAAATGAAACTGCAACTGGCACAACAGTCTCACCTCATCATAGCATTACAACACCATCGCCACTGCATGGTAGATCTCCACTGTTGGGATTAAATAGTCCCCGTTTAAAGAAAATCCAATCTAGAGGTCGATCTCTTATAACTCTTCGTGAACGTGTTGAACGACAGCGGTCCATAAATGTGGCTTCAAGTGTAGACTCCACATCACTAGATGATGACACTAGTAGTGATCTTTTGGACGCTGATTATAAGAAACAAAATAAAAGACATTCTCTTGAACGACTAGACTCGCAGGTGTCTACTTTGCACCAAGATATGACACAATTAAGTCTCGAGGTTCGAAATGCATTGCAAACTTTACAAGAAATCACGGTTTCGACTATGGCCTCACAGGCAAGTCTTAAGTATTTACCAGCTCGCTCGATCCCAAACATAAGTGGAATTGCAGTGACTGGAGTAAATTTTTCATCAATAAACAGCGAAGATGCTACTCTTCAGCGCAGTTCCTCCCACCCACCAGAAATTTGGGGCCGCCAAATGCACACCGTTTCATCCGAAGGCCCATGTACAGTTTTAGAAATATCCAAGTGCCCTCAGATTATATCAAAGTCTTCATCGCCAGTAGCGTCAAAAGATAAACAAACAAATTCTCTGGGATGTCAAACGGAATTTCCCAAATTTGAATTATGTATTTTTGAACAATTTGTAGTTTCTAATCCACGCCTTGTATTTGGATGGCTTGGTATTAACACAAATGTACATGCCGATTTGGACATCTTTCAGCAACCCCAAATATCTGCATTAAATACTATAGAGGAGGTGAACTCCCCAGTCGGCACTATAAGAGAACCTTTATCTAACGCCAACAATCTAAGTTGGATGATTGATAATACGAGCTATTGTCGGTCAACTGACGCTTTATTGCAGATAGCAGAACCTATTTCGAGTTCTACATCTTTCTTAGTTGCTGAGGAAAATACTTCCGAATACCAAAATCATCACAGTTCTTTTAAACCAATACATATCAGCAATAGCAATTCTAGCCTTTCCAGTACTACTAGTTCCAGTAGTAGTCCTACATTTTTGAGATCAATCGCAGATGCAACTGGCCGTCTGCAGAATCAAGGCGAATCTATTTCAAAACAACCGTCGTGCAAATTGCAGCGCTCAAAGAGTGGCGAATATAAAAGATTACCTGAGTCTTTTGTAGAAACTTTGGATGGAAACTTATCGCAAACATATTCACATTGTTTGCAAGCTAATAATTCGGCTGCTAACTCAAAGCAAGAAAGTGTGATAGAAAAACAAAACACGAATCATTCGCTCTTGAATGTTAATTCTCAAAGTTTCAAATCAGCATTAGCAACATCTCCAAACATTCATAGATTTTCAGCTGGTGACGCTGATAAACTAGAAAAAGGATTGACTAATTTAAAATCGACTTATTCACTACGTGATAATACAATACAATAGGCAACATTATTTATTATAAGCACTCAACTCATTATATTTTATATGGACAGAAATAAATTTATATTGCCTCTAAACATATATCTTCCA
The DNA here is from genome assembly GCA_950370525.1 of Bellardia bayeri. Classification (NCBI taxonomy): domain Eukaryota; kingdom Metazoa; phylum Arthropoda; class Insecta; order Diptera; family Calliphoridae; genus Bellardia; species Bellardia bayeri. Next base: position 37,363,186 of record OX493268.1, on the reverse strand, counting down.
TAAACCATATACATACATACATATGTACATATGTATGCACATTAGGGCCATAACTTTTTAACATTTTTTGCGAATATCAAAATCGGCATAGTACAGACGAGTGAAACATTAAAAACTTTAATAAAAATATGATAAGTTTTTCGGATCGTTAAAAATGTTCACGCATGCATCGGGTTGATTTAAAAAACCTAAGTAAAACACCTTCTGCCGTATTCATAAAAAATAAAGTAGGTTTGAAGTGTGCTTTAAGACAAAATTTTCTTAAAGTACACTTGAAGTCTACTTTAATTTTTTCTGAATAAGACTGCTTACGTTTAAAGCGATATAAAAATATAAGCAATGATACGAAGTTCATAGTTTGTACCATCACTACTATAAATGCCTACATTACGCTCATTTAAAGGAGTTTTCAAAGATACACCATTCCAATTGAAATTCATGCAAAATTAAAAAGTTAAATGATATGAAATTCTTACGGGTGTATGAACTCTTATTTACATTGTACATGCATTTCAATTTTCAAAAAAGTACCTTTAGTGAGAAAATACATTTTGATAAAAAAATACCAAAAAAGAATACAATTTTTAGGCCATAGGAATTCGAATTTCAAAATAGTACGAAAAAAATTTCTAGGCTTTATTGATCTGAGCCAGATGCATTTAATATATTATTTCTATGTTTATTTATGTAGGAGATATACATGTTAACGGAGCGTTTTACTGGGACTATTTTTACCCCATATGGTTATTTGAATTTCGAATTTCAAAAAAGACCCAGACACCTGTCGGCTCTATTTTTTGATTAAAGGCGGATGCATTTAAAATATTATTTCTAAGTTTATTTGTTTTGGAGATATAGAGGTACTGGTTTTACCTGTTTTTGCCCCATTTGTCCCCCTTAGCGACCGAATTCCTCAAAATTACTTCTTAGTGGATCTACATGTTGTAAAAGGAACCCATTACCCAAATTTCAAGTTTCTAGCTTTAGCGGTTTGGGCTGTGCGATGATGAATGAATCAGTCAGTCAGTCACGTTATATAGATTAAAGTAGGCGTGGTCATACCAACTGAGAAATCTTCCCGGACTCATGCACAACAACTTTGCCAAAGATAATCACATGATCAAATACATAGTTTACGATTCTATAAAAGACATACTTACATACAAAGATATATTTTTTGAGATGGGCATGAAAGTGGGCGTGGCACATAACATTTTTATTTTTAGGTCGCCTTCAGTAAGATTGGTATACAACTTGTTTGAAGTGAATTTGTTAAAAGCCATGCAGAAGCGTTAAAGTAGGAGTGGTCCTACCAACTCAGAAACTTCCCGTGCTCATGCACAACAACTTTGCCGAAGATAATAACATGATCAGATTCATAGTTTGTGAGAATAGAATAGTAGAAATGAATTTCAAAAAAGTTCCAGTAAAAGTGTACTAAAATTAGGCCCTTTTTACACCTTTATATTTGAGTCATGAATAGCATGTTCTGGGTTCTTTTTTGTGTGGATGGAAGAATATTTTATCGTCTTTTTATTTTTAAATTGAATAAATAATATCAAATGTCCGTTTTTGTCACCCGTGAAAAAATAATTTTCAAAAAAGTACCTTTTAATTATCCGTATTACGTACTACATATTTCAAAATAATAGTTCATGGAATTTTTAGTGAAAAAATACATTTTGATAAAAAGTACCAAAAAAGAATACAATTTTAAGGCCATAGGAATTCGAATTTAAAAAAGTACCCAAACAAATTCTAGTCTTTATTGATTTGAGCCAGATGCATTTTATATAGTATTTCTATGTTTATTTATGTAGGAGATATACATGTTCTACTGCGACTATTTTTACCCCATATGGTCACTTGAATTTCGAATTTCAAAAAAGTACCAAACACCTGTCGGCTCTTTTTGTTAGCTGTTCTACATGTGATAATACCGGAATTATTTGTGATGAAACAAACATGGAGGCCAACTGAATTCTTATACATACTTCATTTCAGCAAATCTGACAAATAATTCTCGAGTATGCTAAAATATGACGTGCAAATTTCTTAATTTTGTTATATAACGGCTAATCTGGATAACCAGAGTCAATTCAAGCAATGTAATTTATAGGCGTAGCACTCCATTCACTATGGTGGTGTAGGGAATAACAAAACGGAATATCTCACGCCATTTCCTGTCAGTTTTATGAGCATTCATAGTTCATAGTTTTTGAATTGCAAAAAACCTTTTTTTCATAAAAAAAAAACTTTTTTTCCTTTCGAAACCCTTGCAAATAGAGGGAAAACTTGATGTATGACAACGCTGCTTGGGGAAGTAACTAATAAAAGAGAAGACAAAAACAATTTCTTATTCATTTTGCAAGTTGAGCACAACACATTTGTATTATTATTTCTTAAAAATAAAGTATTTAGATACATATGTTTTAAGTAAAATTTAGTAGTATTGCAAAGTAAAAGAAAAACTTCCGTATTGTTTAACAACTTTGACCGACAACATACATATGTATACACTAATTATAGTTTTCATATTGTGCACTGTCCTTTAATTTATTTTTTGTTCATGTCAAAACAAACATTTTGATACCCTATTCACCATTTTTGAAACAATATGTTTACCAAGGGGGTTACTCTGTATTTCGATTCGAAAGCAAAAGCTGATAACTGATATTTATTTTTTGAAAGTTTGTATTCAATTAAGGCCCATTATTACAACTTGGCAATAGTTAAAGGTTTGATGTTATCGGACAGATAAGAAGTATTTGGTTATTAAGGTAAAGAGAAGATCATCTTGCCTTTAAATTTTATAGTGAGGTTTATGGATTTTAAGTTGCTATATGTTCTGGAAAAAATGTCAATTTCATGAAAAATAAATTAATTTTAATTTTGTTTTGCCAATAAATAATTTGATAAACACAAATGGAAAGCAGACGCTTGATTGATATTAATAACCTGGAGAATATTTTTGAATACAGTCAGCCTTAAAGTAGAGCTCGAAAAAAATTCGCGAATTTGTGCAAAGATTTCGATTATCGAAGCATACATTCCAATGTATATTAGAAAAAATTTGCCACTCTTTACAGTCAAGGAGCCAGAGGTTTGTTCATATATATGTATGTATATATTTATAATTTGTGTACTAATTATTAAATTTTCTTCCAGTCATTATTTCGTATCACCTCAGACTAAGTTATTATAAACGTTAAGGTTTTACGCAAGTGGAAATTTCGTGATTACAGTGCGTGATTTTTGTAGTGTTAGTCCCCGTTTACACAGGGAAAACTTTGGAAGGGAAACATCTGGAATTCTCTTTTGTATTTTCCTTCGCGGTCATACAGGGAAACATTCCAGTTTATATTTGTTTTTTGACATTTGTCCAATTGCAGTGTTGTTTTTTTTATTTGATTTGTGAAATAAATAAATTAATTATTAAAGGTAAAATTTATAAAAACATTTATTTTATATTATTTATTTTTATTCAAACAAAGCCAAATATAAAACATAGACAAAGCTCGCCGAAAATAAATGAAGCAAATGTCAAAAAGCATAGCAAATATAAACAATAAGAATGAAAGCACAAAGCGTGCAGCCGAGAACGGGAAACATATTTCATATTCTCTTCCCCACCCGTCCCTCTCTTCTAAACAAAATGTTTCCCTTCCAAATGTTTCCCTGTGTAAACGGGGACTTAGCGTGTCTACAGCTAGTCGTATAATTAAAGAAACATCATGTACTTTGGCTGGCTTGTCGAAAGAATATATCAAATTAGGTGCTTGTAAGCTTCCACTAGTTCTACCAGTAGCACCTCTTCTTCATCGCTATAGTTTTTGGCCCGCTTTCTTGCTTCTTTATTTGTCATCTAAATTTTTTTTTTTTTTTTGTAATTCTTATTTTTGAATTTTTTTTCACAAACGCAAACAATTTACTGTTTCTTGTCAAAAGTAATCAATCGGGTTTTCACTGGTATTGCCATATTTTAGAAAAACATTATTTTATTTTACAAGAAAGTTGTAATAACGAAAAATTTTAAAAGTCACTTTGTTCCTCACTTTAATTAAAGTTACCTTTTACTATTAAAAACATTAGAGGCAAGTTGTAATAATGGCCCTAAGTTGTATTAAATATAACAAGAGAATATTATTACCAAAGTGAAAATAACACAAAAATTATATGTATTTAGAGCGGGGAGATAGGCTGAGCTTAGGAACGATTATCGCGACAGCAAAATAATTTGGAAACCACCATAAAACAAACCAATCTTAATTTTGAGTGGGGTAACAAAATCACATATTTTTCATGAGTAGTAAGAAACTTTTGTTGTGAGATAACTTTAATTGTATTAAAATAGAAACTCTATATGTATATTTATTAAAAAAAATATCAAAAGAAAACAAATATATAAATTGCTGTGAAATTCCAAAATGAATCTGTATTTTAATATAAAATATCGTAGTTTGAATTAATGTGAATTATTAATGATGTTTACTTTCTAATGACTTAATTATTAAATCGATATACATACATACTATGTATGAAAAACAATTACATATTGCATAATCCATTCTCAATAGATATTGCAAATTACTGTGAAAGAATTGCCAATTTTAACGAATACGCTTGTTTTACAAATAAATACAAACATATGTAGTTAAATTAAATTAAACTAAGATAAGATATTTATTATGTATGTATAAGATTTTTCTGTTTACAAACAATTCAGATGTTAAGAATTAATTAATCTATAAATATTTAATTTGAAGTTGTTGTATTTACGTATTTATGAAACAAAAGATAAATTAAACATTTTAACTTGTTACAAAACATTCACAAGTATTTTAATATTGTGCGTATTTGTTGATGTATGTATAATATAATAAGAATTTAAATGTTTAAAATAAAAATAAACTGCTTCTATATTTTAAAAATATCAAAAGAAAACAAATAAATTGCTGTGAACTTTCGATATTAAATTGTATTTTTAAACTAAATTTCGTAGTTTGACTTGATGTAAATTAGAGAGTCGGATTTATAAATGTATTTCACAAATCTACTACGTATTGTATGAAAATAACAAAAAATAATATTCTAATAATTATCCGCCTTTCAATGTCATGTACATATTTATTGTTTCCATATACATATGTATGTATACTCTTAAATATTCTTCAAACAAATCCAAGCATGGTCCAAAAATTAAAAATCTGAATCGTTTAATGCCAAAACAACAATTTATTTTCTCCTAACAATTAGTCCTGCAGATTAATTTATCTAATAGGAAAATCATGATATACATAGTTATTAATTTTAAATGGTGAGTTTAGCATTCCTCTTTTAAATACCATTTGTAAACTAAGGATAATGTGAATAAGTAAAGCAGAACAAAAACGTTATAAAACGAAATTACATTGAGAAGATCAAAATTTTTTCATTAAATATTTTTATTAAAAATCGCTAAAATAGACTAAGGAATATACATACATGTATGGGTCGATTTAAAAAAAAACGCAATTTCTGTGTCCCCGAACTTTACACTACTATTTTCGGTAAAAAAAAAAACAAAAAAGCAAAAATGTGAGACTGATCAGCGAGGAATATATAACAAAAAAGCGTAATTCTCAAATTTATATATTTGTTTTTTTGTTTATTCAGAATGGTGTTTTGTTTCTCCCTCTGATTCCTTCCATACAAAAGCATGGAATTTTTAGTAAACAAAATAAAACAAGTAAGAAAGTATAGTCGGTCAAGCCCAACCATATAATACCCTACACCCAGTATATGTATAAAACGGGTTTTAAGAAATGGGCGTTATATGGGAGATATAACCTATTGTGGACCGATCATCCAAAAATTTAGTGTCATAATGTCTGTGAATATAATTATTATATGTTTTAAACTTTTTGATATATATTGATGTTTTAAACTTTATCTCGATATAAATACTTTTAAAAGATTTATGGAGCTTAAAGTGAATTACGGAGAGGGTCTTATATGGGAGTTTCGACTAATTATGGACCGACCATTATAAAATTAAGTGCCATTATTTCTGTATATAAGAAACTTATTTGTGGCGAATTGTATTTGATTACCAACATTTGTAAGAAATTTATGACCGTTAAAGAGATTTTCGAAAGTGGGCCTTATATGGGAGCCACGACTAATTATAGACCGATCACACTAGAATTCTACTGTATTATTTGTACACATATAAAATATATTTGTATTAAATATTATTTAGATACCCACATTTTTGAATGAGTTATGCTCCTTAAAGTGATTGTCGGAAGTGTGCCTTATATGGGAGCTACGACTAATTATGGACCGATCACAATAAAATTGTACCGTATTGTTGGCATGCGTATGGGATATATTTGTAATAAATATTATTTGGATAGTGACATTTTTGATTTAGTTATGCTCTTTAAAGTGATTTTTGGAAGTGGGCTTTATTTGGGAGCTACGACTAATTATGGACCGATCACAATAAAATTGTACCGTATTGTTGGCATGCGTATGAGATATATTTGTAATAAATATTATTTGGATAGTGACATTTTTGAATGAGTTATGCTCTTTAAAGTGATTTTTGGAAGTGGGCTTTATTTGGGAGCCACGACTAATTATGGACCGATCACAATAGAATTCTACTGTATTATTTGTATACATATAAAATATATTTGTATTAAATATTATTTAGATACCCACATTTTTGAATGAGTTATGCTCCTTAAAGTGATTGTCGGAAGTGTGCCTTATATGGGAGCCACGACTAATTATGGACCGATCACAATAGAATTCTACTGTATTATTTGTACACATATAAAATATATTTGTATTAAATATTATTTAGATACCAACATTTTTGAGTGAGTTATGCTTTTTAAAGTGATTTTCGGAAGTGGGCCTTATATGGGAGCTACGACTAATTATGGACCGATCTGCACAAAATTTGTATACGTGATTTGGCTGCATTTACCACTCATTTGTGATGAAATTTGTTTGGTTCCTTGCATAATTCAAACATTTATGATCGGTAAACCCCAATTTCGGGAGTACATTTGTATGGGGGCCAAGTGAAATAATGGACCTATTTCCACCAGTTTCAATCCCATCCGTTATTGGGCCGAAAAAATATCACTTATCAAATTTTTTCGAAATATCTTCAAAATTGCGCAGAGCACAAGCTTTACATGGACAGTAGGCTGTCCCGAAAATTTTTGTTTTAGGTTTCCCAAATGCAAGATCTCCTAGAATTTGCGTAATTGAACGTAGATTACCAAAATGATTTTAAAAATAAAATGAAACTATATCTTTAGGTCTCTACCAATCTTCAAAGTTTTGAAAAGTAGTTATTTTCATGATTCTATTTCGCTATTCTTAATTTCGACACCTAAACTAAATATGCCACGACTATGTATAACAACACTTTACCGGCTACTACGAATTTGGTAGACACAGTGGAGTTCGTTTATAATGTACACCGTTTATAAGAATTCTTTATAAAAAAAAATCCTGAAAAAAATTTTTTTCCGGACCCAAGACATTCACTTTCAAATTATATACCAATTATTACTGTTATAGCGAACTATTTTTTATTACGAACCCGTATTTAAGTTCATTTTATAGTTACGGCTTACTTCTTAAAATACAGAAGCCCTAGAGCATGAAATAAAAAGTCTGGCAATACTTCAAAATCACCTGTTATGTTTACTAAAATCACAATACGTAAATAGGGGGTTTCCCAAAAAAGAAAATTAAAAAAAAACAAAAACTAAACTATGTAATTTATAATACATAAGTCAGTTGCAATAGTTACAGTCTTAAGTGCGGTGTTTGTTTTTAACAAAATGAGGGCGAGTCGTAGTGCAACAACTTGTGTTATATTGGGACCATATAAGGAACTTGATGATCGGCAGCTATCAACTATAAGAGACGCCCTTAAATATATTTTATTTGATAAGCACAACATGAAATTAAAGTTCTTTTCCATCAAATTCCGATATACATATATGCGATTTTTTTTTGAAGAGATTGACAATATTTGGACAAAAGCTTCCATTCCATTCGTAACAAAGGAACGAGTTATTCAGTTACTTAAATCATATTTTGAACAGTACCTCCATTTGAAAATATACCCCAAAAGCAAACGAAAAAATGGTTTCGAAAACAAACTACAGTGTTTTTTGGAGTTATCTGAGAAGCTTTTCGACATTGCTGCTTGCAAATGCACTTCATTTGAATGTTGTACTTGTTTAAAACCTAAGAAAGTTTCAATCAATGAAAGAGGTTTATTGTTGGATCAAAGAAATTACAGAAAAATGGTTATACGTGGAGTTGATAAAAAAGAAACAGCTCGATTAATAAAACGAAAGCAGAGAAAAACTGAACATTCCATAAGGGCAGCAAAAAAAAAAACGTTCCACTCAAGAAACCGATTCTGTTCCAGAAATTTATGATGAAGTTTCACTGTGTGAAAATTCAGAAGAAACGTATACAATAACGGAGGGATATCCTACTAACACACTTTCGAGTGAAACACCTTCGGCTTAATTTCTACCGAAAATTTATCTCTGGTAATTGATAAAAACAAAATACACAGAGCTGTATCTAAAGTCTGGAAAGAAGAGATTGGAGGTATTGTTATTAAAAGCATTTACTTCGATGGACGAAAAGACAAGACTTTGATAAATGAGAAAATAGGAGGTCGTTACCATCGCAAAGAAATTTTAGAAGAATACATCTCAATTTTAGCAGAACCTGAATCAATTTATTTGGGCCACACAACGCCAAGTCGCGGCACTGCAAGGGGCATTCTAACTTCGATCATAACTTTTTTTAGAAGATAAAGGTTGGAACTTAGATGACGTGGTTTGCATTGGATGTGACGGAACTGCATTATTCAATTTTTGGAGGAGTATTTAAATAGACCGCTGCAATGGTGTGTTTGTATGCTTCATGCCAATGAGTTACCCTTTCGTCATTTATTCTTGACTTTAGATGGTTGCACTTCGGGACCTAGAGAATATTGTGGAGTTATTGGAAAACAATTACCTACTTGTAATAATAAATCAACGGTGTCTTTTTGTGCGGTGGTGGCTGGTAATTTGCCTGACTTGCCGTAAAATGTGGTCGATCAACTAAGTACGGATCAAAAATTTCTTTATGAGATATGTAAAGCTGTACAAACTGGTTATTGTAGTCCTGAGCTGGCAAACCGTAAACCTGGAAAAATTGCGCACTCGAGATAGCTTACCTTAGCTAATCGTCTACTCAGAGTTGACGTAAGTACCCTTAATACATCAGAAAATTTGCAATTGCTTGTCAATTACGTTGTTAAAGTATACGCTCCGATTTGGTTCCTAATCAAACAAAAACCCTCTTTTAAAGAAGGAGCCAAACATATTTTTCACCTTATTATGTACTTTCGTTTTTTACCCGAAAATATCAAATCAGTTGTGGATTCTGTTATCAAAAGAAATGCTTTTTTCGCTCACCCGAAAATCTACTTGTCAGTATGCTGTTTGATAATAGAGACCACATTCGGGAGCTGGCATTGCAAAAAATAATCAAAGCTAGAGAAACTGAAAGTAGCACTAAATACAGAGTATTTAAACCACCAAAAATTAACTTCTCTGATAGAGATTACACCAAAGTTATTATATGGCACGAGTGTAGGTTTACAGCAACGCCGGTTCTTCGGCATATTTCCAATGAGTACCTTCAAATCATGGCAAAAGATAACAGCTTGGAAATTGATGACTTTCCTTGTCACGCACAAGCTGTAGAAAGATGTGTTAAACTGGTAACAGAGGCCTCTCAATGTGTAACTAACGCTGCTTCTGGCTTTATTAGAACCAGGTTGAAATCACGAGTAGAAATGCCAAATTTTGGCCAAAAAAATATGTTTAAATTTTAAGTTTTTGTCACTTATTATAAGTTTTATTTTCTTGTACATTAATTATAAAACATATTAATAAAATAAATTTGCCTCCTTTTTTTGTTTTTTACTTTACATAGCATAGGTCTTAGGTTTGTTAAAACGTTTTCAAAAGTAGAGCCCTCAAGATGGCATGTAAATCCACTTTTATTACTTTTTCCGTAATCTGTGTAAAATTGCGCAAATTTTGATACCTCTTGCGAAAGTGTAGCTTAAAAAACTATTTTTGTCATTCAAGGACGGGACAGCCTAATGGACAGCTAGCCGGACGGACGGACGGACATCGTTAAATCGACTCTGAGCGGTATACTTTAAGGTGGGTGTTGGACCAATATTTCTGGTCGTTACAAAAATTAGCACAACTCCAATGTACCCTCCCCACTATGGTGGTGTAGTAAATATGCAACATTTAATAACAGTCGTCAAAACTTAATTAGTACGAATTTGGCATTGCAAAGAAAGGTTCTTCCCACAATTTGCATTGGGCGTCACTAGTTTTTAATTTGCATTTAAATAAAGTAAATAACGTAAGGAAAGTACAAACTTTAATTATTACAAAAGCGAAAAAAAGAAAATCTATTGAAAAAAGTGTGCATTTGCGTAGTTTTTGTGAACACCATGGTAAGGGTGCGATAAAATTTCTTGAGCGTCACGCTAATGTTTTTAAAAGTGAATATATTAAATGTAAAAAATTAAAGTTGACAATCATAGTTTACATGGTCAGCTCATTTTTTATTATTTGTGAATTTCAGAAATAAATTGCCTACAAAAAACAAAATAAGCAAATATTTCATGAGCATCACTTTTGATATACATATATTATTTTATAGCTTAAAATGCTTAATTTTGATTTTATTTTTTAATTTTCAAGAGTAAAATAACAAAATTAACGGCGGCTGAAAGAGCACCGAGATATTAAGAGAAAATAAAGCGCATAATGAAGAACAAAAAAATAAAAAAGAATAAAAGATATAATTGTGGTATATTTGAGTTTAATTTTTATTGTTACTGGCTGATTCTGTTTTTGCCACAAAGTTAATTCAAAAGTGGTAAAAATGAAAGAGTATGAAAAACAAAGCCGCTTGTCATTTCATGAAGTTTATACAGATTCAGAATTTGAATGAAAATGTATAAATTATATTAAGTTAAGTTATTGTTTTGCGTCAAATATTTACATAAATATGTGTATAAGTTTCTTCGAGAATTACTTCCTTTTTTTGCAATTTTTGTTAAAGTAATTGTTACAAAACCTCCTCGTTGGAATATGTGGTGTTGCTGACTAGCTCTCACTTCTGGGGTGGTTCACTAAACCCGCACCACACACTTGTTTTGAACAATAAAAAAAATTTTAACACAAAAAGAAAAACTAAAACAAGAAAGAAATGCACAAAAACTATAACACCTTAAATACACCCGACTGAAACAATAAAACTGGGACGGATGTGATACCCAGGATCGTCATTGCCCTTTTTCCCAACCAAATGTCATTTAATTTTCCTGTTCTAAATGACCCCAACATATTTTTGTGTTTACCAACAACTTCCTACTTACTTCTTCATACCATTTCGAACATGATAACTAAAATCCTAGAATTCAAATTTAACACAACATAATTATTTTATTAACTAAATAATACTACATATAAAAACATTAATGTAGCTTAACAAACTCTTATACGACAACAACGGTTTAACGGGCTTAACAATGTTTTTTATTTATTTAAATCTCTTAGTTATCCGTTATATGCTCATATTTTATTAATTTGGATTAATTCAATTGTTTTTCTAATATTACTGAGGATTTTCTGTTTCAATTTATGTTTATATAATCGTTGTTATCTTTTCCTTTACTAAACTATAACTTATTATAATTAAATCAAACACTAACTTAAGTATATCTAACATAAAACAAAAAAAAATTAATAATTTGATATTTATATAAGAATCAGCTTCTATTTTTCAGGTTTCTGAGGCCTAAATTTGCTCATTTAAACTAATTTATTAGCCCTATTACTATCCCTGAAAGAACTCTCTTAAGGATAATTTTTTTGCTGTCACAAATTCTTTTCTATTTATCACTTTATATAACAACCCTTTCTAAAAGTGTGATCCTTTTGCATATAAAATTATACTAACAAAAAAAAAAACTTAAATACATATAATTTTTTTCTTAAAGTAAAATTTTAAATTATGAAACTTATACTACCCTATTGATATTTTTATTATTTGGATTGGCTGATTTTTTAGTATTGGTTTAGGTCTTGGCTGCAGTTAAATTGTGGATGCTATTTTCATTTACTCTAGTGGTCAACAGGTGGCCCTGGTAATCGGTTCTTATGGACCTACACTGCACTATTAGCAATAGACACTTTGTTACCTTGTTTAAGAGTTTTGCCGTTAAAACTCAATTTTCTCAGGAAACAAATTTCTCTTCCCTGGCTTATGGGACATCAGTGGATGGCTCCTCTAGCGTATTTTCGAATAGCTCCTTTTGTTATTTTTGGATGTCGGATTCTACACTTCTTTGCTCCTTTTTATTTTTGTTTGTACTGGATCCCTTTATCTTCACTTTTAATATTTGTTTTATTTTTATATTTACGATCTTTTAAAAGTGTTACTTTTTCTTCGGCGTTTTCTTGAGACTTATTTTTAACCGTCCGTCCATAACAAAAAATCTATCTTTTTTTTATATTTTTACGCTTTCGTTTTAAAATCTTAATTTTAGGAGTTTTTCGAGTCAATTCTTTTTAACCGCCAATAACCAACTGTCTCTCCATCTTTTTTTTAAGCTACCTCTCAACTCAACCTTAAACTATACCTTCACTAGCACAAAAAAAATCAACATAAAAAAACATATAAGGACGCCGCTATACAACCAGGTTCATCGTACCATTAGTGGTAACCTTGAAAATTGTTTTTTCTTTTTTTTTTATCGTACATAATTTAATATGTGAAGCTAGAGTGAATTTTCTAAAGAGAAATTTTTCACTAATTTCGTTGTCCTTGGCTTCGGTAACCCTTTTGTTTGTTGTTGCTACGTTAACTCTATAATTGCACTGCCTTATCATGGATTCCACATGAAAACAATTACAGCTTACATTTACACAACAAAACAATACAACTATGTCATTTATTTATATTCAATACCTATATTTTATAATTTCTTCTCAGCAAAATTCAAAGGACTACACAGGTAAGTACGTCTTTATTTATTATTTATACATAACAATTAACATTTATTTTTTTCTTTCAGATAAAAAAAACAGATGTAAACAACATATAAAAGAAACGCATTTCATTACAAAACAATACACAGGGGCAACCAAAACATTCAAAAGCATACAAACACAAACTAACAATACAGAACCAACACGCCAAAAAAAATTAAAAACAATACTTTTGGTCCCACATGACACGCAACAATATAAAAGAATGTGTACATGTTTAGTTTTGTATGAACATTTTTGTTTTTTTAAGATTTTTTTTTTATTTACTTTTTGTAAAAGAATAAAATTATTTTCGTTAAACTTTAAATTTGGCATTGTTTCTTGTTTACGTGCAACAAAATCTCTTGATCGTCACAAAATATCTTGAGCGTCACACTTTGTTTTTTTTTTTTTTTTCTTAAAACGCTTATAATTGCAGTTTTTTTTATACATTGTTACAAGCCTATTACTTGTTGCATGGTGGAGCATAGCACCACAACCTGCACAGCAAGCTTAATATATTATTATTAGACCCGCAACCCCCATCTAATATATTCCGCGTAAACCTAAAATGAAGAAAAATTTGTTAAATATAATATATATGATACATACTTCTGTTCATTGATATCCTAGACCTGAAAATAAAATAATAAATGTATTTAATAATATACACAAACTTTTTATCGTATCTATTTTTTACTCAATCAAGTTTGTTTATTCGACAATCACAATCTTAAGTCTTATCTAAGCGACCGTTATCGTTCGACATCGTGGGCCAGGGGGTTAGTATTATCTTGTAGTTTTAGTATTGTGAGGAATTTCAATAAATACCTGTTTTTTTATTACAAGGCATTTTGCTCATCGCATCGCGTATTTAAAAATAATTATACAGGCGTATTTGTAGCTTGCGATACTACGTTTAATAGAGCTCTTTTAGGCGTGAGGAATAAATCAGTTTAATTTGTTTTACGTGAGACAATTTGTTCATTATTAATATACATATGTGGTGAGAAAGCACCCTATTGTGATTTTTTTTTAAATTTGTGTTCGGTATTTGTTGGGATGTCCAATATTTCTTTAATTTTGTTTGTATGTCTTCATTTTTTTTATGTAATATTAAGGCTAGTTTTAAGCAAACAAATTATTAATAATTTTTTTTGTAATATAGAGGAAGCAATCAAAAAGAATGTATTGAAGTTGTTTAGGCACGAAACCCCTAAATAACTAAAACTAATTTTTGTGGTACGGTAACCCTGCAACTGCAGCGATACTCGTTACTTTCTCTCTCCCTTTATTCTCATTCTCCACTTATATCAACAGGCAATTGTGGTGGTTGTTTTTTAAACCACACATTCTCCGTAAAACAGTCAAGGCAAGCGCACCTCACAAACAAAACCCAACTTATATTTAGTGCTTAATAATTAAGAAAAGAAAAAGTTTTCAGTGATCTACAAATTTCTATCTAAACCACATATTACCAATAAGTTCTAAATATTATAAAAATTAGCAAAAATAATTTTGCGAACTAATCTAATAAATAAACTAAGCGCCAAAAGAAAAGCAAAATAAATAAAAAAAAAATTGTGATAAGCATAAACCATACAAACTAGTGTTGAATTTATTTCCATATAAACAATTGAAAAATCTGAAAGCTTGGTTAATTCTAGCCAATGGTGATATTTATCTTAACCATTAAACTCAAATAAGTGAAGTTCTTAATATATTTAAACCAGTGAAGACAGTGAAGAGTCTCGAAATTTCTCAAGGGAAAGTGGTCAACCGACGCAATCATTCCGAACGTGGATTTGTGATACCAAAGCCGAAAAAAAGGAACAACAACGACTCCAACTCATCTCGGAATAGAAGAATTGGAACCAGCAACGAGGTCATCATCATCCCTTCCACCCTACACTCACCCTTCATAAACTGTAAGTCAACCCCATTATTATTTACTATCATTTAACCCGTGTACTCATACATTTTGGTCCTTCGAACCGGATTCTGGGTCATCCATAACCCAGAGACTCCCCTCCCTCACCTAACCATTAGGTATTAATTCATACCGGGCCATCCATAACCCGGCATAACTCCCTAAGCAAATATTCATCCAGACACAAAATTTGCAAATTATGGCTTTATAACCAAAATTGTAAACATCTCGTTTTTTTTTCTATGTATTCATATGGCTTAATATTTCCCGGCAAATTATAGCCATTTCCTTTTATCGCGCAAAAATTATATGGTTATAATATTCCCCCAAAAATTATAACTAGTTCGTTTCTTCCCGCGTATCTTATATGGCCTATAATATTCTCCCGCAAATTATAGCCATTTTCCTTTTTTTCGCGAAAAAATTAATGGTTATAATATTCCCCCCAAAAATTATAACTATTTCGTTTCTTCACGCGTATTTATATGGCCTATAATATTCCCCCGCAAATTATAGCCATTTTCCTTTTTTTTTGAAAAATAAAAAAAATATATAGGTATTGTATATTGGTTATAATTTTTCGCGAAAAAATTGTTATATTACCCCCCTTACCATCTCTAACATATTTTGTGTACACTTAGTCTGTCGATCCCGTTACAAATTTGTGTCCCATTGTAAGTATGTATAGTCAATCTTTCAAAAAATAAAAATTGCCGTTTTAACAAAAACAACAACGTGTTGTAAAGTGCACATTTTGTTGTCCCTTATTTGCGCTTATTTATCATACGGTGAATTAACGCTTCAACAAAAAAAAAGGGAACAACAAAACGTTGGCATCTTAATATTTTGTTGTTTACTTGTTGTGCACTTTTATAAAACAAGAGACCTAACGGTAGTCTGAAAAGAAGAATACAAAATACCGCATCCAAACATAGTACATACTTGTTAATGTTGTTGTTGTATTTTCTTATACAGACATATGAAATACCTATTGGCATTTTTTGTAAGTTTCATACCAAACAAACAAAAACCAAATACCATAGTTATTTCATATCAAGGCAGATTTACATACATACATACAAACCCTGCATGTTACTGTTTCTGTATTCTGATGAGATTTTGTGTGTTCTATTTTCATTTGCTCATCTTATATCCCAACGATTCCCTACATTAAACGAGAGACCTAACGGTAGCCTCAAAATAAGAAAAAATACCAACCACAGCATTGAAACATAGTGCATATGTACTTGTTGTTGTTGTATTTTGTCTTATACAGGCATATGAAATACCTATTGGCATTTTTTGTAAGTTTAATACCAAGCAAACAAAAAGCGAATACCAAAAGTTATTTCGTAGCAAGGCAAATTTACACATACACAAACAACACATGCAATTAAATGATTTTTGACTTTGAAGGGTCAAAGTCAGTAATCTGCATACATATTGTTTGTCAACTTCACATTGTCTTCTTTACATCACGTACGTTTCAATTCTCTCCCGTTTTTTTTTGGCAAATCTCTCTTTCTTATTCTCTCTCAATTGTTTTTTTGTCTCTCCTCGATCAACTCGTTGTTTTTTTTATACACATTAAAGATACCAAAAGAAAAAAGGGCACATACATATTATACATATTTATGTACGTATTTTATATAACCTATATATATGAAAGAAAATAACTAGGTCAGTGGGACAACAGCTGATAGGTAAATAAGAATTTATATACTATGTCTTCGAGGGTCGTTACAAAATTATCACGAAAAATAAGAATATTTTAGTAATCAAAATAAAATTAGCTTAAATTATACCCAAGTCGCTTTTTTATGAAGCGCAACTGAAAATTTCTTTAAATTTTCTTTTAAATTTTGCCAAGTCGTTTTTACGAAGCGCAAATGAAAATTTCTTTAAATTTTCTTTTAATTTTACCCAAGTCGCTTTTACGAAGCGCAACTGAAAATTTCTTTAAATTTTCTTTTAAATTTTGCCAAACCGTTTTTTTTATGAAGCGCAACTGAAAATTTCTCTAAATTTTCTTTTTAAATTTTGCCAAGTCGCTTTTTTTTTATGAGGCGCAACTGAAAATTTCTTTAAATTTTCTTTTAAAGTTTGCCAAGTCGCTTTTACGAAGCGCAAATGAAAATTTCTTTAAATTTTCTTTTAATTTTACCCAAGTCGCTTTTTTATGAAGCGCAACTGAAAATTTCTTTAAATTTTCTTTTAATTTTTACCCAAGTCGCCTTCACGAGGCGCCATTGAAAATTTTCTTAAAATTTTCAAAATAATAATTTCGGTTGCCTTCCCGAGGCACCATTGAAAATTTTCTTAAAATTTTCAAAATAATAAGCTCGGTTGCCTTCACGAGGCGCCATTGAAAATTTTCTTCAAATTTTCAAAATAATAATCTCGGTTGCCTTCACGAGGCGCCATTGAAAATTTTCTTCAAATTTTCAAAATAATAATCTCGGTTGCCTTCACGAGGCGCCATTGAAAATTTTCTTAAAATTTTCAAAATAATAATCTCGGTTGCCTTCACGAGGCGCCATTGAAAATTTTCTTCAAATTTTCAAAATAATAATCTCGGTTGCCTTCCCGAGGCGCCATTGAAAATTTTCTTCAAATTTTTCAAAATAATAATCTCGGTTGCCTTCACGAGGCGCCATTGAAAATTTTCTTCAAATTTTCAAAATAATAATCTCGGTTGCCTTCACGAGGCGCCATTGAAAATTTTCTTCAAATTTTCAAAATAATAATCTCGGTTGCCTTCACGAGGCGCCATTGAAAATTTTCTTCAAATTTTCAAAATAATAATCTCGGTTGCCTTCACGAGGCGCCATTGAAAATTTTCTTCAAATTTTCAAAATAATAATCTCGGTTGCCTTCACGAGGCGCCATTGAAAATTTTCTTCAAATTTTCAAAATAATAATCTCGGTTGCCTTTACGAGGCGCCATTGAAAATTTTCGTCAAAATTTTCAAAATAATAATTTCGGTTGTCTTCACGAGGCGCCATTGAAAATTTTCTTCAAATTTTCAAAATAATAATCTCGGTTGCCTTCACGAGGCGCCATTGAAAATTTTCAAAGTAATAATCTCGGTTGCCTTCACGAGGCACCATTGAAAATTTTCGTCAAAATTTTCAAAATAATAATTTCGGTTGCCTTCACGAGGCGCCATTGAAAATTTTCTTCAAATTTTCAAAATAATAATCTCGGTTGCCTTCCCGAGGCGCCATTGAAAATTTTCTTCAAATTTTTCAAAATAATAATCTCGGTTGCCTTCACGAGGCGCCATTGAAAATTTTCTTCAAATTTTCAAAATAATAATCTCGGTTGCCTTCACGAGGCGCCATTGAAAATTTTCTTCAAATTTTCAAAATAATAATCTCGGTTGCCTTCACGAGGCGCCATTGAAAATTTTCTTCAAATTTTCAAAATAATAATCTCGGTTGCCTTCACGAGGCGCCATTGAAAATTTTCTTCAAATTTTCAAAATAATAATCTCGGTTGCCTTCACGAGGCGCCATTGAAAATTTTCTTCAAATTTTCAAAATAATAATCTCAGTTGCCTTCACGAGGCGCTATTGAAAATTTTCTTCAAATTTTCAAAATAATAATCTCGGTTGCCTTCACGAGGCGCCATTGAAAATTTTCGTCAAAATTTTCCAAACATAAAATATTTTCATTAAAATTGTTCCAAAAAATAAAACATTGGTAACTTTTACGAAGTAACCTTGAAAATTTCTTTAAAAAATCCCCATTATCGATACACACCTTAACCATGTCTGCTATAAAAAACTTAATTCGTTATTCGGATCAAGTGGTCGAATTTCAAAGCTACTTTGATGGGCTCGCGGTAGAATCGCACTCGCGACACACTTTGAAGACACAAGAGAAACAGATCCAAATCCATTGGTCCAGATTTGAGTCATCTTACGAAACCGTTCTGGAACAATACGATTCTATCAAAGATGAACTCGACTACGATACCCTCAAAGGACGTTACTACGCCACTTTTGGCGCATATACCGCTGTCGTCGCGAGAATTCACGAGCTCAACGAAGATCTTCAAGCCAAGGCTAAATTGGTTTCTCCCTCCACCGACACATCAGTCGATCTAACCCCTCACATTTCATTGCCCCCTTGCGATACCGAAATTTTTCATGGAGATTATCAATCTTGGCCCACCTTCCGTGATATGTTCACAGCTCTATACCGCAACAATAAACGTCTATCACCGGTCGAAAAAATGTGTCATTTGGTAAAAAAGACGCAGGGTGAAGCGCGCGAACTTTTGAAGACTTGCCCTATGACAAACGATGGGTTTAACATGGCTTGGCAAAATTTGGTTAATCGATACGAAAATAAGCGCATATTAGTAAATGCCCAGTTAAAGTTGCTGTTCAATCTACAACCAATCGTGAAGGAGACGAGTGCTGATCTGCGACAGCTACAGCGTGCCATCAACGACTGTATCACGAATCTGCGTTTGCTACAGATAGAAGCCGACAATTGGGATGTCATTTTCGTGTATATTTGCTCCACCTGTCTGCCCGAAACCACACTAAGTTTATGGGAACAGTCTTTACCGCGCTCTACTGACTTGCCAACGTGGAAAGCACTGGATGAATTCTTGTCCTCGAGATTCCAGACTCTAGACTCGGTCGCAGATATTCGGTCGACATTTATAAGCTCACATTCCCCAAAACCTTCTCAATCGGCAAAATCTCATAAATCAAACCACTCATTAGGATCCAAGATTAACAGCTACCAGACTAATGTCTCCAATGACAAGCTTGGCAAGTGCGATTTGTGTACCCAATATCACCCCCTTAGATTTTGCTCAATTTTTCTACAGATGTCAATTGAAGAACGCTATACCGAGGTGAAGAAGCAAAATAGGTGTACTAATTGTCTAGGAACTCATGGAGCTAAAACATGCCCAAGCAAATTTGTTTGCAAGACATGCAAAGGGAAACATCACACGTTGCTTCATCGTAATGAACAAAGGCAAGCCAATACGACTCCGGTGACAAATACCCCAGTCAATAATACTAATACCCCACCTCGTGATTTAGATTTTACCCCCTCCACATCGGCACAAGCAGCAAGTAGAACGCTGCAATCTTTTTCCACTCAACTCGAGCCCACCACACAATCGGTCATTCTCGGTACAGCGTTAGTTGACATTTATAATAATGACCTCAAATGCACTGTTCGCGCCCTAATCGACTCCGCCTCAGAATCCTCTTTTATCTCTAAGAGATTACAAAGGCACCTTGGCCTACCTACTCGGCGATCTACAGCCCAAGTTCACGGTTTAAGTGACACAGTGACCGCCACCTCAACCCAAAGCTGTCACGTAAGAATTGGGTCCCCAGTTGACAAGTCATTTGACATTTTTTCGGATGTCTTAGTCATAAATAGGCTTACTGGCCATCTCCCGTATTACCCATCATCTGCGTTACAAAATGACAATTTTTCACAACTACAATTGGCTGATCCTTATCGCCACAATTGCTCTGAAGTTGAATTACTTCTCGGCGCAGATGTATATCCAAAAATAATTCAAGACGGTCTACAAAGAGACACACAGCAATCGCTGCTAGCCCAAAAAACAGTTTTCGGCTGGATTATTACTGGGAAGGTGCCAGCAAGCCCTTGTAAGAAGGCAGTGTTATCATTTTATAACACAATAGAGTTGAACAGTCAACTTCAGCGGTTTTGGGAATTAGAGGACATACCGAGAAGAAAAACGCCCTCCCCGGAGGACACATACTGCGAAAATTTGTATACATCTACTACGTTGCGTAATAAAGAAGGTCGATATGTAGTTTCACTCCCCTTTAGAAAAGATTACCCCGAAAAAATAAATATGGGCCCCTCTCGAAAAATTGCTTTCTCCCAGTTTCTACGAAACGAGGCGAGATTAATCAAAAACCCGGAAATGAAAATTGATTATGATAAAGTAATCACAGAGTATTCTACTCTAGGTCAAATGACCAAAGTAACCCCTATAAATGGTGATAGCGGCAACTACTATTTGCCCCACCATGCTGTCTTAAAACCCGACAGCACAACAACCAAATTGCGCGTGGTATTTAATGCCTCAAGCCCCTCATCCAACGGCATAAGCCTTAATGATCTGCTTCACCCTGGTCCAATACTGCAAGCAGATTTAATGATCTTAATTTTAAGATGGAGATTTTTCCGCTATGTTTTCAATGCGGACATTGAGAAAATGTATCGCCAAATCTTGGTGCACCCCAAACAAACCCCTTTCCAACGAATTTTGCATCGAAATTCTCCGAACGAATTAATTCAGGACTTTGAGCTGAACACTGTTACCTTCGGTGTAAATTGTGCCCCCTATTTAGCAATTAGGACATTGTTGGAACTGGCCAAAGAAAATGAAACCGCTTACCCGAAAGTTGCCGAAATTTTGCGCGACTATATGTATGTCGACGATGTTCTTTCAGGAGCCCATACAATATCGGCAGCAGTCAGATATCGTGATGAACTTATAAAGGTTCTGGAAACAGCGGGTTTTTCCCTACGGAAATGGACTTCCAACAATGAAAGGTTATTGCAAGGTCTGCCGCCAACACACTTGCTGGGTGAAGAATTTCTACAACTGTCGGAATCCAGTGTCACAAAGACTCTAGGGCTCAGGTGGAATGCAGGCAATGACCATTTCTATTTTAAACTCAAAGCTAACCCGAATCGTGAATTAACCACAAAGAGATGTGTACTTTCGGAGATTGCCAAGTTATTCGATCCCGCAGGATGGCTATCTCCCAAGATTATCGTTGCCAAAATGATAATGCAACAAATCTGGAAAGACGGTACTGATTGGGACGAGGATTTGAACCCCCTTACGATGAATAAATGGCGCGAATTTCTCGACGATTACGTCAGAATTGAAGAAGTGAAAATTCCCCGGTTTATTGATTTCGACCCAGCATATAAAATTGAATTACACGGTTTCTGTGATGCCTCGGAAAAAGCGTATGCAGCCGCCATTTATCTGCGTTCTGAGAATAAGGGATTTGTAAGTAGTCATCTCTTAGCGGCAAAATCGAAAGTTGCCCCCGTCAAATTTATCTCCCTACCTCGTAAAGAACTTTGCGGAGCAGAATTGCTTGCCAATATGGTAGATTCTATTCTAGCTCAAATAACTCTCAAGGACTATAAACTCTACCTTTGGACGGATTCCACCATCGTACTGGCCTGGCTGCGAAAACCTGCTCACAAATGGAAAACTTTCGTCGAAAACAGAATTTCATCTATAATCGAAAAGGTAGGAAAAGACTCGTGGTCTCATGTCGAATCAAAAAGTAACCCCGCCGACTTGGCGTCCCGTGGTACTACTATCCATGAGTTGGCATCGAATGAATTATGGTGGTATGGGCCCGCGTGGCTTAGGAGTCCCCATTCAAACTGGCCATCAAGCAAACAAGAATTTGATACCGAAGAAGAAGCCAAACCAATCCGCGCGCTCACTACTTCAATACAACAAAAGGACATTCTAGAAAACTTCTCAAACCTACCTCGTGCATTAAGAGTCACAGCGTACATTTTCCGTTTTTATACCCGAATAAAAGCCCATATGACAGTAGACAAGATCCGTGGAAAAGAACTATCGCCCAAAGAAATAGTCTTCGCCAAAAACCGTTTAATCATAGCATGTCAGAAATCTCATTTTTGTGAAGAATACTCCCAGTTATCTATGCAAAGGCAATTGTCCCGAAAAAGCTCTCTTTTAGCTCTTAACCCCTTTCTAGATTCCAACGGAACCATGAGAATCAATGGTCGTCTAGCTGACTCCCCTACTCTAAGTTATGACGAACGTTACCCCATTTTACTGCCTTATTATGCACGCTTTACGAGATTATTTCTCAAGTACTTGCACCAATATTCCCTACATGGTCAAAATGCGCTTTTATGCCGTTTGACTAGATTACGTATTATGTCCCCAAACTCAAGACTCTCATAAAAACAACCTTATCTCAATGCGTAACATGCGTCAAACATAAACGCCAAATCAGTCAACAAATAATGGCTGCATTACCCGCCGAGCGTTCAACTTTAACGCGCGCCTTTTTCTCCACAGGCGTCGATTTTGCGGGACCTTTTGACATAAAATCCTATGTTGGTCGTGGCTGCAAAGTGACTAAAGGATACGTGCTGGTTTTTGTCTGTTTTTCAACCAAAGCGATCCATCTGGAAGCTACCGGTGATATATCGACACAAGCATTTCTAGCCGCCTTTGCCCGTTTCTTTTCGCGACGAGGGACACCATACGCCATATATTCTGATAATGGCACTGCCTTTGTAGGTGCAGCTAATATCTTAAAAGGCGACAAACAACATTTCTTTTCTATGGTAAACAAAGGTCTTCTCTTCCAGGATGCTTTTACTCCAGTGAAATGGCATTTTATCCCTCCTGGCGCCCCTCATATGGGTGGCCTCTGGGAAGCTGGCGTAAAAAGCTTCAAATCCCACTTCAAAAAGATTTGTCATAGCCAAAGTTTCACGTACGAAGAATTCAGCACCATGTTGACCAGGATTGAAGCGTGTCTAAACTCCAGACCCTTGAGTCCCATGAGTGAAAACGCAAACGACCTATGCGCTCTGACGCCCGGTCATTTCCTCATCGGAACTCCACTTTTATCCCCCCCAGAGCCTGATTTATCAAGCCATTTCATCAGCTATGTCAACCGTTGGCAGAAGCTCAAAGTACTACACCATCACTTAGCCCGTAGATGGAAAGAAGAATATTTATCAGAACTCCATAAAAGAAATAAGTGGAAGTACCCCCAACGAGACTTCGATATTGGCGATCTTGTAGTTGTCAAACAAGATAATTTACCCCCTAATCAATGGCGTCTCGGACGCATTGAAAAAATCTTCATTGGCTCCGATCAGCGAGTCAGAGTAGCTGAAATACGAACAGCTAGTGGTGTCGTAACGCGACCCATTGTAAAATTGGTTTTACTCCCCACGACGTCGTAACCATTAATTCTCCCCTTTTTTTCCTCCTTACAGCTAAGATGCCCTCCCATAGTCCAGTCTCCACCATTGAAAAGAGGAACCCAATGGCGAGATCGCCGACAAACAAAACCCCGGATTGTCGTCTGTGCCGCAAAGGGCACCCGCTCCGAAAATGCCCGAAATTCCTGAGTATGGCTGTATCCGCCAGGAAGGAAATCGTCCAACAACACCGGTACTGCCGAAACTGCCTAGCACATTCCCATCGCACGGATAAATGCCACAGTGAAGCCCGTTGTCGTAACTGCAACGGCCAGCACCATACTCTACTGCATCACACCGAAATCGTTCGGGAAAATGACTATTTGAGTCGGGCAGCCGCAACCTCCGTTGTTCCCACAGTCATCATAAGGATGCAACTAAAATATGAATGGCACAACGTTCGAGGCCTACTAAATGCCTGTGCCCCCACGAGCTCCATAGCGGCGTTCATCGTAGAACGGTTCAACGTGCCGTTCGAACGATTTGATGCAGATAAATGGTGCCAAATCACGTGTAGGACCCGTTTTGAAGGAGAAGGCGGTACCTTCAAGTTAAAGGCCATAGTGTCAGACGACCTACCTCAAGAACTCCCGAAGAAGACGCTAGAAAGAAAAGTGACCGATGCTTATTGCCACCTGAAGTTGGCCGACCCGGACTTCTTTGACTGTCGAACCATCAATTTTATCCTAGGAGCCGACATCTATCCGCAACTCATCCGAAGCGGCATCCAGGCGGCAACAGAAGGAAAACCTTTAGCACAAGATACATCCCTAGGTTTTGTCATAATCGGCAAATTTGACGTCTAAAAAAAACTACAATATTATTATACATTTCATTATATTATCTTATTTACTCCAATTATATTGAATACTACACATGTATTAGTATACTTACCTCTGTATACTTATATTATTGAACTTATATACCCACCTTTGTAATTAATATTCTTATACATTATACGCTATTATACATTATAATTACCTTCTTCCCCCCAAAATTAAAATATTTGTATACTTACCTATTTACTATATAAAACTTGAATTATATTATACTTATCTATTTACTATATAAAACTCGAATTATATATTATACTTACCTATTTACTATATAAAACTTGAATTATATATTATACTTACCTATTTACTTAAAAATTGAATTGTTAATATCATCACTTCATTTACCTAAAATTTAATTAGAAATAACTTACCTTATGTATACCAAAAATTGAATTATAATTACATTATAATTACTTACCCCTTGTTGAATTGTATTTACTTTTACCCTTTAACCAAATTGAATTACCTTATATTTATCATTTTTGAAGTCATAACACTGAATCTATAATCTCACCTCTCTTTACAATGTTAATTATTGAATTATATTATTATAATTACCCCTGTTTTACGTTATTTATTATATTGAATTTATAATATATTGAACCCCTTTTTGAATTTAAATTATATTGACCGACCCCCTTTTTGAATTATAGTTATAACATTTAAAATCATAATAATTACCTATGTATACCATAATGTAAACACCCCAATTGCATGTCTGGTTTCGAGATAGGGGACCCTGAACATCCACCAACTTTGTTATCTCGGTTATAACAAGGGGGGCGGGATGTTTAGGCACGAAACCCCTAAATAACTAAAACTAATTTTTGTGGTACGGTAACCCTGCAACTGCAGCGATACTCGTTACTTTCTCTCTCCCTTTATTTTCATTCTCCACTTATATCAACAGGCAATTGTGGTGGTTGTTTTTTAAACCACACATTCTCCGTAAAACAGTCAAGGCAAGCGCACCTCACAAACAAAACCCAACTTATATTTAGTGCTTAATAATTAAGAAAAGAAAAAGTTTTCAGTGATCTACAAATTTCTATCTAAACCACATATTACCAATAAGTTCTAAATATTATAAAAATTAGCAAAAATAATTTTGCGAACTAATCTAATAAATAAACTAAGCGCCAAAAGAAAAGCAAAATAAATAAAAAAAAAATTGTGATAAGCATAAACCATACAAACTAGTGTTGAATTTATTTCCATATAAACAATTGAAAAATCTGAAAGCTTGGTTAATTCTAGCCAATGGTGATATTTATCTTAACCATTAAACTCAAATAAGTGAAGTTCTTAATATATTTAAACCAGTGAAGACAGTGAAGAGTCTCGAAATTTCTCAAGGGAAAGTGGTCAACCGACGCAATCATTCCGAACGTGGATTTGTGATACCAAAGCCGAAAAAAAGGAACAACAACGACTCCAACTCATCTCGGAATAGAAGAATTGGAACCAGCAACGAGGTCATCATCATCCCTTCCACCCTACACTCACCCTTCATAAACTGTAAGTCAACCCCATTATTATTTACTATCATTTAACCCGTGTACTCATACATTTTGGTCCTTCGAACCGGATTCTGGGTCATCCATAACCCAGAGACTCCCCTCCCTCACCTAACCATTAGGTATTAATTCATACCGGGCCATCCATAACCCGGCATAACTCCCTAAGCAAATATTCATCCAGACACAAAATTTGCAAATTATGGCTTTATAACCAAAATTGTAAACATCTCGTTTTTTTTTCTATGTATTCATATGGCTTAATATTTCCCGGCAAATTATAGCCATTTCCTTTTATCGCGCAAAAATTATATGGTTATAATATTCCCCCAAAAATTATAACTAGTTCGTTTCTTCCCGCGTATCTTATATGGCCTATAATATTCTCCCGCAAATTATAGCCATTTTCCTTTTTTTCGCGAAAAAATTAATGGTTATAATATTCCCCCCAAAAATTATAACTATTTCGTTTCTTCACGCGTATTTATATGGCCTATAATATTCCCCCGCAAATTATAGCCATTTTCCTTTTTTTTTTAAAAATAAAAAAAATATATAGGTATTGTATATTGGTTATAATTTTTCGCGAAAAAATTGTTATATTACCCCCCTTACCATCTCTAACATATTTTGTGTACACTTAGTCTGTCGATCCCGTTACAAATTTGTGTCCCATTGTAAGTATGTATAGTCAATCTTTCAAAAAATAAAAATTGCCGTTTTAACAAAAACAACAACGTGTTGTAAAGTGCACATTTTGTTGTCCCTTATTTGCGCTTATTTATCATACGGTGAATTAACGCTTCAACAAAAAAAAGGGAACAACAAAACGTTGGCATCTTAATATTTTGTTGTTTACTTGTTGTGCACTTTTATAAAACAAGAGACCTAACGGTAGTCTGAAAAGAAGAATACAAAATACCGCATCCAAACATAGTACATACTTGTTAATGTTGTTGTTGTATTTTCTTATACAGACATATGAAATACCTATTGGCATTTTTTGTAAGTTTCATACCAAACAAACAAAAACCAAATACCATAGTTATTTCATATCAAGGCAGATTTACATACATACATACAAACCCTGCATGTTACTGTTTCTGTATTCTGATGAGATTTTGTGTGTTCTATTTTCATTTGCTCATCTTATATCCCAACGATTCCCTACATTAAACGAGAGACCTAACGGTAGCCTCAAAATAAGAAAAAATACCAACCACAGCATTGAAACATAGTGCATATGTACTTGTTGTTGTTGTATTTTGTCTTATACAGGCATATGAAATACCTATTGGCATTTTTTGTAAGTTTAATACCAAGCAAACAAAAAGCGAATACCAAAAGTTATTTCGTAGCAAGGCAAATTTACACATACACAAACAACACATGCAATTAAATGATTTTTGACTTTGAAGGGTCAAAGTCAGTAATCTGCATACATATTGTTTGTCAACTTCACATTGTCTTCTTTACATCACGTACGTTTCAATTCTCTCCCGTTTTTTTTTGGCAAATCTCTCTTTCTTATTCTCTCTCAATTGTTTTTTTGTCTCTCCTCGATCAACTCGTTGTTTTTTTTATACACATTAAAGATACCAAAAGAAAAAAGGGCACATACATATTATACATATTTATGTACGTATTTTATATAACCTATATATATGAAAGAAAATAACTAGGTCAGTGGGACAACAGCTGATAGGTAAATAAGAATTTATATACTATGTCTTCGAGGGTCGTTACAAAATTATCACGAAAAATAAGAATATTTTAGTAATCAAAATAAAATTAGCTTAAATTATACCCAAGTCGCTTTTTTATGAAGCGCAACTGAAAATTTCTTTAAATTTTCTTTTAAATTTTGCCAAGTCGTTTTTACGAAGCGCAAATGAAAATTTCTTTAAATTTTCTTTTAATTTTACCCAAGTCGCTTTTACGAAGCGCAACTGAAAATTTCTTTAAATTTTCTTTTAAATTTTGCCAAACCGTTTTTTTTATGAAGCGCAACTGAAAATTTCTCTAAATTTTCTTTTTAAATTTTGCCAAGTCGCTTTTTTTTTATGAGGCGCAACTGAAAATTTCTTTAAATTTTCTTTTAAAGTTTGCCAAGTCGCTTTTACGAAGCGCAAATGAAAATTTCTTTAAATTTTCTTTTAATTTTACCCAAGTCGCTTTTTTATGAAGCGCAACTGAAAATTTCTTTAAATTTTCTTTTAATTTTTACCCAAGTCGCCTTCACGAGGCGCCATTGAAAATTTTCTTAAAATTTTCAAAATAATAATTTCGGTTGCCTTCCCGAGGCACCATTGAAAATTTTCTTAAAATTTTCAAAATAATAAGCTCGGTTGCCTTCACGAGGCGCCATTGAAAATTTTCTTCAAATTTTCAAAATAATAATCTCGGTTGCCTTCACGAGGCGCCATTGAAAATTTTCTTCAAATTTTCAAAATAATAATCTCGGTTGCCTTCACGAGGCGCCATTGAAAATTTTCTTAAAATTTTCAAAATAATAATCTCGGTTGCCTTCACGAGGCGCCATTGAAAATTTTCTTCAAATTTTCAAAATAATAATCTCGGTTGCCTTCCCGAGGCGCCATTGAAAATTTTCTTCAAATTTTTCAAAATAATAATCTCGGTTGCCTTCACGAGGCGCCATTGAAAATTTTCTTCAAATTTTCAAAATAATAATCTCGGTTGCCTTCACGAGGCGCCATTGAAAATTTTCTTCAAATTTTCAAAATAATAATCTCGGTTGCCTTCACGAGGCGCCATTGAAAATTTTCTTCAAATTTTCAAAATAATAATCTCGGTTGCCTTCACGAGGCGCCATTGAAAATTTTCTTAAAATTTTCAAAATAATAATCTCGGTTGCCTTCACGAGGCGCCATTGAAAATTTTCTTCAAATTTTCAAAATAATAATCTCGGTTGCCTTTACGAGGCGCCATTGAAAATTTTCGTCAAAATTTTCAAAATAATAATTTCGGTTGTCTTCACGAGGCGCCATTGAAAATTTTCTTCAAATTTTCAAAATAATAATCTCGGTTGCCTTCACGAGGCGCCATTGAAAATTTTCTTAAAATTTTCAAAGTAATAATCTCGGTTGCCTTCACGAGGCACCATTGAAAATTTTCGTCAAAATTTTCAAAATAATAATTTCGGTTGCCTTCACGAGGCGCCATTGAAAATTTTCTTCAAATTTTCAAAATAATAATCTCGGTTGCCTTCCCGAGGCGCCATTGAAAATTTTCTTCAAATTTTTCAAAATAATAATCTCGGTTGCCTTCACGAGGCGCCATTGAAAATTTTCTTCAAATTTTCAAAATAATAATCTCGGTTGCCTTCACGAGGCGCCATTGAAAATTTTCTTCAAATTTTCAAAATAATAATCTCGGTTGCCTTCACGAGGCGCCATTGAAAATTTTCTTCAAATTTTCAAAATAATAATCTCGGTTGCCTTCACGAGGCGCCATTGAAAATTTTCTTCAAATTTTCAAAATAATAATCTCGGTTGCCTTCACGAGGCGCCATTGAAAATTTTCTTCAAATTTTCAAAATAATAATCTCAGTTGCCTTCACGAGGCGCTATTGAAAATTTTCTTCAAATTTTCAAAATAATAATCTCGGTTGCCTTCACGAGGCGCCATTGAAAATTTTCGTCAAAATTTTCCAAACATAAAATATTTTCATTAAAATTGTTCCAAAAAATAAAACATTGGTAACTTTTACGAAGTAACCTTGAAAATTTCTTTAAAAAATCCCCATTATCGATACACACCTTAACCATGTCTGCTATAAAAAACTTAATTCGTTATTCGGATCAAGTGGTCGAATTTCAAAGCTACTTTGATGGGCTCGCGGTAGAATCGCACTCGCGACACACTTTGAAGACACAAGAGAAACAGATCCAAATCCATTGGTCCAGATTTGAGTCATCTTACGAAACCGTTCTGGAACAATACGATTCTATCAAAGATGAACTCGACTACGATACCCTCAAAGGACGTTACTACGCCACTTTTGGCGCATATACCGCTGTCGTCGCGAGAATTCACGAGCTCAACGAAGATCTTCAAGCCAAGGCTAAATTGGTTTCTCCCTCCACCGACACATCAGTCGATCTAACCCCTCACATTTCATTGCCCCCTTGCGATACCGAAATTTTTCATGGAGATTATCAATCTTGGCCCACCTTCCGTGATATGTTCACAGCTCTATACCGCAACAATAAACGTCTATCACCGGTCGAAAAAATGTGTCATTTGGTAAAAAAGACGCAGGGTGAAGCGCGCGAACTTTTGAAGACTTGCCCTATGACAAACGATGGGTTTAACATGGCTTGGCAAAATTTGGTTAATCGATACGAAAATAAGCGCATATTAGTAAATGCCCAGTTAAAGTTGCTGTTCAATCTACAACCAATCGTGAAGGAGACGAGTGCTGATCTGCGACAGCTACAGCGTGCCATCAACGACTGTATCACGAATCTGCGTTTGCTACAGATAGAAGCCGACAATTGGGATGTCATTTTCGTGTATATTTGCTCCACCTGTCTGCCCGAAACCACACTAAGTTTATGGGAACAGTCTTTACCGCGCTCTACTGACTTGCCAACGTGGAAAGCACTGGATGAATTCTTGTCCTCGAGATTCCAGACTCTAGACTCGGTCGCAGATATTCGGTCGACATTTATAAGCTCACATTCCCCAAAACCTTCTCAATCGGCAAAATCTCATAAATCAAACCACTCATTAGGATCCAAGATTAACAGCTACCAGACTAATGTCTCCAATGACAAGCTTGGCAAGTGCGATTTGTGTACCCAATATCACCCCCTTAGATTTTGCTCAATTTTTCTACAGATGTCAATTGCAGAACGCTATACCGAGGTGAAGAAGCAAAATAGGTGTACTAATTGTCTAGGAACTCATGGAGCTAAAACATGCCCAAGCAAATTTGTTTGCAAGACATGCAAAGGGAAACATCACACGTTGCTTCATCGTAATGAACAAAGGCAAGCCAATACGACTCCGGTGACAAATACCGCAGTCAATAATACTAATACCCCACCTCGTGATTTAGATTTTACCCCCTCCACATCGGCACAAGCAGCAAGTAGAACGCTGCAATCTTTTTCCACTCAACTCGAGCCCACCACACAATCGGTCATTCTCGGTACAGCGTTAGTTGACATTTATAATAATGACCTCAAATGCACTGTTCGCGCCCTAATCGACTCCGCCTCAGAATCCTCTTTTATCTCTAAGAGATTACAAAGGCACCTTGGCCTACCTACTCGGCGATCTACAGCCCAAGTTCACGGTTTAAGTGACACAGTGACCGCCACCTCAACCCAAAGCTGTCACGTAAGAATTGGGTCCCCAGTTGACAAGTCATTTGACATTTTTTCGGATGTCTTAGTCATAAATAGGCTTACTGGCCATCTCCCGTATTACCCATCATCTGCGTTACAAAATGACAATTTTTCACAACTACAATTGGCTGATCCTTATCGCCACAATTGCTCTGAAGTTGAATTACTTCTCGGCGCAGATGTATATCCAAAAATAATTCAAGACGGTCTACAAAGAGACACACAGCAATCGCTGCTAGCCCAAAAAACAGTTTTCGGCTGGATTATTACTGGGAAGGTGCCAGCAAGCCCTTGTAAGAAGGCAGTGTTATCATTTTATAACACAATAGAGTTGAACAGTCAACTTCAGCGGTTTTGGGAATTAGAGGACATACCGAGAAGAAAAACGCCCTCCCCGGAGGACACATACTGCGAAAATTTGTATACATCTACTACGTTGCGTAATAAAGAAGGTCGATATGTAGTTTCACTCCCCTTTAGAAAAGATTACCCCGAAAAAATAAATATGGGCCCCTCTCGAAAAATTGCTTTCTCCCAGTTTCTACGAAACGAGGCGAGATTAATCAAAAACCCGGAAATGAAAATTGATTATGATAAAGTAATCACAGAGTATTCTACTCTAGGTCAAATGACCAAAGTAACCCCTATAAATGGTGATAGCGGCAACTACTATTTGCCCCACCATGCTGTCTTAAAACCCGACAGCACAACAACCAAATTGCGCGTGGTATTTAATGCCTCAAGCCCCTCATCCAACGGCATAAGCCTTAATGATCTGCTTCACCCTGGTCCAATACTGCAAGCAGATTTAATGATCTTAATTTTAAGATGGAGATTTTTCCGCTATGTTTTCAATGCGGACATTGAGAAAATGTATCGCCAAATCTTGGTGCACCCCAAACAAACCCCTTTCCAACGAATTTTGCATCGAAATTCTCCGAACGAATTAATTCAGGACTTTGAGCTGAACACTGTTACCTTCGGTGTAAATTGTGCCCCCTATTTAGCAATTAGGACATTGTTGGAACTGGCCAAAGAAAATGAAACCGCTTACCCGAAAGTTGCCGAAATTTTGCGCGACTATATGTATGTCGACGATGTTCTTTCAGGAGCCCATACAATATCGGCAGCAGTCAGATATCGTGATGAACTTATAAAGGTTCTGGAAACAGCGGGTTTTTCCCTACGGAAATGGACTTCCAACAATGAAAGGTTATTGCAAGGTCTGCCGCCAACACACTTGCTGGGTGAAGAATTTCTACAACTGTCGGAATCCAGTGTCACAAAGACTCTAGGGCTCAGGTGGAATGCAGGCAATGACCATTTCTATTTTAAACTCAAAGCTAACCCGAATCGTGAATTAACCACAAAGAGATGTGTACTTTCGGAGATTGCCAAGTTATTCGATCCCGCAGGATGGCTATCTCCCAAGATTATCGTTGCCAAAATGATAATGCAACAAATCTGGAAAGACGGTACTGATTGGGACGAGGATTTGAACCCCCTTACGATGAATAAATGGCGCGAATTTCTCGACGATTACGTCAGAATTGAAGAAGTGAAAATTCCCCGGTTTATTGATTTCGACCCAGCATATAAAATTGAATTACACGGTTTCTGTGATGCCTCGGAAAAAGCGTATGCAGCCGCCATTTATCTGCGTTCTGAGAATAAGGGATTTGTAAGTAGTCATCTCTTAGCGGCAAAATCGAAAGTTGCCCCCGTCAAATTTATCTCCCTACCTCGTAAAGAACTTTGCGGAGCAGAATTGCTTGCCAATATGGTAGATTCTATTCTAGCTCAAATAACTCTCAAGGACTATAAACTCTACCTTTGGACGGATTCCACCATCGTACTGGCCTGGCTGCGAAAACCTGCTCACAAATGGAAAACTTTCGTCGAAAACAGAATTTCATCTATAATCGAAAAGGTAGGAAAAGACTCGTGGTCTCATGTCGAATCAAAAAGTAACCCCGCCGACTTGGCGTCCCGTGGTACTACTATCCATGAGTTGGCATCGAATGAATTATGGTGGTATGGGCCCGCGTGGCTTAGGAGTCCCCATTCAAACTGGCCATCAAGCAAACAAGAATTTGATACCGAAGAAGAAGCCAAACCAATCCGCGCGCTCACTACTTCAATACAACAAAAGGACATTCTAGAAAACTTCTCAAACCTACCTCGTGCATTAAGAGTCACAGCGTACATTTTCCGTTTTTATACCCGAATAAAAGCCCATATGACAGTAGACAAGATCCGTGGAAAAGAACTATCGCCCAAAGAAATAGTCTTCGCCAAAAACCGTTTAATCATAGCATGTCAGAAATCTCATTTTTGTGAAGAATACTCCCAGTTATCTATGCAAAGGCAATTGTCCCGAAAAAGCTCTCTTTTAGCTCTTAACCCCTTTCTAGATTCCAACGGAACCATGAGAATCAATGGTCGTCTAGCTGACTCCCCTACTCTAAGTTATGACGAACGTTACCCCATTTTACTGCCTTATTATGCACGCTTTACGAGATTATTTCTCAAGTACTTGCACCAATATTCCCTACATGGTCAAAATGCGCTTTTATGCCGTTTGACTAGATTACGTTATTATGTCCCCAAACTCAAGACTCTCATAAAAACAACCTTATCTCAATGCGTAACATGCGTCAAACATAAACGCCAAATCAGTCAACAAATAATGGCTGCGTTACCCGCCGAGCGTTCAACTTTAACGCGCGCCTTTTTCTCCACAGGCGTCGATTTTGCGGGACCTTTTGACATAAAATCCTATGTTGGTCGTGGCTGCAAAGTGACTAAAGGATACGTGCTGGTTTTTGTCTGTTTTTCAACCAAAGCGATCCATCTGGAAGCTACCGGTGATATATCCACACAAGCATTTCTAGCCGCCTTTGCCCGTTTCTTTTCGCGACGAGGGACACCATACGCCATATATTCTGATAATGGCACTGCCTTTGTAGGTGCAGCTAATATCTTAAAAGGCGACAAACAACATTTCTTTTCTATGGTAAACAAAGGTCTTCTCTTCCAGGATGCTTTTACTCCAGTGAAATGGCATTTTATCCCTCCTGGCGCCCCTCATATGGGTGGCCTCTGGGAAGCTGGCGTAAAAAGCTTCAAATCCCACTTCAAAAAGATTTGTCATAGCCAAAGTTTCACGTACGAAGAATTCAGCACCATGTTGACCAGGATTGAAGCGTGTCTAAACTCCAGACCCTTGAGTCCCATGAGTGAAAACGCAAACGACCTATGCGCTCTGACGCCCGGTCATTTCCTCATCGGAACTCCACTTTTATCCCCCCCAGAGCCTGATTTATCAAGCCATTTCATCAGCTATGTCAACCGTTGGCAGAAGCTCAAAGTACTACACCATCACTTAGCCCGTGATGGTGTAGTACGGGAAAACTCCATGCTTAAAGATCGCATTAAATATTATAGACAACACAATTATTGCCACACTCGGTAGGTTTTTAATCATAGCAGGCGTAACTGAATCATTTCAAGGTTATTTTCTTAATATTATATTATCCTTGATTACTTCTTTAATGTCTTCTGGGCTTATAGCTAATATGTCATCATTAGATAATGTTGACACAGGTGGCTCTTCAAGTTCAGAAATAGTTGTTGGCGAGTTTGGTTGAAAGACTGTATTTAGATGGTCAGCAAAAATTGTAGCCTTTTCCTCTGTGCTACGAGCCCAAGTACCGTCAGCTTTCCTTAAAGGGATTTGCCCCTCTACCGGTGGCTTGATATTTTTCGTTGCCTTCCAAAGGGAAAAATTTGTATGTTTGGTATTTGTCAAACTTTGAATGTAATTTCTATTTCTGCGATCCTCTTCCAATTGAAGGGCTTTTTTCAGATTTTTACTAGCAGCAGACAGCCTCTGTTTTGCAGCAGGTGATCTATTTTGTTGCCATTCTCTTCTGAGTTTTCTCTTTTCGAAAAGAAGTCGTTCAATATCTGAGTTGGAAATGTACATATTAGTTCTAGGAAATGTTTGACTCTTAGAATGATTAAGAGCCGATACCATTAATGACGTGAAGTCATTGACACACTTATCTACATCTTCCTCACACTGAATACAAAGATCTGTGCGTATATGACTGCTGATATATTTCTTGTATTTAAGCCAATTTGTTTTAAAATAATATGTTTTATTACGAATTTTTGAAATGTTAGTCCTCCCATAATAAGATAGTATAATTGGAGAATGATCAGAAGATAAATCATATGATATTTCTGTAGATATTGAATTTCGATTTATATTTCTTGTTATGGCAAAGTCTATGACATCAGGCATTTTTTTAGCATCAGTAGGCCAGTATGTTGGTTGTCCAGGGGACACAAAATCCAAGCCATTTTTACGATCCACTAATGCTTTAGAAAGCGACCTCCTAGCGTGCTAAAGAATTCTTCAAACTTCTCCTTTGTCATTAAAAAGCGTGGCGGGCAATATATCGCGCTTATATTTAAATCTCCAGCAAAACTTTCGAGATGAATAGATGTTGCCTGCATATAGTCTTTTCATAATTCATCTAGGGGATAATGTTTCAAACGATTTCTATTTAAAATGCCAGTACCACCATGTGCTTTACCATCTGGATGATTTGTACCGTAGAATGTATAACCTGAAGTTATACCTGTTGGTAAGATGAGTTTCCGAAATCAATAGCACGTCGATGTTTTTATTCTGCATGAAATGGGATAACTCTGATTTGTGTTGGTTTAAACCGTTTGCATTCCAGAAACATATTCTCAAATAACTCTTTTTTTTTGTTAAGAGGATTTGTATCATTTGGTTCTGCGCTCTTGTATTGTGTTTTGCATGGACGACATAAAGTTTGTCATATTTTGATGAAGAGAGGTAATATTCTGGGTAAGCGCGTGCATAAGTGCTTCCAACCCTCCCGTATTTTGGGGAACACTAGGTTGCTGGTAACCCATTCTCAAAACATTGGCATAGGAACCTGCTCCATTTTTAGGCGGTTCAATTTGAGTGGATTGTAGATTTAATTGAGTTGAGGGTGCATTTTTGTTCACTAAGGGAACTTCAGAATTGACTGGTGTATAGGTGTTTACAACTTTGTAGGCTGGTACTTCAGAAGTTTTCCCTCTTATTAGCTTTTGCCTCTCTCTCTTAATCTGTTCAGTAGCTCCTTATAAACTGGGCACCCTCGGTAGTTGGCTGAATGATCGCCACCACAGTTGCCACATTTTCTACTGAGACCATTCTTTTGAATATCACATTGTGATGAAGAATGAAGGTCACCACACACTGTTCGCAATGTACAGTAATTTTTAGTATGTCCAAACTCTTGACAATTGGCACATTGAACAGGATTATTTCTTTTAAGAGGTTCTTCAATGGTTATTCTACGATTTAACAGGTATCGTGTTGAGTAAATTGGGTGAGTTTCATTTCCTCTCAGTTTATTTTTCTCTGGCTCCAACTCGACTCTAAACATATATTGACTACAGCTCTTATTTCGTAGCCCAATTCTTGCAGGGCCTCCTTGATGTCATTAGTCTCAACACTGGACTCAATGCCTTTAATGACAACTGTCAACCCCTTACTACTTTTCAGTTGATAGGTATAAAAATTCTTTTTTTGTAGTAAATTGGATTAATATCACTCTAGATAATAGCTCTTTTAAAAGAGAGTCTAAAGTACATATATATATGAAATTTAACTGCACACATAAATATATTACCTTGAAAACCATTCATAACAGAAGATAGTTCAAAAGTTCAAAAATAATCAAATTCAGTTAATTTAATGTAATAGATATATGTAGATATAGATTATTTTTATTTATTAATGTATAGTACATTTGGGTTTTTTCTAATATTTTTGGTATAGTTTGTTTTATAGGGATTTTATTTATTTATCTTAATATTACTTTTAAATTCGTATATTTTTAATAGTATTTATTGTTGTGTTTTGCTTGTTTAAGTTTTTCTTTACTTTTATTTAAATTCTTTTTGAATTTACGTAGTGTGAATAGTGTAGGTCTTTTGTTTTTAAAAGTTGCCTTATGAGTCTTCAAACTGAAAAGAAACTGTAAGTGTACACGGGTTTAAAATATATTTATATATAAAATAATATTTGGGGATGACTTACGGTTTGTGTTGAATGTAGGGTGAAGGATAATGGTGATGATGAGTATGATGATGATACCTATTGGAGGCCCTGGGCATATTATAATAATGAGGCCCCTATAACTTTGACAGAACACTATTTTGTTAAATATTTATTTTTATTATTTTATTTATTATTATTAAAGTAACTCTTTTGGCATTTACAGGATAGTGCTTAAAAATCTATGTTATTTGAAGAGGAACCCTTCTAGATTTCAGATGGGCAAAATCGTCAATCACTTCTTCAAAATCTATGCTTTTTAGCACGTCAGATTCTATGGACATCAGCGACAAACTGAAGCATTGTACTTCTTAATTCATTTTTAATTCTTTTTAATTTGGAAAAGGAGCGTTCCCCACTGCAGTTAGTTACCATCATACTTAAAAAGATTCTCAATGCGATTTCTATATTTGGAAATGTGTCGTCAATTTTGTCTTCTTTCAAAAGTTGATATATTTTTAATATACAATCCTTATTTTCACTGTCAACAATTTTCAAGTATTCTGTTAAATGCAAACATTCTATTTCTAAGTCTTTCTCATTAACATCTTCATAATAAAATTCAGCAAATTCTTTGCAACTTTGTCTCAACTCTTCAGAATTCAGAGTTTTCAAGCGAAAAAATAAACCAAAACGGTTACTGATATTCTTATACGAACTTAATCGCTGTTTTAAATGAACACTGAGGGTATCAATTATGGGAAGAAAGGTTTCTATTTTAAATTTCTCTCTTCCATTCAGTTGGACTGACGGCGCAGAGCCATCAAAAAAACTCTGGCGAGAACTTCTGCTTTTTTTTCTTTGAGATAGGTCCTTGTAGTCAGATTCCGGGTTCCTTTCTTTGGCAGACGATTCGAAGTAATCAAATTTATCCCTGAGGTTAATAATAAAATTATCAAGTGAAGTGAACATATTAGTTGCAACGTCCAGTGTTATTGTTTCTTTCTGAAGATAATTACTTATTTTGTCTATTCTTTCCAATACACAGTTCCAAATTTCCGTTAGTATAATATATTCTAGTTTTTCTATTTTTCTGGACAGACTAAGGGCTTCGTCTCTAGTTTCTCGTGCCTGTTCTGTATCTTTTGCGATGGATATCAAAGCTTCTATAACTTGTCCTGACCTTTATGCAAGGCGCTTACTGCATCTACTCGGGCTGACCATCTGGTTTGTGAAAGACTTTTAACAACTTTTTTTGAACCTAAATGTCCTGTCAATACATTCCATCGACGAGTAGAGCCCGAAAAAAAAGTTCTACAAATTCTGAACCATGTCAAAAAACTTTGTTGCCTCCGATACACACCCAGCAGCATGTACACCTACTAAGTTTAATGAATGTCCCGCACATGGTACAAAGGTGGCAAATTCACATTTATCCTTGATTCTTGCTTGTAGACCAGTATACTTCCCCGACATATTTGAAGCATTGTCGTAGCTTTGTCCTCTGCAATCTTTTATGGGAATATCATGGCTATCTAAAAAATTCAAGATGGTTTCCGCTAAATACACGGATTTATGCTCTATAATAGGTATAAACTTCAGAAATCTTTCAACAGGAACACTGTCATTCACGTATCGAATTATAAAAGTTAGCTGGTCAACATGAGACAGATCAGACGTACTATCAACGCTAATGGAAAAATATTTTGCTAATTTAACCTCTTTTATAATTTTTTTTAGAACCTGTTTTCCCATTACGTCAATAAACTCGTTACAAATATTCGCTGATAAATAAGAAATGTTACCTTTTCCAGGATTTCCAAATTTTTTTAAGTGATCTGCTATAAATGGATCGAATTCACTCAATAATTCCACACATCCCAAATAATGTCCGTTATTAGGAGATCCTAGGATTTCATTGTCACCGCGAAACGAAAGCCCTCTCGATGCCAAAAATTTTACAACAGCTACAATCCGTTTAAGTACATTTCTCCAACAATCCACTTCTTTTTGATGTTGAGATA
The DNA here is from genome assembly GCA_950370525.1 of Bellardia bayeri. Taxonomy (NCBI): domain Eukaryota; kingdom Metazoa; phylum Arthropoda; class Insecta; order Diptera; family Calliphoridae; genus Bellardia; species Bellardia bayeri. Next base: position 37,323,246 of record OX493268.1, on the reverse strand, counting down.
ATAAGTCAATATCTACTCTACCAACCGCTTTACTTCGTGCACGATAAGTCATCATAGATTTCCTATGTGCTGGGCAATTTTCATGTGCTAAAATTATGTGATTAATGTGCTTCCAATCATTACATCCACTCGAAGAGCATAGATTTATATCAGAAGGGTCAAACAAAGAGCATGAAAAACAAAATACAGACTTTTTGGATGGCGAGTACAACAACCATTTTCTTTCGACGCTTTCATTTTTCTTCAACTTGCGAATAAATAATGCTTTGTTGAAATACCTAGTTACTGATTTATTACCATCTTTGTAGGTTCTGGATGTATCGGAAAAGTCAGAATCTTTATTTTGAAAATATGCAGATCCCTTACGAATCAATATTTCGCGATGTTTTTCTGTAAAATTTTCATGAAAATAATTGGCGAGATCGTGTGTTATTTCTTCCGGGTTGGAAAACTGTTCTTGCACTACTGACACAGTTGTCGCTATTTGTGAAATCACCGAATTTGTTGCTCTTTCGTCATAGGGACGTTTGATTTCTGATTCAATGTCTTTTCCAAAGTTGGTGGAAATTGTTAAAGAACATGAGGATTCAGAAATTCCCGCAATTTGTGAACGACACGACTCATCATGTGAAAGATTTTTGGTTTGGTTGCTACTTACAGAAGTTTCTCAGTAGTAGTAGTAAAATATGATGTTAATTTTGGTAACTTTTCAATTACTTCCTTCTGATGTACAGCTTTTTTCCTTTTTTCAGATCCGCTAGGATATGACCGTTTCGACATTATATTATAATTCAGTAGATATTTATTTTTACACCGAAAATGGTCGCTAACACAAGAAGAACAAGCAAACAATGATTTAATTAAAGAATACCTCAGAACACAATCAATAACAAACAAAACAAACGTCACAACACCACATACAAACACAGGGGAATTCCCGGTTTTTAAACGCACTCGCCTTCTCCTTCAAAACGTGTTCGAAAAGTGATTTGATACCATTTGTCTGCATCAAATCTTTCGAACGACACGTGATACCGTTCGATTATGAACCCTGCTATGGAGCTCGTGAGGGCGCAGGCCATTCGTTGTGCCATTCGTTGTTGAGCTGCATCCTTATGATGACGGTTGGGACGACGAATGTTTCGGCTGCACGACTCAAATATTCGTTTTCACGGACGATTTCGGCGTGATGCAGCAGAGTATGGTGGTGGCCGTTGCATTCACGACAGCGTGCTTTGCTGTGGAATTTGTCCGTGCAATGTGAGTGAGCGAGACAGTTTCGGCAGTACCGGTGTTGTTGTACTATTTCCTTCCTAGCGGATATAGCCATACTCAGAAATTTATTGCATTTTCGGAGCGGATGCCCTTTGTGACATAGCCGACAATCCGGGGTTTTTGTTGGCGACCTCGCTGTTGGACTCTTCTTTTCATTGGTCGAAACTGGACTACGAGGAGGCATCTTGCTATAATGAGGAAAAGTAAGGGGGAGAATTAATGGTTACGACGTCATGGGGAGGGGGAGTAAACCCAATTTTACAATGGGTCGCGTTACGACGCCATTAGCGGTGCGTATTTCAGCTACTCTGACTCGATGATCGGGGCAAATGAATATTTTTTCAATACGTCCGAGACGCCATTGATTGGGGGTAAATTGTCATGTTTGATGACAACCAGATCGTTGATATTGAAGTCTCGTTGGGGGTACTTCCACTTATTTCTTTTATGGAGTCCGGATAAATATTCTTCCTTCCATCTACGGGCTAGATGGTGAAGAATTTTGAGCATTTGCCAACGGTTGACATAGCTGTAAGAATGGCTTGATAAATCAGGTTCTGGGGCGATAAGAGTGGGGTTCCGATGAGAAAATGACCTGGCGTCAGAGCGCATAGGTCATTTGGGTTTTCGCTCATGGGACTTAAGGGTCTAGAGTTTAGACACGCTTCAATCCTCGCTAACATGGTGCTGAATTCTTCATACGTGAAGTTTTGGTTATGGCAAAGCTTTTTGAAGTGGGATTTGAAGCTTTTTACGCCAGCTTCCCAGAGGCCACCCATATGAGGTAGGAATAAAATGCCATTCCACGGTAGTAAAAGCACCTTGAGCGAGAAGACCTTTGTGTATCATTGCAAAGAAATGTTGTTTATCGCCTTTTCAGATATTAGCTGCGCCTACAAAGGCGGTGCCATTATCAGAGTATATAGCATGAGGGGTTCCTCGTCGCGAAAAGAAACGAGCGAAGGCGGCTAGAAAGGCTTGTGTGGATATATCACCGGTAGCTAGGAGATGGATCGCTTTTGTTGAAAAACAGACGAAGGCCAGCACGTATCATTTTGTCACTGTACAGCCACGACCAGCATAGGGTTTTATGTCAAAATGTCCCGCGAAATGGACGCCGGTGGAAAAAAAGGCGCGCGTTAAAATGGAACGCTCGGGGGGTAATACAGCCATTATTTGTTGACTGATTTGGCGTTTAGGTTTGACGCATTGAGATAAGGTTGTTTTTATGAGAGTCTTGAGTTTTGGGACATAATAACGTAATCTAGTCAAACGGCATAAAAGCGCATTTTGACCATGTAGGGAGTATTGGTGCAAATACTTGAGAAATAATCTCGTAAAGCGTGCATGATAAGGCAGTAAAATGGGATAACTTAGATTAGGGGAGTCAGCTAGACGACCATTTATTCTCAAGGTACCGTTGGAATCTAGAAAGGGGTTAAGAGTTAAAAGGGAGCTGTTCCGGGACAATTGTCTTTGCATAAATAACTGCGAGTATTCTTCACAAAAATTAGATTTCTGACACACTATGATTAAACGGTTTTTGGCGAAGACTATTTCCTAGGGCGAGAGTTCTTTCTCACTGATCTTTGTGACTCTTAATGCACGAGGTAGGTTTGAGCAGTTTTCTAGAATGTCATTCTGTTGTATTGAAGTAGTGTGCACGCGGATTGGTCTGGCTTCTTCTTCGGTATCAAACTCTTGTTTGCTTGATGGCTAGTTTGAATGGGGACTCCTTAGCCACGCGGGCCCATACCACCATAATTCACTCGATGTCAACTCATGTATAGTAGTACCACGGAACGCCAAGTCGGCGGGGTTACTTTTTGATTCGACATGAGATCACGAGTCTTTTCCTACCTTTTCGATTATAGATGAAATTCTGTTTTCGACGAAAGTTTTCCATTTGTGAGCAGGTTTTCTCAGCCAAGCCAGTACGATGGTGGAATCCGTCCAAAGGTAGAGTTTATAGTCCTTGAGAGTTATTTGAGCTAGAATAGAATCTACCATATTAGCAAGCAATTCTGCTCCGCAAAGTTCTTTACGAGGTAGGGAGATAAATAAGACGGGGGCAACTTTCGATTTTGCCGCTAAGAGATGACTACTTACAAATCCCTGATAAACGCAGATAAATGGCGGCTGCATGCGCTTTTTCCGAGGCATCACAGAAACCGTGTAATTCAATTTTATATGATGGGTCGAAATCAATAAACCGGGGAATTTTCACTTCTTCAATTCTGACGTAATCGTCGAGAACTTCGCGCCATTTATTCATCGTAAGGGGGTTCAAATCCTCGTCCCAATCAGTACCGTCTTTCCAGATTTGTTGCATAATCATTTTGGCAACGATAATCTTGGGAGATAACCATCCTGCCGGATCGAATAAGTACACATCTCTTTGTGGTTAATTCACGATTCGGGTTAGCTTTGAGTTTGAAGTAGAAATGGTCATTGCCTGCATTCCACCTAAGCCCTAGAGTCTTTGTAACACTGGATTCCGACAGTTGTAGAAATTCTTCACCCACCAATTGTGTTGGCGGCAGAACTTGCAATAGCCTTTCATTGTTGGAAGTCCATTTCCGTAGGGGAAAACCCGCTGTTTTCATAACTTTTATGAGTTCATCACGAGATTTGATTGCCGACGATATTGTATGGGCTCCCGAAAGGACATCGTCAACATACATATACTCTCGGCAACTTTAGGATAGGCGGTTTCGTTCTCTTTGGCAAGTTCCAACAAGGTCCGAATTGCTAGATAAGGGGCACAGTTCACACCGAAGGTGACTGTGTTCAACTCAAAGTCCTGGAGTAATTCATTCGGAGAATTCCGATGCAAAATTCGTTGAAAAGGGGTTTGTGTGGGGTGCACCAAGATTTGGCGATACATTTTTTCTATGTACGCATTGAAAACATAGCTGAAAAATCTCCACCTCAAAATTAGGATCATTAAATCTGTCTGCAGGATTGGACCAGGGTAAAGCAAATCATTAAGGCTTATGCAGTTAGATGTGGGGCTTGAGGCATTAAATACCACGCGCAATTTTGTTGTGGTGCTGTCGGGTTTTAAGACAGCATGTTGGGGCAAATAGTAGTTGCCGCTATCACCATTTATGGGGGTTACTTTGGTCATTTGACCTAGAGAGGAATACTCCGTGATTACCTTGTAGTGTAATATAATTAGTATAATTATTATTTTACTTATTTTCTACTTTGTTATTTTTATTCATACAAATCTACACTACGCTATTGTAATATTGTAACATTGGAAATATTGATTTATTTTATTATTATTGATTTGTAAGCAACAACTACTATGTACTATCTAGCTTTTAAGGTACCGTTATCCTGGTATAAAAGGGATACAAAATTCAGTAAACAGATCATTGTCGATTTTTATCTTTAATCTTGGTGTCTTTATTCATGGCATCTAAATTTGCCAGTATCAAAAATAATAAAAACTGGGCATATAAAACTGACCTTTATTAAATCATTACCAGTGGCGTTGATTAGCGCCGGTAACTCTTCAAAAGCTTTCACTCTTTGTTAAACACACCCTTAACACATTATATGGCGATCCTGCCAGACACTACTACCGTAGGAATAAACAAAGCAATAGCTGAGAAGCATAGTGTATCAACAACCAGAGAGGGACCAAAACCAATCACTATAAAAGAATACTTCGAACGGATAGCGAAGGGTAAAGATGAAAAACTTACCCAAATTCCAAAAATACATCTGCCACGACATAGAAGGGGCGGAAAGCTGGTAAAACTGCGTCGCAAATTGGCAGCGTTGAGAGCTGTAGTAAATGCTGACCCACCACCATCCTGGCAGATAGCATCGGAGGCTTGGCAGCAAATCGGAGCAATTGAAACCCAAATGGAAAAATTTAAACAGAAACACAAATAATGACGAACTAAATTTACATTTTAATAAAAAAAAAAAAGAAATGAACAGTAAATAACAAAAAAACTATTTTAATTTTTATTTTTTTTTTAAGAAATACGTATTTCGCATTGTACAATGCTTTATTTGTAACAAAATTTTTTGGAAATGTCAAAATCAAATTAGTGCTGCCAAATCTACATTTAAATTAGTGTTGCAAAACACAGCTGTTAAATAATACCAATTAGGAGTTGCCAGATCTAAATATCTTATATTAAAAACTTCATTCTATAAGAATTGCCAGATTAAAATCACATATTAAATTTTTATTATATTAAATTTTTAAGAATTTTATTAATTGAATTAATTATAACCTCATTGTAATATTTTTGTATATAAAATTTTATGGAAAGAATTGAAGAATTTATTGAGGAATTACGTAAATTTGATGCAAATGTAAAGAAACAAAAAAAAACAGAGTTTACACTTTACAATATAAAACTGAAAAATTAACTAAATTTTTACTAATAAAGAAAGAATTAGATAGATATTCTGAAACTTTAGAAAAAGACGAACGCAAATCGTTAGTATTTGAATTACGAAAACTATATGATAATGCTATTACATTAGTACACAATTTAAACATAAAAGACAGTAAAGAACAAGTCAAAAATACAGGAACTAGTATAGTGGAAAACAATATGGCACAATTCGATATAAGGTAAGAATCTACAGATTTTTAAGGGATCATATGAAGCTCTAGAGGATGTTTTGGTCCAAACAGAACTTTTACACGATCTTTTAAGAACCGAGGATAGGGAGATATATATTAAATACGTGTTTAATTTCAAGTTGACGGTATAAGTTAGGAGCGTTATAGGACGTGCTAACAGACCCGTAACCTTCCTGATTTGAAAAATGCATTGACTACGCCGTATCCAAATCCCAATTCCTTACAACAAGTTTTGTCAGAATTTGGTACGCTAAGACAAGGCAACGATGATATAGCTACATTCAGAGAAAAAATATCTCTTTCATCAGATCAACTGAGTAAATTTGAAATACAAACAATTGAAAACCCTACACAGAGAGAAAAAGATGTCATATATAAAATGAGTGAGAACATGACCCTTAATGTTTTTATGAAAGGGGTAAATCAAGCGTTTCAAGACCTCTTAATAGCAAGTAATCCAAAAACATTAAATGAAGCAGTAGAAAAATGCATAACTTCAGAAAGGAATAAAACTACAAATAATATTTTTAGAATTGATAGGAACAATAGCCATGACAACAACCCACATAATTACCCAAATTATCGAGGGTATAATAATTATAGTAGAGACTACAACCCACGCAACAATCGCAGTTATCGAAATAACACATATGAAGACCGGAAACATAACCAACGCAATAATAACCAGAACAATAATAGATTCTACAGCAATAATAATAACAATTACAGAAAAAGAGAAGATAGAGATAATTTCAATCGAAACAGAAACAATATCAATAACAATTACCGAAATGACAGGTATAGAGAAAATGGAAATAACTTCAATCAAAACAGAAATAATAATAACAACAATAACAATTACCGAAGTAACAGATATAGAGAAGAAGATAGGAATAATTTCAATCGAAACATAAATAATGTCACTAATAACACGGATACAGACACTAGTAGAGATAGACGGGGAACTAATAGGGCTGGATAGCAGAAACTGTTATCCAAAGCCTAAATTATACACTTTTTGCGTTAACAATAAGAATATGAAAGGAAGTCTAAGCTTTTTAATTGATACCGGGGCAGACATATCAATTTGCAAAAAAGGGGAAATTAATATAACGGACAAATCTAACATTTCAACGTTGAGTGGTATAACTTTAGATACGACCGAAAGCATCGGCACTGCAGAATTAGATTTACACTTTGAGAATCGACATATAAAACATAAATTTCATATAGTCCCTAATGACTTACCAATACCAACTGATGGAATTATTGGTAGAGATATTTTAGAAAAATTCAAATGCAAAATAGATTTTGAAACTTATACTACCACCTTTAATTTATCAAATGAAGAATTATTAATACCAATTACCCCTAAATGCATCTATCATGCTAACATTTGTATACCAGCACGATCGGAATCAATTATACCCATAAATATACGTACAAACAAGGAGAGCGTTATTATGAATAAATAAATAACTTCAGGAGTATTTGTGGCAAGTTGCATTATACCAGCGGTAGGGACGCAGCACACACAAGTTCTAAACACAACTGATAACGATGTCCACGTAAACAACATAGAATTAGATAGGAGGGATTTGGATGATTATCACATATATAGTTATAGAGAGCATGATATCATTAAAAATATGAATAGAATAAAAAAGATTTCAGAAGAACTAAACATTGAATCAATAGAACCTGTGGCGAAACAATCAATACTAAATATAATCGCTGAATATAATGAAATTTTTCATATTGAGGGTGAGAAACTCACTGTCAATAACTTTTACACAAAATATATACAAACAACTGATAACACGCCAGTTTATATTAAACCATACAGATTATCTGAATCGCAGATGAATTAATTAAATGATCAAGTGAACAAAATGTTGAAAGATGGGATTGTCGAACAATCTGCAAGTCCTAATAATTCACCACTATTAGTAGTGCCTAAGAAATCAAATGATGGCAAGCGCAAATGGCGTCTAGTAATAGATTTTCATAAATTAAACGAGAAAATAGTAAACGACAAGTTCCCTTTAACCAGAATAGAAGATGTACTCGATAAATTAGGAAAAGCAAAATATTTTTCTACACCAGATATAAGCAGTTCGTTCCACCAGATCAATCTAGACGAAGAATCTTTAACGTCCTTTTCTACAAGAAATGGTCATTTTCAGTTCACACGGTTACCTTTTGGCCTTAAAATATCATCCAACAGTTTCCAGCGCATGCTAACAATAGCGTTGAGTGGCTTGAGCGCAGAAGCGTTTATATATGTCGATGACATAATCGTGTTCGGGTGTAGTATACAACATCACCATGATAACTTAATAAAAGTCTTTGAGCGTTTAAGACAGTATAACCTGAAACTCAACACTAGCAAATGCTGTTTTTTAAAAACTGAAGTAGTTTATTTAGGACACTTGATAACTGATAAAGGAATATGTACAGATCCAAACAAGGACAGTGTGATAAGGAATTATCCAATACCAAAGAATGCAGATGAAGTCAGGCGATTTATTGCGTTCTGTAATTATTACAGACGATTTGTTAAGGACTTTGCACAAATAGCAAGAAATTTAAATCAATTATTAAAGAAGGATAAACCTTTTGTATGGGATGAAGATTGCAATAGATCATTTGAAACATTAAAATCAAACTTACTATACCCTCCTATTCTACAATACCCAAACTTTGAAAGACCCTTTATCAGTGCTCTCACAGGGAGAGATTGGCTCTGATCTACCCATATCATATGCAAGGAAATCATTGTCGAAACATGATTTAAATAAATCCGTCATTGAGAAGGAACTTCTGGCCATACATTGGTCGATTGACTTCTTTCGTCCATAGAACTAATAGTAATACACAAAATGCTTTCAGAACTAATGAATCGGTTAGTAATATGCCAAACTCTTTGACTAGAGTAACTTTTGATTACAATGAAATCAATAAAATGTTAGAAAATAATGTTACAAAGATTCTCCAAAATTTAAACCTAATTTCAAATTCCCAACACAATAATGCATCTAGAAATGTACCTCAAATTTCAAATGCACCAATTCTGCCTTTAAGAAGAGACTCAGAAAGTCATTTGCATAATAGTCAAAACTTAAATTTGTCAGCCTCTAGTTATTTCAGTTATCATAGTGATAAAGTTACATCGATAATTCAAAACTGGGGACTAAAATTTGATGGTTCATCCAATGGTCTTACAGTTGAAGAATTTTTATATCGTGTAAAATCCCTAACAAGAGATACTTTCAATAGTGACTTTACTATTATTTGCAAGAATCTTCATATTTTACTTGCAGGAAAAGCGAGTGATTGGTATTGGCGATACCATAAGCAAGTAGATGTGATAAACTGGAATGATTTTTGTGAATCTATTCGTTTTCAGTACAGAGATTTTAAGTCCTCGTTTGATATTAGAGAGGAAATTAGAAATCGAAAGCAAAAGCAAGGTGAAACATTTGATACTTTTTACGAAGCCTTATCAGCTATCATAGATCGACTTCCAACTCCCCTTTCAGAACTCGAGTTAATCGAGATTATAACTAGGAATCTTAAGCCTGAAATAAGGCATGAACTGCTCTATGTCCCCATACACTCGATTTCACATCTTAGAAAGCTAGTTCAAATGCGGGAAAGTTTTCTAAGCGACGAATATGTTCGCCGAAACATGGCTGGTCGAAATTTTAATCAATTTGCACCTCGTCGTCAGATTTCTGAAATAGATTCTGGAAATAACGCTAATTATGATATACCTCAGGATTTGTCTGTTGATGCTGTGCAAAATTCTCAAAGAGCACCGTCGTGCTGGAACTGTGATCAGCTAGGACATTTTTATGAAGACTGTTTGCAAGACAGGACTGTTATGGCTGCGGTACTAAAAATACCTATAAACCGCAATGTCCTAAATGTTTAGCACGGAAATCAGCAAAAAACTGCAAGGAAATTGTTCTACAACCGGAACACTAAATAAATATACTTCTTTCTAATCATTTACAAGCATTACCAAATTGTGACCTCAAAAACTCTGATACGACTAGAAATGTAATAAACAATGAGAATAAATTGCAAGAAAATTATACGGATAAGAACTATTTCATTTTAAAACGTATTCATGAACCGAATAATAATGTTAAAAAAGTAATTTTTCCGAAATTACCTTATCATAAGAAATTAGAAAAGTATATAGCCAAACTGAAGGAGATTCTCGATTCAACAATTTTTAAACTGGATACAACAACAACTCCTAAACGTTCTACACTTCGTCTTAGTGTCATTTCTTAATTTTGTAGAATTAGGTCTCCTTGACACTGGTGCCAGCATTAGTTGCATAGGTGCTGATTTAGCAAAACAAAGCTTTTCTAAATTACCTAATTTTTTTAAATGTAATTCATTTGTTAAGACTGCAGATGGAAATAAACAGTTAGTCGTTGGTTGGCTAAACGTAGATTTAACTTTTAAGGGAAATACCCAGAATATTGACATTTTTGTAATTCCATCAATTTCACAAAGACTTTTACTAGGTATAGATTTTTGGAAAAAATTTAAATTGTTGCCAGATATAATAGAATCAGTTGATTTAATTGATAAATCCACGATTAATTTATGTTCATCTGACTCAACTACTCTTTCGTCACCAGAAAACCATGACAATGATAATGAAGAGTCTAACTTTGCAAATGAAAATATTTTTAAATTAACATCTGTTCAACAGAAACGGATTGATACAGTGATTTCAGTTTTTCCAAACAGGCAAGGTCTAGGTAAAACCAATTTAATCAAACACGAAATTGACGTTGGCGAGGCTAAACCAATAAAACAACGCTTTTATCCTGTGTCTCCAGCTGTTGAGAAATTAATGTTCAAAGAGTTAGATAGGATGTTGTCATTAGGTGTTATTGAGCCCTCGACTTCTGCATGGAGCTCTCCCATGAGACTCGTCATAAAGCCACATAAAGTACGTCTTTGTCTTGATGTGCGTAAAGTCAATAGTGTGACGCGAAAAGACGCTTATCCACTACCCCCAATAGAAGGTCTATTTTCTCGCTTACCGAAAGCAAACAAACCAAATACTTAGGTACCTTCCTGGAGAGGAAACTGTCATGAAAGTTAAATACGCAGGAGAGGTTAAGGAAGAGCCTCAATGCCTACTATGGATGCAGGAACTCAATAGGTAGAAATTGGGGTTGGTTGTGTGGTGGGAGGCAATAAGGAAACGTAGTTGTAGGACTATATCTAATAAAGCCCAAAGGTGTGCTTGTCTGGGTATCACAGGTGCCTTAGGCAGTACCCCGCAGGCGGCTTTGGATATAATCATAAACCTACTACCCATAGAGCATTATGTGAAAAGTTTGGCAGCAAGGAATCTACTCAGGCTATCAGAGTCTTCTTTGGCAAAACCCCTTCGGGTTGGTCATACTAGGATATTGTATAAGGCAGGCCTTAGGGGTCAGGACATGGATCCATTTGGAATCTCTGACTATAAGGTCGCAACCTACTACTTCGGTGTATCACCCTCAGTAAAGCTGCCCAGTAGGGTTGATTGGGCTGGATCCGCTGGGCTAGGGTGCGCAGTTTTCACTGACGGGTCCAAAATGGACTCTGGTACAGGGGCCGGGGTTTATTTGGTCGACAATGATATCAAGCGCTCTTAGAGACTCCCCAACGAGTGCAGCGTGTTTCAGGCGGAGATCTATGCGAACTGGAAAGCCACGGAGCTGATAGGGGCACAAGTCGAGAGGGGGTCTACAGTGACCATATACGTGTACAGTCAGGCGGCACTAAAGGCTCTGGAGAGTAATCAGACATACTCCAACCTAGTGCAAGACTATAGGAGAGCTCTAGAAGAGCTATTGGTACTCTACCAAGTGAGATTGTGTTGGTTACCAGGGCACTGTGACGTGCAGGGAAATGAGGTGGCAGATGAACTGGCTAGACATGGTTCTGGTTTGGACCATGATACTAGAGAAAGAGGGGTCAAACCACCTATATGTCACTTCTACAGGCTGATTTATGAAAGATTCCGTGACTGTGCAGACCAATCCTGGGGCAGTAGGTCGGATTGCATAGTGGCCAGGGCTTTATGACCAAAACTAAATACAAACCCGACCGAAACGCTGATGGAATTGGACAGGTATAGTCTCAGGATTCAGGTAGGAGTGATAACCGATCATTGTTCGATTGGGGCCTTCAGAGGCAAATGGGATAATAACACACAGGACTTCTGTAGGGTGTGTGGGGACGCAGATGAGCCAGAGACAATAGAGCACATCATATGCAACTGTCCTAGGTTACAGGGTCATAGACTTAAGTGGCTAGGAAATAGATTCCTGGACGAACTCAGTAATGTTGCTGGCTGCAAACCGAGTAACATTCTGGGTTTCATTAGGGGAATAGAGTGAATATTTAAGAGACATTCTACGGCAGATGACAAATTTGGTGCTTACATGCAAGTACATATACAAAATGATGGTCCAGTAACAATGGAATTGGAGTCACCAATTGTGGAACCAAAAGTTAAATCGAAATAGGAAATTGCAGTAGAAAATTAAACGCAGGCTACAGTTACTACTGAAAATGGACAAAAACTACAAAAAAGCTTCTTGAAATTACATACATGAGTAGAGTAAGAAACGTGAAAAATGAATAATAAACATTGAAATTATCAATATTGTTCGTGTACAGCAGCAAAAGCCGCTATGTGGTTTAAAGTTTATTACATATTCGTAAATATATATGTAAATTTTCAGTAATTTTTTTAAATTACAGTTTCATTTAATTTTACATACAAAATGATTTAACGTAAACAACTGTCAATATCAAATGCAACTGAAAATCCGTATTAAAATGCACTTACTTTTTTTGAATAAATGTTAGTAGATTCAGTTAAAAATAAATTTTCTTAGAGTTTTAAATGTTTATTTACCGCCTGACCCACGATGTCGAACGATAACGTTCGCTTAGATAAGACTTAACACACAAACTTTTTATCGTATCTATTTTTTACTCAATCAAGTTTGTTTATTCCACAATCAAGTTTCGTTCGACATCGTGGGCCAGGGGGTTAGTTAAAAACAACTGCACGAAATACTTCCTAAATAAACTACATTCCGTTACTGTAATAATATTGTGGTCCACTCTCTCATGAAGGTGAAGGGTATAAAAGGCAGTTCTCAAAGAAAGAGACAAGTATAAAGCTACATTTTCTTTCCCCTTCTGTCACCTCTGTTATACACTGTGATTTAAACGTCAACAGAAATAGTTAAAGTGTTAGTGAATAGCAGAATGGTTATTTTTGTGGTTAAAATTTAAAAAAAAAACAATTGTCGTTAAAAAAGCTTACTGAATCGCACTACTGTAGTGCTCTAGTTTTCGAGATATTAATTTAAAAAAAAAAACTATGTAGTTACGCGATTTATAGTAACGTAACCAATTAACGGTTCAATCTATTCAGTAAACATAAAAAAACGAAATTCGGCTACAATATTATCTTAATGCTGCATTAACAATATTTTGATTCCATGGAGTATTTCCAAAGATATCGCTCAACTTTGGACGGAAATTTTTTTATTTGTCAAAAATTTATAACAAATACAGAGGACGACAAATTTTCCACTATTTTCCTTCAGTCATATATGAAAATATGTTACGCATATTACAAGCTATGTATGTTGTATATATTGTTAAAATCCATTCCGAACTCTGGGTTTTATTCGAAATAAAGTAACTATATGATTTAAAGGAAATACGTTATACCTACATACAACATTACACAGAGGTATATGGTACTTTTGATTGATTGTTTTAAAATTTTTGTAAAACAACAAGCAAAAACCACGATGTAGTTTCACAAAACTTATAATAAAATCAAAACTATTGCGTAAATATTAACTAGAAATATTACATATAAGGCTATAGAATATTATAATACGAGTATAATATTGGAACATCAGATCACAGACCAATTGTCTGCAAAATTGGAAATGCATCACTAAGTGAAAGAGATGTAAGATACTACAATAATAAACTTACAAATTGGACAGCGTTTAGAAACATAATAAACAACAAAATAACCATTAATAACCGATTATATAATTCAAGAACTTCAATCGACAGAGAAATAGAAAAATTCGTAAAAATTGTGCTTGAAGCTCGTAACGATTGCACTCCATTCTCTGAATCCTATGGCAGGACAGTCCTGCCGGCAAACATTATAAAATGAAGAAAAACGTGTAAAAGAGAAGCCAAAGGTCACCTAACCAAAGAGATGAACATTTCTACGACCAATGTGTTAAACTGCTACCAATATCATCAACAAAGATATAAATTCTCATCGCAATTTTAAATAGCAAAAACTTTTGTCAAAACTTAAACGTGGAGACAAATCGTTCTGGAAACTCAGCCGATGTCTAAGGGGTAAACAAAGTCGGAAAATTCTAAACTTAAAAGTAGGAAATACGATAATTAACACTAATGATGAAAAGGCACAATTATTATCCAACACATCAACACAAATACTCTTACATCTACCTTTCGACACTCTATTGATAAAACTGTTAACTCGAAGGTTAACGAATTTAAATCCATAGAAGTTTATTCGCACAATATTACACCAATAGCTTTAAGTGAATTAAATTTCTTGATTTCTTCCCTTAAATCATCAAAATCTCCTGGTTTGGATGAAGTTTCTAACATTGTAATAAAGAACATACCCCCAAACGCAGTGGAATTATTATTGATATTATATAACAGCTGTTTAAAACTAAACTATTTTAAACATTTTAAAAAGGCAAAAGTCATCGCTATTTCCAAACCAAATAAACCCAAAAATTCTCCAGAAAGTTATCGACCGATAAGCTTACTGAGTAATATTGGTAAATTATATGAAAAAATCATTCAAACCCGTATTTGCAAACACGTCCATAATAGCGAACGAACAGTTTGGGTTTAATAAACACCACAGCGCGGTTCACCAAATATGTTCAACAAACGCAAGAGACAATCCACGGGATTAATAGTTCTGGACATTGAAAAAGCATTTGATACTGTTTGGCATAATGGTATCATCTAGAAAATGCTCAAAGCTAATATACCGAAATATTTGTGTAGGCTTATTGGAGATTTTATTTTTTTATTTAGTTATTTAATAACTGCGGATATCACATACAACAAGATATAAATCTTTTACAGTATGTGATATTATAGCGATACAATCAATCTGAAAAAGTAGTTACAATATTTTTAAGAAACAAAACATAAAAGTAAAAAGAATAAAATAATTTAAATTTAAATTATATCTATGTACGTTTAAAAATATAAAAAATAAGTACAAAAGTAAAGAAATTAATACATGATGTTAGATTTTGAAATATATAATGTTAACAAAAATTAAACAATAATTAAGAATGTCGAAAATTTTAGGCCAAATCATTTTTAAACAATACATTTTTAAATTGTAAAGTGTTGTCTGTTATTTGTAAATTGTTCGGTAATGAGTTCCATAGTCGTATAGTATTAATGAAAAATAGCCAACTAGAGATTAATATTCAATATCGAGGTTGTATTAGATTATTTCCTCTATTGGATCGTGCAAATTGAAGGCGTTCAAATAAATAAGTTGGTTCCTTGGTGTATATTACTTTGTGTAGTAGGATTAATGATCTTATCCTTAGTAAGTTCTCGAGGTTAACCTCGTACAAAGACTTAGAAAACATAGAAGTTCCATCATATCTCTTTATGCCGTACACATAACGTAGGAGGTCATTATATGCTACTAACAATCTACCCTTGCTTACTGAGTCACAATAAGCGAAAATTTCACAACCGTATAGTAACTTCAGCATAATGAAGGTTTTCGCAAGAAGCACACAAAAGTATAAAGGTGTAAGATGTTGTGTAGGGTACAATGTTCTTACCATTACAAATATTTTTCCAGACACAGAATTAATGTGATTGTTCCACGTGAGCGAATTATTAAAAATTATTCCAAGATTACTAGCTGATTCCACAGTTGCAATATTTTGATTACCTAAGGATACTGGTATATCTATAGGGATGGTTTGGTTTCTCTGACTAATAACTAAACATTTAGATTTTTTTGGATTTAAGTAAAGTCCATTTGACGATGCCCATACAAATATTTTATTTAGATCCTCATTCAGCTTTTCAATGCATTCACGAATTAATCCCTTCTCACAGCTAATATAAATTTGGACATCATCCGCATAAATTTGGATGTCGCAGTGTGAAAGTTGACTTTTTTTTTAAATATATTTTTTTTATTGAATCTTTCTTATCGAAATTTACAATATGTATTCAAATCTTAATTCTACTTGTTTTTTATTAGTTGTTACCAATGTAACCACTAACTGCTGTATTCAAATTTTAAAAATGTCTTCTAGTTAGGCTCAAAGTATCGGTTCTTTTTAGCCTCTGGTGACCTTCGAACTGAAGCAGACCCCGAGCGAGGTAGTTAGGGTGGGCCATTAGTTTATCGCTGTAGCTAGTTGAATATTTTTTAATTTCCTCCTCGATAGTGGGAACGTTGAGATCTCTGTGGATAATATCATTACGTATATACCATGGGGGGCAGACAATTTGTCGTAATATTCTGGACTGTCTTCTTTGAAGATTTTGGATGTTAGATGAGCATGCAGTACTCCATAATTGGATGACATATGTCCATATTGGTTTTATGATGGACTTGTATAAGAGAATTTTGTTGTCTAACGACAAGTTTGAGTTAGGACCGAGAAGCCAATGTAGTTGAGCTGCTTTAAGTTGCATAGCCGTTATTTTCGCTTCAATATGACGAGACCAGGTCAAGCGTCTATCTATATGAATTCCCAAGTACTTAACATGGTTTTCTACCGGAACAGTGATGTTATTTATTTTTACAGCTGGGCAAGTTTGTCTTCTGAGCGTGAAAGATAAGTGAGCACATTTAGCCGGGTTAACCTTTATTCTCCATTTTTCTAGCCAGGGCTCTAGTTCATTGATGTGGGACTGCAGATTTTGCGATGCGACTTTTGGGTCATGGTTAACGCTAATAAATGCTGCGTCGTCTGCAATTGTGAAGGTATGCGTGCTCAGGTTTGTTGGCATATCCACGGTCCTAATATGCTACCTTGGGGGCACCAGCAGTAATTTTGTTGAGGGGGGAGTATTTATCTTGCGAACTTACCATGAATGTTCTGCCTGTTAGATAGCTCTCCAGAAGCTTGTGAATGTTTTTAGGAAGCATTCGTGTTATTTTGATTAGTAGCCCATCATGCCAAACTTTGTCAAATGCTTGGGAAATGTCTATAAACAGGTCTGAGCAGTATTGCTTTTTCTCAAACGCCGATCTAATTAGGGTGACAATTATATGCACTTGTTTTATTGACCATGTTTCGCTCTGAATCCGAATTGGTTATCCGGGATGATTTCGTGTCCATTTAGATGAGGAGTTATACTTAAAACGATATTTTTTCGGTAAGCTTCGATAGGATGGATAATAAGCTTATCGTTCTGTACGACGCAACCTGGCTAGCATCTTTTCCTGGCTTGGGAATCATAATAATTATAGACCTCTTCCATGACGATGGGAAGTATCCGACTCTTAATATCGCGTTAAAAATGAGCAGCAAGATTCTAGAAGCAGACGATGGTAAGTTCCTTATCATTGACCCTGTGATGCGGTCAGGTCCGGGAGATTTTTTAATATTCACTTTTTCTATTGCAGATTTTACTTGATTTATGTTAAATTTTATTGGACGGTTTACCTTATCAGGAATGATTGGACGACAGAAACATGTATGTGCATCATGTGGCGTGAAAACTTTCTCAAGGTGGCCCGCGAAAGCGTTTAATCTTTCATTTGTGTTTTTGGCCCAAGTGCGGTTTTCCAGTCTGGGTTATAGGGCATTTCATATGCCGTACAGCCTTCCATAAGCTGTAATTGGAGTTGTTTGTGGCATCTAGGCTGTTTAGATAGCCTTCTATTGCACACTCTGTCTCAATTTGTTGCGAAGAGTTGTCAGGCATAATTGTAGTTGGGTCTTAGTGGTTGGGGAACGACAGTTTTGCCATTGTCTTCTTAACTTCCTTTTTTCTCTGATAAGGGTCTCTATATCCGGCGATGTATTGTAGGGAGCACGTTTAATTGTCCGCTTGATTGGGGTTGCATTTCTTGATGCAGAATCCAAGACTTCTGTAAACATGTCGACAGCTATTTGGATGTCAAATGAATTTTTTAGGGGAATGCACTGTGATAGGTGAGAGCTCACATACATTTTATACTTTAACCAATTTGTGTTTCTGTTTGAATAGGAAATAAAATTTTCAGCTGAGGCGTCGGAGTTGCTTTTTAAAATGAGGATTAAAGGTGAATGATCAGACGATAGATCATAGGAGGAACTAACCAGTACCTGATCGCGCTTGATGTTTTTAATTACAGCAAAGTCAATAAGGTCCGGTAGCTTGTTGAAGTGGGTTGGCCAATAGGTAGGCTCAGCACTCGATACGACATCAAAATTATTTGCAGTTACGGCATCTAGGATTTATAAGTCTGGAGCCCCAATATGCATGTTTAGCATTATAATCGCCCGCAGCAATGAATTTCTGTCCCAATGTGGAGAAAAAGTTGAGAAATTTATCGTGTACAATATTGTCCCTCGGGGGACAATAAACGGATGACAAAGTAAGTTTGAAATCAGTAAGATTTATAGATGTGGCCTGGATACAATCTTTTTCGAACTCTGGCAATGGTAAGTGTCTGATGTGTTTGTGTACAATTATGGCTGTGCCACCACAAGCCCGTCCGCTGGGATGTTTTGTGTCATACGTAAGGTATCCACTTACCCTCTTGATTGGCCATACAACAAAAATTTATATAAATAACTTTTTAAACATTTTATACTTACATTTTTATTTATTTATTCATTTATTTGTAATATTAAGGCTTCTCGGCCAAAACAAAAATATATTACATAGTGATAAAAAACTACCTGAAAGTTAAGTGATTAATTTAATCATTTTTTAAGTTTATAAAAAGAGCAATCGAAAAAATTCCGTTGCTAAAATATAAGCGTAGAAAAACGTAAATACTATCGTAATACAGAATACCAACAATCGAAAGAAACGTAGCGGAATCCGTCATGGTCACCCTAAACAAATTTATGGCAATGCAGTGCAGAGCAGCAATGCAACAAAAAGTAAAGTGTAGCAAACAAAAAGATTACTTTTTGTTTGTGAAAAAGAAACAGCCGCAACTGCTTACATAGAAAAAGATGGTGTTTGAGGCGGGAAAAGTTTTCGTGGGACGAAAAATTAGGAAGTATAAAGACTTGAAGAATAGACACGATCGAAGCAAGAGGTTCTCTGTGGAACAGAGGAAAAAGTGGTTGAAAAAAAAAATTTTGGGAAGCAGAAAACGGTGTCATAAAAATAATTTTTTTACACAATTTTATTTATTTCATAATAAAAGTTTTTATTACAATATCAAAGAAATGTAAAATATAAAATAACAAGTACAAACTAAAACAATAAACAAACGAGAAATTTTTGAAACACCAGCAAACCAAGTAATTAGCCACAGACTCCACCACTTACCATCAACAATTACCTCCTTCTTTGGAAACATCAGTCTTCAGTCATCAATCCTTTGCCAATGCTGGGAAGGGTACAGGTATTCGCCAGACCAGTACTGACACAGACACAAACTGACGTGAATCTGTCCAATAAACAAATATATACGTATTTATAGGAATAATAGTAAATAGATTTTTTTTTTTGATTACCGCGGTTCCATTCCCCTTCAGTTGAGGGTGCACGACCAGAATTAGGTAGTGAGCTCAGTCCCTAAGGTATCGTCGGTTAGGTCCCATTGACCCCAAGATAAAAATAGTAAAAACGTGTTACTAAACAATTTCGTATATGTTCTGTGAAAATAAGTGTCATAAATAGACAGGGACTACATGTACTGATACACCGGCGATAAAAAAGAAAAAGATACACTCCAGTGAAGTCTAAAGAAAAAGGAAATACCTACATATATTAAAATAGTTTTTTTAAATCTAATTCCTAATATATTTGAATTTGTTGCACCTATTTGAGTTGTGAAATTTTGGAAATTTTATTTTCTGTCCAAATTGTTTAAAACAAGAAATTCTTACATCTAAATTTAATACCTTCTCTTTAACAATTTTAAAATTAAATTTCATTTAAAAGTCAATATTTAAATTTTCCTTTTAATAAGTGTTTGTAACATTCAAACAAATTTTAACTCCAGATGTCACGAGAGGGAGGGCAATATTCTGGCCTAACAGCAGCCAGATAAACTTGAATTTTTTTTTTTATAATACATTATATTTATTTATTGAATCTTCAGATATTGAAATAACAATAAGTTTTCGAATCTTAATACTAAAAGAAAATAATAAGTCCAGCCAGTGCTAGACAAAATATTATGATACTACAAAAAAATTTACATCCACTGATCCAGTCATCTGTTTTGCGTTTGAGTTAAAGCAAGGGTATCCCTCCTTCTCAACCGAACATGGCCACTAAAGTTAAGGATGTCTCGTGCAAGTGGGTTTGGATGGTGTTCAAGTTTGCTGACATATTTTGAGGCGTATTTTGTAAATTCGTCTTTCACCAAAGGAATGCCTAGATCTTTGTGAATTCGAGAATTTTTAACGTACCATGGAGCTGCAGTAATTATACGTAGAATTTTATTTTGACCTCTTTGAATTTTTTCAATGTTGGATGCTGAGGCAGTACCCCATAATTGAATTCCATAACACCATATTGGCTTTAGAATTGCATTGTACAACAAAAGTTTACAATCCAACTTTAATGTAGAATTTCTGCCGATTAGCCAATTAAGTTGCACTGCTTTTAATCTCATCTGTGTAAGTTTTGCGTCAATATGAGACTTCCAGGTTAAACGACGATCAAGGTGGATTCCGAGGTATTTGACTTCATTGTGTTGCGGAATAATTTGGTTATTTATTCTGATGGACGAGCAGGTATCTTTTCGCAATGTGAAAGTTATATGAATACATTTCTGTTCGTTAACCCTGATTTTCCAAAGCTCAAGCCAATTCTCTAGTTTATAAATATAATTCTGCAAATTCTGTGATGCTATTTGATGGTCCTTATGAACGCTAATAAAGGCTGTATCATCAGCAAAAGTTGAAGTATGTATGTATATTGGGGTCTGACGGCATATCGGATGCATAAATCAAATATAAAGTAGGACCCAGTATGCTACCCTGGGGTACTCCTGCTTCAATTGGCTGAGCGGGGCTTAAAAAATCGCCTTCTTTGATTGTAAATTTGCGACCATATAAATAACTTTTCATAAGTTTGTGGGTGTTAGCAGGCAGAGCTAATTTTATTTTGTGCATTAAACCTTCATGCCATACTTTGTCGAACGCTTGGGAAACATCAATGAAAAGCGCGGAACAGTATTTTTTCTCTTCAAACGACCGTCTTATCACATTTACTAATCTGTGTGTTTGTTCGATGGTACTGTGTTTAGCTCTGAACCCGAATTGATGATTTGGAATACATTGAGTGTCGTTCAGAATTGGAATCAACTTAGCCATTAACAATTTTTCAAACAGTTTTGAAATTGTCGGCAGTAGGCTAATTGGCCTATATGACTCTACTTTGGTGAGGTCCTTCCCTGGCTTAGGAATCATGGTAATCATAGATACCTTCCAATCTGCAGGATAGTATTCTAGGCGTAAAATAGCATTGAAGATAAAGAGAATAATTCTTCTAGCGGTAACTCCACAAGCATTTTGTTGCTGATTTTATCCATACCTGGAGCTTTTTTAAGGTTCAGAGTACCAATAGCGCTTTGAATATCATTAAAGCTAAGTCTTAGAGGTACAGGAGGTCTAATAACGAGTGGTGGCAATTCAGTTGCATTATTTGAGTTGTTTATAGTAAACACATTTCTCAAATGCTTAACAAATAAAGTCCCTTTCTCGGAATCGTTTCTAGCCCAGTCACCAATCGGATTTCGCAAAGGAGGCTTTCCTCTAACTGGTCTTTTTAAACCTCGTGCCGCCTTCCATAACGAATAGTCAGATTGTGGGGAACTGTCAATTCCCTCCAAGTATGATTTAAGTGAAGCCATTCTTTGGGTTTCTAAGAAATTTCTTAGTATATCTCTGCATTCCCGTAGCCTAGCTTTCAGTTGAGGAGACCTGTGAATTTGCCACTCTCTTCTAACTCTTCTTTTTTCTGTCAGGAGATGTTCGAGTTCAGCGAAATAAGTTCTGTTTGTCCTATTTCTGCATTCAACGTCATATGTGGAAGCGTGATGCACAGCTCTTCGTATGTCCTCAGTAAACTTGCCAATCGACCCATCAATATCCTCGGTAGTTCTCAACACTACATTTTCCGTGCAGTGGGAACTTAAATACTTTTTATACTTTATCCAACTTACTCTGGATTTAGACATGTCCCGAAATGGAGAGCCATACCCTTGAAGGAAACGCATTGAAATAATAGAAGGAGAGTGATCTGAAGACAAGTCTAATGAAGGCTCCACTTGTATCGATTCTACAGGGATATTTTTCACTACTCCGAAGTCAATAATATCGGGAATCTTCCGTCGGTCCGTCGGCCAGTAGGTGGGATGCCCGCTTGAGAGTACATCTAAGCCCATTTTGGCAATGGTGTTGAAGAGTTCACGACCCTTCGGGGTCACTAGACGTGAACCCCAAAATGTGTGCTTGGCGTTAAAGTCACCAGCAACCAAAAATCTAGATCCAAGGGAATTGAAGAAGCTGTAGTATTGATGTTCTTTTATTGAAAATCGAGGCGGCGAATAAATTGATGATAAAACAAAGTTGTATTGACAGAATTCAATACAAATGTTTGTTGCTTGTAGGTAATCCTTACATATGTTGTTCATTAATTGCCGAACCTCCACATGCTCTTCCGCGGGGATCTTTAGTATCATACAACACGTATCCATTAATTTTGAAGTACCCTGTCGCCGTCAAGTGAGTTTCAGCAATCATCATGACATCAATCTGCTTATCCATCAGGAAGTGTTCCAGTTCGTTTTTATGTTGGCGGAGGCCGTTCGCGTTCCAAAAACAAATTTTTAAACAAATCATTTCTTTAAAATTGCTTGTAAGATAGTGGATTGCATTTTCAGCATTTCCTGCATCATGGATGTCATAGTGGTCGTAAAAGTGTTCATAGTTTGGACAAGTGTCTGCAAAGTAGTCTCTAGAGTGTTAATATTAGGCTCGTAATATTGAGATTTAGGTTCCTGCTCCAAACCTGGCATATTAGATTTAACCACGTTAGCGTAAGAAACTTGTCTAGAACTAGGCGCGTTTTCATGACTAGTGGGCCGTAACAATTGAGGAAAATTGTTACTCGATGCAAAATTAGGCTGTTGAGGATGAACAGGTAATACTGACGTCTTGTTGGTCCTTATGCCTTTCAAATGAGTGTAAACTGGACAACCTCTATAATTTGCGGTATGATTACCTCCGCAGTTACTGTATTTTTTGATTTTTGAGTCGGTTTTCGACTTATCACATTGAGCAGTTGTATGTAGTTCCCCACACGCAACACAAACTGACGGCAATTTACAATATGCTTTAGTGTGACCAAATTCTTGACAATTAAGACACTGGACGGGTCCCTGACGCTTATGCGGTTCTTCCACGGTGATTCTACGATGCAGAAGGTAAATCAGATTGTAGATGGGATGGGACTCGTTTTTCTTTAAGACTATATCTCCGGGTTCCAATTCCACCCTGAACATAGGCTGAGGAATCTTTTCACGGTTTCTAATATTCGTTATGTTCTTAATTTTGAAGCCATTTTCCATTAAACTAGTCTTTATCTCGGCAGGATCAACATCTGGGTCTATACCCTTTAGAACGACTTGGAGTCCTTTTGCGCTTTTCAGCTGGTAGGTATAGAAATCCCTACTCTCCCTCTCCAACTGGTTGGACAATTTTCGAAAGTCATCTTCCTTTTTCACTTGAATTTTGGTTTCGCTGATATTTCCATGTTTAATTGAGGTTACGCTAAACATATTTTCACCTATTACCGAAACAATTCCTTGTACCAATTTACTGGAAGTGGGCTCTCTCAGATAAATTGGTGGGGGCTTAAACGTTTTTTTAGGAAGTTCTGGATCATCCGTCTGGAGGAGAGCAAACCTGTTTTGATCATTTGGATTGTCAATACTCACGGTCTTGGGAGCTTTTGAATTTGATGACGTTTGAGCAGATGTCGGGCTCCTCTGTCGCTTAAGAACTGTGACGTATTTATCCATACCTACTTGTTTTCTAGGTTTGACTGCACTATTTGATGTAGAAGATATTGATGTTTTATCATCTGATGAAATCACTATATTGGGCGAACAGGAACGGCGCCGTTCTACGGCTCTTGTAGTGAGAAGATTCTCCACAGATTTTTTTAAGGATTCTTCCTCAGAGATCCATAAAGATTTTCTAGTCGAGCTAAGCTCTTTCTCAGAATTACATCTGAGAGGAACACTCATACAGTTTTTATGTGATTTTTAATGTTTTTTATTATTTTTTTTTTAATGTTTTTTATTATTTTTTTTTTAATGTTTTTTATTTTTTTTTTTTTTTACCGTAGGTATTTTTACCTATTACGAATTATTTTTTAACTTTTTGTTTTATTTCGACCTATTACACTTTTTCACCTATTACGATTTTTTCACCGAAAATTCAGCCGCACTAAAAATAACACGTCCGAACAGTTCAACAACACTATGTGTAATGATATGAATGAATCAGCGTTGTTGATATTGAGTGTTATATTATATTTTGCTTTACTTCGAAGCCCCATATAATAAAATTTCTTTACAGCTGGTATGATTTTTTATTTATTGTGTGTTAGACGGAGCAGAATGTTGACAATAACCCCCCCCCCCCTGGCGAGCTTAAGCCCGGCAATAAGCGAGCATACCAGCGCTGTCAACAATCTGGCCACTTCGTTCAGCTGGGAGATATTTTCTGCCAGCTGGGTTGTAACAAAATTTTTTTTTTCGCACACGCACACATAATAAATCGAAACTCTGAATACCAAATTTGCCAAACGGAGAAAATTTCGATTCAAATCGAAACTCA
The DNA here is from genome assembly GCA_950370525.1 of Bellardia bayeri. Classification (NCBI taxonomy): domain Eukaryota; kingdom Metazoa; phylum Arthropoda; class Insecta; order Diptera; family Calliphoridae; genus Bellardia; species Bellardia bayeri. The sequence goes on along the minus strand of OX493268.1, from coordinate 37,298,208 downwards.
GAATAGGGGTGATTAATCTTACCTTCTCCATGTTTCCACCGCAAATAATTTTCTTCAATTTTCCCGCTTACTTTTATTATTTTGCTGATTTTTGTTTTAAATTTTCAATGACAGCTGTTTGAAGCTGCTACTTGCTTATTTTTCTTTACAGTTTGTATGAAAAAATGTTCTACATATAATAAAGCCAGAGGTGTACTTGCATTTATAAAGCGATGGGCTAAGGAATTTGATGATCCCTATGTCACAAAACAACTTTACATTTCCTTAGTAAGACCTATATTGGAATATGGCTCTATTATCTGGGATCCTTATTATAATATTCATATTCAGCGTATAGAGTCTGTACAGAAACAATTTTTACTATTTTGTCTACGTGGGTTACCTTGGAATCCTGATATTAACCTTCCATCATACATCAATAGACTTAAATTGATTAAATTACCAACTCTATCTAGTAGAAGGACTATGCTTAATGTAACATTTATGATCAATATAATTAATGGCGAAGTTTGCTCCGAGTTCCTTGTAAATAATGTTACTTTTAATGTTCCTCAACGATTTTCACGCCATTTTAAGCCACTGTATGTCAAACATGTTAGCACTAATTATGCTCAAGCTGACCCATTAAGAAGATTATTTTGTGAATTTAACAATCTATATGAAATAATTGATCTTTCTCTTTCAACAAATGTAATTAAACATAAAATAATTAGTTTATTAAATAATTAATCTTTTGTAATTAATTGTAATTTTCAATATACTTTTTTATTAGTCTGTAAGGATTTAATCCATTGACTTAATAAATAAATAAAATATAAGGTGGCACCCAGTTAAAGTCGGTTTAAATTAAAACGACGTTAAATTTTAACTATACATAGTTACAAAATAATTAAAAGTAGGTTTTAAGTTTAAAGATGTTTTTGTCTGTGGTTATAGCCCATTATATTTGTTAGTATTTCTTATTAAAAAAATTGATAAAATGCAAAAAAGGGTATTTTGGTAGGTTTTTAAGATTTTGACCTTTGACCGCATTATGGCACGGGTTGGCACTATTGGATATGCCTGAAAATTTGCTACATCAATTTTGGCATTAAATCGCATATTTTCATCGCTACCCATATTCAAATTTCCAAAAAAGGTTTTTAACGGCAGGTCTAGTATATATGCATATTCAAAATGTAATTCAATAACTCTTAGACGTCGCATTTGTTTTTTAGTATTCGGTTTTTATTTATATTGTTGATCATCTTTCTCTTCTGTATTTCAGGTTGTGTTATATTTACACCTTCCCCTTCGATTCAGTTTTAGTAGATCCAATAGAGCTTGTGTTATCTGCGTGATCTTGGAATTGTTTATCTCTTTTATAAGCACACTTCTGTTTGTGAGTTTTATGATTGTAAAGCATTTTTCAACAGGGACGCTACAAAAGTAGACCGATAGAGACATCAAACGACGCCATATTTTTTGCCGCTCTTTTGACATTTCTCTTCAGTAAGGTTTGCCATTTCATGATGGAAAGATGTACGAGCCAACAACGAGTCGAAATTATTAAAATTTACTACCGAAATTCGAAGTCAGTGGCCTCATCGTTAAGAGCGATATGTCTAATTTATGGTCGTCATAATCGACCTATCAGATCACCAATTGAGCGTCTAGTGGACAAATTTTAATCCACAGGCATAGTAAAAAATGTTCCCGTGCCAATGAGACAAAGAAGTGCCCGTAGTGTCGAGAATATTGCTGCCGCTGTGGTTCAGTTGAAGAAAGCCCAAATGTGTCTCTCACATGTCGTTCTCAAGCGTTGGGCATCACTGTGACGTCGTTGTCGCGAATTTTGCGAAAATATCTTGGCCTACATCCTTACAAGATCAAATTGACGCAAGAACTGAAGCCGCTTGACCACCAGAAGCGTCGTATGTTCGTGAATTGAGCTGAGCAACAACTTGAAAATTATTCGGATTTTCATCGAAAAATCATTTTCATTTCTGGCTGAATGGCTTCATCAATAAGCAAAATATGCGTTATTGTTATCTCAAGAAATGGTCCAGTCAATTTTCCTGCGCGCTCGTTCGATTTGGCGCCGTTAGACTATTTCCTGTGCGGCTACGTCACGTCTATGATCTATGTATGTTTCGCATGTCTTCAATCTAATCCCCACAAAGAATTTGCTCAAGTCATCTAATTCGTGCTGCTACAATTCAATTCGGTTTTAGTGACTTTGCTCAAAAAAAAAAAAAAAAACTTTATCAAATAGGGCTTTTAGAGGAGATGCCAGCAAAAAACAATTGTTGGCAGTCACGCCTATTTTCGAGGGGGCGGGCCCGTAAAGTTTAAAATATATAGGGTGTATGATAATTTGTAATACATTAAATAAAAGGTATTAAAAATACATTTCCAATCATGATTATCATGATTATAAAATATGGACCGCATATGGGTTAAATCCGAAAACAATATTTTTTGACCCGAATTTATTAGTTTTTTGGAAATGGTTCTTATATGGCAGCTATGACAAATTATGGGTCGATCTTCTTAAATTTTGGTTCAGTGTAAAATTTTGGATTGGTACCCTTATTTATAAGAGATCTATGAGTATTAAAGTGATTTTTGGAAGAGGGCTTTATATGGGGCATACGGTTAAAAATATACCGAAATTCACAACATTTTCTGGGATGATTTTTGTATATATGCAAATGATTTGTGTAAAGTTGTGAGGCGATACCGATATTTATACAATATATATAGGGATAAATGTCTTTTTCAGATGTGTATGGGAGCTATGACTGGGCCGACCACCATAAAATTTAGTACAACAATTAGTACAATTATTTATGTCAAATTTTAGCCGTTTAACATTATTTATATCTGTTTTATATGTATTTAAGTGAATTTTGTAAGTGGACTTTATATGGGGGCTATGGTCAAACATGGACCGAACTAAAAAAAATTTCTATACTGCTAGCTAGTTATTCTTGTAATCGGCATCGGTCTGCCTATTCTACATCCATCGTTGAATCATCTGGTACACTGTCTGCATCTGATTTGCTAGCATTTTCGCCGTTTTGTTGTTCAGCTCCGCCCGTGTTTTCTTTGGCTGGTGCGGGTTTCGATGCTGGTTTTGGTTTAGAACGATTGACCACCGAATTAACACATGTGTTGACAGTCTGTACTTCTTGGCGTATATCGGCTACCTTAACAGGGCTGTCTGCGGTCCTTGGCGACTGTGCGAACGTAGCCATGATGGTGTCAAGTCATTTTTGGACCTTTTCAGTATGTTTATGAATTCGGTTTCAGTTAAATGGTCGTATCTAGGAGATCCCCTCATTGACTGCAGCGCGAGCATTATTCATGGCTTAATGCTCTTCAAACACTCTTGGGCATAGTTCGAAGTCGTTGGCTCTATCTTTGATGGGGTTTGTTTTATCAACTTTGAGTTTATCAACATAAGTATCTCGATCAAATCTTCTCCATCCTCATACAACCAATTCTTTAATTCATTAAGTTGCGAGCAGACGCTCAGTTTCTACTACAAAACGTTCTAGTGGACCGCCCTAAAATTAAATAATAAATTCACGCATTATGATTTGTACATAATAATAGGCAAGCCTAATTGTATGCATACCTGTAGTTTGTTACGCATATCAAAAACAAATTTTTAGCATCAATGCGCTTAGTTTCATTGGCATCATTGGATACCATCTTATCCTCCTGTTGGATTAAATTACTCAAATCATTTGGCGAATGTCCATGTGTATGGAAATCCATAGGTAATTCAATTAATTTTTTACATTACTCAACCACTTAACTCAACTCAACAATAGCCTTATAGGAACCCTGAGTAATAGAAAACAAATACAACAAACAAACAAACCGGCAGCAGGCTGTTCAGCATTTAATTGTTGCTCTGATGGTTGAGGGGTGGCTGGTTCTTCCGGCTCTTGTCGACTAACGAGACACTTGAAATCAAGACAATACCATGGTGATTGATTCTGACTTTCACTTTGACCTCGGAGTATTCTCCCTTATCGTTGGGCTTGACATCCTTATTGGTCCAGCGACCGATTGTGGGATCTGGATAGGGAACTGCACTGTCATAGTGAATGGCTTTTTGCGGTTCAGAGTCAACAGACGACTGAATGGTGCTGCGTGGAAAACGGGGAAAACCACGATACCACCTCCGGGAAGAGAACCTTCACCATCCCAAGTGACTGAATGTCAGTAACACCAAATTCTCGTACACGTACAGCTGGCGAAATTATGGCGCACTGTAAGGCCGCTCCACGGGAAACCGACTCGTCTTGGTTCAATGTTGTGCTGGACGTCTTACCGAAGACCTGTTCGATTAAATGCTTAATAGCAGGAATGCGAGTGCTACCGCCCACAACTTCCACCGAGTGAATATCACCCAAGAAACAACCACCAACATTGAAGGTAAAAACCTTATTTTAATTATTTATGTTGCCATACATAACTAAAAGGTTGCCACTTCACACATAAGAACGAAAGGAATAAAATTCACCATGAACACTATTATCATCAAAACTATTACCATTAAACAATGTTCTAACTTTTTTAAGAAAAACTCACTTACATATATCTGATGACTTTTTCCTTTTTTTTGAAAGTTTGTTGCGTAATAACTTATAAGATACAGTCTCCGGAGATATGAACTATACCACCGTCGATTGGTGTTTCTTCGGTCTATCGTTTGCAATTAACGAGATATGCGCACGCGGAATCGTCTTGTAGTTATTCAAGAAAAACTAACTCACACATTTTTAGCGTTTTTTTTTCATATTTGTAAGGTTGTTGCGTAATAACTTCTAAAATACAGTCTCCCGAGAAATGGACTGTACCACTATCGATTGGTATTTCTTCGGTCCATCGATTGCAACTAACGAGATATACGCACGCGGAATCGTTTCTGAGTTATTAATGGAAAACTGTATTGTTTTTTTTTATTATTTTCTAAAGTTTGTTGCGATTTTAGGCAAACAGTTATAATGTCGCAAGTGACAACCCGGAAATCTGATAACTGGGCCATAGTACTGTTGATTCACGTTTTTTAATTTAATTTTCCTTTAAAAATGTCCTGTTGGTAGTTACATTAAGTTAGCTAACTTTTGTTCATATTAATTATTTACATTAAAAACGCACGTGCACGTGAAATACTACTTTTTATGCAACTCTGCAAAAAGTTTGCCAAAAATCAAAAAAAATGTTGCTAAAAAGTTTGTTTTCTTCAGCTGTGTATTTTATATTGTACAATAAAAAACAACACAAGCAAGCACTACCACGAAAATATGACTTGTGTAATGTACAATACACCTAATTCTGATTTTACGCGATAGATATGTTCCTCGAAAACTCGCGTAAAAAAAGATAGAGTATCCATATTAAATGAGGGAATTGGTTCCACGTATGAAATATCAGGTAAAATAAGATAAATAATTCAAATTCGTGTTGCTTTATACACAAACATATTTTATTTGAACGAAAAACAATAGAAAACAGAGTTCATTTAGAAAAGTAATCACAAAAAACCATAAAACTTAAAAATAAATATTTTTATTATATAAATATGATATACATATATTTTTTATTCAGTATCACTTTCTGATAATCGCATTCGTTTACGAAAGACATCACTTTCATCGCTAGTAATATTTTCGAAATCATGATCAGTTGCTGGTGATGGTTCAGTGATTTTGGTCACAAATTCCGTTATTAATCGTTGACTTACAGTTCACGTTGAAATTTCGCGGTTGTTTTTCGTACCAGACGATTTTTAGTGCTGCCAACTATGTGTTTAATTTAAAATTGTCCAAAACCTGTGCAAACAACGTTTTTCTAGTAAAAATACATACATTTTTAGATCGCGTTAAATCAAATCTAGTCGCATAAAAACAGAATGAAATATTAATTTGGAAACGCGTTAAATCAAATTCGCGTAAAAAATAACTCGCGTAAAAACAGAATTAGGTGTATAAAATATTTTTCACACCTACATATATAAAAAATCCAATTTAAACTTGAAATAAAATAAAAACATTAAATTAAAGCTTTACGAAATGTAACAATTCCCGTTTATTATATACTATAACATTGTGGTGTGTATAAGGAAACACAAAGTAATAAAAGGTATTATTCCAAAAATGAAATACACAAGTCCCAAATTATAGGATATATAGAAAATTTTAATACAAATACAACGTTCAACAACATTTCCTAAGGTAAAATTAGTTGCACTTTGAAAATTAAATTTTTATTTTTTAACATTGACAGATAATATATATTTATATTTCATATTTTAAATAAAAAATAAGTGGACATTTTTTAGTGATAATAAATCGAGAATTGGGTTAAGGACTGAAAAATACTGGCACCATTGTTGGTTACTTATAATAAAGCTTTCAGTAAGTTAAGGTTTGTGTTATAAACATAAATTAAAGTGTGTTTGGGACATGTGCAAAAAAGCTTTCGGTATACATATTTGTATATTTACATATATGTATATAAGAATACTATATAAATATTTTTCATACCTACATAAATATATAAAAAATCCCATTTAAACTTGAAATAAAATAAAAACATTAAATTAAAGCTTTGCGAAATGTAACAATTCCCGTTTATTATTTACTATAACATTGTGGTGTGTATAGTTAGCAAGGAAACACAAAGTAACAAAAGGTATTATTCCAAAAATGAAATACACAAGTCCCAAATTATAGGATATATAGAAAATTTTAATACAAATACAACGTTCAACAACATTTCCTAAGGTAAAATTAGCTACACTTTGAAAATTAAATTTTTATTTTTTAACATTTTATTTCATATTTTAAATAAAAAATAAGTGGACATTTTTTAGTGATAATAAATCGAGAATTGGGTTAAGGACTGAAAAATACTGGCACCACTGTTTGTTACTTATAATGAAGCTTTCAGTAAGTTAAGGTTTGTGTTATAAACATAAATTAAAGTGTGTTTGGAACATGTGTAAAAAATCTTTCGGTATACATATTTGTATATTTACATATCTGTATATAGGTATACTATATAAATATTTTTCATTCCTACATAAATATATAAAAAATCCCATTTAAACTTGAAATAAAATAAAAACATTAAATTAAAGCTTTGCGAAATGTAACAATTCCCGTTTATTATTTACTATAACATTGTGGTGTGGATAGTTAGCAAGGAAACACATAGTAATAAAGGGTATTATGCCAAAAATGAAATACAAAAGTCCCAAATTTTAGGATATATAGAAAATTTTAATACAAATACAACGTTCAAGAACATTTCCTAAGGTAAAATTAGCTGCACTTTGAAAATAAAATTTTTATTTTTTAACATTGACAGATAATATGTATTTATATTTCATATTTTAAATAAAAAATAAGTGGACATTTTTTAGTGATAATAAATCGAGAATTGGGCTAAGGACTGAAAAATACTGGCACCACTGTTTGTTACTTATAATAAAGCTTTCAGTAAGTTAAGGTTTGTGTTATAAACATAAATTAAAGTGTGTTTGGAACATGTGTAAAAAATCTTTCGGTATACATATTTGTATATTTACATATATATATATATATATACAATATAAAATATTTTTCATACCTACATACATATATAAAAAATCCAATTTAAACTTGAAATAAAATAAAAACATTAAATTAAATCTTTGCGAAATGTAACAATTCCCGTTTATTATTTACTATAACATTGTGGTGTGTATAGTTAGCAAGGAAACACAAAGTAATAAAAGGTATTATTCCAAAAATGAAATACACAAGTCCCAAATTATAGGATATATAGAAAATTTTAATACAAATACAACGTTCAACAACATTTCCTAAGGTAAAATTAGCTACACTTTGAAAATTAAATTTTTATTTTTTAACATTGACAGATAATATATATTTATATTTCATATTTTAAATAAAAAATAAGTGGACATTTTTTAGTGATAATAAATCGAGAATTGGGTTAAGGACTGAAAAATACTGGCACCACTGTTGGTTACTTATAATGAAGCTTTCAGTAAGTTAAGGTTTGTGTTATAAACATAAATTAAAGTGTGTTTGGGACATGTGTAAAAAAGCTTTCGGTATACATATTTGTATATTTACATATATGTATATAAGTATACTATATAAATACTTTTCATACCAACATACATATATAAAAAATCCCATTTAAACTTGAAATAAAATAAAAACATTAAATTAAATCTTTGCGAAATGTAACAATTCCCGTTTATTATTTACTATAACATTGTGGTGTGTATAGTTAGCAAGGAAACACAAAGTAATAAAAGGTATTATTCCAAAAATGAAATACACAAGTCCCAAATTATAGGATATATAGAAAATTTTAATACAAATACAACGTTCAACAACATTTCCTAAGGTAAAATTAGCTACACTTTGAAAATTAAATTTTTATTTTTTAACATTGACAGATAATATATATTTATATTTCATATTTTAAATAAAAAATAAGTGGACATTTTTTAGTGATAATAAATCGAGAATTGGGTTAAGGACTGAAAAATACTGGCACCACTGTTGGTTACTTATAATAAAGCTTTCAGTAAGTTAAGGTTTGTGTTATAAACATAAATTAAAGTGTGTTTGGGACATGTGTAAAAAAGCTTTCGGTATACATATTTGTATATTTACATATATGTATATAAGTATACTATATAAATACTTTTCATACCAACATACATATATAAAAAATCCCATTTAAACTTGAAATAAAATAAAAACATTAAATTAAATCTTTGCGAAATGTAACAATTCCCGTTTATTATTTACTATAACATTGTGGTGTGTATAGTTAGCAAGGAAACACAAAGTAATAAAAGGTATTATTCCAAAAATGAAATACACAAGTCCCAAATTATAGGATATATAGAAAATTTTAATACAAATACAACGTTCAACAACATTTCCTAAGGTAAAATTAGCTACACTTTGAAAATTAAATTTTTATTTTTTAACATTGACAGATAATATATATTTATATTTCATATTTTAAATAAAAAATAAGTGGACATTTTTTAGTGATAATAAATCGAGAATTGGGTTAAGGACTGAAAAATACTGGCACCACTGTTGGTTACTTATAATAAAGCTTTCAGTAAGTTAAGGTTTGTGTTATAAACATAAATTAAAGTGTGTTTAGGACATGTGTAAAAAAGCTTTCGGTATACATATTTGTATATTTACATATATGTATATAAGTATACTATATAAATACTTTTCATACCAACATACATATATAAAAAATCCCATTTAAACTTGAAATAAAATAAAAACATTAAATTAAATCTTTGCGAAATGTAACAATTCCCGTTTATTATTTACTATAACATTGTGGTGTGGATAGTTAGCAAGGAAACACAATTTAAAGGTATTATTCTAAAAATGAAATACACAAGTCCCAAATTTTAGGAAATTTCTATTAAAACCGTGTTTTTTGTTGGAAGTTATTTCGTGATATCTAAAGTTATTTGTATTGATTTAAGAAGATCGCCCATAATTTGTGATAGATGCCATATGAGGACCATTTCCGAAATTCTCATTATATTTATGTAGGTGAAGGGTATTTAACATTCGGCACAGCCGAATATAGCACTCTATATGTACATACATATATATTTACAAAAACAAATTTTTTCTTATAAATATTTCAGGGATACATGTAAATTTAGAAATTTTATATAAATAGGATCCAAATATTGGGAATAGTTATATTTTACCTTAGGAGTTATTTTGTTTTTTAAAGTTACTTATTATTTAAATTTTGTAGTACTTATTTCATCTGGGCTTTTTTTGAAAGTGTATTGTTAAATAATTCCCAATAAAAACACAAAAATTGGAACTTATTTCATAATGAAATTAATAATTTTATATACCTACATAGAAATAATATGCATAAAAATAAATAAGCATACAATTTTGGATTTTACTTTAGTTTTTATAAACATTAATGAAAAAGTTCCCTGAAAATTATAAATTATTTCACTTTTGTGGGGTTTTATATACATACATCTTCATTTCAGTGAATTGTGGGAATAATGTCGAATATTGATTATTCGTTATCTCCCACATTGTTAATGATCTGATCGAGTTTAAGTAAAACTGAAAAATATCCCCAAATCGTAGTAAATTTCTGAGTTCTGATCTTTAAACATAACGGTTGAGTTTCTTACCGGTTCTTAAGAAAAATATTTGTACGAGTATGTCCTCTAAATTTGTGCTGCTACGTCTCAAGTTAAATTGCACTACTATTGGATTGTGTGGTTTATCCTGGGTGATTGAAGTAATCGGGTTTTTCAACAAGTTTTTGCATAAACATTAATTTAATTTTTTTTTTCAATAAAAAGCATTTTTAATATGGATGTTATCGTTTGGTATTAAAATAACATTTAATTCCGTTATTAAGAAAAAGAACTTTCCCAGCTTTCAACTTTGAAATATGATTTAAAAACTTAATACTATACAGGGGTGTTCTGTAAATCACTTTTTGTCAAAGTGATTTCAAATCACGCAAAAGGTGTTCTGCGCACAAAAAATATTGAACTCACGTGATTTAAAACCGGTCAGCTAAATGACTGACGATTTGAAATCACTTGCCTGTTTTGTCTATGTTATTTGTAGAGAATTCACTTTAAATGTTATTTTGTATTAAGTACGATGTGTTTTTTATTGATTTTTGTAATAAAATTAGGGTTTATATATAAAAAAACATAAATATTTACAAACTCTTAAAGACACTGCTTGTTTTGTAAGAAATTGTTTTGCTTTGTTTACCAATGTTCGGGATTTACTTTTTCTCATTGGGAGTCAGCTGGTTGGTTTTTTCGAAGATACTTTTAAGGTTGCCAAATTAACACAGTCATAAAATGTCATGTAAGACATTTATTTAATTACTGTTGATAAAAAATTAAAAATTTAAAAATATTTAATAAAAGTAGTTTTTGTGCATTTTTAGAAATAAGTAAGTGCAAAATGTAAGCAAGTTTCATCGATAAAACAGTGGCAACTTTGTTATTTTTATATTATTTTTTGTTTTGCTAACATTTATTTTTGTTTATGCCGCGCTCCAATAAAAAAAATGTAAGTACATAGATATCTTAAACAATAAAAGGATTTGATAAGTCCCGTAAATAACGTTTTTTAACACGTTCATTTTTTTAAATGCTTTTTTCTTTAATTAATTACTGCCAATAAAGTAGCTCCCGGCTACTTTTTATTTTCATTAATAATATATGTACCAATATAAACAAATAAAACACAGATTTAAAAAGTCAGCTGTTTTCTCGTGTTTTCGAAAAATTAAAACCACGCCGAAAACCGTAAAATCACGTGATTTGCAGAACAGCATCAAATTGTCGGCGTGATTTAAAAACGGTGCCTGATTTCAAATCACGCGGTTTTCAGAACACCCCTGATATTTAGGTATAATTCATAATAGAGACAACCGTAATCACAAAATCAAATAACCATTCACCTTCATCGAAAAGGTCCAGAGGCCCAACCACTGACTTCGCCACTGAACATGGTCAAGAGCACCTCGCTTGCCTAGCGGAGAACACAGCTTTCTTGTTGCTCTAATGCGTGACATAAAATTATAATTAAAAACAAGTATGAACGTATGATACCGATCATATGATACCTTGACTGGGGATCGAACCTGGGTTGTTGAATTTACATATGTCAAGAAAAATTATCAAAAATTTTTAATAATAAATTTTTCAAGTTGTAATTCCTAACTTCAGTAAAAATAATTTAATGAAAATTAAATTTAATGAACTCGAGCTTATCAAGAAATAGCAAAATATTTACTTTTTCTATTGAAGAGAACTGCCTAATGAACTGATTGTAGCGGTTTTGAAACTTCAAAATTGTCAGCTCTGTATACTTTGTGGCATGGCGCAACTGTACAAGGTGAGTGCAAATCGGCAACAAATACAACACAATACAGAAACAACAGGCAATTTGTGTGTGTAAAATAATGTACTACTGTCAAAATCATACAGCTCAACGCTTGCTACAATCGTTTGAAGTGATTTAAAATGATTTGAAGAAATATGGAAACTGCAAGTTAACTCTCTTTTGCAAATGGGGATGTGATGGTTGTTCTGGACAAAAACAATACAAGCAATTCGTATGTGTAAATATTTCAGACACAGATATGTTCATGGTGTCGTTTGTACCATTGCGATTGATAAAACATATTGATGACTCGGATGCTTCGACCAGTAAATGCAAATAAATAATATTTGGAAAAATCACAGACCATCTTCTACAAAATACTGTAATCCAATCAAATTTGAATTTAAAAAAGAAACTCATGATATCATTAAAAAAGAAATCAGTGATAAGAGCCCAAATTGCAACACTGCAGCCACTAGAATTATAAATTGACGGCCAGACAATTGAAGTAAAATACCATATAGTGTTAAATGGAAAAGTAGGCCAGGCTTTGACTGACACAAGGTCTTCTTTTAACTGCATTATAGTGCATTTACACCTACGCCATAAACCAGTTATAAGTTGTTTATGGTGATAAACTAGTTTGAGAAACTAGTTTATCCATACAAATCAAAAATAGGTTTTGTAACTAGCTTTTGAGATAAACTAGTTACAAACAACCAGTTTCTGCTAATGCAACTCTGTTTTTTCAACATTTCTCTGGCAACGCTGGACATATTTGACATTTGCTCAAAAATAAAAAAAGTTTTCTTTAAAAAAGAAACTGTAAAAAAAAGTTTAAACAAATATATTAAAAAGTGCATTTTAAAAATTATGGACAACGAAAATAAAAGGTATGTTTATATTTACTTTTAACCCAAGTATTTTTGTTTTTAATCTGATTAAAATGAGTGACCAGAAAAAAGGTACAAAAAGTTAAAGCCAATGCAGGTTTAAAAATATACAAGGCTCAAAAAGTTCCTTACAGGAGTACGAAAATTTTTCGCAAGCCTCCGAGTCAATATTTTTATGTTGTTGTTGGTCGAGGGAATGTTGTTTGTGACAAATTTTGACAAATTATTTTTAAAATTACTTTTAGGAAGCGTAAAAAAAAAACCAATTGGTTTCATAATGCAGAATCCCTTTTCATAACCCTGTGTGGGGACCATATAGAAGAGTTCAGGGGCTGCAAAAGAAACAGTCATATTTTCGAAACCATGAAATCTGAAATGGACGCTAATGGTTTCCAATTTAACAATGACGAGCTTAAATCCAAGCTTCATAATTTAACTACTAAGTATAGGTAGGATTGAAAATCAATAAATATGCGAACATGTTAAATTATAATTTCTATTTGATTTATGTATTATAAAGATTTGAAAAGAAACAAATTGGTCCATCCGGAGGGTCTCCGTCAACGTGGGAGTTTTATGATAGAATACATGCCATATTGGGTCCATTCAAGTCATATTCAATAGAGGCACTAATGGATGAAAGTTTCGGTAAGATTTATTAAAATTATAATTTAATTTTGTAAAAGTTAAAGTGGATTATTACAACATACATGTTTGTGGTTGTTTTTTAGAATTATTAAATAACAATTTAGTTTAAATTTGTAAGGTGCTTTTAAATTTTGTTAAACATCCATCTTACAGATGATTCTCCCTCAACAAGTTCGAATTCAGTTGTAAATATTCCTGAAGTAATTAATGAATATGATGAATTCGAATCAACATTGGAGTCATCATCTCAGAGTGCTTCCCACATCGATGAAACAACACCAAACAAAAGAAAGAGAATTAGCAATCAAGAGGAAATATTAAAAATATTAAAGCAGTCAAATGAGATCATAAAGTCCGAATCTCGAAAGCATTCCGAGTCTGACGAAAAAATGCTTAAGCTGCAAGAGGAAATGGTTTCCATAGAGAATGAAAGGAATGAAATTCTTAAAAGTTTTATAAATAGTAAATAGAAAGAGTACTTTAAAAATTGTTATTTGTAGTAAAAATTCTATTATAAATGTTTTAAAGAAAGAAAATTCTGAAATAAAATTTAAAATTATTTCTATAAAAATTTATTAAAAAGAGTTTTTATAAAACTGAAACATTATTTAGAAATACGGGAGTGAATTGTATATTTATTTTATTTATACGTATTTATTGGTAAAAAAAACGTTTACATATTAAAAACTAGTAGGAGAGTATAGTCGGTCAAGCCCGACCATATTATACCCTACACCAATCTAATTATGGACCAATCGCTATAAAATTATGTGACATGACTTTTGTATATAAATAAATTATTTGATTTGAATACCAACATTTTATCTATATAACTTGGAGATTTATGAGAGCTTAACAATTTTCAGACAGGGCAATCGTATGGGGGCTAGGAGAAATAATGAATTGATTCTAACCAAAATCAATAGGTTTCGTCCTTGGGGTAATAGAAGAGCTTGTACCAAATTTTGTTCAATTATCTTTGAAATTGCGACCTGTAGTTTTATTACAAGGTTTACATGGACGGACGGACATCGCTTATTCGACTCAGAAAGTGATCCTGAGCAGATTTGTATACTTTAAGATGGGTATTGGAACAATATTTTTGCACGTTAATTAGTTGTCCAATGAAGAAGTTGCAATTGCATTTCTTATTTCTTCGGCTTTTGGATTTGAATCGTACGTAAAAGGTTCAAAATCAGGCTGTTCTCTAAAACTTATATTTTCAAAGCTATTATTTTGCCATTTCCCATTGATTTTTTCATTATTTTCATTTAAAAGGTTGTGCAGAACACAACAACTCTTTATTATAATGTTGGCGTTATCAACCCGGTTATCTAATCCCTTTTCAAGACGCCTAAATCGAATTTTTAAATGACCAAATGCGTTTTCCACCACTCTGCGGCATTTAAACAGCGAATAATTCAAGACTTTTTGTTTAACGAATGCATTTACTTGGAAAGGATATGGTTTCATCATGTATTCTGACAGTCTAAAAGCAGAATCGCCCATTAACATAACAGGAACTTTAATGCCGTTTAAAATTACGGATTTTTGTTTCAGAATAGGCATTTCCATTTTCTTTCTTAAGAGCGATTGTTTATATATTGATGAATCATTACACCGACCTCGACATCCTACATTCGTGCATAAAAAACGGTACCTGGCATCAACTACGGCCAATAATATAGTTGAGTACCAACCCTTATAATTGTAATAGTCAGTAGTTTCTGAAGAGGGTGGTCGGACTTCGAAATGACACCCATCTAAAATGAAAATAATTAAATGTAGACGAGACAGATACTTTAAATATGTATTTACCTATTGCTCCAAGGCATTGTGGAAAGCCAAGTTTGTAAAAATCATTAACACACTCTTCAATGTTAGTTTCAGTAAAAAAATTTGGAGGCAAATATTCTGCAGAAAGTGCGTTCAAGACCTCAGTACAAAAATGTCTTAAAATCAAACACACACTTGCCTTCGATATTCCGAACATATGACCTATGGATGCAAATTCAGATGATGATTTTAGTGTGTACAAAGCGATAGCTACACGTTTTTCAAGAGGAATACATTTTCTGAGTCTTGTATCCTGCTTCGCGTGAACATTTTGGAGCAAAGCAAATTAAATGTTTCACGACACATTCTAAAATTCTTAATAAATATCAAGGGGACGTCTTCCTCCCAAAAACAACCATGACGAACCTATTGTAAACCATAAAGAAGTATACATATACATAATTTCGTCTAAATGAAACATTTTTGATTTACTTACATGTGTCCATTCTGACACAAACTTAATATTTGAGTACAGCACTTTTGAATATGTATTTGGCATAACATATTAAAAAAGTGTTTTCTTCTTTTCATCCGTAAATGGTCAATTTCAGATTGAATTTTATTCATCCTGGATGAAAAGCACAAATATAAAATTTTTTTTTATAACAACGTCCATATTTTTATTAAATTTTTAATATTAAAGTCAGCTGTTTTATGACTCATCAAAGATAAACCACTTAACTGTCAAAAATGCTGATGTAAACGGTATGGTTTATGAAAGAATGATCATAAACTAGTTTGAAAATTACAAGTGTAAATGCACTATTAAGTCTTATCTAAGCGAACGTTATCGTCCGATATCGTGGGCCAGGGTTACCCCCTGAACACATGCCTAACTAAATAAATATATCAAGACTAAAATTTTCATGATGTTTTGGTTCCTTCATAACCTTTTTTCCCCCACAACAAAAGATTTTGACAGAAGCTAATGGTTCGAAAATTCGTAAAAAGTATTAAATTGCTGATTCCCAGGAAGGCTTTGCTTTAATAGCTGCTACTACAGAAGAAATGGAGGCAAAACTAATTTTATTGAAATTGCAATGTAGAAATATTCAACCTCGGATATTAATTATTGGAGAAGTTTGGAGTATTAAGTCAATTTTTGTCTATATTGAAATCAAATATCCATTTTTAACATTTTTAAATGCTTTTGATGTCCTATTTAAAATATTTTTTATACCCACACCACCATAGTGGGGAGGGTATATTGGATTTGTGCATATGTTTGTAACACCGAGAAATATTGGTCCAACACTCACCTTCAATTATACCGATCGACTCAGAATCAGTTTCTGATTTTCATGATGCTGATGCTGAATCAGTTTCTGAGTCGATTTAACGATGTCCGTCCGTCCGTCCGTCTGGCTGGCTGTCCATGTAAAGCTTGTGCGCAGAGTACAGATCGCAATTTTGAAGATATTTCGATAAAATTTGGTACGGGATATTTCTTCGGCCCAAGGATGGATGCGATGGAAACTGGTGTAAATCGGTTCATTATTTCACCTGGCCCCCATACAAAAGTCCTCCCGAAATTGGGGTTTACCGCTCATAAATCTTTGAGTTATGCAAGGAACCAAACAAGTTTCATCAAATATTAGTGGTACATGAAGCCAAATCACATCTACAAATTTTGTGCAGATCGGTCCATAATTAGTCGTAGCTCCCATATATGGCTCACTTCCGAAAATCACTTTAACTATCATAAATTTCTTAAGAATGTTGGTAATCAAATAAAATTCGACACAAATAATATACAGAAATGATGACACCTAATTTTATAATGGTCGGTCCGTAATTAGTCGAATCTCCCATAAGACGCTCCCCGTAATCAACTTTAACCTCCATAAATCGTTTAAAAGTATTTACATATATCGAAAAATTGGTTTGATTTTATTCTTAAAACCCGGAAAACATTTATTTAATTCTGCAAATTTGTTTGTTCAAATTTAACAAATTATACTAAACAATTTGTTTGTAGATTGAGAAAAAAGTTTGTTAGATAATGGCTTTTAAATTTTATAAACTTTTTGTTTGTTCCTGTTAATATGTTTGTTTGAAATTGGAAAGAAGTTTTGAATAACTTTTTTTATTAATAGCATAATAATTTAATTGAAAAAAAAAAACTATTTTTTCTCAACTATTTTTTTTTTCAATTACATATATTTGTTCGAATTTACAATTTTGTTGATAGGTCTCGTTTTAAACAAAATTGTATTTGATTCACTGAATTCCTTGTCTGAACTTGAATTTTATTTTTTTGTGTGTATAGAATTTTATTTTACTTTTACTTTTATTGTACATACATATTACTAACAAACAAACGAACAAGTCCATTGTTTGATAACAGTTACAACCAATACTAAATATTTTCTTTCCAGTGTTTCGAATATAAAAATTCTGCGCATGTTTCTACTCTTCAAATGTTATTAACTAAATAAATCTCGCATGTTACAATTAATTAATACTCTTGCTTCTCTTTTATGATGTTTAGGCATTAATTTTCTCGACACTATAACACTGCTGTTAAACAACGTACATACATACGTACGTATATAGTCAATATGATTTGAAAAATCCCAGACTTACCCTGATGCTTTTGCCTTCAATCAAACGCAAGCAGATATATATTGTACGCGAACCAAACAGGGTTACTATCGGAATTTCCAAGTGCGTTTTTGTTTTTCGTGCGGAATTTTGTCATTACATTCTGGAGAATAAATTGTTGGTGTTAAAATAAAACCCAAAGAAATAAAACAAAATGGAATGTTAAAAGCATTAAAGTATAAATCGTTTAATTCGTACGGAAATAATTTTGTTGTTTAAATATAATACAAAATAAAATAAAATACATATGTATGTATGTATATACGAGTAGTGTAATGATTTCATAAAAGTAAAATGAGTTCCTGCTTAAATTATATAGTAAATATAAAGAGTGCGTTTTAAGGATATAATATACCACTGATAGAAACCGGATAAAAATTTAAAATAACTTGGAATATAGCAACCAATATTGAGTACGTGGTTTGGGGATTTTTACACACAAAATGTAAATGTACACCAACCAATACGTACAAAACATATGGATATTCTAACAGAATAGAATAGTAAAGTCCACACAAATTGAAAGTTTCTTAAAGAGTAAATTTGAATATGCATTTAATTTTCGTAAATTAAATTAACTGTTTAACTGAATTTCTGTTTACAAAGTTTTAAAAAGTAATACTATAAAAAATCAAGTTTAAGGACGATTTTATATGGTAATAAAGGGCATTCAACCAAGTTTTTTGAGATATTAGAATCGGGGATAACGATGTACATATGTATGTGACAATGAAAGCTTTGTGCTTTTAAATATATGTATGTATGTATTTCCTAAAACTCACATGTTGAACATTTGAATATCGACCGTACATATTCGAGGCATTAACTATACAAATATGCCCAAAACCGCTAAAGCTACTACAATAGAAATTGAAATTCGGGGACTATGTTCAAGAGAAAATAATTCGTGCAGAAAACATCTTTGCAAATTTTTGTCAAAAGAGGGGAACGAAAATTGTCAAAAAAGTTGTTGGTCCAGCCTGCCCAGCCCTACACCAAGTATATATACATACAGTTTTTTCTTTTTAGAAATGTGCGCTATATGCTAGCTATGACCTATTATGGACCTATCATAATAGATTTTAGTAGTGTAACTTCTGTAATACACAACTTATTTGCACTTCTTTGTGTTGATATTTACTTACTTACTTTTATTTTCGGATTGTATATACAAATACATATTTGTTACGAAATTTGGTTGGATACGTTTATAAATTAAACATTTTATTGTTGATATCCAAATAATATTGAACACAAATACATACACATGTTTTATATGTGTATATACAAATCAATCGACCTAATTTGATGACGATCGGTTCATAATTAGTCATAAATAAAATTTAAACACAAAATTGTTTATGTATATACAAAAGTAATTTCACTTTATTCTATAACGACCGGTCCATAATTAGTCAAAGCTCATATCGTATGACATGGCGTGCGTGTGAAGAAGAGAACGAAACACTGGAACACTATCAGCCCAATTCCGCGGAAGTTTTTTCCCTTTTTTTAACAATAAATTTGAATAGAAAAAATGGGGAAAGGAAAAAAACTCCCTCGTAATTTTAATTCATGATTGGGCTGTATATGTGCCACTTCCCACATAGACACAATACCAATTCCAAGAATATCTTGGAATTGTATATTGGAAATATGAGAGGTCTATATCAACGGGACTATGTTTTAAACCAAGTAAATTTTACTTTTAGAGATTATGAATATAGAGAGCGCACAAAATGCACAAAATACTGCAAAAATGAGTTTTGCATAAAAATAAAGCATATTTTTTGTCTATCAGTACATATTTGACCATAGCCCACATATAAGGTTCAAACAAAATAAGCCTCAAATGCATTGAAATCACATTACAATCAGCCTTATTATGAGTGTCGTTGTCGTAAACAGAAAACGACACTCATAATAAGGCTGAATATTTTATGACGTTCGGTAAAAAAAAACAGCAGAAATTAGATTCAAGTATGCAGAGGTTGGGTCATACAAACGGATTTTGTGACTATCGGTCAATGTTCAATGTTAAACCGCGAAAATAAAAATTATGAATTATATATATAAATTCTAAATAGCAGACATAAAACAAACTAACTTTAATTCGCTATCCCAATCTATAGAATGAACGCTAAGACCGAATATGAAGCACTGAATATGGATATTGTAAATCTCATCATATTCTGGTGGAGAGTTTTTAAGATTCGGCAATAGAATATTCGAAACCGAAAACGTTATTTTCCATTTGAAAAACCGACCGGTTTTAAATGTATTACATTTTAGCATTTCACCCACCACTAAAATGATGAGGGTATAGATGGTATGGGTTTTCATTCCGTTTGTAACACATCGCAATAATGGTTGTAGAACCAAAAAGCCTATTTTTCTGGATCCTTATTAGATTCGAAGACGATCTAGCCATGTCCGTCTGTTAAAGGCATGAAAGAGCTTTTACTGGCAAAATCGGTCTAGCAGGATCCGAGTTATAGACCAAAGTTTCAGACAACCTCTATATTTTTGGAGATACTATCATGAAATTTTGAACACTCTAATTATATTATAGAATGACAAGTCCTGTTGAAAAAGATAGGAATCGTTCCACGACTTCTCTTAGCTTCATACAAATGTCTTCCCGAAATATGGCTTTGTGGTACATAAATGTCTATAGAAAACCAGTATCCATACACAATTTAGCAAAAATAAGTTTCATACAACGAGAAAGTCCTCTTCCGTAAATCACTTAAAAATATATAAATCTCTTATTAAAATCACTAAAAATTCGACATTTAACACAAGTAAACAGTATAGATATCGAAAATATCGTACTAAATTTCATGATGATTGGTCCATATTTGACCATAGCCCCCATATAAAGTCCACTTCCGGAAATCACTTAAATACGCATAAATCCTTTACAAGTATCAGTAGCAAGTTTATGAGAGCTACTCACGAAATCTAACCGAAATTTTACACAGATCATTTGCCAATGAAACTCGTTTATTGTGAAATTCAGATGTACGCAGCTGACGTCCAACTCATTATCAGTTGTGTGCCATCTGATATAAAAAATTGTATTATAAAATTAAACAGTGATCTTGATAATGTATTCAAATGGGCCTCAGCAAATGGACTTTGCTTAAATGCAAAAAAATCAAAAGCAATGATGATAAAGAAAAGCAGCGATGGACAATATAACCTACCGCCAATTCGGATCGGTGACTCCACAATTGAGGTAGTTGACCACGCCAAAAATCTTGGAATTATTCTTAACGATACTCTCGCTTGGTCTAACCATATAAATGGTCTATGTGGTAAAACATATGATATGCTTCGTAATCTATGGATGACACAGTCCTATACACCAATAAACATTCGCATGTTACTTACTAAGTCATATATTCTGGCAATTTTAACATATGGTTGTGAGCTATTTTCTAGTTGTAATTCAACATGTAAAAATAAACTTAGAGTATTGGCAAATATATTTATGGACTCTCAAGAAGAAATCATATATCACATCTGTCTTATACAATTTTTAATATTTCTTTCGACAACCTGTTGAAATGCCGTATGCTGTTACATTTACATCAAATTATATATTCTAAGCAACCGGAATATCTGTTTAAAAGAATAATATTTTCTAGATCTAACAGGGGATATAAAATTAACTTCATTCGGTACCAAAAACAAATATCTGAAAGACATTTTTTTTGTAAATGCCATTCGTCTCTGGAATGAGCATCCGAACAACATTTCAAGGAATACAAAGCACTTCAAACGAGCAATATTTACATATTTTAGATAGTAATGATAATTTTCCATAATTGAGCATAACTCCCGTACAAGCTCCGCTTCCGAGAATAACCAGAGAATATACAGAGATGACAATTTAGACGTTTTCTGAAGCGAAAATCAGTTGCATAGGGTTTTTGGTACTTTTTTTTATTTTTACTATCATGCATACAATTAAAAATATTTAAAAAATTTTTACAATAAATACATTTTTCGAGATCGATATTGCAACAAGTATAAACTAATTTTGTGGTAAAAAAATAAAAAATTTCATTAATACATAGTTAGGGAAAAAAGATAGGGACAAATCTAGTAAAATTTATAGAAATTCTGAATTAACCCTTCTTTCAGCTTCATTACTGAAGTTGAGGAAGAGATTAAAATTAAAAATTTCTTATTATATCATAGTTTGAAGTTCTATTTCGAACTTCAAATCTTTGTGTTAAATTAGTTATTACTGAGCTTAACATATCTTGTTGAAAATTTTGGTGCAATCTATTTGTTGAGTATCTTCTAGGTAAATTAAAAATAATTTTTAAATTTTTATTCTGGATTATTTAAAATTTTTTTAAATAGGTTTTGACACATCTATTTGCCCCAATTTGACATCCATAGGTCATAATAGGCCGTATACACATTTTGTATAATAGGATCTTATTTTTATAATTCAAAGTTGATTTTCGATTTAGTAATGGGAAAAGAGCTCTTCCACATTTAAACGCCTTTGCACAGCTTTTAACAACATGATGACTGAAAGTCAACTTTTTATCTAACTCAATTCCAAGATATTTAATGGTATCGAGAATAGGAATTTCAACGTCTTCTACAGATAATCGTATCGAAGGTATTCTTTTCGGCGACTTATTGAAAGGGAATATTCAGCCTTATTGTGAGTGTCGTTTTCTTTTTACGACAACGACTCTTTCGTAATAGATTAAAGATAAAATTAAATTTGTTTCAGTACAGGTGATAACACCTAGCCTTGGGGCACTCCCGCTGGGATATTACGCTGAGAGGAGTATTCTGTACCAATATTTATTACAAAAGGTCTCTCACTCAAAAAACTTTGTACAATTTTTTGTAAGTAAATCGGATATCCAAACTTGTGAAGTTTAAAGATTAGACCATCATGCCATATAGTATCGAAGGCTTTTTCTATGTCTAACAACACTATTGCAGTACTTTTCCGAGCATCTTGGTTATTTGAGATAAAGTTTACAATTCTCTTTACTTTATGCACTGTTGAATGTTCTTTTCTAAAACCAAATTGTTCTTCTTTTATTATATTATTTGTTTCAGTGTATTCGTTAATTCTCTGCAGTACAATTTTTTCGAAGACTATCTAAACAATTAAACATGCTTATTGGGCGATAACTAGTTGGCGACTTTGAGTTCTTTCCCGGTTTTAATATTGGAACTACTTTTGCTGTTTTAAATTTTTTTGGAAAATAACTATTTGACAAACACCAATTGAAAATTTGTGTAATTAATGGAGTTTATCCCATCAATTCCGGGTGCTTTCGAGTTTTTCAGTGTACCTATAAAGAATTTCACTTCATCTACTGGGGGCTAATTCTCGCATTCGTATGCGAGTAAATTTTCATTCGAACGTTCGAATTTTTTAACATTTGGGATTCTCTCATTCGATAGCGAATAAAATGTATCGAAATTTCTAATGATGGCATTCGATAACGAATGATTATTCGAACGCAACCATGCGAGTTTTTACTCGTAAGCAAAGAAGCATTCGAAATAACGTTTTTTTTTTTAACAAACAGAAGAAAAAAAAGAAAATGTTAGTAAAAAATTTGTTACTTACTTTAAAAAATATTATAATATTAATAATTTTATTACTTTTAGGTCAAAAATATCAAAAATAAATTTTACCTATGCTTGCTTTGTGAGCCTAAAACGTCTTTTGAGTCTAGAAAAACACATACATACATTAATACATACGTATGTATGTATGTACTTATTTATACTTACTCATTGTTTGTGAATCTTAAGGGTTCGGAGGTGTTTCTTATTTGTTTCCTTATGTCATTAATGTTTTCAATCTCGTCAGAATTAGAAGACGACGAGTAAAGAAACACAACTGGATCCATTTTTAATTTCAAATAATTTCTTTTAAAAATTTAGCTTTTACTTGAGTTATTTTTTGCGGAACCATAAGTTTTTTGTTTACATTTTCTTTTATTTTATTCAGTGTTGTAATACGTACTTATTTAAGTTTTTTACAACACTGAAGCAATGAATCGACTCGATTCGTATCGAGTACCATCATTAGAAAATTTTGCACTGTCGAAATAAATTTCGATTCGAAAACAATTTCGATCACGACTGCCAGAATTAGCCCCCTGATGTCAAGTATTGTCTCATGTTATCTGTGATATATTGAACATACAACCAATCTATGTACTTTTCAGCAATATGATGTACATACATACTGGGGAAATCATATTACATGCTGTTTTGTGACAATTTTCGAGAACTTCTGCAATTATTTTGGTACTTAATTTATTGTGTGTTAAAGTAAATCTCTTTATGTTACACACTGCAAAAATATACGACTAAACAAAGTATAAATTATTGATTATAACTGGAGTATGCATATTATTATTATAAATGTCAGTAGTGAGATGAAATTCAACTAAAACAAACCTAAAATAAATAGAAATTACGGTACAATATTTTACATAGTTCGCCCTATAATAGGTGATTTGGTGGTGGGTATATAAGATTTGGCATAGCAGAATATAAACTCTTACTTGTTAAACATTGGTTATGTCCCACCCAATTACATACGGCGTATCACAAAACCATTTTGCCTACTCTTGTTTCTGATTCATACATAAAATTCTTAAAAAAAAATAAATACAAAAATGTAGTTTTATTTACAATTGAGAATAGATATTTATTATGTACTAGCTAAACCCGGTGTGCTTCGCTACCCCCCCACTCGTTATAAAATAAAACGTATTTATATATTTACAAACATTTATTTATTTAATTTTAATGGCGCATATTCAGAAATGATATCTAAGTTTAAACTTTTTTAAGTACCAACTTAAGTTATTCTTAGTTGATTACTTTCAGCACGAAAAGTTACAACTTAATTATGGGTAAAGCTGTAACTAAATGTCAACTAACAAATACATTTAAAGAACAGCTGATTGATTTTATTTCTTGTCGTCGATGATGTTAACATATTTGGCTACCAATTCTTTAAATGTAGTTTTTTCATCTGACGAATAATTTGAGTCTCTCTAAAATACATAAAGCAATAAATACATATTTTTATCTAACAATAATAATAATTTTACCTTATTTTCTTTGCTAATTGTGTCCATTTTGACCAAAAAATCACAAAAAAAAAAGAAAACAAACTAGAGATGTGGTTTTCGTCAACAAAAATCTACTAAATGCAGTGTTGCATTTCTTTTAACAGCTGAAAGCAGTTGCTAAGTTAGTTATGATTTGTGAATAGGGTAGCCAGATTTGAAATACGGAAAAACAGTACATCTTATACAAAAAAACAGTACAATTAAAAAAAAACAGTACATTTTATTTTTTTAACGAAAACATAACTCTTTATTCATGTAATTTTTGTAATATTAATTTAATAGCAACAAAAACATTGTTAAAAATACGAGATCATAACATATATTATGAACGTTTTTGGAGAAGGTACATAGAAAATACAATTTAAATGACATATTGTATCTTTTATATCATCAAAGTCCTTTTAGATTACAATATTTTTGCTTTACTTGTAATACAAAGTTTTAAATTTATTAGTTTTTGTAAATCAATCTGTATACATATGTATTAATTTACATTACAAAAGTGAACTTTAAATTTAATGTCAACTCAATTTTACTCCTTTTTCAATATTTTTTAGTAAGAATAATGCTGTTCCAAGTTACATTTATTATTTAAAAATTAATAAGTATCATTTATTGAAAAAAATCCAAGTAACATTATATCTTAACCCCCTACAACATGACTACTTTAAAATTAAATGTGTCATCAGCTTTTCGAAAAATGTATTTAAATACGTTGTATAAACAACGATATATTTATGAAATATAATTTGTTTTTTTAATATTCTTCATGTTAATCTACAATGTTTAATGGTTAGAAATGCCTTTAGAGCAATGATGTCCATTTCATGAAACAATTGTTGTTGTATTCATTTCATATGGACAAACTAATTTTTTTTATCAATATTTTTTTCAATTTTAATATAAATAAGCTTTTAACGAAAAAACAGTACAACGTGTAAAAAACAGTACATTTGAATTTGCGAATAAGATCTGTAACTATTTGTAAACTATTTTTTAGTTTCTGTTTAATAAGTTTCGACTTTAGTTACGATTTCTGAATATGCGCCAATGTATTTATTGCACTGCAGTGTTACAATATTTTTAGTTTGCCCATCAGGAGCATACACATACATATACACGGGATATTAACCTTGCGCTTTGTTAACAGTCATCGCAAACGCTAACCGAACAGGAAAAAATTGTTTAAAATCGAATGGTAAATCTGTTGGTAGCATTGGAATGCGTAGCAAAAGTACATCTGTACCTTTATATTTTCCTGTTATAATGGTCGCTTCTACTAAATTATTTCTCAGTTTTTTTTTACTGCAAGTCGAGTGCCATTGCAAACCCGTGGTGATCGATATTTCGCAGTAAAATAATTGGCAAACCAATTTTAAGTTGTAGCACATGTGGTGGAAAGCCTGACACATCGAGTTTATTTAAGAACTCAACAGGATAATTAACGGCCTTACGGGTTGCTTAATTAATTTGACGCATTTGAAAGTGATATCCATTTTCTCCATCTGGAAAAATAATAGGATACTTCAGCGCGTCATATGAGCGATGCATTTCAGTGGGCGAGGCCATGCCCCTTTGTCCACTTACATAGTTAAGAATTTATTATTTCGTAAGAATATCCTATTGTGAAAATTTAATGGCGATCGGTCCAGTAGTTAAGACTATATTACGATTTTAAATTTTCCTAAAAAGGGGCGTGATCCCACCCACTTTTCTCCTGGTACGTATTCCTAATTATGCCAATACCATATGTACCACATATCATTGACGTACATAGGACAAAAAATGCCCAAAATATGGCGATTTAAATTTTTTGGTTATATCGGCGGTGCCTGCCCCGATTGTACAATCAAAACTTCATATAGCCTATTATTCCTTCTAGAGTCACAGTAACATGATGTGCAAATTTCAGGCAGATCGGTCCAAGCGTTTGGCCTCCTATTAAGCACAAACATAGAGACACACATTCCTTTTTATATATACATATACTCTATATTACAAGCAGATTAATTATAATTTAAGGTAAAATGCGGCGAAAAAGGGGGATTTGCGAATAAAAAAATGTAATGTATATAAAACTTTAGGTAAATACATATTACAAAAAAAGTATTTTGTATAGTAAACATTGTTAGTGGTATAAGTAAGTATCTGAATTAAAAAAGTGAGCTGTAAAGTGGGCGTGGTTCAAAGTTATATGACGACGTTAACAGTATTAAGAGCACTATACTACCAAATAAAAAAATTCGTTGGAAGCAACAAATTTGTATACAGAAGAAAAAGTTCAAAACTTTCAAACAAAAGTAATGTTTATTTCTACCTCGCCTGGAGTATATAATGTGTATACAATTTGAAGTGAATATGTTAGAAACTATATGGGAGCAAAAGTACCAAAATTTCCACAGTTAAATGCTGTGAAAATTTCAAAAATATCGGTCCAGAGGTTTAGCCTCCAATTACAAAATTTTAAAAAAGTGGGTGGAAAAGTGGGCGTGGTCAAAAAAGTACCCTATTAATCATACCAGAGTCCCAGTTAAATGCTGTGAAATTTTAAAAATATCGGTCCAGAGGTTTGGTCTCCTATAAGGTACCTACAAACAAATAAACACACATTAAATTTTATATACATATATAGATAATAGAAAAGTCCAAAAAACATTAAAATAACCGAAATTAGCCCGTATGGATAATATCCAAACCTTAATAAATTAAGTAATTTTTGCATTTTATTAATTTGCATCATAATATAAAGGCCACAGAAGAAGTTTTTTTTTTTAATTCCTGTTGCATTTTTATACCCTTCACCATCATGAGAAGAGTATATATAGGTTTGTCATTCCGTTTGTAATTTCCACAATATAATTTTCCGACCCTATAAAGTATATATATTCTGGATCCTTATAGATAGCGGAGTCGATTAAGCCATGTCCGTCTGTCTGGATGTTGAAATCAGTTGTCTGCAGTCCCCAGATATCTTCGAGATCCAAATCTTCAACAATTCTGTCAGACATGCTTTCGAGAAGTTTGCTATTTAAAATCAGCAAAATCGGTTTAGGCCAACCAGAGTTATGGACCAATATGTGAGACAACCTATATAAAAATTTGAAATTTTTTGTCCATTTTATTGCAATATTTTAATATTGAAGATAACACTATGAAGTTTTGTATACGTTGTTTTTATGATAAAAGAAGAAAGTGTGCGGTAAATAGTATGAATCGTTCCATGAGTTCTCATAGCCCCTGTTAAGAAATTGATTAGCTTATATTTCCTAAAGGTCATACAATTATTGTTTGCTAATTTAAAAGTCTTATTTATGACAACAATACATAGAATGCAAGTATGCATCTACCAACAAACAATTATTCCATTAATTGCTACACATATAGAAATACTATAGTAGTTTCCGCTTAATTGACCCTCGCTTTATTGATTTACCCGCTTAATTGATACAAAAAATCGCAATATACATTTCCCCATAAAAACTATATGAAGATTTTCTCGTTTAAAAGATTTCCGCTTAATTGATTTACCCTTTTATTAGACTCATGAAATAAACACTCCTTTTAGAAATCTCAAAAAAAAAAAATCCCGCTTAATTGTCATATTTGGCAACACTTCAAAACATATTTTAATTTTGTTTGTTTTTGTTATTTTTTACTGTTTTAAGTATGAATGAATTTTCGGTTAATTGATCCAAAAGCTATGCATTTTCAGAAAATCAATTAAGCGGAAATTACTGTATATAAAAAAATGTAGCTTTTAGTACCACTTTTGTAACAAATATTAATACAGATTTCTGAACATGAATTGAGGAGGACAGAAACATTTTTGGTAGTTAACAGTCATATAATAAGGTTGATATTGTAAAAAAAATAATGTGAATTTTATAAATTGAAGTCAAATTGAAAATATGTTTTTTTTAATTTTTGAGTTCTTTTAAATTCTTTATAATATATATTGCACCAAAGGACAAAAAAGGCTTTCTCCTCAACACGGTCCTTCGAACCGGATCTATAGTCCAGAATTTGTTCATCGAATGTAATCTTGCTTTAATTATGTCATCAAAGGTGTTAATGCTGGAGGATTAATTCATGTTTAGGAGTTACAACGTAACAATTTCCTTAACCGAGTGTTAGAAGAAGTGCGTAATATATCAAATTACTGTACTCTATCAGTTCACCAATTAGACGTAAAACTTTCACTCTTAGAGAGACAGTTGGAATTATTCGAGAAGGTTCAAAGTCACCTCGAATCATTGGACGAGTCTTAATTTGATCTAGATAACCGCTTACAATTCGAGGATGCATATTTTAAACTTAAATCGCAGATTCTTGAGCGTTTATCTATGCAACAAACAACTTGTAATGATCACCCGATGAGTAGCACCCATTTTGTCACAACAGCAGTACAAAATTCAACTAAACCTTATCTCCCAACGTTGATTTATCAGTCATATCTAACTTTCAATACCTACGATCTTGTCTAACAGATAATGCTGCGAGGTTAATTCAATCATTGGATATTACACCAGAAAATTATAATCAAGCGTGGGAAATTCTGAGATGGCGCTACGATAATAAAAGATTAATTTTTCAGTCTCACATAGAGAACATCTTTAGCATCAAGGAACTTTCAAAACCTAAGGTAACTGTGGTAAGAGAATTTATTGATTCAGTAAATGCAAGCATTCGTGCTCTACAATCTATTGCCACCAAAAAGCAAATATCTGATGGAATAATATTATATATGATAACTTCTAAATTTGACCCTAAAACTCAATCCAAATGGGAAGAAGAAATCTTTACTAACTTGGAAAAAAAACACCTCATCACAATCACTTTCACTTCCACAGTGGAACGATCTTTCATCATTTATGGAAAGACGGTGTAAAACTTTGGAAATAGTTTATAAAACGGAATCATCAAAACCTAGCGCTGCACCAATAAATTATAAACAAAAATCATTTACAAGCAAAACCCGTCAAACATCATCGTTTGTCACCACAAATCAAACAACAAAGTGCTACTTTTGCAACACAACCCCCACCCATAATGCTTTTCATTGCGATAAATTTATTGCAATGTCTACAGTGGAAAGATTTCGTACCGTGAAACGGTTAAAATTGTGTATTAATTGTTTGGTGTCTTCATATAGCCAGCAAATGTCCATCTAACAATAGATGTCAACATTGTAACGGATCGCACCACAGAATTTTGCACAAAGATCAAGCCCATCACTCATCACCAATAGACAACAATGTAAGTTCATCACGAATCTCCAATGAAATAGAATCGCCAGTGGTACTACAAGTATCAGATGAACATAGCGAAGTTATATTAGGTACAGCCAGAGTAGAATTACAGGCACTAAATGGAAGGTCCATAATGGTACGTGCACTGTTAGACTCTACATCCCAATTACATTTTGCTACTGAAAAAATCGCACAATACTTACATATTTCCCGCAAGAAGGTAAACATCGAAATATCAGGGATTGCCTCTAAAACATCTGGTGCTTATAGCAACTGTTCACTGACGGTAAAATCATATGCAAATGAATTCTCGAAATATATTACAGCAGTTGTCATTCCTTCTATAACTTCTTATCAACCACAAACTGCAATGAATATAGCCAGTTTCAATATACCTGGAAACATCAAGTTAGCAGATCCACATTTTTATGCCCCTGGACCTATTGATTAACTTATTAAAGCCGGTTTGTTTTATGGTCGGTCAAATTAAAAACAACAACACGCCAATATTACAAAAAACAATGTTAGGTTGGATTGTTACAGGTACAACTGTCAAAAATAAACATGCGTCGACTGTAAACAAAACAAAAAACTCACAAACTGCATTATGTGTTACGTCATTAAATGTTAACTCACCACGATTAACAGATGTAACAACAAAACCATTATACAAGTTGTTTATAAAATCTGATGAACCTTTAGTAGAAGATATGTTAGAACGTTTTTGGAAAATAGAGGCAACTAATTGTAAAAATAACAATACCACAGATGAAGACGAATGTGAACGATTTTTTAATAAAACCACGACCAGATACCCGGTCACAAATAA
Source organism: Bellardia bayeri (assembly GCA_950370525.1). NCBI lineage: Eukaryota > Metazoa > Arthropoda > Insecta > Diptera > Calliphoridae > Bellardia > Bellardia bayeri. Next base: position 37,267,044 of record OX493268.1, on the reverse strand, counting down.
ATTCATAGTGAAACTTCCATTTAAAACAAATCCAAAAAAGCTGGGATCAACAACTCAAATTGCAACAAAATGATTTCATTCATTGGAAAAAAGATTGTGTGCTAATCAAAATATACGCAAGGAATATTTTGATTTTATGCAAGAATACATCGATTTGCATCATATGGTTAAGGCTGCAGCAGAGGTCAGAACAAACTTTAACTACATACCACATCATTGCGTACTAAAACCGGATAGTTTGACAACACGGTTGCGAGTTGTTTTCGATGGCTCGTGCCGCACAGTGGGGGATCAAAAAAAAAAAAGTGCAAATAAATTTCTCATGGAGGTGTTGATAAGTTTAAGTTTTGAATTTGGGCTTAAACAACCAAGGGGGGCCGAGCCACAATGCCACAAAGTGGGGCACCTCAGGTATACCAAAAATTAAAAATGATGCCAAATTTTTGTTTGCGATCCGATTTGACAGATTTTTATATATATGGAATGTATTAGACGAGATCTACAAAAAACATTGCTTATATATATATATATAAAAAACTGAAGAAAAAAGAAAAAAACAACTATGAATAGAAATTAATAAAGAATGATAATTACAGCAAAAACTTCGAACTACCAGAACTAACACTGGTTAAAGGATTGATGTTTGTCTGTTGGCTGACCGGCACCGCAGTGGTGCATGTGGTAGAACGCAAATAATTCTGATGAGAGAAAGTGGGATTTCTCGAAACATATGTAAATTCAACACCCAGGTTCGATCCCCAGTCAAGAAAAATTATCAAAAATTTTTAATAATTAATTTTTCAAGTTGTAATTCCTAACTTCAGTAAAAATAATTTAATGAAAATTAAATTTAATGAACTCGAGCCTAAGTAAAATTTATCAAGAAGTAAAAATTAACAGCTCGATTATGAAATAACAATTATTCTGTAAAATTTTATTTTTTTGCCTACCTTGGTCTGCTATTTTGCTGATAACGGATCCAATTCTTCCCGATTTTCTTGAAGTGTCTTTTTTTGAATTAATAACAAATTTAGTAATAATCTTAAGAAAGAAATGTTAAAAAATGTCTACTGAGTCAAAAGTTATGTGCATTCAAACTTAAAAAAAATAAAAAAGTCGTTTTTCCGCCATTTTTTTTTTCGAAAAAAGTAATTACATTAATTTTAAAATGAGAAAAAGATAAATAATGTGTTTATATTTTTCTGAAAGGTAACATTTCGGGAAATATTATAAAAGTAAAATAATATCAAAATGTTTATTATTGCGTGGTCCAGAGCCTTCCGAAGTAGACCTATTTTTTATGAAAATTTCAACTTTAGACAACATATTCTAAAATCGCATACCTAAGACTTGTTTTGTATGTCCCAATCTGTTCTTCAATATTATGCAAAGGAATTTCATAGCCCCGAGCTTGGTGCTTTCAATAGATCCAAAAATCAAAAAAATCCCAATTTTTGTTTATGCCCCCCTTGGTTGTTTATGCCCAACTTCAAAATTTAAAGTTATCAACACCTCCTCTATAGCCATGGGAATTATTAAAATCGAGCTATTTGTTTAGAAGTTACAGATTTATTTCCACTTTTTTTTTCAGATCCCCCACTGTGTGCCGTACTTCCAGCGGGTTGTCATTGAACAACATTTTGCGTCTGGGGCCAACTCTTCGGGAAGATATATTTTCTATTTTATCAAGATTCCGACTCCATAAATTTGTGCTAGTTGCGGATATCGCTAAGATGTATTGGGCAAGTTATGGTAAATGAAAACGATGTTCATTGGCAAAGTATTGTGTGAAGAGATAGTCCGAGTGATACATTGTCTACATACGTGTTAAAAACTGTAATTTATGGTACACGTCGTGCGCCATATTTGGCTGTAAAGTATCTACAAGTATTAGCCGAACAAGGTGCATCAGCTTTTCCAATAGGGTCAAAGGTGACAATGCAAGACTTTTATGTAGATCTATTAAGTCTGTCGACCTGTAAGGACGTATTTTTTCTCGTGGGCTCTGTTAACATAGCCTTTTTTTTGCAATTAATAACAAAATTAATAACAAAAATTACGAAAATTAAAACAAAATTTTAAAATAAACAGACTGCACAAAATTTAGAACAAAAAAGAATAATAAGCTAATTTAAATGAAACAAAACATTAACAACAAAAAAATTGCAAAATTAAAACAATACATACATATAATAATAAATCTAAGAGTAAAAACCAAAAATTTTTGCTTTCTGTTTTTTCTCTTACAATAACCCAGAGTGCAATTAACTATAAAGTGTTAAAAACAGAATATAAATACAACAACATATTACTTCTTTAACAATCATAAACAATCAATAATAACAATACGAGAGAATAACAAGAGATAATAAAAATAAAAAGAAAGGAAAAATATATATAAAAAAAAAAAACTTTGTTTGATCTTAATTTAATTATGTCAACACGTAGAACAAAGAAAACAACAACAGAAATCTCTCATAGCTTGCTGTCTGCCGATAGAGCTAAGAGAACAGCAGATGCAGCTGAGCTTAGTCCGTTATCTGATAATGCTCCTGCAGCGGCAGATCTTATTTTTTCAAGCATAAATGACTCTTGCTCACGCAGTCGTTTGTGGAATTGTCTGGATGCTAAATTTACCAAACAAGACAGTTATATGAAAGAGCAAGCTGAAATAATAAAAGATATGATCGCAGAGAGTAAGAGAGTTTTAATAATAGAAATTGAACAAAAATTTAAAGACCTAAAATGTGAGATTATAAATGAAGTGAAAGGCGAATTAAAAGAATTAAATGATAGAATAAATAAATTAGAGACGGCCAATACGGAAATTGATCAATTAAAATCTGACGTTGAAAGTTTAAAAATTAAGTGTTTGAATCATGAAAATTCTATGGTGGCGTCTGATGTACGTATAACTGGCATACCTTTTTATAACAATGAAGACTTAAATAAAATTTATGAAAGTATATGCAACTCTCTAAACACTACTATGCCTGTGATTAAATCTATTTTTCGTGTAAAACACTACAAAAACCACGGAAGTGTTATTGATCCACCCATTGTAATAAAATTTAACACGCCGTATGAGAAAAACTATTTTCTGAGAGTTGTTGCAGCTCATCGTCGTAAATTTAAATCGCCGCTACGACTGTCCGATGCCGGTTTTCAAAGTGGTAAGAGTTTTTACATCAATGAAAGCCTTACCCCGCACAATTATGGTATATTTAAAACAGCGATTGGACTAAAAAAGGATATGCTATTAAAAACAGTTTATACTCTAAGGGGAATTGTCTACATTAAGCAACATGAGAATGATGAAGCCAAAAAAATTATTTTTCTGGAGCAATTGAGGCAGTTTTTTCGCTGTACTACATAAGTTTTTTAATATCCTTATGATAATGTTGTTTGTTGCTTTACTAATTGTTTGGAATTTCTTTAATAATTACATGACTTTATTATTTTATCTTACTTCAATATTTAATTTAATTTTACTTTTTCAATACTTTGTTATTTTTGCTTTAATTCCAATGATTCCATTTCTTAATTTAATAGTATCTTTATTTTATATAATTTCTGATTTTATTAGCATTACACACATTATTATGCACTTTTATGGCCTTTATCAGTGATGAGCGTGGAAGGTCCAAAGATTTAACACTGAATATGGTTAGAATTTTGGCTAACTATAAAAGAGGTTTTAAAATCGTACACATAAATGCACAAAGTTTAAATAATAAATTGGATGAATTTAAAATTGTTTTTGAGAACTCTGGTATTGATGTTATTTGTGTTTCGGAAACATGGCTGTTAACATCATCCCCAGATAATAATATATGTCCCAATGGGTACAAGGTATTTAGAAATGATAGAGGAAGTCATGGTGGCGGTGTGGCCATTTTTACTAAGAATAGTATTTCTTGCAAAATATGCAACAAGTCATCTTTAATATACAGTACAACTGAGCAAGTGGTTGAGTTTATATTTATTGAAATTTCTTCATTTGGCAAAAAGATGCTGGTAGGTTGTGTTTATAGGCCTAATAAGAGAATACCACTAACTGTTTTGTATTCAACACTAGAAACTCTCGCCACAGTGTATAATGATATAGTTATTACTGGTGATTTTAATTCAAACGTATTAGTGGAGACGACGCTCCAAGATAATATGTTATCGCTCGGTCTTTTTCCAGTCAACATAATTAATCCAACGCACCATACATCCACAGCAAGCACGCTGATTGACCTTTTCTTTGTGTCCAACACTACGAATGTAATTCTGTATGATCAAATATCTGCTCCGTGTTTTTTAAACATGACCTAATATAACTTTCAAATCCATCAAATTGAACAGTGTTTCAGTTATCGTGACTTTAAGCATTTAGATTTAAATATTTTATATGAATATTGTTCCTATATTGCCTGGAATGATATCTATTTTATGTACACTGTTGATGAACAATCTTCATTTCTGGAACACAATATTCAATACCTTTTCGATCTAACAGTACCACTGAAATATAAAAAAATATTACATACTCAAAAACCATGGTTTTCAAATTCTGTTAAGAATACAATACAATTGAGGGACTTAGCATATGCCAGGTGGAAAAGATTTAAAACTCCTGAACTAAAATTACAATATTCCAATGCCAGGAAAAATGTAAATAAACATATTAAACAGGCAAAAACTGAATATTATTCCAAACGCTTTGACTCAGCAATCAACTCTCAACAAACTTGGAATACCATTCGCGAAATAGGAATTGGCAATACTAATAACCGTATAGATTGTAATGTGGATGCAAACATGCTTAACAGAACTTTCACTACCATACCTGTAGTACAGGCAAATCCTACTTTTTTTAATTTTTCCTCAAGCTCGCCAAATACAGATACTGGTATAATTAGTGAACATTTCCAATTTTCGTGCGTTACTCAATATGACGTTATTTTAACAAGCTCTTTGATAAAATCAAATGCAGTAGGAATTGACGACATACACCCGAAGTTTATAAGATTACTTTTACCCGTGATTCTACCGTATGTTACTTATTTATTTAATACTATTATAATGTCAAGTACGTATCCGTTAAACTGGAAACACGCAAAAATTATACCATTACCTAAATCGAATGGAGAATATAGACCGATAGCTATCTTGTGTTTTCTATCGAAGGTTTTAGAGAAGCTCTTGTACAAACAAATGATGGAATATATTGATACTCATAGTTTACTTTCCAGCACGCAATCGGGGTTTCGTCAGAATCACAGCTGCGTTACGGCTCTTGTGGAGGTTAGCGAAAATATACGTCAAGGATTAGATGAAGGTTGTATGAATTTTTTAGTACTTCTAGACCATTCTAAGGCGTTCGATACAGTAGACCATAATATACTTATTAAAAAACTGAACCACTTTTTTCAGTTTAACGACACTTCTACTAAACTTATATCTTCGTATCTTACGAACCGCACACAATCGGTGTTTGTGAACAATACATGGTCAGATAGCGTATCCCTTAATAGAGGAGTACCTCAAGGTTCTATTTTAGGACCACTCTTATTTTCTTTATATATAAACGATTTGCCAAACCAACTCTCTAAATGCAACATCCATTTATACGCAGATGACGTGCAACTTACTCTAAGTAGCTCTGTTCAAAATATAGTTTCAGGAATATCATCTCTAAATGAGGATTTGAATAAAATTTACCTCTGGGCTTGTGCAAATGGACTCTGTTTGAATCCACACAAATCTAAATGCATTGTGATATGTAAAAGGAGCTTAAATCGTTACATTCCAGAAGATATTGTTTTAAATGGCGAAAAAATTAAAATTGTTAATTCAGCGAAAAATCTCGGTGTAATTTTCAATAGCAATCTGACATGGACTGATCATATAAACTCACTGGTTGGTCAAAGTTAAAGTTACGAGCTCTCTGGTCTACACAATATTTTACACCAATAAGAATACGAACCTTACTAGCCAAGACGTATCTGATTCCTTCTCTAATTTATGGGTGCGAGTTATTTGGAAGCTGTGATTCAAGTAGTAAAAGTAAGCTTAATATATTGTTTAACAACATTATAAGATATGTGTATGGATTGAGAAGGTTTGATCATGTTTCTGCTGTTTCCAATAAACTTTACGGAGTTTCACTTGATAGCCTATTAAAAATTCGTATTCTTGTCTTCTTGCACAAAATAATAAATACTCAAACTCCCAAATATATATTTGAAAAAATACGTTTCTTCCAATCGTCTCGAAATCGAAATATTATAATACCTCGACATCAATATCTAGTGTCTGAATGGCAGTTTTATGTACATGCCGCTCGTCTTTGGAACAATCTTCCACGAAATCAACAAATAAATAGTAATGCTAATAGTTTCAGAAATTTTTTATATAACTTTTACACGTAAGATGTTATCAATATAGGTTTTTCTGTAACTAATTTGTTCATGCTCATGATAAAATTGTTTATAACGTAATGCGTTCCTGTACTATAAATATAAGACTTAGTCTTGTTGTACAGGAAATGAAAAAATTCAATAAATAAATAAATAAAAATAAATAAATAACTTGATGACTGGTGCTAATAGTTTCGACGAAGTAGAAATCAAACGTCAAGTTGTTGAATTATTAAAAGGAGGTGGTTTGCCACTCCGGAAGTTTGCTTCTAATTGCGAGAGAATACTAGTTGATGTTCCAGAATCAGAAAGAGAAGAAATTATAAAGGTTGATGATTCAGAATATATTAAGACCCTGGGTCTTAAATGGTCGCCACAAGAAGACAATTTTAGTTACTCCTACAATCAAGGCCAAGATTCCGTGACTAGAATCACCAAACGAGTGATTCTCTCCCATGTAGAAAAATTGTTTGATCCACTAGGCTTAGTCAACCCCATAATAGTAAGATGTAAGCTATTATTGCAGTTCCTTTGGTCATTAAAACTGCTTTGGGATGAATCAGTGCCACAAAGTGTCATTAAAGAGTGGCTAGATATTCAAAATCAGCTCATCATAATAGCTGTTTTGTGGACTGCCTGGTTTGACAATCCGAAATTTGTCCAATATGTAATTGATAAAAATTTATAGCCCAACGGTTCGAATTGAGCCTTTTGTATTTAATTAAAGTAACACGTCACTGATCAAATTGCCACTGTACTTTTTTAAACCCAAAATCTTCCGTAAAAAAAAAACAAAACGAACTTGATCGTTTGCCGCTTTAACAACTTCTGTTTATTTTATTACAAAATATGTTATTTAAAAATATATACATACATGTGTATATATGTATGTAACAACTATGTATGACAATGTAAATAAAATCGGCGGTTGTTTTCCAAAATATAAAGGTTAAAAAAAACATCAAATTACCTAAAGATGCTTGCATATATGCATGTTTTTATATTGTTTCCATAATCGCAATACTGACCGTTTGTTTGCGCATTTGTTATTGTCGTACAGATGTATGTACGTAGTACATGCATGTACATGGATTTGTACGCTGTAACTCAAAACGGTAGCAGCGGCAGTAAAAGAAACAAAACAAAAAAAAAACATTAGGGGGTTCATAAATTACAAACAAGTAATAAATAATTGCGAATAAAAAACTTCAAATTAAGAAAGAAATAATTAAAAGATTAGGGACAAATATTTAAAGTGACTTAACATACCGGGCCCCATCGAAACTCCTGGTTTCAATCAACAGGTAAAATTGCAAGCTTAACAATGGGACGACGTAGGATGTTAGTAGAAGTCTTCACATCTGCAACTCGAGCATAACCATCTGTACCTGGGACAATATTTGTGACACGACCAATAACCCATTTCATCGGATGGAGATTATCTTCATGCACTATTACCATATCATTGACCTTCAGGTTTTGTTGAGGTTTTTTCCATCGAGAACGTTGTTGCAATTGAGCCAAATATTTTTTATGCCATCTGTCCCAGAAATGAGACTTCATAGGCGTGATTCGTTGCCAATTTTGAATACTCGATATTTGGAACTTAAAGTTGATTCTTTCAGGAATATGCTTTAAGGGACAACCAATCAGCAGGTGACCAGGAGTAAGTGCCTCTAAGTCATTAGGATTTGATGATGTGGGCGAAATCGGACGAGAGTTCATTACTACTTCAATTTCCACTAAGGCTGTTGTCAACTCTTCGAATGTTAGTTTGGCATTTGAAAGTGTACGAAACAAGTGACCTTTAGCTGTTTTTACGGCTGCCTCCCATAATCCGCCAAAGTGTGGGGCTCGTGGAGGGATAAAGTTGAACTCAATTAAGATTGCAGCTGCATATGAAACAATTTCTGTTTTCGTTGACTCTTTGTAGAAATTATTGTAGAATTCCCTTAACTTTGATTCAGAGATCTGCAGTTGATTATCCAAAACTGCTGTTGATTAAGGGAAACAAGAGCTGCTGGACCAGCATGAAAATTGCTGCGATGTATATAGGTGACCATTGTTTTGACAAATGAGTCAGATTTTGGTAGAATAAACGGGAACTTTGCTTGTTGTGGAAGATTAGAATTTAGTAATCGACCGCCAACTCTTATTAATAGAACTCCTGAAACGTCTTCTATAAACAGAGTCAGAGACGAAAGTTGACCTGAGACAGTACCAGATTTTTGTGATTGATGAAATTCTTCAGCGAAGTATGTTTGTTGTAAAAGCCAAACAATTCTCTTTGGGTCTTGTTTTCGAACGAAGTCGAAGTACGTATGACATCACTCTCAAGCATTTCAAATAGCTGCCAAATTTGTGTATAACCTTTAGCATGTAGAGAAACAAATGCAGATTTTCTTTTCTCCAACAGCATTGTTTCTTCGCTAAGAGTCATCTTTTGTTGAACAGGCCAATCAGAATGATGTTTTTGTAAAAATGTTGGACCATGAAGCCAGTTCGAGGCACAAAGTTCAGATACAGTACAACCTCTGGATACTAAATCAGCCGGATTTTGATCTGTAGGAACGTAATGCCAACAGACATCAGCACTAAGATCTTGAATTTCAGCTACACGATTGCCAACAAATGTTGCGAGTGAGGACGAATGAGTGCTTATCCAATGTAGGGTAATTTGTTAGTCGCACCAGAAGTAAACTGATGAAATATCATACTTAAAATGCTGTTTAAGTTGTTCCCAAAATTTGGCAAGTAAGTGCGCCACACAGTTACAGTCTTGGTAATGTAGTTGTTTTTAATGGAGCCACGCGTGATTTAGACGCCAGTAGGTTTACTGAGACATTTCCATACGAGTCTCTACAAACGAAATAGAGACAGCAACCATAAGCCTTAATAGATGCATCAGTAAAACCATGAACTTCAAGTGTTGTTGAATATGCCATCCTTACAAAACGATCTATTTTTAACTGGGATAGATTATGAAAATCTTCAAGAATATTATTCCATGCTGTGTCAACCTCTTGTGGAATAGATTCATCCCAGAAGAATTTTTGTTTTTATCGTAATTGGGCTATGGGTCTAGGATCAAACAGCGTTGACATAAGAGACAAAATGGTACGTTTTGAATTTTTTGTGTAAAACGACGGACGGAATTCGAAGCGAAATGTGTCATCTGAGGGGTCCGAAGATATGCCCAATGTAGTTGTGATGTCGCCGTCAACGCGCACCTCCTTAGAGCCATTGTTGGATAAATTAAGGTCTGGGCAATTGCTGTGCCATTTTGAAAGAGAAAAATTTGAATGAGTCAAAATATCTGTTACCTGACCTTTGATGAGCTGCAATGTATGTAGGTCATCTGCGCCAGTTATCATGTCATCCACATAGAAATCGGTGGTAATAACTGCCTTGCCGACTTCATGAGGTTTTGAGTACCGCTCCGCCGCATAATGTAGGCTGCGAATAGCGAGATAGGGTGCTGATGCTGTACCGTATGTTACGGTGTTGAGAACATAAGTTTTTAAACGCTTTGAATTGTCGTCACGCCACAAGATAAGTTCCAACCTTCCGTCATCAGGGTGAACTAAAATCTGCCTGTACATTTTAACAATGTCAGCAGTCAAGCCATATCTATGACATCGGAAACGAAGTAAAGTAATTAGTAATGTGTTTTGTATAGTCGGGCCTACCATCATAATTTCGTTCAGAGAAAGCCATCACCTTGAACCATAACATGCTTACGAAAATGTTCTTCGCATTGTTGATGCTCTGACGAAAAACATTGGCGTTTGCCTTCTACAACAGTATAGGATGACCTTGAAGAGGACTGTGCAGTTTTACTAGTATATTTTCCTGAGACAATCCATCCCAAAAGTGTTTTTTGCAGCAGTGGCAAATGTTCTTCAGCGCGAATTTGTCCCACGGAAAGGATTGAAAAAAAGAGTTCTGCACCTAGGAGCAAGTCTATACCTCGTCGACGATGAAATTCCGGATCAGCTAGCTCTATGTTAGAGGGCAGATTAAAATCACGAATGGACATATTTTCATCAGGATGGTACCCACTGATTGTGTGAGAGATTAAAAATTCAAGGGACAACTCAAAATTATTTAATCTAGATCTTATTTTAGTTTGCGTTGAATACGGTACCTTGACACCACATTAGCCAATTCCCACAACATTTTTATAGTTTTTTTCAATTTTAATGCATTAGAAAGGTGCTCACTTATAAAGTTGACTTGGGAGCATGAATCCAAAAGCGCTCTTGCCAAATGGTATTTACCTTCAGAGTTACGAACTAACACCAATGCAGTTGCCAAAATTACCTTGCTGTTCCTAGGTGCAGAATTTTGTTGAAAAGTGCCATGAGCGGCTGCAGAACTTGTTGAGGGGCCATCTTCATCAGGTTCCTTATGCAGAAGCGAGTGATGACGTTGTTTAAAAAAACGGCATGAAAAGCGAGAGGTACATTTAGAATCGTTATGTCCCTTTGCTAAACAGTTGAGACATACATTTTGTGTTTTAGCCTGGTCAATGCGTTGATCTACAGGTAAAACTATGAAACGTTGACATGTTGTTATGTAATGACCCGACTTTGCGCAATGATTGCATACAGAAGACTGAGCCATATTTTTTGTTACGAACGAATGTTGTTTAGTATTAGAAGCATTATGTGAATGACTCTTTGAGGTTGAAGAAGATTGGTCCTTGGTAACCCATCTACACCGCGCGTCCAATTGTTGACAACGCCTATCTAACATTGAACAGCAGTCTGACCACGATGGCAATTTTGTATAGTCGATGAACTCGTCCCACTTTTGTTTTGTTTGGTAGTCAACCTTGGTCATAGCCAGATGGATAATGAATGCGTCACATATCTGCTGATGAGAGCCAAGCGATTTCAACGAACTATACAGAGCTGAAATTGTATCGACAATATTTCTTAGTTGATTAAGAGCTGGCTTGGAAGACTTCGGGATGTCGAACATTGAGGTAACAGTTTCCAAAAAAAATTAAAGTGTTGTTGTCGTATCTCTCCTTAAGCATATTGAGGGCCTTAGGATAGTTGTCGTCCGTTTCCTGGAATGCCTTAATAGTTGCAAGAGCTTCTCCACTAGTACAGGATAATAAATGGTTGAACTTCTCAGAGACAGATATAGTAAGTCTTCCGAGATTAGAACTATGCAATTTTGTTGTTAACTCAGCTTTTAAAATCGGTACTAAAAACATTACCCTTACCACCTCAGAAAATAATATGCTGGTCTGACTCGACAATAACGTTGTGTTGGATTGCTGGTGAACCAACACGCTGGAAACCTTTTGTAAAACAGCGAGTTGAGAAGATTAAATTGAACACACCATCTGCAATTTGGCGACATATCCCGACACAAATTAATCCAGCAGATATTTTATCACGCGGTACTGCAGCCGTAAACTTAATAAATAAGAAGCTATGGTTTCATGGCCCAGAATTCTTATTACAAGATGAATCAGTTTGGCCCACCCCCACATTCCTCTATCCAAAAAATTCAAATTGTGAATTGAGACAATCTGTTCTAATCGCATCAAAGAATTCGAACATAAACAAGTAAGACTGCTATATTCGGCTGTGCCGAATCTTAAATACCATCCACAAAAACTACACTAGAATATCCTTATTCTGTGTTTTCTATTCAGTCTTAGTGCAAATTTAATTATTATTTGATATATTGTTTGAAAGACAATTTTACGACCAACATAATTTATGTTAAATATTTTGAAATTTTGTCTAATTTTCACCATTTTTAATTGATTTAATTACCAATTCTTACCATAATTTACAGAGTTTGTCTGATGTTCATAATAATCTTCAGTGTAATTTAACAAACAGAGTACATATAAAAAAGTAAGAGTGCTATATTCGGCTGTGCCGAATCTTAAATACCCTCCACCTAAACGTAATAAGAAATACAAAAACTACACTGATTATAGGACTAGAACCTTATTCTGTGTTTTCTATTCAGTCTTAGTGCAAATTTAATTATTATTTGATATATTGTTTGAAAGACAATTTTACGACCAACATAATTTATGTTAAATATTTTGAAATTTTGTCTAATTTTCACCATTTTTAATTGATTTAATTACCAATTCTTACCATAATTTACAGAGTTTGTCTGATGTTAATAATAATCTTGAGTGTAATTTAACAAACAGAGTATAAAAAAAAGGGGAACAATTCGGTTTTAGTGACTTTGCACAAAAAAAAAAACTTCATCAAATAGGGCTTTTAGAGGAGATGCCAGCAAAAAAAATTTGTTGGCGGCCACGCCTATTTTCGAGGGGGCGGGCCCGTAAAGTTGAAAATATATAGGCCTATATCACGGGAACTACTGGGTGTCTGATAATTACATACCTACAAAAATCTTCCCGAAATATTGCTCAATTATACATAAATGCCTATAAAATTGGAATATCAAGACAAAATTCAGCAAACATAAGTTTTATGCAAAAATAAATCGCAAAACGAAATTTTTTTTAGTTCGGTCCATGTTTGACGATAGCCCCCATATAAGGTCCACTTCCAAAATTCACTTAAATACGTATAAAACAGATATAAATAATGTTAAACGGCTAAAACTTGACATGAGGAATCTTTATAGGCAAATAAATTGTTGTACTAAATTTTGCATGCATGCCTAAATCAAACTGCAGGATTTTGAGAATATCGGTCCATATTTGACTATGTCCCCCATATAAGGTCCACTACCGAAAACCACGTTAATACTAATATACTATGAGCCTCAAAAGTGAGTAAACACAGCAAATTATTTGATTTCTTTAGGAGAATGAAAATCCTAAAATCTATCCATCGATTGAAATTTAAAAGTTTCGTTTTGTTGGATATTTGGTTGAATAACAGATTCGGTTATGAAAAAAAAATTTAACTTAGACTATAATGCTTTTCATAATCTTAAAAAAATCAAAAAATTCACTGGTGCTTACACACTTTTGAAGCTGTGTGTATATCTTGAATATGCCGTTAATATGTTGAAATTCGACGTGAAATATCCTCATATGCATGAAAATAACTGTTCCAAAATTTCAGAAGATCGGCCCATAATTTGTCATAGCTGCCATATAAGAACCATTTCCAAAAAACAAATAAACCCACAAAAATGTCTAATAAATATCGATATCGAACCAACTTTTATATGGATCAGAAATTTTAATCCAGAAATCATAGTAGTATCGGTTATAAGGCAATTAAGCTACAGATATCTTCGGGACCCAAATCTTCAATAATTCTGTCAGACATGCTTTCGAGAAGTTTGCTATTTAAAATCAGCAAAATCCGTACATAAATAACGGAGATATGAAATCCCAGACAACCTCTGAAAATTTCATCAAAAAAACTAAGCGTATTAATAATGTTACGAATAATTTCATAAACAGATGGCGTTGATCAAACAAAGTGTTTAAATGTGTTCTTAAACCGTAATATAAGTGTGTAAAAAGACAGTGTGTTAATTTTTTTTAATTGTGTTTGTGTACATTTAAATAAATAAAGACTCGTTATATGTTCTTCAAACTACTTGATTTTGCTTTGAAAAAGAATCCGGTTTATTTAAAGGAAATAAACCACCGTTTTTAAGAGGTAAAAACGTAACAATATAATATGTAAATGTATGTATGTATGTTATAATATAATTATGTATCGACAACAAAGGTGAAGGGTTTATCAGATTCGGTATAACTGAATATAGCACTCTTACTTGTTTTGTGTTCAAAATGGAGTTTTTTTATTTTGTCTCAAAAGAAACTTTATACCATTCCTTTAAGAGCTTTGTGGGCACTTATTAACAAGAGGCATATCTATTAAAAATATTTTAACTCAAAAAACAGTTTTTGAATTTTACCATATACTATATTTTTCTTCTTTTTTTTAATTGATGTTTTTTTTCATCCTAAATAACATATTTATAGTTCTATGCGAAATGCGAACCAGACTTCAAATGTGTCTTCAAATCATTCAAAAATTACCATTGCTGTTTGACTAAAAAGTCATGAGTTCTCAAATTTAAAACCTTTGCATATTTCTTCCACAAAATCATCCACATTTAAAATTACTGTGTTTAAGGTACATCTTTCAGTCTGAAGCCAAGATTAAAATTTTATCTCATCAATACATTCTCGATCAAAAGAGTTCATTAAATTCTCCTTAATGGCAAGAAGTTGTTACATAAGGACACATAGTCAATTTAAGGCAATCACGGTAATCGTGCAAATCTTCTGAGGAATCATCTGGCAAATACTTTAAGTTGATTTCCTTCAACGTGAGTTTAACATTTTCATGGTAAATGCAAACGCATACTGTGTGTGTTCCGCTGCTTCCTGCCAAAACGCAATGCTTTGCTCCCAGTTGGGTAAATTATGTAAATCCAATTTTGACGTCCTCGTGTTCAGATTGAAATGCTGCATATAACTCGTTCTGGTTACAGAGAACCATCCTCTTCTGCATTTGGATTTTCTGGCCATCGATTCGAACAGACACCCAGTCTTTCATTCCTGGCAAAATTCGACTCATATCATCTCGCTGATAAAATTTAGTTACTAGAGCTTCAGTGTCGCACGCTAAAGTTTTTCCCTTCTTCTCGTTTGGAAGTGTGTGAATCCCATGCTCAGCAACCAAGTTTTTAACAATTCTTGCTTTTCGTTGAGATGTTCCAAACTAGGTCTTTTTTTTGGAACTCCATGAGGATGGGGCAAGAGTAAGAAGTTGAATTCTTTCAGATGTACTCTGTGCCGTTTTGTACTTCTTTTTTATTTGTTCAAAAACTTCTACTGCATCCTTATGATGTCGATTTTGTCACTCATTATTAGGTCTTATAAGTTTGTCTGAAAAGTTAGAACAACTATCCTGCAGAACTGTCATCATTTTCAGAATTGATTTTGTTTTCATCTGGAATAACCGGTTGAAAGCGTTGGAAATTTTTTCAATAAGTTGTCGGATATATTTCGCATATCTGATGATCTGTGCTTTTTTTGTTTAAAGGATTACAACAAATAGAAGTAAACATTTCCTTTTTGGAAGCGGAAGCCATTGTGAGGATTAATTATGTAAGTAATTAGTAATTGAAAAAAACTAGTTTCCGAATGTCCTTAGAATGCAAATAAATACTTTTTTAAGATTATTTACGTAATACGTTTTTATGAAAGAGTCTAAAATCCTTTATAAGGACCTATAATGGCAAAATAACAAAGTACAAATCAGGTAGCATTATAATAAAGTACCTGTTAACTTCTACCTCTCCACCCACATTTTAAAGTAAAGTGTCATAAAATTTCAGAGAATGGCTTTCCACTTGATTCAAAAAGGGTCTCAGGGGTACCTGTTACTTTGATAATAAAAATTTCATTCAATATTACGTGCGTTCTAAACTACCTATAAAATTGACAAAAAAGCTTCAATGAAAAGATGTGTGACTTAGAAAATCACAGGTTGAAATTAATAGCGGTTGGTCTCACACAGAACCATTTCATGGGCGTTTCTAGGCTGTTGTTACACAAAGCCCTTAAAGGAAAAGACCTAAGATTTCTTTGAGCAAAAAAACATACATTAAAAAAAAGAAAAAAAAAATGTTGTGCATATGGTAAAATTCAAAAACTTTGTTTTTTGCGTTAAAATATTTTTTTTATAGATATTCCTCCTAGATATAAGTGACCACAAAGCTCTTAAAGAAAATGGTCTAAAGTTTCTTTTGAGGAAAAATAAAAAAATTTTGAACAAAAAGGGGGAAAATGAAAATGATACATGTGCCAAATATTGAAAAATCTTATTATTGAGTTAAAAATATTTTTTTTGATCGCATCCTATTTAGCGATTGTATAAGATTTCTTTTGAAGAATAAAAGGCCCAAATTGAAAAAAAAAATTAAAAAAAATAATAATTTAAAAAAAAATTTTTAAATTAAAAAATAATTTTTGGAATGATTGAAGAAATAGTTATGTAAAGTCCTTTAAACAATTTTTGCTAGGACCAATATGTGAAAAGTTACACTCATTTAAAAAAAAACTTGTATGACCAAAATGGCCTACTCTGACCCCCTTTAACTCCGGTAGTTCTTCAACACTGTAGTGTTGAGAACTACCGAGGATATTTATGGGTCGATTGGCAAGTTTACTGAGGACATACGAAGAGCTGTACATCACGCCTCCACATATGACGTTGAGTGCAGAAGTGGGACAAACAGAACTTATTTCGGTGAACTCGATCATCTCCTGTCAGAAAAAAGAAGAGTTAGAAGGGAGTGGCAAATTCACAGGTCTCTTCAACTGAAAGCTAGGCTACGGGAATGCAGAGATATACTAAGAAATTTCTTAGAAATCCAAAGAATGGCTTCACTTAAATCATACTTGGAGGCTATTGATAGTTCCCCACAATCTGACTATGAAAGTCGACACGAGGTTTAAAAAGACCAGTTAGAGGAAAGCCTCCTCTGCGAAATCCGACTGGTGACTGGGATAGAAATGATTCCGAGAAGGGGACTTTATTTGTTAACCATTTGAGAAATATGTTTACTATAAAAAACTCAAATAATGCATTTGATTTGCCACCACTCGTTATTAGACCTCCTGTACCTCTAAGACTTAGCTTTAATGATGTTCAAAGCGCTATTGGTACTCTGAACTGAACAAAATGCTTGTGGAGTTACCTCGTGTAGCTTGAAGAATTATCCTCTTTATCTTCAATGCTATTTTACGCCTAGAATACTATCCTGCAGATTGGAAGGTATCTATGATTACCATGATTCCTAAGCTAGGGAAGGACCTCACCAAAGTAGAGTCATATAGGCCAATTAGCCTACTGCCGACAATTTCAAAACTGTTTGAAAAATTGTTAATGGCTAAGTTGATTCCAATTCTGAACGACACTCAATGTATTCCAAATCACCAATTTGAGTTCAGAGCTAAACACAGTACCATCGAACAAATACACAGATTGGTAAATGTGATAAGACGGTCGTTTGAAGACAAAAAATACTGTTCCGCGCTTTTCATTGATGTTTCCCATTCGTTCGACAAAGTCTGGCATGAAGGTTAATGCATAAAATAAAATTAGCTCTGCCTGCTAACACCCACAAACTTAGGAAAAGTTATTTTTATGGTCGCAAATTTACAATCAAAGAAGGCGATTTTTTAAGCCCCGCTCAGCCAATTGAAACAGGTGTGCCACAGGGTAGCATACTGGGTCCTACTTTATATTTGATTTATGCCTCCGACATGCCGTTAGACCCCAAAATCCACACGTCAACTTTCGCAGACGATACAGCCTTTATTAGCGCTCATAAGGACCACCAAGTAGCATCACAGAATTTGCAGAATTATGTTTATAAACTAGAGAATTGGCTAGAGCTTTGGAAAATCAAGGTTAATGAACAGAAATGTATTCATATCACTTTCACATTGCGAAAAGAAACTTGCTCGTCCATCAGAATAAATAACCAAATTATTCCGCAACACAATGAAGTCAAATACCTCGGAATCCACCTCGATCGTCGTTTAACCTGGAAATCTCATATTGACGCAAAACTTACACAGATGAGATTAAAAGCAGTGCAACTTAATTGGCTAATCGGCAGAAATTCTACATTAAAGTTGGATTGCAAACTTTTGTTGTCCAATGCAATTCTAAAGCCAATCTGGTGTTATGG
This sequence comes from Bellardia bayeri, assembly GCA_950370525.1. NCBI lineage: Eukaryota > Metazoa > Arthropoda > Insecta > Diptera > Calliphoridae > Bellardia > Bellardia bayeri. The sequence goes on along the minus strand of OX493268.1, from coordinate 37,248,946 downwards.
AATTCAATTATGGGGTACTGCCTCAGCATCCAACATTGAAAAAATTCAAAGGGGTCAAAATAAAATTCTACGTATAATTACTGCAGCTCCATGGACGTTAAAAATTCTCGAATTCACAAAGATCTAGGCATTCCTTTGGTGAAAGTCGAATTTACAAAATACGCCTCAAAATATGTCAGCAAACTTGAACACCATCCAAACCCACTTGCACGAGACATCCTTAACTTTAGTGGCCATGTTCGGTTGAGAAGGAGGGATACCCTTGCTTGAACTCAAACACAAAACAGATGACTGGATCAGTGGATGTAAATTTTTTGTAGTATCATAATATTTTGTCTAGCACTGGCTGGACTTATTATTTTCTTTTAGTATTAAGATTCGAAAACTTATTGTCATTTCAATATCTGAAGATTCAATAAATAAATATAATGTATTATAAAAAAAAAAAAAAAAAAAAAAAAAAAAAAACAAATATGGTTTGATAACAAAATATTTGTTGCTCTTATTCTATTTATTTATTATATCTTTTTTATTGAACTCATATTTTATATCTATTTAAGGGTAATTAATTGGTCCAGCCAATTTGGAAAAAATTTGTATCATTTGTATCTAAATTAATGTTCAGATTAAATTAGAATGTCAATTTAACTTGAACACGAATCATATAATGTTAATATAACGTTTACAATGACGCAAGGGTTACTTTCTCATGATATTTCATCCCATTCCAGTATATGTTTGGGGGAATACATTTTTCCACCAACAATGTCGAAAAAAAAAAGTTTGCTTAAATTATGCTTATTAAGCATTTTTAATTTGTATTTATTATTCGCCTTTCTAGTAAAAACAGATAAAAAATATACAGTGTGGGAAATACCTGTAGGGAAAGACTTTAAAAGAAAAAAATTCTAATAAAGACTAGGCCCAGACATTAAAACTCGAGGCAATATTGTTCATACATTAAAGTCGACATTGCGAATATTATGACGGCCCATAATTGGTCATAGCTCTCATATAAGGAATAAGTCTCATATAAACATCGTTGTGATTTTAGAAAACCACTTAAAATAACAGTTTAATATTCGAGACAAATAATTCTAGGTACCAAATTTTGTGATTATAATATCTCCTAGCTCCCATAGAAAGACGACTTCCAAAAATAAGTAATGTACGTATTATAGGCCTTAGGTCCCACACAAGGGCCACTTGCGCAAAACATATTGTTACGTTTTTACCTTTTAAAAACGGTGGTTCATCTCCTTTAAATAAACCGGATTCCTTTTAATTGTAAATTAAATACGTCAAGTAGGTTGAGAAAATATAACGAGTCTTGATGTTCACACAACAATGACTCACAATAAACTGATTAAATTGACCCTGTTAGTCTGTTTATACACCAATCATTATTTCTGGATGGTTTGGAGCTAAGATAGAGATCAAATCGGCTGAATTAGTAAAAAAGTTATAAATTAAACTATAGAAAAAAACTTTGTTCATTAAACATCATCGCTGACATTTAAATGTATGATTGTGAAATTAACTGTAAATATTGGTCGTGGGTATAAAAGATTCGACACCGCCGAATATAACGAATTACACATAATGAACATTTCTAATGAACAAAACGTAACATCTGTACTTTGGTCAAATGAATCAACATTCCAGTGGCGTAATAAGTTAATAAGGTAATTTAACCCAAAAAAATGTCTAATAAATATCGGTATCGAATTTTATTGTAGAAATCATACTAATATCGGATATACAGCAATTATGCTACTAATTTTGTAGCTGTTAGTCAATAATTGGCAATAGCTCCCGAATTAAGTCCACTTCCGAGCATATTAAACAACCATACAACTTTTGACAATAACGTTATTGAGATGAAACTCAACCACAATAAGCCTCTAATACGTAGAAGAAACCACATTAGTGGATACTGGATTTAGAAGCTATCAGTCCATAACTGGTCCACTTCTACTATGCCACCCACAAATCCCTTGTAAATAATATTATTGAAATCCAATTAAAACACAAAAGCCTCACCTTATATCTTATACTTTGTTTCTTAACTTCTGAATATGATAAAATGTTTTTTTTTTTATTTTATAAATTGTTAAATTACACTCAAGACTATTATGAAAATCAGACAAACACTGTAAATTATGGTAGGAATTGGTAATTAAATCAATTATAAATGGTCAAAATTAGATAAAATATGAAAACATTTAAATTAAAATCACATTAGTGAATTACGACCAACAGGTAATATTGTCTTTCAAACAATGTATAAAATACTAATAAGATTTGCACTAAGACTGAATAGAAAACACAGAATTAGGATTATTACGTTTAGGTGGAAGGTATTAAAGATTCGGCACAGCCGAATATTGCACTCTAGCTGCAATGACGGTATATATGTATAAGTTTGTCATTCCGTGTGGAAAACTGAGAAATATTCATCTGAGACGGAACAAAGTATATATATGTATATTCTTGATCCTTATGGAATTCTAAGTCGATAGAGCTATGTGCGTCTGCTGTGTCGGTACAATACTCTTACGTCCAAAATGTGCAGCCAAAATCAGCAAAGTTTACAAAAAATCCTTCATAATTCTCCTAAGCAGTTTGCTATTCAGTCAAATCGGTTCATTCAAACCAAAGTCATGGACCAAAATGTGTAGCAACCTTCATCGAAATACGATATTTTTAAATAGTTTTTTACTATATTGTTTAAATATTTTGTCATACCCTCCATATAAGAATATATAAATTATGGTAAGAATTAATGAATTGGTCATACATTTTTGATTTATACACATTTCCCAACAAATTTCTCCAGAAATAAATTGTACATGAAGCCTAATCTCGTGAACAAATTTTGTGCAAATCGGTTCATAATTCATCATAGCTTCCATATAAGGCATACTTCCCAAAATAACTAGAACGACCATAAATCTCTTAATAATGTTAGTATCCAAATAAAATTGAACATAAATATATTTTATATATGTATGTATACAGAAATCATGTCAGCTAATTTTATAACGGTCGGTCAAAAATTAGTCATATCTTTCACATAACATCCCCTTCGAAAATCACTTTAACATCTATAAATCGTTTGGATCTATTTTATGTGTTTATACTAGTGATGCCAAACGGTACTGGGTTTTTAAATCCCGGGATTCGGGATTGCTGTTTCATATTAAAACAAATTAGTTTATGTATAATAACAATTTATTTAAAAAAAGTTACTTACATATGTTAAATATAAATATATTCCAAAACAAAAATTTTAAATTTATTAAAAGTTTATGAACCATTAATAAATAAAAAACATAATAAAATTATATTAAAATGTTAGATTGTCTTTTCACCTTTAATTTCTATTTGTCCATCGATAAAGCCTCTTAAATATACATACATATTATGGTATCTACATATAGTAAAGAGAATCTTGATTTAAATTTTTTACCAAAATTTGAAGCCGACGAAAAACAGCGTTTATATCGTTTGTAGACAAAATTGTTAGCAAAATCTTGTATTCTGATTGCCTAAACAATCCTTTCTCTCCCTCCGAAACATATAATACTTATTTTTTTCTAAAAATTTTTCTAATATCAGCCCAATCATGAATAAAAGTCTGCGGGAGTTTTTTCCTTTTTTATTTTTTTAACATTGAATTTGAATAGGAAAAATGGGAAAAGGGAAAAAACTCCCGCGGAATTTTTATTCATGATTGAGCTGTATATGATTCCACATCATTATTACTATGGACATTATAAGGTGTTGTGAGGGGCTTTTACAATTACAATCATTTCAATTACAATCATTATTATATTCGTTGAATTTAATTTGTTTCTAATAACAAAAATTTCTATTATCTAATTCACTCTTCAATTTTGGTTTTTTTTTTTTAAATTTTAAAGTAATGTAATGTAATGAATTTATAAATCCCGAAAAAACCCGGTATTTTCGGGATCGGTCATCCCTAGTTTATATCGAGATAAAATTAAACGTAGGATACAGACAACATCAACAATTATTGGAGGTATTATAGCATCAAACTCTTTGACGACTTTTCGATACATCTACTAGGTCAAACAGCATCTGAAACCTATTGTTATAGGTTTTGGCAGATATAAGAATTAGAAAGCTAATTAATTTATAGAAAAAAAAATAATCAGCTGATTTTAGAAACACGCCTGATTATGTAGATTAATAATAAATTAAGATACATAACTATTCGTACTTATAAAGTTTTAAAATGGTAAAATTTACATTTCTCATTCCCCACCACATCTGGCCAAAGATTTATTTTTTTATTGAGTGTATTTTAGATGTACTCGTAATTCATTTCTAAATATGTATTTCTGTATAGAATTTTCGGATCTAATATAAAAATCCTACAAACATAATATAACTGCACGATATTGAATTTAAGCGGGAATTCATTGTTACTTGCAGATTCAACAGAAGGTAATCAGTGCGAGCAATCATAAAATGTTTACACATTACTTCGTCGAGGGAACACCAATAAGACAAATTGTGATGCTAAAATGTCGTAATGTCTTAATCATCAGAAGCAAATTTTAATTAACAATGTACGGATATATGTATAAATATAAAAACGTCTATGTGCAGCCATTACGTCATTATTTAATGAAAATAAATTAAATCAATATGTGTTTGCGTGAGTTGTATAATTTAAATAAAATATCAAATAATATCATCCGAACGGTAATAATAATTGTAATCTGTTTATCAAACTTCAACAGTGGTAAGTTTAAAAATCTATATTAAGAACTATGTATATACTTTTATATATGTATGTATGTATAGATGTATGTATGTATGTGTAAAAGCTGTTTCCAGCAGCATATGTCAATAGTGGAACTGTACTGATTTACTATTGACACAGTCACCAGTACTAGTGACTTAGTATACCCCAGACAATGTTAATTACTATAGACATTAAACATGTGCGTGGAATTGAAAATCCACTACTGACATAGGTACTATTGACAAGGTAGTTCTTTAGGGACCACATTGTCTACACTTTTTGGTACTTTTCTGAAATAGAAACTAAAAATGCATTTTTTGCTAATTTTTGGAGTTTTATTAAACAAAAAAAATAAAATATGTACTAAAAAATATTTAATTAAAAATAATTTCGAAAACACCCAGAGAACTCGCAACCCTCTGAATGATAGTCCGGCACACTATCGCCTAGTCTATCGGGGCTCACAATTGAAAAAAAATAATTGTATAATAATAGCCATTGTGACAATGCTGTTGACAATATCGCCAAACAGTTATCAAAAAAGTAGACAAAAGTGGTGCCTTGCAGACACTTGTCCCCAAGTTTCCTTCAGGGTTGCAATTGCATGAATTTACTATATACATACATACATATGTATGTAGATTGATTTATCAATCCTGGATCAGAATAAAATCATTTTAGCAAAACCACACATTAAGTATTTTAAATGTGTTTGTAATATTTATTTGATGGTGATGTCCATTGTGTTGTTGGGAATTTCAAAAAATTTTTTAAAACCCACTAACTTTGCACTCCGTTTGTAACATATCGAAATATTGGTAGCAGACCCAAAAAATATATGTACATACATATATCGCACCTGTTCGACAAAAGTGTAGTAACTCAAAATTTTCTATTTTTCAGTAGAGGCAAAAAACTGTTTATGTTTTTGTTGATACAAACATATATATGTAAATAGTAACTCTGAAGATATGAAGAGGGACATGACGGTATTTTTTGACGAAAGAGTAGACAAAATAATGGGAGCTTTTAACAATGGGTAGAGTAGATCATTATGTATCGTTTTTTTAATAAAAAGTGAAAATTTTAAAATTTTGAGTTAATACTCTTTTGTTGAACAGGTGCGATATGTATGTATGTATATTCTAAGCCCTTATGAAATTTTATGACGACTAAGCAATGTTTGTCTGAATATGGCTGATTATGGGAATATGGTACATATGTATGTAAATACCTATAGAAAATCAGTATCCATACAAAATTCAGCAAAAATAAGTTTCATGTAAAAAGAAATCCTAAAACTGTATTTTGTTAGGATCGTTATTCATTTGACATATTCCCAATATAAAGTTCTATTTTAAAAATCACTAAAGTACTCACAAATATCTTAAACACAAAGTTATCATGATGAAATTCTCAAAAAGAATTATCATATAGATAAAAATCGCCCTACCGTAACACATCAACCCACCTACTATAAATATCGATATCAAAACAAAATTTTATACAGTAATATTTTTAAAATCGATTTAATCAAAAAAATTCGAAGAAATTATCCCGTCCGTCCATCATTTAAAACACTTAAAACGTGGAGACCTTGAAAGAATTTGCCAGGAATAGTTATTATTATTAAGTCCAATGCCCATTGCTAATATCCGACAATTTGCTGAATAAAATTACAAAAGCCAGTGTCCTATTATACCACCTCAACTGATTTAAATCTGTATTGAGTACGGTAACTCTGACTCTGTAATCTATTTATTTTAGTGGAATTTCATCTCAATGACGATATTTATAAGAATTTTATGCATATTCCAAGAATCATGAATTTACACTTTATTTATATTTTTGCAGCGTTAACATAAAGCGATTTACTTTAACACATAATAAATTAGGTTCCAAAAAGCCCTAGGAAACTGATTTTGGCTTTTTGAAACGTCTCTGTATACTCTGTGGTTATTCTCGGAAGTGGCAGATTTGGTCAATTATGGACCAACTTTCACACAAGTCAATAGTATAATTTTTACATACTTAACTGATCTGTGTAAAATGTCGTTTCGATATGGATCTTTATGTAGGTTAATGAGTTTTCGGGAGTAGCCCTCATAAGAGAACTATGATTTTTATAATAAACTAGCTGACCCGATAGACGTTGTCCTGTCCAAATTTAAATAAATTTTTTTCTGTGAAAATTTTATAAATTAAGAGTAATTGTTATAGTTGAACTGCTAATTTTTGATATATTTATTTAGTTAGGATGAGTTCATTAAATTTAATTTTCATTAAATTATTTTACTGAAGGTAGGAACTGTTTTACAATATGAACTTTTTTTTAAAATTTTTATTGATAATTTTCTTTTCTTTTATAAATTTGTAAAAAGCTATTGGAAATGTAGCAAAGTAAAAATTAAGAAAAAAGACATTTCTGATTGAGGATTGTTTTAAAAATTTTTATTTTTTAAGATTTTGAACATGTTTTATTTTAAATTGAGATCATATAGATTTGAAAGGTGTTTTATTTACACTTCAACTGCAAGAACGACGTTCGAGTACCAAAAGAGAAAATATGTTTTGTTTCGGTTGGTTCCCTTTCACCATTTTTTTTCGTGGGCCAGCACTCAGGGAATGACCCCTTCTTATGCAATGCATTGTGTTGGAACTAGGAAAATAGGTTATGGGAGGGAGGATAGAGGGAGTAGTGTTTGTGAACATTTGACTTGAATTTTCACATATTGAAAGTGGCAGGGAATACTTCTGCTGGGAGGTTGTTTCACATACGGACAGTACGGCTAAAGAACGAATTTTTCCTGTAGTGTCTTGTGCGATCCACTGTCCAGTCGACCACAAATGGATGAGCCCTGACTGAAGAACGTGTATTACGTAAAAAACTGCGTGTTTCAGGAACAAATACGCTGATTTCAGTAGAACACATTCCGTTATAGTATCGATAGAACAGTGAAACACAACCCACATTGTGACGATGCTCCCATGAATCAAGAGAGTTGGATACCCTACTGTCACCGATAAGCATCTTCGCCCTCTCCTGTACGCGGTCGAGTAACTCCAAAATAGACTTCGAAGCATCGGCTCATACATGAGAGTTGTATTCCATTTTCGGTCGAATATAGGTGGTGTAAAAAGTAAGAAGATCAGATGGAGTGAAGTATATTCTACACCGTTTTAAAAAAACCAAGGCACTTGAGCGCTTCTTTCGACACTTGAAAAATGTGTTTGGTCTAGCGGACATCACACTGGATTCTCATGCCTAGAACGTCAAGAGCGTCTGATTCCTTAATATTTACACCGCCCATAAAAACAGATGAAGCAACATGATCTGTTGTGCGTTAAAATCGACTCTATTCGCACAACCCCATTCCGAAATTGTCTCAAGATCTCGGCTCAGCGTATCATTCGTATTTTGTCTCATTGGGGAATCTCCAAAGGGTTTGGTCTATGGTTAAATGAATATGAATGGCAAATGTTGCTATCATCTGCAAAAGAATAGATAAAGTTTGAAGTTTGACAAAGAAGGTCATTTATAAAGATGATCCACGACATTTTTTGTTTTGTTATCTGGCGCGTAAACAAACAAAGCTGATGGATAACTGTCCTTGTGATTTGTTTATTGTCTTTGCGAATGCAAGCCTCACTGGAAACTGCATGCGTTTAAATTCAAACGGAATGTCGGTATTAATCATTGGAATGCGTGGTATTAAAACGTTTTCTCCTCTGTACTTTCTCTTTAGAATTGTTGCCTCGATGATGTTGTTTATGAGTTTTTTCACGTCCAGCCGGGTGTTATCAAGACATGGTTAGTTCATATTTCCCAACATTATAATGGTTTGGAATATTGCAATAATGAGATGAAACAACAAAATGGAAAAAAGCTCGAACGAAATTTAGACAAAAAATATTGGGCAGACGCAACTAATACCGCGGCTAATTTATTAAATCTTATGCGAAACAGAGATTCAATGGCAAATCGCCGGAAAAAGTTTGGAGTGGAAGACAACAAAAATTAGATCATTTACGTGCGTTTGGCTGTATTGCAATGGTAATGACACCAAAACAATTAAGACAAAAATGGTACCCTAGATCAGTGTTGGCAAACATGGTATGTTTTAGACATAGTTGGTACCGTTGTACTACCACGAGTCATTTGGTACAATTTCAAAATGCTGTTGCATCAAAATTTTGTTTTTCAATTGAAATAGATAAATATATACAAGTAAGAGTGCTATATCGGCTATGCCGAATCTTATATACCCTTCACCTTTGTTTTGGATGCATAATTATATTATATATTACACATATACATATATATTATATTAATACACTTTGTTTGATAGTTTTTTTGATGAAATTTTAAGAGGTTGACTCGGATTTTTGCTCATATCTCCGTTATTTATGGACGGATTTTGCTGATTTTAAATAGCAAACTTCTCGAAAGCATGTCTGAATTATTGAAGATTTGGATCCCGAAGATATCTGGGGACTTCAGAAAATTGATTTCAACAGACCGACGGACATGGCTTAATAGACTCCGCTATCTATAAGGATACAGAATTTATATAATTTATAGGGTCGGAAAATTATATAATGGAAATTACAAACGGAATGACAAACTTATATATACCCTTCTCATGAAGGTAAAGGGTATAAAAAGGGGAACAAGTCGGTTTTAGTGACTTTGCTAAAAAAAAAAAAAACTTCATCAATTAGGACTTTTAGAAGAGATGCTAGCAAAAAAATTTTGTTGGCGGTCACGCATATTTTCGAGGGGGCGAACCCGTAAAGTTGAAAATATATAGGCCTATATTTCGGGAACTACTGGGTGTCTGATAATACATTAAATAAAAGGTATTAAAAATACCTTTCCAACGATATATATCATGATTATAAAATACGGGTTAAATCCGAAAAGAATATTTTTTGACCCGAATTTTTTTTTAATATCTAAAAAATTTAAATAAATATCTATATAAGTGTTATTTTAATTTATTAATATTAAGAGCCAAGACATTAAGCTTTAATTTAAGGTATCATATGTGTCTGTAGGTACTATAATCATAAAATTATAAGATCTGAAAAATTAAAAAAATACATTTTTTCAAAATTTTGTATGCAGGATAGGATTTTCTCCTCCATGGTATACAGATCTCGATATTTATTAGGCATTTTTGTGGGTTTATTTGTTTTTTGGAAATGGTTTTTATATGGAAGCTATGACAAATTATGGGCCGATCTTCTTAAATTTTGGAACAGTTATTTTTATGCATATGAGGATATTTCATGTCGAATTTCAACATAATAACGGTATATTTAAGATATATATTAGTATTAACGTGTATTTCGGAAGTGGACCTTATATGGGGGACATAGTCAAATATGCACCGATATTCTCCAAATCCAGCAGTTTGATTTAGGCATGTATGTTGATGATCCGTGTAAAATTTTGGATTTATTATTTATAAGAGATTTATGAGTATTAAAGTGATTTTCGGAAGAGGGCTTTATATGGGGCATACGGTTAAAAATAGACCGAAATTCATAAATTTTTTTTTTTTTTTTTTAATACATTATATTTATTTATTGAATCTTCAGATATTGAAATGACAATAAGTTTTCGAATCTTAATACTAAAAGAAAATAATAAGTCCAGCCAGTGCTAGACAAAATATTATGATACTACAAAAAATTTACATCCACTGCTCCAGTCATCTGTTTTGCGTTTGAGTTAAAGCAAGGGTATCCCTCCTTCTCAACCGAACATGGCCACTAAAGTTAAGGATGTCTCGTGCAAGTGGGTTTGGATGGTGTTCAAGTTTGCTGACATATTTTGAGGCGTATTTTGTAAATTCGACTTTCACCAAAGGAATGCCTAGATCTTTGTGAATTCGAGAATTTTTAACGTACCATGGAGCTGCAGTAATTATACGTAGAATTTTATTTTGACCCCTTTGAATTTTTTCAATGTCGGAAGCTGAGGCAGTACCCCATAATTGAATTCCATAACACCAGATTGGCTTTAGAATTGCATTGTACAACAAAAGTTTGCAATCCAACTTTAATGTAGAATTTCTGCCGATTAGCCAATTAAGTTGCACTGCTTTTAATCTCATCTGTGTAAGTTTTGCGTCAATATGAGATTTCCAGGTTAAACGACGATCGAGGTGGATTCCGAGGTATTTGACTTCATTGTGTTGCGGAATAATTTGGTTATTTATTCTGATGGACGAGCAAGTTTCTTTTCGCAATGTGAAAGTGATATGAATACATTTCTGTTCATTAACCCTGATTTTCCAAAGCTCTAGCCAATTCTCTAGTTTATAAACATAATTCTGCAAATTCTGTGATGCTACTTGGTGGTCCTTATGAGCGCTAATAAAGGCTGTATCGTCTGCGAAAGTTGACGTGTGGATTTTGGGGTCTGACGGCATGTCGGAGGCATAAATCAAATATAAAATAGGACCCAGTATGCTACCCTGTGGCACACCTGTTTCAATTGGATTTTAAATTTGCGACCGTATAAATAGCTTTCCATAAGTTTATGGGTGTTAGCAGGCAGAGTTAATTTTATTTTGTGCATTAAACCGTCATGCCAAACTTTGTCGAACGCTTGGGACACATCAATGAAAAGGGCGGAGCAGTATTTTTTGTCTTCAAACGACCCTCTTATCACATTTACCAATCTGTGTGTTTGTTCGATGGTGCTGTGTTTAGCTCTGGAGCCGAATTGATGATTAGGAATGCATTCAGTGTCGTTCAGAATTGGAATCAACTTAGTCATTAACCATTTTTCGAACAGTTTAGAAATTGTCGGCAGTAGGCTAATTGGCCTATATGACTCTACTTTGGTGTGATCCTTCCCTGACTTAGGAATCATAGTGATCATAGACACCTTCCAATCTGCAGGATAGTATTCTAGGCGTAAAATAGAGTTGAAGATAAAGAGGATAATTCTTCTAGCTACACGAGGTAACTCCACAAGCATTTTATTGCTGATTTTATCCATACCTGGAGCCTTTCTAAGGTTCAGAGTACCAATAGCGCTTTGGACATCACCAAAGTTTAGTCTTAGAGGTACAGGAGGTCTAATAACGAGTGGTGGCAAATCAGATACGTTATTTGAGTTGTTTTTAGTAAACACATTTCTTAAATGGTTAACAAATAATGTCCCTTTCTCGGAATCGTTTCTAGCCCAGTCGCCAGTCGGATTTCGCAAAGGAGGTTTTCCTCTCACTGGTCTTTTTAAACCTCTTGCCGCCCTCCATAACGAGTAGTCAGATTGTGGGGTACTAGCAAGACCCTCCAAGTAGGATCTAAGTGAAGCCGTTCTTTGGGTTTCTAAGAAATGTCTTAGTATATCTCTGCATACCCGTAGCCTAGCTTTCAGTTCAGGAGACCTGTGAAGTTGCCACTCTCTTCTCATTCTTCTTTTTTCTGATAGGAGATGTTCGAGTTCAGATAAATAAGTTCTGTTTGTCCTATTTCTACATTCAACGTGATAAGTGGAAGCGTGATGCACAGCTCGTCGAAGGTCCTCGGTAAAGTTGCCAATCGACTCATCGATATCGTCGGTAGTTCTCAACACAATATTTTCCGTGCAATGAGAACTTAAATACTTTTTGTATTTTATCCAGCTTACTCGGGTCTTAGTCATGTTTCTAAATGGGGAGCCACACACTTGAGGGAAATGCATTGAAATGATAGTAGGAGAGTGATCTGAGGACAAGTCTAATGAAGGATCCACTTGCATTCATTCTACAGGGATATTTTTCACTACTCCAAAGTCAATAACATCGGGAATCTTCCGTCGGTCCGTCGGCCAGTAGGTGGGATGTCCGCTTGAGAGTACATCTAAGCCCATTTGAGCAATGGTGTTGAAGAGTACGCGACCCTTTGGGGTTACCAGACGTGAACCCCAAAATGTGTGTTTGGCGTTAAAGTCGCCAGCAACTAAAAATCTAGCTCCAAGGGAATTAAAGAAGTTATGGTATTGGTGTTCTTTTATTGAGAATCGAGGCGGAGAATAAATCGATGATAAAACAAATTTGTATTGACAGAATTCAATGCAAATGTTTGTTGCTTGGAGGTAATCCTCACTTATGTTATTCATTAGATAATGTTTTATTCTGTTCTTTATAAGAATTGCCGAACCTCCACAAGCTCTTCCGCGGGGATCTTTAGTATCGTACAACACGTAGCCATTAATTTTGAAGTACCCTGTCGACGTCAAGTGAGTTTCAGCAAGCATCATAACATCAATCTGCTTATCTATCAGGAAGTATTCCAGTTCGTTTTTATGTTGGCGGAGGCCGTTCGCGTTCCAAAAACAAATTTTTAAATAAATCATTTCTTTAAAATGGCTTGCAAGATAGTGGATTGCATTTTCAGCATTTCCTGCATCATGGATGTCATAGTGGTCGTAAAAGTGTTCATAGTTTGGACAAGTGTCTGCAAAGTAGTCTCTAGAGTGTTAATATTAGGCTCGTAATATTGTGATTTAGGTTCCTGCTCCAAACCTGGCATATTAGATTTATCCACGTTAGCGTAAGAAACTTGTCTAGAACTAGGCACGTTTACATGACTAGTGGGCCGTAACAATTGAGGAAAATTGTTACTCGATGCAAAATTAGGCTGTTGAGGATGATCAGGTAATACTGACGTCTTGTTGGTCCTTATGCCTTTCAAATGAGTGTAAACTGGACAACCTCTATAATTTGCGGTATGATTACCTCCGCAGTTACTGCATTTTTTGATTTTTGAGTCAGTTTTCGACTTACCACATTGAGCAGTTGTATGTAGTTCCCCACACGCAACACAAACTGACGGCAATTTACAATACGCTTTGGTGTGACCAAATTCTTGACAATTAAGACACTGGACGGGTCCCTGACGCTTATGCGGTTCTTCCACGGTGATTCTCCGATGCAGAAGGTAAATCAAATTGTAGATGGGATGGGACTCGTTTTTCTTTAAGACGATATCTCCAGGTTCCAATTCCACCCTGAACATCGGCTGAGGAATCTTTTCACGGTTTCTAATATTCGTTATGCTCTTAATTTTGAAGCCATTTTCCATTAAACTAGTCTTTATCTCGGCAGGATCAACATCTGGGTCTATACCCTTTAGAACTACTTGGAGTCCTTTTGCGCTTTTCAGCTGGTAGGTATAGAAATCCCTACTCTCCCTCTCCAACTGGTTGGACAATTTTCGAAAATTATCTTCCTTTTTCACTTGAATTTTGGTTTCGCTGATATTTCCATGTTTAATTGAGGTTACGCTAAATTGTATAAATATCGGTATCGACTCAAACAGATCATTTACATATATACAAAAATCATCATTTGCTGTTTTTGTTATTTGTAAACGGCCTTTGTCATTAAATTGTTTTTAAATTTACATTTTTAATAAAATTAATAAAAAATATATCACAGTTCACTGGAATAAATAAAAGAGACAGATAAATCTTTGCAAAGGTAATACACACACACGCATTAAAATTATAAACAAATCCAGCTGTTTCGCTCTGCCAAATACTGGTTGTTATAAAACAAAACAAAAAAAAAAGTGCTGCCAATCTATTTTACATGATTACTGTGACTGCTGCCAAATTAAAATTACCAATTAGTTTTGCCGTTATTTTTAAACTTTTAATACGTAAATATTACTGCAATATTTTATACAATGGAGTGTATGAATAAAAAATGTTCTATTGTTAATGATGATGAAAGGAAGTTAGCTTTTTGGCTGTGTAATGGGTTAATCCATTTCAAGTGTGGTGGAATTCCTGTTTTAGCTGCTGAAGCAATTTCTAAGTCTGAAGGGGTTAATTGGTGCTGCACCCACTGTAGAAAAATTGGAGTTGATTATAAGTTTATAAGTTTTTCCAAGCAAGAAAATCAACTTTTCTGTATATAGAAAAAGAAATTTTAAATTTATCCGACCGTCTTTCTAACTATGAAAAATTATTTGATGAGTTCTCTTCCCTGGACAACTATAAATCTCCGGCACAATCCTCACCGAAACGTCGGAATTCTGCTAGGAAAAATAATAAGGCACTAAATGCTCAGCGCTCAGCTCCCTCAAAATCTAATAATAATAATAATATTGATAATAATATAAATAATGCAACAGTAACTCCCTTTTCGACATCGTCTGTGTCTGTAAATGTCTCTAACAAAACTACACAAATAGAACAAAACAATCAAAACAGCCAAACGTCTGAAACCTTCATAGATCCAAACAACCAAACTTCCGAAGTTATAAATAGCGCTGAATCTCAATCAATGCCTAGAGACTTGCGCGTTATACCTCCAAAGAAGTCCGTTTTTGTATCCCGTTTCGCCTCTGACACAACAATTGATGATATGGAATATTACTTAAAATCAAAATTGCCCTCAAGTACTGGTATTATAATTCACAAGTTTTCTTATTCCGAACCCAGAAGTATTGCGTCCTTGAAAATTACAGTACCGAATGATATTTTCGATCGAGTTGTTGATCCCTGTTTCTGGCCAAATAATGCACTCGTTCGCGAATTTTTATATAGAAAAAACCGTAAAACAAACAACGTTGCACGACTTTCATCACATGAGTCAACAAATCAAAAAACTTTGCATGAAAACTGAAAAACAATTAAATATTATTTATGAAAATGTTCGTGGTATAAACACTAAACTGGCTAACCTCTATATTGAAAGTTTTAATATAAATCACCATATAGTTGTTCTTACTGAAACCTGGCTAAATAGAAACACTTTAAATAATGAAATTCTTTGCAATGATTTCAATATATTTAGACGTGACAGAGAAACTTTTACTACTGGTGGAGGCATTTTAATTGCTGTTTTAAATATTTTCCAATCTGATGAGTTAAAATTTGAATATTATTCCGATATTGCGTTTATCTGTGTTCGGATAAAACTGAATAACTCACATATATTTTTAACATGTTCCTACATTTCTCCAAAATCAGATCAACTAACTTACATGAAACATTTTGAATCCATAAAATCTGTTGTGTCTAAAGCTCAGCCTGAGCACTTCGTTTACGTTTTTGGCGATTTTAACTTGTCAGCTGTAATTTGGAAATTTTTGCCAGACTCATACAGTTATACACCAATAAAATCTGATGCCATTATTGAAGAGTTTCTCAATAATTTATCTGATTTATGTATTTTCCGAAAAAAAATGGGATTTGTAATGAATATGGAAAACTCTAGATTTGGTTTTTGTGAACGAACTCACTCGAACATTACCAGTTACGAGGCCAGAAGATCGCTACCACCCTACTCTTGAAGTTAGTCACAATATTTTGTCTGATGTCTTTTGTAATCAGGATGATACAAATGATAAGAAGTTATGTTTTAAAAAAACAAATTACGATGACCTGAACTATTTTTTGACCAATACTAATTGGCTTGAACTGTTATCCATTCCGAATGGTACCCCAGCTTCAATTGACTCTATGATTAATACATTTTACACATTATACACAATTTTTTTTGAGGAATGTGTGCCGAAACTTTTCGTGATTAAACATTCAGGTCCACCGGGGGATTCTCCTCATCTATCAAGATTAAAAAATGTAAAAAACAGATCCTATAAAAAATATATGCAATATAGAACAGCTTATGATTATAGCAAATACTGTGTATCTCGTGCAGAATATAATCTTCTCAACAGGAGACTGTATATAAATTACCTTGAGAAAATGAAAAGGAACTTTAAACGTGACCCAAAATCATTTTATAATTTAGTAAATTCGAAAAGAAAATCTACTGGCTATCCAAGAGTTATGAAGTATTTAAATAATGAATCTAATATTAATTCGATTAAAAGCAATATGTTTGCTGATTTTTTTGCAATAACATATTCTAAGCAACAGTACGATACATCAACTGATTACCCGTTTTCTCTGATGGAACATCAGGCAATATCATTTTCTTCTATTGATACTTCTCAGGTTGTTTTATCTTTAAAAACAATAAAATCGTCATTTTGTAGTGGACCTGATGGCATCCCTGCTTGCGTTTTAAAAAACTGTGCTCATGCTTTGGCTACTCCTATGACTATTATGTTTAATGTGTTATTAAAATATGGACATTTTCCCCAATTTTGGAGGAAATCCTTTATCATACCGTTATTTAAATCAGCAAACAATGAATGACATAATGAATTATAGAGGCATTGCAAAATTGAGTGCAATTCCTAAACTTTTTGAAAAATGCTTAACAGACTCTCTCTGCCACAGTGTATCCTCAATGTTATCACCACACCAGCATGGATTCAGGAAAGGCTGTTCTGCAGTAACAAATATTTTACAACTAACAACTCTAACAAATCTAGCTTCTAAGGATGGCCAACTTATGGACGTAATTTATACTGACTTCAGCAAAGCTTTTGATAAAATCAACCATAACCTACTTCTCGATAAACTTAGTTTATTAGGGTTTACTAGCAACGCTTTGTGCTGGTTACGGTCATACCTAACCTGCAGGACACAGTATTTTCTTTTTGATAATACCAACTCTAAAGAAATTTTTGTTAGCTCCGGTGTCCCCCAAGGAAGTCACCTAGGCCCTTTGCTATTTTCGCTTTTCATAAATGATTTGCCGCTTGTAATGAATCATTGTAATGTTTTAATGTACGCTGATGATGTTAAGATGTTTCTAAGCTACAAATTATCTTCAGATGGGGCGTATTTGCAGCAGGATTTAAATAGTTTTTACGCATGGTGTAAATATAATCAAATGGAGCTAAACTTAAAAAAATGCAATCATATGCGATTTTCTATGAATTGCACATCAATGCTACACTCTTTCCTGGTCGGGTATCAGCTAGAGTTAGTTGGAGAATTTCTGGATCTTGGTATTCTACTTAAGTTAGATTTCTGCAAACATTTAGAGTTTACAGATCCCAATGTAACGAAACAACTATACACATCCCTAGTAAGACCAATTTTGGAGTATTGGTCAATTGTCTGGGATTCTGAAATTAATATGCACATAGACCGAATTGAATCTGTTCAAAAGCAGTTTCTCTTATTCTGCCTGAGGAGCTCATTTGGTCGTTATGCTGCGAATCTTCCTTCGTATACTTCGAGGTTATCATCAATTAAACTACCTACCTTAAAAAGCCGAAGGCATTTCTAATTAATTTGATTAATGGCGATGTCCTATCTGACTTCCTTCTTCATCACATAAATTTTAATATTCCACGACGTTTTACCCGACACCTAATACCTCTGCACCTTCCTGTTGTTCAAACAAATTATGCTGATGCTGATCCTTTGAGGAGAATATGCAAAAATTTCAATGAATTGTATAGCTTAATCGATTTTTATATTAATATAAATGTAATTAAACGCAATATTATCGTGTTTTTAAATACTTAATATGTCTTATCACAATGTTTTAGTTAATAATGCCTTTATATAAAATATTGTAATATATAGTAGTCTGTAAGGATTTATATCCATTGATTTAATCAAATAAATAAATAAAATATGTACATGTTTAGTTTTGTATGAAAATTGTTGTTTTTTATACCCTTCACCTTCGTGAGAAGGATATATATGTATAAGTTTGTCATTCCGTTTACAATTTCCACAATATAATTTTACGACCCTATAAAGTATATATATTCTGGATCCTTATAGATAGCGGAGTCTATTAAGCCATGTTCGTCTGTCTGTTTGGATGTTGAAATCAATTTTCTGAAGTCCCCAGATATCTTCGGGATCCAAATCTTTAATAATTCTGTCAGACATGCTTTCGAGAAGTTTGCTATTTAAAATCAGCAAAATCGGTTTAGGCCAACCAGAGTTATGGGCCAATATGTGAGACAACCTCCATAAAATTTTGATATTTTTTGTCGATTTTATTGCAATATTTTGAAATATATTGCAGATAATGCCATGAAATTTTGTATACGTTGTTTTCATGATAATAGAAGAAAATCTGCGGAAAATAGTAAGAATCGGTCCATGATTTCTCATAGCCCACATACAAAAATCTTCCCGAAAAATTGCTCAATTATACATAAATGCCTATAAAATTGGAATATCAAGACAAAAGGACCACATCTGAAAAAGACATTTATGACGCTCAAGATATTTTGTGACGATCAAGAGATTTTGTTTACGTAAACAAGAAATAATGCCAAACCTAAAGTTTAGCGAAAAAAAGTTTATTCTTTTACAAAAAGTAAATAAAACAAGTAAGAGTGCAATATTCTTAAATACCCTCCACCTAAACGTAATAAGAAATACAAAAACTACACTGGTTATAAGACTAGAATATCCTTATTCTGTGTTTTATATTCAGTCTTAGTACAAATTTAATTATTATTTTATATGTATATTGTTTGAAAGACTATTTTACGACCAACATAATTTATGTTAAATATTTTGAAATTTTGTCTAATTTTCGCCATTTTTAATTGATTTAATTACCAATTCTTTTAATTCTTCAAATAGGGCTTTTACAAGAGATGCCAACAAAAAAAATTATTGGCATTCACGCATATTTTCGAGGGGGTGGGCCCGTATATAAATAAAAGGTATTCAAAATACCTTTCCAACGATATATATCATGATTATAAAATATGGACCGAATATGGGTTAAATCCGAAAAGAATATTTTTTGACCCAAATTTATTTGTTTTTTTTTAGAAATTTTTATATGGCAGTTATGACAAATCTGTTGAAAATTAAACTCTTGTGTTTCTATTAATTCAAATTTATTGGAGATGTTTATTTGTTGAATGTTAAAAAGGGAATGAATAAAATAAGAATTGTGCGTGCAGGCATAAGTATAAAAAGAAATGAAAAGAAAATTCAACAACGTACACATTGTTTTAGGGTTGCCATATATAATTCAATACTCCTCCTCAATGTGGAGGTTGTTTTACAAAAATTATTTTAATTTCAGTTGTTTAACAAAATCCTCATGTTTTATTTTGGACAAATTTTTAGTTAAAATGTCGGCAATCATGTTGTGTGTCGGGCAAAATGTAAGCTCGATCTCCTTATCACGTACCAATTCCCTGACATGGTGATATCGGATAGCTATATGTTTGCTACGTTTATGAAAAACAGGGGTTTCAGCCAATTTCTGCGCCCCCTGGTTGTCGATGTTGAGTTGAACTGCATATTCATTCAGGCTCTGCCCCTCAGGTAACTTCATCAAATTCCATGTTTTATTTTTTCGCAAGGCATTTATTTCCTCTTCCATTGCTTTTTGCCAAAACTGCTTGGCTTCTTCAACTGTTTGCGGGATCTTTTCGTCTATAGCAACGCATAACTCATTATTGTGTTGTTGAACATTGTACTGTTTTCTCGGCCTCCCAACTTTACCATCACGAATAATTCGAGGTCTTCCACGATTCATAGTTGCTTGTTTTTGTGTTATCTGAACTTCAGAATCATCAATATTATCTTCATCAGCCGTATCATAACTCTCGTCGTCATTGCTCTCAACTTGCACAGAAGGTTGGCTGTTGCCGTCAACTACATCTGCACTTTTGTCTACATCAAAACATAATGTTAAATAATCTTCTGGTTTAACAGTATTTTCATTATTGCTATTGTTGTCGTCCACATTAAATAAATCCTCATCAAACAAAACATCACGTTGTTCAACCACTTTACGAGTTGTTGTTTCAAACAGACGGTAGGCTTTAGATGTCATTGAATAACCAACCATAATATACGAAGAGCCGTTAGTCTTAAACTTTGACTTCTGTGCAGATTTATCCAAACCTACTGCATACGCACCTAATGTTTTGAAGTGTTGTACATTTGGTTTGCGACCGAACCACATTTCATACGGTGTTTTATTATTTAATTTTATGTAGGATATCTGTTTCTTATACACGCTGCAGTATTCACTGCTTCTGCCCATAGATATTCCTTAACGCCAGCATGAACCATCATTGATCTTGCCATTTCTATTAGAGTACGGTTGGCTCTGCCACACCAATCTGCTGTGGTGTATATGGCACTGTCAATTGCCTGCCTATGCCCTCTGCAGACAAAAAGGCGAATTAACAAACTCACCACCGTTGTCTGTTCTTAATGTTTTTATTTTACAGCCTGTTTGTTTTTCTACCTGCCTCTTGTACATTTGGAATTTTTCAAAAACTTCGCTCTTATGTTTGATGAAGTATACGAAAATGTATCGTGAGATGTCGTCAATGAACGTTACGAAGTACTTTGCGCCACTTACAGAGTTTATTCTGAATGGACCACAGACATCGGAATGTACTACTTCCAACAATTGATTCGTTTTCGTTTGGCTTTCATTGGGAAACGGCAATACATGTATTTTACTCAACATGCAAGTTCTACATTTCAAATCATTTGTTGTGTTAACGAACATCCCTATCACCATTTGGTTGTCAGACATAGTTTGAAGGCTTTCAAAATTGAGATGGCCAAACCTGTTGTGCCATACCGTGTTTTTATTGCTCACAGCATATAATTTCTCAAATTTCCCTTCGTTCTCTGCAACAAACATGTTGTCTCTACGAACAGCCTTAAGTATGGAAGTTCCGTTTGATCTAATTACAGCGCCCTTTGCGTCAAACAAAACTGAGAAACCACAGTCAACTGCTTTGTTGACAGAAATAAAATTCGTCTGTAGTTCGGAAAAATAAAATAAAACATTTTGCAGTAAAATCTTACATTCTTCGTAATGTATCAATACGTCACCTTTTCCTCTGGCTTTAATAAATTTGTTGCCAGCCAACGCGATTGTTTCATCATGATCTTGTATACGAACGAATAGATTTTTGTTGTTGCACATATGCGACATTGCGCCGCTGTCGACGTACCAACTATCGGCATTTAAACTGCTTGTATCTGCTGCAGCAAGCATCGTCATAGCGTGTGTAAAGTTTGTGTTTTTCTGTCTTTTTTCACATTTATTCGCAAAATAACTCGTTACACCACAAACAAAGCATTTGCCCTTGAAATTCTTTTCGTTGTTTTTTTTCTTATTATTTTTTCCGTTAGAGTTGTTCTTAGCTACGAAAGCTTGTTGTTGTTGTAAACCTGTTGATCTTTGTTGGTTCTCGTTTCTTCTTTTGTTTTCCTCTATGAGTTTTTGCTTCAGCAAAGAAAGATTTGGCAATTCATCTCGCGTTTCCATTGCTATTACAAAATTTTCATAAGCCGGCGGCAAACTGGAAAGCAAGATACTTACGAGAAGCTCCTCCTGAATTGTTATGCCTGTTTCAGACAGTTTCTCACAAACTCGGCAAACTCATTAAGGTGTTGTACAATATTATCCTCGATAATTACTAAATTTACCAACCTTTTGTATAGCGAAACTTTTTGTAGAGGTCCTTTGGGCATATGTATCTTTTCCAGCTTCTCCCAAGCTTCATAGGAGGTTTTACAGTTTCTAATGTAGCCCAACTGTGTTGGTTTTACCCCGAGAAATATGGACGCCAGTGCTTTCTCGTCATCAGGTTCCCACTGTTCTTTTGTTATAGCTCCTGTGTCGCTCTTTAGTTGACCATTCACAATTCTCCATTGTCCACCATGGAGTAACACACTTTTCATTTGGATCGACCAACTATCATAATTGTTGTCGTCCAACTTTTCTATGTGTATCACGGGAGCACTCATATTCCCTTTTTCCTATTTCACACACCTCCAAAAATATATATGTACTTATTGGAACACTTGGTTATCTGGGCCCATAACCTGTTGAAAATTAAACTCTTGTGTTTCTATTAATTCAAATTTATTGGAGATGTTTATTTGTTGAATGTTAAAAAGGGAATGAATAAAATAAGAATTGTGCGTGCAGGCATAATTATAAAAAGAAATGAAAAGAAAATTCAACAACGTACACATTGTTTTAGGGTTGCCATATATAATTCAATAAAATCATGGGCCGATCTTTTTAAATTTTGGAGCAGTGATTTTCATGCATATGAGGATATTTCACGTCGAATTTCAATATAATAACAATATATTTAATATATATATTAGTATTAGCGTGGATTTCAGAAGTGGACCTTATATGGGGGACATAGTCAAATATTGACCGATATTCTCAAAGTTTGCTTTAGGCATGTATGTAAAATATCCGTGTAAAATTTTGGATTTATTATTTATAAGAGATTTATGAGTATAAAAGTAATTTTCGGAAGAGGGCTTTATATGAGGCATACGGTTAAAAATAGACCGAAATTCACAAAATTTTGTGGGATGATTTTTGTATATATGTAACTGATTTGTGTAAACTTTTGAGTCAGTACCGATATTTATACAATATATATAGCGATAAATGTCTTTTTAGATGAGGTCCTTATATGGGAGCTATAACCAATTCTGGGCCGACCACCATAAAATTTAGTACAACAATTTATTTGCCTATAAAGATTCTTCATGTCAAGTTTTAGCCATTTAACATTATATATATCTGTTTTATACGTATTTAAGTGAATTTTGGTAGTGGACTTTATATGGGGGCTATGGTCAAACATGGACCGAACTAAAAACAATTTCGTTTTGCGATTTATTTTTGCTGAATTTTGTCTTGATATTTCAATTTTATAGGCATTTATGTATAATTGAGCAATATTTCGGGAAGATTTTTGTATGGGGGCTATGAGAAATCATGGACCGATTCATACTATTTTCCACACACTTTCATCTATTATCATAAAAACAACGTATACAAAATTTTATGGCATTATCTGCAATATATTTCAAAATATTGAAATAAAATGGACAAAAAATATCAAATTTTTATGGAGGTTGTCTCACATATCGGCCCATAACTCTGGTTGGCCTACCCCGATGTTGCTGATTTTAAATAGCAAACTTCTCGAAAGCATGTCTGACAGAATTGTTGAAGAGTTGGATCTCGAAGATATCTGGGGACTTCAGAAAACTGATTTCGACAGACATACAGACGGACATGGCTTAATCGACTCCGCTATCTATATATATATAAATTATATTGTGGAAATTACAAACGGAATGACAAACTTATATATACCCTTCTCATGGAGGTGAAGGGTATAAAAAGGAATTCCACTTCGCACAGTGGCACATTTTGTGAGTTGGCGGTCAAAATTCTATAACTTTTGACTGGGTTGAAATTTTTTAATTTAATTTTTTGTTTGATAGAAGACATCTTAAGCTTCAATTTGATGTATTAACTTTAAAATCGAGCCTTATTAAAGTACACTTTTATATGATTGAAAAATGACTTCTTGATAATTAAGTCAGGCTTGAGTTCATTAAATTTAATTTTCATTAAATTATTTTTACTGAAGTTAGGAATTACAACTTGAAAAATTTTATTATTAAAAATTTTGATAATTTTTTCTTGACTGGACTGACTGAACCTGGTTTGTTGAATTTACATATGTTTCGAGAAATCCCACTTTCTATCATCAGAATTCTTTGCGTTCTAACCACATACACCACTGCGGTGCCGGCCAGTCAACAGACAAACATCAATCCTTTAACCAGTGTTAGTTCTGGTAGTTCGAAGTTTTTGCTGTAATTACCATTTTTTATTAATTTCTATTCATAGTTGTTTTTTCCCCTTTTCTTCTTTCGTATTCATGTCAAGACTTCGTCTCGAAAACTTTAATATATTTGTTTTGGTTTATTATGTTTTTGTCCACTTTCGTACAACATGTAAACATTATGGCTTGTGCCCTAGCTATTTTTATAGAATAATTATTATTTCATAATTGAACTGTTAATTTTAGTTCTTGCTAATTTAGTCAGGCTTGAGTTCATTAAATTTAATTTTCATGAAGAAAAAAAAGGAAAAAACAACTATGAATAGAAATTAATAAAAAATGGTAATTACAGCAAAAACTTCGAACTACCAGAACTAACACTGGTTAAAGGATTGATGCTTGTCTGTTGACTGGCCGGCACCGCAGTGGTGCATGTGGTTAGAACGCAAAGAATTCTAACTTTAACTGAACTAAAAAATTACATACTTAATGAAGCCGTCCACCCGGGTCCATTTTATTTTGACCTTTAGCCCATTTCTCCAATGAACCACTTAGAATACGGGTTTGAAGCTCATAATTGGTTTAAATATATTATGATTGCACACACATCGACGAATACATTAAAACAACTTTTCTCCAACACCAAATGTAAACTTGACATATTAGACAATAATAACGTAATATATAAGATTAGTTGCACAGGAAATGACCAGGACATATGCGATCAAGTTTATGTTGGTACTACAAAAAATAAACTTAGTACACGTATAGCTGGACATAAGTCAGATTTTAAAAACATTAATAAAACATCAACACAAAAAAATGCACTCACATCCCATTGCGCAGGAGACAACATAAACCAAACCTGAAAAATGTGGAGATACTACAAAGAGAGGAGAAGTATAATAAACGGTATACTTTGGAGATGCTCCATATAACTAACATACCATAGGAGAGGAGATGAATTATAAGACAGACACAGAGAACTGCGCCAATAGCTATAGACACATAATAAAAAAGAACAGTAGATGGTTAGTTAGTTCATTATTGAAGGTGGGGACAATAATACGTCTCTTAAAAATATAATTGTAACTCATTGTAAGTGTTTTGTTTTTCTTTTCTGTTTTATTTTTGTTGTTATTATGTTTTTTAATTTAATTAACACACTGTCGTATTTAATATTTTTCGTACATTTGTGTTTTTTCTTTTATTGTTACTACAGCCTTGATAATGATATCCGAAGGATATCGAAATATTGGAAGAAATAATTTAATAAATAATATATACATTTTTTACAAATAATTGGTCTCGAGCTCGAAAAAACTTTTTATTTTATCAAAAGAAAGGTCGAATAAATCAAAATTTAATTTAATTTTCAATATTTATTGTGCTTTTTTGCTCTAATTTTTATGTTAATTTGCGTAGAATATATTTTTCATTTAACGGTTTTAGTGAAATATTCATCTAAGTATGTCTCCTGTTCATCTTCAAGGAGCAATTCCATGGGGGTGGAATTCCATTTTTGTAGAATGCTGGAGATATATGGATCAGAAGTGCACAATAAAATATTAAAGAGGTCTTCATTGGTACTATATCTGGATATCTTTCTTGTTTTCTGCTCGCGAAAATATCTATAGTCTTTGTTCCTTTTTTCTTGCGCTTCTTCAGAAAGATCACCAATCGGCAGCATATTGTGTTGAATAATGTGTTTCCAATGATATAGTATTTTATGGACTGTCGATGGCATATTTCTCCAATCATATTTTTCGTTGTATTGTTTCGCTGTTTCATCAGCATACTGACCACATTTTCTTGCATTTGTCTTTTTATTGTATGATATTACTTGCAGTATGATTTTGTAGCGTTTTATTAATTCAAAATCTACTCCTGTAATAGATGCAGCAGTTTCAGGATCAGAAAAAAAATTTCTTGCTGTGTTGCCATCATTTGTGTTTCCTTCTCCTTGCTTTGGCTGATCGATCAGTAAACCCAATTCTAAATATTTTTCTTGTACGTGTTTAAAGGAACAGTACGAAATAGTGACGAAAATAAAGCCTGCCTCTTTTGGCTTTATTGGAAAGTAGTGTCTTCTGTTGGAAGTTGATTTAATTGGCTTGCAGTTTTTTGCAACTAACACAGCTCGAAGATGATTTTGTAAGATGATCATTGTAAGTAACATTTGATAATTTATTTGAATCTCTTGATCGTTAAGTAACAAAGTTATCGGTTGAAGTTTATCTATTTGTTGTTTAAGTTTAGATACTTCTTCTAATATTACAACCTTCGCTTCCTTCTTAAAAGCAAATTTAATTGGTCTGCAATATTTTGTTAAGGAAGGTATTTCGTTTTTCCATATGTCAATATCGGTTTCTTTGCTAGTAGATGGCTCAAATGTTATATGTTTTTAGTCTTAACGGAACAAAAGATATCATAAATAAGTCAGAATCTGATATTTTTTCTGCATTATATGCTTATATCGTTTTTGTCCAGAAGATCCATCGCATCCCCATTTAGAAATTAATGTTAGGCTACAGTCACCAAGTTTTTTAATATTATCTGCGTCCAATGTATTCAACAATCTTTCCGCAGTATGATTTAATATATCTTGCAATACCACCTCTGCTGAACTTTCTTTAATGTTTATAGAATTTTGTGGTGTTAAACAATCTTTTTTAATTAAAACCAAATCTCTATATTCTGGATAAATGGAGCAATGTTTTCCAACTGCCCGCTTTCGCAATTCCATATACTGATATTTTGTTAGCTTTAAGTCCAGAAATATTGAAAATGCTTCTTCAGATGTAAATTTTGTATAATCGGTTGGTTTGGAATGTTCCTTAAAATCCTTTACACGCTGGCTCGCTTTCATTACATTTTCTATTATATCATTTTTTTTAGTTTTATTTTTTGTTGGTCCTAGTTGATGGAAAGACGTATCTTTACTTATTTCTTGAGAAAATTCTTCATTAATGCTTTGCAGCTTTCGTCTTCGTGACCTTTCACTACACTCCTCAACTGGTCTCGCAGGTCGACCCACATTTGCTGGTTTTCGTTGGCTTTCAAATACAAGTTCGCTTGTAAGCCATTGTTTGTTGCAGTTAAACATTTTTTCCTTATTTCTATAACATTCATTATACCGTTTATTTAATCGCGTTAAAAAATTATTAATTTTTTTTATATGGTCGCACAACTCAAAATAAGGGTCTTTTAAAATGTGTAATATAACATCGTTTTGACAATATTGATCATCATTATTAATTTTGTCTGTTTTTATACCCATCCAGTTTTCTTGAAGCAGGTATGTTTTTAAACGAGAGAGAGGAAAGAAGAAAGAGTACAGACATGCTTGTACAGACAAGTTCTCTTTTGTTATTTCATTCTCATATTCAAAAAACCTTTATATGAGCAGCAGCTACCTGGGTACACGAATAAGGTTATAACAAAAGGTAGAAAATATCAGTCCAAATACAACAACTCATGTACCTACATTTTTTAATGGCCTAAATTACTAAAATTCATTTAATGCATTATAATAACAGTCTTTTATTATAAACTTTTGATTAATTAAACTTCTTCGAAAAAAAGAAAAACATACACACAAACACATGTAGATATACCGTACTCCCATACATAAAATATCCGAAATGCAAGCAGTAAAATCATTGTAGTTCCTAGAGACGCAAATATAAATTTAAAAAATGAGCATATAATAACAGCTCAAAGTACGTACTATAACACGTTATAAGTCATTTTACGAAGTTTTTCGCAGAAAAAAAGTTGCATTCCACTGAACATCGAGATTTGAGTATATTTTAGACCTTTATTGCAATGCTCAAATCTGGGACTCGAGCAAAATAAGGCAGGAATTTTTAAACTATTTTATATGCTAAGAAATGATATTGTGTGAAGAAAAAAAATTTTTCCAAAAATATATAAAACCAAAAAAGTTATGCCCACTTGAAGTTTAAAAATTTTCTAAAATATTTTGAATTTCAGCTTCTCTTAAAAAAAAGCCCGTTTTTGATCACCCTATTCGAAGAGAAATAATCGATATAAAAACTTACATTTCTGGATTTCGAGGTTCCTATGTGTTTACTTTTATATCAAAAAAAATTAAATCGGTGACACAAAAAAAAATTTTGTTTGAAGAGTTTTGGCCGCCATCTCTTTAAATGTGCCACTGTGCGTCGTTCAACAAGAACGAGGAAGCCAGTGTGTCGGTGTTTAACAGTGTTTAAGGTATACAGGCATCTGATGGAATGAGTTTTAGAAGTCAATTTTTTCATAATATTTCTGTATTGAAAAACTTTTATCACATAAAATATAAAGACATTGGGCTACTAAAGAGAATTTTAAAACAAACATTTTAAAAATTAGTTTATAAATGCATTAAAATGTATTTCCAAAACTGATTCCATGATTCGATTTCCATCACATGTCTGATAATAATGCATAAAATCCAATTGAATTTTCTGAAGCTGTAAATGGAGATGAGAAGAAACATTGCATGGAGGCAATTAATAGTGAGTACAAATATCAGACAACTATCAGAAACCAATTCATGGAGTATCGTAAAGGATAATTCCAATTTAAAAAAATTATCCACAAAGAAAAAGAAGAAAAACGTAAGTACATATAAGGATATCTTAGTAGCAAAGGGTTATGCGGAAATGCACCTGTGATGAGATATAACACCTTACGTTATAATAAAAATGAAAAGATAAAAAATAAACTAATTGGACAGCTAATAAAGTGCTCAAATTGAAAGACCTTGTGTGCAGCAAAGTCATGTTTAGGCATGCAAATTAATTACAATTTTGGTCAACACGTAATAATTGATCAATCACATTAAATAAAAAAAATGTTAGAACGTTTTGATGTGGTTTCCTGTAATCCATTTCCCACTCTAATGGATTCAAGCAAAAAATTTCAGAATGTCAATGAAGTCAACAAAGCCATTGAGGATAAGTATCCATATCAGGAACTAATTGGTAGTCTTTTCAACAACAAATACTAAACTCAACATTGGGTACCATCAATTATAAAATTAACCTTAAAAAAGGAATCAAGCTTTCAAACTAAATGTTTTTGTAATGCTGATTATGCAAAAAGGTGGCGCAATAGCATTGGGTTCTAAGAAACTGCAGACACCAGCACTTCTTACAGATGCGAACTTGCGAAGTGAAATATATGCCAATGCGGATTGCCGTACCAGAAGTGCTATGGGTGAAAGGATTAGAACAAGAGTTAACTTAAACCAACTATACTGTTGTGTAAAATTCGTCTTGCTGGAAAGTAATCGTTTCATCCTAGAACTAAGTACATCGCTGTAACATATCACTTCATTAGAGATAATATTATATTAGATAACAATTGGAATATGTTTTTAGTAATATGTATGTAATTGAAACAAGTAAGAGTGTTATATTCGGCTGTGCCGAATCTTAAATACCCTCCATCTAAACGTATAAGAAATACAAAAACTACACTGGTTATAGGACTAGAATATTCTTATTCTGTGTGTTTCTATTCAGTCTTAGTGCAAATTTAATTATTACTTCATATATTGTTTGAAAGATATTTTACGACCTACATACATAATTTATGTTAAATATTTTGAAATTTTGTCTAATTTTCACCATTTTTAATAATTTACAGAATTTGTCTAATGTTCATAATAATCTTGAGTGTAATTTAACAAACAGTGTATAAAAAAGGGGAACAATTCGGTTTTAGTGACTTTGCTCAAAAAAAAAAAAAAAAAAAAAAAAAAAAAAACTTCATCAAATAGGGCTTTTAGAGGAGATGCCAGCAAAAAAAAATTTGTTGTCGGTCACGCCTATTTTCGAGGGGGCGGGCCCGTAAAGTTGCAAATATATAGGCCTAGATCTCGGGAACTACTGGGTGTATGATAATTTGTAATACATTAAATGAAAGATATTAAAAATACCAACGAATATGGGTTAAATCCAAAAAGAATATTTTTTGACCCGAATGTATTTGTTTTTTTGGAAATTTTTATATGGCAGCTATGACAAATTATGGGTCGATCTTCTTAAATTTTGGAACAGTGATTTTCATGCATATGGGGATATTTCACGTCGAATTTCAACATAATAACGGTATATTTAAGATATATACATATTAGTATTAAAGTAGATTTTGGAAGTGGACCTTTTATGGGGACATAGTCTAATATGGACCGATATTCTCAAAATCCTGCAGTTTGATTTAGGCATGTATGTAAATGATCCGTGTAAAATTTTGGATTGGTACCCTTATTTATAAGAGATTTATGAATATTAAAGTGATTTTTGAAAGAGGGCTTTATATGGGACATAAGGTTAAAAGTAGACCGAAATTCACAAAATGTTGTGGGATGATTTTTGTATATATGTAAATGATCTGTGCAAAGTTTTCAGTCGGTACCGATATTTATACAATATATATAGGGATAAATGTCTTTTTCAGATGTGGTCCTTGTATGGGAGCTATGACCAATTCTGGGCCGACCACCATAAAATTTAGTAAAACAATCTATGTGCCTATAAGGATTATTCGTGTCAAATTTTAGCCATTTAACATTATATATATCTGTTTTATACGTATTTAAGTGAATTTTGGAAGTGGACTTTATATGGGGGCTATGGTCAAACATGGACTGAACTAAAAAAAAATTTCTTTTTACGATTTATTTTTGCATAAAACTTATTTTTGCTGAATTTTGTCTTGATATTCCAATTTTATAGGCATTTATGTATAATTGAGCAATATTTCGGGAAGATTTTTGTATGGGGGCTATGAGAAATCATGGACCGATTCATACTATTTTCCGCACACTTTCTTCTATTATCATGAAAACAACGTATACAAAATTTCATGGCATTATCTGCAATATATTTCAAAATATTGCAATAAAATCGACAAAAAATATCAAATTTTTATGTAGGTTGTCTCACATATTGGTCCATAACTCTGGTTGGCCTAAACCGATTTTGCTGATTTTAAATAGCAAACTTCTCGAAAGCATGTCTGACAGAATTGTTGAAGATTTGGATCCCGAAGATATCTGGGGACTTCAAAAAACTTATTTCAACATCCAGACAGACAGATCGACTCCGCTATCTAGAAGGATCCAGAATATATATACTTTATAGGGTCGGAAAATTATATTGTGGAAATTACACACGGAATGACAAACTTATATATACCCTTCTCACGAAGGTGAAGGGTATAAAAATACTAAAAAACTCAAAAAATTAACAAAAAAAAGTGACCTTTAAATGATGATGCAAATCAATAAATTGAGGGTATATATAAATTTGTCATTCCGTTTTTAACACTGAAAAAATTAAAAATGCAAAAGTTATAAGCATTTCAAATCAGTCAGTCCAAGTTGGCCCACCCTGTATATTCTTGATTCTTATGGAATTGTAAGTCGATTGAGCTATATCCGTCTATCTGTGTAAAACACTCTCACGTCCAAAATACGTAACCAAAATCAGCAAAGTTTACAAAAAACCGTTTATAATGCTCCTAGGCAATTTGTTATTCAAAACCAGCAAAATCGGTCTCATTGTAGAACAAAAGTTATGGAACAAAATGTGTGACAACCTCCTCTGCAGATAATACAATGCAATTTTCTAGACGTTATTTATACGATAAAAGGACAAACTGTGATAATAAGAGGTTCATGATTTCTTACAGCCCTCATACAAATTTCTTCCGGTACCTAAATGGATAAATATTGCAATATCAATACAAAATTCAGCAAATAAGTTTCATGTAAAAATAAATCACAAAAGGAAATTTTGTTTAGTTCGTTCCGTGTTTGACCATAGACCGCAAATAGGGTCCACTTCAAAATTTAGGTTAAAATTCGAACCAAATAATTCTTATTGACACATAAATTGCTCCCATATAAGGACCACATCCGAAAAAGTCATTAAACTTTATATACTATATCTTATAAATATCGGTACCGAGTCAAAACTTTACATAGATCATTAACATATAAACAAAAATAATACTACAGATTTTTGTAAATATCGGTCGATATTTGACCATATCCCTTATATAAGGTTCACTTGCAATATTCACGTTAATACTAATAGTTATATATCTTAAATATACCATTATTATGTTGAAATTCGAAGTGAAATATCTTCATATGCATAACATTCTCTCTTCCGAAATTTAAGAATATCGGCCCATAATTCGTCATAGGTATATCAGAAAATCCTATAACTCAAAAACTGTCTAATAAATAACGACAACGAACCAACTTTTATACGGATCAGACATTTTAATCCAATTCTGCTACTGGATTTTGTAGATATCAGTCCATAACTGGCAATATATTGTATGTACATATATTGTATAACAACCAACCATAAAACTCTTGTAAATAACGTTATTGAGATGAAATTCAACCAAAATAAACCTCAAATGCATAGAAATCATGTTACTATTAGCCTATAATTGGTCCACTCATAAAACTCAATTCAATATAAGAACCTTACCTTTTTTATAATCTAAATCACATTCAAGACTGTTATGATCATCAGACAAACTCAGTAAATGATGGCAGGAATTAGTAATTACATAAATTAGATAAAATTTTAAAGCATTTGAAATAAATTATGGTGCTCGTAAAATTTGCACTAAGACTGAATAAAAAAGACTTAATAAGGATGGATATTCTAGTTAATTTGTAAGGGCCGATGTTGAATGTGAACCACACCTAAACGCCAAGCTTTTTTCCGAATTTTATTTGACATTTCTCTATTTCAGACTTACTCAATTTGAACCATGGAGAGATACACAATCCAACAACGTGTTAAAGTTATCCAGGATGATCAATTTTCGAAGAAAATTATCTTCAGTGATGAGGCACATTTTCACCTCAGTGGATTCGTCAATAAACAGAATTGCCACATTTGGGCGAATGAGAATCCAAGAGTGATTATCGAAAAACCAATGCACCCACAAAGAGTGACTGTTTGGCGCGATTTCCAAAATGAGGCCGGTCAGGCAGTTACTGTGAATGGTGTTCGCTATCGTGAGATGATAACGAACTTTTTATGGCCCGAATTGGAAGATATGGATGTGGACGATATGTGGTTTCAGCAGGACGGCGCCACTTGCCACACAGCTAACGAAACAATGGCTCTTTTGCGCAACAAATTCAATGGCCGTGTTATCTCACGTAATGGCGATGTTAATTGGCCGCCAAGATCATGTGATTTGACACCGTTGGGCTTTTTTCTTTGGGGTTATTTGAAAGAAAAGGTGTACGTCGATAAGCCAGCAACAATTCAAGAGCTAAAGAATGAGATAATTCGGCACATTAACATTAACCTCCATTATGCCTCAAGGTCATTGAACGTTTGGATCATCAGATGGAGGTGTGCCGCCGTGGTCGCGGCGCCCATTTGGCCGATATTTTGTTCCATACATAATTGAGTAATACCAATATATCATAATAAAATAAAATTACAATAATTTCCTAAATACTTTGTGTTTTATTTAAAATCAACATCGGCCCTTGAAATTTAACCAACCTTTATAACAGTGTAGATTTTGTATTTCTTATTATGTTGTTGGTTGTTGAAGGTGTTAAAACTGACAATACATACATGATAGATATTTTTATG
This sequence comes from Bellardia bayeri, assembly GCA_950370525.1. Classification (NCBI taxonomy): domain Eukaryota; kingdom Metazoa; phylum Arthropoda; class Insecta; order Diptera; family Calliphoridae; genus Bellardia; species Bellardia bayeri. The sequence goes on along the minus strand of OX493268.1, from coordinate 37,215,007 downwards.
GTATTGAATTTTTGTTTAATAATAAAAATTGTTTATATCGTTTTGTCTAGTTTTTTTTTGTATTAAATTGTTTAAAACATGTATAATTTATCCAGTGTTTCTGCTTGTTATATGTGCATACGTCCAAATTAAAAGTACATAGGTTTATGTTTTCGTTGCATGAGATTGTGGGTTGCATATTGTTAAATGTGTGATAGTGTTTGAAAACATGTACTGTTTTGTTTGCCCTTGACTTAACATAAGTGTATATTTTGATTTGTCTTGTTTTAGTTTGTTATTTTTTTTTTATCCTTGTCGTATAAATATGTTAAGATTTTCTTTAATAATTTGGTATTAATGCTTTGTACTTTTGTCTTGCCTGTTAGTTGTTAAAAAAAAATTGAGTGTCCAAGTGGAATAGCACAAACAGAGTTGGTAGAATAAGTATTATATAGGAAAACGGAGTTACCATATGAAAAGAACGGCATTTGTACAAAACTAAGAGAAAATTTACTTCTTGTTCTCTGTGAATTTGTAAAAATTAAAAATACCACAAATTTCAAGGCTAAAGGAATAATGGGCAACGAACCGTTCCTCTAGCTTTGTTATTACTTTTTTTGGAAAAATCCCTGTTTTCCACCGGTACTTGTTTTTTATTCATGTGATTTTGTGATTGTTTGTTTGTTTTAAATTAATGTTAGCTTACCTAGAATTATTAAAGTAGGAATATTTAAAGTCATTATTACAGCGGCAGTTAACGAATTAAGTGATCTTCTGGATAATTTTGTTGTTTGGTCCTAAAATTTTGTTTTAAATTTGTAATAATCGGAAATAAAAAAAATGTAAACTACGTAAGTGTTGAATAATTGTATAAATAATTAAAATAAATTATGATATATTATATAATAATAATTAATAGATGAGGATTGTTGTTATCGGAAACCGGAAGAAATCCAAAGTTGATGAAAGAGAAAAAAAATTGATTTGGAGGAAAGTCGAGGACAGTAATAGTCTAAGTCATCAAAATAAAATATTTAACCTTTACAGGCGGGAAAAAGAGGTAATTTAAATATTATGAATTTATATGCCGGATGTAATTGTGATAAAGGCTTATTGTCCCAAAAGGTTTCGTTAATAAATAATTATTAAAATAACAACCCTCATCGTAAGTGCTATAATTTTTTATACTGTGAATAGAGAATCAACACAAAATTTAACTTAACAAATTTAGGGTATATTATAAGAAATTAGTTTTAGTTAGGATTAGATTATATTGATAATTGTGAAATTGTAAAAAAAAAAGGATCGAACGAGTGGTATAAATAATAGTTTATCACGCGTTAACTTGGCAATTGTCAATAGAAAAGATTCCAGTAGAGAGCTCTTTACGGAAGATATTAAAAAAAAGAAGAAAAGAATTTCGGTTTTGTTTTTATTTAGGCCAAATATTAATGCCTAACGTATTATCCGTCTAGTCCGGTCCTTTTTGTTAGTGAAATATATATAGTGTTTTATTAGTGTTTAATTATAAGTGCATTTTTTTTGTAATTAATTTTCATCCATATTTGTAAAGTCGTTTTAATATTTTTTTTAGAAAAGGAACAAAAAGAAAAGAATAATTTAAAATTTTTAAAATTAAGTTTTTTTTAATGATTTTAATAAATGTTTAAGACACATTAATATTAAGTGTATGTATATGGTAGTTTAGCTTTTTTAATATGTAAAATAAATTGTAATTCAGTAATTAGTGATATTCCATAAGATTTTGATGCAGCTTTTTTGAAATTTTGTCATCCTTAATTTCAGAAGAAGACTTTCTTCATATGAATTGTTTTTTTTAGGCATTTCAAAAATTCTGAAAATACACAAAATTCAGTTATTGGCACTCAAAAAAGGTACAATGAATGGCAGTGCCAATTATTGTAGTAATTATAAATTCAATTATTGGCACCACCTGCCAATAATAGAAATTATAGTTTTTTGGAATCTGTTGTTGGCACTGATGTTTTATTACAATACTTTGGAAATATTGTGTTTTTGAATGTAAAACTAGATTATTTAATGTTTTAGTATTTTAATGAATCAAAAGGCTTAATTAAAAAGTCTATAAATAAAAGAATAATGCTACTTACCAAACTTCTGTCTTTCAAAACAACCTTCTTATTTGGAAGATTACAAGCAAATGAGAGTTTTAAGGTTTTGCATCAGTTCAGAAAAAATTATGAAAAGAGATCATAGAGTAAGATAAAATGAACTTAAGCTGGAGGTCCACACCAAGCGTCTACGCGTTTCACGCGTTCTAAGCAACTGTCAAAAGAGTAGAATCAATGTAGTTGTATGAGTTAAGTTACACACTCAAAAGCGTAGGACGCGCTGACGCCTGAAACGCGAAAAGTACGTTTACATACTACGCGTCACAGCTGACAGCAAATTTATTTTAAAGATGATGTCACCAGAAAAAATGACAGTTGAAATAACATTTTTTATATGAGTTTGACAAACAAACCGATAAAAAACTTCATATAAAAAAATCAGCTGGGCATACGGCATCACCTCCAAAAGTACATACATATAAAAAAAATATTGACGCGAAAAATCTTCGCATGTAACTTGAAATGTCTGACGCTTAAAACGTTTAGAAAGCTTAAAACGCGTTGACGCCAAAAAAAGTTGTGGACCTCAAGCTTTAGAAACAACGGGACTCACGTCTCATAAATGCTATGCACGTAGGATATGCAAATAATTAGGGCAATATTTTGTAGTGTCAATAATTGTAGTCGGTACGCTATTTAAAATTAGCTTGCATTAGATGTTAGTTAAATGGTTCTTAAGTTAATTAAGCTTTAGATCTTGAAAATGCACCTTTAAATACGGCTGATGCAAAGAGAGTTTGTTTTATACAAAAGTTGCAAACAGAAAGTTTTATTTGCAAATTTAAAGTCAAATGTAATTTTTGAATTCGGTATTTTATTTACTTTTTGATAAAACTATGAATTTAAAACAAAAACATTTTTAAGTCCATAAAAGACTTTCTTTAAAGAATATTTTTATGTGTCGTGTTTGTTAACTTTGCGTTTCTTGTAGGTTTAACATCACATACAAAAATGGATAACACCCAACGAAATGGAGAGTTCTTTACAAACATGAAGTCACAAATATTTTCATCATCTAATAGTTTTGAAAATATAGAAAGCTCTACTTCGAAGCCGATGTCTTGGTCAAACGAACACCAAAACTATAAAAATTTAGCAATTTATCATACCAGTGGGAGTAATGCAAGGACAAATGGACAACCAGCATATCTCGAACAAACAGACCAAGAAAGTGTAAAACAATTGAATGCCAATGATCAGTTTGCAATTCGATTATCAAGTAGTCACGTGACACATAAACTCGTTGATTTAGTTAGCACAAATATTGAAAGCAACTTTTACACCAACAATTCAGGTGAGACCCTAAGCAAGACCGCATTTAGTACTCCCATGTATTTTGGTACGGAAAATTCAACTGTTGTCACAACGCAAATAGGCGCAACTGCACATATTCCATGTGTTGTCCACCATATAGGAGAGTGTGTGGTAAGTATAAATAAAAATAATCAATATTTTTTTGTTATTCCTAGGGCAATCTACCATAAATAAACGAAATAAAACAATACTCGTATAACAATTAAACAACTTTAAATATCGTATAAATATAATATAATAAAATCAAATTCAAAATAGAATTCATTCCTTTTATCATTCCTAACAAAGTATATATATTCTTGATCCTTGATATGAATTCTAAGCCGAAGACCATATCCTCCATTCTGAAAACTACTACAATACTAATATCTGTCTTAAGTATTTTGTTGAAATTCAACATGCTATATCCTCATACATATATACATAATTCTCTGTGCCAAATTGTTTGAATTTCAATCTATAATTGGACGTAGCACCCATATAAAGACCAACTCCGAAAAACAAGTAAACCCACAAAAATGCGTAATAAATATTGATCTCAAACCAAAATTGTATACCGATCAGTAATATTAATCCAGAAATCATACTACACTTGTCAATAGCACCCAAATAAAGTAAACTTCTGTTTATTAATAAAACAACCATTATACTTTTGTTCCAAGAAATGGAACGTTACTGGATTCTGCATTTTGAAGATATCAGTCCGTAATTGGTCCACTTCCACTATAACACTTATTAACTCTTGTAAATAGCGTTATTGAGATGATATAAATGTTGAACTTATTTTTAGTTTTGGCTACATTACATATATACATATGTAAGATTGTTATGATATGTGAATATGTATGTATATATATACAAACTCTTTAAATAATGGTAAGAATTAGCAATTACATCCTTATAATTCAAATTAGATAATATTTAAAAATATTTGAATTAATTTATATTGTGCGTAAACTTGTCTATTAAACATAATAACAATAAAATAATAATAAAAAAATAAAAAAAAAAATTTTAAGAAAAGATCAGTTGCGAACACAAAATAAATATGAATACTAAAAAAATCGACTAAAACTCAAAAAATAAGAACATTTCAAACAACATAAACTTTTAAATCAACATGGAAAAAATCTCACACATCCCTTAAAGAAAAGCGTGAGGCGCGTTGTTATGAAACAAAATGCTCAATTATTGCAAATTCGTAGCTTTAAACATGATTGGTTGTATTTCTTTCGGTCTGAAATATTAAAATGTACTCAGGAATTCATGTTTTTTTAAGTTAGGTTGGTATGGGCACCTTCAAACAATATCATGTGTTATTTCTCTGTGTGCAATACATATGACATTTTTGTATTTAAAACGAGTTCTATTTTCAAGTGACAAACCATCTGGCATCAGTTGTTGTTTATAACCAAAATTTTGTGGCGGCAAAAATTAATTGAAATTTTAATAAATATAATTTATACCTAATAGTAAAACAAAAGTACAAAAAAAACCATACAAATCTATAATTGAAAATGGAGGGAAAACTTGAAAAGGAGTTAACAAAAGTAACATGAACATGTAATTTATAAAATTTTGACATACACATAAAATCACATATGGGTAGAAACGTGACATTCCACATGGCAAATACACATAATGGGAACACAGCTTTAAACGATGAACACTTAACAAATGTCACAGCACAATTCAAATTGCATTTTATTTGTTAACGTTACAGTTCGTAGTTTTTCGAAGACTACTCGAAAATATTAAAATTTTATAAATTCTATTCCAGGTCTATTGTTTTCCTTAGTAAAGTAGAAACGAAATATGATTAAGCGTATAAATCGGAATGGAAGGATGTTTATTAAACCGGGTCGACCGCATATGTCCAAAAAAATGTCCCAAAGTCTAACGAAAATATTAAAGATCATCTTCAGACATATAAGAATTTTTTTTTGCGATCGGAACCCGTTAAAAAACAGCCAAAATCGTTGTTTTTAAATGGTTTTATTTAGCTTCACTTCCGAAAATCAAATCTTTTAACGGATTTTATCCTGGTGAATTCCTGCAACGTTTTATCTATTTGCATTGAGTAGAAGGCAGTCAAAAAAGCATTAAAAAAAATTGTTTGCCCCCCCTAGATTTTATCCTGTCTACGCCCATGTACTCGTGTATTGTCATCGGGAATATGTATGCCTGCAAAGGTTCATCAGTTTGCATTGAGTAAAAGACGGTTATAGCAAAAACAAAATGTTTGCCCCCCCCCCCCCCATGATTTTATTCTGGCTACGCCCATGTACTCGTGTATTGTCATCGGGAATATGTATGCCTGCAAAGTTTCATCCATTGAGTAAAAGACGGTTATAACAAAAATAAAATTTTTGACCTAGATTTTATCCTGGCTATGCCCATATATCCGTGTATTGCCATCGGGAGTATGAATACCTGCAAAGTTTTATCCATTTGCATTGCGTAGAAGGCAGTCAAAAAAGCATTTTACCACAAAAAATGTTGCCCCCCCTTGATTTTATCCTGGCTACTCGCATGGACTGGTGTATTGTCATCGGGAATATGTATGCCTGCAAAGTTTCATCCATTTCCATTGAGTAAAAGGCGGTTAAATTAACGTTACAAGATTTGATTTTCCGAAGTGAAAGTAAAGAAAAGGTTTTAAAAATTGCGATAAAACTGAACAAGAAATTGTAGTTTTTGTTATTCTTATTATATGGTATTTAAGATTCGGCACAGGCGAATAGAGCACTAAAACTTGTCTTATTTTGGGAATACCGTTTTTTTTTTTATAGATTTTAATAATACCATCATTTTTATTTTAAATTTATTAGTGACTAAAAGTATTTTTTTCATTCTAGGTTTCTTGGATCAGAAAAAAGGATTATCACTTATTAACAGTGGGACTAACAACATACAGCAGCGATGAAAGATTTAGTGCAACACATGTTAAACATTCGGAGGTATTATAATACAGTTTTGAATAACGATTGCTAATGAAATATTTTTAATTTATAGCATTATGAGTATTAAGACGTTCACCGAACTCGATTTTACTACTGATAAAGCGGAATATTTAAAAGAAATTTTACGTGTTATAATCATTTATTTTAAAAAGTTATTCATGAGTGTGGTTTCTCATTTGAAACCCCATCGCAAAATATATGTACATATACAGGATGGGCCAACTTGGACTGACTGATTTGAAATGCTTATAACTTTTGCATCCGTGTTCACACAACAGTGTCTACTCGTCGACGAGCTACTCAATTGAACATCTCCAGAACATCGCTACGACGTATTCTAAAAGTTGATCTGAAGATGTTTCCATATAAAATTCAATTGGCCCAAGAAAAGTTATAAGCAGTTCAAATCAGTCAGTCAAACTTGGCCCACCCTGTACTAGTATATCATGAACAAGGCATAGGTTGACTTCATAAATGCAGTTTGCAATGCAACCTTACAATGCATAGAGTTCATGAAAGCAATAAAATTTATTTTGGCAATGTCAATTTCATGCATGGTTTTTGTTTGTGATTCTTTGTAAACGTTTTCTTCGCAGTGTTGCATTGCAAACTGCATTTATGAAGTCAGCCATAATGTATCAATATTTAAAATTAATCGAGATAGCGTGTGTTTAGATTTTTGCATATGTATTTTTTTTTTGCAAACTTCTATAAAATTTTATCAATACTTGATGTTTTTCTCAGGTACAGTTTTCCATCTTCAATATTATACTCAAGATTTCATTAACTATAATATCATTCCTAGTTTCACTTTTCATGGAATTTCCACGAAAATATCCTTCTTGAGTTCACAATGTAAAAACGAAGTTTTAACACCGAATAGATAAAACATGTAACTTTTCTCCACCCTAAAAGACAATAAAGTACGCAATGTGCTTAATTTAGCTACAGGAGAATAGATTTCATCAGAACAACTCTAAGCAGGGTTTCAGCTAGAATTAGACTTAATTGCAAAAACCCACTTAGATTTGAGATGTTTGTCATTAGCTTTTTCTACAACATTCCACACATTATTTTTATCCATAGGATCTAGTTTGCTCTTAACAGCATTAAGGATGGTTGCGCCAGAAAGATGCTACGAGATCTACTCATTGCTGGGCATTGTCATAAAAGATGAGAGACTGTTTCCTCCTCTTCTTCATTATTACAACTCCTGCAAAAATCATTATAGGGTAAACCTAGTCGTTTTGCATGGTTGCCGAATTTGCAATGTCCTGTGATCACTGACACCAAGTTACTAAGTTGTGGTCGCTGTAATTTTAGTAAATACAACGTACGTTTCCTATTTAATATAGGTCAAATCAGTCGTGTGACTGCACAAGTGTATTGTTTTACTTACCTGATTTGAGCTAGCTCATAGTAAAAATTGTTGACTATTTGCTTACATTTCGATAGCGGAATACCGCAAAGATGGCCAATGTCATCGCCAGGTAACATGGCACCTTTCTTTGCCAAGTCATCTGCGATACAAGTGCCTATTATCTGCCGTATTCATAAAAAATAAAGTAGGTTTGAAGTGTGCTTTTGGACAAAATTTTCTTAAAGTACATTTGAAGTCTACTTTAATTTTTTCTGAATAAGACTGTATGTCTCTATGTCCACGCACCCATATGAGCGAAACTATTGAATGTCTCGCCATCCTATTCAAGGATGTCCGGCATTCCTGGACCAAGAATGATTTAGTGTGTACACTTGTCAGTGACTTTATTGCAGCTTGGCTGTCAGTATATATACGTATATATCTTCCCGATATTTTGTAATAACTGATCCAATTTACCGCCCGTTTTATAGCCGATATTTCAAACTGAACGGTACTACATCCGTTGGGAATTCTAAAAGACATTTTGATTCCAAACTCTTGGAAATAGACTTCACCGCCACAACTCTCCCCTGTTTTGGAGCCATCCGTGTATATAGATAGACTCGTAGTATCCAGGAGTAGACCTTCTATCAATTCCATGTTATCATGAATAAAGAAGCCGAAGCTTCTCAAGAAGGAGAGTCTAGCAGTGCAATAATCAATGTATTCAGGAAGACATTTTGTCCTCTAAAGGCATTTAATGGTACTTTATACCACCTGCGGCACCTCACTTTGATGGTCCATGGGAGTCTAAAGTACGAAGTATCAAGCATCACCCCCAGAGAACTATTGACCAATCTACCCTTAAGTATGATGAGCTAACTACATTGCTGACATGGCAACTAAAAGACTGAAACCTCAACATTCAAGAGACCTATTACCAAGCTATACTTCTTGCCTAAAGAACATTTCTGTTCAAGGCTGGCGAAATATTTACGAACTTTATATGATTTATTATTTTAATTTTATTTATTTCTTAAAAATTTACAAGTTTAAAATAATTGTATACTAGTCTGACCTTAATGCTAATTTATCCATCTAACTTGGTCATGTTTTACATGCCCATTCACGATGAGAAACATTAAAAAAATGTTAACTGCGTTTTTAGTTTTTTATTTCATTCAAAAAAGTTCACGCACCAAACGATTTTAAAATTTACATGCGCATATACACACAAACATGTACTTTTGCATTGGCAATGTATAGCTGTTGACCGCTTTTGCTATTTGTTTTCGTTTGCTTTCTAGTTCTTATTCTTATTTTGTTGTGTTATAATTTTGGTTTTTTTTTGAAAGTAGTGGTAAATATTTACCGCTATTTTGCAGTCAGAACTGAGTACTCCTCTGCTTTTATTTTCTATCTGAAAGCAAATTGAAGCACTGTATTGAATATGAATATCCATAAACAATTTACATTTTTAAACAGTGGAAAAAAATGAGTTTCAAGAAAAGTTCAAATGCAATTTCAAGAAATTCGAAACTAAACAAATAACTAAAAAATAAATAATTCATATTAAGGTATATAAAGGAAATAAAAATAAAATATTATTTCATATACATCCTGGTATAAAAAAGGATAAAAATATAATTACATATTTAATACAGTTCTCGTGAAAAATAAGATTATTCAGAATCACTTAGCAATTGTCTGCATCTTTTATTTACCGGTTCGATGTTGCTTTCATCACTAGAGGAGACAAAATGCGTTATTGATGTGGGTAAGGTATTTTCACAACCTTTATCATTTTCTGTTCTTTGAAAAAATTTTGCCATTAAACTTTACGATGCCAAACATGTTGAGTGTTTCTGCAGTTCGCAATATCCTGAGAAAAGACTTTTTAATCCAGATTGAAGTTTTAATGCTCGTTTCGTATCTGGGCCCAAATTAAGAATTTGGTTCTGTAATTTATTAACTGTGTTTAAAACTTCTCCAATTTGTTTCGAAGTAAATGGCGGTGCGTTAATTTCTAAATCAGAATCGCTATCATCATCTTCTGGTTTGTCTGCAGTTAAACTAAGAACGTCATCATCGCACAATGCAGCGTCAACAAACAGTTTCTCTAAGTCAATATGTGTTTCGTGTTAAGTGTTTCGAAACCCTCACCTCCAATTTGATATGCCAAGGCAATAATTTCATCCGTCAGTGCTGACGTCTCAATGTTCATATCACTTGCAACACAACATATCCATAAAGTTTTCCAACATGCATTTAATGTGTGTGGCCGTATTTTATAAATGGCAGCTGCAGCTAGAACTATGCAGTCAAAAATGGCAAATTTTTTCCAAACTTCATTTAGTGTTAATGATTCATATTCAAGTTTATTTATAATGAACTGGTATGTGATTTTAACATAATATTTTTTAAAAGTTGCAATTATTCCCTGATCCAAAGGCTGAAGAATGGTAGTTGTATTAGGTGGTAGAAATTCAACCCGAACATTTGGATGTTCCAAATGAGGGTGTCCTGGAGCATTGTCGACAATTAATACAATTTTAAATTCCAGTGCTTTCTCCTTCATGTAGGCTTCTACTTCAGGCACAAAGCATTTATTGAACCATTCCGTAAACTTTGCAGTTGTTACCCAAGCTTTAGAGTTTGCCATCCAGTGAACTGGTAAATGTTGTAAATCCTTACCTTTAAGTGATCGTGGTCTTAGAAAGCGATTAATTACAAGTGGGTTCAACATTTTATCTCCAGACGCATTGCTGGATTTACAAGCTTTAAATCCACTAGCTTTCTTTTCTGATTTGGCTATGTATGTTCTATTTGGCATTTTCTTCCAACACAAACCGGTTTCATCCGCATTCAAAACCTGATCTGAGCAGTATCCTCCAACTTCAATTATTTTCTAAAATTTTTCTGGGTAATTTGCTGCAGCGGTTTCGTCTGCTGATGCTGCTTCGCCGCTTATTTGGATGCTATGAAGATTATATCTTTTAAGGAATCCTGTCAACCAATCTTTACTTACTGCAAATTTCTTTGGCGTAGAAGTGGAAGCCTCTGATTGATTAATTTTTTCATAAAAAATTAGAGCATTTTTCGTAATGAGGTATCCACACACAGGAATCTTTTTTTTGTTAAATCATGAATCCATAGGATTAATGCTTTCTCCATTTTTTCGATAATTGGGTCTCTTGAATAAGATGAATATTTGTTGCTCAGTTCTGTGCCTGAAATTACAGAAATTCTTATGGAAATTTCGTTTTTTTTTTTATGGCTCTGATTGATGATTCGCCTAGTTTAAAATGATCAGCCAGTGCCTTATTTTTATCTCCATTTGCTAACCGGTCTAAAATTACGATTTTAATCTCTAAAGAAATCGTATGTCGTTTTTTCTTATTTTTCTCCATATCACGATCTTAAAAATCGAATCCGAAAATTTTATGGAACGAAATTTCAACACCTTCGATAATTAAAATTCAAGAATCTGTGTAAAATTCCACCACAATAAATATTTTAAATTTAATACAAAATGCAACTGTTGCCTTTGCAGGTCAATGGCTAAACTGAAAACGTACGTAAGAATAATATCGTCGCATGTTAACAAAATCTAGAAGGGAAATCCCCAATTTCAAATAATTTATTCTGGCCATCACGTTAAACGGATTATATACCTTAAGAGAAATCTCATAGCTTTACAGAAAGCACACATTTTATGTCAAAAACTTGTATGTACATACATACATATCAGGGTTATCAATTATCTAAATATTACATAGTAGTATGTACTACATATTTTAATATAAAAAACATATAAAAAAATTTTAATAGTTCAAAAATTCGCAAAATGCAAAAAAAAAAATTGATATTAAAAAAACGCATAAATTCAAATTCGCATAAAAAAAGACCTAAGTGAACTCGTATCTATAAGGTGCAGTAAAATACAAATGTTTAAGTATATCATGCTTTGTGTTTTTGCTTCTATAAGAATCGGAGATATTTGAAAATATTTTGTGAAATCTAAATGACGAAGTTCTTTCATTAATTAATTTCCATAAGCGGAGACAATGAAGAAACTTTTTTAATAATAATATTATGTTGATCAAGAGAAGAAATTTCTTTTAAACAAGTGTCCCTAAAAACAAAACGTTTGGCTAATTGCTTACAAAAATAAAGCACTTTATAAAATAAACGGAATGTTTAAAGCACAGATATAACGTTTAAAGTTTGCAAAAATTAATTCAAAGAAACAATGAAAACATTGCCGTAATTAGGAGTTGTAAAGCACACCATTTTTATTTATTCATATATTTATTTTATTTCCTATACAACAAGATTTCATATTATATTGATAGTACAGGAACGCATTACTCCTTACGCATTATGAACAAAAAGAAAAAAAAAAGGTTAAAAACTAAAATTAAAGTATATATGTATATGTATACAGCAATGTTTACGACAATAGTATAACAGATTAATAAAAAACAAAGTAATTACTTAAAGAAATCAAATAAAAATGTTCTAAAACTTTTAGCATTGCTGTTAAGTTGTTGACTTAATGGAAGATTGTTCCAAAGACGAGCAGCATGCACGCAAAACTGCCATTCAGAAACAAGGTACTGATGTATGGGAATAACTATGTTTCGATTTCTTTGCGATCGAAAAAAACGTATTCTGTCAAATATACAGGGTGGGCCAAGTTTGACTGACTGATTTGAACTGCTTATAACTTTTGTGTTTTTAAATTTTTTTATTTATTTTTTTTTTGCAAATTAAAGTATGAATTATAAATTTTTTTTATGCTAAGTATGAAAAATTACATCTTTTAGATGGCGTGCCAACAGGAAGGCAGTTAATGGCTCTACTCAATACATTTTGCATTACGTTGCGCAATGTTTCTGGCTGCAGTTGAGCAATTTCTGTGCGAATATTCTGCTTTAGCTCCTGAATATTTTGTGGTTTGTTGACGTAAACTCGTTCCTTCAAGAAACCCCACAAAAAAAAATCTGGGGCCGTCAAATCTGGAGAACGAGGGGCCACGCGAAATCTGCATTTTTTGAAATTATTCGGTCTTCGAAAAGTTCTCGCAGAAGTGCCATTGTGGCTCTTGCGGTATGAGCTGTAGCTTCATCTTGCTGGAACCATATGTTACGATTATTGAGAACTATCGGACGTAAAAAATTTTCCAACATGGTCCGGTATACCACCCCAGAGACGGTTTGTGGTTCATTAAGATCATTTTCGAAGAAATATGGACCAATAACTTTATCAGCCATGATTCCACACCAAACAGTGCATCTGACAGGGTGTAATTGTCGCTGTTGCAATGCTCTTGGATTCTCTGTACCCCAAATTCGGCAGTTCTGTTTATTCACATATCCATTTAAATGAAAATGTGCTTCATCGCTCATAATCAGATTATCCAAAAAATTGTCATTTTCTGTAGCTAGCAAAATCAATCTATTGGCATATTGTAGCCGTTGTGGTGCATCCCTCGGCAATAATTCTTGGGCCAATTGAATTTTATATGGAAACATCTTCAGATCAACTTTTAGAATACGTCGTAGCGATGTTCTGGAGATGTTGCAGTTGCATCCGTGTGAACACTTTCTCGTACAGCTTCTATAGCTTGTTCAGGACGAACAACATTTCTTCGTGGTTCATTACCCACTGAACCCAAATTCTCAAAACGGATCATTAAGCTTCTTATCATGTTTACACTGGGAGCCTCTGCAGTATTAAAATGCTGACGGTATTTTCTTTGTGTTGTAACAATTGATCGTCCGGAAGCATAATAAAATTCAACAATTTTTACACGTTCTTCCACTGAGTATGATGACATTATGAAATTTTATAAAATTCTGTATTATCTGCAAAAAAAAAAAATTAAAAATGCAAAAGTTATAAGCATTTCAAATCAGTCAGTCCAAGTTGGCCCACCCTGTATATCTAGGTGTTTGAGTATGTATAATTTTATGGAGAAAAATAAGACTACGGATTTTTAACAAACATTCAAAAGAAACACCATAGAGAATATTGGCGACGGAGGACACATTGCCAAGTCTTTTCAATTTATATACGTATCGTATTATATTATTATATAAAACATTTAGTTTTCTTTTGCTAACTGAGTCACAGTTTCTAAACAACTCACATCCATATAGAAGAGATGGAATTAAATAGGTCTTGGCAAGTAATATCCTGATTCTCAAGGGGGTAAAGTACTGTATCAACCAAAGAGCTCTTAACTTAACATAAGTTTGACCAACTAGTAAATTTATATGATTGGTCCATGTCAAGTGAATGTTGAAAATTATTCCAAGATTTTTCGCTGAAGTTACTATTTCAATCTTCACGCCATTTAAAATGATATCATCGGTAATGGAGGAAAAAAAACTTTTCTTGCATATTATAAGGCATTTAGATTTACTTGGATTTAAGCAGAGTCCGTTAGCACTAGCCCAAAGGTGGATTTTATTTAAATCATCATTTAGTCGACAAATTCCTAATGCAATACATTCAACTGAGCAACTGAATGTCAGTTGTACGTCATCTATATGAAGATGGATTTTGCAGTATGATAATTTTTTTGGCAGATCATTGACATATATGGAAAATAACAGGGGCCCTAAAATTGAACCCTGAGGCACACCCCTACTAACATGCAGTATGTCAGACCAATTATCGGCAACAACTACTGATTGCGTGCGATTTGAAAGATACGATGTTAAGAGTTTAATATCATGGTCAACCATATCGAAAGCCTTAGAGTGATCCAGAAGCACTAAAAAGTTGATATATTTATTTTCAAGTCCCTGGCGAATATTCTCACTCACCTCCACAAGAGCTGTACCGCAGCTATGGTTCTCATGAAAACCAGATTGATTGTCAATAAGCAAGTTTTTGGTATTTAAATATGAGATCATTTGTTTATATAATAACGTTTCAAAGCTTTAGATAGAAAACAAAGTATGGCAATGGGTCTATATTCACCATTTGCCGTAGGTAATGGTACAATTTTAGCATGTTTCCAATTAACTGGATATATACCGGATATTATAATTGAATTAAACAAATGTGTGATATAGGGAAGAATCAGGGGCAAAAGTAATCGTACAAATTTTGGGTGCATATCATCACTTCCTACTGCATTTGATTTAATCGAGGAGATTGTTAACATGACGTTACATTGTGTAAAGCCTAGTACTCTGTTCAAAATTTCAAGTGGAATGCTGTCAAAATACATGTTAAAAAAATTCACATGAAATTTTCATGAAAAAATGTTGCAGAAGTAGTACTCTGTTCATTTTGTGAAAAACATATGAAATGTATCTGGCAACATTATTTTCTCACAGCGAAATAATTAAAGTAGCAATTGTTTCACGTGGAAATTTCATCCAAAAGCTTTTCTGTCGCAACAACAATATCTATTACTTGTTGTGCTGCTGCACAAGCGGCCAGTAATATTTGTTCATTCATTCTTATTTAACGAATCCGATTCAACACAGATTTTTAAATATTTTAACTTTTATTTAGTTTCGATTCGATTTAAATTCACAAAAAAGCAAAACATACATATGTGTTTTGTTTACACAAGTAAAACAATGTGGCATACTTTCAATAAAAAAAACTTCAAATTATGTAAATTCGCGTGATAGGCAACATTGGCTACACGTTCCGTATGAAATAATTAATGTTGCTCAACATATTTCCCAAATTTCCCTTAACACGAGAAAAATTTAAATGGCCGTTTAAAGTCCTGTCATTATTGTTTACAATTTCGGAGGAAAAATCATAGAAATTGGAGTTTGCTTTTATAACAGGGATGTTAGTAAAAGTTTTGTTAAGCATATTTGCATCTACTTGACAGTCCACACTGCATTGCCAATTCCTATTTCGCGAATAGTATTCCATGATTGTTGGAAATCAACGGCACTACTAAAACGATTAGCATAATATTCAGTTTTTGCATGTATTATCTGCTTAGTAACATTCTTTCTGACAACAGAAAATTGCAAATACAGCTCGGGCGTGTTATATCTCTTTCATCTGGCATATGATAGGTCCCTTTTATGTATAGCATCCTTGACAATATTTGAAAACCATGGATTTTGCTTAGGTCTTATTTTCTTCTGTCGATGAGGTACAATTAAGTCGAAAAGGTGATGAATATTACGTTCTAAAAAAGTAGATTGTTCATCAACTGTAGGCATAAAGTAAATTTCATTCCAAGCAATAAGCAACGAACATTGACTAAGATAATTAGTATCTATATGCTTAAAGTCACGATAAGTTATAGATTTTTCAGCTTGTTGGAGTTGAAAATCATAGGTTACAAAAATTAAATCATGTTTTGAAAAACATGGAGCCGAGACTTGTTCATACAAAATTATGCTACTGGTGTTGGATACGAAAAAAAGGTCAATAAGCGTATTTGTTGATGTGAAGTGCGTTGGATATAGTGTATTAGCTGGAAAAATGCCAAAAGATAGCATATTCTCAGGAAGAGTGGCATCCATTAATATATTTATGTTGAAATCACCAGTGATAATTATATCACTATACTCAAGACTTTCATAATTTGGCCTGTAGACGCAACCGACCAATAGCTTTTTACTGCACGAAAAAATTTCTATAAAAATGAACTCAATACCTTGTTCAGTTGCGCCATTGGCATTATGTGATTTGCTGCAAATTTTACAAGAAATATTATTTTTCACAAATATGGCAATACCACCACCATGCCCTGCTCTATCACATCTAAAAACTTTATAGTCGTAGTAGATGCCACTAACCAAGTTTCCGAAACACAAACAACGTCGACGTCTGAGTTTTCAAAAATTAATTTAAGTTCATCAGTTTTATTATTTTCTATTTTGAACCAATTTTTGTATTTAGCCAAAATTCTGACCATATTCATCGTTACATCTTTGGATCTTCCACCCTCAACAATGTTAGAAGTCATAAAAAAATATAATAAGATATGCAATGCCACCATAGAATTTTCTTGATTCAGACACTTAACTTTTAGGCTTTCAACCTCCGACTTCAATTTTTCAATTTTCGTATTGTCCATTTCTAGCTTATTGACCTTATCATTTAATTCCTTTACTTCGCTTTTAACATCATTTATAATTTCTGTTTTTATGTCCTCGAATCTTTCTTCAATCTCAGTTAACAAACTTCTCTTACTTTCTGCAATTAGATGTTTTATGATTTCTGTTTGTTTTTTACATATTCGTCTTGCTTTGTAAATTTGCTGTCAAGCCAGTTCCATTAACGGCTATACGAAAAAGATTCTCTTGGAGTTGAAAAAACTAAATCCGCATTAAAGTTCTCTGACAAACCAATATCAGCTTATTTTACTTTTCTCTTAGTTCTACGTGATGACATTGTTAATATTTGTGGTTTAATTACTTTTCTCTGTATATTTTGGTTGCTCTTTTGTGTTTTTTTATTTTTTTATGTTATTTTGTTATTGTTGTAGTATGTAGATTGCACTTGTACTCTTCTTATTTTATTTCTTTTAGTTTCTGATTTTTTTGTTTTTAATTTTTTATTTTTTTCTGGATATTTCTATTAATTTCTTTAAATTAAAAAGTTTTAACATTAAAAGGTTAACAAAAACACGGAGCTTCAAAAATTGTTCTAGATATTTCTATTAATTTCTTTAAATTAAAAAGTTTTAACGTTAAAAGGTTAACAAAAACACGAAGCTTCAAAAATTGTTCTAGATATTTCTATTAATTTCTTTAAATTAAAAAGTTTTAACGTTAAAAGGTTAACAAAAACACGAAGCTTCAAAAATTGTTCTAGATATTTCTATTAATTTCTTTAAATTAAAAAGTTTTAACATTAAAAGGTTAACAAAAACACGAAGCTTCACAAATTTTTCTAGATATTTCTATTAATTTCTTTAAATTAAAAAGCTTTAATGTTTAAAAGTTAACAAAAACACGGAGCTTCAAAAATTGTTCTAGATATTTCTATTAATTTCTTTAAATTAAAAAGTTTTAACGTTAAAAGGTTAACAAAAACACGAAGCTTCAAAAATTTTTCTAGATATTTCTATTAATTTCTTTAAATTAAAAAGTTTTAACATTAAAAGGTTAACAAAAACACGAAGCTTCACAAATTTTTCTAGATATTTCTATTAATTTCTTTAAATTAAAAAGCTTTAATGTTTAAAAGTTAACAAAAACACGGAGCATCAAAAATTTACGTGCGACCAGTTTGAGAGATTATTCTAATTACGGCAATGTTTTTAAATTTATTATAGTTTATTTATTTATTTATAAAACTACTCAAAAATGCAAGTAATCTAAATTATGTTATATTTGTGTGTATGTCTACCAAATTGTATGTGTTTGTTGTTGTATGTAAATCAAATTGCTACTGATTTATAATGCGTAACTGCCATTTGAAAAGAATGTGTTGCATTTTTAATATATATCCATATAATACATAAAATGTAACCGCAACTAGCATTAATTTAAAAAATATTGCAACTTTTTAATTAAAAGAAAAAGGCTTAATTAAAAAAATCATATTCTTGGCAAAAAAAATCATCAAATCATAGTTTAGTTAAAAAATCATCAAAAATATGATAAAATCATCATTCTGGCAACGCTGCATGTGCATGAGCATCAGCGTTGCCACAACCAAAAACAATTTGTAACCAAAATTGAAATTAAAAATAACCAAATTGGAGAAAAATTAACCAAATTTTTGTTGATTCATTTATTTATAACAAATTCAAGTTTTAATAAAAAAGAAACATATAAAAATTGCTAAAAACAATAGGTTTGTTTAGTGACTAAAAACTTTTACAAATTTGTAAAAATTGTTACAAATATTTTTGAAATTTGTTACAAAAAACTTCTTTTATATATACAAATACGTTAAAAAATTTCTTCAAAATTTAATTTTAAAACTTGCCATGATAATTTGATATTTTCTAAATAAAATATTCTTACATTTTTTATTTTCAATAAAATAACCAAAATGAAAAAAATACACATTTACACACTGAAAAAAAAATTAACCAAATTTGGTTAAAATTAACCAAAACGGCAACGCTGGTTTACATCTTCTCATGTGCATTGATTTACAATACTCTCTAGCCCATAAGATGAGATCATTTCCGTATATTTTGTTGTTGTAATATTTTGTGTAAGAATATCAATATTTATATCACCAACAATAATAATGTCTTGTTTGTTTTTAATTTTGTTTATTATTTGATCGAGTTCTATTATGAACTCATTTACATTTTTATTTGGTGGTCGATAGAGCGCAATAAGAGAAAAGGTTTTATTATTACTTGTTACCAAGAATGATAAAATAAAGATTACGCCAATGCGCTTGACATTTTAAAATATTCTGCGCATTTTGGAACTGTGACGTCACCTTCTGTGTTTCTATTGGCTAATTTTTTCTCACTTGTTTTTTTACTGTCGTTTTGCTTGCATTTGCTCACTATACACTTCTTGTTTATATTTTTTGTTGTTTGTTTTTCTTTTTTAAACAGCTTTTATTTTAGAACTCTCAGAGAGATTTCAATTGCAAGGTTGCCAACTATCACATAAAACATATACATTTTTCGCCAGAAATTTTAATTCCAACACATGAAACATTCTTGTTAACCCTTAGAATGGAACTTCTACGTCACATAAAGGGAAATCATGCGCATGGCGTAATCTTTATTTTATCATTCTTGCTTGTTACATCAATTTGTATATTTTCAAAAGAGTTAGTACATGAAGAGATGTTGGTGTGTATAATATTGTCCCTTACATATACATATGCCTCCTCATCTACTATCTCTATTTAAAAAGTAAGAGTTGAAACCATCTATATTATGCATATGATTTTCGGCATCGGTTATGTTTGTCTCTATTAAGAGAATATATTTGATGTTTTTAATTATGTTATATATGCTTGCTATGAAGGGTGTAAAGTTTTTATGGAGTGAACGAATATTCATGTAGATGATTGTTGTGGGATAAATTTAGAAGGATTTTTTGATGTGAGAAAAACTCTCAAGTGTTTCGTTTTGTTTATGGTTCATTTTTTAATTTGAAAAGAGTACAAATTGGTAAAGACTATTATATTAGTAAGTATGTTTATTTTAAATTGGTAAAGTGATGAATTCAATATCTGCAGAGCAGTTTATTAAAATTGGGTTAGAGATTTCGTTTTTTTTTTTTTTGCAAAAATGTTTCCATTTCGCACCCACACAAATTTTCAAACGGATTCTCTGGCTTTTGTTTTTGCTTGCCATAGTAACCGGCGCTTGTATGTAGTTAGTTGGCCGTAGATGTAAATATAGTTGTTTTCATTAATATCATTATTTATTATTTGATATTCAACTCTATGGCGCTTAATTTTACTCATCAATTCTTTTTTCTTATTTAACGAGTTCAAATGTATTACAACTTTCTGAGATTTTTTTTAAATTATACGAGTTACCAATGTCAACATCATTAATTTGTACATTTACAGATGCCCCAATTTTTTTAATAACTTCAGTGGGGGTAATATTTTCATTTGATATACATTTTTTTATTTCTATGTTCTATACCGACGGAAAGAGTAGTTTAAATGTCAAAATTTCTCATGTTCATACATTTTGTATGGAGCATACCGAAACAACGTGGCGGCAACGCTGTGCTATTGGAAAATCCGATTTTGACAAGGCGTTTCACAGTGAAGTTAGTTGCAAAAGAAAATAAAACAAAAATAAAGCAACAACAGTTACAATAAACTGGGTCGTTTTATTTATTTGTTTGATAACCCTGTTTTTATCGTTTTGACATAACGTTGCCGCTTTTGTTTAGGGATGGAGTATGATGGAGTAAGAGAATAAATGATTGGCAACGCAAGCAAAATAAAAATCGAGGTCATATTTGATCATATTTGAGTTATTTATTGTTGTTGTTAACAAATATTTACAACACAAAAAAGAATTAATTGTAACAAGTGGTTTGTCCATTTGCAAAATAAATTAGTCATAAACGAACCACAGAGTATAACAGAGGCGACAATTTTGGCGTTTCAAAATCGCTACAATCAGCTAAAAGGCAGGTTTGTATATTAAAAAGAGAAAGAAAATATTTTCTGGTAGTAAATTTGTAATGTGAAAAAGCAAAGCATTTTGTTTATATGTGTGTGATTCTAATAACTAACTAAACTGTATTTTAATAATTGTTATACTTTGTGATATGCATTGTGGAGTTTGTGCATTTGTTAGATGATATAAATGCATTTTTTATGGTTGTATCAAACAATAAAAAAAATACTCTGTGCCAAAAATTAATTTTATTGCGTCAGGAAAATAGTAACATAAAGCAAACAAAAAGGCAGGTTTCAAAGAAAGAGACAAGAAAAAAACTACACTATCTTTGCTCTTCTGTCACCTCTGTGAAACGAACATTCAAGCTGAGAAGTTTAATGTCTTATGGCCAGTTTTTAACTTAAAAATGAAAGTGTGTTTAAACTTAAGATCTATTTAAATACCAAATTAATTTTTATAGATCATATTTAAATATAACTTAAATCACTGACTACGTCCATTTAAATACAACTTAAGTTTTTCTTACTACCATATGATTTTGACAGTTCTGCAAATTACGAAAATTGCGCATTGAAGTTTTTTTTATTATTTGATAAAAATATTCAATAAATAAAATCGCTGCGAATAAAAACATTGTGCTTATTATTATCAATATCAACTAATATAAACTAAAACAATGAATTTAGTTTAAGAGGACATGAATGATGCAGCTTTTGTCCATTTAGTTTACAACAATTTGTAAACTAAATGTGAAATCACCTGGTAAATGAAGAAGTTGTTTATATTTTTTTGATCTTTAATAGTGCTACCATACTTTTATCATAATTAAATACCAAAGTTAATTTTAGACTGAAACAATGAAACTGTATTTAAATACAACTTAAGTTTAAGGAAAAATTAACTAATTTTTTTTAAATATAAAGTTAAAAACTGGCCATTAAACACTATATTATGTTAAACCAAATTTCTGTAAGTTTGTTTACACACAGGTGCCACAGTACTCGCAATTCAACTCTGGATAACTTGGATACTGACCTTAAAATCTTGATTTTTAGTTTAAATTTGTTACCAACCCTTTTCCATTTTTTTCCAGATTAGCTTCATTCTTTTTAGTATTGATTTTAATACCAGCCTCTACAATACGGCTTACAGATAATAGCTTTTTGTCGAAGATTTGATCTGAATAACATATTTTTCAAGATTGTTTACACACAGGTGCCACACTACTCACAATTCAACTTTGTTGTTTAAAACTTGAATTTCTCCAATTTTTCTAACTACTCGTACAACTAACTACAATCAGTTGCACCCAAATCTAATGCGTTTTTTAATTTTTCCGAAAATGTAATGAAATCTTTATTTTCACTAATTTTTAATTGCAGTTTTTTAATAATTAATTATCATGAAATCTATACGATGAAAAAGGATCCCATTGAATGCATTTTATATACGAATGTATGATAATCAAACATTCGTCACATGAAGATTATTGCTAAAGCTGAATAGGATGAAAATTTTTGTTTGAAAATAAAAGTAACATTTTAAACATGAAAATAAAAATTCTTGTTTAGCCTGATTGGTCTACTGAACTGTAGACGAACACCAGGGTTAGAGTCCCAGTGAAGCCCTAACACATTTTATTGAATAGGGTCAACGAAGTACAGTGAAATCGCAGAAACGTGAACATCCAGTAACATGAACTGCCCAAAAATATCAACATTTTTTTTACATTGACTATTCTAAAACGTGAACATAGGCTGAAGGCTCTAAAATGTGGACTTTTTATCGAACATTAAAATTAAATTTTGTAAGTTTTTTTAAACATTTTGGGATTCTCCGCAGAAGAATTTCATAGTGTGTTTGTTATAAACAACTTTTGTTGCATAATAAGTAAACAAATTTATAATTATCGTAGTTTAAATTCAGCTAACCTATATTTTTGATGAATTCAATAGCATAATTTAGAAATTAGTATTTTAGAAACCCTTTTGCAAACTATAGTATCTAGCTATGTAGTATTTTAAAATATGGCAGGAACCTACGAAAAGTAGCATCAAAACAGGTGAAAAATAACGTAGATACTTTATTTCAATTAAATAAAAAATAAGAGACTAAAATATGTTTATAGAAAAAATGAAATCTAAAAAGTACACCCTCGATAAAAATGAGTTCACGTTTCTGCGAGTTCACTGTACTTAAAAAATAAAACAAAAATATGTACTAAAATTAGCCCTTTTTTACCAATTAATTCCGGATAGCATATTACAAGTATTTTTACTATTACTCGTTGATCTCTTTTTAAGTTGTATCGTGTACTTCAGAAATAAAATGAATATGACATTAGTGGATCAAATTTGCCTAATACAAAAAATTATAATATTTATTAATTTTTTGACACATTCGGAACATTTGTTTGCATATTTGGTGCTGTTAGAAGTTAAACAAGTAAGAGTGCTATATTCGGCTATTCCGAATCTTATATACCCTTCACCTCTGTTGTGGATGCATAATTATATTATATACATATATATATATTATATTGTTACGTTTTTACCTTTTAAAAACGGTGGTTTATTTCCTTTAAATAAACCGGATTATTTTTAATTGCAAAATAAAAGCGTCAAGTAGTTTGAAGAAAATATAACGAGTCTTTATAATGTACATAAACACAATTAAAAAACATGGACACACTGTCTTTTTACACACTTAAGCTGTGTTCACATTATGTGTATTTGTCATGTGGACTGTCACTTTTTCGCATGTCAAATTTGTACATATAGTCTGAACACCTTCAAACAATATCATGTGTTATTTCTCTGTGTGCAATACATATGACATTTTTGTATTTAGAACGAGTTCTATTTTCAAGTGACAAACCATCTGGCATTAGCTGTTGTTTATAACCAAAATTTTGTGGCGGCAAAAATTAATTGTAATTTTAATAAATATAATTTATACCTAATAGTAAAACAAAAGTACAAAAAAAAAACCATACAAATCTATTATTGAAAATGGAAGGAAAACTTGAAAAGGAGTTAACAAAAGTAAGTACATATGTATGTGACATAACCAACATATGAACATGTAATTTATAAACCGTATGTAAAACTCAAATTTTGACATACACATGAAATCACATATGGGTAGAAAAGTGACATTCCACATGGGAAATACACATAATGGGAACACAGCTTTATATGACGGTTTCAGAACACACGTAAAGTTTTCGAAAACTTTTTACACACTTATATTACGGTTAAGAACACTTTGTTTGATCAGCGCCATCTGTTTATGAAATTATTTGTAACAATTAAAACACTTAGTTTTTTTGATGAAATTCTCAGAGGTTGTCTCGGAATTTTGCTCATATCTCCGTTATTTGTGGACGGATTTTTCTGATTTTAAATAGCAAACTTCTCGGAAGCATGTCTGATAGAATTATTGAGGATTTGTATCCCGAAGACATCTGGGGGACTTCAGAAAATTGATTTCAAGAGACAGACAGACAGACGGACATGGCCTAATAGACTCCACTATCTATAAGAATCCAGAATATACAGGCATGTTCTGAAAATCACTTTTTCGTAAAGTGATTTGAAATCAATGAAAAGATGTTCTGTGCACAAAAATGATTGAAATCTCGTGATTTAAAACCGGTCATCTAACAGCCTAATGATATCAAATCACTCAGAGTTTTCTAAGCATTTTTCATTGAACTCTTGTAATAAAATTATCACATACACTTAAAATTATTTGTTCTTTATTTGTTTTTGAACTAAAACTAACTATTTTATACAGAAAAAACTTAAAATTCAAAAATTTAGTAAGACGTATTTTTTGCGGACCATTTTTTTTAGATATGTTTACATTTTTCGTGATTTACTTTTACTTTTTAGTAGTCAACACAAAGAAAATCAGCTGTTAGCTCGTGATTTAGAACAATCAAAATCACTACTAAAAATTAAAAATCTCGTGATTTTCAAAACACCAAAATATTCCTCCCCTGATTTTAATATCGTTCGTGATTTAAAATCACCGTGATTTCGGAACAGGCCTGATATACATATACTTTATACGGTCGGAAAATTATATTGTGGAAATTACAAACGGAATGACAAACTTATAACTATATACCCTTCTCAAGAAGGTGAAGGGTATAAAAAGAAGAAATGAATTACATATCTATATACAGTGGCACAGTAAAGTATACATACCCCCTTGAAAAACGGGGTTTTGGGTTATCTATGAATACTTTAGCAATAAAGTTCATTTCAAACAAATTCAATCGAACAACAAACAATAAATTTTTACCAAAAATTTTTTTCCACTTAATATTTATTAACAAAAATATATAAAATTAATTATTATTTCATAATTGAACTGTTAATTTTTACTTCTTGATAATTTTAGTCAGGCTTGAGTTCATTAAATTTAATTTTCATTAAATTATTTTTACTGAAGTCAGGAATTACAACTTGAAAAATTTTATTATTAAAAATTTTGATAATTTTTTCTTGACTGGGATTCGAACCTGGTTTGTTGAATTTACATATGTTTCGAGAAATCCCACTTTCTCTCATCAGAATTCTTTGCGTTCTAACCACATACACCACTGCGGTGCCGGCCAGTCAACAGACAAACATCAATCCTTTAACCAGTGTTAGTTCTGGTAGTTCGAAGTTTTTGCTGTAATTACCATTTTTTATTAATTTCTATTCATAGTTGTTTTTTCCCCTTTTCTTCTTTCGTATTCATGTCAAGACTTCGTCTCGAAAACTTTAATATATTTGTTTTGGTTTATTATGTTTTTGTCCACTTTCGTACAACATGTAAACATTATGGCTTGTGCCCTAGCTATTTTTATAGAATAATTATTATTTCATAATTGAACTGTTAACCCTCTATCACTCAATAACTCCGATTTATTAGATTTTTTATGTACGGGATGAAAACAACAAAATAAAATACACATATTTTTTGATTTTTATTTTTTGGAGAGAAAATAACACAAAAAGGGTGTGATGCTTTTAGGCAACATTGAGGTTAGTGGTCAACACTTACGTTTATAATTATGAAAGGTGAAAGTCTCGAAAACAATTTTTGGTTTTTGTATAGCATAAGGCTAACCCGCACTTTTCACATACGTTGTGGGTAAATCCTACACACTTTGGAAGCTTGCATCTAATTTTCTTATCAGGCCATTGTAGCCGGTGACCAACCTGGTCTTGTTGGACTGCTTTCGGGGGTACATGCTGAGCAGGTCCTTTGTGCTTTTTTAAATCAATATCGCTTTGCAACGATCGCCGACCAGAAAAGCAAGCTTATGTTCCCATTTTGCAAAGGGCTACACCAACCTGCTGACGAAAATCTGCTGATCATAAGCGGCTTGATGGAAATCCATTGTATTCAGCAACCCTTTTATGATTATGTCTAAATAGTGATAAAAAATTCGCATGGGCCATCTTTTGCTTCGCAAACGTATTTTGTATAAACCCATGATGCTATCATGGAGGTCAACGCCACCCATATGGCGGGTGTACTCACCGACCACGTAAGGTCGCTTTATCTGAATATATTTTTTATTTTGTTTGTCCCATCTTCGAGCATCAGCCTCAGGTTTTTCCCCGCAAAGGTGGAGGCAAGATTAACAATTCTGTTGTCTCTCCATGCAACAGTTGAGACATCAATGCCGTTGACATCAGCCACGTATTCTTCGGAATAGCCTCGTTGTTTTTTTATAATTATATTTTCTGATGACAGCTTACAATCTGGTATTCTATTTCTTCTAATAGTACCGAGACTGAAAATGCCTTCTTTTCCCAAATATTCCATTAGACGAAGAGATGTAAAGTAGTTGTCAAAATAAAGTTTGAAGTTTTGGTTTCTCGGAATCATACGTGCTAGCTTCATGACGACATTAGATGAGGCACCTAAATCTGGCTCCTCTTGTAAAACGACATTTTCTTTACCTGTTTCAATTTCTGTTTTGTAGGCACATCCAGAAACGCTACACAATACAAACACTTTATAGCCCCACTTATGTGGTTTGTTAGGGTTATACCTCTTTAAAGTATGCCGCGCTTTTGTGGAGCACATTTGCTCGTCCACACAGAGGTGCTCCTCCATTGGAATTTTACTAAATGCCTCATTTAAGAAGTCGACCACTGGCCGTATTTTATACAGACGATCACTATCAGGATTACTTCTAGGAAGACCTTTGCTATTGTCGTTCAAATGCAATGTTTGTCGAATTTTTTCAAATTTATTTAAGCTCATGGTTTCCTGTATTACAGGAGTACCTAGTACTGGACCTCAATGGTTGGTAACTCTAGAAAGTTGGATTAGAGACATTAGATATGTCACACCTATAAATTGCTTGACATCCTCTTCACTTAGCCGAAAGGTGTTATTGGGATCTTTCTGCACTTGATATAAGTTAGTCTCCTCAGCAACTTTATTGATAACTTTATTTGGAAATAGGTACAAAAAAAACTGTTCGGGAGTTTCTAGTTGAAGAAGTTCAGGGCTTAGTATCTTGTTTCCCTTAAACGTGAGCTGCTCTGAATTTAACTCAAGATTCTTATTTTTCCAGCGCAAATTTAGTTTAGATCACTTTTCTTTAGTATCCTTTCTTGGCGTCTGGGCATGGGAAGGTTGGGAAGAGTTTTTGTGTGACGGTGCAGTTTTAGAGCTACAGGATAGACTTTCGTCAACATTTTCTAGAGTTTCTATTATATTATCAACATCAATTTCTATATCTGGGGCCTCATCTAAAACATAGGAACAAACAAAGTAAACAATAAAATCCATAAAACTTATCGAAAATCAGTATAACGGCTATCAATCAAATTCTTATCCCTTTTTACCTGTTGTAGCTTACGGGCAACAGTCTCTATTTGCCAAAAAAAAAACACAAATCTTTAAATTGATAATAAAATACTGCTTCACAATAAAAACCAAATATATTTATCTCCAAATTATAAATATAACACAAAAAACACAAACAAACGACTTTAGTTTTATACTTTGAAATCTTAGCAAATGTATGTCTTCAAAAACGTGCAGTCAGAAAACAAATGTCAATTTTTAGCAAGTGTTGCCATTTAATTGCAATATTTTGTTTACGTTTGTTAGATAAGTTTGTAAACTGCGGGCTACAGTGATCGATAACAAAAAACAAATATATTTATATAAATTTTCGGGTACGTGAAAGGTTTGTTGTCTACAGTCTACAGTATGCTACAGAGGGTTAATTTTTACTTCTTGATAATTTTAGTCAGGCTTGAGTTCATTAAATTTAATTTTCATTAAATTATTTTTACAGAAGTTAGGAATTACAACTTGAAAAATTTTTTTATTAAAAATCCACATAATTTTTTTATTTAAAGTATGTAGACTTTTCTGTGTTTGAAAAATGAATCTATATATATAAAAATGGTGTAAAAAATGTATAGTAATTCATAAAATGAGAACGGCTGGAACGATTTCTGTAAAATTTTTTGTAAGTTGTTCGTATTTTCGAGAGAAGGTTTTTACGGAAAATCCCTCCAGAAGAGTCGGAAAATTGGAAAAATCGAGTTTTTGTATGAAATTATTCCTTAATGGCTTTCCAAATCAAAAAATAGAAATTTCTTAGAGTAAATCATGAAAAATGTGAAAAGCGGAAAATTTGAAAATTTCTTGGCAATAGTCGGAAAATGGGAAATCTCGAAAATCGAGTTTTTGTATGAAATTTTGTGTGAAATTATTCCTTAATTGCTTTCCAAATCAAAAAATAGAAAGTTCTTAGTGTAAAACATGAGAAATTGCGGAAAATTCGAAATGCGGAAAATTGGAAAATATCTCCGAAAAAGTCGAAAAATTGGAAAATTTACTTTTTTGTACGAAATTTTGTGTGAAATTATTCCTTAATGGCTTTCCAAATGAAAAAATAGAAAGTTCTTGGTGTAAAACATGAAAAATTGCGGAAAATGCGAAAAATTGGAAAAATCGAAAATTGATTTTTTTTGTATGAAATTATTCCTTAATGGAAAAATAGAAAGTTTTTGGTGTTAATCATGGGAAATTGCGGAAAATGCGAAATGCGGAAAATTAGGAAGTCTGTCGGCAAGAGTCGGAAAATTGGATAAATTGCAAAATATATTTTTTTTTGTACGAAATTTTTTGTGAAATTATTCCTGTTGTATTATATTATTACTCCAAAGTTTGTCTGAAGGCTTAAAATTAGGGCGAGGCAAAGTTCGCCGGGTCCACTAGTTTTATATATTTTTGTTAATAAATATTGTGTGGAAAAAAATTTTTAGTCAAAATTTATTTTTTGTTGTTCGATTGAATTTGTTTGAAATGAACTTTATTGCTAAAGTATTCATAGATAACCCAAAACCCCGTTTTTCAAGAGGGTATGTATACTTTACTGTACCACTGTAAGGAATGCAAACAAATTAGTTTAATTATAATTTTTAAGGAGTTTCCTTCAGGCTAATTTGGTCAAATGTTTGTTTCCAAACGTAAATAAAAAACTTGTTCATTTTTTATTTTATTTACCCAACGTTTCGTTAGTTTTATTCTAACTTCTTCAGGGGTCTCGTTGTAAATAATCTAGTGACAAAATTTATTGTTTTATTACACAGCTTTAACTTATTAACTTATTATATAGTTTTACTTACAGCTTTGATGTTTTTTATCATTGGATATTAATTTTTATTATTAATTAGTTACTAAAATACTAAAAAACGGGACATCACGAACAGAATTTTGGTATAAATAATAAAATAATTAATAAAAATATAATATACAATAAACGACGACAAAACTTAAGTCAAGTTTAACTTAAAGCTAATATCACAGAACTGATTTAATTATTAATTGCAGAGGAGTATTGAAGTTTCGTGTTGTCTTTGTCTTCTTTCGTGTTCATTGTTGTTTTTATTTTTTGTTGTCTGCGTAAACTCTCCAGTGTATACCTTTTGTTTTCCTTCCTTTCTATATCTAATATTTTAACATTATCAAAATCTGCCACATGATTACACTCTTTTACGTTCTGGGAAAGTACCGTCGATATTTTTCCATTTCTTATATCTGTTTTATGTTCGTTGATTCTTGTACCCAGCATTATTTTTCTTGTACCAATATACACCAAATGGCACATCTCCCCCTCGTTTCCTTCACATTTTATTTCGTACACAACATTGTCTGTTTTTAATTTGTCCATCTTCGGTTTTTTATTCGTAAATAGCTGTCGCAATGTGCTGTTTGATTTGTATGCAATTGTTGTTGTGTCATCTGTTATTATTCCCTTTAATGTTTTCATCTCTGTGAGTTTTGGGATGAATGGTAGTACACTGTAAAAATGTTTTGTTGTTTCGGAAACGGAGTCTTGTTTTTCCCTTCTGTGTTTTTAAAGCTGAGTTTAGTAGTTTGTTTGTTATGACTATTGGATAGTCATTTATTTTCAATATGTTTCTGATCTTTTTCATATTCGTTTGTTTGTACTTATCCTCACTTATATCCAATACTTTCCATATTAAGTTTGTCACTGTGTTTGTCTTCAGTTTCATGGGTTGGTTCGAATAATAATTGATTAATCTGCCTGAAGATGTGGGTTTTGTGTACCAATTTTACCATTTTCTCTAATTATGTTTACGTCTAGGTAAGGTAATCTTCCATCTATTTCCTTTTCAATTGTAAATTTAATTTTGTTGTGGTACGCGTTCAAAGTTCTTAAAATAGTTGGTTCGTCGTTTTTGTTTATAATGGCAAACAAATCATCTACATATTTTGTTAAAAAACGAATTTTAATATTTTCCGTTTTTAATTCTTCTACAACGTCATCTAATAATGTATCCAAGACAATGTTTGCAATCGTTGGGGATAACGGATTTCCCATAGGCATTCCATAAAGTTGACGGTAGAATTTATTATTTATTGAGAAATAGTTATTCTCTGTTAAGCAGAAATTTAATATTTTTAAAAACGTCGGTTTCTCTATTTTTGTGTGTTCTTTTATGTGTTGCCATTTGTCAAGTATGTTATTTATCGCCAGATGGATCGGTATATTGGTGAACAACGATACCACGTCAAATGAAACCATGATTTCATTGACATCTATTTTGGCTCCTATTAGTCTGTGTTTTAGTTCCATTGCATTGTTCACATTATATGTCGTAGTAACGATGTTCTTTAAAATTTTCCCAATATGTTTAGCCAGTTCATAGCAGGGTACCTTCATGGAGGCAGATATTGGTCTAAGTGGTACATTGTCCTTGGTAAACCATACAATTGTGGAGCTGCCGCTGCGTGTACTATCATCTTCATTTTTTCAAACTTTGTTATCGTATTGGCCTTTTGTAATTTTGTGATGATGTTATTGTTCTTCCTTTGAAGTTTTTCTGTTGGGTCTCTTGAGATTAGTTGGTATGTATTCTTGTCATTTAATAGCAAATCCATTTTCTCTCTATACTCCTTCTTGTACATTACTACCGTTTTGTTGCCCTTGTCAGCCGAAGTTTTGTGTTTGTTCAAAAATTTCTTGGTTTCGTTATAAATAGTAGTAATAAACCTGTCTTTCTCAGAACTTCTAACATTTCTTCTAAAATCTGATATCCTATTCGCAATCTTCGATCTGGTTATATCTTTCTCTGTGTCATCTTGTATGTTCTGGACCCACTGTTCCATGTCCGCAATTAGTGATACTGGACTCAAATTTTTTTTATCAACTGGTAATGCAATTTAATTTATTTTTTATTTTTGTTAAGTTTTATTTTTTATATAAAAACACTGATCTGTTGAAGGCTGTTATATTTATAATACTAAAATATTATATTTTTTATGTGAAATTATTTCAATAAACATTTTAAATAAAAAAAATAAAATCTAAATTTGGTTCGATTTTTTTCAAATGGCGCGTTTTTTTCATTTTGGTGCGTTTTGAAATTTCAAAGTTGACAACGCTGTATACGAGTACACACCAAGAATGATAAAATAAACATTACGTCAACGCGTGTAAAATTTTAAAATGTTTTGCGCATGTTGGAACTGTGACGTCACACGTTCTTTGTTTCTATTGGCTAATTTTTTCTCACTTGTTCTTTTACTGTTGTTTTGCTCACTGCACACTTCATATTTATATTTTTGTTTGTTTCTCTTTTTTACCCGGCATTTACACATGCAAGCGCAAGTTCGAAAAACTCAATACACTCAAATTGTTTACTAATACACTCACATTTTTTCACTTGGAGAGGTACTCCAGTTTTTCGAATAAGTTTTCGTATATAATACGAACACAGCACTCGCATGCAAGCACTTGCATGTGTAAAGACAGGGCAACCTAATGCGCATTAGGATATCCCCATACATTGGCGAGTTAATTTGAATTAAGACTG
This sequence comes from Bellardia bayeri, assembly GCA_950370525.1. Classification (NCBI taxonomy): domain Eukaryota; kingdom Metazoa; phylum Arthropoda; class Insecta; order Diptera; family Calliphoridae; genus Bellardia; species Bellardia bayeri. The sequence goes on along the minus strand of OX493268.1, from coordinate 37,182,782 downwards.
CAAAAGTAAATTAACTGTGTCGTCTGTCTACGCAATAAGACAATATATATGTATCAGATGATAGGTATTTTAAAGACCTTTCCAACACTATATAATATGACCTATTTATATGAATCATCTAGAGGCCAATTTCGAGAAAATTATTTTTTGATCCGATATTTTTTAAAAAATCCGGAACAAATACATATGTATGTATATAAATTTAAAAGTCAAGAAACTAAACTTTAATTCAAGGTGTAATATGACCGTGTAGATAGTATAGATCCGGAGATATTCAAGAAGGATGATGACATTTCAGCATAAAAAATAAAAGAAATCTGTACTATTTAACTAGTTAAATACATCTTTTGTATGACATTAATATTTTAAAAGTATGAAATTTGGTTTCAAAGTGTTTACACTAGAGTTTGGAAATTGTAATTTTATTAATTATTATTTTTTTTTTAATTTTTCAAAACTTATAAGTTTGTGATTTTAATGCCTACAGACACATATCCTACTTTAAATTAAAGCTTAATGTCTTGGCCATTTATATTAATAATCTAAAATAATACTTATATAGACTTCGTTTAAGATTTTTCAGATATTAAAAAAAAAATTTAAAAAGAAATATATTTCTCGAATTTAACTAATTTAAATTGACGTATCATAAATTATCAGACACTAAATAGTTTCCGAGATATAGGCTCATATATTTGCAACTTTGAAGTCCCGCCCACTCGAAAATAAGCTTGACCGACAAAGAATTTTTATATTACTTTTATTACCTCTAAAAGCCCTATTTGATGGATTTTTTTTTGAGCAATGTCACTAAAACCAACTTGTTCCAATTTGTATTTATACATATAATGCAAACATACAAAACATAGTGATGTACGTACAATCAGCCAAAGCAAATAAAGCTCGTTTTTTTAAATAATCGCTTTTAAGTTAGAAACAAATAAGGGTATTTATTATTTTATATTATAAATTTTTTTAATTTCCCTTTATTATTACATCTGTCAACAAGATGACAATAAGTAATTTAATTTACAGAGGTGGGATGATAATTATCTTAAATCAGTACCTAAGATAACTTAAATCGAATTTTAGAATGATAAGTAATATATACATTTTTTGATTATATGTACACAGTTTTTGTCTCCCTTAGTATCGCTCAGCTAGTTCTGAAGATGTATACCGTTTAAGTCTTCTAGGTGCCAGGATTTCGTTTGCTGGCAACTGCCTGAGTTCCATGTTGGAATGTTGTGTTAAACGAGTTGTATGTTTAATGCTGCTGGTACGGATAATTTCTTTTATTGTTTTGACGTTTAGATCTCGATGTATGTCCTCATCTCTGATATACCATGCTGCGTTGACAATAGTTCGCAATATTTTAGATTGAACTCGTTGAATAATATTTAAGTTTGTTGTGCTAGTTGTACCCCATATTTCTACGCCGTACTTACAAATTGGCGCTATAATTGTGTTGTATAATTTCTATGACAATGCTGCCATTGGCAGATGCATAAACTTTGCACATATGACAATGAAAAGTGTTTGACAATTGTCTTAAAACAATGACAATGCCAAAATTGTGTGTTTACACGATTGTTAGATGTGTGACAACATTTTTGTCATCCAATGTACTGAAAATGCTTTTTCTTACAACGTTGGAAGAAAAATTTTCTAACACGGTTCTGAGAAAGTTGTAATATTGACAATTGTACCTTTACACAGACGGACATAGCTCAATCGAATTAGAATTAATAAGGATCAAGAATATGGTACATACTTTGTTAGGTGTTACACACGGAATGGCAAACTTATATGTACATACATATATACCCTCAATCGCCACTTGTTGTGTTGGAGGGTATAATAATTGTATAAAAATCACAGTGTCAAAACATACTCGTATACGCTTTTCCAATTAAAAAATTTTAAAAATGTGTATTTGTTCATTACTTAGGAAATTTCCAACAAGAATTATTATGTATTTTTATTTTTCGAAATCTAAGCTACAACAAACTATATTATCTAGGGGACCAGTCATTCAAAATATAACTGTTTTTTATGTAAAATTCAGGGCAAATGATCTCTTTATTCATAAGCCATTTTTTAATTTGTAATACAGACTTTTTGAATAATAATTTTTAATGAAATTGTACATTTTCTACATGTTCTATAGGATTGGACATTACAAATTAAATTTGTGCAGCAGCGTGATGCAGGAATATATGAGTGTCAAGTTTCCACACATCCGCCAACATCAATTTTTTTACATTTATTAGTAGTAGGTAAGTAAATCGAGAACATTTTTTTATCGTCATAACCGAATTTGATTAACATCAAATTCTGTCGGTACTATCACACAATCCAAACCTATACGAGTATGTATAAATAATTTTGCACAATATTTGATGGGCAAAATTATACAATGGACAAATCTAAAATAATGTATTAGATTCAATAGGGGAATTGGACTTTAAAAATATTGTCCTGGAAGCCACATTACGTACGAAAAAAAAAATAAAATTTTAAGATTTCTTTTTCCTTTTAATAGAGTTGATTCAAAAAGTGATTGCTCACCTATAAATTAAATTTAAAATCCATATTTTAGGCTAACTTTATTGTACATAAAAGAAGTTGGCACCACCAGGGTTTAACATTTAGTAAAACATTTTTTTCCAACTGACTATTAACTGCTGTACCACTTCCATATTTATATGTAAAAATACTAAAAATATAGAAACTATTATCCAACGAAATATATGCACCTGCTTCATGGTAGAAAATTTCTAGTAGTAATTCTAAAAATATTTTGCCATACAAAATATTTCTAGTAGCAACCAGATCACAAAATGAACATTTTTCATTTGCAATATATTTACTACTAGAACACACGCATAGTTTTTATAGTTTACTACCGAACCATAACCATGCAAAGAAATAGTAACTTGAAAAACCACTAACAGCCAGCAAAATGCCAAATCGAAAAAACAAACTAAACAACTATGGCACATGAAAAACAAAAACTGCCAAACATACGAAGTTGAAATATGTAAAAAACGAAATTGTCCGCAGTTGCAAATGTTAAAAACGAAAATGTGCATATATAAGATTTCTTTGCCGCATAAATAAACTATTTTCGTCGCATATGTGGAATATTTACGCCGCATATATGCAATGTGCAGAAAACTGGCGAAAAAAAACTAGAAATAAGAAAAGGTTCATACATACATACAGTATACGTTGATTTGTGTGTATAAAATAATAATTTGTATAGAATTGTGTGTTATTTAAGATAAGGAATTAAAGTACATGAAAATATAAGGTGCTTTTTCAAGCTAATGATTTATTTTTTGTAAATTTATGATTTATGATTTTTAATAACGATTCTGATTAATTATTGATTTTATTATTTATTTATTTATTGAGTCTTCAAATGTATTGTGCTATTTGTAATAGGAATTCAGAAAATTTTAAAATAAAGATGTAACTAAGAAATTAAAAAGTTGTGGGCGTACGTATTTAATTGTGCGGTATGAATGTAATAATAACAACAACAACAAGAATGGTATAGAAAGAATGGAAATTCATCAACATTTATGAGCACAATTATTTTTAAAATTATAGAAAATTAAGAAGTGCCGGACAGCCAACGGACAAACAGCAATCCTTTAACCAGTGTTAGTTCTGGTAGTTCGAAGTTTTTGCTGTAATTACCATTTTTTATTAATTTCTATTCATAGTTGTTTTTCCCCTTTTCTTCTTCAGTTTTTTCTGAATTCTGATGAGAGAAAGTGGGATTTCTCGAAACATATGTAAATTCAACAACCCAGGTTCGATCCCCAGTCAAGAAAAATTATCAAAAATTTTTAATAATAAATTTTTCAAGTTGTAATTCCTTACTTCAGTAAAAATAATTTAATGAAAATTAAATTTAATGAACTCGAGCCTAACTAAAATTTATCACGAAGTAAATTGCGTGGTTCTTAATTCGAATTCTAATATTTGTACCAGGTAAACAAAAAAAAAAAAAAAAAACAAATAAGTAGCAGAGAAAAAAATGTACAGCGAAAAATCTAATGTGTAATATAGAAATGAAACAAAGGCTTGAGTAAAAAAGACAACAAAAGGATTAATTGCAAGATAGAAAATGCACCAACAATAAGTTATGAATACAACAGCGTAATTATGAAATAAAATTGTAATATGTGTGCATGCAACAACAACTGCAATATGGAAAATCCATAACAACAAAATATGAACACAACTACGCACAGGTTCAGCAACTCCTTTAATTAACGAAAAGAAACAAATACATAAGACAAAGATGATCGTGTAGGATTTTGTAGATGGAGAAAAATTTTGTACATAATGATTCACGTATGTAAATATTGTAGGATGGCTTTTAAAATAAAACACTTCGGTGTCAATGTCCACTTTATTTTCAAATCCTCCTTAAATACTATTTTCCTCTTATACATACTACAAATATGACAGTTATATTCCTTATTTACTAAAAGTCGGAAAATATTTACAGAGAAATTCTTACAAACTAAAAATCGTTACGTTATACTAAAACTTACATAAACAAGAAAAGAAAAAGGCGTTACAAATTGTACATAACTTACTAGTGTGTAAATGTGTGTGTCATATGCAAGCATCATAAGTGTATGTAACTTAAAAACTATGAGAGTATGATCATTAGAGCTATGCCTGTATTGAAAACTATATGAGAGAGGAGTTCGGCTGTCAGAACATTATGGTAGTGAAAATAAGTATTTAGGTGTATTGTATGAATAAAAAGACGTTACATTTTGTATAGTAACCTATTTATAAAAACTATTGAAAACATACGTTACAAATTAGTGTTGTTGAGAATAGTATATATGTAGGTGTGTAGGATGTTTGAATAATTAAAAAGACGTTACAGTAACGCTATGGCATACTAACAGAAAACAATGTATGGATGGTATACAGACTATTGGGGTGATATTATACATAGGGACCACGAAATATTACTGCAATATTTAAGCAAAATGTAACAAGAATTCATGCAAAAACAATATAAATGAAGGGACAACAAATGAGATCTGCTCCTGGAGCACATAAATGAAAGGAATGAAAAATAAAGTCAAGAATGATCTAGAATCTAGGCAAATGAAATTATTGTTTATTGTTTGTTAAAAAAAAATCAAAAGTCAATAACAACTCTCGTAATTCGAAATGCAAACAGATTGCATGTGAGTGTGCTTGGCTGAGGGTTCGTATCAGGAACATCATAAAAAGTATGTCTACAATAAAGAATCTGAGGTTTGAAAGATAGGAATGTCGTGAAAGTGCATTAAAGAAGACTATGTATGTATGTATGAAAATAGGATAGCGGATGAGAGTACTGCATTATTTATGTAGAAATGTTTTTTATGAGTACCGTTATACGATCATTTTTTATGACACATTTTTTTCAAGTGTTTTTGGCTCTATTTATGTAGCACTTTTTTATTTTATTTGTTATATTTTCACACATAAAAACTCTTTATTATTCCCTTTTCTACATCTACACAGCTGTACTCCTACAAAGCTGGATCCTGCAATATTCGCGAAGAAATGTATATACATACATACATATGTATGTACATAAATAGAGCCAAAAAACACTTGACAAAAAATGTGCCTTTCCTTTAAAACACTACCTACACATACATATGCACATAATGTATCTAAAAGTAAAATTTTCTGATTGAAAAATTTCGGTTTCAGCAACTTACTGTTCTTTTGTTACATTTTTTATTAATTTTCTATAATTTTGAAAATAAATGTCCTCATAAATGTTGATGAATTTCCATTCTTTCTATACCATTCTTGTTGTTGTTGTTATTATTACATTCATACCGCACAATTAAATACGTACGCCCACAACTTTTTAATTTCTTAGTTACATCTTTATTTTAAAATTTTCTGAATTCCTATTACAAATAGCACAATACATTTGAAGACTCAATAAATAAATAAATAATAAAATCAATAATTAATCAGAATCGTTATTAAAAATCATAAATCATAAATTTACAAAAAATAAATCATTAGCTTGAAAAAGCACCTTATATTTTCATGTACTTTAATTCCTTATCTTAAATAACACACAATTCTATACAAATTATTATTTTATACACACAAATCAACGTATACTGTATGTATGTATGAACCTTTTCTTATTTCTAGTTTTTTTTCGCCAGTTTTCTGCACATTGCATATATGCGGCGTAAATATTCCACATATGCGACGAAAATAGTTTATTTATGCGGCAAAGAAATCTTATATATGCACATTTTCGTTTTTAACATTTGCAACTGCGGACAATTTCGTTTTTTACATATTTCAACTTCGTATGTTTGGCAGTTTTTGTTTTTCATGTGCCATAGTTGTTTAGTTTGTTTTTTCGATTTGGCATTTTGCTGGCTGTTAGTGGTTTTTCAAGTTACTATTTCTTTGCATGGTTTATGGTTCGGTAGTAAACTATAAAAAGTATGCGTGTGTTCTAGTAGTAAATATATTGCAAATGAAAAATTTTCATTTTGTGTGCTGGTTGCTACTAGAAATATTTTGTATGGCAAAATATTTTTAGAATTACTACTAGAAATATTTCTATATTTTTAGTATGCGAAAAGTTAAATATTATTTCCTTAAAATATTTTTCTAGTATTCCTATAAAATTATGAAATGTTTTGCTATTTTTTACATAATATAGTAGTAATTTTAAACTCTGGAACATATATTAAATTTGCTCTCATTCGTAAAAACCATTCGGTTCCAAAAGTCGTTCGAAATATTTCGTGGTTTTTTTTTTGCGAATTTATGAGTATGTCGTTTGGTCTTATTCCATAGATGCCCAGTAGTGGCTGATATCAGCAAATTGAACTCACACGCTCTTACGCTCTTTTGTTTGATCGTCAATCAACCAATAGGAAATCAGCATGTTGAGTGGGAGAGATAAAATACACTTGCAGAACATATGTGTCTTATTCATGATTCAAGATAATAGAAAATAAATATTATTAAAACATTTTTAGACCAAACAACGGAAATCAAAAAAATTACTGCGTAATTCAATAAGTATCAACATGGAAAATTTCATTACTTTTTAATTGCAAATAGGACAATGATTAATTAAGGGAAAATTTATAAACACTTCGAAGAATCTTTTTATTTCGAAATATGTATATCTAACTATCCAGATGTCCGCACATATAAATTATATATCTATGTATTATATATATATATATATATATATATATATATATATATATATCAATACATTCATCAAGAGTATTACTAAAATATGTACATACATTAATTTTACATTTCCCTTTTGTTAAATAAAGAAACAGAAAAAATGACAACACCCACCACACATGTGTTTTCGTCGGTTCAGGGTTTCTTCAATATCATCTTTCTTAACGATTCCAAACAAATCATCCACATATTTTGTAAAAAGTCTCGGTTTTCTTCTCATCTTCCCTATTGATGCATTCAATAGTTCTTCCATTATTATGTCCGCAATGAGATTTAAAAGTGAAGTGTTGAATGTGTCGGAGCTTTGAATAAGAACAATTTTTGTTAATTTATTTAAATGTAAATATTAAATTTGTTTGTATAAAATATTTCGTGTTTTTTAATGTTATTTTTGTTTTGTATTTTTAAATAAACACCAGTTCCCTGATGATGGTCAAAGATTTTGACCGAAATATTGGAAAAATAAAATTAAATAATAGATAAATATAAAGAAAAAAGTTTTTATTTATTGTTTAAATCTGACCTCAAGCCGAAATAAGAAAACAACAAAAGAATAATTAACTTTATTTTTGTATTATTAGACTGTAAGGACATAGTACAATTATAACTACATATAAGCATTGTTATCAATAAATGAATTTCAAATAAAAATATAAGACTTTTTTTACTTCGTCAGGATAAGTTGCTTAGGTTTCGAACAACACCGTATATGTATTCAGATCATTAGGGAAGTTTTTCGAACCAGTGTCTATCTTTCATCCATCAGTATACAATAAGATCTTGCCGTGCTAAAAGACATAATTTGCAGTCAGGATTCTAGGCTAACTTTTTGAGTCTTAGGACAGAAATGCATTTGATATACTCCTACATACATACATATGTATGTAGATATACCTATAATAAAGCCAATAAATTACTTTAAATTTGATACTTATGTTTCATTTAATTTCATATTTTACTACGGAATCTTGAAAGAATCTGTTCATGTTGGCATATCTTTTATATAAAACAAAAGTTCCTTCTGGATTGGATTCTACTCCTTGATCGCAGCTTGTATATTACGGTTTTAAACGACATTCACAGAGATGTCATCAATATAAAGTTTGGATGTCGGTCTCGCTGGGTATTTGGATATTCAAAATATTCGATTTTTTGTTCAAATAAAACGAATGAGGAATTTTAACTTGTTCGAATAATTCGATCACAAACTTCAATTTAATCGAATTATTCGAATAATTTAAAATATTTTAATAAAGTAAAATTACAGTTTCAATTCTTCATCAAGTCACCACTAATTTAGGTTGTGTTATAAGGAAGACACCGGTTCAATTTATAACCGGCGGTGTATATAGAAACCAAAGTGGTCCATTATGATCCATTTCTTATTATTTATTGTGTTTTCCTATTATTCTAATTATTTCAATTCGATGTATTCATATGTTTCCAAAAGTTTCTTACTATATTTGACATTGGTTTCATCCATTCTATTTTGTTTGCACTGACTTTCAATACTTTCTTTTAAGGGGCAGACATATGTATAACATAATTACACTCACAATATTATTACAGTAACGGAATGTAGTTTATTCAGGAAGTATTCCGTGCAGTTGTTTTTAACTAAATAAACATTTAAAATTCTAGGAAAATTTATTTTTAACTGAATCTAACTTTTATTCAAAAAACTAATTGCACATTAATACGGATTTTCAGTTGCATTTGATATTCACAGTTGTTTACGTTAAAGTATTTTGAATGTAAAATTAAATGAAAATGTAATTTAAAATAACTGAAAATTTACTTAAAAACCGATCTACTTATTTTTCATTCCATTTTAACAAAAAGTTCATTTACTTTTGAATGTTATAATTCTCAAACAGTCAATGTGAATTTTAATATAAGATATGTATATGTAGATATTATACGGAAGCTATGACTATGTATAGACCGACCCTTAGAAAATTATTTCAAGTTATTTTCAGTTATTTTATTTTAGCTAATAACTAAAATACATGAAATTTTATTTTAGTTAATAACTAAAATAACTGAAAATTCTGTTGATTTTACGGAATTTGTGGTTAATTTTTTGATAGGTAAAATACATAAAATAACTGATTTCACGAAATTCGTAGTTGAATTTTTGACATTTAAAATTAAATGAACTTTTCGTTAAAATTAAATGAATAAGTAGACCGGTTTTTAACTGAATATTCATTTAAGGTAGAATTATGCGAACGTAATGTAACGTAACGTAAGTTTCTGAGTATACCAAAACAATGTAAAAGCTTACTGAAATTAACTGTCACATTAACGACTACGTTAAGTGACAGTCGTAAGAAAGTGCTGGCACTCATATTCATATAATACAATTGCGGCACATTTACCCATTTTCGGTACATTAGAATTGATATCATTTTGGTTCATAAAAGTACGAATTGTAATAAATTAAATAATAATAATAATTGATAAATAATAACAATTTTGATAACAAAAATAATAATAATGACAATAATTTTAGTAATAGAAAAAAATAGTAACAATAAGAACGACAAAAACAAATAATAAAAATAACAATGATAATAATAATGGTTTTAATAAGAAAAATAAAATTAGTAATTTATAATTTGTATTATATAAATTTTTTTAAATAATTATAATTATTATAATAACAATAATAATAATAAAAATTATAATAATAATCTGCCGTATTCATAAAAAATAAAGTAGGTTTGAAGTGTGCTTTTAGACAAAATTTTCATACAAACTTTTCTTAAAGTACATTTGAAGTCTACTTTAATTTTTTGTGTGTAAGGGCAAATGATAATAACAGTAATAATAACAACAACACAACAACAAAAAAAAAATAATGATAATAATAATAATAGAAACAAATAATAACAACAACAACCACAAAAACAAAAAATAACGATAATAATAATTTTAATAATAAAGAAAATAATTACAATAATTTTAATACTATGTACACAATAATAACTACAACAACAATAATAATATTGATAATGTATAAATTACAATGTAGACTTTATATCCCTCGAAGCCAATTCAGTACTTTTTTTCAATTTCAGATGTACAAAAATAGTTTAACATTGCCCATCACTATGCCACTGTTCTAAACAGCTGACATCAATATTGTGTTTTAGTTTTTGTGTTGAATTTTTGTTTTAAATTCAAATTAAAGTTTTTTAAAAAATAAATAAACGATATGGATGATGAAAAACTTATTTTACTTGTACAGGCACATGAGTGTCTATACAACAAAAGCTGTATAGGCTTTTATGCTGCACAATGTTTTGTTTTTGTTTATTTTATTGACGTCTGTTACGTTTATAACTTTTCTATAACTACATACACTTACGTACGTTACATTACATTGCGTTACGTTGCGTTGTACGTCCGCATAGGCCTCGTCTTTATTTTATATTACAATTTCAGTTAATTTTATGTACAGAATTTTTTGAGTTTAATAAATGATTTATATTTTGCTAATGTTCCGCCTACGCTAAAATATCCAAACTGTTTTACTATTTTTATACTAATTATCAAAAATTTCTTTTTAGAAATATAACATATTGCAATAAATCTATCTATCTAAGCTATCAGATCAATCATTTATAGTCATAATTCCGTATGTAACACAAAGTACATATATTCTTGGTCCTTACGAAATTCTAAGTCGATTGAGCCATGTCCGTCTGTCTGTTTCTGTAAAACACTCTCACGTCCAAATGACACAACCGAAATCAACAAAGTTTACGAAAAGCCGCATATAGTTCTCCTAAGCAGTTTGGTATTGAAAATCGGTATAGTGGAACAAGAGTTATGGATCAAAGTGTAAAACAACCTTCATAAAAAAATTGATATTTTTAAAAATTATTCTTGCTATATTTTTATACCCTTCACCTTCATGAGAAGGGTATATTTGAGTTTGTCATTCCGTTTGTAATTTCCACTATATAATATTCCGGCCCTATAAAGTATATTTATTCTGAAGCCTTCTAGATAGCGGAGTCGATTAAGCCATGTCCGTCTGTCTGTCTGTCTGTTGAAATCAGTTTTTTGAAGTCCCCAGATATCTTCGGGATCCAAAACTTCAACAATTCTATCACACATGCTTTCGAGAAGTTTGCTATTTAAAATCAGCGAAATCGGTTTAGGCCAACCAGAGTTATTGAGTAATATGTGACACAACCTCCATAAAAATTTGATATTTTTTGTCCATTTTATTGCAATATTTTGAAATATATTGCAGATAATACCATGAAATTTTGTATACGTTGTTTTTATGATAATAGATGAAAGTGTGTGGAAAATAGTATGAATCGGTCCATGATTTCTCATAGCCCCCATACAAAAATCTTCCCGAAATATTGCTCAATTATACATAAATGCCTATAAAATTGGAATATCAAGACAAAATTCAGCAAAAATAAGTTTTATGCAAAAATAAATCGCAAAACGAAATTTTTTTTAGTTCGGTCCATGTTTGACCATAAAGTCCACTTCCAAAATTCACTTAAATACGTATAAAACAGATAGAAATAATGTTAAACGGCTAAAATTTGACATCAATAATCTCTATAGGCAAATAAATTGTTCTACAGTAGACGCTCAGAAATTAGAACTCTCAGTAATTAGAATTTCCAGAAATTAGAATCAGTCATTTCATTGAATTAAGCGCTCTAAAATTAGAACTAAAAATTCTAATTTCCGAGCGTTTTTTTTCTTTTTCGATGTAAACAATAAAAATTTTGGCAGTTTAGTTAACCCAAATAGAAAACAAAAAGGGGAATCCCATTTTAGTAAATGTTTAACAAATCTTTACAAATATTTTTTTGTAAATTGTTAACTTTAGATGAGCTGAATTGTAATTTTTTGTTATGTTTCGTTATGTTTTTCATAATTTTTATGTGAAATAAACTCAAATGAAAACAAAGACTTAGTTTTTTGTAAAAACAAAGTGGTTCTAATTTCCGAGCGTCTACTGTACTAAATTTTATGGTGGTCGGCCCAGAATTGGTCATAGCTCCCATACAAGGACCACATCTGAAAAAGACATTTATCTCTATATATATTGTATAAATATCGCTACTGACTCAAAACTTTACACAAATCATTTATATATATACAAAAATCATCTCACAAAATTTTGTGAATTTCGGTCTATTGTTAACCGTATGCCCCATATAAAGCCCTCTTCTGAAAATTACTTTAATACTCATAAATCTCTTATAAATAAGGGTACCAATCCAAAATTTTACACGGATCATTTACATACATGGCTAAATCAAACTGCAGGATTTTGAGAATATCGGTCCATATTTGACTTCCACTTCCGAAATCCACGCTAATACTAATATGTATCTTAAATATACCGTTATTATGTTGAAATTCGACGTGAAATATCCTCATATGCATGAGAACCACTGTTCCAAAATTTAAGAAGATCGGCCCATAATTTGTAATTTGCTGCCATATAAAAATTTCCAAAAAAACAAAAAAATTCGGGTCAAAAAATATTCTTTTTGGATTTAACCCATATTCGGTTCATATTTTATAATCATGATATATATCGTTGGAAAGGTATTTTTAATACCTTTTATTTAGTGTATTACAAATTATTATACACCCAGTAGTTCCGGAGATATAGGCCTATATATTTTAAACTTTACGGGCCCGCCCCCTCGAAAATAGGCGTGACCGACAACAAATTTTTTTTTTGCTAGCATCTCCTCTAAAAGCCCTATTTGATGAAGTTTCTTTTTTTTTTTTTAGCAAAATCACTAAAACCGAATTGTTCCCCTTTTTTATACTCTGTTTGTTAAATTACACTCAAGATTATTATGAAGATCAGACAAACTCTGTAAATTATTAAAAATGGTGAAAATTAGACAAAATTTCGAAAATATTTAACATAAATTATGTTAATCGTATAATTGTCTTTCAAACAATATATAAAATAATAATTAAATTTGCACTAAAACTGAATAAAAAATACAGAATAAGGATATTCTAGTCCTCAAAAACATTTAGGCCAGTGTAGTTTTTGTATTTCTTATTACGTTTAGGTGGAGGGTATTTAAGATTCGGCACAGCCGAATATAGCACTGTTACTTGTTTTATATTGATTTTTGTTAGTGATATGTGAATGTACAGTTAAAGGTTGAATTTAGAGGTAGCCTAAAAAAATATGCAGGGACAGTTGGTTATTGGCGGTTAAAACGAATAGACTCAAAAAAACTCCTAAGAAAAATTAAGTAGTCAAGAAAAAGATTTTATAGCAATGTTCTGTATACACTCTAAAACAGTTTTGCTGAAAATTAGGTCAATATTGATTTGAACAAAAAAAAAAAACAGCTGTACCACACAAGAATTATAAAAACAAGATTACAGAGCCCAAAAAAAAAACTCATAAAAGACTCTTTTCTGACATTATCTAAGAGCTCTTTCTGGCGGACCATTTTCGAATGTAATGACCCTCTTTTCTGAAGGTTTTTTATTTTTATGAAATAATAATTATTCTATAAAAATAGCTAGGGCACAAGCCATAATGTTTACATGTTGTACAAAAGTGTACAAAAAACATAATAAACAAAAACAAATGTTTTCGAGACTGAAGAAAAAAAGGAAAAAAACAACTATGAATAGAAATCAATAAAAAAAAACATGATAATTACAGCAAAAACTTCGAACTACCAGAACTAACACTGGTTAAAGGAGTGATGTTTGTCTGTTGGCTGACCGGTGGTAGGTGGTAGAACGCAAACAATTCTGATGAGAGAAAGTCGGATTTATCGAAACATATGCAAATTCAACAACCCAGGTTCGATCCCCAGTCAAGAAAAATTATCAAAATTTGTAATAATAGATTTTTCAAGTTGTAATTCCTAACTTCAGTAAAAATAATTTAATGAAAATTAAATTCAATGAACTCCAGCCTATTTTAGTTAATAAAAATACTTTTCACAGTTTCTAGACAATTTGATCTAGCTTATGTATTAAAGAATTCATTTTTTCTTAAATTATTTATATGAAGCTTTTTGCCTGTCATTTCCGAAGGATAAAATCTAAAAAAATATCTCATCATGAATTCAAAGGTTTGAGATATATCTTTAGGATAGACGATGTTAAATATATAATAGTAACAAAGCAATTGCAAAACAAGGTCCAACAAATTAAAATTATTTTCTACCGACGTAATCTCCTTTTCAAACCAAATACAATACTGTGGATTTTTCTTCTATTGATGTTTCTGTATATAAATAAACAAATATAAACTTATTATAGGCGAGCATTTTGTTATTGATAATGGTACTTACCAACTATAGTTACCAACGCACTAAGGGTAAAAAGTAGGATTTTTTGCCATAAAGTCAATTTTTTTTTGGTTTCATATTTTGAAATTCAACTGATTTCCTAAATCTAGATACCAATATTAGAAAAAAAAAATTAATATCAATGCGGGTGGCAAACTTTTTTGGTTGGCGCGCTTTTAAAGTCAGCTGTTTCAAAATCACTTTGCTTTGGTACAACTGGCGGTAAACATCAGATAAGTTCGAGTGCTTGTGCTTTGAAAAAGTGAAAAAAATTAAAAAGTGTAATTATGAAAAACGTTAGTGCAGGTATGTAACATGAAGACGAGATGCCCTTTTTGTCATAATTATCTGTTGTTGTAATATTGGGAAATGTTTTGTTTATGTATAATTTTATATAAAATCTATAAATTGTAGTTGTGTTCCGTGGAGTGTAACTTGTGAATGGCAAAGCATTACAAAAAGTTATAAATGCCAAGTTATTAACAAAAGTGTGTTAATTAATGAGTAACTAGCCTTTTTTGTTCTATTTTGTGCCAACGCGTGTTTTGCAGATAAACATGTGTTTGCCCATGGAGCGCTTATTGAAATTTGGAGCAGCAACAATCGCTAAAAAGATGCACTTGTGAAATCTGTGTTACAAACATAGCTGCCAGATTGGACGATTTATCGTCATTTTGACGATTTCTTGGTTCAAAAATAGCAAAATGACGATTTGACGATTTTTTGTTTGAAAATGACGATTTTCTGCATTATGAAAATATGGCACCATTAGATTTTTATTATTGTTTCTTTCATATAAGACAACAACCATTTGTCGCACTTATTATCATAAAGAGTAAAAAGAACATATATAGTTATATTTGAAGTATTCTTTCCCATCATATTTATGGATGTGTAAGTGTACAATGTTGATCTTTTTAGTATTAAATGGAGAATTACTTCCAGTGTGCTCGAAAAATATCAACCAAGCATACAAACGAAAACAAAACTAACGGTTGTCTATAAATTGGAAAAGTAAATTAATGTGAAGTTGTACATACATAGTTTGTTAAAAAAAATAAGAATTTTAGAATTAAAAAAACTAAATGCTAAAATATATACAAAAAGATAAAACCAATTGTATGGACGATGAAGATGCTGGTACATCTCAGAGCCTAACAGTGGTAAATACATACATATATGAAAACAGAATAAAACATTATTTAATGAACAACATATGTAAGGATTACCTACAAGCAACAAACATTTGTATTGAATTCTGTCAATACAACTTTGTTTTATCATCAATTTATTCGCCGCCTCGATTTTCAATAAAAGAACATCAATACTACAGCTTCTTCAATTCCCTTGGAGCTAGATTTTTGGTTGCTGGTGACTTTAACGCCAAACACACATTTTGGGGTTCACGTCTAGTGACCCCGAAGGGTCGTGAACTCTTCAACACCATTGCCAAAATGGGCTTAGATGTACTCCCAAGCGGGCATCCCACCTACTGGCCGACGGACCGACGGAAGATTCCCGATATTATTGACTTCGGAGTAGTGAAAAATATCCCTGTAGAATCGATACAAGTGGAGCCTTCATTAGACTTGTCTTCAGATCACTCTCGTTCTATTATTTCAATGCGTTTCCTTCAAGGGTATGGCTCTCCATTTCGGGACATGTCTAAATCCAGAGTAAGTTGGATAAAGTATAAAAAGTATTTAAGTTCCCACTGCACGGAAAATGTAGTGTTGAGAACTACCGAGGATATTGATGGGTCGATTGGCAAGTTTACTGAGGACATACGAAGAGCTGTGCATCACGCTTCCACATATGACGTTGAATGCAGAAATAGGACAAACAGAACTTATTTCGCTGAACTCGAACATCTCCTGACAGAAAAAAGAAGAGTTAGAAGAGAGTGGCAAATTCACAGGTCTCCTCAACTGAAAGCTAGGCTACGGGAATGCAGAGATATACTAAGAAATTTCTTAGAAACCCAAAGAATGGCTTCACTTAAATCATACTTGGAGGGAATTGACAGTTCCCCACAATCTGACTATTCGTTATGGAAGGCGGCACGAGGTTTAAAAAGACCAGTTAGAGGAAAGCCTCCTTTGCGAAATCCGACTGGTGACTGGGCTAGAAACGATTCCGAGAAGGGGACTTTATTTGTTAACCATTTGAGAAATGTGTTTACTATAAACAACTCAAATAATGCAACTGATTTGCCACCACTCGTTATTAGACCTCCTGTACCTCTAAGACTTAGCTTTAATGATATTCAAAGCGCTATTGGTACTCTGAACCTTAAAAAAGCTCCAGGTATGGATAAAATCAGCAACAAAATGCTTGTGGAGTTACCGCGTGTAGCTAGAAGAATTATTCTCTTTATCTTCAATGCTATTTTACGCCTAGAATACTATCCTGCAGATTGGAAGGTATCTATGATTACCATGATTCCTAAGCCAGGGAAGGACCTCACCAAAGTAGAGTCATATAGGCCAATTAGCCTACTGCCGACAATTTCAAAACTGTTTGAAAAATTGTTAATGGCTAAGTTGATTCCAATTCTGAACGACACTCAATGTATTCCAAATCATCAATTCGGGTTCAGAGCTAAACACAGTACCATCGAACAAACACACAGATTAGTAAATGTGATAAGACGGTCGTTTGAAGAGAAAAAATACTGTTCCGCGCTTTTCATTGATGTTTCCCAAGCGTTCGACAAAGTCTGGCATGAAGGTTTAATGCACAAAATAAAATTAGCTCTGCCTGCTAACACCCACAAACTTATGAAAAGTTATTTATATGGTCGCAAATTTACAATCAAAGAAGGCGATTTTTTAAGCCCCGCTCAGCCAATTGAAGCAGGAGTACCCCAGGGTAGCATACTGGGTCCTACTTTATATTTGATTTATGCATCCGATATGCCGTCAGACCCCAATATACATACTTCAACTTTTGCTGACGATACAGCCTTTATTAGCGTTCATAAGGACCATCAAATAGCATCACAGAATTTGCAGAATTATATTTATAAACTAGAGAATTGGCTTGAGCTTTGGAAAATCAGGGTTAACGAACAGAAATGTATTCATATAACTTTCACATTGCGAAAAGATACCTGCTCGTCCATCAGAATAAATAACCAAATTATTCCGCAACACAATGAAGTCAAATACCTCGGAATCCACCTCGATCGTCGTTTAACCTGGAAGTCTCATATTGACGCAAAACTTACACAGATGAGATTAAAAGCAGTGCAACTTAATTGGCTAATCGGCAGAAATTCTACATTAAAGTTGGATTGTAAACTTTTGATGTACAATGCAATTCTAAAGCCAATATGGTGTTATGGAATTCAATTATGGGGTACTGCCTCAGCATCCAACATTGAAAAAATTCAAAGAGGTCAAAATAAAATTCTACGTATAATTACTGCAGCTCCATGGTACGTTAAAAATTCTCGAATTCGAAAGATCTAGGCATTCCTTTGGTGAAAGACGAATTTACAAAATACGCCTCAAAATATGTCAGCAAACTTGAACACCATCCAAACCCACTTGCACGAGACATCCTTAACTTTAGTGGCCATGTTCGGTTGAGAAGGAGGGATACCCTTGCTTTAACTCAAACGCAAAACAGATGACTGGATCAGTGGATGTAAATTTTTTTGTAGTATCATAATATTTTGTCTAGCACTGGCTGGACTTATTATTTTCTTTTAGTATTAAGATTCGAAAACTTATTGTCATTTCAATATCTGAAGATTCAATAAATAAATATAATGTATTATAAAAAAAAAAAAAAAAATATATATATGAAAACGTTCTTTGGCAGAATTAAATTTTAAGTTATTTTTCCAGACTGAAAGAAAAAGGCGCAAATTAAAGGAGGATTGGGTAAAAGATTCAGAATTTAAAGTTTGGGCAAAAATAAAAAGTAACACAATTTACTGCTCCTTGTGCAATTCAGTTTATTTTATTTATTTATTTATTTAATCAATACAGTACAACAAGAACTAGTCTTATCTAATAGTACTGGGGAGATAGTGGCACAATATGATTTTTGTTGGTAAAAAAAAAAATAAAATCAATTAATACTAATTTTAATGAATTAAATGTAACTCGGATAAAATTGGAAAAAAATTAAACGATATTTCAAAAATTACAAAATTATGATGCTTAAATTAAATAAGAAGAAAGCAAATAATATTACTAACATCAAATAAATATAAGTTAACACATTAAATATGTAAGAGTTATATATAATTAGTTTTTGTTACCCTAAACGATTAAATATTGCAATTTTGAAATGCTTTGCATTGCTAATAATTTGAATATTAGGGGGAAGTTGACGCCAAAGATTTATAGCATTGAAGAAAAAATGTCTTTTCGATATATCTTTCGATATACGAAAGGTATTTACCCTCTTTCCACGGTCAGACCTTGAAAAGATTATTCTATTGTATAGGTATTCAGGCTGTTTAGTGTAAATTACTTTATGAAAAAATAATAATGTTCGAAGCTTTAATAGGCCATCAATTGGTATATTACATATTTGTCTAGAGTACTGTGAGATTCTGCTTCGTCTACTGCGGCCAAACACATATCTGGCAATATTATTGTACGTAACATTAAGCCTTTTCATACTTAAAGTATCACAGTTAGCGAAAAGTTCACAACCGTACAAGAGCGTAGGCAATAAATATGTTTTAGCAAGTAACATTCGAACATCAAAGGGTGTGTAATGATGCGATATCCATAGGTTTCTCAACATCGCATATGTTTTACCACATATAGCATTTATGTGATTAGACCAGTCTAATTTCTTGTTAAATATTACTCCTAAATTTTTGGCAGTTTCGTCTATTGTGATTGTAGAGTCTCCGATCAGAATTGGTGGTAAAATAGTTTGCAATGATTCGGTTTTTCCAATTATCATGGCTTTTGACTTCTTGGCATTTATGGAGAGTCCATTGGCTGAAGCCCATTTTTTAACACTATCTAGGTCATTATTGATCCGACAAATGCAATTATTAATATCAGATGGTTCACAACTTGTAAAAAGTTGTACATCATCTGCGTACATATGTATTCCACAAGAACTGAGACGAGAAGGTAAATCATTAGAATATAATACATATAATAGCGGACCAAGTATGGAACCCTGTGGTACACCTCTCGGAGTTGAGCAACTATAAGACTCATCAGTCCCATGATACACAGATTGGCTTCTGTCACACAGATATGAATAAATCATCTTTACGGCAGTAGCCGAAAAATGAAACATATGCCTAAGTTTTTGACAAAGAATTAAATGGTCTACTGTATCAAATGCTTTAGAATGATCAAGCAAAATTAATAATGATACCATACTGTTGTCTATGTTTGCTCTAAGCTCCTCTGAGACTTCGATTAAGGCAGTAATGCAACTGTGTTTGGGTCTAAAACCAGATTGCTTGTCGGTGAGCAAAGAATTTTCATGTAAAAATTGGCTCATTTGAGTATGGATTAAACGTTCAAAGGCTTTAGATAAAAAGGGTAATATAGCTATCGGTCGATATGTGTTATCAGCTTTTGGTATAGGAACAATCTTTGCGTGTTTCCACGCTGATGGAAAAGTAGATGTTGTAACAATATTGTTGAAAAAATGTGTTATATGTAAAAGAGTATAAGTAATTATTAACTTTACGAACTTCGGATGGATTCCATCGTATCCCACAGAATGGGATTTAATACTTAAAATAGAACTTAGAACGTCTTCTTGAGTGAAATGTGTGAAGTTAAAGCACAGTGTATTATTGGAATTATGATTACTGGCATCCATGGTATTAGTAAAATTATCATAAAAGTTAGGATCCACTTCTGGCATTGGAATATTGGTAAATTCATAATTCAGTTTGTTAATATCGATCGTATTACCATTTTTGGCATTACAATTAACAATTCCCATATTCCGAATTTCCCTCCATTTCTTCTTCGAGCAAATAGCCGATTCGAACTTTTCTTTATAAAATAATGACTTTGAATATCTAATTTTCGAGTTTACTTTTCTTCTAGCATCCTTAAAAGCATTATGGAGCTCAGTAGTTTTAAATCGCTTCCATCTCTCATAGGCTATGTTTCTTTCTGTGATCAATGTTTTAATCTCATTTGTAAACCATGGTTTACCATTACGTAATTTAATTGTTTTTATTGGAACGTATTTTTCGTATAAATAAATAATACTATTCTGCAAGAAAGTCAATTGCTCATCTACGGTTGGCATAAGGAAGATTTGGTTCCAAGAAATGGTCGACAATTCAGTTTCCAATGATTGAAAATCTATGTTCTTAAAGTTTCTAAACGTTATTTCCGGTGTCTGTTCTTGAGATTTAATGTTATAGTCATAAGACAAAAAAATCATGTCATGTTTTGAGAACATGGACGCGGAGAGCTGATCAAAGAGCAACAGTTTTGAAGGGTTATTAATGAAATAAAGGTCGAGTAGAGTACTTGCAGTGCGTGTAAAGTGGGTTGCTAAAGAACTATTTACTAGCGTCAAGCCAATGGCATTCATATCCATCATCAAATTTCGGTCAGCTAATATGTTTTCGTTGAAATCTCCAGTAATAATTACGTCAGTATAACCCAGAGTAAGCGTTGTCAGCTTGCTCAGTAGTGGACTAAAATCGATATCTTTATTAGGTTTATAAATTGAACCAATTAAAAGATTCTGGTTATTGTTATTTAATATTTCAAGAAACAGATACTCGATTTTCTCATCTGAAAGAGATTTAAATTTAAGTTTACAGTTAATTGATGATTTTGCATATATAGCTGCACCTCCTCCATTTGAGGACCTATCGGCTCGGAAAAGACGATAACCATTTAACCCATAAATTCTATCTTGGATTTCAGAATAAAACCAAGATTCTGAAATACACAGAATGTCAATACCAGATTCTTCAAAAATATATCGAAATTCATCCATTTTGTTGTTCAAGCTTTGAGCATTAATATGGCAAATATTGAGACCAGAAGTTCTTTTGGAAAGAATTCTGGTCATAGTGTATAAATTTTCTTTGGAGCCACCTATCCTATCATCATATTGTAAAACCATTATAACAAACAAGGTTCCTACAAGCATTGCAAGCATTTATAACAGTATTGGTATTTTTAACAAGTATATATAAACTAAAAAAGATAAAATTACATATAAAAAGATTTATGAAATATTCAAGTATATTTGCTATATGACGTTTTAAATTGTGTACTATGGCCCGAGATTTGCAATATAGTATAATGGGAAATTGAATTTTAAAAAGTTTTTTGGAAAAATAGAAAAATACAATACAGCAATAATTAAAAAGGTTATAAACTTTCATGAAATGTATTATCCTGGGTACCATATCTGCTTCCACTATCAGAGCGTTGAATAGGAAATAACTCTCTTAGAATATTAATTTCATTTATGCATGTCGGTTCATCATTTCCAATCTGTCGTATGTATACTAGGCCTCGGTTTGTAAAAGCAGCTGATATTAAACCATCTTTTTTTAATCGATGGGCTTGCAGGAATATATGGTGGTTATCGGGTGTAAGATTTTCGTGCACGAAAAAAGGGGACGAGCTATTAAAACCAATTAGATTTAAACGTAATAAATCTTTACGATGTTTAATAAAACTAGTTATTGACTTCAAAACAAAGTTTCTTTCATACGGACATTGAAATTTGACAATAATCGCAGCATCTGAGAGTTTTATATTGTTCTCAAAGTTTCTTCTGGAAAATCAGATTTGCTTTCTCACGCTGCTACTCAAAAACATTTAATTGCTGTTAACTCAATTGTGGGAGGCCAGAAAAAAATAAATGATGTTTTTCTTCCAAAGCAAAATGTGTGTGTAAAAAAGGCAGAAATAATGATGGCGTTTTTTATTGTGGAACACAACCTTCCATTTTTAATTGGGGATCATATGACCAAGTTATGTCAAAATTTATTTTTAGATTCTGAGTGTGCCAAAAATGTTGCACTGGGTCGAACCAAAGCCAAAGCCATCATAAAAAACGTTATTGGGAAAAGACAGTTGTTAAATGTGTCTGAATTATTAAACAACAATTTGTTTTCGTTGTGCATAGACGAATCTACAGACATTTCGAACAAAAAGTCGTTATGCTTAGTCGTTCGAATATGCAACTATTTTAAAATACATGATCATTTTTATGGACTTTTGGAAGTGGACCAATGTAATGCAAATGGTATTTATAAAATTATTATAAATCACTTTAAAGAAAATAATATTAATTACAAGAAAAACATGATTGGTTTTTCTGCTGATGGAGCTGCAGTCATGACAGGAAAAAAACATTCTGTTGCAACTATGCTAAAGAATGACATTCCTGAATTGTTTGTTATGAAATGCATTTGTCACTCCCTAGCGTTATGTGCATCATACTCGTGTCTCAAATTGCCATCTGCAGTTGAAACCTTAAATAGAAATATTTTTAATTACTTGTCAAATAGCCCAAAACGGTGTCACCAATTTAATGACATCCAAATATTGTTAGAATTAAAGCCAAAAAAAATGTTACACCCTAGTCAAACTAGATGGATATCTTTAGAGACGGTACGTATTTTAGAATTATATGAAGCTTTAAAAATTTATTTTTCATTTGCGGCTAACGTTGACAATATTGATACGTCTAAAATGATTTTTGAAAACTGAAATGAAAGAAACTTACTGTATTTGTCATTTTTAAAATGTGTACTTGGTGTTATTAATAGCATAAATCGTTTATTTCAAAGTGAAAATGCCGAAATCCACAATATGCATTTTCAAATGGAAATACTTTTTAAGACTATAATTAACAATTTTATAAAACATGATATATTAAGTATTGGACAAATACATTTAATAAATTATAAAGACCCAAGCAACTTTTTGAAATACAATCAAGTATATTTGGGTGTATATGCTAAGGACATTATTTCAAAAACAAAACTAAATGATAGTGATGTTCGTGAAATTACTGATAATTGTATTAATTTTTACATTGAGTTGTGAAACCAAATTTTAAAAAGATTCGACTTTGAAAATAATTTAAAGAGTTTAAGTATAATTAATCCCAATAATATTATGAGTGAGTATTGTAGTTCCTCATTTTATGAAGTACTTGAAGAATTTGCACGTTTGATTGGTGAACATGATAAGCAATATTTAGATTCTGAATTCCGCGAATTAAAATTTTTAGATTTCAAATCATTATTTCCACATACCGAAGTTAATTTATGTAATTTTTGGAAAACAATTTCTGAAATAAAACGTGGAAATTCTACAGGAGCTTTTCCTATTTTGACAAAATTTATTCAAAATATAATGACATTACCTCAATCATCTGCAAACGTCGAAAGAATCTTCAGCCAAGTAAATTTAAATAAAACAAAAATACGGAATTCTTTAGAAAATAAATCTATTGAAGGAATTCTTTACTCAAAACATTATTTAAAACTAAATAGTAAATATGTTAAATTCAGATATTTATCTATAAAATACTGTAAGATATTATAAAAATATTACACAAGTTGTGTTTAACATTATACTTTTTGTTATTTCTTATTTCAAAATTAAAATTTATGTATTTTGATCATTTTTATACAAGAGACTATACAAACTTGAATTTTTATGATTTCGTTCAAATAAAAATTTAAAAATACTATTAGAAATAGTGACTTTTTATTTTGCCGATTTTTTTGACGATTTTTAAAATTCAAAATGACGACTTTTTTCTTTTTTATCGGGATTTTGACGATTTTTTCCGAAATTTATCTGGCAGCCCTGGTTACAAAATATCAATAATATCAGTTTAAATGAAGACCAAATGCGTTTGATATCAAAAGAAGTTAAAAATTTTGTTTATTATATAAAAAAGCATTTGCCAAAGTGCAACCGTAAATTAGAGCGATTTAAAACTAAACATTCAACATGGCTTAGCAAAAGTATAATTATAGTAATGGATGAGCAGTATGTTTCCCCAAACAAAATAGGTCGCCAAAAATTAAATTATGAAGATGCTGGACCTAGGCTAAAAAGGAAATTAGCCTCGGGAGTTGCTTCACAAAATAACCGCCGTTGCTAGTTCATGCTGCTACGGTTTCAGCCAACAAATGCAACGATAGAGACATGGCCTTTGTTTTGAATAAAGCAGGAAGTAGTCGAAATATAGCCGAAGTAAGGAACAAACTTTTTGCTGTTAATACAATACCTGTTTCTGCGGATAACGCATTAGCATATTTAATAGAAAACAGATTAACAAAACAACAGTACATAAACATGAAGCAACACACAAAGAAACAGGGATGTGATATTTATCCTCCTTATTCTGAAGTCGTGGAATCGAAATTAAAATGTAGGCCTGTCGGAATCCTTTATTCTGAAACCAAGGTACAAGTTACATTAAAAAACTTATTACACCATACTGCTCACCGAATTCTTACAATGCAAGACGAGGTGTTTGAACCACAGAGAACACAGAGGCGACAATTTTGGCGTTTCAAAATCGCTACAATCAGCTAAAAAGGCAGGTATATTAAAAAGAGAAAGAAAATATTTTCTGGTAGTAAATTTGTAATGTGAAAAAGCAAAGCACTATATACAACAAGAATTTTGTGGACAAAACAAAATAAACAAAACAATTTGATAGAATATTTGAATTGAAATTTTGTTTATATGTTTGTGATTTTAATAACTACCTAAATTGTATTTTAATAATTGTTATACTTTGTGCATTCGTTAGATGATATAAATGCATTTTTTTTATGGTTGTATCAAACAATACAAAAATACTCTGTGCCAAAAATTAATTTTATTGCGTCAGAAAAATAGTAACATAAAGAAAACAAAAAGGCAGGTTCCAAAGAAAGAGACAAGAAAAAAACTACACTATATTTGCTCTTCTGTCGCCTCTGTGTACTCTGTGATTTGAACTACTTTCAGATGCAACAAATTGTAAACTTATTTTTAGTTACGGATTTGATGGCTCCACAGTTTAAACAAACAGCGGTTTCAATCCAATCACAATTCTGGTCTTGATAATTCACTTTTCGTAACTACGCTTATCCCACTGAGAGTTATAGATGAACTCCATCGAGTTATTTAGCTGAATAAGACTCCACTGTCTATTAGATTTTTTCGTCCTTTGAAAATCGAATTCGTTAAGGAAAGTACATCCCTCATATTAAACGAAAAAGATAATTTCGATAATCAGATTATTTATATACGCACAAAACGAAAAAAATAATTGTGAAGTTTAAAGGATATATGACACTTATAGATGGCAAAGTGCTGAATATTTTAACTGGAACAAACTCCTGCCAATGTTGTCCAATCTGTGGGGCAAAACCGAGACAGTTACTAAAAACAAAGGACTTTAACTCGAAGATTTTCAGTATTATAACAAGCAGTCTTCAATACGGAATATTTCTGGTATCTAATGTCCCCTACTGTGCACAAGATATTATTACATGGATTACTCCCAGTTGGTTGCCTAGGGGAAAGTGCATCGGAGGCAAGGAATAAGCTATATAAGAGCGACAGAAGATGCCATGCCAGAAAATGTTTTCAATAGAGCCATGGATTCTTCTGATCCCTTATTGTCTACCCTGTGTTGGAAGGAACGTAAAAATCTAAACAATAAGAAAAGCTTACCATCAGAACTCATCGGTCTTTTACAAACACCAAGCATGGAACTTATAGATGTAGCTGAAGGTGGCGAACCCTCTCAGTGTTCTTCAGATGATGATCAGGACACTTTTGAACTTGATGATATAGTATTAAAAGAAGAATATGAAGAGAACTAATTTGAGCAACGTGGAATGGTGAGAAGTATACCCACTTTTTTGACATAGCTAATGAATTTTTTTTTTGTTCCCAGAATCAAAATAAATCTCCAACATACAAACTCAATCTACATACGTAATATGAATTAATAATAATATAATATTTATGTACTTTATATTGTAATAAATATTTTATTCTTATCAAACTTGGTAGGTCATCTTGGGAGCACCGCTTTTTTGCCAAGACGGACGTATTGTTTTAAGGGGGAGGCGGAAAAAAAACTAAATTCTATTTTAGTGTTACCTAAATACGTGCAAAATTTTAAGTGTTTAGCCCTAAAACTACAATTAATGCCAAAAATATCGCTTTTTTGCCCATAGTGCAACGGAGTTAATTCATGTATATCATTTTTAACCACATCAAGTGTTGGACCAAACTGAAAGTTAAACAAAATAAGTTCATATATAATAACTTTAACGAAATTTGGTTTACCTTGTATTCTTTGAATATAAGACCATCTTCCTCATTAAAAAATTTGCAAATCGCTTTGATTATTAATTTTTCTTCATCGTTTTGCTGAAGACCGAAAACATTTTTTATTTTATCGGAAGATGTATAAAAGTTGGTTTTAAATACATCAACGTCCAGCTGCATCACTTTACTAAAGTGACAGTAAAGACAGTCTTTTCGAAAAATCATTGGCCAATTGTTCAGAATGTCTTTGACCGTGGGAGGTTGCTCTGAATTGTTAAAAAAGTTTCTTTGAATTGTAAAACAATCGTTCATGTACTTTTTAACTATTTCTTCGTCGCTGGCGGAAAGTTTATTTTTATGATGAATTGACAATAAAAATTGTTTCTTAGAATTAACATCTACATTGACTTCCATTGCATTTCGTGGCTGCAAATTAACACAATTTCTGGCAAATGCGTTTAAAATTCTTTTTTTATAAGGCATAGTCGAATTTTCCGTTTAAAAAATTATTTCGATTTCTCATTGTAGCAATTAGGGAAACAGGAGAATGGGACATTATGTTTCCTTCTCCGTCTTTTTCTATAAAAGAATCAGGAAATGTACTTGCTGCCTTGCCAGCAACTTCTCTGTAAACATTCATCGGTATATAATGTAATATTTGGCGTAAATCGTCGACCACAACGTTGGCAAAACCTTTCAATAGATTTCCGAGATTGGATTTTTCATTCAACCACTTTATAATTTCGGGAGATAATTTAATCCAAGGAATTTCAAAATTATATAATAAATTGCAACCGACTCTAGAATTAGTATTTCTATGCGAAACAGTGCTTGCGTTTTCACTGACATTATTTGAAAAGTCATCACACATATAAAGTACATGTTGTGTCTGAATGTTTTCACAGTTGATATTTGAAGACGTATTATCTTAATATGGTGTCAAAATTTCTTGTTGGATAGCTGGTACCTCATTTATATAACAATTTTGAACATTACTTTCTGCGCATAACTGAGACTTTTGGGAAATCACTTGTAAACCTGACTCATCATCAGAAATAGTCACAATTGAAGATGATCCGGATGTTTCTTCTAATAAATAAGTTTTAAGAGAGTTAGATATACCATCTGGTCTCCAAACATCATCATTATGTAAAATCGTGAAAGTGCATCTTTTAAAAAATACTGCAAAACTTCATCGTCATCTATATCTGTTCCGTCGGATTCTAGAACCAGCCTATTTCCATGTAGGGAATATTCTTCTGCTGAAATTAAAAGTGAGATAGTCATTTTGCTCTAATTCTAATCACAGATATTTTCAAAATGTGATACAAATGATATTTTTTCGTATTTATATAGTAGAAAACTTAAAAAAAATTTTAAATTTTTAAATATGCAACCAAAAATATTTGAATATATCACATTTTGAAAGGTCTTGAATGATTTAATACCTACCCTTTGCGACCAAAAGGAAGACTGATTACCGAACAATTGGAAGCACTTCAACATCGGACAAGGAACTTTCTTACTAGAAGGAAAATGTTCTTATTATATAACTTAAGTGTATGACTTTGGCGTCATCGAAAACCAATTATTAATATTTTTAACACTTAAAACACAACGAAATATTATTTTTTCCTCAGAGCAAATATGACGCTATTGAAATAAAAACTCTTTAATGCTTCTTCTTCATTATAAAACCTCTATAATATATTATTTGTTGTTTTTTTGGACAGATATGCTTAGTATTAAACATTTTCTTTTTATTTAGGCATATTGAACATATTTTTAAACACAATTTGTTTAAAAATTAACAATTTTAATATAAAATTAGTATTTTTGTTTAAAATTAGACAAATTATGTTTCTTTCTCGCGCTTTTACTTGTTTTAACAATAAAATCGATGTAATTTTTCAACAGGAATTTAAACAAAATATGATAGTAATTTTGATACAAAGTTTTAGAGTGTAAGTGTATTCTCAGGCGAAAGATTGGTACACGGGCGAGTACGTAAACAAATGAGTTTCTATAACACACTCGTCAGACTTACGTTAGTTGCCTTGGTAATATGACAGAGTAATGTTGGTAAAATTCGCAGTGGTCCTGAAGGCGGTCCAAAACGTTGTTCCTTTTGTCGTAAAAAAGGGCACACTATTGATAATTGTTTAAAAAAAACAAGATATCGTTGCAAAGCAGCAACCAGTGAAGATTGATCCCACACTTCTCAAACCAAAATTTTCTTGTTATGGATGCAATGCTCCAGGCATGGTTAGAGCTAATTGTCCAAACTGCAGCAAGAAAACTAGTGATGTATCACCAACGGGTGTGAGATTTAATTCTTTGGGTTTGTGTATTGGCCGAAATATTCCAGTAGTGAACGTGCAAATGTTTCGTGTTCCAGGTCAAGCAAAATTTTTATTTCGGTACAAAAACTAGCGTGGCTAGTACAAATTTGAAAAAGATTATTGTCGATATGAGTCAATCGTATGTAATGTGTTTCTTGCCGACGGTACCTCTTGCAATAGAAAGTGCCTGACGACAGAATGCAAAATTGTTCTTGGTGGCAGATGCTTGAACATAAAATTTTTGATTTTCCCAGAGGATAAGAGTAACAGAACACTTATTGGTTCCGATTTTATGGAACAGGCGGGAATTGTTTGAACATGGAACAGCGATATTGGTATTTTGAAAATTGTCCTACTCAACAATTTGACTTTTGTGAATCATGGCCTTTGGATTTGAATCTTCTCGAGACAATAGGTGGCGTAGGAACACGTGTGAAACGAAGAACACCTGAAATTATTCCCGAATTCCTCAAAGTTACGCCCAAGAGAATACGTAATACTCATGTATCAGATTTTGAATCCTATGGACCCGACTACTGCAAGAAAAGTGACTACTCACCTCATTCAATACAGTCAATATTCCGTGACGCAATTCCTATAGATATGACGACGCCCGATAGGCCTTTTTAGTGGTGTTGTGTACATGGCTCCAGTGAAGGATGGGAAGGATCCAATTTTTACACCCCTATACTCCGTCTACTACAAAGTATTGAAACCAACAGATGGTGCAGACCTAACTAACGAACAGAGAGAGCAGCTAGACAGGTCAAGCACAGCGCAGTATTTGGTAGTTTGGGTAAGCCGTCACCATATGCTGTGCACATAATAGATACTGGTAACCATGAACCAATCGCCTCACCGCCATATCGTCTATCGTTTGCCAAAGCTCGAGAACTAAAAAGTGAAATTGATAACATGCTTTAAAATGATATCATTGAAGAATGTGATTCAGCATGGGCATCCCCAGTTGTTGTGGTTCCAAAAAAGGATGGTTCAATCCGCGTATGTGTTGATTACAGGAAGTTAAATTCTGTGAGTGTTCCTGACAGGTATCCCTTACCACGTATTGATGATTTGTTACACTCAGCCAAAAGCTCGAAATATATGACAACTTTAGACCTACAATGTAGATATCACCAAATAGAGGTAGCAGCCGAAAATCGCGACAAAACTTGCCTTATAACCCCATTTGGTACTTATCGTTTCAAAAGAATGCCATTCGGATTGCGAAATGCACCCGCAACTTTCCAGAGATTCATAAATCGTTTTAAGTCAGGTATTGCTGGTATTTGTCTATTTGCTCAAAAAATTTTAAACAAAATTTGGAGAACCTCGATGAAGTCTTAAATCTGTTACTTTTATTTGAATTGCGTTTATATAAACAGAAATGTAAATTCTGCTGTTCCAGCGTGAAATTTCATGGTCACATCCTCACTACACAATAAAATAAAAGCAATTACTGAGCGCAAAAAGCCCAGCAATATCAAGGACCTAATATCCTTCATCCAAACGTGCTCGTGGTATAGACGATTTATAGACCGATATGCAGAAATCGCAAGACCTTTGACAAACCTTACGAAGAAATCAGCTGTATGGAAATTGGGGAGAAGAGGAACTTAATTCTTTTAATGCGTTGAAGGAAGCGTTAACGAGATCACCTGTGCTAAAGCAAGCCGTTGATAATATGTCGTATTCAATAAGAACCGATGCCAGTGCTTACGCCATCGGAGCACTTTTACTCCAGGGGGGGGGGGGGGTCCAACCGAGCATCCTATAGAATATGCGAGTCGTTTGTTAAATAACGCAGAACGCAACCACTCCACTACGGAACGAGAAGCCCTTGCTCTTATTTGGACATGCAGTAAATTTCGCGGCTATATACAGGGAGAAGAAATTAAGTTGTTAACAGACCATAAGCCTTTGAAATGGTTGCTTACATTGAAATCGCCTACTGGAAGATTAGCCCGTTGGGGACTACAAATACAACATTATATTTTCACTATTGAACATATTTCTGGAAAATCGAATGCTGTTGCTGATATGCTTTCCAGACCCCCGTGTAACAGTTATGATTCTGACGAAGGTAACTGTTTTTGTGCTTTTTACGTAGATATGCCATCAAGAAAAGCAACTGACATTCGAAACGAACAAATGAAAGATGGTTATCTAAACGATATAATTGCATCATTGGAGAAACAAGATGAAAATTTTATTCGTTGGATAAATAGAGGTTATCTACTCAATGACTGCGTCCTGTATCATTACGCTAATGATGATTGTGAAGATGCACAATTAGTTATACCAACCCAAGAAAGACCAGAAATTCTTAAAACATACCACAACGAGAGTACAGCTGGACATTATGACGTAGAAAGAACCACTGCACGTATCGCGAATAGATACTTTTGGCCAGGAATGCGTAGTGATATCGCTAAGTATGTGAAAAACTGTATTGAGTGCCAACGTTTTAAAGCAACAAATATGAAACCTGTGGGACTATTACAAAAAACAAGTAGCAAGCAGCGATTCGAAGTTGTAGCCGTCGATTTATTTGGACCTCTGCCTCAAACCGAAGAAGGTTTTCGGTGGATATTAATTGTCGCAGATGTTGCCAGCCGATGGGTAGAAATCTTTCAACTTCAAGATGCCACTGCTGAAGTATGTGCGAAAATCCTAATCGACGAAATATTTTTGCGCTATGGTTTGTCTAGACGTATAAAATCTGACAATGGTGTACAGTTCGTGTCAGCAATTATGCAATAGGTAACATTTTGTCTTGGTATATATCAGCAATTTACGCCAGTATATTACCCGGAAGCGAATCATGTAGAGCAGAAAAATAGAGAATTAAAGAGCCAACTAGCTATTTTGGTCCAGGATCAACACAATAATTAGGATCAAAGCCTAGCTGCCATACGATTTGCACTTCAAAATTCCAAATTACTGGTTACAGCGCAGCGTATTTAACTTTTGGTAGGGAGCTCCGTACTTTAGATGACGTTAAGCACGATGTTAAATCCATAATAGAGTCCGAGAGTTTCATCCCTGAAATAACCTCCTATCTCCAAACAATTTCTAACGCTTTGGCAAATGCAAAGGAAACCGAAGCCAAGATCCAAGACAAAAATAAAGTCTATGTCGATCAACGAAGAAGACCACAACCAAACTTTGAAATTGGTACAGAAGTACTAGTGACGACACACATATTGAGTAACACTGGTAAGGGTATATCAGCCAAATTTGTGCCCAAGCGCGATGGCCCTTACCTCATCACAAAGAAGATTGGTTCATCTACGTATGAAATAGCATCGCCAGACAATTTGAAAATTCGTCTTGGCACCTATCATGCTTCAACATGAGACCCCAACGCCAGTTCATCTAATGAAGAGACGAGGACGTCCTAGAAAATCCTGGAAGATGAAGCCTTAGGATGTTGACGTACTGCTCGAGGCGAGGTTCCGTTCGTCAAAGTGGGAGACTGTAGCGACCCACAATTATTTATTCCTTGTTTGTACATTTATTTAATTTTCTTTACACCTATTATACATTTAAAATAACCATTTAAAGTAACGAATACCTTCAATTTTGTACGTCACTAGCATGTGTGACTGTTTTGATACAACACTGCAATGTAGATAAAGCTCTTTCGTTGAGGTTTAAGAAAAGTTAACGATCATTTTGTTTAATAAAAGCTCTTGCTTGTTTTGTATAAAAGCCACACAATCAGCGAAAACAGCTCATTCGTAATGTGCAGGTTGGATTGAGTGGTCACAGCTAGACACACTTAGTATATAAGCTTCGTGATGACGATAGTCGTCGCTGCTTGTTGCTGAGGGTGTTTATTTGCCGGCATTTAAATTGTTGTTGGACTTGAAAAAAGACCGCATTAATTTAATCTCTTGATACTCATTCGTAATTTGCAGAATCTAAGTTTAATGAAATCTTTTATAAAAACTTTACTTTTAAAATAATAATAAGAACATTATAAAATAAATTTAAAGCAAATTCAGAAAGATAAAACCCAAAACTTTATAATAAAACATTACAAATTGGCGCCCACCTAAGAGGCCGTAATAAATGTAAAAAAAAAAAATCCATATTACACGCCGTGTATTCGGGGAATTTCAACTACGAGGCAGTAAAAGCGTCCGTTTATCCGTAATTGTGCAAAAGTAATTTCAAATCGTGGCTGAAAATTTTGAATTTCTGAGAAGAAGTCAACGTATTGCAGAAAAATCGAACATGGTTACGTTGTTCACAGAGCAATTTCAACAACTACTGGGTTCGGTTAATCGCCCTAATGAGAGATGTGGTTCGTTTAGCAGTTGCTCCGCTTGTGGAGAAAATCCCTGATGCTGATGCGGTGAATGGTATGCCAATGCTTCTCGTGGGTGATGCAGCGGAATGGTGGCATGGAGTTAGGACAAATGCAAAGTTGTTTGAAGATGTTGTGCGTATGATACGTGAATCATTTTCGCCTCCAAAACCGGCTTGGAGAATTTACGCGGAAATATGTGAAGTGAAGCAACAGAAGAATTAGTCTACAGATACATTTATAAGAAAAAAGAGAGCATTAGTTGCGCAGTTGAACGAGTGTCCATCTGGGCCTGATCAACTAGATATGTTGTTTGGTATATTACACTCGCAAATTCGTGAACGTCTTTTTCGGCATAAGATAAGCTCTTTTGATGAGCTGTTAGCAGATGCTCGTGAAGCTGAGCATGTATTATGCGAACGCAGTGATGTTGGTAAAATTCCCAGTGGTCCTGAAGGCGGTCCAAAACGTTGTTCCTTTTGTCGTAAAATTATCAATAGAATTGTTTTTAAAAAAAAAGATATCGTTGCAAAGCAGCAACCAGTGAATATTGATCCCGCACTTCTCAAACCAAAATTTGCTTGTTATGGATGCAATATTCCAGGCGTGGTAAGAGCTAATTGTCCAAACTGCAGCAAGAAAACTAGTGATGTATCACCGACGGATGTGAGTTTTAATTCTTTGGGTTTGTGTATTGGCCGAAATATTCCAGTAGTGAACGTGCAAATGTTTCGTGTTCCAGGTCAAGCAAAATTTTTATTTCGGTACAAAAACTAGCGTGGCTAGTACAAATTTGAAAAAGATTATTGTCGATATGAGTCAATCGTATGTAATGTGTTTCTTGCCGACGGTACCTCTTGCAATAGAAAGTGCCTGACGACAGAATGCAAAATTGTTCTTGGTGGCAGATGCTTGAACATTAAATTTTTGATTTTCCCAGAGGATAAGAGTAACAGAACACTTATTGGTTCCGATTTTATGGAACAGGCGGGAATTGTTTGAACATGGAACAGCGATATTGGTATTTTGAAAATTGTCCTACTCAACAATTTGACTTTTGTGAATCATGGCCTTTGGATTTGAATCTTCTCGAGACAATAGGTGGCGTAGGAACACGTGTGAAACGAAGAACACCTGAAATTATTCCCGAATTCCTCAAAGTTACGCCCAAGAGAATACGTAATACTCATGTATCAGATTTTGAATCCTATGGACCCGACTACTGCAAGAAAAGTGACTACTCACCTCATTCAATACAGTCAATATTCCGTGACGCAATTCCTATAGATATGACGACGCCCGATAGGCCTTTTTAGTGGTGTTGTGTACATGGCTCCAGTGAAGGATGGGAAGGATCCAATTTTTACACCCCTATACTCCGTCTACTACAAAGTATTGAAACCAACAGATGGTGCAGACCTAACTAACGAACAGAGAGAGCAGCTAGACAGGTCAAGCACAGCGCAGTATTTGGTAGTTTGGGTAAGCCGTCACCATATGCTGTGCACATAATAGATACTGGTAACCATGAACCAATCGCCTCACCGCCATATCGTCTATCGTTTGCCAAAGCTCGAGAACTAAAAAGTGAAATTGATAACATGCTTTAAAACGATATCATTGAAGAATGTGATTCAGCATGGGCATCCCCAGTTGTTGTGGTTCCAAAAAAGGATGGTTCAATCCGCGTATGTGTTGATTACAGGAAGTTAAATTCTGTGAGTGTTCCTGACAGGTATCCCTTACCACGTATTGATGATTTGTTACACTCAGCCAAAAGCTCGAAATATATGACAACTTTAGACCTACAATGTAGATATCACCAAATAGAGGTAGCAGCCGAAAATCGCGACAAAACTTGCCTTATAACCCCATTTGGTACTTATCGTTTCAAAAGAATGCCATTCGTATTGCGAAATGCACCCGCAACTTTCCAGAGATTCATAAATCGTTTTAAGTCAGGTATTGCTGGTATTTGTCTATTTGCTCAAAAAATTTTAAACAAAATTTGGAGAACCTCGATGAAGTCTTAAATCTGTTACTTTTATTTGAATTGCGTTTATATAAACAGAAATG
The DNA here is from genome assembly GCA_950370525.1 of Bellardia bayeri. NCBI lineage: Eukaryota > Metazoa > Arthropoda > Insecta > Diptera > Calliphoridae > Bellardia > Bellardia bayeri. The sequence continues at coordinate 37,147,156 of OX493268.1, read as the reverse complement.
TAAATTCTGCTGTTCCAGCGTGAAATTTCATGGTCACATCCTCACTACACAATAAAATAAAAGCAATTACTGAGCGCAAAAAGCCCAGCAATATCAAGGACCTAATATCCTTCATCCAAACGTGCTCGTGGTATAGACGATTTATAGACCGATATGCAGAAATCGCAAGACCTTTGACAAACCTTACGAAGAAATCAGCTGTATGGAAATTGGGGAGAAGAGGAACTTAATTCTTTTAATGCGTTGAAGGAAGCGTTAACGAGATCACCTGTGCTAAAGCAAGCCGTTGATAATATGTCGTATTCAATAAGAACCGATGCCAGTGCTTACGCCATCGGAGCACTTTTACTCCAGGGGGGGGGGGGGGGGTCCAACCGAGCATCCTATAGAATATGCGAGTCGTTTGTTAAATAACGCAGAACGCAACCACTCCACTACGGAACGAGAAGCCCTTGCTCTTATTTGGACATGCAGTAAATTTCGCGGCTATATACAGGGAGAAGAAATTAAGTTGTTAACAGACCATAAGCCTTTGAAATGGTTGCTTACATTGAAATCGCCTACTGGAAGATTAGCCCGTTGGGGACTACAAATACAACATTATATTTTCACTATTGAACATATTTCTGGAAAATCGAATGCTGTTGCTGATATGCTTTCCAGACCCCCGTGTAACAGTTATGATTCTGACGAAGGTAACTGTTTTTGTGCTTTTTACGTAGATATGCCATCAAGAAAAGCAACTGACATTCGAAACGAACAAATGAAAGATGGTTATCTAAACGATATAATTGCATCATTGGAGAAACAAGATGAAAATTTTATTCGTTGGATAAATAGAGGTTATCTACTCAATGACTGCGTCCTGTATCATTACGCTAATGATGATTGTGAAGATGCACAATTAGTTATACCAACCCAAGAAAGACCAGAAATTCTTAAAACATACCACAACGAGAGTACAGCTGGACATTATGACGTAGAAAGAACCACTGCACGTATCGCGAATAGATACTTTTGGCCAGGAATGCGTAGTGATATCGCTAAGTATGTGAAAAACTGTATTGAGTGCCAACGTTTTAAAGCAACAAATATGAAACCTGTGGGACTATTACAAAAAACAAGTAGCAAGCAGCGATTCGAAGTTGTAGCCGTCGATTTATTTGGACCTCTGCCTCAAACCGAAGAAGGTTTTCGGTGGATATTAATTGTCGCAGATGTTGCCAGCCGATGGGTAGAAATCTTTCAACTTCAAGATGCCACTGCTGAAGTATGTGCGAAAATCCTAATCGACGAAATATTTTTGCGCTATGGTTTGTCTAGACGTATAAAATCTGACAATGGTGTACAGTTCGTGTCAGCAATTATGCAATAGGTAACATTTTGTCTTGGTATATATCAGCAATTTACGCCAGTATATTACCCGGAAGCGAATCATGTAGAGCAGAAAAATAGAGAATTAAAGAGCCAACTAGCTATTTTGGTCCAGGATCAACACAATAATTAGGATCAAAGCCTAGCTGCCATACGATTTGCACTTCAAAATTCCAAATTACTGGTTACAGCGCAGCGTATTTAACTTTTGGTAGGGAGCTCCGTACTTTAGATGACGTTAAGCACGATGTTAAATCCATAATAGAGTCCGAGAGTTTCATCCCTGAAATAACCTCCTATCTCCAAACAATTTCTAACGCTTTGGCAAATGCAAAGGAAACCGAAGCCAAGATCCAAGACAAAAATAAAGTCTATGTCGATCAACGAAGAAGACCACAACCAAACTTTGAAATTGGTACAGAAGTACTAGTGACGACACACATATTGAGTAACACTGGTAAGGGTATATCAGCCAAATTTGTGCCCAAGCGCGATGGCCCTTACCTCATCACAAAGAAGATTGGTTCATCTACGTATGAAATAGCATCGCCAGACAATTTGAAAATTCGTCTTGGCACCTATCATGCTTCAACATGAGACCCCAACGCCAGTTCATCTAATGAAGAGACGAGGACGTCCTAGAAAATCCTGGAAGATGAAGCCTTAGGATGTTGACGTACTGCTCGAGGCGAGGTTCCGTTCGTCAAAGTGGGAGACTGTAGCGACCCACAATTATTTATTCCTTGTTTGTACATTTATTTAATTTTCTTTACACCTATTATACATTTAAAATAACCATTTAAAGTAACGAATATCTTTAATTTTATACGTCACTAGTATGTGTGACTGTTTTGATACAACACTGCAATGTAGATAAAGCTCTTTCGATGAAGTTTAAGAAAAGTTAACAATCATTTTGTTAAATAAAAGCTCTTGCTTGTTTTGTATAAAAGCCACACAATCAGCGAAAGCAGCTCATTCGTAATTTGCAGGTTGGATTGAGTGGTCACAGCTAGACACACTTAGTATATAAGCTTCGTGATGACGATAGTCGTCGCTGCTTGTTGCTGAGGGTGTTTATTTGCCGGGATTTAATATGTTGTTGGACTTGAAAAAAGGCCGCATTAATTTCGTAATTTGCAGAATCTAAGTTTAATGAAATCTTTTATAAAAACTTTAATTTTGAAAATAATAATAAAAACATTATAAAATAAATATAAAGCAAATTCAAAAAGATAAACCCCAAAACTTTACAATAAAAACATTACAATATACATTATTATTTATATTCCCAGAACTGTCTCGTAATTTATGTATTGCATGGCGTAATACTGATATTAATTCCGATTGAGGAAAGGTGTAAATTACAATAAAATAAATAAATCTCTTTAAATTTGAAGGCTATATATTGAAGAGATTTACCATTGATGCAACATTCTTCCTGGAATAAATGTTCTGCTTCGTTTATGTTATTATCATTGATGTAAACAATGATTCCTTTTCTATTTCGACGTCTTTCCCCTATATCAGTTCTATTGAAACAATTGATTCGGCTTATTGCATTGAAGTTTGCCATTATAAATTCTTCTTCAGGGTAGCTCCAAGTTTCAACGAGACATATTATATTAGTATGCGTAATTGTCATATCTACTAATATATCCTGAAGATGTGCTTGTAGGCTCTGTATGTTTTGGTAGTACATCGTTACTTTTAGTTCATTATATCCCATGAATTCGAATTTTGTCTGTAAAGCTTTTTCTGAGCGCAGACGATCCAATTGCACTTTAACTGGATCTGAAATTTTGAGTCGGCCAGGAGGATTAAAACTGACAATAATAAAAAGGCCGGATGCAGTTGTAGCTCTACTACAAGCTACATAAAGAGCAGATCTACTCATTCCCTTTCGAGTATGAACTACAACTTTCGAGTACGTCGCTCCTTGGCTTTGGTGTATAGTTATACAGGCATGGAACAGAAATCGATCGGAATGGTTTCAATTCCGTATTCGCAAATCGTTCGTTTTTACTTTGCGTTCTCTAGAGTCCGATCGATTTTGTTTATTCCCAAAAAAATTTTAAATCTCGTTTTTTAACTTAAATATGGTAACGTTGTGTAACCAAAACAAAAAAAAATATGATTTTTGTAATAAAGAGTATAACAAAAGCGAACAGAAAGAGCGCTAACAAAGAAATTTTAAATAAAAGTGAAAAAAATTTTTCAAAAATGCCCGAAATTTAAATTGTTGCTGTTTTAAATGAACACAGACATCAAAACGCAGTTGAAAAGCTACAAAGAAGAAATTTAAGGGATGCATCTGAAAACTACAAAAGTTTTCTTGTTGCTGACACCAACTTTGAAATTTTTAACATTTTATTTAAATATCAATGAGATAACTAAAACAATAATGAAATAATAAAAGCAATTGTTTAATTGTTATTATAAATTAGTAGTGAAAAAAGTCGGAATTTCTTGAGATTATGATATTCGTTCCCTTTTTTAAATAATCTTTAGAATGGTGTGGATACCGTACTAAAGATTATGATTGCAATTACTCGGTTGAATAATCGCAATGGGTGTTTATTTGGGAGAGAAAATGCGTTAAATTGTAGTGTTTAAATTAGATAATTTAATGGGTTTATTTATTAATTTTAATGTATATGTAAATAGAGTGTGTGAGTGTGTTACCTGATTTTTAATTCCAATTATGTGTGGGTAAATATTTTATAATATTGAACTTGTCGGTTCGGGTGCTAATGAAGAAGTGAGTTTAAAATCTTTTGTTTGCAAATTTACAATTTTTCTTTTTCAAATTATTCTTAACATGTTGCAACCGTACCGTTATCCACATGTTATTAATTTACTTAATTGCAATCTATTAGGTTCATTATTACATTTTTAATTAAATTAAGGTAACACACAAAAATTCACTAATTTCAAAAATGTAATAGTTTCAATTAATTCTATAATTTTCAAAGAATTGAATAATTCAATAATTTCAAATAGTTTACTAGATTTAATAGATTCAAATAATTCAATAACTTCACATAGTTTAATAGATTTAATAGATTCAAATAATTCAATAACTTCACATAATTCAATAATTTCAAATAACTTAGTAGATTTAATATTTTCAAATAATTTAATATTGTTCAATAGTTCAATAATTTAATATTGTTCAATAGTAGATTGAACATGCCGCCGGCCTCGGCCTTTATTCAGGTTTTTGTTGATAGCACAGAACGTTGGCCAGCGATTTGATGGCCTCAGCTATTATTTGTTGATCTAGGACTGATGTTGACTTTCTAGCTGGTTCAGGTTGATTTTGTTTCTGTTGTTGATGACTTTGCTTGGTTTGGCGTTGATGACGTTGCTTGTTTTGGCGTTGATGTTGTTGACGATGTTATTATGGCTAGGTTGACTCTGATGATGATGTCGACTCCGTTCTGTAGATGTACCAGGTGTACGTTGCGGAGAGACACTAGATCGTCTCGAACTGCTTCTTTTATAACGTCTTGGGCTGATGGACGTGACTCTTGGACTTGTCAAATTGGGCTGTGGTTGCTGATGTAGCAACGTGTGGTGCAATTGGTTGCATTTTATGCATGCCTCCATGAACGTATATTATGGCTTCTTGCTAAACAGTTGGTGTAATAATTCAGCTGTTCTACCACAACCAGTCTTCGTGATGGCGTCATACGAAGAAATCTTCTACAGTACTTCAACCCATGGTACCCTTTACAGATGACACAGTAAAACACTTCTAAATCCCTTGGAACTTGGCTGTCACTGCTCCGAGGGTTGCGACTCTCGTTTGGTACACGAGTGGCGGTAAGTCTGCGATTTGATCTGCTGTGAAAGAAGTTTACAACATTATTAATAAAGGCTAAATTATTAGTGAAATGAAATCTATGGGAGAGTGTTAATGTGTATGTGCAATGGTTTGAATGATTAGAAATAATTGAGTATCAATATAGTGTATTAATATAATCATGATTTTAAAGCAAACCGCAACATTAAACATGTTGATCCTAATTTTCTCAACATGTAAAATTCGATGATAGTTATGGGTGAACTTCTTCGCGATTCATAAAGGGAAGATAGCATAGCTTCACTATAGGTCTGGTTATAACTCCTGTAGCAGTACGTATTTCAGCTGTGCGCACATTGTTATCCAGGCCTGAGAAAGATTTCTCAATTCCACCTAAACGCCATTCATGAGGCGGTAATAGATCATCCATTATTACCACCAAATCTCCAATTTTTAGATTTTCTCAACTTATACCTTTTGTGAAGAGACTTAAGATATTCATTCTTCCATCGCATAGCGAACTGGTGGTGGATAACTTTTAACTTTTCCCATCTATTAATAAGGGACATGTTCGATTGATCTTGTTCAGGAAATGCCATTAGTGCGGTCAAATCTAAGGGATCCTCAGATAAGGCTGATATTGGGCGCGAGCACACCCTCGATACGAGCTAAGACAGTTGAAAATTCTTAAAAAATAAATTTTTGACCGTTAGCAACTCTTTTAAAATGATATTTAAAACTTTTAACTGCGGCCTCCCATAAGCCGCCCATATGTGGTGCGTGTGGTGGGATGAATTTCCAATCAAATCCATGTGTAAGCTATTTTTGTGCTATATCATTTGCGCATGTATTTATGAATGAAACAAATTCTTTTCTGAGTACACGGCTGGCTCCTAAAAAGTTTCTACCATTATCAGATTCCACCCTTTGGGGGGCCCTGCCTCCCAACGAAGCGAGAGAATGCAGCTTGAAAAGCTGCTGAAGATAAATCGGAGACTAATTCCAAATGTATTGCTTTTGTGCTAAAGCAGACAAAAACGCACACGTACGCCTTTGTGTACACTGATTTTCGTGTTGGTGAAACTTTGAGATCAAAAGAGCCAGCAAGTCAACTCCAGTTGTCTGAAAAGGAAGAGATAAATTGCATCGCTCTGGTGGTAGAGGTGCCATTATTTGTGAACATGGTCTCTGCTTAAAAATAATACATTTTTTGCAATTTCGTATTATATTTTTTACTCGGGTTTTGAGCCTTGAAATATAAAATTCTGTTTGTACCATACGGCACATTTGATTGCACTCAGCGTGGGATAAATTTTGATGCAAATGAGATAAATATAATTTGCAAACGCTTGAGGTGCCAGGCAATATAATAGGATAACGCTCATCGTAAGATAGACTTGATTAAGATAAACGTCCGTTCACTCTTAAAATTGAGTTAGAGTCTAAAAAGGCATTTAATGATATTATCATTACACATAGTGTTGTTGAACTGTTCGGACGTGTTATTTTTAGCGCGGCTGAATTTTCGGTGAAAAAATCGTAATAGGTGAAAAAGTGTAATAGGTCGAAATAGAACAAAAAAGTTAAAAAATAATTCGTAATAGGTAAAAATACCTACGGTAAAAAAAAAAAAAAAAAATAAAAAACATTAAAAAATAAAAAACATTAAAAAAAAAAAATAATAAAAAACATTAAAAATCGCATAAAAACTGTATGAGTGTTCCTCTCAGATGTAATTCTGAGAAAGAGCTTAGCTCGACTAGAAAATCTTTATGGATCTCTGAGGAAGAATCCTTAAAAAAATCTGTGGAGAATCTTCTCACTACAAGAGCCGTAGAACGGCGCCGTTCCTGTTCGCCCAATATAGTGATTTCATCAGATGATAAAACATCAATATCTTCTACATCAAATAGTGCAGTCAAACCTAGAAAACAAGTAGGGATGGATAAATACGTCACAGTTCTTACGCGACAGAGTAGCCCGACATCTGCTCAAATGTCATCAAATTCAAAAGCTCCCAAGACCGTGAGTATTGACAATCCAAATGATCAAAACAGGTTTGCTCTCCTCCAGACGGATGATCCAGAACTTCCTAAAAAGACGTTTAAGCCCCCACCAATTTATCTGAGAGAGCCCACTTCCAGTAAATTGGTACAAGGAATTGTTTCGGTAATAGGTGAAAATATGTTTAGCGTAACCTCAATTAAACATGGAAATATCAGCGAAACCAAAATTCAAGTGCAAAAGGAAGATGACTTTCGAAAATTGTCCAACCAGTTGGAGAGGGAGAGTAGGGATTTCTATACCTACCAGCTGAAAAGCGCAAAAGGACTCCAAGTCGTTCTAAAGGGTATAGACCCAGATGTTGATCCTGACGAGATAAAGACTAGTTTAATGGAAAATAGCTTCAAAATTAAGAGCATAACGAATATTAGAAACCGTGAAAAGATTCCTCAGCCTATGTTCAGGGTGGAATTGGAACCCGGAGATATAGTCTTAAAGAAAAACGAGTCCCATCCCATCTACAATCTGATTTACCTTCTGCATCGTAGAATCACCGTGGAAGAACCGCATAAGCGTCAGGGACCCGTCCAGTGTCTTAATTGTCAAGAATTTGGTCACACTAAAGCGTATTGTAAATTGCCGTCAGTTTGTGTTGCGTGTGGGGAACTACATACAACTCCTCAATGTGATAAGTCGAAAACCGACTCAAAAATCAAAAAATGCAGTAACTGCGGAGGTAATCATACCGCAAATTATAGAGGTTGTCCAGTTTACACTCATTTGAAAGGCATAAGCACCAACAAGACGTCAGTATTACCTGATCATCCTCAACAGCCTAATTTTGCATCGAGTAACAATTTTCCTCAATTGTTACAGCCCACTAGTCATGAAAACGCGCCTAGTTCTAGTTCTTACGCTAACGTGGTTAAATCTAATATGCCAGGTTTGGAGCAGGAACCTAAATCTCAATATTACGAGCCTAATATTAACACTCTAGAGACTACTTTGCAGACACTTGTCCAAACTATGAACACTTTTACGACCACTATGACATCCATGATGCAGGAAATGCAATCCACTATCTTACAAACAATTTTAAAGAAACGATTTGTTTAATAATTTGTTTTTGGAACGCGAACGGCCTCCGCCAACATAAAAACGAACTGGAACACTTCCTGATGGATAAGCAGATTGATGTCATGATGATTGCTGAAACTCACTTGACGGCGACAGGGTACTTCAAAATTAATGGCTACGTGTTGTATGATACTAAAGATCCCCGCGGAAGAGCATGTGGAGGTTCGGCAATTCTTATAAAGAACAGAATAAAACATTATTTAATGAACAACATATGTAAGGATTACCTACAAGCAACAAACATTTGTATTGAATTCTGTCAATACAACTTTGTTTTATCATCAATTTATTCGCCGCCTCGATTTTCAATAAAAGAACATCAATACTACAGCTTCTTCAATTCCCTTGGATCTAGATTTTTGGTTGCTGGTGACTTTAACGCCAAACACACATTTTGGGGTTCACGTCTAGTGACCCCGAAGGGTCGTGAACTCTTCAACACCATTGCCAAAATGGGCTTAGATGTACTCTCAAGCGGGCATCCCACCTACTGGCCGACGGACCGACGGAAGATTCCCGATATTATTGACTTCGGAGTAGTGAAAAATATCCCTGTAGAATCGATACAAGTGGAGCCTTCATTAGACTTGTCTTCAGATCACTCTCCTTCTATTATTTCAATGCGTTTCCTTCAAGGGTATGGCTCTCCATTTCGGGACATGTCTAAATCCAGAGTAAGTTGGATAAAGTATAAAAAGTATTTAAGTTCCCACTGCACGGAAAATGTAGTGTTGAGAACTACCGAGGATATTGATGGGTCGATTGGCAAGTTTACTGAGGACATACGAAGAGCTGTGCATCACGCTTCCACATATGACGTTGAATGCAGAAATAGGACAAACAGAACTTATTTCGCTGAACTCGAACATCTCCTGACAGAAAAAAGAAGAGTTAGAAGAGAGTGGCCAATTCACAGGTCTCCTCAACTGAAAGCTAGGCTACGGGAATGCAGAGATATACTAAGAAATTTCTTAGAAACCCAAAGAATGGCTTCACTTAAATCATACTTGGAGGGAATTGACAGTTCCCCACAATCTGACTATTCGTTATGGAAGGCGGCACGAGGTTTAAAAAGACCAGTTAGAGGAAAGCCTCCTTTGCGAAATCCGACTGGTGACTGGGCTAGAAACGATTCCGAGAAGGGGACTTTATTTGTTAACCATTTGAGAAATGTGTTTACTATAAACAACTCAAATAATGCAACTGATTTGCCACCACTCGTTATTAGACCTCCTGTACCTCTAAGACTTAGCTTTAATGATATTCAAAGCGCTATTGGTACTCTGAACCTTAAAAAAGCTCCAGGTATGGATAAAATCAGCAACAAAATGTTTGTGGAGTTACCGCGTGTAGCTAGAATAATTATTCTCTTTATCTTCAATGCTAGTTTACGCCTAGAATACTATCCTGCAGATTGGAAGGTATCTATGATTACCATGATTCCTAAGCCAGGGAAGGACCTCACCAAAGTAGAGTCATATAGGCCAATTAGCCTACTGCCGACAATTTCAAAACTGTTTGAAAAATTGTTAATGGCTAAGTTGATTCCAATTCTGAACGACACTCAATGTATTCCAAATCATCAATTCGGGTTCAGAGCTAAACACAGTACCATCGAACAAACACACAGATTAGTAAATGTGATAAGACGGTCGTTTGAAGAGAAAAAATACTGTTCCGCGCTTTTCATTGATGTTTCCCAAGCGTTCGACAAAGTCTGGCATGAAGGTTTAATGCACAAAATAAAATTAGCTCTGCCTGCTAACACCCACAAACTTATGAAAAGTTATTTATATGGTCGCAAATTTACAATCAAAGAAGGCGATTTTTTAAGCCCCGCTCAGCCAATTGAAGCAGGAGTACCCCAGGGTAGCATACTGGGTCCTACTTTATATTTGATTTATGCATCCGATATGCCGTCAGACCCCAATATACATACTTCAACTTTTGCTGACGATACAGCCTTTATTAGCGTTCATAAGGACCATCAAATAGCATCACAGAATTTGCAGAATTATATTTATAAACTAGAGAATTGGCTTGAGCTTTGGAAAATCAGGGTTAACGAACAGAAATGTATTCATATAACTTTCACATTGCGAAAAGATACCTGCTCGTCCATCAGAATAAATAACCAAATTATTCCGCAACACAATGAAGTCAAATACCTCGGAATCCACCTCGATCGTCGTTTAACCTGGAAGTCTCATATTGACGCAAAACTTACACAGATGAGATTAAAAGCAGTGCAACTTAATTGGCTAATCGGCAGAAATTCTACATTAAAGTTGGATTGTAAACTTTTGTTGTACAATGCAATTCTAAAGCCAATATGGTGTTATGGAATTCAATTATGGGGTACTGCCTCAGCATCCAACATTGAAAAAATTCAAAGAGGTCAAAATAAAATTCTACGTATAATTACTGCAGCTCCATGGTACGTTAAAAATTCTCGAATTCGAAAGATCTAGGAATTCCTTTTGTGAAAGACGAATTTACAAAATACGCCTCAAAATATGTCAGCAAACTTGAACACCATCCAAACCCACTTGCACGAGACATCCTTAACTTTAGTGGCCATGTTCGGTTGAGAAGGAGGGATACCCTTGCTTTAACTCAAACGCAAAACAGATGACTGGATCAGTGGATGTAAATTTTTTTGTAGTATCATAATATTTTGTCTAGCACTGGCTGGACTTATTATTTTCTTTTAGTATTAAGATTCGAAAACTTATTGTCATTTCAATATCTGAAGATTCAATAAATATATATAATGTATTATAAAAAAAAAAAAAAAAAAAAAAAAAAATGATATTAACGAGCTTTTATTGCATAAGCTTCTTGACTCGCTTACTCCTTTATATTCCTCGTCATAAAAAGTCATCTGAGCAGTAACGATGAGCTTGTTTTTTGCCAACTTCATTTCGTCCTGCGTGAGATTATGTGAATTAAAGCATTTTACTCCAGGCCTTTTTCTGTTGATGCATTTGTTAAAAAATCTTAAAACGTAGCATGTAACACGCAAAGCTTTACCATATGACGAAAACCTGCTAACAATATCGTTTTCCTCTACTCTAGTATGCAATGCTTGATTAATTTTAGTTTTTTCCACAATGTTCAATGGGTTTTTCTTAGGCCATTCCGATGATGGTTTATGTAACCATGGCGGGCCATGCCCCCATAGAGTGTTTTGTACTAGGTCCTGTGGCTTACAGCCTCGTGTACCGAGGTCTGCTGAATTGTCATGCGTTGGGACATGTCGCCACGTAGCAGTAGGCATTAATTCGTATATTTGAGAAGTTCTGTTTGCTACATATGTTTCCCATGAAGAAGGTGGTTTTGATAATCATCCTAGGACTATTGAGGAATCAGTCCATAAGTATACCTCGTTATTATCATATCCAAGCGATTTAGTTACGTAGCTGATGAGGTTTGCCAACAATACTGCACCGTTGAGTTCTAAACGTGGGAGACAAACGATCTGTGTTGGAGCTACTCTAGTTTTTGCTAATAATAAATTTGAAATTATAGTATACGTGCTTGTCTGACATCGAATGTACACCATAGCACAATATGCGTACTTTGATGCGTCGCAAAACCCATGTATTTGAACTGTGTCATCGGGTCTATATTGAATACAACGAGGTATTGATATTTTTTCAACTTGAGAGAAATCCTGAATTAGACAATTCCATGTCCTAAGAGATTCTAGTGAAACTTCCTCATCCCAATCCAAATTTTCTACCCATAGCTGTTGCATAAATATTTTCGCCCTGATAACTACAGGAGCTAGCCATCCAGCTGGGTAAAAAGTTTTGTTACTTCTGATAAAATCTTCCGTTTTGATCAATCGGTGTGAAATTATAAGTAAAAGCGTCTGAGATTGCATTCCATTTAATGCCTAGTGTTTTTGTGCAACTAGCGGAATGAAAACGAAGAAAATCAGAATCATAAATATCTTCAGTAGGCAAATTTTCTATTAATTTAACATTATTTGCTGTTATTTTCTTGAGTGAAAATCTAGCAGAGTTGAGTGCTTTAATAAGCTGATTTTTAATATCCTGTGTTTCCTTTAATGAATACCCTGCAGTTAATATATCATCTACGTAAGTGTTGGAGCGTAAAACAGCTGGTGTTTTTTTTTTCTTCTTCTTCTTCCGAGTCTGAAGCGAGTTTTTATAATGTCCGTATTGCCAGAAAGGGTGCGCAATTTACCCCGAATGTTACGGTTTTCAGTTGGTAGTCTGTAATGGGGCCTTTGGGTGCACTCTGATATAAAATTCTTTGAAACTTTCTGTCATCGGGGTGAATTAAAATTTGACGATACATCTTTTGAATGTCCCCATTAAACACATATTCATATTTTCTCCAGTTTAATATGATTGTTATTAGATCATTTTGGAGCGTTGAGCCCTTATAAAGAACGTCGTTTAATGAAAAATTTGATTTAGTTTTCCTAGAAGCATTGACTACAATTCTCACCTTTGTTGTTTTATGTTCTGGTCGAACTACCGCATGATGTGGCAAATAAAATGATTCGTATTTACCATTACAATTAATTTCACTCGAGGATATTTCTTGCATATGATTCAGAGTTAAATACTCTTTTAAAACAGAATTGTATTCTACCTGCAATACTGGATTTTTAGTCAAAGTTCTTTCCATGCTGGTATATTGAGCCATTGCCATGAAGCGGGATGATCCTAGGAAAACCTTCTCCGGATATTCTTTTTTAAAATGTAGTCTTACCATGTACCTACCGGTTTCATCTCGTGTTGTGGTTCTTTCATAATGTTCTTCAACCTCGTTATCTTCGTCACAGGTTAAGCGAGTTTTAGGTATCTCCTCCTGCTCCCAAAACTTTCTTAGAAGAAGGTCAAGTTCTGATGACTCAGAAGAAATGACTGACGTTGTAAAGGATTGTACGGTGTGGATTTTTATAGGACCACTTAGCACCCATCCAAATACCGTATTGTAAGCCGATGTCTGACCACATATGTTTTTCTTTATGCCGTCAATATTAAGAAAATGTTCGTAGTCATTACCTAGGACAAGATCTATTTGGGATGATTTGTTAAAATCCAAATCCTCTATGTCATTGGTATAAGGAATTTCAAATGTACAGGCTGGTAGATTGTTTGTGACTCTTGGTAACACAATTGTCTTAATTGGGACTCGTATATTGTGTTTCCTAGCAAATAATACTAATTCACACTCTTTATTGGCAGATTGTCTATTTCCCCCAATTCCCATAATTTCAAAATGAGACTTTCGGTACGGCAAAATTTAAACGGTTTCTCACCCTTTCAGTAAGAAAAATTCTTTGGGAACCTGGATCTATTAATAGTAAAAAATTGACCCTGATGCTCGATTTGTACTAAAGCTGTTCGCAATAAAATTTTTTCTTTACTCATAGAACAATTTGCCTGAATGTTACGTGATGTTGTTGGACGCTCATCATTGTTAATATTGATTTTATCCTCCTGTGCAACTGTATTTTTAACAGGATTTCCTTTGGAATTAAATTTACTTTGGTTGTGAACAGTTTCCTTGTTCTGCTGTAGATTTGGTGATTTTTGTACAATATGCAATAACGATTCGATCGATTCGAAATCGATTCTTTGTTGTGAGCTAAAACTTTTAAATTTGGGACACATTCGTAAGCTACGTTCGTTATCACATAATTTGCAATTCATGTATCCATTCTCCTGTGACGCATATGTTTGAATGTTAGTTTGTTTCGTATTAGAAATACTAAAGCAGTCTTTTGATGTTTTAATACTGGTGAGACGTTCTACTGCTTCGTATCTATCTACTAAAAATTGTGACATTTGTGACCATCTTGGTAGTTCACGAGGAGACGTTAAAGATTGTTCCCATAGAGCGAGAGTGCAATCCGGTAATTTTGTCGATCGAATTGAATCAATATGCCCAGCTTTCTAAAGCATTCCAAGCTAACTCAAAATTATCGTTAGACAATGGATATCGTTTCACTATAGTTCCTGCTTCACCCCTCGTTTTATTCCTGAGGTGATATAATTTAGTTACAGGTGAGAGTTTAGAATGGTTTATATAGACTGCAGAGAACATATCCCTAAAGGAGGGCCATTCTTCGTAACTTCCTTTAAATGTTTCCGTATCGCATGGCGGTAATTTGATGCAATTGCCAGAATTATCATTTTGATTTGGAATCTGTTGCCGAGTGGTTGATTGAAATATTGGCATTTGAGATGTGTCTAAACGGGAACATTTTAGAATCTCAACAATTTGAGATGTGCTTTGCACGTAGACCTCAGTACAGGCCTCGAAGTCATCCCTTGCCTGATTCTTAAATTCCATATCAATTGTTTCAGCTCGAGCTAACATTACTTTCTGATAGGAGCTATCTACTCTAGACCATCTTGTGTCTATTTCTTTTAAGTTTGCCTCTAATATAGATTCGTTATAATCTTCCCTCGTGCTTTCTTTTACTTTTCCACAATATTGTAAAAAATTCTCACAATCAATTTTAAAATATTCCTTGTATGAAGGGCTGAAGGAATTTTCCATTTCAGCTGATCTACCAGCTCGAGGCCCCCCAGATGTTGTAGACTTTTCGGAATCGGACTGCATTTTCGTTACTAGAATATAAGTATTCAAAAGTTATATATTCTCCAGATAACCAGAAATCCCCGATAAGCTTGGTTATAACATCTCATAAGCAATTGGTGAATTCAATTATTTGAACAAATATCCTCTTTTATATAATTTCAAATTTTTCACGGACGTAAATAGTTCTGTTCTTATCTTTTAAATCGGTAAATATCGATGTAATTCTGTTCTGAGTAGGTATATATGTATATCTATTCCACAAGTAGCGTGGTGTAATTTTCAAGTTTGGGAACTTATAAATTTTCTCTGTATGTCGAATTAATGTTACAGTAACTTTTGCCAATTTAACTTATAACTTATATGTGTATGATGATGAATAGTAAAGTTTTAAATTTTCGTGACACAATGAGAGTGATACAGCAGCGGTATAAACAAATCATTAGCAAGTAACGTAATGAAGTATCACTATTAAATTTCACTAAATTTGCATATATCGTAGAACGTAAAGTAAGATGCAAAAATTAATTAAAGTTATCATTTAAACTTTAAATTGTAAATAATTGAGAAATTTTGCAATAAAAATGTTCTTCTCTTTCTCACAAAATTTTAACCAATAAATTGTAAAATTATCACTTCCGAATTATATACAATAATTCAATAATTTATCTTCCAATTAATTTCCCCATAAAATTGACTATTCCACCGTTTCGTTCCGAAAATAAATCACGAAAATTTAATACGTATATATCTACATATGTATATATGCACTCTATTTGATTTCAAGTATGGTTCAATCTGATTTTAATAAAATATAGTATTTTAATTAATCTTATTTTTTACATTCAAGTTAGTAACCAGACATTACCCTCCAGAAAATCGTAGCGTACAATTTCAAAGCCTTATCAAATTCTCAGATTATAACATAATGCATATAATTAAATTATATGAAATACGTACAGAACCGTGGCTTGTGTATTACAATTTACACAAAATAATAATTATTCTATATTTACACAAATGTTTAATTTTATTGAAACTTGAGATTCGATAATAAAATTACATTCGCAGATGATCGCATTCATTAAAATCACTGTTTTGTTTATTTAAACGTAGTGGACTGTAATTGATTCTCTTACTTTTTCTTTTCATTACAATTTCTCGCAACTGAAGAGATATTTACGCACTTTTAATTAATTTAAGTTTTAATGTTTGTATGCGAGTAATAACAAAAATAAGGGATTAAATCTGATGTGTTTTGTGCTGAGTGTGATTTGGTGGTGGGTTTTTTAAATGAAGAGCTTACTTACTTTGCTTGTGTTGATTCTCTTTTTTTCTTTTCTGTTTGTAATACGGTCTTCTCTTCTTTATTGTTGGAATATGGTGATATTTGAGTGTTTTTCTTCTCTCCTTTTTCACTTTTAATTTTCTTACACTTAGTGAACGATTTTTTGTATTTAGGTATTTTTTTTGAGTATGTATTATGTAAAAAATTTTTGTGTACATCTCTAGGTACCTTCAAATTTTATATTCACTTTTTCCCGTTAAACCGGCACTTTTCTTTATTGCATTTTTTTTCAGTTTTGTTTGTTTGATTTTTGTGGAAGAAATATTCTTAGTATATACATTTATATTTATATATCAAAGTATATTTTGTTTATAATTTATATTTTGACAAATTTTTTGTTTTATTATTTTTTTTTTTATTTTTTTTATATACCTATATAAAACTTTATGTTTATTGATTTTTTTTCTGTTTTTTTTTTGTCGATATTGTTTTTTTTTTTTAGTATTTTCTTTCATATGATACATGTATGGTTTGTTATGCTATTTAATGTATGTTGTTTTTGTTGAACTGTAAACTTGGCAATATCGTTATTTTTATTTTTTATAAGTTATAGGTATAAAACTGAATTAGGTATCTTGTTTCTTTCGTTTTTATATTTAAATGAAAGGTGTTGAAAATATTTTAAACCACAAACATTTTCCAAATAATTCCGAAATTGTTGTTATATGTAGGTACATTTATAAAGTTTTTACTAATTTGCATATTCATATGTTTTACTTCTTTACCTCATTCTGTTGTTTTGCCTTTGGAATATTGCCTTTGGGATTGAGAGAGCTTTTGAGTTTTTGTGTTTTTTCCTCTTGTTATCTATTAAGGTGACCAGGTCTTTTCCTTGAAGGACCATGAAAAAAGTCGCAATTTCTTGAGATTATGATATTCGTTCCCTTTTTTAAATAATCTTTAGAATGGTGTGGATACCGTACTAAAGATTATGATTGCAATTACTCGGTTGAATAATCGCAATGGGTGTTTATTTGGGAGAGAAAATGCGTTAAATTGTAGTGTTTAAATTAGATAATTTAATGGGTTTATTTATTAATTTTAATGTATATGTAAATAGAGTGTGTGAGTGTGTTACCTGATTTTTAATTCCAATTATGTGTGGGTAAATATTTTATAATATTGAACTTGTCGGTTCGGGTGCTAAGGAAGAAGTGAGTTTAAAATCTTTTGTTTGCAAATTTACAATTTTTCTTTTTCAAATTATTCTTAACATGTTGCAACCGTACCGTTATCCACATGTTATTAATTTACTTAATTGCAATCTATTAGGTTCATTATTACATTTTTAATTAAATTAAGGTAACACACAAAAATTCACTAATTTCAAAAATGTAATAGTTTCAATTAATTCAATAATTTCAAATAGTTTACTAGATTTAATAGATTCAAATAATTCAATAACTTCACATAGTTTAATAGATTTAATAGATTCAAATAATTCAATAACTTCACATAATTCAATAATTTCAAATAACTTAGTAGATTTAATATTTTCAAATAATTTAATATTGTTCAATAGTTCAATAATTTAATATTGTTCAATAGTAGATTGAACAAGTAGTATGAGTTTTTTTTTTCAGTATAAAATAATAAAAAATTACAATTCCATTTCCTTCAATTGTAATATTTTCATTACTTTTATATTGAAAACTTCTCACACATTTTTCGGCTGGTGTCCAAGATAGCTCAGGAGGATGTATTTTTTGTCGCTGGGTCCAAAGTGTTGTCGGATATCGATTCTGACTATTTAATTCAAAAACTCCAGCAGCTCCATTTACAAGTCCATTACTTGTATTTAGTTGTTGCAGTTGTTTTTAATTTTAACTCCCCGGGAAGTGCTTGTGTTTCGGAAGTTTTCATTTTTAACACCATATTAAGAATTCGACTTCGATTTAATGTTGCTAATATATCGGATTTTATAACATCAAAAGACTGATTGTCCTAACCGTAATAAGTTGTATTGGTCAGCTTCAGCATTTGACCAAAACAAATGTATTGCTTCCGATGGGATATTTGAAGTATTCTCTACAACTCGTGACTTTAAAAGTTCAATTTGAGTTGTATCTATTTCTCCAACAGCCATTAAGTTTAGTGCCTGTGCAAAACTGAGATCATCACGTTGTCTCATTATTTCTGTCAATTCGTAAAATTTGAAGAGATCCCATAGGCCTTCTACCATATGGAATTGATGGATTTGTACTAAAACCCCATCTGTCACCAACAGGAGGTAATTGTTTTAGGACTCCAAATACTAATATCGATATGCCTCCGAAAGCGGTTGTACTTTTGAAAATTTGTTTTAATCTGCCATCCAAATATCCTAACATTTTGGCGCCTACGATTGAAAATTCGTCAATTATTATAATCTTTAAGTCCATGAACTTCGCTATAAATGAATTCACAACGTCGTTGCTAAGAGGGCGAATTTCTCCAGAAAACTGATTAATTGGCAATTAGAACATGGCGTGTAATGTAGCTCCTACAGTAAAACTTTCACTAAATCCGGATTAGATCCTGGAACAGAGTTGAACCGTTCTGTTACTGACTGATATATAGATTTAATCAGCCTACTTTTTCCAACGCCTGCACCTCCACTTATAAATTCGTGGAATTTAACATCGTCTAAAATATTTCGCAATAAATGATGTAAATACTCCCGTTGCTTTACATTCAACATTCTGACAGACGTTATTATTTCATCTTTACTTATTAAAGCAGGTAATCTGATTATTCGAATACCATCTGGATTTTCATCATCATTATCTTGATTTCCAATATTTAATATATTTATATTTTCGTCTACTACAGGAATTGCTAATGCTCTAAACTCATCATCAATATTAATATTCTCTTTCTGTTCCTGTATATTATCAGCTTCTTCCTGAATTCGTTGAAGAATTTCATCAGTTCTCCTTCTTTTAAACTTTCGAATAATACTCGATTATTTTCAATGGGTAATGAATGTCTGCTCATTATTATTACTTAATATTTCTTCCTGTTCATTACGCCATGGCAAATAAAGCATAACAAGATTTCGAAAATATTCGTCTCTTGCTACTTCAATACTAAATTTTGGAAATATAATAATTCTGGCATTTCTTCGCTTATATATATATCCAGAATTGTTTCTTAATAGAAGTGGGGCTCCTACTTCAGTAATATTAATGTCATTTTCTGGATAGTCAGCTTCATCCTCTTGAAAACGTGCACTTCTTCGAAGTTTCTTTGAAAATGAGTAATGAGCCGCAAAGAACGCTAAGCAAACATCATTTAATATATCCGGTCGTTGAATGTAATGATCCAAGGTATTGCTTTGAAATACACTTATTGAATCATCGGGTAATTCCGCAAGTTCGGACGTAGGTTTTAAAATTCGGACTCTTTTTTCTGGTGCCATAGTATTTATAAACACTTCAGCACTACTGCATTGCGACAGATGTATTCCTAGGATATTGTATGCAGCTTCTTGTCCGGAAGCTTCCGAGGCAGATATAAATTTGTTTCCGATATGCTGAAGTCTTTGTTTGATGCTAAAATTTCCAGTCTGTATTTCTTTCATTGCCTCTTGTAATAGTCTAAAAACTCCTCTGTTTGATTTATTTATGTAATTTACAATGTACGACACACATGCATATGCATCCAATACAAATTGAATATCCATGTTTGCTCTTTGCATGGATAATATTTTAGAGTTAAACGCATTAATGAATCTATCTTTAAAAGATCTTTTTAAAAAAACTCGTGGCTTTTTTAATTTTTTTTTAATTAAGATGCAAAAATATATTCCTCATATGTTAAGTTAACCCTTTCGTCTGCCAAGAAACTTTCAAAAGATTCAAATCGATTATCTTCATAATCTGATAAATTTCCATTCAAAATGTTATGTACCTTTTCATAGTTTTTTTTTATGATTTTCCAAATTATTATTGTCTATGTCATCTGGAAGTGGGAGGAGAATTTCCGTATTTGGCATAGGTGGATACGGAATATGAAATCTACATATCTTTTGTCCTCGTATTTCTCTTTGACACGTTCTGTTGTGATTATGTTTTTGATATGAAACATAATTAGATACTTCCATTATTGTCGAATCTGTTGATATATAAGTGTCAAAGAAATTAACTATAACTATATTTATATTAAATATTGGCACATTATCCATCCAGTATATGCCGTGAACATGTGGAGATCCTCTTTGTTGAAATTCTATTCTCCAATAGAATTTGACAACTTTATGTTCACCAAATATTCCTCCAGCACTTTTAAAATGTTTGAAGAGATGTCGTATTCTTTGGTCGAAATATCGTGAACATGTTATTGGATCAAGTCGTATTAAATTATATTTTCCTGGTAAGATTCAAGGCCTCTTCTTCAGTAATAACTTTATTTTGTAATACTTTGACTAAAATAACTAGCAATTCAGGCCATTGCGATTCAGCGGCAGACAAAGTTATAAAAAAAGTTGGCAAACCAAATTGTCGTATGATTGCTAAAACTTTTTTCTTCTCCCCTTCCCAGTGTGCAGGAGAAGATCGAATTCCTTTTAATATATGATACCCATCATCGTGTTGTACTAGGTTTTGTACCAAATGTTCATTTAACATGTTTGCAGCCGTATGTTGGTTAGGTCCTACTTTTTTCCTCAAACATGTCGATATGCTATTTTTTACACGTGATAATTTCAACTTTTTATATGAATATAAAATCTTGTCTACACATCTTCTTGTGCACATCTTCTATCGTAGCGTATTACCTCAGATTTAATAATTTGTCCTACTGTTGCAGTGCATGTCCGTTTAACTCCACAGTATATCGATGGATAAGATAGCTCTACAGAGTCTTCATCAAAAATCATATCTATTGGTCTCTGTCCTTGACCAGGAGCAATACAAATCCGTTCCAATGATATATTTTCAACTGGAATGTTTTCCAAAAGTGTTTCCTGAGGATTAAATTCTTCCGGATCAGTTAAATGTGTATTATTTTCATTTATTAAATCCTCAATTACACTGCAGTCTTCAATATTTGATATAAAAAGAACTTCTTCATTTTATCCCACATTATCTATCCAATCATCGGAAATACTTATGTTGTGCTTTCTATATAATTCCGTATTAACCAAGTATCTTGCAGCCTCTATTATTTTCCTTGGTCTAATTGTTTCAGTCATAAAACTGTGATTATATACTAATCTCCTTTTGAGATGAACTTGAATGACTTCTGTCTCGTCAAAATTTCGTGGTAGCACATCAACAGTTTTATTGAGATGAATTGGAACGTTTACAACTGCTCCTCTAACAGCACATTGCCGATTATATCCCAGAGATACTATTCTCGTGAATGGGATTCGCGGAGCCACAAATCTTTCTTCCAATGCTGTTAAGTCTGTTAATTCATTAGGAAAGTCTGGGAAATGTAATCAATTATTTAAACAAATAGTGGGTATTTTTCCATCTTTAACAATTTTGCAACATGTATTGCAACATTTATAGCAGTTTTCTTCAGAAGGAAAATCATCTGTCAAAAAGAAAGCTTGAGGTAAGTTCTCGTAGTTATTTCTGCATAATTTCTTTATTTGGTTCGTGAACCAAAGTCCGCCACAACAAACACAGACTTCTGTAGGCCAATTCTTTATGTTATTATTAATATCTTCCAATATTCTGCAAACATGTATTCGTGCATCTGCTTCTAAATTTTGTATTCTTGTTTCGGGGGAGAATGTTTGCCTATTATACCTATTTCTTTGACCTTGTCTTAAGTTTTCATTCGCTCTGTAGACTGGATCCACTCGAATAATTCGAACGCGACATTTTTGGATATTTTGTAATTCCTGAGTGTGAATTCTTGCGAGATTCTTGGCGCAATAATGTATTTCGCTCTTGCTCTTCTGTGCGTACTAGAATATCTAATCGTCTGGAAGCGTGCGATAAGGCATCCCGTTCACGCTCTGCTTCTCTAAATTCGGGATCTGCGCATCTAGAAGAACGTAGTAATGTATCACGTTCTGTTTCTCGGTTTTCGGGATCTTCGCGTCTAGAAGAACGTGCAATACATCGCTAAGCCAAAAAATATAAATGACATTTGGTAGGGAAAAAGGGCAATGACGATCCTGGGTATCACATCCGTTCCAGTTTTATTGGTTCAGTCTGGCATATTTAATGTGTTATAGTGTTTGTGCATTTCTTTCTTGCTTTAGATTTTTTTTTTTTGTGTTAAATTTTTTTATTGTTCAAAGCCAGTGTGTGGTGCGGGTATAGGGAACCACCCCAGAAGTGAGAGAGACAGAGCTAGTCAGCAACACCACATATTCCAACGAGGAGGTTTTGTAACAAATGCTAATTACAATAAATATATACATATATGTAGATACAATATGACATAAAAAAACTGTATTATAATTCAAAATAGCAATTGATATATGTATGTATTGTTACGCGTCGTTTCCGAAAGAATAACAAAAATCATTGAATGATTGTCTTGACAGAAATGTGTTTCCTTTCTAAAGAAAAGAACTTGGTTAAGGGCAAGTTTGGGTGTTGACTAGCTCAGTGGTCTATACTGTTCATAACCCGATTTCATGACGCAAACATATAATACACTCTCTTGCCTTAATATACCACAGAGTGTATTTCTTTAAAAAAAATATACGTTTCGACAAGTTAAACTTCAAAAAAATATTGGTGCAAGATATTAAGCACATTGGGTACAATTTTCCCAGCCTTCTGACTATAGTTATGTCAGACGCCTTGACAGAATTTATACACCCTTAATTTTACTTCTGTCCCTAAAATATGACATATTACCTACTTACAAAAGTAACCATTTGACTGATCTATCCTTCCCTTTTTAAATAATTTAAGATTGCATATTTTTATGTTTTTTTCTACAAATACAAATTAGAAGTAATGTTTATTGAAATAAAGAAAATAAGGAGGATAAAAAAAATATCATAATAAAAACAAAAAAATATTCCTTCAAAAAAAAAAACAAACTAAAGATGAATGAAGATGAAGAAAATAACTAATTTAAGAAAATAATAAAAGTAAAGAGAATGGGCACAAGGTTGAATCCGACTATCGGACAAAATTTATGAGAAATACTTATATTAAGCTATTGATGAATAATTACAAAAAAAAAACAAAATAAAGCTTTACATTTTACTCACAACCAAAAAGATATGATGTTTCGTTTCAATATGTTCCGATCGAAGGGCCCAGCAATCATAGCATACTGATGACGTTGTTGTTGCTTTAAAAAGAATTTATCATTATTTATTTTTTGTTTGTAATTAGTGTATGCATTGAATTAGTAAAAAAAATATAAAGTAAGATAAAGATTCTTTAATTTACACTAGAAAAGTTTAGTTAGTAATTTTAAATATAAGTTTAAGATATTTAAAGGTATTAAAACACTAATTCTAAATCAATTGTTTTAATTCATTTGTATGCTGATTATTATTATGTTTTTAATTGATTTATAATACCTTTAAATACCTTTTACATATTGTTGTAATTTAGTTTTAGAATTTAGATTTAGGTTTTAAAGATTTATATAGATTATTATTTTAATTAATTATTTAATTCATTATTTATATTCTAGCTTAATTATTTAGTTTAGATAATACTTTTGTTCAATATTAGGAAATAGCGAATTTTAGAAATAATGGGTTTATTTATATTATAAAAGTTGTGTAATAATTGTTTTAATTTTTGATCTTAGATTAGTTTTAGTTTTTAAACATGTTTTGAGGCGAAAATTTAATTTTTAGGTTAAAGATTAGTTTTAATTATATAACACATTTGTAGTTGTGTAGTAATATTAATACATATTCTTTTAATACGAAATTTCAATTAAATGTAATTACTATTTTTAATTTGTTTTAAATTAGAAATTTTATATTATTTTAGTCTTAGGAAAATATTGTTATTCAAATTAAAAGCAGGATAATTTTATACGTGATTTGGTGTACTTTACGGGAATCGAGATTTGCTGCGTCAAAGCTATTTTTTTTTTAGATCCAATAAACAAACACAAACTGCGAAGCTCTTTGGCTTGTCTGCAGAAAACACCCAGAGTCTTTGGCGGGAATCGAACCCGCAACCCTCTGACTGATAGTCAGGCACACTATTGCCTAGTCTATCGGACACCCATATTCTCATGTAGAATTAGGCGTCATATTGAAAGATTTGACGTTTACGTGGTAATTTAGCGGTCCCTATCGGAATTTACCATTGCGCGTTGAAAATAGAGTTTTGGTTTGGAACCAACCTTTTGGGGTTTTCAAAAAAACGGTGGGTCGAAGAAAATTCCACGTCCAAATTTCAATAAAATTATTTTAAATTTTTGATATGGGTTTTAAATTTGAATTTATTATCAACGTAAACTCCCAGATACTTATATGAATTGGTTACTTCTATTATTGTTGAGCATTTGTCGTGATTTGTTAGATTTGTGGTAGTGTTTTTGTGTAGACATTCTGTATTATGGAATTTTAAGAGTATATTTGAGTTGGGAAGATGAGGCGGTTTTATGTGCATTGGTTTTGTTTTGTTAGCATTACTAATAAGGCAACAACACTAATATTGCAGATAATACCATGAAATTGTCTATACGTTGTTTTTATGATAAAAGAAGAAAATGTGAGGAAAATAGTACAAATGGTCCATGATTTCTCATATCCCTCATACAAAAATCTTCCCGAAATATTGCTAAATTATACATAAATACATTCAGAAGGAATAAATTTCATGCAAAAAGAAATCGCAAAACGATTTTTTTTTTTAGTTCGGTCCACTTCTAAAATTCACTTACATACGTATACAACTGGTATAAATAATGTTTAAAGGTTAAAATTTGAGATAAATAAATCTTTATAGGTACATAAATTGTTGTACTTAATTTTATGGTGGTCGGCATATAATTGGGCATAGCTCCCATACAAGGGCCATATCCGAAAAAGCCCTTTATCTTTATATACATCGTATAAATATCGGTATTGACTCAAAACTTTGCACAGATCATTTACATATATACAAAACTCATCACACAAAATTTTGTGAATTTCGGTATATTTTTAGCCGTCTGCCCCATATAAAGCCCTCTTCCGAAAATTACTTTAATGCTCATAAATCTCTTATAAATAAGGGTACCAATCCAAGATTTTGCATGGATCATTTACATACATACATGCCTAAATCAAACTTGACTATGTCCCCCATATAAGGTCCACTTCCGAAATCCTCGCTAATACTAAAACGTTATATATACTAATATGTATATATATATATATATATATATATATATATATTAAGCGTGATCCATTTCGAGGTTCCCTACTTTTTTAAAGAAAAAACACAGAAAATTAAAATTTAATGGGGAATGTTTATTATCATTTGAAAGAGCATTCTTTGGCATTTATTTTTTGAAGATTATGTATGTATGTTGCTAGCTCTTGACCAGTACGGACGTGTATCAGTGAATAAAAAAATGAAAAAAAATTCAAAGTGAAAAAAAATAAAAAATATTTGTAATAGGTAAAAAAAATTAATAATAATATCAATAACTAAGGTGCTTGCAGAGATTTGCTAATGAGCCTCACAAATACTCCCAACAAGGAGAGTAGGCCCAGCACAAATAGCAGAAATGCGTATATTGTGGTAAGCTTTCCGAGCGTGAGCAATGAAAATATTCGATACCCAGAATTAAACAAAAATTACTTAAGTGCAAAAATTAACAGTGTAACTGGTTTTCCATACAGTAATTTAAATGCAAGTGTGCCCAACCTGAGCAAGTGTATTGATCCGACCGTAAATGTGGTTCAAAGTGTGAAGTCGTTTGACCAGAGGAATAATAATGATAAACCTGGAACATCACGATTAGCATTAATAAATACAGGAGCTGTGCCAAAAAGTACTAAAGTGCAAACAGGCATGGGCAGATATATTACAATAACTAAAAGAAAGGCTAGCCCTAGGTCCACCCAACAGGAACGCCTGGCCAAACAATACAAATGCTCTAACGTAGTCTCTTTGCTAACAAGTGGTAACAAATTCTCTGTACTATCCATACCTGACGATGACGAAGCAGAATCAGCTAATGGAACAGCCACTAAAGAAGTTCAACCGCCACCTATTTGTCTGCGGGAGCAAACATCACATAGCATAGACGCGGGCAAATTCAAGATACCAAAATTCAAGCCAGTACAGAAACGAACTTTCGTATTATATCAAGACACTTTGACGCAGAAAATAAAAGTTACTATACATATCAATTACACTGCTTTACAAATTTTTAATTTGGAAAAATACCAAGAACGGCACATGCCTAGATAAGTTAATTGGGACCTCCTGAACACGAAAAACGCGGTAATTTTTTTCTCTAAGTACCGTTTTTTTTAACAAACGTGGCTGGTTTATTGTCTCACGCCGAAGTCATAACCGATTTAAGCTCAGACCACCTTCCAGTCAAAGTTATGTTAAATAGCTGTTATAACGCTACTACAATTTTCAAATATGATTTTGTAAATGCTAATTGGAAACGTTACTCTAGGCTGCTAAACAGAACACTGACTTTACCTAACTTAGGCAACACCGAAAACATTGTAAATATTGATAACCTGTTATTAGAATTCAAGCATGCTATTAACTATGCAGTAGATTGCAGCGTGCCAAAAAACAATGTTTACAAAAGAACAAACCAATACCACAATTCATAAAGAGTTTAATTCGGAGAAGAAATAGTATTAGGAGAAACTGGCAACGATTCAGAAATTTAAACGACAAACGCGAATTGAATTTACTAAACCAAAAAATCAAAGAAGAAATAACCAAACATAAAAACAAATCCTGGGATTACTTACTTTCAACCCTTGATAAAAGCTCTCCCCCATTTTGGAACTTAACCAAAATTCTAAGGAAGAAGTCAAAAAGTAATAATAATATCCCAAATTTATGGATCCTACAAAGAAAAGGTGGAATATTTCAAACTTTTATTACAAAATAATAATATTTATACTACTAATCAGGAAAAAAGTGAAATTTTGGCTCAAACTTTTGCTTTGAATCACTCAATTTCTACTAATCTTGGCGATATAAATACAAATTCCCAGGTTCATAATGCTCTCGAATCGTTAAGACATTCAAATCCAGCACATACTGATTTATTTCTAACCAATTTTTCAGAAATCTCTGCAATTGTCAAATCATTAAAAAACAAAAAATCCCCTGGAATTGATGGCATTAATAATATTTGTTTAAAAAAGCTTTCTAGTAAAGCTCTTAAGTTCTTAGTTATCATAATCAATGGTTGTTTAAAATTATGTTATTTTCCTAAAGAGTTTAAGGAATCCAAAGTTATTCCTATAAAAAAAACCAAAAAAACCACCTGATTCTCCTACTTCGTACCGTCCAATAAGCTTACTATCCTCCATTAGTAAAATTCTAGAAAAAATTATAAAAGAGAAGTTAGTGAGCTTTCTAGAAGTAAATAATATAATTCCTCCTGAGCAATTTGGCTTTCGTCGAGAACACAATACTGTCCAGCCACTGATTAGGATAAGAAACTTAGTCAAAGAAAATTTTAAAGCTCAAAAATCTACTGGTATGCTCTTACTAGATGTCAAAGCTGCATTTGACTCAGTTTGGCATGACGGACTAATCTTTAAAATGATAAATCTTGGATTTCCTATGCAACTTATAAAGATTGTTCAGAGTTTTCTTAATTCACGATCCTTCAAAGTCTATATTGGTACGACTTCTTCTAATTCGTACTCTACTGCAGCAGGTTGTCCGCAAGGCTCCTGTTTGTCACCAATTCTTTATAACCTGTACACTTCTGACTTCCCCCAATTAAATTACTGCACTGTGTCGATCTTTGCAGATGACACAGCGGTGCTCAGCACCGAATTACTATCGATAGATATACTAACTAACTTGCAGAGAGCTTTAAGAGAATTGCAACATTACTTTAAGAAGTGGAAAATAATGTTAAACTCTGACAAAACACAGGCAATATATTTTTCCAGGAAGCGTAAAGCATGTTTTTTGCCTCAAAGTAACATTATATTTAACAATTTTTCTATTCAATGGGAAGAGAAAGTTAAATATCTTGGAGTGATACTGGACTCCAAAATGAAATTTAAAGATCATATTCATTATATTAGCAATAAAGTAAATGTACTTACACGCATGCTATACCCTTTTATCAATAGGAATTCTGCTTTAATTAGCAATAAAAGGTTAATACTGAAATCGATATTTCACGCTGTTATTTTCTACGCAGCACCGGTTTGGTCGATCAGTGCAAACTGTCACTTAAACAAGTTACAAATATCTCAGAATAAATTATTAAAACTAATATACAACCTCCCTTGGTTTTATTCTACAGCTCGACTACACTCTCTTGCAGATATAGAATTAGTCAAAGATAGAATTACAATACTAAATGAAAATTTCATTACCAGATGCCTAAACTCTACTTATAATCATATTAATGAGCTAGCTCATCTTACGTAGATAAGATTTAGAATAAGTGTTTTTAAAAAAAAAATAAAAACGGTACTTTTGTGTTTTTCGGTGTATGGTCCCATTCAAACCCTTGTGGAGCCCAACTGAAGACCCCATCGAGATGAATGGCATATCGTTGGAAAGGTAATTGAATGCCGCCGATATGCTGCAATTTTCTATCTGATAAGAAATAGGTGAGTTATGGCACGTCAAAATTTTAAATTTGCCTATTTTTTACGTTTTTTTTTCAAAATTTTTCTTTTTTATTTCGTTTTTTTTTCTACGTTACAGTTACTATCTGGAATGTTTTGGAACGACCATATTTTCATCTTCATTGCTTACACACTATATTCGGCGTAAATTCAAAAAATTTAAATTAAAATGACGAGCGAATATAGTGTGTAAGCAATGAAGATGAAAATATGGTCGTTCCAAAACATTCCAGATAGTAACTGTAACGTAGAAAAAAAACGAAATAAAAAAGAAAAATTTTGAAAAAAAACGAAAAAAATAGGCAAATTTCGAACTTTAAGGTGCCATAACTCAGACGTGCTAATTGTCTCTGAAACACACTTTACTCATAAAAACTGCTTTATACATGCTTCGCTCTCCATTCATGCTTCACACCCCAATCATGAGCGAAGCAACTTGCTTCACCATATAAAATTTTAAGAGCGAATCAAGTAGATTCATATTGAATCTACTTGCGAAACACGAAAAATTCCACTCTTCTCTAATTTTTATCACAAGTTTATCTGCACTAGCTGTCAAAATTTAAAATAATTGTAAACAAAGCAAATTATTTTCTTGTTGCTGGAAGTAAAGAAAGTAAATACGTACGAATGTATGTTTTTTTTTCAAATAAACTAACTAATTTCCACTCACTTTTTTTGTCCACTAAAAAAAATTATTTTCCACAAATTGCAAAATTCTGTTTTTTTATTCTGTTTGTTTATTAAAAAGAACTGTCAAATCGAATCAAGTTTATTAGTCATGTAAACAGCATGATTCATAAAGCGAAGCAGGTGATTCAAAGTGTCGTGGAAACATAGTATTAGTATGGCACAAAACATCCAAGCGGACGGGCTTGTGGTGGCACAGCCATAATTGTGCACAAATACATCAGACACTTACCATTACCAGAGTTCAAAGAAGATTGCATTCAGGCCACATCTATAAATCTTACTGATTTCAAACTTACTTTGTCATCTGTTTATTGTCCCCCGAGGCACAAAATTGTACATGATAAACTTCTCAATTTCTTCTCCACATTGGGCCAGAAATTCATTGCCGTAACTGCAACTAATTTTGATGTCGTATCGAGTGGTGAGCCTACCTATTGGCCAACCAACTTCAACAAGATTGACTTTGCTGTGATTAAAAATATCAAGCGCGATCAGGTACTAGTTAGTTCCTTCTATGATCTATCGTCTGATCATTCACCTTCAATCCTCATTTTAAAAGGCAACTCTGAAGCCGCAGCTGCAAACTTTATTTCCTATCCAAACAGAAACACAAATTGGTTGAAGTATTAAATGTGTGTGAGCTCTCACCTATCACAGTGCATTCCTCTAAAAAATTCATCTGACATCCAAATAGCTGTCGACAGACTTACAGAAGTCTTCGATTCTGCATCAAGAAATGCAACCCCAATCAAGCGGACAATTAAACGTGTTCCTTACAATACATCGACGGATATAGAGACCCTTATCAGAAAAAAAAGGAAGTTAAGAAGACAATGGCAAAACAGTTGTTCCCCAACCACTAAGGCCCAACTACAATTATGCCTGACAACTCTTCGCAACAAATTAAGACAGAACCACGAGTCTGCAATAGAAGGCTATCTAAATAGCCTAGATGCCACAAACAACTCCAATTACAGCTTATAGAAGGCTGTACGGCATATGAAATGCCCTATAACCCAAGAATCTCTATTAAGACTGGAAAACCGCACTTGGGCCAAAAACACAAATGAATAATTAAACGCTTTCGCGGGCCACCTTGTAGTGCAATCATTCCTGATAAGGTAAACATAACTCAAGTAAAATCTGCAATAGAAAAAGTGAAAATTAGAAAATCTCCCGGACCTTACCGCATCACAGGGTTAATGATAAGAAACTTACCATCGTCTGCTTCTAGAATCTTGCTGCTTATTTTTAACGCGATATTAAGAATCGGATACTTCCCATCCTTATGGAAGAGGTCTATAATTGTTATGATTCTCAAGCCAGGAAAAGATGCTAGCCAATGTGCGTCGTACAGACCGATAAGCTTATTATCAATCCTATCGAAGCGTTTCGAAAAAATATTCGTTTTAAGTATAACTCCTTATCTAAATGAACACGATAGCATCCTGGATCACCAGTTCGGATTCAGAACGAAACATGGTACAATAGAACAAGTGCATAGAATTGTCACCCTAATTAGATCGGCGTTTGAGAAAAAGCAATACTGCTCAGACCTGTTTATAGACATTTCCCAAGCATTTGACAAAGTTTGACATGATGGGCTACTTACCAAAACTCCTCAAAACACTCACAAATTTCTGGAGAGCTATCTAACAGGCAGAACATTCATGGTAAGGTCGCAAGATAAATACTCCCCCCTCAAGAAAATCACTGCTGGTGTCCCCAAGGCAGCATATTAGGACCGCTTCTATATATAATATACTCAGCGGATATGCCAACAAACCTGAACACGCATACCTCTACATTTGCAGACGACACAGCATTTATTAGCGTCAACCATGACCCAAAAGTCGCATCGAAAAATCTGCAGTACCACATCAATGAACTAGAGGCCTGGCTAGAGAAATGGAGAATTAAGGTTAACCCGGCTAAATGTGCTCACTTAACCTTCACGCTCAGAAGACAAACGTGTTCCAGTAGAAAACCATGTTAAGTACTTGGGAATTCATATAGATAGACGCTTGACCTGGTCTCGTCATATTGAAGCGAAAATAATGGCTATGAAACTTTAGACAACAAAATTCTCTTATACAAGTCTATCACAAAACCAATATTAACATATGGCATCCAATTATGGGGTACTGCATGCTAATCTAACATCCAAAAGCTTCAAAGAAGACAGTCTAGAATATTACGACAAATTGTCTGCGCCCCATGGTATATACGTAACGATATTATCCACAGAGATCTCAACGTTCCCTGGATAGTGGGAAGGGGGAGGAAATTAAAAAATATTCAACTAGCTACATCGATAAACTAATGGCCCACCCTAACTACATCGCTCGGGGTCTGCTTCAGTTCGAAGGTCACCAGAGGCTAAAAAGAACCGATACTTTGAGCCTAACTAAAAGACATTTTTAAAATTTGAATACAGCAGTTAGTGGTTACATTGGTAACAACTAATAAACAACAAGTATAATTAAGATTTGAATATTTATTGTAGATTTCGATAAGAAAGATTCAATAATAAAAATAAATTTAAAAAAAAATTTATGTATTATCATAGTTGGCATATAAGACCCATGTCCATGTCCGAAAAACGAATAAACCCACAAAAAAATACAGATCAGTAATTTTAATCCAGAAATCATACCATTATCGGTTATGCGGCAATTATGTTACTGGATTTTGTAGCTGTCTGTCAATAATTGGCAATAGCTCCCGAATTAAGTCCACTTCCGAGATTACTAAACAACCATATAACTCTTGTAAATAACGTTATTGAAATGAAATTCAACCAAAAGAGGCCTCAAATACGTAGAAACCACACTAGTGGATACTGGACTTAGAAACTATCAGTCCATAACTGGTCCAATTCTACCCACAAATCCCTTGTAAATAATATTATTGTGATCAAATTCAAACACAAAAGCCTCACCTTATATCTTATACTTTTTTATACTCTGTTTTAAACACTGTTTCTTAACTTGTTGTTAATATGGAAGCATATTTTTCTTTTAATTTTATAAATTGTTAAATTACATTTAAGATTATTATTATGAAAATCAGACAAACTCTGTAAATTATGTGGAGAATTGGTAATTACATTAATATAAATGGTCAAAATTAGATAAAAGAATTTAAAATGAATTATGTTGGTCGTAAAATTGTCTTTTAAACAATATATAAAATACTAATAAAATTTGCACTAAGACTGAATAGTAAAAACAGAATTTGAATATGCTGGTCCTATAACCAGTGTAGGAAAGATTCGGCACAGCCGAATATAGCACTCTAACTTGTTTTTATTTTATTTTTTAGTAAATCAATAAACCTTAGAGTGAATTAAAACTAGCTAACAAATGACTTATGGCCTGTTTCTACATAACAAGTAAGTTCTCAGGCAAGCAAGCCGTACACAGGCGAGTACGTAAGCAAATGAGTTTTTATAAAGTACTTGTCTGCCTTACGTTAGTTGCCTTGGTGATATTGAGTTGTTAAATTGCATTATTGCCAAATTATTTAATTAGATATTTTGTTTAATTTTTTCCATGTTATTGTTCAATAGTTCAATTTTTTAGGGGCAACAATAGAAACCAAAATAAAAACAGCTGTGTTTTATTTACAATACAAAAATAATTTATGTAAATTGAAATTGCTATGAATTTTTTAATTTTGTAATAAATTGAATGAAAAATGTTTAAATTTATCGCAATTAACATTGAAATTGAAAGTTAAGGTAGTAGACAACAGTTTATGCTGTAGAAATATACGAAATAATATATAAAATATTATTTTGTGATGCACACAAGCACTTATTTCTACTCGTCTGTTTTTGACAGTAGGACAATTGAGATTTCAATGTAGACCCCATAAAAAAAGGTAGTCTTACGTTATCACTCAAGCGAACTGACATTTGTGTTATAACACCCCAAAACTAATGAAATTTTTTTTAACATTGAATTTTAATAGAAAAAATGTGAAAAGGGAACAAATTTCATGGGGAATTGTTATTCACGATAGGGGTGAATATGTATTTGCGAAGTTATTTTTCATAATACGACACTTAAATGGTAATAACGGCTACAAATGGAAATTTTGCATTTCTTTAAAATGAATCACCAATAGACTTACATTTGCGAAGCATCTTTTCCATCAAACGACAGTTAGGCGGTAAGCAATGATAATAATGGAAATTTGATTGTTCTTTTAAACTAATGAACAACTACTAACAATAAATTTGGAATATTTATATTATTTTTAAATAATTTTATGTATTTTGTTCTGCTGACAAAATTTGTGTTGTCGATCTCCGCAATCTCTATTCTTTTCCGATAGTCATCCCTCAAGATAAAATTTTTGTTTTTAGTATTTCAATATAGAGAATAAATAAAACTGAATGTCGGAATATTCATTATGAATGTGATCTATTCGGGCGCGTTTCTTTTAACGAAGTTTACTCATTTACTCTTTTGATAATACAACTGAATAACTCTTACATTTTGATGCGGTGTGAGTCTTTCCATATCGAAATACTGAATAAAAATAAGATGACAGTATGAAAATATGACAATCTGCAAGAACAAAAAAAAAATTAAAAAACTTCTAAATTAATCACCCTATATATAAATATCACTCGACGATGATTATTAATGAACTGAAAAAATTCTACGAAAAATATTTAAAAAAAGTTTCCAGAGATGATATTTGTCTATATTTTTGAAAAGGAGATTTGGTTGTATTTATATTTATCTGAATAAATCGGGACATCTTTTTCCTTTAATGATGAAAAAAGAACACTGTTTATTAGCACACGATTTTAACAGAAATTAATGTCTTACACATTGTTGTCAAAGACGTGAAAGCAATGAGACCATTCAAATTTGTCATGTAAATTTACTAATTGTCAAAAAATCTACGATTAGGAAAGGGAAAATTAAGAAAACAAATTTAACAGCTATCAGCAGCATCCTACCAGAGATTTAAAATCTGAGTCAATATTACTTTGTCCAAAAATTTGGTTTTCTAATTATAGGTCGCTAATGAATTTGTTTCAAAAAAATACTGGCCCCTTAAAAGCATTTTAGTTGCATGAATGTTTTGTACCTTGTTTTTGTGCTACTCCTAAAACAGATTCCCAAAGTGTTAAATGATCAGCGGTAAAAAATATACATACGAGTATTTAAATAAAATAGTAAAAAATTAGTGAAAATATGTATAATTTTTTATGGAAGTTTCTTATATTGTCGTTCATAACTCTGGTTCTATTGGAATGATTTTCAATGCCAAATTATATACTTTTTTGATTTTAGCTGTGCATTTTTATCGTGAGAGTGTTTTACAGATACAGAATATATGTACAAGGTGGCGCAAAAGTAATCCTCCTTATGCTATAAATTTTGCGATTGGCCCCTAATGTCAGTTCTGTTTTGACATTTGTGTAGTAAACACATGCGAAATACACGTTAATAAACAATGTTACGCTACACTGCTCCAGAACGCGGAATATTGCTGACTATTTATTTGACCAATAATCGGTCGGTGACTTTGGCACAACGTGAATTTCGTCGCAGATTTCCTGGCCGTCCAACGCCTACTAGTGAAACACTGCGACGTTTAGCCGTTCGCCTCGAAGAGACTGGCACAACACGAGATGCTGCCAGGCGTGGCAGACCCCGGAGTAGCCGTTCTGCAGAGAATATTGCTGCTGTAGCCGAGGATGTCATGGAAGCGCCGTCGACATCGACCAGACGACGTGCCACGCAAATGGGTATCAGTCGACGGTCTTTACATCGAATTTTGGTACAAGATTTGAAGATGTTTCCGTACAAAGTCCAGACGGTGCATCAGCTGTTAGCTGCTGAAGAGGAAGATGATTTTTCATCAAAAATAATCATGAGTGATGAGACCCAAGCAAAATTTATGCTTCTGGGACACTGAAAATCCGTGTGTAACCCACGAAGAGCCATTACACCCGCTCAAAGTCACTGTATGGTGTGCTGTTTTCGCTGGAGGAGTCATCGGACCTTTTTTCTTCGAAGACGTCGCGGGCCAAACGGTTACTGTGAATGGTGAGCGCTACAGAGCAATGATTAACGAGTTCTTTTTGCCGCAACTTGATGAATTGGGATTGGAAAACATGTGGTTCCAACAGGACGGTGCAACGGCACACACTGCACGTGTCACAATCGATATGCTTCCCCGGGCGCCTAATCTCCCGTTTTGGGGATTTGCACTGGCCAGCAAGATTGCCTGATTTGACCGCTCCAGACTTCTTTTTGTGGGGCTTTTGGAAGTCGCGGGTTTGTGTCAAGAAGCCTCAGATTTTTTGCAGCTCTTAAAGACAATATCCGCCAAGAATGTTAGGACTTATCGCCGGAAGTTTTGGCCAAAGTGATGGAAAATGCCATAAAAATGGCTCAAATGACAATCAACTGTGGCGGCGGCCTTTTACATGACATCATATTCTCGACTTGATGTAAAAAAAATTAAAAGACCAAATAAAAATAATCCACAAGAAGAATCAAAGTTTTTCATTTGTTTTTTTAATTACAGCCAAAAAACATCGGAAGTTTACTTTTGCTCCACCTTGACCATATGTGTATACTTTGTTGAGTCTCACATGAATATTTCTGAATGTTACAAACGGAAAAACAAACTTTTATATTTACAAATAAATTAGGCAAATAATCAGGATCGAGGTCTGTGTTATAATCAATTATCTTATGTACTTATTTTTCAATATTTCGCCTACCATCGGTAAGCATCATCAGGAAAATCTATACACAAAACAGAAATAATACAAATTTATTTATTTTACTATTGTGACAGAATTTAAGGATAAAACTTACAAAACAATGAGTTACAATCATCAAAAAATTAATATTGCACTACAGTTTCTATTTTGTTTTATTTATTTATACATCAAACGTTTTTTCAAAGTGCTAGTTGATCACGTTACTAAGTGTATTACGTGTTTCAGATGCCTAACGTTGAAAAATATTGTAAGGCCAAGTTTGACAGTCAAACAATTAACCCTTTCGGCTTTTGTGCGCGAATTCCCGTCGTTCCCTGTTGTCTAATTAAACTAATGACGGGAATTCGCGTCATTCACTTGTCTTTAATTAAAGTAATGAAGGGAACTCCCGCCATTCACTTGCGTCTAATTAAACTAATGACGGAAATCCGCTGATATTCAATCAAGTTTTTAACTGTTACAGCTGATTTGTGTTACTCTTTGTACACAGTAAGAGTTGTTATTATGGTAAAATACTTGCTCTAACAAACAAAACTCATTTCAACGCATTTTCATTGGGAATTCCCGTCATTTGATCCACAGTAAAAAGTCATGAAAAACTATGTGATGATCTTGGTAGTCACAGCTAAATTCAAGTGCGGCCGAAAGGGTTAAATATGTCTGACTTTTACACTCTATAACTGAAGGCTAGACTGAATGTTTTGCAAGTATGTAATTGAATACTCTTAATAAATTATGTACGTGAAATATACATTTACATAATTTTTAATCAAATTTTTACTCCAACACTTTCCGCATTGTTTAAAATTTTGATACTAATTGAATGTTCAATAAGCGTAATGATAACATTAGAGTCAAAATCAATTACCAAAAATTGCACAATCTCTCACTATGCATAAAAGCTGCATGTATTAAAAAAATCTCTTCTCATTATAGAAAAATTAACGTATAGATAAAATATAATAAAAATAGAGTTTTCGCTAAATGAATTAAATAAGCAATTTATAAATACATATTCATTATATTTACAGAAGCTAGAGCAGAAATATCTGGACCCCATATCCGGTATCTAACTCCAGGATCAACTTTAAGACTACAGTGCCATGTGGTACAGAATACGGAAAATTCGGAATATATATTTTGGTATCACGACAATCGAATGATAAATTATGACGCTGATCGGGGGATTAATGTTTCCACAGAACCAGGTATGCACTTTAACGTGAATTCTATAAATAGTTTTAAACTATTTGTTTATTTATTTAAAAAATTAAATCTTGATATGTTTATAAAGTAGAATATACATTTCATTGAATCCAGTTTTCAATATACATATGGGCAATTTCTCGTCAAGAGGGGGTAAAAGTTGGACATTTTGGTCATACAGGGGTTTTTTTTTAAATGAGTGTAACTTTTCACCTATTGGTCCTAGCAAAAATTGTTTAGATAGCTATTTCTTCAATCATTCCAAAAATATTTTTTTTTTTAATTTTTTTCCAATTTGGGCTAGATGCATCACAAACATACATCGATGTTGCATCGATATTTCATAAAATACATCGATGTTTTTTATACATATTTTCGAAAAATCTTAAATTTATTTTACATCTCCCAATCTCCCAATACTTCAATACTCTTTAGAAATAATAGTTTACCTAGTCTTTCACCACTCAATCTGTTTCTTTGTTGAGTCCGATGTTCCCACCATTGTAAGATATTTAAAAGTGATCTTGTAAAGCTTGGGAAACTGTGATTTGTAATCTTTCTCAACTAAACTGAAAGTTCATCAAACAATATATCTTCAGTCTTGTTGCTTTTCCAATTTATATGAACCATGAAAAAGTATCCTCACTTTTATCGGCTTTTTCTGATTCAGATTCAATATCTTCATTTTGCAAAATTCCTTGATCTTTGCTACAGCATTGGCAACGGCTATTGCATCATTAAAGTGCATTTTTTTTGAATCGAGGGTCTAAAATGTTAGATACGTATACACGTTTATATACCAATATACATGTTCTGTATACAATATTTCATTTCGATGCATCGAAAGAAAACATCGATGTTTTCCGATTGTTTAGGAACAAAAAAACATCGGATTATATCGATGTTATGACAAAATACATAGAGTATTTTTAAAACATCGATGTTTTTTGTCCATCCCTAATTTGGGCATTTTTTCCGCAAAAGAAAGCTTATACAATTTCCTTTAAGGCCTTTATAATCGCTTAATGGGATGCGAGTGGGATATCTATCAAAAAAAATTATTTTTTAACTCAATATTTGGCACATGTATCATTTTCATTTCCCCCTTCATGAGAAGGGTATATATAAGTTTGTCATTCCGTTTGTAATTTCCACAATATAATTTGCCGACCCTATAAAGTATATATATTCTGGATCCATATAGATAGCGGAGTCGATTAAGCCATGTCCGTCTGTCTGGATGTTGAAATCAGTTTTCTGAAGTCCCCAGATATCTTCGGGATCCAAATCTTCAATAATTCTGTCAGATATGCGTCGAGAAGTTTGCTAGTTAAAATCACCAAAATCGGTTTAGACCAACCAGAGTTATGGACCACTATGTGAGATAACCTCCATAAAAATTTGATAGTTTTTGTCCATTTTATTGCAATATTTTGAAATATATTGAAGATAATACCATGCAATTTTGTATACGCTGTTTTTATAATAAAAGAAGAAAGTGTGCGGAAAATAGTATGAATCGGTCCATGATTTCTCATAGCCCCCAATCAAAAATCTTCCTGAAATATTGCTCAATTATACATAAATGCATATAAAATTAGAATATTAAGACAAAATTCGGCAAAAATAAGTTTTATGCAAAAATTAATCGCAAAACGAAATTGTTTTTAGTTCGGTCCATGTTTGACCATAGACCCCATATAAAGTCCACTTCCATAATTCATTTAAATACGTATAAAACAAAATTTTGTGAATTTCGGTCTATTTTTAACCGTATGCCCCATATAAATGCGTGCTCAATGCAAATTTTTAAAACTTTATTTTGATCTCCTTAGTCTTAAATATTTATACCTTATCTATATTATTTATGCTATTATATATATATTTTTATACCTTTATTTTCTTTTATTAAATATCGCTTTATATTTTGATGTTTTAACAGATCTCACAATATTTTACACGTAACTTTTTTTTACATTGATAAAACTCTCAAACATGTATTGTAATTAGGCTTGCCAGATCCAATTCGCCAAATAGCTTGACATTGACCAAAAAAAAAACTTGATTTTGAAAAAAAACTTGACAAAAGGAAAAAACACTCATACTATTGGTCATGGTGCAACTATACAAGGTGGAGTGCAGTTGCCCAGCTGACTGACTCTTTTTACAATTTACTTATGTCAAAAGTAATACTTTTTCAAGTATTTTTGACAGTAGTACATTATTTAATACAAACAAAATGCCTGTTGTTTCTGTTTTGTGTTGTATTTGTTGTCGATTTGCACTCACCTTGTATAGTTGCATTGTATTTTTGTTTGTTAATTTGTTTTAACGAGTATAGTAATTGCAGAATATTCTATTGTGATACGTTGGATTAGTGAAAATATAACAAAAATGATGGAAGTTAACGAAGATGCTGGACCATCAAAAAAACCAAGATATACTGTTTGGATACAAAAGAAAGATCAATACACTGCATTGTGTAAT
The DNA here is from genome assembly GCA_950370525.1 of Bellardia bayeri. Taxonomy (NCBI): domain Eukaryota; kingdom Metazoa; phylum Arthropoda; class Insecta; order Diptera; family Calliphoridae; genus Bellardia; species Bellardia bayeri. The sequence goes on along the minus strand of OX493268.1, from coordinate 37,107,033 downwards.
TTATATCAGACAGAAATTTCCATAAAATATGAAGGCAGCTAGCTGTGTCGTGATTTCATATAACGAGTGGCCATAAATAGAAGAAGTGGTTGTAAAGAGTTGAACACGTATTTGATTTGATAAAAGAAAAAAAATATTAAAATTTCAAAAACTTTGGAGGAAGGATTCGTGTCCTTCCCATATATCCTGAAATTAAAAACCGTCATAAAAGATAGAAAAAAAAGTCCGAACTTTATGAAATAGTTGTTTAGTTTGATACCCTTAATGATTTGACCAAATTTTATCCAAATCGGGGCAAGGACACGCCCATCTCAAAAATGTCCTTTTTCAAAAAAGTAAAAAAAAAGGGAACAAAAAGTAAAATTTTTAAATTAATTTCATACACGAAACACTTGTTACAAGAAAAATGTGTGTGTCAAATTTTTTCCAATTCGCAGCAAGGACATGCACTCCCGGCCACCCCCTAAATCTTGTATTAAATTTTTTTAAAAACGAAAAAAATTCAATGAAAAAAATTCAAATGGAAAGAAAAGTAAATGTTACTTTTTAATATTTACACTTGTTTTATTATTTAAATAAATTATAAAAAATAATGTTTTGAACAATTTTTATTTATTAAATACAATAAAAAAGAAAATGTTAGAATTTGTTTACTCTATTCATCCGAATCACTTTCTTCAAGCTGGTTTATTAAATTTTCTTGATTATCCGCATAAATATTATTTTCCTCAATAATGAAATCATTTATTTCTTCACAACTCCTTTTACTTATTTTATCTTCCTTTCTATGTATAGATAACTTTGGTTCAGACTGCAAAACCATTCTTTCTATTAGGTCTTTATTAGTATTTGTACGACTATTTTTTCGAGTATGGTTTAAACGAGTTTTTCTAAAAACTTTATGAGTGGCTTCTATAGCTTCCTCAGATAACATACCTACTGGAATCTTGGAGTTTTTTATAAATTCTGCTCCATGAACTAGTATTTTGTGGACAGTAACAGGCATACAATACCAAGAATATTTATGCACATATAAATTCCATGTTTCTCTAAGCAGCTGTTGAAAATTTATAATATTTATTGTTTTACTGCTTGAAATAGTTTTTAAAATCAAAGAAAAAATTTTAATTAGTGATGGATCAACCTGCGTTATGCTAGATGAGACATCAATGTTGCTGAAAAACCGTCTCGCAGTATTCCCATCATTTGTTGTACCAAAACTGGTTTTAACTTCATCTACATTTAATCCAAGCTCCTTTTTAAAATCTTCCTGAATTTTAGATTTTCTTTGATTTAAAATTTGTTTATCATCATTTTTTGAAACTCCCCAAATTTTTAGAGGCAACCTGTAAGCTATGTGTAAAATACACTCAAAGAATTTTATCCATGCATGTAATGTTGATAATCCGTGTTTATGTAATTCTTCTCTTCCCTCTCAAATACTTGAATTAAATTCATTTCAGTGGGTTTTGCACCGCAAACAAAACAAGAAGAACTGCTTTTGTTATCAGCTAACACATTAAGAACAGCTCCATCTACCATTGTTAATCTCATGTCAAAATGAACGGTAAGGTTTTTTTTATCAGAAACATAATCAAATGTTTGCAAATTATCTATATCTTCCTCAATAATTGCCCTTGTAGTTTTAACCCGTAAGGGCTAGGGAGTGTGTTGTATGTTTGTGCCAAATATTGAAAATATGCCTAATTTGCACTTGCCTTGACACTGAAAAAGTGAAAAAATTGACTATTCTGCCAAGCTCTGCAAAAGAGACCCATTTTTTTTAATGTACATACTTGTATCAATATTATATTAAAGTATCAAAAATAAACTCGAATAAACTTTTTTTTAGACTTTCTATAAACTTGTAAGTTGTAAAAAATTTTCTCTCTGTTTACATTCAGAATAACGGTACAAAACACATGATGAATTAAATGTAAAAAAATATGTTACCATATTTTAGTAATGTCATACTTTAATATTTATAAACAATTTAACTGCATTATCGACAATTTACGTTAAATTAACCCATTTGTATATACGCTATTTTTCACGTTTTTTGTGCATATTGCATACTTACCAAAAACTTTCAACTTTGATTGGCTATAACTTTGTCAAAAATATTTTTTTTTCAAAAATTCTTTTTCATTATTGTAATTTGAAATCTATCAAACTGTTTTAGCAGATTTTTAAAATTCCAAAAGTCGTTTTTTTTATTTTTGGCCGCTGACACCACACTGTGCAGCTGGGCATTAAATAGACATTAGACTAAAAAACATGCCAAAATCGCATTGTCGCAAAAAATGTCACGGACCATTTTGAATTTCACTTTTTCAGCAGAAACTACAATTGAAATACAAATTGCACGGGCTGAACTATTATGTGTATTTCATAACGTATTACACGGCCTCAGCTATAAGAGCTTAGTTGCTACAATTATGAAATCCCTTTCCCCTGATGAAATAAGTACTTTCAAATTCGAAGCAAATGAGTTTCTTAAGAAAGCTACCAGGTATTTAGTTACTTACTTTTGACATAAGTAAATTGTAAACAAAGTCAGTCAGCTGGGCTACTACTTCTTATTTCCATAAACTTCAATGTACGTATTGCAACTCAGCTGTTCAATGTTGTCAATTTACTAGTGCTGAGTAATGTGGTAAATATCAGTGTTGGCACTTTTATTATAATTGTACATAAAGAGAACTATATTTTTTAACTGCATAGAAAAAAATATGTATCATATTAGTCCTTAGTTGTATGCTCCGCCAGGGGCGGAGGAGTCGCTATATATGTTATACATAGTGTTAACTGTACAGTAAAACTAAGATCTTACATTGGAAGTGAAATTGAGTACTTATTCCTTGAATTGACTACTATGCAAAAGGGAAAACTGTTGGTTGGTAGTGTCTATAGGCCACATAAAGACATAAGGCTAGACAATTTTATTGGGGTTCTTGAAAATATATCAGTGCAATACGACGAAATTATCATGTTGGCGATTTTAATAATAACCTCCTATTGAACAACCCGTTAATAGGCCCAATGCGTCTTCTTGATCTCAGTCCAATAAATACCTCAACACCAACACACTTTCACAGATCATCCAATAGTTTGATAGATTTAGTATTTGTTAACCATATATCTAACGTACTACTATATCAACAGCACCCTGCATCCGCTTTTTCAAACCACGATATTTTATACTTGATATATGATTCCAGTGCATTTAAAGACGATACCTTTATTACTTATCGTGATTTTCACAATATTAATTATACATCGTTAAACCTTCATATAGAAAACATCCGCTGGCACCAGATTTAAACTTTTGATGATGTTAACGACCAACTTCTATTTATTCAAGACAATGTTATACAATTATTTGATGCTTGTGTTCCCATAAAAACTAAATTAGTTAAGGCCAATCAACAACCTTGGTTTACCCCAGAAATAAAAAAATTAATTTACAAACGTAATGCTGTTGTTCAAGGAATACAACGGGCGAAATCTCTATTTTATAAAAGAAACTTCTCTTCAGCCATTGACAGTAGATCGAAATGGAAAGAAATCCGCAAGATTGGTATAGGACATAAGAATACCTTACCTTGTAATGATGAGGTCGATGTGAATTACTTAAATGATAAGTTCGTAAATATTAACTCCCAATCGCCGGTATACAACATTTATGATGATTTATGCATCGTTTCTATCGAAAATTGTTTTAGTTTTCGCTGTGTAGACCAAAGTGAAGTTTTGGAAAGTTGTTCCGCTATAAAAACAAATGCAGTTGGTTTGGACGAAATAAATCCTGTATTTTTAAAAGCACTAATCCATAAGCTCTTGCTATTTCTTACTCATCTATTTAACACAATCCTTACAAAATCTGTATTTCCAGAAGCATGGAAGATTTCAAAAATTATTCCAATTCCTAAGCAAAACAATGATTTTCGGCCTATTGCTATTCTACCTATTCTATCAAAAGTTATAGAAAATCTTATGCTCAGACAAATGAATGATTACCTGAGCCAACATAAACTTCTATCAGATTTTCAATCGGGCTTTGTGAAGGGTATAAGCTGTATTACAGCACTTTCCGACGTGATAGAAGATTTAAGAAATAAACTAGATAACAATATTACTGTCATTAATGGCATCCATTCATGTGTTAATAATATAAATTATGATTTAGCCAACATCTACAACTGGGCTGTTACCAACGGCTTAAGTATAAATCCTTCAAAATCCAAATGCATATTTTTTTCAAAAAGTAATCGAACTTTAACTAATGATATCGAACTTTCAATAAATAACGATAATATCGAATTCGTAGATTCTTCGAAAAATCTGGGAGTAATGTTCAATAATAAATTAACTTGATCTAATCACATCAACTACGTCGTAGGTAGGATATTTGGAATGATTCGAAATCTGTGGGCTGTCAAATATTCAACACCTTTCAATATACGTATGCTATTATCCAAAACTTGTCTTATTCCCGTTCTGTTATATGGCTGTGAAATTTATGCAAACTTCGAGAGTACTGACTTCAGAAAACTAAAAGTTGCTTATAACAATATTATGAGATATGTCTTCAATAAAGAACGCCGGGAATCTATATATATTTATTCATATCAGATCTATAAAATGAGCTTTGAAAATCTTCTCAAATTTAAAATCCTTATTTTTTTACATAAAAATATCACATCAATGCAACCTGCCTACCTATATAGCAAATAAAAATTTTCTACATCAAATCGTGGGAAAAATATAATCCAAAAGAGATTTAAATGCCTTTTATCATAACGCCAATATTATATTTATGCCACTAGTCGTTGGAACCATCTTTCTAATCAAATTCAAATCATAAACAACGCAAACAAGTTTAAAAATGAGCTAAAGAAATACTATTCTTAAATATTCAATCTGTCACTTAACTTTTATTTTTTCCTTTGTTTTTTTTTATAAATTTTTCTTTGCTTGTATTTTTTACATTTGTAACCTACAATTTCAGAATATTCTTGAAAATGTTAATCCTAATTTTGTATTCTTTTATTTAATATACCCACTAGCACTATAATTTATAAGATTTTCATCTTGTTGTGCTACGCTATCTAATAATAATAAATAATAACAAGTAAGAGTGCTATATTCGGCTATGCCGAATCTTATATACCCTTCACCTTTGTTGTGGATGCAATTCTTACCATAATTTACAGAGTTTGTCTGATGTTCATAATAATCTTGAGTGTAATTTAACAAACAGAGTAAAAAAATGGGGAACAATTCGGTTTTAGTGACTTTGCTCAAAAAAAAAAACTTCATCAAATAGGGCTTTTATAGTTGAAAATATATAGGCCTATATCTCGGGAACCACTGAGTGTATGATAATTTGTAATACATTAAAAATACCTATCCAACGATATATATCATGATTATAAAATATGGACCGAATATGAGTTAAATCAGAAAAGAATATTTTTTGACCCGAATTTATTTGTTTTTTTTTGAAAATTTGTATATGGCAGCTATGACAAATTATGGGCCGATCTTCTTAAATTTTAGAACCGTTATTTTCATGCATATGAGGATATTTCACGTCGAATTTCAACATAATAACGGTATATTTAAGATATATATTAGTATTAACGTGGATTTCGGAAGTGGACCTTATATGGGGGACATAGTCAAATATGGACCGATATTCCCAAAATCCTGCAGTTTGATTTAGGCATGTATGTAAATGATCCGTGTAAAATTTTGGATTGGTACCCTTATTTATAAGAGATTTATGAGTATTAAAGTAATTTTCAGAAGAGGGCTTTATATGGGGCATACGGTTAACAATAGACCGAAATTCACAAAATTTTGTGGGATGATTTTTGTATATATATAAATGATTTGTGTAAAGTTTTGAGTCAGTAGCGATATTTATACAATATATACAGGGATAAATGTATTTTTCAGATGAGGTCCTTGTATGGGAGCTATGACCAATTCTGGGCCGACCACCATAAAATTTAGAACAACAATTATTTGCCTATAAAGATTATTCATGTCAAATTTTAGCCGTTATTTATATCTGTTTTATACGTATTTAAGTGAATTTTGGAAGTGGACTTTATTTGGTATAAAACTTATTTTTGTTGAATTTTGTAGGCATTTATGTATAATTGAGCAATATTTCGGGAAGATTTTTGTATGGGGGCTATGAGAAATTATGGACCGATTCTTTCTATTACTTACGCACATTTTCTTCTTTTATCATACAAACAACGTATACAAAATTTCATGGCATTATCTGCAATATATTTCAAAATATTGCAATAAAATCGACAAAAAATATCAAGTTTTTATGGAGGTTGTCTCACATATCGGTCCATAACTCTGGTTGGCCTAATTCGATTTTGCTGATTTTAAATAGAAAACTTCTCGAAAGCATGTCTGACAGAATTGTTGAAGATTTGGATCCCGAAAATATCTGGGGACTTCAGAAAACTGATTTCAACATCCAGACAGACGGACATGGCTTAATCGACTCCGCTATCTATAAGGATCCAGAATATATATACTTTATAGGGTCAGAAAATTATATTGTGGAAATTACAAACGGAATGACAAACTTATATATACCCTTCTCATGACGGTGAAGGGTATAATAAATCATGCTTTGTGTTATTGCTTTTATTAATGTCGGAGATATTTCCAAAAAAAATATTTTGGATTTTTTTTATCTAATTAGTAAAAATAAAAGATTTAATATTTTTTTATAATTTAATTATAAGGTTTAAGAGAAGGTTTCATATTTTTTAAAATATCTTTATAAATTTTTAAATAATTATAAGAACATTTTTTAACTAGTAAATAATCATTTGTAAACAAAATACTTTCTAATGTTGCGTTTTTAAGTCTGTTCCTGTACTTATCCTTTTTTTCACTATGTCATTTTTGTTGTCAAATTGTCCAAATTGTTGGCAATTGTTTGAAAACGGGTTGTCATATGGCGTCATCTATGTTTGAAATCATGATTAGAATCTCATTAGACGCCATAGACAACCCGTTTTCATACAATTGCCACATAGTGAAAACGTGGCCTTAGTTTTATTTAAATGAACTTTGGAAAAAATTTGTTCAACGTTTGCTGATGAACTGGGAAGACAAATTATATTGGAAAAAAATTTCTAAGTCGTTATTTTGGAAATTGTGGCCCAAAAATCTTTACAGTTAACATTTTCTAAGGTTTAAAAATATTTTGTGAAATCTAAATGAGGAAGTTCTTTAAATTCATCGTCTAAATTTTGAGAATCATTTTTATTAATTAAATTTGGAAATCTTTCCATAAGTGGAGACAATGAAGAACTTTTTTTAATAATATAATATTATGTTGATCAGGAGAAGAAATTTATTTTAAAGAAGTTTCGCTAAAATCAAAACGTTTGGCTATGCTTACAAAAATAAAGCACTTTATAAAATAAGCGGAACGTTTAAAGTTTGCAAAAATTAATTCAAAGAAACAATGAAAACATTGCTGTAATTAGGAGTTCTAAAATGAACCATTTATATATGTATAAAACTTTAGTAAAACTACTCAAAAATGCAACTAATCTAAATTATGTTATATTTGTGTGTATGTCTACCAAATTGCATGTATTTGTTGTTGTACGTAAATCAAATTGCTACAGATTTATAATGCGTAAAGCTGACGGTCGTCAGATATTACAACGTTGTCCGAAAAATGTTCAGAAAATGTTTAACAACCGTGTAAACCTAAAATTTTTGTCTTCCAACGTTGTAAGAAAAAGCATTTTCAGTACAATGCAATACAAAAATAATGTCAGACATCTAGCAATCGTGTAAACACAATTTTTTGTCATTGTCATTGTTTTAAGACAATTGTCAAACACTTTTCATTGTCATATGTGCAAAGTATATGGATCTGCCAATGGCGGCATTGTCATAGAAATTATTTCGAAATGCAACTTTATATATACATAAATAAACAAACAATGTGCATTATTTTAAAAATATTTTAAAAAAGAATTTCGGTTGACAGATAAATTCATTGTGTGACAATTGTCTGCCAATGAAATTTTTAGTTTTCTTACAGTCGTCTAAACTGACAATTTATGTTTTAACTGCCCATATAGGGGTTTTTTGCCAATCATTACGATGAAACTATTAACTATTAAAAAAAAATATATTACTAAATTTCAAGGGCCGATGTTGATTTTGAATAAAACACAAACTATTTAGGAAATTATTGTAATTTTATTTTATTATGATATATTGGTATTACTCAATTATGTGGGGAACAAAATATCGGCCAAATGGGCGCCGCAACCACGGCGGCACACCTCCATCCGATGGTCCAAATTTTCGATGACCCTGAGGCATAATGGAGGTTCTATGCCGTTAATGTGCCGAATTATTTCATCTTTTAGCTCTTGAATTGTTGCTGGCTTATCGACGTACACCTTTTCTTTCAAATAACCCCAAAAAAAAAGTCCAACGGTGTCAAATCAGATGATCTTGGCGGCCAGTTGACATCGCCATTACGTGAGATAACACGGCCATTGAATTTGTTGCGCAAAAGAGCCATTGTTTCGTTAGCTGTGTGGCAAGTGGCACCGTCCTGCTGAAACCACATATCGTCCACATCCATATCTTCCAGTAACTGCCTGACCGGCCTCATTTTGGAAAAAATACGGCCCGATGATGCCGCCAGCCCATAAACCGCACCAAACAGTCACTCTTTGTAGGTGCATTGGTTTTTCGACAATCACTCTTGGATTCTCATTCGCCCAAATGCGGCAATTCTGTTTATTGACGAATCCACTGAGGTGAAAATGTGCCTCATCACTGAAGATGATTTTCTTCGAAAATTGATCATCCACTGTTGCCATTTCTTGCCACCATTCTGCCCATTCACGACGTTTGGAAAGGTCAAGAGTCTTTAGTTCTTGAGCCAATTGCACCTTGTAAGCGTGTAAATGCAAGTCTTTATGCATAATGTTCATCAACGACGAGCGTGAGAGGTGCAATTGTTGGGCACGACGACGAGTTGAGGTGGACGGCTCTTCAGCCATACTATCGCGAACAGGAGCAATATTTTCTGCAGTACGAGCTGTACGCGCATGCACTGGTGTTCTCACATCTTCCACAGACCCGGTTTGCTCGAATTTTTCCACGATTTTTGCGATTGTACGCACATTTGGACGATCAAATTGACCAAAAAAATCACGAAGTGTACGATATGCATTTTGATTTGAACGCCCATTTTCATAATAAGTCTGGATAACTTTAACACGTTGTTGGATTGTGTATCTCTCCATGGTTCAAATTGAGTAAGTCTGAAATAGAGAAATGTCAAATAAAATTCGGAAAAAAGCTTGGCGTTTAGGTGTGGTTCACATTCAACATCGGCGCTTACAATTTAACTTTTTTACTATAAAAATTAAATTTTTTAACTTTTATGTGCAAGGGGAGGCATTCCTCCAAGCCCACCCCCCGGAACGGCCTTGTAAAAAAAATGTTTTTTTTCAGATTTCCAAAAAAAAATAATTTTTAAGATTTTATGTGACTTTTATGTATTTTATAGTATTTAGTTTATCTAAAAATAATAAGTTTAATCGTAATTATAACTTATTTATAATATTAACAACAAATTTTATGTAAAATAATAACAACTAATTTATTTAAAATAGCTTCTCTTTTGAACTAAGATGATGATGAGTGCCATGGTTCTTCTTCGTCTGTTTTTTCAAAATCCTCTTCCGAATCTGAACTCTCTTCAGAACCAAGTACAGGTGGAAGCATAAAAGAAATTGCTTCTTTCGTAAAGGCTAATGACTTTTTTTTGGAGTTGGTGTTATGCTAGTAATCAGTGGGTCAGAACTGAGCAAAAGTATATTTATAATATCTTTGTTACACTGAACCCTCGAAAACTTTCTAGCAAAATTCTGCCTGTAAAGCCGAAGATGTTTATTTCGTGCCACAGACGCTTCTTCTGATAATAGCTCCATAGGCGACAATGCCTCGCTTATTACAGTTGCGCCATGTATTAAAATCTTGTGGATTGTTGGTGTCATAGAATGCCAGGGATAAAGAGTAACGTAAAGTTTTGCAGTGTCTAAGCAATAATTGGCAAACTCGTGTAAATGAATTTTGTGACCACTTGTAATTACTTCTATAATAACTTTGATTCGGTAGATTTAATCAAATGCAATCCCAGTTTTTATTAATTAGAGAAGGAATTGAACTAATATTTTATTTTTAAGAGAAAAGTTTTTGTTCAGGCTAGTAGTTCGAGAATTTTAATTGCCTGAGCAATTCCAGTTATTTCTGCAGCTAATACAGGATTGGAAAAAAATCTTCTGCTGGTGTTACCATCGTTTCTGTTTCCAGTCTTCGGTACATCTACTATTAGCCCTAATTCACTTCTAAATTGTTCTTGGATAGTTTTTTTCCCCTCTTTAACAATAGTTTTGTTCTCATTCGATCTTAATTGCCACTTTTTCACTGTGAGTTTATACGACAGGTGTAATATGCTCTCAAATAGACGAATTCTGGCGTGCAAAGTAGATAATCCGATAGAAAGTAACCCCACAAATATAGCACTTCATTGTGGACGTAGTTTCTGTTGCGGCATTACACACTTTTGCATCTATATGGTTCATAACCATATTTTTGATGCCAACAAGAGCGAACACTCGGGAAATGTTGAACTGACATAAAAAGCAAAACTCCTATGAATTTTTTTAATTCGTCAACAGTTTTCACAAAAGAAGTTGCAGGGTTGGTTTGAGTGGCATAAAGATTAGTTTCATCTACGATCTTTTGAAAGGCCTCTGGAGTGGAGAAAACACCTGGAGACCCCCAACTCGGATATATCTTCATCTAATGTACCAGCTTCGTGAGTAATTATAGATTCATCATAACGTAAATGATCTTTTTTCCAAATAAGCCTACGGCTATCAAATAAATTCATGACTTCATTTTGTGCAGATGGGTCATGTGAGCCATACTCAGTTAGAAGTGGATCAGTTTCTTCGCCACGTTCGTGGTTTCTTCCTCACTTAAAGGGTCTTCTGCCAAATTTTCAAGAAGATCCCTAGCGATCGCGTAAAGTTGATCTTCGTCATCATTTTCATCTTCTAGTCCATCATCCGAAACGTTGCCATCTTCTAAATCAGTTAGAATCTGTTCAATATCTTTAATTTTCAGCGATCGAGACATACTGTTATAATAAAAATGTCAATTCACAAGAAATTGTTAAAAAGTAAAATATAAAAGTAGAATATTACATCAAATTTAACAGTATATATTTATACAAACATAAAAATATAAATAGGAACTTTCTTTACTGCAATAGAAAATATACAGAACAGATTTATACTGATGTACATATATCTACATTATATACAAAATACAGCTTTTCATGCACAAATTCTTTATCATATAAAAACATGAAGATAAAATTAATTTTACTTTACCTTTTGCTATCCAAAAACAATTTTTTTATTATATTTTATGTTATTTTTATATAATTAATCACACTTTTTAACGCACAACAAAATAAAATTTTACACGAACTGAGTTGCTCCTATTTAAATTGTCACAGACAATAAAATAAACCTGTTGAGCTTTTGTTTGCAAAAGATAACGGTAAATCAGTTCTTTGTAATTTCATATGTATAAAAAAATCGTTGCAAGTGTTTCCACATCAAGCGATATGAAGGTTTTAATATGTGATGTAGATCTACATCACAATGCATTTAAGGGTTAAGCCATCTCTGTCTGTCTGGATGTTGAAATCAATTTTCTGAAATCCCCAGATATCTTCGGGATCCAAATCTTCAATAATTCTGTCAGACATGCTTTCGAGAAGCAAAATCCGTCAACAAATAACGGAGATATTAGCAAAAATCCGAGACAACCTCTGAAAATTTCATCAAAAAACTAATAAACTCATCAACAGATGGCGTTGATCACACAAAGTATATTAACCCTAGGACACTAACCTTATTTTTTATACGTTAACACTAATCATTAGTCCAATCGACTAACATATGTATATATATATAACCGATTTTTTCGATATCTATATATGTAAAATTGACACATCTAATAAAGTTTGATATTTGATTTATTATAAATGTAAATAAAATGGCAAATTTTAGTTTTTATATAAACTAATTTATTTAAAATAATATATTTAATAAAAATACTTTTGAGATCAATCTTTTGAAATCAGTTGTTAAAAATAATAAAAAAAACGAAAAATAAAATCACAGAATTCATTAAAAACAATAAAACTTAAATTATATAATAATTAAATGCAAAAAAAAATTATTTTTTTTGATTTTTAAAACATTGGTTGCAATCTTCAATTTGATGTTCCCCACATAAACCTTTTTCGTACATTGCACATATAGACTTTGTCATTCGATGTTTTTGGTAAGGGCAAAAACCGCATATCTTTCTCTTTCTATTGCTTTTACACTCATTTGGGTTAATTTTGGTCTCAATTGTATTTCTGGGTGTGAAGTTTCGGATATCTTCTCTTCTTGCAACACTTAAAGTTGCAATTTCCACACGCTTATTTATCCATGGTAACACCAATTTTTCATGTAGTTCTTTATGCATGTTGTGACAATAGATTACATAGCTGTTGATTGATGCCATATTTATTATGCCATAAAATATGCACATAGGCTATCTTTTTGTTTTTCTACTACAGGACATAATGCTGCACATTTGATCAAAGGTATTGACAGCTCCTTTGGATTGGTTGTAAAATTCCACCATGTGTGGTTTATTCGCTGCACTATTAACAGTTCCTTCTTCATCACAAGAGGAAAGCATATACATATACCATTTTATATGGTTTCGATTTATACGATAGCAGCGTTACTTCGTTGTCAAAACAAAACATTGATGTTCCAACTTGTCGGTCTTTAGAATTGAACATCTCTTTTGGAATTTGTTTGAACGCAAAGTGCCCAAAATTGTAAGTTTGTATGGTTGGCAGAGAAGAGATTTTGCCAAGGGAATGGACGTAAACCAATTGCCCATAGTCACATTGCGGTTAGATCCATGCATAGTTCGTGTTAGCTCTTTTACACTCCTGTATCTGTACTTTTACCCAAATATGGGATTGCATCTATCATATACTTGGTACCACTGTCGCATACCATAACAATTTTTAGCCCATATTTTGCCGGCTTATTTGGTATGTACATTCGAAAAGAACATCTGTCTCGAAATGCAAGCAGTTATTCATCAATTGTAACATATAAGCCAGAATCGTAATTTGTTCGACATTTTTCAATAAACATATCCCAAACTTTTCTAATTGGAGTAAATTTGCTACGACTTATTCAATTGAGTCTTACAGACTTATCATCAAACCTTAGACTATGTATCAAAAATTTGAATCTCGCTTTACTCATAATAGAAACATACCTGTTTCCGGAATATGAGGAGTCAAATAATTCGATGTATTTAGGTGATTATCTTTTAGTGCAGCAGATAAAATCGTCAGTCCTATAAATGCTCTTATTTCATCCTTTTCGGTTTTTTTTGAGTAGTGCTGAGAACATCATAAGATGATTGTTTTATTTCGATTTCAACATTTGTTCATTTAATAATTTAATTTATAATTTCATCCGTTAAAAACAATTCAAAACACGACAATGGGTCAATAATGCCTTTACTTTGACGCGTAGGTCCTTGGGGTTTGTGTACAATATTTATAGCTGCTTGCCTAGCTGAAGTATTGGGTTTTTCCGTTCTCCACACATGTCTGTTTTTTCCACGCACGACTTTAGCTTTAAATTTGATTATTTTGGATGAACCAAGAGAACGACTGACGATTGTTTCATTGTCTGATGGTAAATTGTCGAATGTGGTTTCTATTGTCTGATCTTCGACGGCTGAAGTTGACTGCTCATCAGAGTCACCGTCGTCTTCTTCTTCAAGAGCATCATCTTCATCACTGATTTCATCTTCTTCGTTGTCACTTTCTTAGCACAATTCCAGATATTTTGTACACGAACATAAGACTTATAAAAAGAAAAATTTACCAGATACACAACGGTATAAAAAATATGCTATTATCGGATGATTACATTATTTTCATGAAAAAACAAGAAGATGGAAGAATACACTTAGAGCTAGTTTTTTACTTGTCAGTTAAACTCAGCTTAACACACTGTTATATTAAACCTCAAATATATTTTGCCGGGATTTAACTACTGATTGTGTTTCTCAGTAGTAGATTACCTCCTGTCAATTGTGTTAGCATTGCCGTACTGTTCAGTCAAAATACATATGGCATTCCTCCTAATTTTTTATATAAATATTGCAATATCTTAAATTTTCGCAAAAAATCAAAGCAACGTATCCTACGGAATTCTAAAAATTACAATTTGCAATTGTTAGAAATTAATTATTATTTAGTTTTTTAGGAAATTTTTGTTTTTTTAAATAAATTAGTTTGTTAAGCGAAATCTTTGAAAGAATTCGGCGTCGGTATAAAGGCAGAAATGATTTGGACGTGTCCTTATTGTACGTATCTTTCTAATAATTGACATATTTAAGTTATTATATGTGTTTTAATCACTTAAATCCTCATCATCACTAGAATAATCCATTTTTTTTTTTAATTTTTGTTAAAATGTAAATTTCTTTTCACTTGTTGAATTGTTTATTTTATTTTTCAGCTGTTTGTATTTTGACATTTTATATCTAGGTTTAACTCACCAATGATGCTCAGTTAAACCTAGATTATATATCAAATAAAAAATAACTGAGAAACACAATTTTTAGTTTAATCTAGGTTTAAGCGAAAAATGTAGATTATCTTTATCCCAGAAACTAGCTCTTAGTTGAAAAAATAAAACAAACTCACAACAAAAAATTGACAACACTGAAAGAAATAATACTAATTTTTAGTAATTTAATTTTTCGGTTCTTCACACAATAGCCGATATAGAGGATTGCATTCAGAAGTTAGAGGATCATTTTGAAAAAGATGAAGCTAGAGCAAAATTAGCAAATAAAATTAGCGGTTTTAAAAGCAAATTAATAACTCTGAACGAGAAAAAAATTTATACTTGCTGCCTTTATAGAAACGAAGACCTTCCTTAAAAAAACAGAAAAATATCATTGTCACACAAGCTGATAAGGATAAAATAAACGGTAATTATGTACAAAGATGAATATAAAGAGAAAATGTATGACTTACTGGATGATAAAAATACCTACAAATCTATAAGAGAAGACCCAACAAGAAGATTACTAAATGAAAACAACAATATAACCCAAGAATTGTACAAAATGTGAATCATAGATTTGCGACAAAAATATAAACTTATTTCGTCATCATCTTCTGCATCTAGAAGTACATAAAGAAGGCACACCTTTAAGACCTATCGTCTCATCAATGCAAGTACCTTGTTATCAGCTGTCAAAATATATTGGCAATATTCTTCAACATATAGTTTCAAAAAAATAGAATATAAGAAATTCAATTCAATTTAAGGAACCACTCAAAGACATTACTTTAGACACTGATGATATATTGGTCTCTTTTGACGTGGTATCGCTTTTTACAAATTTGCCCACTTACTTAGCTATTAAAAACAGAATGAATAAATGGAGTAATATTGAAAAAATAACAAGAATTCCCCGATCAAAATTTCTTCATATACTAAAATTTTGCTTGAATGAAAATAACTATTTTGTATATGAAGATGCAATATATAAGCACTGTTTTGGCATGTCTATGGGAAATCCTCTCTCCCCAACAATAGCTGATATAATACTTGACACATTACTTGACGAAGCAATAGAAAAACTTAATGAACGCTAAATCAATATTAAATTTATTGTTAAATACGTGGATGACATATTTGCAATTATTAAAAGAAAGGACGCGGAAGTTAATGTTTAATGACTATCATCCAAAAATAAAGTTTACACTTGAGATTGAATCTGACAACAAAATATCATATTTGGACACTATTTTGAAAAGAGGAAAAAATAAAATAATTTTTGATTGGTATGCTAAAGAAACCTCGCCTGGAAGATTAATGAATTTTTACACTACACAGGCAAAACAGTCACCAGAAAAACATTAAAATTATACGGCCCTGTTCTGTAAATCGAATCGTTTTTAAAAACGAGAAATTTCTAAAACCGAATAAACCGCTTGTTGGTGTTCTGCAAATTAGGTTCGAATTTTTAGTTACACGTCAAAGTCAATTATTTTATTTTAAATAAGTTTTTTTGAATTAAAATTAAATTTAGTTATAAAGTGTTTGTCATAAAAATTTAATCTATAATGTTTACTATTATTACAAGAGTGCTGTTTATTCAAATGACTTTTATAGGTATTCTCTATAAAAAAGTGTTTTGTTCATTAAACTTTTTTTGTCACTCTTAAAGCAAAAATATGTAGAAGTTTTAGGATGCTTTTAAATATATTTTTTAAAGAAAAATAGTTTTCCAAATAACTTAATAAACAGTTTAATTGAAAACATAAAAGGACAATTGAAATATTTAAACAAAACAGAAGACAAAAAATGTATCTTTTGTATCTTTTATACTTAAATTGACTGACAACAAAAATATAAGAAATACAATAAAATCAAGTGACTCTCGTTTTGCTTATAAACCAAACAGAACAATTAACAGCAATTTTGCAAAAACAAAAACACCAGTGGACGAACAACAACAAGGCAATGTTGTTTATAAAATTGAATGTAAAAGGAAAACAAATGACTGTCAACTCATATAAGTACATCGGAAAAACAAAAAGAAATTTGGAAACAAGAATTGGAGAACATCAAATGACACAAAAAAGGGAAAAGAAACAACAGCATTATCTAAACACATGATGAATTTAAAAGAAGATACAGCAAACATCAACTCGAGCTACAGAGCGGTGCTAAATTAACTGCCTGGCCCAGCATATCGATCGACATCGCTCGCTTGCATTTTTAACGACAAACAAGTGATTTGCGGCCCACTAAAATTGTAGTGCAAGACATTTCGATCGACAATGAAAGCGAGCGATAACGTAATTGTCTTCATATAAATTTGCACCCCACTAACAAATTCTGTGCGACAACAGCTGTGTTGTGGTTGTCGACAAAAGAAGAAAAAATAAAAAAGTAAAAAATAGTTTTCAATATTAAAAATTAAGAAGCTTAATTATGGAAAAAAGGTATTTGTTGTATATAAATTACATTATTTATTAATAAATTCTTCTTTATTGTCCAAATGCAATTGCTTAGCGTTAAAACATCAAACTTGAAGCAGCTACAGATTCTTGTTGAATATATGGAAGCAAATCCAGAGTTTGCTAGAGGCTCTGCTATTTTTGGCAAAAATAAAAATTCCATGGAAAAACAGTGGATTGGTCTGACCAAGAAACTGAATTCATATGGACCAACAGTGCGCAGCATTGTTGAGTGGAAGAAGGTAGGGAATTCATTTCTATTCTGTTTGGTAAATTTTATTTACATCTGCGCAATTTTAGACTTGGACTGATTTAAAATCAAGAACCAAACAAGTTTGTGTGAAACTGGAGGTGGCCTCTTTCGGGTGAACGCGCTTTCCGAATTAGAACAAGTTATCGATCGGACTTTGTTCTTATCCAAAGCCGCGGCACCCGAGGGTAAGGTTTTTGGTTTTACGGAGCGAACAAGGGATTTAATTGAAAGTTGCTTCACCACCCAGAACTAGCAAGTCAATTGCCGGTGTCACGCCTTCAAGACATCAAGAAAGTGTTAAAAAAATGCCACAGCCCACTCACCAACCAGCAGAGCTATCACTGTTTTCACAGCAACCACAAAAACGGCAACTTGAGAGCAATGACGACCTAATCCGCAGACAATTAAGGGTTGGAAACAATCAGCTGCTGTGGCAAAACAGCATCCAGACGCTGCAGTTATGCTAGCCGAGGCAACAAAAGCAATTGCAATATTTTTTATTTTATTTTGAAAATTTTTTGTGGAATATTTTATCCATTTTTTAATAATTTCGGTAGCCCTCAAAAAGGCCGTTTGATTAAATCAATTATTAATTTAAAACTAAAAATGTTATCAATTAGAGAAGGAATTGAACTAATATTTTATTTTTAAGAGAAAAGTTTTTGTTCAGGCTAGTAGTTCGAGAATTTTAAAGAATACTATTGTAACGTATTGGAACAATTGGCAAATTGGAATGCATTTTCTACCCGGCCAAGGGCGTCATCAGCAATCTTCATTGTCCATTATCAATCTGTAAACATCATCTATTAAACTCACCGTTTTTATCTTTTTTTAATATTTCCGATGGCCCTCAAAAGGGCCGTTTGATTTATCAATTATAATTTTATTGCAACACTTCTTCTTATCGCTACTGAAGTCATTTCCTCCTCATCATCCACAATTTCTTCACTATCGATAGTAACATCGCGTGCCACAATTTCAACCGTTATTTCATGTGCACATTTTTATTTGATACACATATTATGAACAGCACAACACGCATTTATAATTTTGGTGGATTGCTCTGGGGAGTATTGGAGACCCCTTGAACCAAGAATGCAGCGAAATTTGTTTTTCAAAACACAAAAACACCGTTCAACTACATTTCGCGTACTGGTGTTTTTTGCGTTGAAGCGTCTCTCATACGCGTCCTTTGGAATCCTGAACGGCGTTAGCAAAAACGGCTTAAGCTCGTATCCGCCACCCCCTATAACAAGAAACAAATAAAATTATTTGGAATATTAAACGTTGTTGTACTTTAAAGCAACATGCGTTTAGGAAGGCAGCCACTATCATCAAATAATAATTAACATTACCTAGTATCCAAGCATTGCGTTTATCACCTTCAAAATTTTCCTGCAGCTTCTGGTTGGCTAAGCTGTGTTCCCATATGAAAGCATCATGATTGGAGCCAGGATATCTGGAGGTCAGGAGGTCACAAATCTAAAAGAAAAATAATTCGTTAACCCGAATAACACATTTGTGCAAATTAGCTTCCATCATTGCGTTTATGCTACAGTATCCTTTTCTATTGTAATATAAACGTTTGACTTCTTCTCTTGGAGACTTTATTCGAATATGCGTTCCATCAACACATCCGATTACTCCCCGAAACCCCGTACGGTTAAAAATATTTTCAACAATACTTGCTTCTTCTTCAGGTTGAGGCATTTGTATCCATTGCGGGCAAACGATATCCTCAAACATTGGATTAATCCCGCAAATGTCTGCGAACAACCTGCTCTTCCTCCCCATTGTCTTCCAAAAAATTTACGGCCACTGAAAAAAACATTTTGAACACATACACACACAATTTTTATACACAAATTAAAATATCTTGAAAAAATGAAGAAAAGTTTAATTTTTCACAAAATTTGTTAAAGAATGATTTGTTTGTTTTTTATTATTTAAATAGACTAACCCTTGAAAAAGTAGACAAAACATCTACGAAACGTCGGGAAAAAAATGTAAATAAAAGCTTTTAATTACATTGGAAAAGTTTAGGCCTGATTAGCTTAAAAAAGGAACATTTAATAAATCCGGTTTATTTTAAAGAAATAAACCACCGTTTTTAAAAGGTAAAAACGTAACAATATAATATATATATGTATGTACATATATAATATAACTAGCATGCAACCCGCTACTTCGTTAGCGAAAAAAATGTGGAAATAACAAAACAACTACATACATAAATTATTTTAAAATGTTTATTATAGAACTTTTAATTATTGTGTAAAATAAATACACCTTACAGCATGATATAGGCTGTTTCCAACATTATTAAAATGTATATTAAAAAATGCTGAATCTTGAATTTCGAAATTTACAAATTATGTATTATTGTTGATCGTACATATTGCATTTGAAAACATTTAAGATCGTCCAGCGGATGCCCAATAGATGTGCGTATCATAACTTGAATATAATTGATGTCCAATAGCCTTTAAAGAATTTTGTACATTATAAATATTAAATGCAAAATTGGTTTAGATAATTTAAAAAAGTAGTTCTGTGAATGTATCTAACGTGAGCTGTAAGAAGCAAAGTTTTAAATCTACAAAATAATTTTTTAGAAATGAAACTTTTTACCAATATTTTTCTTGATTGACATTTATTGAGTTACATTATTTGTTGCACATAATGACAATAATGTTTTTAAGCCATGATGTCAGAGAACCACCGAAGAAGAATTTAGCTCAGGTTTAGTGGATTAAATTCTTTCGAAAGCGAGGCCTTCTGCTTCCTTGACTGGAATATCAGTTCAACTTCGCGCAGACATTTATATACCCTATCACATACATCATCAGATTAATTCAACGATTAATTAATGTGATACTATATAAAAAAAACTAATGTTAACTTGACTAATATAATACCATTTTTAAAATGACTGCAATGAGATCATCAAGCGCAAGTCCCAAATGATCCGTGTATTCAAATGTCTTCCCCAATATTGGTTCCTAACATCTTTTAGCGGCAAAGCACGTATAAACTTAATGAATTGCAGGGTCATTTGAAGAATTTTATTTTGTTAGATTTCTTTAACACACAGAAGATTCATCTAGTTAGAGTAGTCTATTTTGAAATAATAAATAATTTAATAGAATAGTAAATCATGTAATGTTATTAAATTTTGTATTAAATTCAAGTTTTTGCCTATGTATTGATTATTTGTTTGAAAATATTTTTGTACCCTACGCGCGTTTCTACGCCACCAATTAGGCATTACACAAATATTCAATTCATTTTGAGTAATTTTATTGATTTTGTTCATTTTGAAAATTGTTTGAGATGGGGCATGAAAGTGGGCGTGGCACATAACATTTTTATTTTTACCTCGCCTTCAGTAAGATGTATATACAACTTGTTTGAAGTAAATCTGTAAAAAGCCATGCGGAAGCACAACAACTTTGCCAAAGATAATAACATGATCAGATGCATAGTTTGCGAGAATAGAATAGTAGAAATGAATTTAAAAAAAGTACCAATATAAGTGTACTGAAATTTGGCCCTTTTTACACCTTTATATTTGAGTCATGAATAGCATGTTCTGGGTTCTTTTTTTTGTGGATGGAAGAATATTTTATCGTGTTTTTATTTTTAAATTGAATAAATAATATTAATTGTCCGTTTTTACCACTTTTTGTCCCTTTTTTGTCACCCGTGAAAAAATAATTTTCAAAAAAGTACCTTTTAATTATCCGTATTACGTACTATTTGAAAACAATAGTTCATGAAATTTTTAGTAAGAAAATACATTTTGATAAAAAAGTACCAAAAAATAGAATAATTATTATTTCATAATCGAACTGTTAATTTTTACTTTTTGATAATTTTAGTTAGGCTCGAGTTCATTTAATTTAATTTCCATTAAATTATTTTGACTGCAGTTAGGAATTACAACTTGAAAAATTTTTATTATTAAAAAATAAAAAAAAAAACAACTATGAATATAAATTAATAAAATAATGATAATTACAGCAAAAACTTCGAACTACCAGAACTAACACTGGTTAAATGATTGATGTTTGTTTGTTGGCTGACCGGCACCGCAGTGGTGCATGTGGTAGAACGCAAAGAATTCTGATGAGAGAAAGTGGGATTTCTCGAAACATATGTAAATTCAACAACCCAGGTTCAATCCCAAGTCAAGAAAAATTCTCAAAATTTTTAATAATAAAAATTTTTCAAGTTGTAATTCCTAACTTCAGTAAAAATAATTTAATGAAAATTAAATTTAATGAACTCGAGCCTAACTAAAATTATCAAAAAGTACCAAAAAATAATACAATTTTTAGGCCATAGGAATTCGAATTTCAAAAAAGTACCAAAAAAATTTCTAGTATTTATTAATCTGAGCCAGATGCATTTAATATATTATTTCTATGTTTATTTATGTAGGAGATATACATGTTAACGGAGCGTTCTACGGGACTATTTTTACCCCATACGGTCACTTGAATTTCGCATTTAAAAAAAGTACCAGACACGTGTCGGCTCTTTTTTTGATTAAAGGCGGACGCATTTAAAATATTATTTCTAAGTTTATTTATTTTGGGGATATAGAGGTACTGGTTTTATCCGTATTTGTCCCCTTTATCACTCCTTCTTAGTGGATCTACATATTGTAAAAGAACCTATTACCCGAATTTTAAGTTTCTAGCTTTAGCGGTTTGGGCTGTGCGATGATGAATCAGTCAGTCAGTCACGTTACTCTTTTATATATATAGATTATGCATCCACAACAAAGGTGAAGGGCACAGCCGAATATAGCAATCTTAATTGTTTCATTTAAGCCGTTAGTCAGAGAGTTTGTGTAGAAATTTTCTGATGTTCTTAGCGGTATATTTTCAGAACAATGTGTACATAGGTATTTTCTATATTTAATCCAATTTATACTTGTTGGTGTCATCGCTAAATGATCAGTCGGGATACAATTTCTTGTGGGTAAGTGATGTAATAATAATCTTAACGAAAATTCAACATGAATATTTATATTATATTTTTTATCACTCCAAAATTAATAACATCTGGTATCTTCTGTGGTCAGTAGGCCGTAAGTAGGTTTTCCGCTAGAAATCACATTCAATTCGATTATTGAAATGGTATCAAACAACAAACGACCTTTCGGAGTAATCAGTCTTGATCCTCAGGATGTGTGCTTAGCGTTATAGTCGCCAGCTGCCAGAAAGCAGGGCTCTAGGGATTTAAAAAAAAATATTGTAATTACTTTCCGTTATTTGAAATCTAGAGGGTGAATACATAGTCGAAATCAATATACATATATACCTGATAACAATCTTCAATACATATCGTAGTGGCTTGAAGATAATCTTCACAACTATCACTCGTTAGGTAGTGTGTAATTCGAGTTTTTATTAAAATTGCTATGCCTCCACATGCTCTGCCTCTGGGGTCTTTAGTATCATTAATGAGATCAATTTGTTGATTTTTTATTAAATATTTTAGTTCGTTTTTATGTTATATTTTCAAACAGTCCATGGGCTATTAAGTACAGCTTGCAATAGCATGAATTGTATTTTAAGCATTTTCTGCATCGTGTTTCGCTTAGAATTCTTAAAATTTTAACCGATTTGGTTTCTACTGTAGGCTCTAGCCGGCTAAAATTTGGTTGTTTGGCTCCATGTTGACATTATTAATGGGCAACGGGTTCTAAGGAATTTAGTTGGTTTTCAGAACATTAGCCCAGGATATATTTTTGGTTTTCGGCTCCGCATTTTATGGACAATTTGCGTTTCGAAGGTTAGGTACTTGTACAGTGGGTATCTTCTTTCCAAATGTTAGAGAGCGATTTACAACGGAATATACAGGGCAACCTCTATAGTTAGCAGTATCATTTAAACCACAATTACTGCATTTTGTTCATGTTCGAATCATTTCTTGGTTAATCACACTGAGATGAACAGTGTAGTGCGACCAACTTACATATCATCTACATAGTTTGACCATATTGTGGGCAGTTTAAACATTGGACGGGGCCTGATCGTTTGTATGGTTCTTCTACCGTTATTCTTCGGTGCAATATATACCTGTAGTGCGATTCAATAAGCTTTTTTAACAACAATTGTTTCTTTTAAAAATTTTAACCACAAAATTAACCATTCTGCTATTCACTAACCCTTTAACGATTTATGTTGACGTTTAAAGTCAGTTGTTTCAATCAGCTGTTATTTTTAACCACATGAATTGTGGTTTATTAACGCCAACATTTTTGGTGCTGTTTAAAGTGTATTTAGAAAAGTGTTTCTTTATATAAATAATAAACTGTAATTTTAATAAAAACATATACATATGTATGTATAATGGCTTTTGAGTATTTGTACATAGAAATATCAAAAAACATGTGCCTATTATATGAAATAAAACAATTTTTTAATAAATTCTTAAGTAAAACTGCTTTATGCATTTATTTATTGCAATTTTATATATTTTATTATATACATATGTATGTGCATACATACATAATTCCCAAGATATTACTAAAAAGAATTATTGACACAGTCATATTGAGTACTGTTGATAAATAAATTTTAATAAAAACAAGTAAGAGTGCTATATTCGGCTATGCCGAATCGTGAATACCCTCCACCTAAACGTAATAAGAAATACAAAAACTACACTGGTTATAGGACTAGAATATCCTTATTCTGTGTTTTCTATTCAGTCTTAGTGCAAATGTTAGTAATATTTGATATATTGTTTGAAAGACAATTTTACGACCAACATAAATTATGTTAAATATTTTGAAATTTTGTCTAATTTTCACCATTTTTAATTGATTTAATTACCAATTCTTATAAGGTAATTATAACCACTTTTTTCAATAACTATATGCCTTAAATCGTGCTTAAAAGTTTTTCATTGCCCGAATGTAATACATTTCGTAGCCCCAATGAAACTACGAATTATCGAAAAGTACCTGTTCTACCTGATTCATTGCATTAATGTAACTTTCATTACTATTATGTACAGTTTCATTAAATGAATGAAACTTTTCATTACATTAATGTAAAGGGGTTAACGTAACGGCTTCATTCCTGTTACGAAGCGTTTTTCTTTCAGTGTACCATAATTTACAGAGTTTGTCTGATGTTCATAATAATCTTGAGTGTAATTTAACAAACAGAGTATAAAAAAGGGGAACAAATCGGTTTTAGTGAGTTGCTCAAAAAAAAAAAAAAAAAAAAAAAAACGTCATCAAATAGGGCTTTTTGAGAAGATGCCAGCAAAAAAAAATTATTGGCGGTCGCGCCTATTTTCGTGGGGGCGGGCCCGTAAAGTTGAAAATATATAGGCCTATATCTCGGGAACTACTGGGTGTATGATAATTTGTAATACATTAAATAAAAGGTATTAAAAATACCTTTCCAACGATATATATCATGATTATAAAATATGGACCGAATATGGGTTAAATCCGAAAAGAATATTTTTTGACCCGAATTTATTTGTTTTTTGGAAATTTTTATATGACAGCTATGACAAATTATTGGCCGATCTTCTTAAATTTTGGAACAGTGATTTTCATGCATATGAGGATATTTCACGTCGAATTTCAACATAATAACGGTATACTTAAGATATATATTAGTATTAACGTGAATTTCGGAAGTGGACCTTATGTCCCCCATCATAGTCAAATATTGACCGATATTCTCAAAATCCTGCAGTGTGATTTAGGCATGTATGTAAATGATCCGTGAAAATTTTTGGATTGATACCCTTATTTATAAGAGATTTATGAGTATTAAAGTAATTTTCGGAAGAGGGCTTTATATGGGGGCTATGGTCAAACATCAACCGAACCAAAAAAAAATTTCGTTTTGCGATTTATTTTTGCATAAAACTTATTTTTGCTGAATTTTGTCTTGATATTCTAATTTTATAGGCATTTATGTATAATTGAGCAATATTTCCGGAAGATTTTTGTATGGGGGCTATGAGAAATCATGGACCGCTTCATACTATTTTCCGCACACTTTCTTCTATTATCATAAAAACAACGTATACAAAATTTCATGGCATTATCTGCAATATATTTCAAAATATTACAATAAAATGGACAAAAAATATCAAATTTTTATGGAGGTTGTCTCACATATTGGTCCATAACTCTGGTTGGCCTAATTCGATTTTGCTGATTTTAAATAGCAAACTTTTCGAAAGCATGTCTGATAGAATTATTGAAGATTTGGATCCCGAAGATATCTGGGGACTTAAGAAAACTGATTTCAACATCCAGACAGACGGACATGGCTTAATCGACTCCGCTATCTATAAGGATCCAGAATATATACTTTATAGCGTCGGAAAATTATATTGTGGAAATTACAAACGGAATGACAAACTTATATATACCCTTCTCATGAAGGTGAAGGGTATAAATATAAATTAAAAGCCATTCAAAGAAAGAAATACTTTATTGGTAACAAAAAACAAAAATAAAAGTAAACAATTCATTTAAAAATAATAAAAGTCTTTGAGGTGCACTCTTCGAAGTGCTTGGTGTTTCACATCGCCAATCCAATGTTGCTTCTGTATTTGTTGGCGATGGCACCATAAATTCTTGGCCGTCTTCAAGAAGAATTTGTAGATTCTAATGAAGAAAGAAATTTGCTGAAGCTAACCGTGCATATTAACTTCGCTGAAACTTACCTCTTCCATTGGAATATTTTCAGCAACGGACATATTCCCCTCAATATGTACGTTGTCAATAATAGCCAGTACACGCTTTTCCAATTCACTTAAAGCCTTTTGAGTCAACGGCTTGTGTCTAAATTAACATAATGATTGTTTATGAACTAATGAAATGAATTATTAGTATTATTATTATCTTTATTATTTTCTTCTAAATTATATTTGAATTAACCTTTTAAATTTACTACTAATTATACAAATTAATTATGAAAAATTTTCTTTAAGTGTAAAGTAATTATAAACAGTTTGGAATTTTATGTAAACATGTTATTTTGTAAATATCACTTATATACAAAACTTAACGAATATAAATAACAGTTATAATGTTGTACTAAAAAAGCCTTAAAGGCAAATATGAAAAATAATAAGCATCACTTGCAATACAGAAGCGAAAAGGTGAGCATCCAATAAATCTCGTAATACATATTAAACACTAACCCCTTTGTGTTTTATTTTATTTCTTTCTCCCTAAATCAACTTTATAATTTCGCAATCCTGAGAAATTATAAAGTATTAGTTTATTAAATAAACCGATTAATAAAATATAGCTTGTTTCCGGTGGCGCACTTCTAGTGCTAGTTCGGTTTTTTAATTTCTTCCAAACCTATGAACACTTTCACATTTCATTTACGTACATGTATTTATTCAATAATATTTACTTACCGTCTGCCACTGGTTGACCGCTTTCTGTGCACCGCCAAGACAATTAACAGATTCGGTCAGCTCACTCCACATCTTTTCAAACTCTAATCTTCCGTGCACTTTGTTTACTTTTCCACCAGCAAGTCCCGGATTCTTCATCATGCAGTCAACTGCTCACCAGACGCCCGGCTTCTTTTGGTGGTAGTAACAGTATTCATCCTATCAAAATAAAAATTAAAATAAAGAAAATAATAATTATTTGTAATGTTTTACTTACCTTGCTTTTTAAAATTTCAAAAAATTGATATTTGAATTGTTTTTTTTTCAATTCTTGTTTGTTCTTTTCTATTATTTTGAAATTGCATTTCACAAAGTTGCCACGTAACTTCAATTTGAATATATAGAAAAATAAAACTGTTTACCGTGGCTAAAAATAAGTTAATGAATCACTAGTGGTTAGTGCAAACAGCAAAATGTGTGGTTAATGGTAAAACCTGTTGAAAGTTTTAAAAGTTAGTGAATCGCACTACTGAGATCATAAATTGGATGTGTTTCATCTTTCTTTAGTTTAACATTACCAGGTTCCAATTCTACTCGAAAAAGTAGTTCGGTTAAATTTCACGGCTGTTGGTGACAAATGAGCTCTAATTGTAATGCAATTATCTACAAACAAAGCGAGAGAACAAGAACGTGCGGGATTAATGGGTGTGCCAGTAAAAAATGCGCTGTCATCAATTCTTTTATTATTTTCTTTTATATGTATGTATGTTTCACTCTTTTCTGCATTTACTGTTAGGTATGCATTTTGCCATGTACACTTCTCCTACGCTCACTACGTTCTAGGCTTGAAAAACTCATAAAAAGAACCTCTTTATTGTTTAGGAAATCTCTTATTTATTAATTTTGCCACCGTTTTTTCTTTGCTGTTTTTTATTGATTTGTTTTGTTGGATTTTTTCACACAGTTTATTTATTTTTTTATAACTTTATGTAATACAAGAGTTAGCGTCCATTCGCTTGTTTATTATTAAGATTTAAAGATAAACTGTTGGATATACATACATACATATTTAAAACTTGAAGAATTGCGCAGTAAAATTAAACACTTCGATACACGTGAAAGAATAACTCGACTATATATATGTACGTCTAAAGCTGCGGTCACATTTGTGAAACATTTGCCCAAAAGTTGCAAATATTTTCCACTTATTCGAGCAAATAATTATGTATTTGATCTTACAAAGTTTTTGAGAGAAAAAACAAGGGAAAATAACTTTTAATTTCAATAAAATCACCAACATGTAGAAATGCACTTGTTTTTTTTTTTGATAACCTATTTTTAATGCTAAACACCATAATAGTCAATACTGAGAAACAAACAAAGGTACTCAAACAACAGCTGTGCGTTTGATATTTATTAATTTATAAAGAATCGTAACTATCAAACGTTCCGAGGGGGATATTGGCTTACGAAACTTTGTTTCTTTTTTTTTATTATAAGAGGTGCCATCAAACTTATGCTTGGTTTTCAGATCGTAGTTCCATCAGTAACTTTGCACAGCAGACTTCCTCTTTCCGACGTTGAACCCATTTATGTACCCATTGCCTTTTCCTCTTCCTTTTGGCTTCCTCTTGTTCTAAAATTAGTAGAGAGGCTGCTCCACAACTTAACACAAATAATGTTTCACAATCTTCCATATCGAATTTATTTATGAGAAAATACATTTATATTGTTGGACAGTTTGATGAAATAAATTACTAAAGCAAATATTTGTTCAAATGTGACCACAAGAAAAACATGTTTGCCATAATTTAATTTGAAATTGTGTCACTGCTGTTTTTGAAAACAAATTTTGTAAAATATTTGATCTTAGTGTGACCATCAAACAAATATTGAAAATATTTAAGGCAAATGCGGGCAAACATGTTTGAAGCTAATATTTGCCATATGTGACCGTAGCTTAAGTATAACCACATATTTATTTTAAATTTCTTTTTACAGATTTTCAATCGTCAGAACTAACCATTTCAAGAACGAGGCGTCAACATTCCGGAAACTACACATGTGTAGCAAGTAATACCCAACCTGCAAGTGTATTGGTTCACATCTTTAAAGGTATTATAAAGTGTAATAATCAGGCATGTGATGGATATCGATATCGAAAACGAATGAGTTTTAGAAGTCAATTTTTTCGTAATATTTCTGTATTGAAAAACTTTTAGCACATAAAATATAAAGATATAGGGCTAGTAAAGAGAATCTTAAAACAAAAATTTTAAAAATTAGATTATTAATGCATTAAAATGTATTTCCAATTTCCATTTTCCATTTCCATATTTCCATTTTCGATATCGATTTCCACCACATGCCTGAATATGTTTAATTTTATTAATAATTAATGGCATGTTTCTAAATAATGACTCACATTTTTCGCCCAAATGAGTACAAAAATTAGTTTTGGGGTTCTATAACACTCAATTCTCTTGAGGAAAAACGTAAGACTATCTTTTTTTATGGTTTCTACATTGAAATTTTAATTGTCCTACTGTCAAAAACAGACGAGTAGAAATAAGTGCTTGTGTGCATCACAAAACAATATTTTATATATTATTTCGTATATTTCTATAGCATAAACTGTTGTCCTTTACCTTAACTTTCAATTTCAATGTTAGTTGCGATAAATGGAAATTTATCATCCAATTTATTACAAAATTCAAAAATTCATAGCAATTTCAATTCACATAAATTATTTTTGTATTGTAAATAAAACACGGCTGTTTTTATTTTGGTTTCTATTGTTGCCCCTAAAAATTAAAATATTGAACAATAACATGGAAAAATTTAAACAAAATATCTAATTAAATAATTTTGCAATAATGCAATATAACAACTCAATATTACCATGGTAACTAACGTAAGTCAGACAAGTACTTTATAAAAACTCATTTGCTTACGTACTATAGAGAATTAGTCACAAAAAATTCATACATACATATGTAAAAATCATCGTACCGAATTCACGATTATCAGTCAATATTAGACCATAGCCCTCATATAAAGTCCACTACCTAAAATTATTTATAGGGCATAAACCTCTTATGGCCGAACTCTCGGTCATTAGTTAACCATTGGTAAACTAAAATACTAACTATTGTTTAACTATTACTTGTTATTCTGATGGCAAACTAAGCATTGCGAATAAAGAATCATTAGTTAAGTCTTTGTCATTAGCTAACTAAAGATTGTGAATTCGGTCATTATAAGCATCAGTATCACGATGAAATTCGCTAAAAAGAATCCATATACATTTATATATGGATATATATACATATATATATGTACATATATTGTAGCAGCCAGAACTGTATCCAGCTTTAACTAAAACTATTATTTTTTATTTTAACCTCATTTTTATTGATGTTGATTATTTTTCATTATTATACTTAACTGATTTGTATTATTTGTCTTATTATTGTTATAATGTCATTAATAATTCTGTGTATAATTACATATATGTATGATTCATTATATTGGACACCCTAACAATGTAATTAAAACAAAGTGATAATCAATTATCAATATTTATGCACATCACTAAAAGAGATTAAACAATATCATTTGCTCTCGCTCTCATTATATTTTTATTAATTTGTTTTTGTATTAACTTTTATACTGTACACTAGACGGCTATTGTAATTTGACTAATAGTGTTTTCTTTTCGGAAATAAAATGTTACACCTGTAGAACTGGGAGAATTATTTCTTGTAGACAATTTCCATTTAAAAGAAACACCAGTTCAGATAAACAGCCTGTTTATGTAAGATGAATAACTAAACAAACATCAAAATTAATTGACGTTTTTCCTATTTTGGGCTATGTAACACGAAAGTCAAATTTTTTGACGAATAACGTAACAATTGACACATTTTTTTGGGTTGTGTATCGCGTTTTTAAATGTCAAACAAACGAATGAAAGATCAGTAATTCCTACAAACACGACCTCTTGTACAACGTCTACTAATATCCAAACTAGTTCCAATACACAAAATGTAAATGTCCCAAATTCTGCAGTTAATTGACCTTTGAGTATCAATTTAACACAACGTCAATTTTCTGATTTACTCAAGAAAACTACTGAATATTTTCTCAAATTTCTTTTTTTATTTGAAAGTACAATCCTTCCGGTTAATAATGGAAAATAATTTCATTCAACTGGCTGCCTCGGCTGGCCATGCAGTAGCAAAACATCGAGAGTAGCTTCGGCTGTGTGGCACTTAGCGCCGTCCTGTTGAAACCAAATGTTGCAAATATCCTCCTCTTCAATTTTTGTGAACAAAATTCGTGCAACATGACCCGATAACGATCGCTATTGACTGTAACGGTCACTCATTGCTCATTTTCGTAGAAAAATGGTCCAATTATGCCTCTGGACCATAATCCGCACCAAACAGTGACTCGGTTTAGGTGCATCGGCTTTTCAATGTATGTGTGCGGGTTTTCTGTGCTCCAAACGCGACAATTTTGCTATTTTACATATCCGCCAAGATCAAAATGAGCTTCATCTGATGATTTTTATTTGGCAAAATCGGCATCTTCTGTAAGTCGATCGCAGGCCCACTTAGCGAAGCGAAAACGCATTGGATGGTCAGTTGGCTTCAACTCCTGAACCAATTGGACTTTGTATGGCGTCATACCAAGGTATTTATACAAAATTCGTCTCAATGATGTCTCCGAAATCTTCAATTGTTGAGAACGATGGTGAATTGACGTTGATGGCGCTTCACTTCTTCCAAAATCCGTACGCAATTTTCGCACACATTCTGCAACATTACCATGATTTTCACAGTAATTTCGCAATATTTCACAGCGTTGTTCAAGCATATACACAAACATATTCGTTCAGCGGAAGGGTAAAACTAAATATCTGTCAAATCAGACATGAGCTAAGTGGTACTATTCACGAAATAAGCACTAGTTGAAAAAAAAACGTTAAATGACGGACCCGTTAGCTCTCGTTTTAATGTAGGCCGTAATACATCAAAAGTAGAAGATTTTATAGCTACATTTTTAGTATTTAAAGAAGCTGAACGTATTTCTGATTCTGCAGCCTTATACTGTGTTCAGATATGCAACTTTTTTTTGCTATAATCGCAATAAACGCCATCATTGAGCTCAATATTCCATATAAAATCTCAATTAATTATTGTGCAATCAGTACGAAATTTTTATAATATTGAGTAAGATTTCAAATGCAACACTGTTCACAACTGTGTTTAGTGAACAAAATTGTATAAAATGGCAAATGCCAACAAAAGAAATTATTAAAAAAATCAATGTGAAGGTAAGTTTGTTTACATAGAAACACAACAACCATTTAGAGTATTTTTGTATTGTTTTCCAGCTGTCAAATGATTATTGAGTACGCTGAAAATTCCGTATGCCTGAACACTTAAAATATTATTGTCAATTAACCGAATTGACTCAATAAAGTTGCATATCTGAACACAGTATTAACAAACTTACCTTTATTGCTTGAATGTTATGCATCGTCATGATGGCAAGGCATCAAGCATGAGGCCAGAAGTTTAAATGAAGCTATAGAACTCCTACGCAATGCTTTTGCTCCATCTAAATCAGATTGAAAGACCCATAGTGTAGCGTGTAACCGTTTGAAATTTGAAAAATTTCCAAGTTTTCTTTCTTTTTTTCACGAGGTATGAGTAGCGTTAGCATGCATTTAATATCCGGCTGCTGTCTCGTCGCTAATGGATGGATTCGTGGCTACTATACTCGATAATAATGATGGAAACTACAGAAACATAATTTTAAAATATGCATGCTTAGAGAAATAGAGGTAGAACGGAAAACTAAATCAAAATCAGACGAAAGACTTCACTATTGCACGAGTTGTAATAGATGTTGCACATCTAGAATTACCTTCCCAACCTAGATATGTCATATGCATCAAAATAATTGCACATGATCGCAAACAAACTTTACCTGATCAAACAATAGCTTAGAGAATCAAAAAACAGGAATTTAAAGATTTATTATAACAATATTTTATTAAATATAAGAAAAACTAATAATAATCCATAACATCTAGTTATTATTTTCAATCCCTAATTAATCAAACATTATTCTAAATTATTTTAAAATAGAGAGTTTACAAAAATAATAGTTATTGAGCAAAATCACAAAAAAAATCACTGCCGAAATAAAAAAATTTATAAAGACTTCTAATTCGTTTACCACAAATAAGTACATAATTAAAGTTTTAATAAAACAATGTAATACCTATATAGATAAAAACACGATTTTAAATAATCATTCGTGCTAAATGTAACAAAAAAAATTTATAAATAATTCTGTCTTAATGGTAATGAATAAATATGAAGTGTGGTGAGTTTATTAATTCTGTTTATACAATTTACGGCGAATTTATTTTATTTACTTTTACATATTCTTTTTTTTATTAAATGCATTTTTAATAGAAATTAAATCGATTCTTAATATTTTCCGGGCATATTTACACTCAAATTTATCATTTTTTATTTCCGACCCGATTATGTTATTAGATTTGCATTTTTGTTAAAATTAATAGGAAGTATATACATTCATCATTAATCGTTTAACATAGGTGATCGTTAACAGAGGTATGTAAAAGGTTAACAGCAAAACCAATGTTGCATGGTTTGGGGATTGTTTAGAACATTCGATTTTTGATTTGTATAAATGATAAATACATATACATACACAGGTTTTGGCAATAAAAACAACCCAAAGAAAACTTACGTAAATGTTAATGCTCCATCGATGAAAGATCTTTCAGCAGGAACTGGGCTTGTATTGTTGGAAAAAGCTAAAGTTGTACGTATTAGATTTTAGTTTTTTTTTTCAAACATTTAATATTTTTAACTTATTTTTTAATTATCAAAAAAAATTTTAAACATATGTACGTAATAAAAAAACAAATTTATTGCACAATAATATTCGCCGTTCACTGTCATGTTAAATTTTACAGAGCAGATGTTTTACCTTTCAATTCACCTTAACCACTTTGTCTCTTGATCTTTAGATTATTTCTTTTAATTTAAGCATTTGTATTAATTAATATTAATTAATTTTTATACCCATCTTTTATTTACATCATTTTATAATAACTCTTTATCTGACACTTGTTTTAAGAAATTTATCTTTATATATTTTTATTATACCGAGGTGATCAGCGTGCATTTTTTTTGTTTTACATAAAGCATTAAACACATTCGAGACAGCAGACTACAGACTACAATATGTCAAAAATAAAATACACACGTTTATATGAGAGTGACTATATGACGACAGCAGGCAACACGACTGCAGGTTGTTGTCCATGCTGATTTTTTCGTCGCTGTCAAATTAAACTAATTTCTATTTTTGCTGGCGACAAAACAAAAGCAGTGTTGACCATATAGCAAAATGTATAAAGCAAATTAAATAAAATAAAAAGCAAAATACACAATTAAAATGTCGTGATCATTTATGAATCAAGAGTTGTTAAATGTATCAATAATATTGCATATATTACATTAATAATATTAAATTTTATATTAATAAAAATGAGTAAAGTTTTTTAGCATGTCTGGAATCATATACATATGTTTTTCATGTTTCATAAATAAAACGCTACTTTAAACAAAAATAAAAGCCTTAAGTGGCACCACTGAAATATAAATGGATTACTGCAACAGCTGGTTGTATTTTTATTGTTTTGTTTGATAAAAGTTTGTAAGTGTGTTATTGTTTAAGATATATTATTTTTAATGTTTTTATTTACTTTTTTGTTGTATTTTAGTAATAGCTTCTTTAAATCAACAGCCATTATGTTATTAAAAAAATTCGAAGAACAAATTTATTTTTTATTAAAATGTCAGATTTCGGGATCAACTGCTGGGGGCTAATTCTGGCAATCGTGATCGAAATTGTTTTCGAATCGAAATTTATTTCGACAGTGCAAAATTTTCTAATGATGGTACTCGATACGAATCGAATCGATTCATTGCTTCAGTGTTGTAAAAAACTTAAATAAGTACGTATTACAACACTGAATAAAATAAAAAAAAAATGTAAACAAAAAACATATGGTTGTGCAAAAAATAACACAAGTGAAAGCGAAATTTTTTGAAGATATAATTTTAATGGATCCCATTGTATTTTTTTACTCGTCGTCTTCTGATTCTGACGAGATTGAAAACATTAATGTCATAAGGAAACAAATAAGAAACTCCTCCGACCCATTAAAATTGACAAACAATGAGTAAGTATAAATAAGTACATACATACATACGTATATATTAATGTATGTATGTGTTTTTCTAGACTCAAAAGACGTTTGGCTCACAAAGCAAGGATAGGTAAAATTTATTTTTGACCTAAAAGTAATAAAATTATTAATATTATAATATTTTTTAAAGTAAGTAACAAATTTTTTACTAACATTTTCTTTTTTTCTTCTGTTTATTAAAAAAACGTTATTTCGAATGCTTCTTTGCTTACGAGTAAAAACTCGCAAGGTTGCGTTCGAATAATCATTCGTTATCGAATGCCATCATTAGAAATTTCGATACATTTTATTCGTTAACGAATGAGAGAATCCCAAATGTTAAGAAATTCGAACGTTCGAATGAAAATTTACTCGCATACGAATGCGAGAATTAGCCCTCCGACTATGTAGCTGTCGTTTTCAAAATAATTAAGTAACTGACTAGAGGGCTGCATAAGTACGCAGCGGCATTTGCACTCGTGTAGTCGTGTAGCCTGCAGTCTCGAATGTGTTGAATGCTTAATAAAAGATATATTAAATTAAATCCAATAAAAAATAAAAATTTTAAATATTAATAAAAAAAATACACTGCTTTAATTGGACATATGCAAAGATTTTGCTATCCAAAAAATTTTAGGAGGTTATGTTAAGTAAATTTTATTTTTCAAATTCATTTCTACAGGCAAGTTGATATTAGTGTTTTTTCTTTCTTTCTATTCATCAATTTTCAGGCTTAGATTTTCCGGCATTTAGTTATTATAGATTTTCACACTTTTTAATTAAATTATTTTACTTTGACACAAAACTCTTTTCTTCCATAATGTTGCTGGCAATAGCATTTTCTAGACAGGATTATTGAGGTTTTCCGGGTTTCCCGTTCCCAAGAACAATAGCAGATCTTTTAGTGGTTCCAATTGTTCCAATACAATTTAGCCAAGAGGGAAAGGATCTTATTTTTTTTCGACCCGTTAAGGACACTAAAATTGTTTTACCAGAGGAAATGGGTAGATGTTTCCCTGTCCTTTCAGCTCACACAGAATCTCTCACCAAAAAAATTTGTTTTCTTCGCTATTCTTTACAAGCTGGATAGCAAAAAAAAACTTCTTTAAAATTTAACTTTTAGGTGACGCAGTTTTTTTCATCAAAAAAAGCCCTGCATCGAACCACCAAATGCGCTTCTATACCCCGAAAAAAACAGTAATTATTGGAAGAGTAATGTTATTAAACATACATAGACAAATTCAGCATAAATAAATAAATATAATTTCACTCAGATTTCCTAAGCTGCATCATCGTTAGTACAATGCATGAACAAAACGCAGAGTGGTATTTGTATGCTGATGTTTATGTTAATTAACATAATTATTCAAATAAATTCAAATAAAATTTAAAATTTTATCCATAGAGTAAAATAACATAGGTATAAATTGAATGGGTTGAAAGAAGAAGCATATTTAAATATCGCTGCCAGAACTAGTATAGCTGGTTACTTTCTATATAAGAAACTTTTAGAAAAGAAGGTTAAATTCCAATCAGTTTTTGCGGGTGGAATATCTCGTAAAGAAAACGTGTACTCAACTATAGTCAATATTATGATTGGCAACCGCTTAAAGCGAATTCGTTTTATTTTATATACAAATGGTATCTTCATATCAACTATTACATAGCAGAAATGGCGACAGCTACTACAAGACGATCAAAAACAATTGCTAGCACGTTTCCTATTCGATACGGAAGGAGAAGCATCATAAATTGTGTCCATTCTTTTTATTTATATAAATATCACTTAAATAAAAATAAACATAATTATAGAGATGCATAAACAATTACATTAAAGTGAGTAGTCTACTACCTGCTGTCGACGGCGGCACAGAGTACTCTTTAAACTCTGTGCCAGCGGTGAATAATTGTATTTAAAAGCAATTTTTTTACTATTGAATTTACTTTTTATGTAATAAGAGGTAATAAAACAAATGTTTTTTAGCATTTCGATTAAATTATGTGCAATAATTCATATTATTTTCAGTATTCTATTAGGGTACTTAAATAATCAATTGTATAAAATAAGTATAAAATGAGAGTGAAAATAACATGCTATTACCAACATAAAACTACAAAACTATTAAAACCAATAAATTGTTAATTTACTTTTATTGTGTAGTTATGAATACAAATTTTTGTCAGTAGCTTATAAAACGAAAAGAAACTTATATGTAACTAGTATCAGCTTATAAGTTAAAAGTTGAAATTTTTATGAATTAGACGGTATATATATATAATAGGAAGTGTGTATGTATATAACGTATGGACTCCAAAACGGCTGGGTCGATTTTGATAAAATTTTCAGGGAATCTTCAGAATATTCAGCCGGTGGCACTGTGAACTCTGATTTTTTTATTTTTGGTCTGCGGGCGGAGGTGCATGGAAAAAACCATTTTTCATATTGCATTACCAATGACATACACATACATATATTTATTATACCCTACACCACCATAGTGGGGAGGGTATATTGGATTTGTGCTGATGTTTGTAACACCCACCTTAAAGTATACCGATCGACTCAGAATCACTTTCTGAGTCGATTTAACGATGTCCGTCCGTCCGTCCGTCTGGCTGGCTGTCCATGTAAAGTTTGTGCGCAGTGTACAGGTCGCAATTTTGAAGATATTTTGATAAAATTTGGTATCCAAATAATATTTAACACAAATATATTTTATAAGTATACAAATTATACGGTACAATTTTATTATGATCGGTCCATAATTACTCGTAGCTAACATATAAGGCTCACTTCCAAAAATCACTTCAAAGAGCATAACTCTCTCAAAAATGTTGGTATCCTAATAATATTTAACGCAAATATATTTCATATGTATACAAATAATATGGTCTAATTTTATTATGATCGGTCCATAATTAGTCGAAATTCCATATAAGACCATCTCCGTAATTCACTTTAAGCTCCATAAATCTTTTGAAAGTATTTATATCGAGATAAAGTTTAAAATACTTATATTCACAGACATCATGACACTAAATTTTTGGATGATCGGTCCACAATAGGTTATATCTCCCATATAACGCCAATTTCTGACAAACTGCTTTATACATATACTGGGTGTAGGGTATTATAGGTCGGGCTTGACCGACTATGCTTTCTTACTTGTTTTTTTTTTTTTTTTTTATTTTATTTTTTTAAAGCGGGCGGAGGGGCGTGGTATAATCCAATTTTCATATTGCACCACCACTGACATACGAGTATACATACATATATTTTGGTTTTTTTTATTTTATTTCATTACATTCAAACGAATTGCTCGAAGCGCTTGACCGGACTCTACGTGATTTTCGATGAAACTACAAACCGATGGGAGGTGCTCTTATTCTTTTTGTTGGTGATTTCCGTCAAACTTTGCCCGTTATTCCAAGATCAATGCCCGCAGATGAGTTGAACGCATACTTGAAAGCTTCATATCTTTGGAACCGAGTCGAGAAAATCACGCTATCGACGAACATGCGTGTGCATTTGTTGCAAAACCCGTCTGCCCAAACATTCTCAGAACAACTTTTTGACATCGGAAATGGAAAAATTCCAATTAATCGCGCCACGAACGAGATTTCGTCCTCGCCTACCTTCTGTCAAATGCAAATGAATATTCAAGCCGTTGTCGATAAGGTATTTACAAGTCGAACAATCGTCTTCAAAAATTCGGATTGTCTGTAAGAACTTGCAATTTTGGCACCAAAAAATGATGATGCCAACAAGCTCAATGAGTAAATTCAATGGAAACTGCCTTACAAATTAATCAAATACAAATCGATCGACACAGTAATCGATGAAGAACAAGCCGTCAATTATGCAACGAAACTGCTCACCAAATTTAATCGATGCAACAATCATCGGTGCAGATTCAAAGGCGAAGGCATACTTATTCCACGAATTCCGATGATTTCCAACGATATACCATTCCAATTCAAGGGACTCCAATTCCCTTTACTATTGCCATCAATAAAGCACAAGTCCAATCATTGATTATTGCTGGCTTAATTTTGAAAAATTAATGTTTTCCACACGGCCAGTTGTATGTGGCTTCCTTCCGAGTAGGCACGCCAAAAAACATTGTCTATCCGCTTGCCCCAAGATGAAGTAATAAATAAATATAATTTCCAATTTGCCTTAAATAGATGCGTTTCTATTTTTATTGAGCCCATATCTACACCATATGTAAGTTATTCTGTAACAAAACTTTATGATAGGTATTCTATATGTTACTGATTTGAATAATCAGAAAAAAATGGGCAGGATCGGACCAGTGGGAGTGGCAGCTCTCATACAAAGTAAATATTTAATCTATATATATAGATGAATGTTTGTATGTATGTCCTTTATAGACTCCTAAACTATGCAACTGATCTTGTGATGTTCTTCGGCAAAGTTGTTGTGCATGAGACCGGGAAGGTTTATCAGTTGGTACGACCACGCCTACTTTTTTAAATTGATTAATTTCTTCTGCATGGGTTTTTATAGATTTACTTCAAACAATTTGTATAAACATCTTACTGAAGGCGAGGTAAAAATAAAAATTTTATGTGCCAAAATTTCTTATTTCTTTCGACCACTCCTACTTTTTTTAAATGTGTAATTGATTCTACTCGGGTCAAACCCTTGGACGGATCTTCCTGAAATTTTCACAGCATGTTACTGTGACTATGTGAAGTTTTGATTGGACAAACGCTATATTGAGACCACGCCCCTTTTTAGAAAAATTAAAAATAGTAATATAGTCTTAACTACTGGACCGATTGTTAAATTTTGAAAATAGGATATTCTTACGAAATAATAAATTCTTGACCGCCCATATAACCCAAAATTAAATCGCCATATTTTGGGCATTTTTTTTACCTACGTCGATGATATTTGATACATAGTTGTGAGTAAACAAAGGGGCGTGGCCTTGCCCATATAAGCCAAAATTTAAAATCGTCATATCTTGGGCATTTTTTGACCAACAGCGGCAGTATTTTCTATATATGGTATTGGCATGAATAGAAATACGTACCAAATAAAAAGTGGGAGGAGCATGCCCCTTTGATTTCGATATATTGGAGGCTGGACCTGCTAACCGATCTTAAATTTTCACAGCGTGCAGCTTTGACTCAAGAATACTTATTACATGATAATATTTTTTGATGCAGACTTCTGCATCTTCTGTTTTACAACGTTTATTAAAGGCTTTACCTCAAATGAGGGTATCGAAGCACACCGGGTTTAGCTAGTAGCACATACAATAGTTATGTTCCAATTGAGTGCCAAAATGAGTTCCGATGAAGAAGATATGAGTGATGCAGAAATGTCTACCATGTTGGCATCCCAATTACGAAAGCCACGGGTAATACGTGTACGATCCAACCACTTCAATGTCTTTGAAGATTCGGAATTCTATGGTAGATTTAAAATGTCAAAAACAGTTTATAGTATATTAGAGCTTGTTGGACCTCACATAAAAAACACAACCAACTGGTAAATATGTATTAATAAAATCTATGTACATACATATGTGTACATTAGAGTGTCTCGCCTTAAGCATGGTACTCTGTTCATCATTTCGTGCGAAATACTATCAAAAGCTCATATAAAAAAATTGATGTGAAATAATGCTGCTGAAGTTGTACTCTGTTCTTATTGTGAAAAGTTACGAAATGTTTCTGGCAGCATGTTTTTTCAACAAAAAAATGTATATGGCAACATTTTTTTCCAACTGTGAAATAATGTAAGCGGCACTTATTTCGCACGAAATTGAAAAAAACAGCCATTGTTTTGTGATTGTTTTTTGGGCTCATAAAGAGCGTTAACGCTCCGATAAAAGTGTCAGATAATACTCTTTTCGGACTCATATGGTTGCTGAGAAATGTCTACATGTCTACAAAAAAACAGCATATATTGATGAATGTTCTACAATTATCGATGTAGTGAAGTCGTACAAATATCTGGGTGTTTATGTCGACGAAAATTTCAAATGGTTAACTCACATACAATACCTTCGCAAAATAATTAAGGAAAACCGCGTACAGCCTTTATCATCACAGGAATTATACTACGTTTAACGTATTAAAACAAGCGTACTTTTCGCTTGCTGAAATTACAACAACAACATCCAAAATATAAGCAACACCAACAGAAACAAAAACAATAATAACATCACAGCCAAATTAGAAGTATGCATGGTGAAATTATACCAGGTGACAGCATAGCGCCGGCTGATTATTTTTTGCTCTGTTCATAGTGAAATTGAAAATGTCAAAAAGTTGTTTACAAATAGTCAAAGTTTATATAAAAACGTGACAAAATTATTTTGTTTTTGAAAAATTGAGTTTTTGTCGCCGTTTTATCTGCGTAAAATAGCTTAAAAGTGTTAATAAACTATATTATATTGAATAGTGTGTTTGTTTTTTGAGTTTTTTTT
Organism: Bellardia bayeri; assembly: GCA_950370525.1. NCBI lineage: Eukaryota > Metazoa > Arthropoda > Insecta > Diptera > Calliphoridae > Bellardia > Bellardia bayeri. The sequence goes on along the minus strand of OX493268.1, from coordinate 37,065,364 downwards.
TTTTTTTGCTAAAAATGTTAGTTTTTTTTGTAAGATAAATGTTAAGATGACTTGTGTTAATAGACTCGTTGAATTCAGTTGTGTATACCGGACAAAAGAATAAAATTTGTTTGCAATCAATCAATACATTGTATTACAACAATACAACATTCAAAACAACATTCCAATAGTCAAAACAAGTTTCAAACAAAAACAATTAAAGAGATTAAAATAAAGCGGTCGCGAATATGTGACAAAGACAACGCAATGAGCGTTCAAAATAAAAACAAAAAACCTAAAACAAATAATAACGGATTTAATAAAACACAATCCAACAACTACTTTTCTCCTCTTCAAACAGTTGATGAAGATATAAATGACAATGATGAAGTGATAGTAGAAAAGACTACTAATGTTCACATTCCTCCAATTACCATTTTGAAAAGCAAAATAGAAGAAGTGCATGAATTATGTAAATTAGTTAAAGTGTCAGATTATGCCATAAGAAAAATTTCGATTGGTCTTAAACTATTTCTTAAATCTCAAGCTGATTATGAGTCCATGCAAAAATACTCGGTGATAAATATGAGTATTTTTCTTATTCTTCCAAAAATGAAAAACCATACAAAGCTCTTCTATTTGGTCTTGATAGACAAGACCCGAAAATTCTAATGAAAACGTTGACCGATATGGGACTAAAATGTTTAGATGTAAAAATCGTTGTCAAGACTTCCCCGTACAATTCGGAGTACATAATATATGTAGTGTATTTCCAAAGGCAAACTATAACACTGAAAGAACTACGTCAGAATTATTCTGTATTAAATTTCCTTAAAGTAAGGTGGGAACATCAGAAATTAAAAAGGTCACAAATCACACAATGTTATAATTGCTAAATGTTCGGGCATGGATCTAGTCGTTGCAAGGTCAAAACTTTCTGTGCCAACTGCGCTGGACCTCACAAGACCTCAGAATGTAAAGATACTACAATCAGATGTGCCAACTGTAATGGATCACACAAATCTACGTTTGACCAATGTCCAAGCAAAGTCAATTATTTAAGCATGAGACAACGATCACAGCCAGTTCAGCAACGTCGTTCACGCAACAATTGCGTTATTCAGCCAAACAGCAATTATAATGTTAACTTTCCAAACACACTACATCAAAGCGCAAATACGCCGTCTAGTATATGGATATCCCAAAGCAATGGAAACAACAATACTAACCAAAGCAATAACACTAATGATCTCTTCACCCTTTAGGAAATGAAGAATATAACTTTAGAATTAATTACTAATCTCAAAAACTGTAAGTCAAAGATTGAGCAATTTGAAGTTGTAACCAGTCTAGCAATTAAATTCTTATCATAATGAGTAACAATGGCATCTGTATAATAACTTGGAACGCAAGAGGTGTTAGGAATAAAAGCTTAGAGTTATTTCAATTCTTAATTTCTCGTAATATACAAATCTGTTTATTAACAGAAACAGGACTAAGACCAAATATATCTATAAGTCACAACCAATTTAAGATATACAGAAATGACAGAATGAATTCGAGAGATGGGGGGGTTGCAATTATAGTGAAAAAAGATGTTCCCCACCAGTTACTTTTAATTGTAAACACTGACCTGGTCGAAAATATCGGTATTAAAATTTTTACTACTTCACAAAGTATACGGATTTATTCATGCTATTTTCCCGGCGGATTAATGGGTAATAATGGCGTCAGAAAAAGAAAATTTGCTTCCGATATATTCAAACTAAGTAGAGACGACAGGTACTTATTAGGCGGTGATTTTAACTGCAGACACCAGCTATGGGGATGTTTAAGAGCCAATGGATGGGGAAACATCTTGTACGAAAAGCTAGATTCATATGACATTGATATCGTGTATCCAGATGACTTTACGTACGTACCTGCAAGTGCAAACAGGCAAAGTTCTACATTAGATTTATTTTTAACAAACGTGGCTGGTTTATTGTCTCACGCCGAAGTCATAACCGATTTAAGCTCAGACCACCTTCCAGTCAAAGTTATGTTAAATAGCTGTTATAACGCTACTACAATTTTCAAATATGATTTTGTAAATGCTAATTGGAAACGTTACTCTAGGCTGCTAAACAGAACACTGACTTTACCTAACTTAGGCAACACCGAAAACATTGTAAATATTGATAACCTGTTATTAGAATTCAAGCATGCTATTAACTATGCAGTAGATTGCAGCGTGCCAAAAAACAATGTTTACAAAAGAACAAACCAATACCACAATTCATAAAGAGTTTAATTCGGAGAAGAAATAGTATTAGGAGAAACTGGCAACGATTCAGAAATTTAAACGACAAACGCGAATTGAATTTACTAAACCAAAAAATCAAAGAAGAAATAACCAAACATAAAAACAAATCCTGGGATTACTTACTTTCAACCCTTGATAAAAGCTCTCCCCCATTTTGGAACTTAACCAAAATTCTAAGGAAGAAGTCAAAAAGTAATAATAATATCCCAAATTTATGGATCCTACAAAGAAAAGTTGGAATATTTCAAACTTTTATTACAAAATAATAATATTTATACTACTAATCAGGAAAAAAGTGAAATTTTGGCTCAAACTTTTGCTTTGAATCACTCAATTTCTACTAATCTTGGCGATATAAATACAAATTCCCAGGTTCATAATGCTCTCGAATCGTTAAGACATTCAAATCCAGCACATACTGATTTATTTCTAACCAATTTTTCAGAAATCTCTGCAATTGTCAAATCATTAAAAAACAAAAAATCCCCTGGAATTGATGGCATTAATAATATTTGTTTAAAAAAGCTTTCTAGTAAAGCTCTTAAGTTCTTAGTTATCATAATCAATGGTTGTTTAAAATTATGTTATTTTCCTAAAGAGTTTAAGGAATCCAAAGTTATTCCTATAAAAAAACCAAAAAAACCACCTGATTCTTCTACTTCGTACCGTCCAATAAGCTTACTATCCTCCATTAGTAAAATTCTAGAAAAAATTATAAAAGAGAAGTTAGTGAGCTTTCTAGAAGTAAATAATATAATTCCTCCTGAGCAATTTGGCTTTCGTCGAGAACACAATACTGTCCAGCCACTGATTAGGATAAGAAACTTAGTCAAAGAAAATTTTAAAGCTCAAAAATCTACTGGTATGCTCTTACTAGATGTCAAAGCTGCATTTGACTCAGTTTGGCATGACGGACTAATCTTTAAAATGATAAATCTTGGATTTCCTATGCAACTTATAAAGATTGTTCAGAGTTTTCTTAATTCACGATCCTTCAAAGTCTATATTGGTACGACTTCTTCTAATTCGTACTCTACTGCAGCAGGTTGTCCGCAAGGCTCCTGTTTGTCACCAATTCTTTATAACCTGTACACTTCTGACTTCCCCCAATTAAATTACTGCACTGTGTCGATCTTTGCAGATGACACAGCGGTGCTCAGCACCGAATTACTATCGATAGATATACTAACTAACTTGCAGAGAGCTTTAAGAGAATTGCAACATTACTTTAAGAAGTGGAAAATAATGTTAAACTCTGACAAAACACAGGCAATATATTTTTCCAGGAAGCGTAAAGCATGTTTTTTGCCTCAAAGTAACATTATATTTAACAATTTTTCTATTCAATGGGAAGAGAAAGTTAAATATCTTGGAGTGATACTGGACTCCAAAATGAAATTTAAAGATCATATTCATTATATTAGCAATAAAGTAAATGTACTTACACGCATGCTATACCCTTTTATCAATAGGAATTCTGCTTTAATTAGCAATAAAAGGTTAATACTGAAATCGATATTTCACGCTGTTATTTTCTACGCAGCACCGGTTTGGTCGATCAGTGCAAACTGTCACTTAAACAAGTTACAAATATCTCAGAATAAATTATTAAAACTAATATACAACCTCCCTTGGTTTTATTCTACAGCTCGACTACACTCTCTTGCAGATATAGAATTAGTCAAAGATAGAATTACAATACTAAATGAAAATTTCATTACCAGATGCCTAAACTCTACTTATAATCATATTAATGAGCTAGCTCATCTTACGTAGATAAGATTTAGAATAAGTGTTTTTAATAAAAAAAATAAAAAAAAATAGGTTTAAATAGGGTTTTGATAAATTTTTACCTCCTATATAATTTTGTCATGTATATATAATAATTATTAATCGAAATATATTATAATTAAGTAGAAAAAGATATTAATCTTGAACTCTTTACAACTAATTATACACAATTGAAATGTAACATATTAAATTATAATAAAAATTGAATTGAATTGAAAAATAAATGTTAAGATTCCTCTTTAAAGTGATTTTTTTTGCTGCAGAAAAATGCGTTGTTGTTATACAATACCTATACATACATTAATTTTGAAAATAAAGAATTTTGCATATTTTACTTTGCAAAATTACGTATTACTTGTATATTTAAATAAATATTATGCGTAACTTAAAGAAAAATTCTTTGAGAAAATAAAAGAAAAAAAAAAAATCACAATTGTTTTCTGTTTTTATCCATGTTTTTGACAGTAACGAAAGTATTGCACAAACAAAAATGACTGTTGTTCTTGCCTTGTTGTAATTGTTGTAGCAATGCTGTCACCTGGTCATAGCTGCCAGATTTGACGATTTCTTGGTTCAAAAATAGAAAATGACGATTTGACGGTTTTTTGTTTGAAAATGACGATTTTCTGCATTATTATTATGAAAATATGGCACCATTAGATTTTTATTATTGTTTCTTTCATATAAGACAACAACCATTTGTCGCCCTTATTATCATAAAGAGTAAAAAGAACATATATAGTTATTTTTGAAGTATTCTTTCCCATCATAATTATGGATGTGTAAGTGTACAATGTTGATTTTTTTAGTGTTAAATGGAGACTTACTTCCAGTGTGCTCGAAAAATATCAACCAAGCATACAAACGAAAACAAAACTAACGGTTGTCTATAAATTGGAAAAGTAAATTAATGTGAAGTTGTACATAAAACCAATTGTATGGTCGATGAAGATGCTGGTACATCTCAGAGCCTAACAGCGGGAAATACATACATATATGAAAATGTTCTTTGGCAGAATTAAATTTTAAGTTATTTTTCCAGACTGAAAGAAAAAGGCGCAAATTAAAGGAGGATTGGGTAAAAGATCCAGAATTTAAAGTTTGGGCAAAAATAAAAAATAACACAATTTACTGCTCCTTGTGCCATTCAGTTCTCAAAGTTTCTTCTGGAAAATCAGATTTGCTTTCCCACGCTGCTACTCAAAAACATTTAATTGCTGTTAACTCAATTGTGGAAGGCCAGAAAAACATAAATGATGTTTTTCTTCCAAAACAAAATGTGTGTGTAAAAAAGGCAGAAATAATGATGGCATTGTGGAACACAACCTTCCATTTTTAATTGGGGATCATATGACCAATATGACAGTTGTTAAATGTGTCTGAATTATTAAACAACAATTTGTTTTCGTTGTGCATAGCAAATCTACAGACATTTCGAACAAAAAGTCGTTATGCTTAGTCGTTCGAATATGCATCGATTTTAAAATACATGATCTTTTTTTTGGACTTTTGGCAGTGGACCAATGTAATGCAAATGGTATTTATAAAATTATTATAAATCACTTTAAAGAAAATAATATTAATTACAAGAAAAACATGATTGGTTTTTCTGCTGATGGAGCTGCAGTCATGACAGGAAAAAAACATTCTGTTGCAACTATGCTAAAGAATGACATTCCTGAATTGTTTGTTATGAAATGCATTTGTCACTCCCTAGCGTTATGTGCATCATACTCGTGTCTCAAATTGCCATCTGCAGTTGAAACCTTAACTAGAAATATTTTTAATTACTTGTCAAATAGCCCAAAACGGTGTCACCAATTTAATGACATCCAAATATTGTTAGAATTAAAGCCAAAAAAAATGTTACACCCTAGTCAAACTAGATGGATATCTTTAGAGACGGTACGTATTTTAGAATTATATGAAGCTTTAAAAATTTATTTTTCATTTGCGGCTAACGTTGACAATATTGATACGTCTAAAATGATTTTTGAAAACTGAAATGAAAGAAACTTACTGTATTTGTCATTTTTAAAATGTGTACTTGGTGTTATTAATAGCATAAATCGTTTATTTCAAAGTGAAAATGCCGAAATCCACAATATGCATTTTCAAATGGAAATACTTTTTAAGACTATAATTAACAATTTTATAAATACATATTGGACAAATACATTTACATTTTAATTCACAAGTTTAACTTAAAGCTAATATCACAGAACTCAAGTTCTTTTTCTGTGTTCTTTTTCTGTGATATTAGCTTTAAGTTAAACTTGACTTAAGTTTTGTGGTCGTTTATTGTATATTATATTTTTATTAATTATTTGATTATTTATACCAAAATTCTGTTCGTGATGTCCCGTTTTTTAGTAACTAATTAATAATAAAAATTAATATCCAATGATAAAAAACATTAAAACTAGTATTTAGAACGAGACCCCTGAAGAAGTTAGAATAAAACTAACGAAACGTTGGGTAAATAAAATAAAAAATAAAAATCGAACAAGTTTTTTATTTACGTTTGGAAACAAACATTTGACCAAATTAGCCTGAAGGAAACTCCTTAAAAATTATAAAAAAAAAATATTTTTGGACTTGGGGAAGATTTTTCCGTTAAAGTAATACCTTGGAAATACATCTGCATATACCCCTACTTTTCGCAAGATTTTGTAAAATTGTCCAATCCCATTTAACATTTAAACCGATTTTCAAAAACAAACAAAAACAGCAAAAACTTGAAATTGAATGAATCGTAGTATTGTGTGTAATTATTATTGATTATATACTTAAAATTAGTAAATTATTGATAAACTTATTAATGAAGTTTGTATTTTCATTATATTTATAAAAAAACACGTTATCTAATTTCAGGTGATAATCCAGCTGCAATGTATCATGGACATGTGGGATCGTCGACTAAATCATATCAGACACATCTGCTTCATATTATAATGACAATTTCTGCAATGATCTATCCAACATATGTAAAAAGAAAAATTATGTAATCATTGTTCCTCTAGTGTCTAAGTAATAAACATGTTAATATAATTATAAGTAAGTCGTAAAATGCAAGAAAATGTAATTAACGTGTCAAAACATGAACAGAAGAATAAACTAAATGCATCAAAATTTTTGTAATGATTAAATTAAAGAAAATTTGCGCTTAACTCACTAACACTCATTTGCCTTATTCAGTAGTGCGATTAACTAACTTTTAAAACTTACAACAGGTTTTACCATTAACCACACATTTTGATGTTTGTACTAACCACTAACTTACCTTGCCTTTACAAATGCAAGTACTTGCATGCGAGTGCTGTGTACGTATTATATACGAAATCATTTACTGTTTACACAGGACAGTGAAAGTTCATTTTCAAAATGTTGTCAAAGCGTAAACTTCAAAAAATTAGCCCCCGAGAAGATAACAAACTTTTCGCAACAAACTTTTTTTTCACTCAATCGAGGAGAGAGAGAAAAATACTCAAGAGTGCAGAAATTGAGTATTTTCTCATCTTTTTGCAGCCGTGTTACCAGACAAACATATTTTTTCGGTTTCGCTGATTAATCTGTGCTACCAAATCAGCTTACATTTAGAACTAAGAATGGGATTGGAAAATGTAATTTCAATTTGTAATATGTAATATGAAAATTATGGCTGTTTTCATAAACGTAGTATGCAATGCAACATTTCGTTCCATATAGTTCATAATAGCATTTAGAATATAAATTAAAAATTTTATTACATAAAATATAAATTTATTGGACTATTAAATATAATCTTAAAACAAAAATTGTTAAATTATATGCAATTATGAACTCTATGCAATGAAATGTTATTGCATACTGCGTTTATGAAAACAGCCTTGATTTCGATACTTGATTGTGTGTTTGCTATAATGTAGAGATCGTTTGCATATAAACAGTGATTAAAATACGGCTTAAATCATCAAAAGCAATAATAAAAAGAGTCACAGACAGTGAAGACCCCAGTCGAAAATCGCGTTATTAACTCGAACTTTAAATTTCCGATTGAAACGTACCTTTATGAAACACTTGTAAATAACCATAACCTTTTTTATAATCTTTTCCTTAACTTGTGGTGAATGTGGAAAAAATATTGGGCCAAATGTGTTATGTACATCAAGTATTAATTTTATAAATTGCTAAATTGTAGTGTCCGATCGAAACCGAAAGTAATATTCGGCCTTATCCGAAGCAAACCGAAACTTTAAAATATAATATTGATTTCCAAAAAAAAATATTTTTGATAACATCTTTAGATAATTTAAAGGTGACCTAAAGTACCGACATACTCCATAAATCTTTAAAAGAACAGTTTTAAAAGTATATATTCATAAATATTTTATTTACAACAAAATATATATTTTTTATCCTGTTGACTATCTATCTACCTATATGTTTTTCATTTATAAAAGTTGGTACTGGTTCGAGTATTCGGCCAATTTTTGGCCTAATCCGAAATCGAATACTCGGTCGGACTCTATTAAATTGCATGCAATATTCGTATGATAAACGCACAAACTCTGTAATTAATGGTAAGAATCGGTAATTATATCAATTATCAATTGTTAAAATTATATAAAAAATATTAAATTAACTTTTTTACTTTTTTTTTTATCTATATATATAAAAGAGTAACGTGACTGACTGACTGATTCATTCATCATCGGACAGCCCAAACCGCTAAAGCTAGAAATTTTAAATGTAGATGTAGGTACAACATGTAGATCCACTAAGGGATTTTTGGAAATTCGGTCGTTAAGGGGGACAAAAACGGGTAAAACCAGTACCTATATATCTCTAAAACAAATAAATAATAGAAATAATATTTTAAATGCGTCCGCCTTTAATCAAAAAAAGAGCCGACAGGTACTTGGTACTTTTTTGAAATTCGAAATTTAGGTGACCATATGGGTAAAAATAGTCCCCGTAGAACGCTCCGTTAACATGTATATCTCCTACATAAATAAACATAGAAATACTATATTAAATGCATCTGGCTCAGATCAATAAAGACTAGAAATCTTTTTGCTACTTTTTTGAAATTCGAATTCCTATGGCCTAAAAATTGTATTCTTTTTTGGTACTTTTTTATCAAAATGTATTTTCTTACTAAAAATTCTATGAACTATTATTTTCAAATAGTCGTATTACGGATAATTAATAGGTACTTTTTTGAAAATAATTTTTTTATGCGTGCCAAAAAAGGGACAAAAAGGATATTTGATATTATTTATTCAATTTAAAAATAAAAAAACGATAAAATATTCTTCCATCCACACAAAAAAGAACCCAGAACATGCTATTCATGACTCAAATATGAAGGTGTAACAAGGGCCAAATTTTAGTACGGTTATATTGGTACTTTTTTATTATATTTTTTTTGTAGATTTAATTTTTGTTGTATTTTATTTTATAACGTAATAGTAATTATTTTTTAATATTGTTATTTTGACCAATTTTATATAATTTGGCACATAGTTCTTTAATTGCTCAATTATTACCAAATTAGTTTAGCTATTTTTTATTTACGTAAAGGATTTTTGTGTTTTTTTTTTAATTTAAAACAATTTTTGATAAAATACTGCTGTTTCTAATTGCGCAGCAAAATTATTCCATCTTTAAATTTGCGAGTTAACCAATATATACATAAATTTAAACTAACTTTAAAAGAAAAAATGTAAAAAAAGAAAATAAAAAATACTAAACTAATAAAAAACGTAATTTATTATTTAAACAAGTAAAGCAAAGCAAAAAATATCCTTAATTGTCATAAAACTAAAATTAAAAACATTTTTTTTAATTTTTATTACTTTCTAATATTTAATTTAAAATATTTTCAGTTTAATTTTATTAATTGAAAATTAAAAAGAATAAAACAAAATATTACAAAAAAAAAATAAAATTAATTTTTATAAACTTAAAATCTCATCATGCACTATCCACTGAATCATCGGATATTGTTTGTATTTCATCCTCCGCCTCCTCTTCTTGTTGCTCCTCCACTAAGGCCGCATTCGAGGTTTGTTGTAATTCTTAATTCTCCAAATACTCTTGCAAACGATCTTGAAAGAAATTTATATAAGTTTGCTTTTGCTGCGATGTGGCTGGGAAATAATGTCCGCCATTGTGTTCTAGGATTTCGACATTTTTAAAATGATTAGCCATTTCTTGACTCATTTATTTGGGTATAATTTCATCAGATAAACCATAGACATGTAGTGTGGGAATGATTATCGATTCTTCGTATGCGCTTTTATGCACTAAACTCCCGGATAGGAAGCCAGAGTATGGCAAATTCTAAAAAAAAAAATTTACAGCCATGTCACAGAACTCAATTCCGATCAAAAGTGGTTTTGATTCCGTAAATTGAGTCTTTAGAAAACGAAAAACGAATTTTTTTTCGGAATGAAACCACTTTACAACCATGTCACAGAACTCAATTCCGATCGAATGTGGTTTTGATTCCGTAAATTGAGTCTTTAGAAAACGAAAAACTAATTTTTTTTTCGGAATGAAACCACTTCAGATTTCTAAAGTGGAATTGTTTTCTTTTATGATTTTATACTGAAAAAAAACTCATACTACTAATTTATAATGACAATTGAATAATTAATTTTATTATTTCATTGTTTTTTTAGTTCTCTCATTGATACTTCTATTAAATTTTAAAAATTTCAAAGTTGGTGTCAGCAACAAGTAAACTTTTGTCAAAAAATTACAAAAATTAAAAATATTCCCACAGCACTAGAATATGACAGAGGAATTCCTTCTTGGTAGCTTTTCAAATGCGTTTTGATGTTTTTGTTCATTTAAAACAGCAACAATTGAAATCTAGGCAATTTTAGAAAATTTTATTGACTTATTTAAAATTTCTTTGTTAGCGTTTTTTTTTTGTTCGTTTTTGTTACACTTTTTATTACAAAAAACTAATGTTGGAAATAAACAAAATCGATCGGAATCTAGAGAACGCAAAGTAAAAACGATCGATTTGCAAATACGGAATTGAAACTATTCCGATCAAATTATGTGACATGCCTGTTAGATTTCTAAAGTGGAATTGTTATTTTTTATTATTTTATACTAAAAAAAAACTCATACTACTAATTTATAATAACAAGTAAACAATTAATTTTATTATTTCATTGTTTTTTTAGTTCTCTCATTGATATTTAAATAAAATTATTGATTAATATTTTGTATTGCTGGATCAAATTATATTATTAAGCTTTTATTTTGTGTTGCCTCTTTAAATCCAATAAAATAAAAAATTATTGTATTTTTTTACAAATTAGACCAATATATTTCAAACATCTTCTGTTCATCTTCAATTCAGATCCTGAAGATGAACAGAAGATGTTTGAAATATATTGGTCTAATTTGTAAAAAAATACAATAATTTTTTATTTTATTGGATTTAAAGAGGCAACACAAAATAAAAGTTTAATAATTTAAATAAAATGTTAAAATTTTTAAAGTTGGTGTCAGCAACAAGAAAACTTTTGTCGTTTTCAGATGCATCCCTTAAATTTCTTCTTTGTAGCTTTTCAACTGCGTTTTGATGTCTTTGTTCATTTAAAACAGCAACAATTTAAATTTCGGGCATTTTTGAAAAATTTTGTTCACTTTTATTTAAAATTTCTTTGTTAGCGCTCTTTCTGTTCGCTTTTGTTATACTTTTCATTACAAAAATCATATTTGTTTGTTTTGGTTACACAACGTTACCATATTTAAGTTAAAAACTGAGATTTAAATTTTTTTTGGGAATAAACAAAATCGATCGGAATCTAGAGAACGCAAAGTAAAAACGATCGATTTGCGAATACGGAATTGAAACCATTCCGATCGATTTCTGTGACATGCCTGCTAGTTTTACTTTTTCTATAGAAGCAAAATACGGAATTAATTCCACTTCCGAACGGAATTAAATTGCGTGACATGGCTGTATATTATTACTACCTAAAAGCTTAAATGGATCAAATGTATTTTGATGTTAAAGAAAACAAAAATTAACAAGCCAGATAGAACATCAAAATCTTTAAAAAACAAAACCAATAAGAAATGCATTTTCAGTTTTTTGTATGATGTTATGTAAAGTTCTAGTTTAGAGAGCAAATTATGAAAATCTGTGATAACCCACTGTAATATTCCCACTAAAAGTGAATATTTATAGGAAACATTTTTAATTATTTCTATATGAACGTTAAACAAGTAAGTATAGTCGGTCAAGCCCGACCATATAATACCCTACACCTAGTATATGTAAATATAAAACAGTTTTTCAGAAATAGGCGTTTTATGGGAGATATCACCTATTTTGGACCAAAATTCAGTGTATGATTTCTTTGAATATAAATATTATAGGTATGTGTTAAACTTTATGTCGATATAAACACTTTTAAAAGATTTATGGAGGTTAAAGTAAATTACGGTCTCTTATATGGGAATTTCGACTACTTATGGGCCAACCATTATAAAATTAGGTGTCATCATTTCTGTATATATCAAACTTATTTGTGTTGAGTTTTATTTAGATACCAACATTTTTAAGAAATTTATGGTGATTTTCGATCACAATAAAATTGTACATTATTATATTTATATGAACGAAACATATTTGCGTTCAATATTATTTGGATACCAACATTTTTAAGAGAGTTATGCTCTTTTAAGTGATTTTTGGAAGTGGGCCTTATATGGGAGCTACATCTAATTATGGACCGATCTTCACGAAATTTGTAGACGTGATTTAGCTTCATTTACTACTCATCTGTGGTAAATTTTGTTTGTATACTTGCATAATTAAAAGATTTATGACCGGTAAACCCCAATTTCGGGAGGACATTTGTATGGGGGCTAGGTGAAATAATGGACCGATTTCCACCAGTTTCAATCCCATCCATCCTTGGGCCGAAAAATATCACGTACCAAATTTTATCGATAAACAATTTTTAATAAGTGATCAATAAAACCATAAAAACATGACAATTGCAAAAGTATTTTAATACCCTACACCACCATAGCGGGGAGGAATATTGGATTTGTGCATATGTTTGTATTGCCCAGAAATATTGGTCCAACACCCACCTTAAAGTATACCGATCGGCTTAGAATCGCTTTCTCAGTCGATTTAACGATGTCCGTCCGTCCGTCTGGCTGTCCATGTAAAGCTTGTGCGCAGAGTACAGGTCGCAATTTTGAAGATTTTCCATAAAACTTGGTACGTGATATTTTTTCGGCCCAAGGATGGATGGGATTGAAACTGGTGGAAATCGGTCCATTAGGTTCAGTAGTAAAAGACTCGGCCAATTCTTCGGGTGAATGTACAAAGTTTCTGCCTTCGTTAACTGAAATTTAATACGATATTTATATTGTGAGTTACATAATTGTATTTGTACTTACATTTTGGATTGAAAACTCTTCCCAAAGCATGTATCATTGTACCGATTCAGCACGTCCGACGGATTTTAGTGTACTCTGACCGTTTCTCTTTCTTGAAGTTTTTGATTCTTCTACCGTTCCCACACGTTTCGTTAATAAACATGGTGCTCCTTTCAATGATTGCTTGTTGCTCTTTATGATGTATGACCAACTCTTCGCTTGTTACTGGGGCAAAGACATCAATTCAATTTTTATTGAGATTTGTACATCAGCATTTGTTGTTCTCTCTGGGAATGTGGATGCAGAATTGCTGCAATCATCTTCAGCATACAAATCAACTGGTTTCGTAGTGGGCTCTTTCCTTGTAGGCTTTGGTATATCGTCTTTTGATATTTTAGGTTTTGGTAAATTGTTTTCCAGATGTGAGAGTTGGGAAAACGTACAGTTTACCAAAGTTTTCTTCAAAAATTATAGCTTAATATTCACGTCTTAATCTATGATATTCACCCTAGTAGAAGCTCCTGAAATCTTTAAGTTTCAAGAAAATAATTAAATGCCGCCATTTCTTTATTTTGTTCTAAAACTTGGCATTACTTTTATATTAATGAAAACTGTGTTGCCACACAGTTGGATAACATTAGTTAAAAAATATTGCGTTAACTTAAGCGTTTTTATACAACATTTAAATTTTAGATTGTATTTCAGAAGTTTCTAATTTCCCTTCAGAAATATTTAATTATATTTCAGATTCTTAAATTTTTATTTTAGAAGAATTTATTTTTGAAATTTAATTTTATAAATCAGAATTTTTTATTTATATTTAAAATTTTAAAATTATTATTATTTAACTGATTGTTCGACATTTTTATTTATTAAACAATTATCATTTATTTTTCGAAATTATTTTTATTGTTATTAATTTTAAATTTTGTTATTGTTTCCCTGAAGATGCTAGCGAAATATCGGAATAAATATAAAATAAAAACAATATTAGACCTTAATTTCGAAAAATTAAATATAATTGTTTATTTTAAAATTATTTGATATAATTATTGAAGGTGGAGACAATAATACGTCCCTTATAAAAATATAATTGTAACTCATTCCTTGATAATGATATCCGAAGGATATCGAAATATTGGAAAAAATAATTTAATAAATAATATACAAATTTTTTACAAATACTTGGCCTCGAAAAAACTTTTTATTTTATCAAAAGAAAGGTCGAACAAAATCAAAATTTAATTTAATTATTTGATATGTATGAATAACTTGAAATTATATATGAATAATAAAATAACATATTTTATTGAATTTTCTTTTCAGGTAAGTACTTTTAGAGCATTTTTTATTTACTTTATTTTTAATAATTATTTAAATAAGTTTTTCTATTCTAATTTTGCGTTCAGCAACACTAATATCTTTTCTTTTAGACATTTCTTACAATTCGATACAAAAAAATGCTCAAAATCACTTTAATTGTGTTCACAATGAGTTCAAATTGGAAATGGATTCAAGTAATAATTCTAACCGAAATGAAACAGTTTTAAAGTACCGTTAATTTTTATGTAATTATAAGAAACAAAATACATGCAAATAAACTATGTATAAGGTCAGAATAAAAAAATATTGGTAACATATCAATTTAGAATGATTGACTGTTCTTCTTCTTTTTATGGGCATGAGAGAGGATTTTCGGCTTTCAACAAACTTTTCTAACAAACTTTTAATCACTTATACGATATTTTTAATTTATGTATTTAAATATTTTATATAAAATTTGATTAGAAATAATAAAATAATATTAAAATAACAATCTTTAAACTTATATAATAAAAATATTTTATGTCATAAAACACTCAAATATAGCGTTTTATAAGCAAATGAATCAGAACATATGAAAAAATCACTCGACCTATTTTGCGGACTTGTGCGACAATTCTATAAACGGGGTGTAATAGAGGAAGGTCTTGGCTATATTTTCTCATACTTGGTTTTTGTCTGTACAGATAGGTGTTCGAACAAAATTTTTCAAAAACTAATTTCAATCAAACTATTTGTATTTGTGTTGTATTTGTATTTGTACTTGTTTAAAATTAGTTTTTGAAAAATTTTGTTCGAACACCTATCTGTACAGACAAAAACCAAGTATGAGGAAATATAGCCAAGACCTTCCTCTATTAGGTCCCGCTTGTAGAATTTTGGCACAAGTCCCCATTTTTGGTCTATAGTCCCCCAAATAGTTTGAGTGACTTGTATCAAATTAGTTTTTGAAAAATTTTGTTCGAACAGCTATCAATACAGACAAAAACCAAGTATGAGAAAATATAGCCAAGACCTTCCTCTATTAGGTCCCGCTTATGGAATTTTGGCACAAGTCCCCATTTTTGGTCTATAGTCCCCCAAATAGTTTGAGTGACTTGTATGAAATTAGTTTTTGAAAAATTTTGTTCGAACAGCTATCAATACAGACAAAAACCAAGTATGAGGAAATATAGCCAAGACCTTCCTCTATTAGGTCCCGCTTGTAGAATTTTGGCACAAGTCCCCATTTTTGGTCTATAGTCCCCCAAATAGTTTGAGTGACTTGTATGAAATTAGTTTTTGAAAAATTTTGTTCGAACAGCTATCAATACAGACAAAAACCAAGTATGAGGAAATATAGCCAAGACCTTCCTCTATTAGGTTCCGCTTGTAGAATTTTGGCACAAGTCCCCATTTTTGGTCTATAGTCCCCCAAATAGTTTGAGTGACTTGTATCAAATTAGTTTTTGAAAAATTTTGTTCGAACAGCTATCAATACAGACAAAAACCAAGTATGAGGAAATATAGCCAAGACCTTCATCTATTAGGTCCCGCTTGTAGAATTTTGGCACAAGTCCCCATTTTTGGTCTATAGTCCCCCAAATAGTTTGAGTGACTTGTATGAAATTAGTTTTTGAAAAATTTTGTTCGAACAGCTATCAATACAGACAAAAACCAAGTATGGGGAAATATAGCCAAGACCTTCCTCTATTAGGTCCCGCTTGTAGAATTTTGGCACAAGTCCCCATTTTTGGTCTATAGTCCCCCAAATAGTTTGAGTGACTTGTATGAAATTAGTTTTTGAAAAATTTTGTTCGAACAGCTGTCAATACAGACAAAAACCAAGTATGAGGAAATATAGCCAAGACCTTCCTCTATTAGGTTCCGCTTGTAGAATTTTGGCACAAGTCCCCATTTTTGGTCTATAGTCCCCCAAATAGTTTGAGTGACTTGTATCAAATTAGTTTTTGAAAAATTTTGTTCGAACAGCTATCAATACAGACAAAAACCAAGTATGAGGAAATATAGCCAAGACCTTCATCTATTAGGTCCCGCTTGTAGAATTTTGGCACAAGTCCCCATTTTTGGTCTATAGTCCCCCAAATAGTTTGAGTGACTTGTATGAAATTAGTTTTTGAAAAATTTTGTTCGAACAGCTATCAATACAGACAAAAACCAAGTATGGGGAAATATAGCCAAGACCTTCCTCTATTAGGTCCCGCTTGTAGAATTTTGGCACAAGTCCCCATTTTTGGTCTATAGTCCCCCAAATAGTTTGAGTGACTTGTATGAAATTAGTTTTTGAAAAATTTTGTTCGAACAGCTGTCAATACAGACAAAAACCAAGTATGAGGAAATATAGCCAAGACCTTCCTCTATTAGACTCCGTTTTTAGAATTTTGGCACAGGTCTCCAATTTGGCCTAATAGGCCAAAAATTAGATCGAGTGATTTTTTCATATGTTTTAATTCATTTGCTTAAAAAGCGCTTAATATTTGAGTGTTTGATGACAAAATATTTTTATTATACAAGTCAAAAAATTGTTATTTTAATTCTATTTTATTATATTTAATCAAATTTTATATAAAATATTTAAATAAATTAAAAATAACTAAAAGTTTGTTAGAAAAGTTTGTTGAAAGCCGAAAATCCTCTCCCATGCACATAAAAAGAAGAAGAACAGTCACTCATTGTAAATTGGTATGTTGCCATATAAATTTATAGAAATTATGTATTAAAGTCATTATTCATACTTGGCAGCACTAAAAATTCGGCCTTTCAATCAGAAACCACTCATTTGTTCTCTGTAAATTATTCTGAGAGAGCATTTTTTATTTACTCTCTCTGAAAAATGAGTGAAATTAAAAAAGTTTGTTCAAAAAGTTTGTTAAGTTCACGGGTATAAAAATTAGTTTAAATTAACAAATGACGCACAAAGTTTGTATTTGTTTACCAAGAGTTGCCATGGCCTTCACATGAGTATAATTGTAGGGAAATAATTATTACAATTTATTATTATTATTTTAATTATTATTTAATGCTCTAAAATGACATCAATACACTTCTTTTTCCATATTTGAAAAAAAATATATTTTTTTTTACAAATGCACAGAAAGGCAAACGGAGTTGCCAAATGAAAAAATTCAGAATAAATGTAATGGATTGTGGTAAAATAATTAATAAATATTTAACTTATTTTATGTATATTTGTAAAAAAAAAATATATTATTTGTAAAAAAAAATATATTGCTTGTAAAAAAAAAATGTTTGCCTTTCTGTCACTTTATTGCTGAAAGTGTCAAAGAATCACTGTCTAGCTAAATTCACTTGCAAGTGAGCTGCAAGTGCCTGCATGTGTGATTGTGTTATTAAAAAAGTGTGAATGTATTGACTTTTTCGAACTTTCACTTGCATGTGTAAACCCCGGGTTATTTTTAGCCACGGTAAACAGTTTTATTTTTCTCTATATTCAAATTGAAGTTACGTGGCAACTTCGTGAAATGCAATTTCAAAATAATAGAAAAGAACAAACAAGAATTGAAAAAAAAAATAATTCAAATATCAATTTTTTGAAATTTTAAAAAGCAAGGTAAGTAAAAAATTACAAATAATTATTATTTTCTTTATTTTAATTTTTATTTTGATAGGATGAATACTGTTACTACCACCAAAAGAAGCCGGGCGTCTGGTGAGCAGTTGACTACATGATGAAGCATCCGGGACTTTTCTTTATTTTAATTTTTATTTTGATAGGATGAATACTGTTACTACCACCAAAAGAAGCCGGGCGTCTGGTGAGCAGTTGACTACATGATGAAGCATCCGGGACTTGCTGGTGGAAAAGTAAAGAATCTCCACGGAAAATTAGAGTTTGAAAAGATGTGGAGTGAACTGACCGAATCTGTTAATTGTCTTGACGGTGCACAGAAAGCGGTCAACCAGTGGCAGACGGTAAGTAAATATTATTGAATAAATAATAATGAAATGTGAAATTGTTCATAGGTTTGGAAGAAATTAAAAAACCGAACTAGCACTAGAAGTGCGCCACCGGAAACAAGCTATATTTTATTAATCGGTTTAATTAATAAACTAATACTTTATAATTTCTCAGGATTGAGACAATTTTGACGTTTCAAAATCGCTACAATCAGGTAAAAAGAGAAAGAAAATATTTTCTGGTAGTAAATTTGTAATGTGAAAAAGCAAAGCACTATATATAACAAAATAAACAAAATAATTTGAGTTAGAATATTTGAATTGAAATTTTGTTTATATGTTTGTGATTTTAATAACTAACTAAATTGTATTTTAATAACGGTTATACTTTGTGGTATGCATTTGTGTTGTATCAAACAATACAAAAATACTCTGTGCCAAAAATTAATTTTATTGCGTCAGAAAAATAGTAACATAAAAAAAACAAAAAGGCAGGTTCCAAAGAAAGAGACAAGAAAAAAACTACGCTATCTTCGCTCTTCTGTCGCCTCTGTGTACTCTGTGCTTTACACTTAAAGAAAATCTTTCACAATTCATTTGTATAGTTAATAGTAAATTCAAAAGGTTAATTCAAATATAATTTAGAAGAAAATAATAAAGATAATAATAATACTAATAATCCATTTCATTAGTTCATAAACAATCATTATGTTAATTTAGACACAAGCCGTTGACTCAAGAGGCTTTAAGTGAATTGGAAAAGCATGGACTGGCTATTATTGGCAACGTATCTATTGAAGAGGTAAGTTTCAGCGAAGTTAATATGCACGGTTAGCTTCAGCAAATTTCTTTCTTCATTAGAATCTACAAATTCTTCTTGAAGACGGCCAAGAATTTATGGTGCCATCGCCAACAAATACAGAAGCAACATTGGATTGGCGATGTGCAACACCAAACACTTCAAAGAGTGCACCTCAAAGGCTTTTATTTCATTATTTTTAAATGAATTGTTTACTTTTATTTTTGTTTTTGTTACCAATAAAGTATTTCTTTCTTTGAATGGCTTTTAATTTATATTTATACCGACCCTATAAAGTAAATATATATACTATCTATACTGGATCCTTATAGATAGCGGAGTCGATTAAGCCATGTCCCTCTGTCTGGATGTTGAAATCAGTTTTTTGAAGTCGCCAGATATCTTCGGGATCCAAATCTTCAAGAATTCTATCAGACATGCTTTCGAAAAGTTTGCTATTTAAAATCAGCAAAATCCGTTTAGGCAAACCAGAGTTATGGACCAATATGTGAGACAACTTCCATAAAAATTTGATATTTTTATAGAATAATTATTAATTTCATAATCGAACTGTTAATTTTTATTTCTTGATAAATTTTAGTTAGGCTCGAGTTCATTAAATTTAATTTTCATTAAATTATTTTTACTGAAGTTAGGAATTACAACTTGAAAAATTTATTATTAAAAATTTTTTTGATAATTTTTCTTGACTAGGATTCGAACCTGGGTTGTTGAATTTACATATGTTTCGAGAAATCCCACTTTCTCTCATCAGAATTCTTTGCGTTCTACCACCTACACCACTGCGGTGCCGGTCAGCCAACAGACAAACATCAATCCTTTAACCAGTGTTAGTTCTGGTAGTTCGAAGTTTTTGCTGTAATTATCATTTGTTTATTATTTTCTATTCATAGTTGTTTTTTCCCTTTTCTTCAGTTTTTTCGTATTCATGTCAAGACTTCGTCTCGAAAACTTGAATACATTTGTTTTTGTTTATTATGTTTTTGTCCACTTTCGTACAACATGTAAACATTATGGCTTGTGCCCTAGCTATTTTTATAGAATAATTATTAATTTCATAATCGAACTGTTAATTTTTATTTCTTGATAAATTTTAGTTAGGCTCGAGTTCATTAAATTTAATTTTCATTAAATTATTTTTACTGAAGTTAGGAATTACAACTTGAAAAATTTATTATTAAAAATTTTTTTGATAATTTTTCTTGACTAGGATTCGAACCTGGGTTGTTGAATTTACATATGTTTCGAGAAATCCCACTTTCTCTCATCAGAATTCTTTGCGTTCTACCACCTACACCACTGCGGTGCCGGTCAGCCAACAGACAAACATCAATCCTTTAACCAGTGTTAGTTCTGGTAGTTCGAAGTTTTTGCTGTAATTATCATTTGTTTATTATTTTCTATTCATAGTTGTTTTTTCCCTTTTCTTCAGTTTTTTCGTATTCATGTCAAGACTTCGTCTCGAAAACTTGAATACATTTGTTTTTGTTTATTATGTTTTTGTCCACTTTCGTACAACATGTAAACATTATGGCTTGTGCCCTAGCTATTTTTATAGAATAATTATTAATTTCATAATCGAACTGTTAATTTTTATTTCTTGATAAATTTTAGTTAGGCTCGAGTTCATTAAATTTAATTTTCATTAAATTATTTTTACTGAAGTTAGGAATTACAACTTGAAAAATTTATTATTAAAAATTTTTTTGATAATTTTTCTTGACTAGGATTCGAACCTGGGTTATTGAATTTACATATGTTTCGAGAAATCCCACTTTCTCTCATCAGAATTCTTTGCGTTCTACCACCTACACCACTGCGGTGCCGGTCAGCCAACAGACAAACATCAATCCTTTAACCAGTGTTAGTTCTGGTAGTTCGAAGTTTTTGCTGTAATTATCATTTGTTTATTATTTTCTATTCATAGTTGTTTTTTCCCTTTTCTTCAGTTTTTTCGTATTCATGTCAAGACTTCGTCTCGAAAACTTGAATACATTTGTTTTTGTTTATTATGTTTTTGTCCACTTTCGTACAACATGTAAACATTATGGCTTGTGCCCTAGCTATTTTTATAGAATAATTATTAATTTCATAATCGAACTGTTAATTTTTATTTCTTGATAAATTTTAGTTAGGCTCGAGTTCATTAAATTTAATTTTCATTAAATTATTTTTACTGAAGTTAGGAATTACAACTTGAAAAATTTATTATTAAAAATTTTTTTGATAATTTTTCTTGACTAGGATTCGAACCTGGGTTGTTGAATTTACATATGTTTCGAGAAATCCCACTTTCTCTCATCAGAATTCTTTGCGTTCTACCACCTACACCACTGCGGTGCCGGTCAGCCAACAGACAAACATCAATCCTTTAACCAGTGTTAGTTCTGGTAGTTCGAAGTTTTTGCTGTAATTATCATTTGTTTATTATTTTCTATTCATAGTTGTTTTTTCCCTTTTCTTCAGTTTTTTCGTATTCATGTCAAGACTTCGTCTCGAAAACTTGAATACATTTGTTTTTGTTTATTATGTTTTTGTCCACTTTCGTACAACATGTAAACATTATGGCTTGTGCCCTAGCTATTTTTATAGAATAATTATTAATTTCATAATCGAACTGTTAATTTTTATTTCTTGATAAATTTTAGTTAGGCTCGAGTTCATTAAATTTAATTTTCATTAAATTATTTTTACTGAAGTTAGGAATTACAACTTGAAAAATTTATTATTAAAAATTTTTTTGATAATTTTTCTTGACTAGGATTCGAACCTGGGTTGTTGAATTTACATATGTTTCGAGAAATCCCACTTTCTCTCATCAGAATTCTTTGCGTTCTACCACCTACACCACTGCGGTGCCGGTCAGCCAACAGACAAACATCAATCCTTTAACCAGTGTTAGTTCTGGTAGTTCGAAGTTTTTGTTTACATGTTGTACGAAAGTGGACAAAAACATAATAAACAAAAACAAATGTATTCAAGTTTTCGAGACGAAGTCTTGACATGAATACGAAAAAACTGAAGAAAAGGGAAAAAACAACTATGAATAGAAAATAATAAACAAATGATAATTACAGCAAAAACTTCGAACTACCAGAACTAACACTGGTTAAAGGATTGATGTTTGTCTGTTGGCTGACCGGCACCGCAGTGGTGTAGGTGGTAGAACGCAAAGAATTCTGATGAGAGAAAGTGGGATTTCTCGAAACATATGTAAATTCAACAACCCAGGTTCGAATCCTAGTCAAGAAAAATTATCAAAAAAATTTTTAATAATAAATTTTTCAAGTTGTAATTCCTAACTTCAGTAAAAATAATTTAATGAAAATTAAATTTAATGAACTCGAGCCTAACTAAAATTTATCAAGAAATAAAAATTAACAGTTCGATTATGAAATTAATAATTATTCTATAAAAATAGCTAGGGCACAAGCCATAATGTTTACATGTTGTACGAAAGTGGACAAAAACATAATAAACAAAAACAAATGTATTCAAGTTTTCGAGACGAAGTCTTGACATGAATACGAAAAAACTGAAGAAAAGGGAAAAAACAACTATGAATAGAAAATAATAAACAAATGATAATTACAGCAAAAACTTCGAACTACCAGAACTAACACTGGTTAAAGGATTGATGTTTGTCTGTTGGCTGACCGGCACCGCAGTGGTGTAGGTGGTAGAACGCAAAGAATTCTGATGAGAGAAAGTGGGATTTCTCGAAACATATGTAAATTCAACAACCCAGGTTCGAATCCTAGTCAAGAAAAATTATCAAAAAAAAAAAAAAAAAAAAAAAAAAAAAAAAAAAAAAATTTTTAATAATAAATTTTTCAAGTTGTAATTCCTAACTTCAGTAAAAATAATTTAATGAAAATTAAATTTAATGAACTCGAGCCTAACTAAAATTTATCAAGAAATAAAAATTAACAGTTCGATTATGAAATTAATAATTATTCTATAAAAATAGCTAGGGCACAAGCCATAATGTTTACATGTTGTACGAAAGTGGACAAAAACATAATAAACAAAAACAAATGTATTCAAGTTTTCGAGACGAAGTCTTGACATGAATACGAAAAAACTGAAGAAAAGGGAAAAAACAACTATGAATAGAAAATAATAAACAAATGATAATTACAGCAAAAACTTCGAACTACCAGAACTAACACTGGTTAAAGGATTGATGTTTGTCTGTTGGCTGACCGGCACCGCAGTGGTGTAGGTGGTAGAACGCAAAGAATTCTGATGAGAGAAAGTGGGATTTCTCGAAACATATGTAAATTCAACAACCCAGGTTCGAATCCTAGTCAAGAAAAATTATCAAAAAAAAAAAAAAAAAATTTTTAATAATAAATTTTTCAAGTTGTAATTCCTAACTTCAGTAAAAATAATTTAATGAAAATTAAATTTAATGAACTCGAGCCTAACTAAAATTTATCAAGAAATAAAAATTAACAGTTCGATTATGAAATTAATAATTATTCTATAAAAATAGCTAGGGCACAAGCCATAATGTTTACATGTTGTACGAAAGTGGACAAAAACATAATAAACAAAAACAAATGTATTCAAGTTTTCGAGACGAAGTCTTGACATGAATACGAAAAAACTGAAGAAAAGGGAAAAAACAACTATGAATAGAAAATAATAAACAAATGATAATTACAGCAAAAACTTCGAACTACCAGAACTAACACTGGTTAAAGGATTGATGTTTGTCTGTTGGCTGACCGGCACCGCAGTGGTGTAGGTGGTAGAACGCAAAGAATTCTGATGAGAGAAAGTGGGATTTCTCGAAACATATGTAAATTCAACAACCCAGGTTCGAATCCTAGTCAAGAAAAATTATCAAAAAAATTTTTAATAATAAATTTTTCAAGTTGTAATTCCTAACTTCAGTAAAAATAATTTAATGAAAATTAAATTTAATGAACTCGAGCCTAACTAAAATTTATCAAGAAATAAAAATTAACAGTTCGATTATGAAATTAATAATTATTCTATAAAAATAGCTAGGGCACAAGCCATAATGTTTACATGTTGTACGAAAGTGGACAAAAACATAATAAACAAAAACAAATGTATTCAAGTTTTCGAGACGAAGTCTTGACATGAATACGAAAAAACTGAAGAAAAGGGAAAAAACAACTATGAATAGAAAATAATAAACAAATGATAATTACAGCAAAAACTTCGAACTACCAGAACTAACACTGGTTAAAGGATTGATGTTTGTCTGTTGGCTGACCGGCACCGCAGTGGTGTAGGTGGTAGAACGCAAAGAATTCTGATGAGAGAAAGTGGGATTTCTCGAAACATATGTAAATTCAACAATCCAGGTTCGAATCCTAGTCAAGAAAAATTATCAAAAAAATTTTTAATAATAAATTTTTCAAGTTGTAATTCCTAACTTCAGTAAAAATAATTTAATGAAAATTAAATTTAATGAACTCGAGCCTAACTAAAATTTATCAAGAAATAAAAATTAACAGTTCGATTATGAAATTAATAATTATTCTATAAAAATAGCTAGGGCACAAGCCATAATGTTTACATGTTGTACGAAAGTGGACAAAAACATAATAAACAAAAACAAATGTATTCAAGTTTTCGAGACGAAGTCTTGACATGAATTCGAAAAAACTGAAGAAAAGGGAAAAAACAACTATGAATAGAAAATAATAAACAAATGATAATTACAGCAAAAACTTCGAACTACCAGAACTAACACTGGTTAAAGGATTGATGTTTGTCTGTTGGCTGACCGGCACCGCAGTGGTGTAGGTGGTAGAACGCAAAGAATTCTGATGAGAGAAAGTGGGATTTCTCGAAACATATGTAAATTCAACAACCCAGGTTCGAATCCTAGTCAAGAAAAATTATCAAAAAAATTTTTAATAATAAATTTTTCAAGTTGTAATTCCTAACTTCAGTAAAAATAATTTAATGAAAATTAAATTTAATGAACTCGAGCCTAACTAAAATTTATCAAGAAATTTGATATTTTTTGTCCATTTTATTGCAATATATTGTTTTTATGATAAAAGAAGAAAATGTGAGGAAAATAGTATGAATCGGTCCATGATTTCTCATAGCCCACATACAACTATCTTCCCGAAATATTGCTCAACTATACATAAATGCGTATAAATAATTAGAATATCAATACAAATTTCAACAAAAATAAGTTTTATGCAACAATAAATTTCAAAACGAAATGTTTGACCATAGACCTCATATAAAGTTCACTTCCTAAATTCACTTAAATACGTATAAAACAGATATAAATAATGTTAAACGGATAAAATTTGACATATAATCTTTATAGGCAAATAAGTTGTATGTTTTATGGTGGTCGACCCAGAATTGGTCATAGCTCCCATAGAAGGACCACATCTGCAAAAGACATTTATCCCTATATATATTGTGTAAATATCGGTAGCGACTCAAAACGTTGCACACAATTTTTTGAATTTCGGTCTATTTTTAACCGTATGCCCCATATAAAGCCATCTTCCTAAAATCACTTTAATAATACTCGCTTATAAATAAGGGTACCAATCCAAAATTTTACACGGATCATTTACATACATGCCTAAATCAAACTGCTGGATTTTGAGAATATCGGTCCATATTTGTAAATATCCCCCACATAAAGTCCACTCTCGAAATCAACGTTAATTATATATATCTTAAATTAAATATACCGTTATTTGACGTGAAATATCCTCATATGCATAAAAATAACTGTTCCAAAATTTAAGATCTAATAAATATCGGTATCGAACCAACTTTTATATGGATCAGAAATATTAATCCAGAAATCATATTAATATCGGTTATGCGGCAATTAAGCTACTGGATTTTGTAGCTGTCAAGCAATAATAGCTCCTAAATTAAGTCCACTTCCGAGCATAACAACCAACCATACAACTCTTGTAAATGACGCTATTGAGATGAAATTCAACCAATATAATCCTAAAATACATAGAAATCACATTAGTGGATACTGGATTTAGAAGCTATCAGTTCATAACTGGTCCACTTCTACTATGCCACCCATAAATCTTTTGTAAATAATGGCGCATCTTCAGAAATCGTACCTAAAGTCGAAACTTATTAAACAGAAACTAAAAAATAGTTCATAAATAGTGAAAGATCTTATTCACAAATCATAACTAACTTAGCAACTGCTTTCAGTTGTTAAAAGAAATGCAACACTGCATTTAGTAGATTTTTGTTGACACATCTCTAGTTTGTTTTCTTTTTTTTTGGTCAAAATGGACACAATTAGCAAAAAACATATACAACAAATATGTATTTATTGCTTTGTGTATTTTAGAGACTCAAATTGGTCACCAGTTGAAAAAACTACATATAAAAAATTGGTGGCCAAATATGTTAACATCATCGACGACAAGAAATAAAATCAATCAGCTGTTCTTTAAATGTATTTGTTAATTGACATTTAGTTACAGCTTTACCCATAATAAAGTTGTAACTTTTTGAGCTAAAAGTAATCAACTAAGAATAACTTAAGTTGGTACTTAAAAAAGTTTAAACTTAGATATCATTTCTGAATATGCGCCAATGTTATTGATATCAAATTCAAACAAAGAAGCCTCATCTTATATCTTATCCTTTTTATACCCTTCAGCTTCACGAGAAGGGTGTATATAAGTTTGTCATTCCGTTTGTAATTTCCACAATATAATTTTCTGACCCTATAAAGTATATATATTCTGGATCCTTCTAGATAGCGGAGTCTATTAAGCCATTTCCGTCAGTCTGTCTGCTGAAATCAATTTTCTGAAGTACCCATTTATCTTCGGGATCCAAATCTTCAATAATTCTGTCAGGCATGCTTTCGAGAAGTTTGCTATTTAAAATCAGCAAAATCCGTCCATAAATAACGGAGATATGAGCAAAAATCCGAGACAACCTCTGAAAATTTCATCAAAAAACTAATGGCATGTTTCTAAATAACGAATGACTCAAATTGTTCGCCAAAATGAGTACAAAAATTAGTTTTGAGGTTTTATAACACAAGTGTCAATTTCTCTTGAGTGAAAACGTAAGACTATCTTTTTTTATGGTTTCTACATTGCAATTTCAATTGTCCTACTGTTGAAAACAGACAAGTAGAAATAAGTGCTAATGTGCATCACAAAACAATATTTTATATATTATTTCGTATATTTCTACAGCATAAACTGTTGTCTACTACCTTAACTTTCAATTTCAATGTTAATTGCGATAAATTTAAACATTTTTCATTCAATTTATTACAAAATTAAAAAATTCATAGCAATTTCAATTCACATAAATTATTTTTGTATTGTAAATAAAACACAGCTGTTTTTATTTTGGTTTCTATTGTTGCCCCTAAAAATTAAAATATTGAACAATAACATGGAAAAAATTAAACAAAATATCTAATTAAATAATTTTGCAATAATGCAATATAAGAACCCAAGGTAACTAACGTAAGTCAGACGACTGTATTATACAGGGTGGGCCAAGTTTGACTGACTGATTTGAACTGCTTATAACTTTTGTGGCTCTTGCGGTATGAGCTGTAGCTCCATCTTGCTGGAACCATATGTTACGATTATTGAGAACTATCGGACGTAAAAAATATTCCAACATGGTCCGGTATACCACCCCAGAGACGGTTTGTGGTTCATTAAGCTCATTTTCGAAGAAATATGGACCAATAACTTTATCAGCCATGATCCCACACCAAACAGTGCATCTGACAGGGTGTAATTGTCGCTGATGCAATGCTCTTGGATTCTCTGTACCCCAAATTCGGCAGTTCTGTTTATTCACATATCCATTTAAATGAAAATGTGCTTCATCGCTCATAATCAGATTATCCAAAAAATTGTCATTTTCTGTAGCTAGCAAAATCAATCTATTGGCATATTTTTTTTACACGTTCTTCCACTGAGTATGATGACATTATGAAATTTTATAAAATTCTGTATTATCTGCAAAAAAAAAAAATTAAAAAAAATTAAAAATGCAAAAGTTATAAGCATTTCAATTCAGTCAGTCCAAGTTGGCCCACCCTGTAGAAACTTATTTGTTTACGAACTCGCCCGTGTACCACTCGTTCGGGTGAGAATACACTAGTTATGTAGAAACATACCATAAGTGTAATAATATTGTTACGAATAATTTCATCAAATTCATCAACTAATGGCGTTGATCACACAAAGTGTATTAATATTGTTACGAACAAATTCATCAACAGATGGCGTGTTTGTCGATATAATTATGCATAATATAATTATGCATTCACAACAAAGGTGAAGGGTATATAAGATTCGTCATAGCCGAATATAGCACTCTTATTAGTTTTTTGTTAACATTTATTGTGTATACACACTTGGTTTTATACCCTCCATCAGTATAAGTGGTGAATGAGGGTATATATAAGTTTATCATTCCCTGTGTAACACTGAGAAATATTCATCTGTGACTCAACAAAATATATTTTCATATTATTGATCCTTATGGAATTCTAAGTCTATTGAGCTATGTCCGTGTGTCTGTCTGTCTATGTAAAACACTCTCACTTCCAAACGACACTCCAAAATCAACAAAGTTTGCAAACAACGTTTATAGTTCCCCTAAGCAGTTTGGTACTGAAAATGAGCAAAATCGGTATAGTAGAACAAGAGTTATGGACCAAAATTAGAGACAACCTCCATAAATATTTGACATTTTTAAACATTCTTCTTGCACTTATTTAAAACATAATGCAGATATTGCCATGAAATTTTGCACACGTTATTTCTATAATGAAGGAAGAGAGTGTGAGGAAAATAGTAAGAATCAGTGTATGATTTCTCATAGCCCCCATACAAATATCTTCCCGTAATATGGCTTAATGATAAATAAAATTGGAATATTAATACAAAATTCAGCAAAAACAAGTGTCAGTTAAAAAAATCTCAAAACGAAATTTTGTTTTGTTCGGTTCATATTTCACCATAGACCTAACGTTTGGATTATAATATCCGAACAAGTCTAAAAGTAAAAAAAGCGTAAAAAAACTTATTTATTTTATGATTTATTTATTTTTTTTAGAATTATTGCTTAAGAAAATTTATAAAAAAATTGACTCCTGCGCGATTTGCTTTCCTTATTTTCTTTGGCAGTTCCCGCATTGATATCTTAATACCATCTGTATATATGGTTCTTAGCTCCTTTTTTGTCTTTATTATAAGAGAATCAACATTTTTGGCTCTATACCCGTTTGCGTAAACTTTCCTCTTCAAATTAGCCCAAAAAGTTTCAATTGGCCGTAATTGTGTAACATTCGGGAGGATTAATTTCTTTCCGAAGCTAAAAGTGGATTTTTAGCTTCCATGGTATTTTTGGATAAACTGGCTAAGTGCTGACACACATTGTTCATTAAAAACTTGAGCATTGACAGCCAAACCAACTTTAAAAAAACTGGGTCGCTGATTCCACGTTCGCTTATGGCTAGCCATAACAAAAATTTTCCTAGAAACTTTCGTCTTTCGAATAAACTTTTTCTTTTTCGGCTGCTTTGTGACTGGAAGATTCAAAATATAATTTTGGCTGCCATTCGCTGCCTTATACGGTAAAATAGGACTCGTCATCCATCACGCATTTGTATTCGTATGAGCAAGAAAAGTAATTAAAGGAGAGTTCTCGTAATCTGCATTTTATAGTATTTTGCTGTGCCTCGGTGGTAAATGGAGCTGTTTTTTACCTCTTTTTCTGAACTCACATAGATTCCAAGTATTTCCTAACTGTATTTTTGTCACATTTATATTTCTTATCCAATTGGCTATAAGATTTTGCACTGCAACCTGCTGTTTCGGTTTTCAATTTTGAGCGAATTTTGACGTCTTGCAAACTGCATTTCCGACCAGATCTATGTTTCCTTTCAGGTGGCTTATTATTCAAAAACAAGTTTATTGTGCTATCAATAATTTTTTTTTTGAAATCCATATCCTTAAATGTTTTAAAATTTCACTTTTAGTTTTTTCTCGTTTTTTTTTTTCACAAAATTTACAAATTAATTTGAGACGATTCAACTCGTTTAGTGACATTTTTAAAACTAATTTTTCACTGACCAACGCATACTTTATTTTTTATTCATAAGTAGATATTACCGTTCAAAGTGTTGTTGTAAATATTATCTGTGCTTTTTTAAAAACAGTGCTTGACTTGTTCGTATTTCATTCACCATACGTTATTTAAAGTCCACATCTAAAATTCACTTAAATACGTATAAATCTGGTACAAATATTGCTATCGGGTTAAAATTCAATTATTATTATAGATATATAAATTGTTGTGCTAAATTTTATGATGGTCGGTCCCTAATTGGTCATAGCTTCCATGTGAGGACCACATCCGAAAAAGACATTTATCTCTATATGCATCTTATCGAGTCAAAACTTTACACTGATCATTTACATAGACACAAAAATCATACTACAGAAATTTGTGAATTTCGGTAGTAGTAGCATGGAACTGCGGGAGGCAGTTGTTTTTGTGCCATGAAGATGAAAATTTTTTTTGGTGCAATGAAGATGAAAAAATTTTTGTGTTGTAGACAAAGAATTTTTCGTTGCTTTGTTAAATTGGTTTCGTTTTTTTATTTGCTTAGTTGCAGTTTTGTGTTTTTTTCGTTATTTTGTTTGTTGAATTAATTTGATTTTTTTATTGCTTTAGTTGCATTTTTTGTGTATTAATTTGTAATGCAGTCATAATAGGGAGGTTAATATTTAATGTCATTTAGTCTGCATTAGGACGAATACAATTTTGTAAACTTTGAGTATTAGTAGAAAAAATTTATTTTTTTTTCGAAAATATTTGAGTAAAACTCAAGGAGACAACCTACCTCCCCAGTTTTTTTTTTTTTTTTGGTACAATGAAGATCAAAATTTTTTTTGGTGATTTAGTCTGCATTAGGAGGAATAAAATTTTGTAAACTTTGAGTATTAGTAAAGCAAATTAATTTTTTCCGAAAATATTTGAGTAAAACTCAAAATTTTTCTCTTTCAAAAATTGATATAAAAAGTCATTCCGTAGATTATTTTTTGTCATTAATCATATTATTATATTTGAGAATACTTAAAATAATGGTAAGTATGTTCTGACTCAGAATATTTTCAATGTACTAAATTAACAACAAATTTTCAGATGTTCGAACAAATTATTAACATAGCATTGGGTATTAGGCCAGAGTACACAAGAATCGATGACATCTCTTTAAACCATCCCTACAAAATCTTAAGTTTTGAATGGAAAGAATCACAATATTGATAAAAAAAACGGTTGCATATTTGGAAAACAATTAATGGTTTTATCTTCCATAAAGAATTACCAAATATTTAAATAAAGAGGATCCATATTTAACTAAAATGAATGATGTAAAGTGGACAATTATTTATAAAGGTCGTCAATCATTAAATGGTCCTGCAATATTTGAATTAACTTTTACAAAAAATTAAATAAATAAAACAAATTTTTTTAATTGTTATAAATTTGTATTATTTTTCAATTTTATTAAACAAATATATTTATACATATATAGTTATTAATTAAAACTTAACATTTAATAAAAACTCATCGTCATCTTCCATAAAGTTTTTGTAGATGTCGTTCTCATCTTTTGTTGATATTTCCGCTGTCCTTTTTTCAGCTGGTATTTCCTGCCCTCCGTCTGGTATGTATGATTTTGCTTTGTAAAAAGCAAAATTATGTTTGGCAAGGAAATGTCGCCTTTTGTTAGCTTTGTTGGAAAAGGTAACGTAGGCGCAGAACTTGCACTTTAGGGAATTCATTTTTAACACCTTAAACTTTTAAAATTAAAAAAAAGGTTCTTTGAAAAGTGCAATTTTAACTTACATTGCATTTAACCTTGATAATATGCAATTTCATAAGTATATTGACCTTCGTTATTTTGCTTAATCAATTAAATTTATATTTCATAATAAATTGCCTAAATTATTATTAAACTTAAAACACCAAAACACTAAAAATATAGCAAATATAGCAATTTTGTTTATGTTTGAATAGCATATACATACATAATATCAAAATAAGTTAATGAACCTGAGAATATTGTAAAGTATGCACATTTTCTTTTTTAACAAAAGTTCCTTAAATAAAAATATTTTATTTAATTTCATTGTCTATGGTCATGGGCAATATCAGAAACAGTTGGAAACTATATTAATAAAAACATAAATGTATAGTAAAATTATATATTGTTAAATCAACTGTTAAACAAATTAAACAAAATAGATTTGAACAGAAAAAAGAAACAGAACCCAAAAAGAAATTATTGGAAATAAGAGAGGTATCATCCTACCACCCCTGGATATGTTACTTTTTCTATCATTATATGATGGCAAAGATCAATTACTTTTGGATGTTTTACTTCAAGTTGAAAAGGAAATTGGGAAAAATAAAACACCATCATTTATTAATTTCATTAATATTATTGTTTATTTTTGTAACTATTAAAAATAGTCTTAAAACAAAATATAATGAAAATATCCTAATTTATTTGTTTTATTTATTTTTTAAAATTACTGGAAAATATTCTTAAATAAATTTACAACTAATATATCATTTTGATACAATTTAAAATAATTGAATAACGTTAAAATTTATTTAAAACTTATTTTTTTGCATCTTAAATAAATAAAAATACAGCTATAGACTCCACATAAAATTGAAGATACGTATTTTATTACATATGAAAGTTTTGGAATTTCTATTTAAAAACGAAATGAAAGGTTTAATTGGCGGTTGACCAGCAGAGCCAAAGAATTCAGCTGGTTTATTTTCAAGGAAGTAAAAAGCAACCCAGTGCTGTCCAGGTTTGTAAGAAGGATCAGTATTAGCAATATAAAATGATGTCTTGATAACTGCTTTTGTTGGTAATTTATTACATGAGAAAACACCTTTAAATTTATTTTGGATTATAATATTTGGATTTAAAGTGTGTATAATTTTTATTGAATTCATAGCGTTTGAATAATACTCCGAGATTTATCAATTTCTATTATACTATCAAATTCGCAATATACTAAACAGGTAATTGCTTCAGAAATTGGTTTTCCAAAAAGTCCTTAAATGCGAATTGTTCCTTGGTTAATTAAATTGCCACAATTTGAATTGTTATTATGATCTGGCGTTAAATCAAAAGATAACAAAAAATATCTGCTATCAAATAGTTCTTTTGTTATTTGATGACCTTTATCAAAATGATGAATTCCAGTTCCTTTAAATAGTGTTTGATAACCACGAGTGCTTATTATTCCACCATTATTATAGTTAAATTCAATTGGCTGTGCGGGAAATTGTACACCATTAACAAACCAAGTTAAATCTTTGTAAGTTAAAATGCTGAAAGTTAAATGGATTTTCTTTTTTATCACCAGTATATGCTTTGTTAGAAACCATACCAAAAATTAAAAAATTTGTTAATTGCCCAAGTACAACATTATCCAGAGATAATCAATGATTTCCAGGATGTATAGCGAATGTTTTCATTTCATTGCTTTTATATGGATAAATAGCATTTTTTGATTGTAATACATTATGATGAGCCATTAAAATATTATTATTAATAGCAAGGTGATTAAGCTGGAGGTCCACACCAAGCGTCTACGCGTTTTAAGCAGCTGTCAAAAAAGTAGAATCAATGTTGTCTAAACTCAGGTTTAGACAATAAACTTATTAAATGAAATTTATAATTTATGATAAAAATATTAATTAAGATTTGAAAATTTGTAACAACGTATGAATTTTATAATTGAATTTGAATTAAGAATTGAAAAATTGTAGTATTATTAAGCTTAAAATCTGTAATTATCATTATGCATTGCATTCTCATTTATGAATTTCAAATGTACTATTTATTTAACTTAATATCTAATGAATTATATGTATATGAATTGTTAACATAAAAATATGTACTACCTTAAGTTAATAACGAAATTGATGTTGCTAGCAACATGGTAACGGAAAAGTTCCAAATTTCCTTTTAATTGTTGCGGAAAAGTTCCAAACTTCCCTTTAATTTTTGCTAATAGAAAATATTAAAACTAATGAAAAATAGTCACTTCTCACTTAGCAACAGGCTGGACAACATCAAGTTCGGTATCCTTATTACACACTCAACTCAATTTTCCATACACATACTTATATATTTAAATTGAAGTATATACATATACAAATTATAATTACCGCAACAACTGTTAACCAAAATCAAAGGTACATACATACTTAAATAAATACCAAATTTATAACGTTTGAAAAGAAATTATTAACCCTTCCTCTTTTCATTTCAACCCTATATAATTCTAATTACTATTGGAGTAATTAAAATTATAATCTTCCTAAATCCCACACACAGGAAGATTTAAAATAATCTGTAACCCATCAGATTATTTGATGGTCCTTCGAGCCGGATTACTTTGAAGCCTTTGAGCCATCCCGATACCATCCCAAGATCCCTGGAGATTTCCTATAGCTAAAAGCAAGACAGAAAAAACTCATCCAATTTATCTCTAACCAAACAAAAAAGATGAGGTAATATAAAACATGATTTAAAAGGCTCAATTACATAATAAGTAATAAGTACCCACCCTTAATTATTAAACAAAACCCATACAAATTATAGCAACGCATATCAACGAAAAATTTATTATTTAAATTCATTCCCATAAAATTTTAAATTATTGACATAATTCTCTTAACTCAAAGAAACAGCTAGTGAAAACAAATCTAAAAGCTCTCTCAATAAATTTACTTAGTCACATGAAAAAATTTACATAGATAAAAGCAAAAGAGTAAAGGATCAGTTAAAATTTTAATCTCAGTGCGGGCGGACAGAATAAATTAAAATACGTACATAGTATAATATAAAATAAAAAAAATTTAAACGCAAAAAAAAGTGACATTAATAAATAAACAAATTGTGTGGAAATAAACGAAAATTCGTGAAAATAAAAATAAAAGTGTGTAAAAGTGAAAAGACCAAAATTAAAATAAAGAAATTATGTACATAGGACTTACATACATAAATAACTAAACAAAAAGTTGTGAGTGTTAAAAGACCAAAATTAATAAATAAACAAAAGGTAAATAAGTAAAAAGAAACAGCTGTGTAATTTAATAAGTGTAATTTAATAACACTAATATCTATTGATATGTAAAATTTTCATATATACATATTACACATTAATTGCAAATTAAAATAAATTCCTAAAAAGTCATTTAAGTGGAAATTGGCTTCAGAATTATAACAAAAAATCACACACAAAAAAAATGTACCGCAATTATAGTAGAAATTGTTTTTGTAAAAAACCACCACTTTTTTTTTAAGTAAAGTTTAAGAGACATTAAGATTTATGCACTGCTCTTTTTTTTTAAGTAAAGTTTAAGAGACGCATTAAGACGCTCTTTTTAAAATTTCTCTTATATGAGAATAAAAAGAAAAAGAAAAACTATACGTCAACATAATTGTGATGCCAGATAATTTATATAAAAATCGCCAAGTAAGAAAAGTTTAAAAAAGAGATAAAAGAAACCCAAAAATAAATTGAAACAGGAATTTATCTTATATAAAATTAAATTAACCGAAGAAATTTCGAAAAATAACAGTTAATAATAAAGAAAAGGTTTCCTTTAAAATTTCCCACTGTTAATCAAATTATAAAACAAGTGAAGTGGTGTGTGAAAAAGGAACAATATAAAAAATATAAATATATAAAAAAATACATACATATGTACATAGGTACTATCCCGTTTCCCAAAGAAAAACGGAATTATATACCTACGAAAACATATGGTATATGTACACAGAAGGTAATCCCGTTATAAAAAACCGAAGGAAAAACAAAACAAGAAAATCGGAATATACACGAAAACAGATGGTATGTACATAAATATTTAAGTGGTTAATGATGTCAATTGCGGACTTTCTAGCCTAGTACCGAACAGCGAAAAATGGCCGCCGGACAAAGGGAAACTTGTGAACAATAACCTCATTGGCCACTTAATGGTGCAAAGTGGTATACCCACACAACACGACACTGAGAGAATGGTAGTCGCAACTCCGGATGAAATAATGGAAGCAGCCGGCGTTGACGAAGGCCCACCATTTCAACTCATAAATTCAAAGAGGCCAAGAAAAGATAATGAAAACCCGTTACCATACAATCCTTTACCTGGATGGAACGTTAAAGTTGATGGCCTTGGTACCATACCAATATCACAAAATAGATTTGCGCTACTAGAACATATTAACATCGAGACAAATGGAAATATTTCGGCCAATAAAAAAAAACCGACATCAACAGCACCGGGGAAATGGTAGTATGAACTTTGGTGAAACGGTAAGGAGGAAGAAATTCTGTACACCTATCATCCTGCATAACGTCAACATCAAAACACTTATTGACCAACTAAACAAGTTAAGCCCTAGGGAAAATTATAAAATAGTAAATTCGTCGCAAAACAAGAGTAAGCTTTACTTCGAAGATCTCAAAACATACTTAGAAATGATGGAACTACTCAGAGACCAAAATATTAAATCTTACTCATTCACACCGCCTGAGTTATAAAGGGTCTCAATTATTGTTAGAGGTTTGTATCACCTCACCCAGCCCCAATTTCTACCTATTGAGTTCCTGCATGCATAGTAGGCATTGAGGCCCTTCCTTAACCTCTCCTGTGTATTTAACTTCCATGACAGTTTCCTGAAAGGTACCTAGATATTTGGCTCCTCCTGATAATTCAGCTCCACACCATCCAATTTCAACAATTTGAAGCTATCCACCTTATATTTCCTGGTAATAACACTAATTCCGTCTTTGATGGGTTTACGCCCAACCCGTTAGTTTTTGCCCAGGACAAGAGATCACCAAGCGAATCCTGCATGATGTCACTGATAGTTGAAAGAAACTTTCCCCTAACCAGTATCACTACGACTATCTTCCTGCCCTTAGATTCGACGGTTTTGAGAATAGAGTTAACCGCCAGTAACCACAGAAAAGGAGAAAGAACTCCACCTTGTAGTGTACCCCTGGTAACCCTTCTTCTTATCACTTCGTCCCCTAGGGTTGAGTTGATAATCCTGCTCACCAGCATTACGATAATCCAACTCACCAGGAAGTCGTCGACCCCATGTTCCACTAACGAGTCCCTAATTGCCTCTGTTCTAATGTTATTAAAAGCGCCCTCTATATCCAGAAATGCAGCCAAAGTATATTCCCTATGCTCTAGACTGTGATCTATGCAACCAACCACCTCATGGAGCACACTCTCAACAGACTTACCCCTGAGATATTCATGTTGAGCGTTGCTAATGAGGTGGATATCTATCTTGCTCCTTAGATGTAGATCTATCAGTCGTTGTAAAGTCTTCAAAAGAAAGGACGATAGGCTAATAGGTCTAAAATCCTTCGGTTTCGAGTGGCAGGCCCTACCGGCCTTGGGTATAAAGACAGCCCTTTCCTCCCTCCACCCATGTGGTAGATACCTATATCTGAGACAACTCTTAAAGATATCCTCCAAAAGAAATAGCGCTGTGTCCGGGATATTACATGCATAGCTGGGAATACTCCATACGGACCCGGTGATTTATACGGATCGAAAGTTTTCACCGCCCAGGCTAGTTTATCCCTCATGGGTATTTCATCAACCTATCCAGAGTCGTGACCAATACCCTCAAGCATATTGCCCCATTGGTCCTCAGCCTCCATTCCTGTACCTTCGCAACCAGGAAAGTGTGCCTCAACAAGCAAATAGAGTTAGAGAGTGAGAACCATCGGATCCATTACCCTTAATGTTACCCTTACGGGCACCCTTAAGGGAATCAGCCGGAGGGTTCTTTGCTCCCTTAGCCCCTGACATCTTTATGGGTGATTTCTTTACGGGTGATATCCACAGCCACTCCCACTTGCTGCTCACCAGGATGGAACTCTCCCAAGAGAACACTCACGGGGCCGTAGATTCTTTCGAACCTAGCTACGTCCTGCCTGTGCTTCTTGAGAAGGTACTTCTCCTTCGCGGTTAACGACCCAGGATCCCTTTGTCCCATCTTTCTCAGAAAGGCCAGCGATTTCCTGGTGCCGTTTTTGGCTCTATCTTCCTTCTTTCGGCTTGGTGTAACAACACGTGAAGTGGCATTAAGCGGCTCCTCCACGGCGACCTGCCAAACGAGATTGCCATTACTATGTGTACCGTCTTCTGTCAAGCGGCTCCCCTGGTTGCTCTTGTCCCCAACGGCGGGGGAGATGTCTCCACCATCTGATTTTGAGCAGAAACCACAGTGATTTCATGCTCCTCATCAGATAGAGTCAGCTCCTCCAACCCCTGAGTGGCGCAAGTTTCCCCAAAAGAGTCTCTCGACATTTCCAGAAGACCTTCCACATCCAGTTGTGTGACCTGTTGTTCATGCTCCAAAATCCTGGCATGAACGTCCGTCAGGGTCAGTTCCCCCATTAGGGTACTGTCCGAAACCCTCACTTCCGATTCCACATTATCCCTGAAATCGGAAGTCTCCTTCACATCCGTTTTGTTTTTAAAATTCTTGTAGTCAATTTTGTTCCCACGAGTATGCTTGTAAAATCCTGTGAAAGTGCCAAAGCATGCACAGTCACAATGGAGCTCCAGACCACAGAATGTATATAAGCCCTCGCATCGCGTCAAGATTAAATATTTATGGCAATAAAACTTGAAAAAAAATTTCCATCGTAACGGTAACAGGACTTCGAACGAATACCGCTTATTAAGCGGATCAATCTCCTGAAGACCATAATAAGGGAACAGGTTGAGATACATCAGGCGTCGGAGGTTAGTAAAAGGGTGGCTAATACTAAACCTGAGCTCAGAGCCTTTAAAGAAATGTTTGCCTTTTCCGGGGGCAGAAAACAGAAAAACTTTAGTCGTCTTATAGTGGACGATGTAGTATACTATAGTGATGCCGAAAAGGTTGTTCAGTGTAAAGATTATTTTGAGGGGGTCTATTGCTTCCGTGCCCCTGATAGGCCGGATATACACACGTGGATTCCTTTCTGAGTCACTGTCCAGAATTCTTTACGAATGACTCCGATGCCTTATGCGATCTCAATGCGGAGTGTTTCACTAATATCTCGAGAGTCGGGGAAATTATCAATCCATTGAATTCGAAAAAGTCCTCTGGATCTGACAATATGTCCAATATCCAAATCAAAAAATTACCACCATCGGCAATTGAGGTTTTAGTTATTATATTCAACAACTGCCTGAATAATGGTTATTTTCCAAATGCCTGGAAGATCTCAAGGATATATCCACTCGTTGATAACTGTTATCGCAACTGGGGTATAAAGATTAATTCAAGTAAATCGGAGGCCATTTGTTTTAGGAATGCTTCTGGCAAAGGCCCACGTGATGTGGTTAGGAAAAGCAGGTCGCTGAATCTATCATTACATGAATCAGTTATTCCCTTTAAAGATAGTATAAAATATCTGAAGATAACACTAAACAAATTATTGAAGTTCAATCAACAGGCGAGAATAGCTAAGCAAAAGGGGTTCCGCATCAAAGGCATGTTTCTAAAATTACTGACCAATAAACATCTTAATAACAAGTGCAAACTTCACATTTACAAAGTATATATCGACAATTCTATATGGATTTCCGATATGGTTTTCACTTTCGCCAACGGTGATGGGTGAGTTAGACGTTCTGGAACGAAGCTGTTTGAGGCTCTTCGTTAACGCCAATTTCGAAAGTTATGTCAAAAGATTTTCTAATACGCAGTAAAGCTGAAATTGTACCGCTTTCATCTTATGCTCTTGTTTTGCTGAAGAAATTTATTGATAGATTGGAACACCATGAGAA
Source organism: Bellardia bayeri (assembly GCA_950370525.1). Classification (NCBI taxonomy): domain Eukaryota; kingdom Metazoa; phylum Arthropoda; class Insecta; order Diptera; family Calliphoridae; genus Bellardia; species Bellardia bayeri. The sequence goes on along the minus strand of OX493268.1, from coordinate 37,024,919 downwards.
CACCTTAATGGGTGATGCATTTGTAAATTTGTATGATGAAAATTGGTCAAACAGTGTTTTTTCGCCTCTGGGAATTTTGAATGAGGACTTAAGTGGCCTAACAAATTTAACTGAATACCGCCTACCAGAGTTCTACTCCCACATCACTTTGGGTTACAACAGGGGCTGAACCATTTTTAATACTATGTATTAATTTTTGCATATATGTTTTAGATTAAGTTTAGTTGTAAGTTTTTTGATCTCATATGACATCATTGCAGTCAAGTTAAACTTTATTATATATAGAGCAATATAATTTTTTTATCTTATATTGTAGAACATCACCATTTTTTAACTTAAGCATGTTGCGTTATTTTGAACAATAATGTATTAAAATATTACAGTATAGTTTTAAGTTTTCCTCCCAGTGTTATCCTTTTATAGTATCTATTTTGTAATCTGCCTTAAGAGTCTCAATAAAAAAAATTTAAATTTGAAATTTGCAGTCATGAATATTAGTAGACAGACGACACAGTTAATTTGCATTAGCAGTCTTAATTCAAATTAACTCGTGAATTATCCCCATCCCAATCTGATAGCTGTTCCCATTGCGCACATATCCTATATAGTGATTATGCATATCTTGCTCCATTTGCCCAGTTTGGCCAAAATCCCTCATAGAAGTCCAAAATGGTTTAAGTGAATTTTTAAAAGTTTATAAAAAATTTCACAAATTCAATTCTGGAATTCCAAAAACAGCATCTGATAGCTGTTCCCATTGCGCACATATTCTATATAGTGGTTATGCATATCTTTGCTCCATTTGCCCACTTTGGCCAAAATCCCTCATAGAAGTCCAAAATGGTTTAAGTGAATTTTTAAAAGTTTCACAAATTCAATTCTGGAATTCCAAAAACAGCATCTGATAGCTGTTCCCATTGCGCACATATTCTATATAGTGGTTATGCATATCTTTGCTCCATTTGCCCACTTTTTCCAAAATCCCTCATAGAAGTCCAAAATGGTTTAAGTGAATTTTTAAAAGTTTATTAAAAATTTCACAAATTCAATTCTGGAATTCCAAAAACAGCATCTGATAGCTGTTCCCATTGCGCACATATTCTATATAGTGGTTATGCATATCTTTGCTCCATTTGCCCACTTTGGCCAAAATCCCTCATAGAAGTCCAAAATTGTTTAAGAAGAACTTCATAATTATATCAAGTTTTAAGTAAATTGTTTTTTATAACCATTTAAAATTTCATGCCCAATTTAAAATAAATTTTTTCATTAAATTGTTTTTTGGTCATAACGTATTTAAAATTTATTTTAATTTGTATTTTATATTTAAATACGTTTGCCATTAGTCGTTACGTCAAAACATATTTAACTTCACACTTATGTTATGTTAACTTCACACTTAAATATGTTTTACGTAAGTCGTTACGTCAAAACATATTTAACTCGACATATTTATCTTCACACACATCGGATTAGTTTCTTTACGTTCATGGATTGACTCAAAAAACGCACCTACTGTATCTAACATTTGAACTTTTTCCTCAACTATGTAGTTATTCAAACCATCTTACTTTAAACATTGTGGTTTTATTCCTGCGCTGTTAAGCAATGATTCAGAATTGTCTGGAATTTTTAGCTCTTGAAGGTTTAGTGGTGTAAATTTCTTAAAGTTTTTTTTTTAATTTGGCAAATGTTTTTCGAATCTTTGGGGTCTATCTTTGACAGTTTTTCTTTCATATCTTTATTCAAAATGGACACTAAATTTTCATTTATGAGCTATTCTATCAATTCTAACTTGGTCTTTGCTAAAATAAGGTCTTCTTCCTGTAATGTTTGTTCTAACCTATTATGTATTTTTATTGTAGTCAAAACTCTACTTTTTCCCCCGATATAACATTTTTATAGTTAAGTTAGTAATCTTTTTAAAGGAATTTTATATTTTGGGACTACTTCTTGGATTGTTGAAGTAATTATGTTATTTAATCTATCAATGTGAAGGTCTATTTCGGTGTTTGTTAAATTTCGGTTATTAGGAATTTGAGTATCTTCATTAAGTATTTGTGTAATTTTATTTTGAAATTTTTTCCAATCTGTTTTTTTTATAATTGTAATTAAAGTGGAGATTATCTTTTAAAAATAAGAAGTTTTTCCGTTCCTTCTTCATAGTGGTAATCATTAGTACAGCAGCGGGATCGCTATCATAGTCCAATGTTTTAAGTGAATTTATGGTGTTATTTTCTGTATTTATATGTAATCTACAGTCTGCTAAACAAATGTCCAAATAGGATACGTAGATAAGATGGGTATTTTGTCGCATATAGTTTGCATCTAAAACGTATTTCATGGTTTAGTAGCCATTCATTTAGTAGATTACGTTTTTGAGTGTTATTAGGATGGCCCCACATTGTATGCTTACAATTAAGATGCCCCGCGAGAATATAATAATTGCCGTTGTTTTGTAAATCGATTGATTCAAAAAGATCATAAAGTTCACTTAAAGTGGGCACCATTATTACCAGATGGGTAATATGCTGAGATAATGTATAATATTTTGTTTGCAGATAAATAAACTCGTATTATGCATGTTTCTAGGGTTTTAAAAGAATTTGTAGCGCTGTTTGTGTAATGCGAATGTTTCAAATTGTTTCTGATTAATATGGCTGTTCCTCCAGTTTATTTGCTTGCCACACGCATTCCTCCAGCTTGTCTTGCGCCTTTTTTATCGCTCCTAATTATAATATAGTTTTCAAATTAAATTTTAAGTTTGTGGTTTAGTTTTGTTTCATTAAGTAGCATTATATCCGGATTATGTTTTGTAATAAATTGGTAGAGATAGTATCGCTTGCTAATTCGTATTAACGAATTAACATTAATGTGTATTATTTTAAGTTTTTTCGAAATTATACCTGGGGGCTAATTTTGGCAGTCGTGATCGAAATTGTTTTCGAATCGAAATTTATTTCGACAGTGCGAAATTTTCTAATGATGGTACTCGATACGAATCGAATCATTGCATCAGTGTTGTAAAAAACGACAATGACAAACATTGAATAAGTATAAATAAGTACATATGTACGTACATACATACATTTGCATTAATGTATGTTTGTGTTTTTCTAGATTCAAAAGACGTTTTAGGCTCGCAAAAAATCTTCAGATACACCACCATTTCCCAGATTTTTCATTTATCTAAGGAGATCACATGGATTTTTATCTCCAACATTTGTACGAAGTGTCTTGATGCGATTTCCCTCGGGGACAAAGAAAGGGTCAATCAGTCGTTGTTTGACTTCTTTATAGGATAGGACGATTTATAACGATATCACTCATCTTCTAAGTACTTCAGCACCCCAAATTATAAAATACTTTGTCCTATGTAATGCTGTTGTGATGTTACAATAAATAGGCGGATTTGTTTATGATAATTACAAGAAAGAGCTTTATTAGCAATGTGAGTTGTAATTGAAAAACGGAAGTACAAGAAAGAAAAAGGATAAAGTAAAACTATAATGGTAGAAAGAATAAGTAGAGTTGTATTAGACCAATAATAAGTGAGATGCCAGATTTTTTATATCAACACCTCCACTAAAAGCTGGCTAGAAATCTATAAGTCCTACCAGCTTTGAACATTTCAGATGTTTCTCTTTGGTTACTGGTTTTGTAAGAAAATCAGCAGCCATGTCATCACAACTCTGATACTGTAAAATTATGTTTCCATTGTTGACTTTATCACGTAAGAAATGATGACGCACATCAATGTGCTTGGATCGGCTATGATATGCATCAGTTTTTGCTAATTCAAAGCACTTTTGTTGTCACAAAAAAGGATTATATTTCCTTCGGATATGTCCCATTAATCGTTGTGCAGTTGCCGCAACCATTCCGCTTCTTGCACCGCTGAAGACATTGTCATGTATTCGGCTTCTGTTGTTGAAAGAGCAACTGTTGTTTGTCGTTTACTGCACCAGCTGATAGCACCTTGTTGCATAAACACATATCCTGTACACGAACGCCTATCAGTAGTATCACCTGCATAGTCCGCATCACAAAATCCACAAATGTTTGGATCTTTAGTTTTAGAAAAACATAGTTTCACGTTTATTGTACCCTTGATGTATCTAAAAACACGTTTTACTACTGTCCAATGAGATTTATCGAAGTTGTTGTTAAACTTACTTAGATAGTTTACGGCAAAAGCGATATCTGGACGAGTTCCCTGTACCAAGTAAAGCAAACTGCCAATAGCTTCTTGGTATGGAATATTATCCAAATTCTGTGCTTTCTGTGTTGGAACTGTTAACTTTGTATTTATATCAAAAGGTGTTGACATTGGGTTAGAATCTAACATTTTAAATCGTTTCAAAATTCCTTCTATATATACAGATTGATCTAAATAAATCTCACCTTGTTTTCGGTTTCTAGTTATACGTAGGCCAACGCAGCATTTAACATCACCTAGATCCTTCATCAAAAACATCTGTTGAAGACCAGTTTTAACTTTCAATTTTAATTCGTCGCTGTTTGAAAAAATAATTAAATCATCAACGTATACAGCTATAATCAATATTTTGGAATTACACACGTTACAATAAATACAAGGTTCAACTTTAGATTGTTGTAGACTCATTCCTTTGAGGACTCGATCAAGTTTTTGGTTCCACTGCCGGCTTGCTTGCTTTAAGCCATAAATTGCTTTATTTAGTTTGCAGACTTTGCCATTGTAATCTTCACCAACGCCTTCCGGATGATCCATATATATATCTTCTGAAAGATCACCTTGGAGGAATGCGGTAACTGCATCCATTTGCTCAATATCTAAATCATATTGCGCTGCAATCGATATTAAGTATCTGATTGATGAGTACCTTACGACAGGTGAGTACGTTTCGTGATAATCAATTCCTGGTTTTTGTAAGCAGCCTTTTATGACCAACCGTGCCTTATGCCTCTGTACGTCCCCATTTTCGTCACGTTTTCTTTTGAAAACCCATTTGCATTTGATTAGTTTAATACCCACAGGCAAATTAACCATTGACCAAGTGTTGTTGTCTAATAAAGATTTGTATTCGGTTTCCATGGCATTTTTCCATAGAAACGCTTCATTACTATTCATGGCCTCTTGTACTGTAAAAGGGTCTGCTAAGTCATTTACCTCAACTGTATACAAATGATATTCTGGCATTTGTATTAGGTTCCTAATACGATTGGAGCGAAGGTGGTATCACCTTCACTAACGGATTCATCTGGTACATAATAATCACCAGAACTATCATTTTCATGTCCATTGGAATCATCATCATCATTTTCGGAATCTGTATTAGCCTCCACTGCGGCTGAATCTACTTCTGCGCTGTCTATAAAACTGAACATCTCTTCACAAGAATGTTTTTTGGGGTTCTGTTTGAATTCACGTTCAAAAAATACAACATCCCGGCTTTTTACAACGCGCCAACCATCAGGATTCAATAAACGATATCCTTTTGTTTCTTCGCAATATCCAACAAAAATTAAGTCTTGCGCTTTAGGATCCCACTTTTGTCTTTTTTCTTTGGGAACGTATGAAATACCACGACAACCAAATACTCTTAAATGCGTTATGTCTGTTTTAATACCAGTCCACATTTCTTGTGGCGTACGTTTCTCAATTGCACTACAAACAGAACGGTTTATTACATAAGCTGCAGTTGTAACGGCCTCAGCCCAAAATTTTTTGTCTAATCCGGCATGAAATAACATGCAACGGGCCCTTTCAACAATGGAGCGATTCATACGCTCGGCCACGCCGTTCTGCTGTGGGCTGTATGGTACTGTAGTCTGGTGTTTTATACCATTTTTGCTCATTAATTTTGACATTTGCTGGTTACAAAATTCCGTGCCATTATCAGTGCGTAAACATGTTATTTTATGACCAGTTTCTTTTTCAGCTTTAGCCATAAAATTTTCACGTTGGTACTTCTGTTTTTTGCTGTTATATATTTGGAAAATACGAATATTATATTTATAATTTATTTATTAATTTTATTTAGTAATTAAATTGTGCTGTTGACCATTCGGCTGCGGAAAAGAAAAAGGAAAGATGGAGCCAATTTTTTATTCTTCAACTCAGCATGCCGGATGTAACTTCTTTTTTGAGTTATTTTTTAATACTGGTTACCTTTGGTAATTAGTAATATTTGGTAATTGGTAATTACAGGGCGCCACATTACTCCCCTCGCTGGAAAAGGGCTACCGGAATCTAACCGGGAGCTTTATACGTCTTCCTCTAGCTGTTACTTTGGGCACAGGTTCAGGTAACTCGGTTCTCGATATATTTGACGTATATATAGCGCTGTTAGGACTATCTGGAATCGGGGTTGAATTACTACTGGAAGCATCTTCGGGAATGTGTGAAGTGATAGGCACTGGATCAATTGATGAAGGACTTACTTCTGGATGTTCTGATGTACTTGAAAACTCTGATGCTGGACGAAAACATGGTTTTAAACGATCGATACTGATGTTTGTTTTATGACCCCGTATAAGTACTGTGAAAAACTTTGGGAAACGTTTTAAAACAATATACGGGCCATCAAAGGGATGAGTGAGCGTGGGTCGAATCGAGTCGTTTCGAACAAAAACGTGTGTTGATGACTGGAGGTCTTTAGAAATAAATGTTGCTTTTGTAGAGTGATGCGAAGTTTGTGTTGGTTGAAGATTTTTCATTGAGTTTCGAAATTCTGCTACAAAATCGCTAGATGGTGTTGTAGAATTGTTTTTGAAGAAAAATTCTCCTGGGATATTTAATTTTGTACCATATACAAGCTCTGCAGGCGATGCATTTATATCCGGTTTAAATACTACGCGAAGACCAAGTAGAATCGTCGGGAGATGATAAACCCACTTTGATGAATTGTGACATAAGATGGCAGACTTAAATGTTCTGGGCCGCCTTTCTATTATGCCATTCGCTTGAAGGTGGTAAGATGTTGTTCGTAAATGAGTAGTTCCAATCGTTTGCATTAGTTCGGTGAAAACTGATGACTCGAATTGCCTACCTCTATCAGACGTGATTCGATGTGGGACTCCAAATCTGGAAATCCAGTGAGTAACAAGTGCTTTTGCTACCGTTTCAGCAGACATATCGGGCATCGGTATGGCATCAGGCCATCGAGTAAATCTGTCGATTATCGTCAGGCAATATCGTTGGCCTTCACATAAGGGAGAAGGACCAACTATATCGATGTTAATGTGTGAGAATCGCTGAGTAGGTGGCTCGTACATGTCGGGTGTCGATACAGTGTGACGCTGCGTTTTTGATCGCTGGCACGGTATACTTGTTCTGACGAAGTTGGCAATTTCTTTCTTCATACCAGTCCAGACAAATCTTGAAGTTATTAATGTAGTTGTAGCACGAATTCCAGGATGAGCTAGGTTGTGTAATGAGCTAAGTATGTGCCTTCGAAAATCTTTTGGAACATATGGGCGAACACGTGAAGTGGATGTATCACACAAAATCTGTTCATCGCTTCCTAAGACGCTTAAATACTTTAATACGAGTGAATTATTGGACATACCTTGATTTGTTATTAAGTTTTGCAGCTCATTGTCAGATTTTTGTGCCTTTGCTAACTCTTTTAAATTTATACTTTGTTGGACAGAATCGCTATTTAAAACTTGTATCCTAGACAGTGCATCAGCTGTTGAATTTTCTCTTCCCGGCGTATGACGAATGTCAGTTGTAAACTGACTGATGAAATCGAGTTGTCTTAACCTCCGTGGTGAAGCTTTTTCCATCTTCTGCTTGTAGGCGAATATTAATGGACGATGATCAGTGACTACGTAACATGGGCGTCCTTCTATTGCGTAGCGAAAATGGCAGACAGCCTGGTAGACGGCAGCTAATTCCCGGTCGTATGTTGAATATTTCTGTTGCGTCGCTGTTAGCTTCTTTGAATAGAAAGCTAGTGGTTGCATACAGCCATCAACTTTTTGATGCAGCGCTGCTCCTACGGCTGTGTCTGATGCGTCGACGTAAATGGCTAATTCTGCATCGGGAACAGGGTGAGCCAGTAACGTGGCGTTGCACAACTCAGTTTTACACCGCTCAAATACATTTTCGGTGTCGGGTGTCCATACCAATGGGGTGGTGTCGTTCTTTTTATTGCCTGTTATCATTCCTTGTAAGACTCCCTGGTAAGGCGAATGTGTGCTGCAAAAACTTTCTGTAAAAGTTCATCATACCAATGAATCTTTTAAGTTCTTGCGCGTTGAGCGGTTTTTGATACTCTTTTATCACTGCTACTTTTTCTGGCGATGGCCGAATGCCTTCTGGTGTGACACGGTGACCGAGAAAAGTAATATCTGATTTGCCGAATTCACATTTTTTTATGTTTATAGCGAGTCGATTTTCTCTAAGCCGTTGAAATCCCAAACGAAGGTCATGTCGATGCTGCTCTAGGGTGGTAGAGGAAACAAAAATGTCATCAATGTACGGAAACACGCATTCAACACTTCTGAACACTTCATTTATTAGACGTTGGAAAGTCTGGGCAGTATTCCGTAGACCGAAAGTCATGCAATTGAATTCGAACAATCCAAATGGAGTACTTATTGCCGTTTTTGGGACGTCGTCGGCATGAATCGGAATTTGGTGAAACGCCTTCTGGAGGTCGATTTTTGAAAAAAACTTCTTACCTTTTAAGTTGTTTGTGAAGTCCGTCAAATAAGGTAGGGGATACCGGTCTGGCAAAGTTTGCGCGTTAAGAGCGCGGTAGTCTCCACAAGGCCTCCACGTCCCATCGCTTTTTTTAACCATATGCAATGGGCTGCTCCAGTTGCTTTTGGACGGTTGGCAAATTCCTGCTTCGGTGAGGAAATTGAATTCTGGTTTGGCTACAGCAAGTTTTTCAACTGTCAGGCGACGAGGCCGGCAAAATGTGGGTTGTCCAGTTGTCTCGATTCGATGAAAAATTGTAGATTTGGTTTTAGAACCGTAAGGCGAGAGTACCGTGATGTCGTTGAACTCTTGCAACAGATCTGTAAGCGGGTTGTATGAGCTGAATGTCTTGATAAAAACGATTTTTGAAGTCGACGGGAGTTGTAGCGGGGAATCGTGACCAGTGGTGTTGTCTATCAATCGGTTACGCTTTAAATCGGTCAATAGGTCGTGGTACTTGATGAAGTCTGACCCTATAATTGGAGTCGTAACATCTGCAATGATGAATGGCCAATAAAAACTTCGTTTTAGGTCGAGGTCTAACTTCAAGCGTGTTTCACCTATAACCTCAATCGGTGAACCGTTAGCGGCATACAACGTTACAGCTGTCGGGCAGATGTCTGTAGATTTTGCAGAAAGGGGAGCACAGATACGTCGGCACCACTGTCAACCAACAAATTTGCTTGAGTGTTTTTGTCGGTAACTTGAAGGCGAAAAACATGGCACTTAGTGGGGGATTTTTCGCTAGAATTCTCCACCGGCCCACAAATCCAATTCGAAGACTGCGCTGTAATAGCGTGCACCTGTCGCAGCTTATGTTTGCATGGGCTGCGACATTTTCGTGCGTTACGTCCGTACTTCTTGTGGTACCAGCACTCTTCAAAATTAGAGCTGGTTGTTCCGTTGGATGAAGACTGATGTCGTTGAGAACGATGGCGAGTGACAGTGGGTCTGCGAGATCGAGAACGTGATCGTGTGGTAAACTGCTCAAACCTCTGGCTCAATTCCATTATAGCTGTATGTAATTCGCTGATGTCGCTGGTAGGCTCTTTTGCTACCTTACATATTTGTGATGGCGATACAGCATCTATAATGGAGTCAGCTATTCTGGTATATTCTGCTGCCGTGCCAGTTGACGCTGCTACCACTGGCTGAGCAAACGTTGGTAACCGTTTTGTCCAAAGACCTTTAAGCGCAGCTTCGCCTACCGAGTTCCCTGCCACTCGCCTCATCTCGAAGAACAGCTCTGAAGGCTTTTTATCGCCCAAGGGCATCTCCGATAAGAGCCGGTTAAGTCGTCGCTGTTCGCTATCGGCAAAATGGTCGATAATACCACGTTTGACGTATTCGAAGCGGTCGGATGCTGGCAAAGTTGTGATGATGTCGGTTAATTGCGCTATGGTTTCTGGTTTTAGCGCAGCAAGCACGGTGGCGGCCTTTTGTTTGTCGGAGGTAATGCCCGATGCACTAAACCAGAATTCCATAGATATGAACCAGGCTTCGATGTTTGTGTTGCACATTTCTGGGAATGGCAATCGAGCATAAATGGCTGATATTGTGCCGGTGTCATTTCGTGGCGTCTGTGCTTGCCCGTCGTCATCACTATTCTTAACCACGTTGGATGCTGTCGCTAATTCGTTGGTTGCCATTGTCCGTTTTGACGGGGTCACCAATTTGGGGTTTTTGGTTATTTTAATTCACCCAATAAGGAAAATACGAATATTATATTTATAATTTATTTATTAATTTTATTTAGTAATTAAATTGTTGACCATTCGGCTGCCGACAAGAAAAAGGAAAGATGGAGACAATTTTTTATTCTTCAACTCAGCATGCCGGATGTAACTTCTTTTTTGAGTTATTTTTTAATACTGGTTATCTTTGGTAATTAGTAATATTTGGTAATTAGTAATATTTGGTAATTGGTAATTACAGGGTGCCACATATATATAAAAAAACCTTGCGTGAAAAATCATCTAAAAAAGTCAAAAAATACTTAGCTCCACCGATTGATTTTTCCTCCATCGGGCCACAAAGGTCCGAGTGTACAAGCTGTAACAATTTTGTAGTACGTGATTCAGAGACTTTAAATGGCTTTCTTGCCATTTTTCCTTTGATGCATGGAACACAATCTTTCATCGTATTTTGTTGAAACTCCATTCCGATTACCAGCTTTTTAGTTTTGACTAAATCAGGGTAATTTAAGTGACCCATACGAGCATGCCATATTTCGGAATTAGCTGTAGTTGAAACCATACACATTTGATCTGTTTCTATATCTAATTTAAACATGTTATCCTGGAGGTGAGCAGTTGCAATGACGTCGCCGTTTTCGGTTATTGTACATCTGACATTTTTTAATTTAACGATGTAGCCCCTTTTCATTATTTGGCTTACTGACAGAAGGTTTACTGTCAGACCGGGTACATAAAGTACGTTGTAAATAGTGACATATACCAAGTCTCCATTATTGTTTCTAATTTTAATTTTTATATCGCCAACACCTTGCACTTTTAATGTGTCTTTATTGGCCACAAAGGTTTCTAATACATTCGGTTCTCTAATATCCATAAACCAGTCCTTTCTCATGGACATGTGCAAACTTGCACCAGAATCGATATACCAATCATTAGTATTTATGGCCCCCGTTGCAAAAACTGTGCAAAAACCAACTTCTTTCTTTGTTTTATCTTTATATGAGTTTGCACGACAATAAGCTGCTTTATGCCCATAACGATTACAGTTGAAACAGCGAAAGCCTTTTCTTGTATCTGATTTGTTTTGGAAAAAAATGCAGCACTATCACTATTTGATTTTTTTACGTCTTGTAAAAGTTTAGTCTTTATGAGTCACATGTTATTTTTACGCCGGAACTTTCAATTCCCATTATCAATGCGGCGTACTCTTCAGGTAAAGTACCTATCCACTCGTCACTTACCGGCATGTCGATCTCCTTTAATTTATGTGCTGTTGAAACTATTTTGCTCACATATTCCTCAATATTCTCTGATGAGAAAAAATTTGTTGTTATTAACTGACGTAAAAGCCCAACTCTGCGAGTAAGTCCCGAGTCCTGGAATGCTGCTTTTAATTTATCCCAGACTTCTTTTGACGTTTCAGCATCCTCAATGTGCACGTAATTGATTTTATCAACAAGAAGTATAATTTTAGTTTTTGCTTTTGTGTCTTCCTTTGTATTTATTCCAGTAGGTGGATAGTTACCCTGAACTGTATCCCATAGCTCCTCATGTTGAAGTAAATTCCTTACAGCAAAAGGCCACGAAGCATAATTTTCTCTGCCTACCAGCTTTTCCAAATTATAATTTGTACCAATCGACATTTTTGCCAAAATAATTTAATATGCTCTGAAAACAGTTCTTGTATGTATCAATAAACACTCACTGGGCCCATAACCTGTTGTGATGTTACAATAAATAGGCGGATTTGTTTATGATAATTACAAGAAAGAGCTTTATTAACAATGTGAGTTGTAATTGAAAAAAAGAAGTACAAGAAAGAAAAAGGATAAAGTAAAACTATAATGGTAGAAAGAATAAGTAGAGTTGTATTAGACCAATAATAAGTGAGATGCCAGATTTTTTATATCAACAAATGCAGATTGAGATTCAATTTGTGCAACTTAAATGATTTGATTTTCTTTCAAAAAACGTGGGATTTTATTTGCAAAAGATAAATTTAGGATTCTGGACATCGGATGATGTTGAACTTTGCTCTGCTGTAAAACGTTTGCAGGCATCTTGTTAATATGAATCAGGGTCACCAATTATTTAATTAAACAAATTTTCTGTTGCGAGTGGTTGTAATTTACTATTTCAATATTTGTAGGACACTGCATTTTATTTACAAATTAAAACCTTAATAACTAAACATTAAAATCTTAAAACTAAACTAGTACACATACGTAGTAGTACTATCCTATCTATTATTCTTATCAATGCGTGTGGCAAGCAAACACGCATGTGTGAAGTCACATGGCTCTTATGTGTACCAGAGAACTGCAACAATACATAATACTTGCGAGCGCACTCGCTGTTTACTAAATCATTTTAAGTCTCGAATACTTTTAAGCACTCGCCTTTACTCATATGTTGTCTCGTTCTTCATACAAAGCGAGCTTCATGCCTAAAAATATTACACAATAACTCTTTACTTGTACATGTGTTTACCACATAAAGTAGTAAGAGCCCAGAAAAAAGTATGAACAATGTCACAACCACTCAAAGCAAAGTTTCGTGTTTTTTCTATTTTCATATTCGGTAACTTCTTTGTATTTAACTTACACGACTTAGGTGTTACGACCAGCTCGTAACAACAACATTCACGGCATATTTAGTCATTTAGTATATGCTCGTGTATTTAAAATTCAACATTAAGTGAAAACGTGGCTGCCAGATTTTATGATTTGGCGTAGGTTAGACGATTTTAGGCGTTTAAATGATTTAGTGCATGTTTTTTATTTATTTTATGGATGAAAACTAGTAATGCTTTTTTAAAGTATTTTATTTATTATTATCTATAAAATTACATTTTTACATACATTAAATATAAAATTACATTTCAAGCTTTTGAAAAAAGAAACCAAATTTAATTTAAACTTATTTTTTATAAATAAACAAAAATGATTTTAGGTAGTATTTTGTGGAAAACTTTTAAAAAATGAAAGTAAATTCTGTGTCTACGTCGCACAATGAAATAACGGATTGCGCTGCGTTGCCATTGGTTAATATTTTTTAAAAATATTTATATACATATAAATAAAATTGACGTAGAAAAAAAATTGTGGTTCATAAGCCTGTCGCATTTATTATATATTTTAATTAAAATTGTCCACGCAAATTTTTCTTATAACTTTTAAACTCATTTTATTTCATAATGAATTTAGCCCTACATCTTTACTTTAATATACGATCATTGAATTTTTCCTAAACCATCTGGCAACACTGCTTTAAGTATTACTCAAATGACGAATGCTGCGAGTAAACACTTGTGCACTCAGGCAATTATAACTTTAGGTCAACGAAGGAGAGATAGAGAACATTGAATAAAAGAGAGTAAATTCTTGTGTTGTTTATCAGAAGTACGAGTGCTATTGCCGAATGTTGAAAAAATATATTTACGAAACAATACAAAATAGAACTCATATAAATTTTATTGGGTTTACTAAAGGCTCGTATGTTGCAAACACAATTTCTTACGAGCTTGGCGAGCACATTCAAAAGCAATAGGCTGTATTAACTACACTGCAACTCGTTTTAAGTCGAGTATCATTAATCATAAAAACGGGTGCTCGTTGCAGTTCTCTGACAATTATATCACACGGATAAATAAATAAAAATTATTCATAAACATATACACTCAAAATAAAGGTTTGGTGGGTAATAATAGAAATAAAGGGAGAAAATTTCCCAATGAGTTATTTAACACAAATTGCGAACATGGAAAATACCGGCAAACATTTATATAAAGAACTCAAATAATTACCCAACAATTAACATACATACATATATAAATATTAAAAATTGAGAACGTGAAGTTTCAACAAGGAAGAATTATTCCGTTTACTTATGATTCACTCTTATCGAATCTCTTAACTTTTGCATACGCTGTGTTATTTACTCTTTGTTTGTAATTTGCATATCAATGCAATACAAAGAAAGCGAAAATAGCAAAGAAGAGAAAATTAAGAAATAAAAACACATACGGTACACTACACTTGGAATTGTAGGTATGTACGATTCGATAAAAGACAAGTTTAATATACTGTGTAGTTATTGCGATAGTGGTGTTTATTTTATATAAAAATAAGATTAAAAGTAAGTGTATGTAATACATTTACAGCCACAAGGACACACAGCTTATTTAAAATTTAAGAAGAACCATAATGAAAACGCCAGGATAATAAGGATACCTTTCCGAACATTTATATAATAATTCGCTAGGGGATAGTTGAAATACTGTGTGTTGCTTGCGATAGTGGTTTTTATTTTATTTAAATAAAATAAGATTAAAAGTAATTGTATGTAATACATTTACAGCCACAAATACACACAGCCGATTTCAAATTTAGAAATAATTGCATTTAAAAATGATTATTTGCTCTTTTTCACCAATTTTAATTAACAATAATAATTCTCTTACCGACTAACAACTAAACACTCAAATACAATTAAAGATATTATTCTCTTACCCACTAACCGCTAATAATCCCACTCATAATTTAATATTTTATACTCTTATTTCAGCTATAATATTGCCTAAAAAAGAAATGTTAATTGTGTTATCTTGTTAAGTTGAAAACTATCTCATAAAAATAAAAGCTCTGTATTCAAAAATTGTTAAACTCGCTAACTCTTTATATATTGTTTGGCTTAAAAAACTAAAAATATTTAATAATGATTACTCAATGTTGGTTGAGTGATTTCAATAATTATAGAAAAAAGCCAAGAGAATAAAATAAGAGAAACGTAATTTCAGCTTTTATAATTGTTTGGTGCGCTACAAATTTAAACAGGGTAATATCCCTTAACCAATTAACATGTTCTGATAAAGATAAATTTTATATTGCGTATGAAAATTTAACTCAGAACAATATTAGAAATATTGTTGATACAAACTCACTGCTTAGAGTGAATGGGCGATTATCGTTGTCATCTCTTTCCTATAATGAGCGATATCCCATAATATTACCAGGCAACTCTCGAATTTGCCACCTTTACCTAAAAAACTTACACCAGATTCTATTTCACGCTGAAAGCTCATTGATGTGTAGAATGATACAAACGGAATTTTATATTTCTAGACTCAAACCAAGAGTAAAAAGTATAGTACATCGTTGCAAACAATGTATTATTTATAAACAGAAATCATGTTCCCAGATAATGGCTCCTTTACCACCAGAAAGATGTAATTTATCTCTCCCATTCCAGATCACAGGTATCGATTTCGCGGGCCCATTCGATCTCAAAACGTCATCTTTACGAAAATCTTCGACCATAAAAGCATATGTTAGCGTATTTGTTTGTTTCAGCACAAAGGCTGTTCATTTGGAACTCTGTTCCGATTTAACTTCATCCGCATTCCAAGCCGCATTCGCTCGTTTCGTTGGGAGGCGGGGATCCCCAAAAGGGTAGTAACCGATAATGGTAGAAATGTTCTAGGTGCAAGTAGAATACTTAAATGTGAATTTACTGCATTCGTAAAAAACACTGCCAAAGATGTATCTCAAAAATATGTATAGTAACTAATTAATAATAAAAAATAATATCCAATGATAAAAACATTAAAGCTGTAAGTAAAACTATATTAAGTTAATAAGTTAAAGCTGTGTAATAAAACAATAAATTTTGTCACTAGATTATTTAGAACGAGACCCCTGAAGAAGTTAGAATAAAACTAACGAAACGTTGGGTAAATAAAATAAAAAATAAAAATCGAACACGTTTTTTATTTACGTTTGGAAACAAACATTTGACCAAATTAGCCTGAAGGAAACTCCTTAAAAATTATAATAATTATAAATATTGGTCACAAAAACAAATTAATCAAAAATTCACCTTTGAAGAGTTTTCAACACTTCTTACTCGTATAGAGGGTGCACTCAATTCTCGTCCTATTTCTGCTCTTTCCGAAGATCCTTCAGATATGCGTGCCCTTACTCCAGGCCACTTTTTACGTGGTGCTCCTTTAATGGCTCTCCCAGAACAAAATTTACAAAATATGTCCCTAATAAATAGATAGGAAAAACTAAAAGCACTTCACCATCAATTCTCTATTCGATGGAAGGAAGATTATTTAAAATCATTGCCAAAAAGATATAAGTGGCGAAATTCAATTCCTAATTTACAAAACGGAGATCTTGTCCTAGTAATAGATGATTTACAACCCCCTTATGAATGGAGATTAGGAAGAGTAGAAAAAGTCTATCCCGGTTCAGATTCGAATGTTCGAACAGTAGACGTAAAAATCTCTTCAGGAATTATCACCCGACCTAACGTAAAATTATGCTACCTACCCTTTTTGAGCGAAAATGATGTTTAAAATCAAACATTACTTTAACTAACATTACACTTAATTCGTCTCATTATTAAGTATAACTCATATTTATAAACCAACTCTAACCCTATCTCCCACTAATAACATAAATGTACTCCTTTCCAGATTCCAATTGAAATTTAACCTCAACTAATTAAACAGCTTTTATCTTTTCTGCTATATTCCATTTTATCAGTCACAGGTCCAACCGCAGACTAACGGCCACCAGAATCGTCAGCCCAAGCCGCAATACTATCAGCAACAACAGCCAACAGCCTCGAGATTTGGAGGTCTTTTATTGCATAATATGCAGGGGGTACCATGGCTTACGATTCTGCCGGAAATTCAGAAGGATGTCCGTAGAGAAGAGACGGGAGATTGTAGGAAATTTGGGCTACTGTTTAAATTGCTTGGCTAAAAGCCATAATTTAAACTCTTGTTCTTCCATGGGAGCGTGCAAAAGATGTGACCAATTGCATCACACGTTGTTGCATCCGTCACGTAGCCAACAACGGCAGCGAATCGGTCCATCGACCGACCGAAGGACGCCCAGGTCTCAACACCGTTCACCCAGCCCTAGAAGACCACATCAACAGAGTCAACAACGTCAGCACCAGCGTCAGCAACGTCAACTCCAGCACCAGAGTCATCGTCAACAACATCGTCATCAACAACAACATCGTCAACATCATCTTCATCATCAACAGCATCGTCAACAACAACGACAACATCATCAGCAGCAGAAACCTCAACAACCAACAGAACAACCATCAACTCTACAAAAGCCAGATGCGCATATTTTAGCCGAAGCTATAAAATCACTGGCCAACGTGTTGTGTGTCACCAGCAAACAACAATAATAATGCCAAACTCCGAGGCCGGCGCCATGTCTAAACTCAGGTTTAGACAATAAACTTATTAAATGAAATTTATAATTTATGATAAAAATATTAATTAAGAAATGAAAATTTGGAATAATGTATGCATTTTATAATTGAATTTGAATTAAGAATTGAAAAATTGTAGTATTATTAAGCTTAAAATCTGTAATTATCATTATGAATTGCATTCTCATTTATGAATTTCAAATGTACTATTTATTTAACTTAATATCTAATGAATTATATGTATATGAATTGTTAACATAAAAATATGTACTACCTTAAGTTAATAACGAAATTGATGTTGCTAGCAACATGGTCACGGAAAAGTTCCAAATTTCCTGTAATTTTTGCTAATAGAAAATATTAAAGCTAAAATATACCATGCAAAATAGTCACTTCTCACTTAGCAACAGGCTGGACAACATCAAGTTCGGTATCCTTATTACACACTCAACTCAATTTTCAATACACATACTTATATATTAAAATTGAAGTATATAAGTTAACTAACCTGATAAATGAAATCTTTTTACTCGTTGTTGCTACGCAAAACGGTGGTTGAAATTTTGCAAGAAGGAAAGAAAATAATAATGAATGAAAAAACAGTTGCTATGATGAAAAAATTCATTCACCTCTTTCCCTTTCATTCATATTTTTTTTGAAATTTGCTCTCTTCTTTTTATTGATTGCAAGTGCCGTTATAATTGCACGATCAGTTGCTTAATAAGTGAATGAAAAGAAATAAAAAAATTCCATTCATATTATTTCTTTTCATTTAAAATTTTCTATTTTTTGGTTGAGTTAGTTTTTTGATCTCAAAAGAGTTCGTTGTTCGAACATTAAAAATAAAAATGTAACAAAATCCAAAATTGTAAAATAATGAAAAAATTGTGAAGAAACAATGTTAAATTTAAATTAACTTTAAAAAAAAAAAAAAAAAAAAGGAAAAAAATAATTAAAAATTTAAATTGTATTAATTACTATTTAAACAAAATCAAATTTCACATAGTGAAAATTGTTGAATAAACTATATTAATAAAATTTCACATAGTGAAAATTAATTTTTTTATAGAAATTATAAAATTCAGATTAGTAAATAAATTACTAAGAACTCTAAAAAATCTAAATTATAAATTAATTAAAATAATTTTTAAATAAAATAATCAAAAATTGAAAATTAAAATTTAAATTGTATTAATTACTATTTAAACAAAACCAAATTTCACATAGTGAAAATTATTAAATAAATTACTAAAAACTCTAAATAATAAATTAATTAAAATATTTTTTAAATAAAATAATCAAAAATTGAAAATTAAAATTGTATTAATTACTATTTAAACAAAATCAAATTTCACATAGTGAAAATTATTAAATAAATTACTAAAAACTGTAAATAATAAATAATTATTGAGTGAATTACTAAAAACTCTGAATAATAAATAAAAAAGAGAATTCTAAATAATAAATAAATAAATTATATTAAATTTACTTCATTATCGTTCATTTACTCTAATGGAAAATTAGACTAAATTAACTTATACATATACAAATTATTATTACCGCAACAACTGTGAACCAAAATCAAAGGTACATACATACTTAAATAAATACCAAATTTATAACGTTTGAAAAGAAATTATTAACCCTTCCTCTTTTCATTTCAACCCTATATAATTCTAATTACTATTGGAGTAATTAAAATTATAACCTTCCTAAATACCACACACAGGAAGATTTAAAATAATCTGTAACCCATCAGATTATTTCAAATGTAGTTGTATGAGTTAAGTTACACACTCAAAACGGTGAACGCCATGCACACGTCACAGCTGACTTTGACAAATGCAAAGCAAATTTATTTTAAAGATGATGTCACCAGAAAAAATGACAGTTGAAATAACATTTTTTATATGAGTTTGACCAACAAACCGATAAAAAACTTCATAAAAAAACAGCTGGGCATACGGCATCACCTCCAAAAGTACATACATATAAAACAAATATTGACGCGAAAAATCTTAGCATGTAACTTAAATTCCGGACGCTTAAAACGTTTAAAAAGCTTAAAACGTGTTGACGCCAAAACACGAGTTGTGGACCTCCAGCTTTAATGTATAAATTAGCTTCGTGTATTTTTATTTGAGATTCATTTTTAGCTCCTTCTAAAATATAGAAGTCTGCCTTCTCTAAATTTAATGTTACTTTAAGATCTACATTATTAAGTAAATTTTTTTGTTGATTAAATACATCTACATGTAGTTCTCCAAAAAGCTCTACTTTCTTTCCATCTTTGAATATTTTTTTTCTTTTGTCTAATCCGGGGTTACCTTTTTCAATTAATGAATTGATTTTTTTCGTATCAGTAGCCCAACCACATGATCCCAGATGTGTAGATCTCGCATCATTTCCATAATTTAACAATGTTTCCATATATGCTCTATAATGATAGTTATTGTCTGGTTGACATACATTTTTATACCCTTCACCTTCATGAGAAGGGTATATATAAGTTTGTCATTCCGTTTGTAATTTCCACAATATAATTTTCCGACCCTATAAAGTATATACATTCTGGATCCTTATAGATAGCGGAACCGATTAAGCCATGTCCGTCTGTCTGGATGTTGAAATCCGTTTTCTGAAGTCCGCAGATATCTTCGAGATCCAAATCTTCAACCATTCTGTCAGACATGCTTTCGAGAAGTTTGCTAATTAAAATCAGCAAAATCGGTTTAGGCCAACCAGAGTTATGGACCGATATGTGAGACAACCTCCATAAAAATTTGATATTTTTTTACACATAGTGTTGTTGAACAGTTCGGACGTGTTATTTTTAGTGCGGCTGAATTTTCGGTGAAAAAATCGTAATAGGTGAAAAAGTGTAATAGGTCGAAATAGAACAAAAAAGTTAAAAAATAAGTCGTAATAGGTAAAAATACCTACGGTAAAAAAAAATAAAAAACATTAAAAAATAAAAAACATTAAAAAATAAACATAGTGTTGCTTGAACTGGTCGGACGTGTTATTTTTAGTGCGGCTGAATTTTCGTAATAGGTGAAAAAAAATAAAAAAAAAAAAAAAAAAAACTTGTAATAAGTGAAAAAAAAAATATATATATATATAAAAAAAAAAAAGATATCGTAATAGGTGGAAAAATATCTATAGTGGTTTTTTCGGTAATTTAAAAATCGCATAACAACTGCATGAGTGTCCCGCTCAGATGTAATTCTGAGAAAGAGCTAAGCTACAGTAGAAAAAATTTATGGATCTCTGAGGAAGAATCCTTAAGAAAATCCGTGGAGTCTCTTCTCACTACAAAAGCCGAAATACGGCGCCGTTCCTGTTCGCCCAATATAGTTATCTCATCCGATGAGAAATCATCATCTTCATCAAATAGTGCAGTCAAACCCAAAAAACAAGTAGGTATGGATAAGTACATCACCGTTCTCAAGCGACAGAGGAGCCCGACATCTCCTCAAATGTCTTCCAATTCTAAAGTTCCTAAGACCGTCAGCAGTGATAAGCCAAATGATCAAAACAGATTTGCTCTACTTCAGACGGATGACCCAGAAATACCGAAAAAGACGTTTAAGCCCCCACCAATTTACCTGAGAGAGCCCACTTCCAATAAACTGGTACAAGGAATTGTTGCTGTAATAGGTGAGAACATGTTTAGCGTAACCTCAATTAAACATGGAAAAATCAGCGAGACAAAGATCCAAGTGAATAGGGAAGATGATTTTCGAAAATTGTCCAACCAGTTGGAGAGGGAGACCAGGGATTTCTATACCTATCAGCTCAAAAGCGCAAAAGGACTCCAAGTCGTTCTAAAGGGTATAGACCCATGTGTTGATCCTGCGGAGATAAAGAACGGATTAATGGACAAAGGGTTCAAAATCAAGAGCGTAGTGAATATTAGAAACCGTGAAAAGATTCCTCAGCCCATGTTCAGGGTAGAATTGGAACCTGGAGATGTTGCCTTAAAGAAAAACGAGTCCCATCCAATTTACAATCTTATTTATCTTCTGCATCGTAGAATTACCGTAGAGGAACCGCATAAGCGTGTTGGACCTGTCCAGTGTCTTAATTGTCAAGAATTTGGTCACACCAAAGCGTATTGTAAATTGCCGTCTGTTTGTGTTGCATGTGGGGAACTACATGCAACTGCTCAATGTAATAAGTCCAAAACGGACTTAAAAATAAAAAAATGCAGTAACTGTGGAGGAAATCATACCGCTAATTATAGAGGTTGTCCAGTTTATACTTATTTGAAGGGCATAAGGACCAATAAGTCGCCAGTATTACCTGACCATCCTCAACAACCTAATTTCACGTCGAGTAAAAATTTTCCTCAAATTGTACGACCAACTACTCACGTAAACGCTCCTAATTCTAGACAAGTTTCTTACGCAAACGTGGTCAAATCTAATATGCCAGGTCTGGAGCAGGAACCTATATCGCAATATTCTGAGCCACATATCAACAATCTAGAGACAACATTGCAGACACTTGTCCAAACTATGAACACTTTTACGACCACCATGACATCCATGATGCAGGAAATGCTGAAAATGCAATCCACTATCTTGCAAGCCATTTTAAAGAAATGATTTATTTAAAAATTTGTTTTTGGAACGCGAACGGCCTCCGCCAACATAAAAACGAACTGGAATACTTCCTGATGGATAAGCAGATTGATGTTATGATGATTGCTGAAACTCACTTGACGTCGACAGGGTACTTCAAAATTAATGGCTACGTGTTGTACGATACTAAAGATCCCCGCGGAAGAGCTTGTGGAGGTTCGGCAATTCTTATAAAGAACAGAATAAAACATTATCTAATGAATAACATAAGTGAGGATTACCTCCAAGCAACAAACATTTGCATTGAATTCTGTCAATACAAATTTGTTTTATCATCGATTTATTCTCCGCCTCGATTCTCAATAAAAGAACACCAATACCATAACTTCTTTAATTCCCTTGGAGCTAGATTTTTAGTTGCTGGCGACTTTAACGCCAAACACACATTTTGGGGTTCACGTCTGGTAACCCCAAAGGGTCGCGTACTCTTCAACACCATTGCTCAAATGGGCTTAGATGTACT
This sequence comes from Bellardia bayeri, assembly GCA_950370525.1. Classification (NCBI taxonomy): domain Eukaryota; kingdom Metazoa; phylum Arthropoda; class Insecta; order Diptera; family Calliphoridae; genus Bellardia; species Bellardia bayeri. The sequence goes on along the minus strand of OX493268.1, from coordinate 37,002,176 downwards.
CTCAAGCGGACATCCCACCTACTGGCCGACGGACCGACGGAAGATTCCCGATGTTATTGACTTTGGAGTAGTAAAAAATATCCCTGTAGAATGGATGCAAGTGGATCCTTCATTAGACTTGTCCTCAGATCACTCTCCTACTATCATTTCAATGCATTTCCCTCAAGTGTGTGGCTCTCCATTTAGAAACATGACTAAGACCCGAGTAAGCTGGATAAAATACAAAAAGTATTTAAGTTCTCATTGCACGGAAAATATTTTGTTGAGAACTACCGACGATATCGATGAGTCGATTGGCAACTTTACCGAGGACCTTCGACGAGCTGTGCATCACGCTTCCACTTATCACGTTGAATGTAGAAATAGGACAAACAGAACTTATTTATCTGAACTCGAACATCTCCTATCAGAAAAAAGAAGAATGAGAAGAGAGTGGCAACTTCACAGGTCTCCTGAACTGAAAGCTAGGCTACGGGTATGCAGAGATATACTAAGACATTTTTTAGAAACCCAAAGAACGGCTTCACTTAAATCCTACTTGGAGGGTCTTGATAGTACCCCACAATCTGACTACTCGTTATGGAGGGCGGCAAGAGGTTTAAAAAGACCAGTGAGAGGAAAACCTCCTTTGCGAAATCCGACTGGTGACTGGGCTAGAAATGATTCCGAGAAAGGGACATTATTTGTTAACCATTTAAAAAATGTGTTTACTAAAAACAACTCAAATAACGTATCTGATTTACCACCACTCGTTATTAGACCTCCTGTACCTCTAAGACTAAACTTTGGTGATGTCCAAAGCGCTATTGGTACTCTGAACCTTAGAAAGGCTCCCGGTATGGATAAAATCAGCAATAAAATGCTTGTGGAGTTACCTCGTGTAGCTAGAAGAATTATCCTCTTTATCTTCAACGCTATTTTACGCCTAGAATACTATCCTGCAGATTGGAAGGTGTCTATGATCACTATGATTCCTAAGTCAGGGAAGGATCACACCAAAGTAGAGTCATATAGGCCAATTAGCCTACTGCCGACAATTTCTAAACTGTTCGAAAAATTGTTAATGACTAAGTTGATTCCAATTCTGAACGACACTGAATGCATTCCTAATCATCAATTCGGCTTCAGAGCTAAACACAGCACCATCGAACAAACACACAGATTGGTAAATGTGATAAGAGGGTCGTTTGAAGACAAAAAATACTGCTCCGCCCTTTTCATTGATGTGTCCCAAGCGTTCGACAAAGTTTGGCATGACGGTTTAATGCACAAAATAAAATTAACTCTGCCTGCTAACACCCATAAACTTATGGAAAGCTATTTATACGGTCGCAAATTTAAAATCAAAGAAGGCAATTTTTTAAGCCCCGCTCAGCCAATTGAAACAGGTGTGCCACAGGGTAGCATACTGGGTCCTACTTTATATTTGATTTATGCCTCCGACATGCCGTCAGACCCCAAAATCCACACGTCAACTTTCGCAGACGATACAGCCTTTATCAGCGTTCATAAGGACCACCAAGTAGCATCACAGAATTTGCAGAATTATGTTTATAAACTAGAGAATTGGCTAGAGCTTTGGAAAATCAGGGTTAATGAACAGAAATGTATTCATATCACTTTCACATTGCGAAAAGAAACTTGCTCGTTCATCAAAATAAATAATCAAATTATTCCTCAACATAATGAAGTCAAATACCTCGGCATTCACCTCGACCGCCGTTTAACTTGGAAGTCTCATATTGAAGCGAAACTTACACAGATGAGATTAAAAGCAGTGCAACTTAATTGGCTTATTGGCAGAAATTCTTCACTAAAGTTGGACTGCAAACTATTGTTGTACAATGCAATTCTAAAGCCAATCTGGTGCTATGGAATTCAATTATGGGGTACTGCCTCAGCATCAAACATTGAAAAAATTCAAAGGGGTCAAAATAAAATTCTACGTATAATTACTGCAGCTCCATGGTATGTTAAAAATTCTCGAATTCACAAAGATCTATGCGTGCCATCAGTAAAAGTTGAATTTACAAAACACGCGTCAAAGTATGTCAGCAAACTTGAACACCACCCAAACCCACTTGCACGAGACATCCTTAACTTTAGTGGCCATAATCGGTTGAGAAGGAGGGATACCCTTGCTTTAACTCAAGCGCAAAATAGATGACTGGATCAGTTGATGTGAAATTTTTTTAGTATCATAAAATTTTTGTCTAGCACTGGCTGGGCTTATTATTTTCTCTTTAGTATTAAGATTTGAATACTTATTGTCATTTCATTATATGAAGATTCAATAAAAAAAAAAAAAAAAAAAAAAAAAAAAAAAAAAAAAAATAAAAAACATTAAAAAAAAAAAATAAAAAACATTAAAAAAAAAATAATAAAAAACATTAAAAATCGCATAAAAACTGTATGAGTGTTCCTCTCAGATGTCATTCTGAGAAAGAGCTTAGCTCGACTAGAAAAGCTTTATGGATCTCTGAGGAAGAATCATTAAAAAAATCTGTGGAGAATCTTCTCACTACAAGAGCCGTAGAACGGCGCCGTTCCTGTTCGCCCAATATAGTGATTTCATCAGATGATAAAACATCAATATCTTCTACATCAAATAGTGCAGTCAAACCTAGAAAACAAGTAGGTATGGATAAATACGTCACAGTTCTTAAGCGACAGAGGAGCCCGACATCTGCTCAAATGTCATCAAATTCAAAAGCTCCCAAGACTAATCCAAATGATCAAAACAGGTTTGCTCTCCTCCAGACGGATGATCCAGAACTTCCTAAAAAGACGTTTAAGCCCCCACCAATTTATCTGAGAGAGCCCACTTCCAGTAAATTGGTACAAGGAATTGTTTCGGTAATAGGTGAAAATATGTTTAGCGTAACCTCAATTAAACATGGAAATATCAGCGAAACCAAAATTCAAGTGAAAAAGGAAGATGACTTTCGAAAATTGTACAACCAGTTGGAGAGGGAGAGTAGGGATTTCTATACCTACCAGCTGAAAAGCGCAAAAGGACTCCAAGTCGTTCTAAAGGGTATAGACCCAGATGTTGATCCTGACGAGATAAAGACTAGTTTAATGGAAAATGGATTCAAAATTAAGAGCATAACGAATATTAGAAACGGTGAAAAGATTCCTCAGCCAATGTTCAGGGTGGAATTGGAACCCGGAGATACAGTCTTAAAGAAAAACGAATTCCATCCCATCTACAATCTGATTTACCTTCTGCATCGTAGAATCACCGTGGAAGAACCGCATAAGCGTCAGGGACCCGTCCAGTGTCTTAATTGTCAAGAATTTGGTCACACTAAAGCGTATTGTAAATTGCCGTCAGTTTGTGTTGCGTGTGGGGAACTACATACAACTGCTCAATGTGATAAGTCGAAAACCGACTCAAAAATCAAAAAATGCAGTAACTGCGGAGGTAATCATACCGCAAATTATAGAGGTTGTCCAGTTTACACTCATTTGAAAGGCATAAGGACCAACAAGACGTCAGTATTACCTAATCATCCTCAACAGCCTAATTTTGCATCGAGTAACAATTTTCCTCAATTGTTACGGCCCACTAGTCATGAAAACGCGCCTAGTTCTAGACAAGTTTCTTACGCTAACGTGGTTAAATCTAATATGCCAGGTTTGGAGCAGGAACCTAAATCTCAATATTACGAGCCTAATAATAACACTCTAGAGACTACTTTGCAGACACTTGTCCAAACTATGAACACTTTTACGACCACTATGACATCCATGATGCAGGAAATGCTGAAAATGCAATCCACTATCTTGCAAGCCATTTTAAAGAAATGATTTGTTTAAAAATTTGTTTTTGGAACGCGAACGGCCTCCGCCAACATAAAAACGAACTGGAACACTTCCTGATGGATAAGCAGATCGATGTCATGATGATTGCTGAAACTCACTTGACGGCGACAGGGTACTTCAAAATTAATGGCTACGTGTTGTATGATACTAAAGATCCCCGCGGAAGAGCATGTGGAGGTTCGGCAATTCTTATAAAGAACAGAATAAAACATTATTTAATGAACAACATATGTAAGGATTACCTACAAGCAACAAACATTTGTATTGAATTCTGTCAATACAACTTTGTTTTATCATCAATTTATTCGCCGCCTCGATTTTCAATAAAAGAACATCAATACTACAGCTTCTTCAATTCCCTTGGATCTAGATTTTTGGTTGCTGGTGACTTTAACGCCAAACACACATTTTGGGGTTCACGTCTAGTGACCCCGAAGGGTCGTGAACTCTTCAACACCATTGCCAAAATGGGCTTAGATGTACTCTCAAGCGGGCATCCCACCTACTGGCCGACGGACCGACGGAAGATTCCCGATATTATTGACTTCGGAGTAGTGAAAAATATCCCTGTAGAATCGATACAAGTGGAGCCTTCATTAGACTTGTCTTCAGATCACTCTCCTTCTATTATTTCAATGCGTTTCCTTCAAGGGTATGGCTCTCCATTTCGGGACATGTCTAAATCCAGAGTAAGTTGGATAAAGTATAAAAAGTATTTAAGTTCCCACTGCACGGAAAATGTAGTGTTGAGAACTACCAAGGATATTGATGGGTCGATTGGCAAGTTTACTGAGGACATACGAAGAGCTGTGCATCACGCTTCCACATATGACGTTGAATGCAGAAATAGGACAAACAGAACTTATTTCGCTGAACTCGAACATCTCCTGACAGAAAAAAGAAGAGTTAGAAGAGAGTGGCAAATTCACAGGTCTCCTCAACTGAAAGCTAGGCTACGGGAATGCAGAGATATACTAAGAAATTTCTTAGAAACCCAAAGAATGGCTTCACTTAAATCATACTTGGAGGGAATTGACAGTTCCCCACAATCTGACTATTCGTTATGGAAGGCGGCACGAGGTTTAAAAAGACCAGTTAGAGGAAAGCCTCCTTTGCGAAATCCGACTGGTGACTGGGCTAGAAACGATTCCGAGAAGGGGACTTTATTTGTTAACCATTTGAGAAATGTGTTTACTATAAACAACTCAAATAATGCAACTGATTTGCCACCACTCGTTATTAGACCTCCTGTACCTCTAAGACTTAGCTTTAATGATATTCAAAGCGCTATTGGTACTCTGAACCTTAAAAAAGCTCCAGGTATGGATAAAATCAGCAACAAAATGCTTGTGGAGTTACCTCGTGTAGCTAGAAGAATTATTCTCTTTATCTTCAATGCTATTTTACGCCTAGAATACTATCCTGCAGATTGGAAGGTATCTATGATTACCATGATTCCTAAGCCAGGGAAGGACCTCACCAAAGTAGAGTCATATAGGCCAATTAGCCTACTGCCGACAATTTCAAAACTGTTTGAAAAATTGTTAATGGCTAAGTTGATTCCAATTCTGAACGACACTCAATGTATTCCAAATCATCAATTCGGGTTCAGAGCTAAACACAGTACCATCGAACAAACACACAGATTAGTAAATGTGATAAGACGGTCGTTTGAAGAGAAAAAATACTGTTCCGCGCTTTTCATTGATGTTTCCCAAGCGTTCGACAAAGTCTGGCATGAAGGTTTAATGCACAAAATAAAATTAACTCTGCCTGCTAACACCCACAAACTTATGGAAAGTTATTTATATGGTCGCAAATTTACAATCAAAGAAGGCGATTTTTTAAGCCCCGCTCAGCCAATTGAAGCAGGAGTACCCCAGGGTAGCATACTGGGTCCTACTTTATATTTGATTTATGCATCCGATATGCCGTCAGACCCCAATATACATACTTCAACTTTTGCTGACGATACAGCCTTTATTAGCGTTCATAAGGACCATCAAATAGCATCACAGAATTTGCAGAATTATATTTATAAACTAGAGAATTGGCTTGAGCTTTGGAAAATCAGGGTTAACGAACAGAAATGTATTCATATAACTTTCACATTGCGAAAAGATACCTGCTCGTCCATCAGAATAAATAACCAAATTATTCCGCAACACAATGAAGTCAAATACCTCGGAATCCACCTCGATCGTCGTTTAACCTGGAAGTCTCATATTGACGCAAAACTTACACAGATGAGATTAAAAGCAGTGCAACTTAATTGGCTAATCGGCAGAAATTCTACATTAAAGTTGGATTGTAAACTTTTGTTGTACAATGCAATTCTAAAGCCAATATGGTGTTATGGAATTCAATTATGGGGTACTGCCTCAGCATCCAACATTGAAAAAATTCAAAGAGGTCAAAATAAAATTCTACGTATAATTACTGCAGCTCCATGGTACGTTAAAAATTCTCGAATTCACAAAGATCTAGGCATTCCTTTGGTGAAAGACGAATTTACAAAATACGCCTCAAAATATGTCAGCAAACTTGAACACCATCCAAACCCACTTGCACGAGACATCCTTAACTTTAGTGGCCATGTTCGGTTGAGAAGGAGGGATACCCTTGCTTTAACTCAAACGCAAAACAGATGACTGGATCAGTGGATGTAAATTTTTTTGTAGTATCATAATATTTTGTCTAGCACTGGCTGGACTTATTATTTTCTTTTAGTATTAAGATTCGAAAACTTATTGTCATTTCAATATCTGAAGATTCAATAAATAAATATAATGTATTATAAAAAAAAAAAAAAAAAAAATATTTTTTGTCCATTTTATTGCAATATTTTGAAATATATTGCAGATAATGCTATGAAATTTTGTATACGTTGTTTTTATGATAATAGAAGAAAGTGTGCGGAAAACAGTATGAATTGGTTTGAATTGATTTCTCATAGCCCCCATACAAATATCTTCCCGAAATATTGCTCAATTATACATAAATGCCTATAAAATTGGAATATCAAGACAAAATTCAGCGAAAATAAGTTTTATACAAAAATAAATCGCAAAACAAAATTCTTTTTAGTTCGGTCCATGTTTGACCATAGCCCCCATATAAAGTCCACTTCCAAAATTCACTTAAATGCGTATAAAACAGATATAAATAATGTTAAACGAATAAAACTTGACATGAAGAATCCTTATAGGCAAATAAATTGTTGTACTAAATTTTATGGTGGTCGGCCCAGAATTGGTCATAGTTCCCATACAAGGACCTCATCTGAAAAATACATTTATCCCTGTATATATTGTAGAAATATCGGTACTAACTCAAAACTTTACACAAATCATTTTTGTATATATGTACATGATATATACAAAAATCATCCCACAAAATTTTGTGAATTTCGGTCTATTGTTAACCGTATGCCCCATATAAAGCCCTCTTCCGAAAATTACTTTAATACTCATAAATCTCTTATAAATAAGGGTACCAATCCAAAATTTTACACGGATATTTAAGTTTTTTATCGACCTTTTCCTTAGTTTATTATTGATTTGTTTAGAAAATTCTACATCGGGCTTACTAAGGTCATGTATTCTATGTAAATAAAAGATTATTTCATAATTTATTTTTCCGACGTTTCGTTGGAGGTTCCCAACATCATCAGGGATATTTTATTAGGTATATAACCTTTCGTCAATAGTTCTGCATTTAGAATATTTTATATACATTCTGTTTTACATAAACACAACATAAAACATAAATTTAATTAAACAAAACAGCAAAAATATAAATAAAAATAATATCACATTATAATTAAATTGTATTAAACTAAGTATCACAGTAGTAAAATCACGGATCATTTACATACATGCCTAAATCAAAATGCAGGATTTTGAGCATATCGGTCCATATTTGACTATGTCCCCCATATAAGGTCCACTTCCGAAATCCACGCTAATACTAATATATATCTTAAATATACCGTTATTATGTTGAAATTCGACATGAAATATCCTCATATGCATGAAAATCACTGTTCCAAAATTTAAGAAGATCTGCCCATAATTTGTCATAGCTGCCATATAAAAATTTCCAAAAAAACAAAAAAATTCGGGTCGAAAAATATTCTTTTCGGATTTAACCCATATTCGGTCCATATTTTATAATAATTATATATATCGTTGGAGAGGTATTTTTAATACCTTTTATTTAATGTATAACAAATTATCAGACACCCAGGCGTTCCCGAGATATAGGCCTATATATCGACAACAAATTTTTTTTTGCTCGCATCTCCCCTAAAAGCCCTATTTGATGAAGTTTTTTTTTTTTTTTTTTGAGCAAAGTTACTAAAACAGAATTGTTCCCCTTTTTTATACTCTGTTTGTTAAATTACACTCAAGATTATTATGAACATCAGACAAACTCTGTAAATTATGGTAAGAATTGGTAATTAAATCAATTAAAAATGGTGAAAATTAGACAAAATTTCGAAAATATTTAACATAAATTATGTTGGTCGTATAATTGTCTTTCAAACAATATATAAAATAATAATTAAATTTGCACTAAAACTGAATAAAAAATACAGAATAAGGATATTCTAGTCCTATAACCAGTGTAGTTTTTGTATTTCTTATTACGTTTAGGTGGAGGGTATTTAAGATTCGGCACAGCCGAATATAGCACTCTTATTTGTTTTTGTTAAGATGGACTGTACAATTTCTAAATAAGGAATGCAGTAGGTTATTAACAACACCTCCATTTCCTTTAAATTCAACCACTAGTCTCGAGATCTCTATATGTTTCGCAATTTCCTAATGAAACAAATTCAATAGTACTAGAGTTATCCAATGATGCGATTGGATTGTAACATATTTCTTCTGTTTTAATGATACTCGTTTGAATTGGGGGAGACTCAAAAAAATCTAATTCACTTTTCATACATTCTATAAATCCAGACATTTTAAGTTTCCAAAAATATCTTTAAAGTTCTTTCTTCTACAACGTTTTGATTTAATCTTCTTCTGTCTTTGCTTTAAACGTTTAAGTTTTATACGTTTGCCTTTGCCCTTTTGTAATGTTTTTAATTTATCAATAGTAGCTTCTTTAATATTGTTTGTGACTGTTCGTGCCTGATTTAATAAAATTTCTTTTACAGGTTTTGTCCCAATTTCCTCTAACATTTCCTTTCCAATATCTAACGATTTATTTTTTAAAATATTCTACCCTGTTTTCAATAAAGGTTTTAGATGTGCGAATAATGACGAAAAAAGTGTTCCAATACCACGTCCATATTGTACAAATCTTGGTGTATGATATATTTCACCAATGTTTTGTACATTACTTTCAGACTGATTATTGTAGTAAGTTGTATATAACACATCCATGGTTATATAAAATATGAGTTATCTTTTTAATGTATCATCCTTTTATACATATTTTTTGAAGTGTAAAGTACAATAAACGGGAATATATTCCTCTAAATCAATATTTTTTCCTTCGTCATTTCGAATCATTATAGAAATATCATTAATATTAAAAGTTTCAATAGGAAAATAATCAATTCTATTAAAACGTACATATGCATATAGTTTTTCAATGATGATATAGAAAATATTTTCAAACATTTTGTTTTTTTACTCCCCACATTTTTTTTTTTTTTTTAATATATTTTTTTATTATTGAATCTTTCTTATCGAAATTTACAATATGTATTCAAATCTTAATTCTACTTGTTTTTTATTAGTTGTTACCAATGTAACCACTAACTGCTGTATTCAAATTTTAAAAATGTCTTCTAGTTAGGCTCAAAGTGTCGGTTCTTTTTAGCCTCTGGTGACCTTCGAACTGAAGCAGACCCTGAGCGAGGTATGTAGTTAGGGTGGGCCATTAGTTTATCGATGTAGCTAGTTGAATATTTTTTAATTTCCTCCTGGATAGCGGGGACGTTGAGATCTCTGTGGATAATATCATTACGTATATACCATGGGGCGCAGACAATTTGTCGTAATATTCTGGACTGTCTTCTTTGAAGCTTTTGGATGTTAGATGATAATTGGATGCCATATGTCCATATTGGTTTTATGATGGACGGGCATTTCATTTGCCGTACATCCTTCCATAAGCTGTAATTGGAGTTGTTTGTGGCATCTAGGCTGTTTAGATAGCCTTCTATTGCAGACTCGTGATACTGTCTCAATTTGTTGCGAAGAGTTGTCAGGCATAATTGTAGTTAGGCCTTAGTGGTTGGGGAACGATTGTTTTGCCATTGTCTTCTTAACTTCATTTTTTCTCTGATAAGGGTCTCTATATCGGTCGATGTATTGTAGGGAGCACGTTTAATTGTCCGCTTGATTGGGGTTGCATTTCTTGATGCAGAATCCACGACTTCTGTAAATCGGTCGACAGCTATTTGAATGTCAGATGAATTTTTTAGGGGAATGCACTGTGTTAGGTGAGAGCTCACATACATTTTATACTTTAACCAATTTGTGTTTCTGTTTGGATAGGAAATAAAATTTCCAGCTGCGGCGTCAGAGTTGTCTTTTAAAATGAGGATTGAAGGTGAATGATCAGACGATAGATCATAGGAGGAACTAACTACAACCTGATCGCACTTGATGTTTTTAATTACAGCAAAGTCAATAAGGTCTGGTAGCTTGTTGAAGTCGGTTGGCCAATAGGTAGGCTCACCACTCGATACGACATCAACATTATTTGCAGTTACGGTATTGTATAGCTGATTACCTCTAGGATTAATAAGCCTGGAGCCCCAATATGTTTAGCCAGCAGCAATGAATTTCTGACCCAATGTGGAGAAGAAGTTAAGAAATTTATCGTGTACAATATTGTACCTCGGGGGACAATAAATGGATGACAAAGTAAGTTTGAAATCAGTAAGATTTATAGATGTGGCCTGGATACAATCTTCTTCGAACTCTGGCAATGGTAAGTGTCTGATGTGTTTGTGCACAATTATGGCTGTGCCACCACAAGCCCGTCCGCTGGGATGTTTTGTGTCATACGTAAGGTATCCATTTACCCTAAAGCAGTTTTTATGAGTAAAGTGTGTTTCAGAGACAAGAAGTACGTCGATTTCATGCCTATGAAGAAAGTTTGCAACTTCGTGTTTATGTTGGGATAACCCGTTTGCATTCCAGAAACATATTTTTAACTGGTTCATTTGTTGTTGAATAGAACTTGCAGGAGCATATTCTGGTTTGGCATCATTTCCTGAAACATGTTCTGCACAGTGGCCATGAAGTTATTCATAGTTTGACTTAAATTTTCAATTGAGCCAGAAGGCATTTGTAGACCTTCCCTAGGAACATCAGCGTATGGAGGCTGCTTTGCGTTAGAAGTACACGGGGGATTTTTTGCATTAGGGTTTCCTTTTAAGACCTGGGCATATGATTGGTTTTGTTTGTTTGTTTATGTATTACTAGCAACAGAACCAGCGGTTTGGCTGGGCGCATATGACGGACCATATTGGGAGTGAGTATATTTTTGAACTAAAGCAGGTTTTTTTAAATGCAAGAAGACTTTACAACCCCTATAGTTTGCCGTCTGATTTTCGCCACAGTTGCTGCATTTCTTAACATTCGGGTCAGATTTAGAACGATTACATTCGGCGGTTTTATGAGCATCGCCACAAACAACACATACGTGAGGCAATTTACAATATGTTTTTGTATGTCCATATTCCTGACAGTTTGTGCATTGGGAGGGACTGTTTCGTTTTAATGGCTCCTCAACAGTTATTCTTCTGTTGAGTAGGTAACGCATGTTGTATATGGGATGAACTGAATTTTTGGTTTTGAGAACCGATTAATCAAACGATATGTCTTGCTCTACGGCAGATTTTATTTCCTCTGTGTAGGAACAGAACTATCTATGCCTTTCATGACAATAATCAAACCCTTCGCACTTTTTAATTGATATGTTTAGTAACTTTTATTTTCTGCGTCCAGATGTCTTGATAATACGAAAGTTCGTTTCTGTTCTGGCTTGAATTTTGGTCTCTTGAATTTGCCCGCGTCGTATAGAAACGACATAGAAATTATTCTTACCTACAAGTTGAGTTAACATGTTGACTATGCTATTTGATGTTTGCTCCCGCAGATAAATAGGTGGCGGTTTAACTTCTTTAGTGGCTGTTCCATTAGCTGATTCTGCTTCTTCATCGTCAGGTATGGATAGTACAGAGAATCTGTTACCACTTGTTGGCAAAGAGACTACGTTAGAGCCTTTGTATTGTTTGGCCATGCGTTCCTGTTGGGTGGACCTAGGGCTAGCCTTTCTCTTAGTTATTGTAATATATCTGCCCATGCCTGTTTGCACTTTAGTACTTTTTGGCACAGCTCCTGTATTTAAATAATGCTGATCGTGCTGTTTCAGGTTTTTCGTTATTATTCCTCTGATCAGACGACTTCACACTTTGAACCACATTTACGGTCGGATCAACACACTTGCTCAGGTTGGGCACACTTGCACTTAAGTTACTGAATGGAAAACCAGTTTCGCTGGCAATTTTTGCACTTAAATAATTTTTATTTAATTCTGGGTATCGAATGTTTTCGTTGCTCACTCTTGGAGAGCTTACCACAATATACGCATTTCTGCTATTTGTGCTGGGCCTACTCTGCTTGTTTGGAGTATTTGTGAGGCTTATTCACAAATCTCTTCGGGCACCTTAGTTATTGTTCTTTTCTTTTTTACCTATTACAAATATTTATTTTTATTTTTTCTTTTTTACCTATTACAAATATTTTCTTTTTTTTTACTTCGAATTTCGATTTTAATTATGATGTTATTATTTTTACTGAAACATGGCTAAAGACAATGTATTCAATTCTGAAATTCTGTGCAATAAATATCAGATATACCGATATAATAGAAATAATCGAAATGGCGGTGGTGTGTTAATTGCAATTTCATGTCGTTTTGTCTCAGAATCTATTTCGACCTGCTCTTCAGATAATACTGAGTTCATATGTATGTGTAATGATTAAACTCAAATATAATAAAATGTACGTCACCTGTTCGTACATCCCTCCTAATTCCGATGATTTAGTTTATCAGCAACATGTTAATGCTATTAAAACTATTGTTGAAATTGTTGAACCTGAGGATTCGTTCTTTTCTTTCGGTGATTTCAATTTACAATCAATTTCATGGACAAAACTACCTGATGCTTCAAATTTAATTCCAACAAAATTACAAATCACATAGTGTTGCTTGAACTGGTCGGACGTGTTATTTTTAGTGCGGCTGAATTTTCGTAATAGGTGAAAAAAAAATAAAAAAAAAACTTGTAATAAGTGAAAAAAAAAAAAATATATATATATATATATAAAAAAAGATATCGTAATAGGTGGAAAAATAGTGGTTTTTCGGTAATTTAAAAATCGCAAAACAACTGCATGAGTGTCCCGCTCAGATGTAATTCTGAGAAAGAACTAAGCTACAGTAGAAAAAATTTATGGATCTCTGAGGAAGAATCCTGAAGAAAATCCGTGGAGTCTCTTCTCACTATAAAAGCCGAAATACGGCGCCGTTCCTGTTCGCCGAATATAGTTATCTCATCCGATGAGAAATCATCATCTTCATCAAATAGTGCAGTCAAACCCAAAAAACAAGTAGGTATGGATAAGTACATCACCGTTCTCAAGCGACAGAGGAGCCCGACATCTGCTCAAATGTCTTCCAATTCCAATAAAGTTCCTAAGACCGTCAGCAGTGATAAGCCAAATGATCAAAACAGATTTGCTCTACTTCAGACGGATGACCCAGAAATACCGAAAAAGACGTTTAAGCCCCCACCAATTTACCTGAGAGAGCCCACTTCCAATAAACTGGTACAAGGAATTGTTGCTGTAATAGGTGAGAACATGTTTAGCGTAACCTCAATTAAACATGGAAAAATCAGCGAGACAAAGATCCAAGTGAATAGGGAAGATGATTTTCGAAAATTGTCCAACCAGTTGGAGAGGGAGACCAGGGATTTCTATACCTATCAGCTCAAAAGCGCAAAAGGACTCCAAGTCGTTCTAAAGGGCATAGACCCATGTGTTGATCCTGCGGAGATAAAGAACGGATTAATGGACAAAGGGTTCAAAATCAAGAGCGTAGTGAATATTAGAAACCGTGAAAAGATTCCTCAGCCCATGTTCAGGGTAGAATTGGAACCTGGAGATGTTGCCTTAAAGAAAAACGAGTCCCATCCAATTTACAATCTTATTTATCTTCTGCATCGTAGAATTACCGTGGAGGAACCGCATAAGCAGGTTGGACCCGTCCAGTGTCTTAATTGTCAAGAATTTGGTCACACCAAAGCGTATTGTAAATTGCCGTCTGTTTGTGTTGCATGTGGGGAACTACATGCAACTGCTCAATGTAATAAGTCCAAAACGGACTTAAAAATAAAAAAATGCAGTAACTGTGGAGGAAATCATACCGCTAATTATAGAGGTTGTCCAGTTTATACTTATTTGAAGGGCATAAGGACCAATAAGTCGCCAGTGTTACCTGACCATCCTCAACAACCTAATTTCACGTCGAGTAAGAATTTTCCTCAAATTGTACGACCAACTACTCACGTAAACGCTCCTAATTCTAGACAAGTTTCTTACGCAAACGTGGTCAAATCTAATATGCCAGGTCTGGAACCTATATCGCAATATTCTGAGCCACATATCAACAATCTAGAGACAACATTGCAGACACTTGTCCAAACTATGAACACTTTTACGACCACCATGACATCCATGATGCAGGAAATGCTGAAAATGCAATCCACTATCTTGCAAGCCATTTTAAAGAAATGATTTACTTAAAAATTTGTTTTTGGAACGCGAACGGCCTCCGCCAACATAAAAACGAACTGGAATACTTCCTGATGGATAAGCAGATTGATGTTATGATGATTGCTGAAACTCACTTGACGTCGACAGGGTACTTCAAAATTAATGGCTACGTGTTGTACGATACTAAAGATCCCCGCGGAAGAGCTTGTGGAGGTTCGGCAATTCTTATAAAGAACAGAATAAAACATTATCTAATGAATAACATAAGTGAGGATTACCTCCAAGCAACAAACATTTGCATTGAATTCTGTCAATACAAATTTGTTTTATCATCGATTTATTCTCCGCCTCGATTCTCAATAAAAGAACACCAATACCATAACTTCTTTAATTCCCTTGGAGCTAGATTTTTAGTTGCTGGCGACTTTAACGCCAAACACACATTTTGGGGTTCACGTCTGGTAACCCCAAAGGGTCGCGTACTCTTCAACACCATTGCTCAAATGGGCTTAGATGTACTCTCAAGCGGACATCCCACCTACTGGCCGACGGACCGACGGAAGATTCCCGATGTTATTGACTTTGGAGTAGTGAAAAATATCCCTGTAGAATGGATGCAAGTGGATCCTTCATTAGACTTGTCCTCAGATCACTCTCCTACTATCATTTCAATGCATTTCCCTCAAGTGTGTGGCTCTCCATTTAGAAACATGACTAAGACCCGAGTAAGCTGGATAAAATACAAAAAGTATTTAAGTTCTCATTGCACGGAAAATATTGTGTTGAGAACTACCGACGATATCGATGAGTCGATTGGCAACTTTACCGAGGACCTTCGACGAGCTCTGCATCACGCTTCCACTTATCACGTTGAATGTAGAATTAGGACAAACAGAACTTATTTATCTGAACTCGAAAATCTCCTATCAGAAAAAAGAAGAATGAGAAGAGAGTGGCAACTTCACAGGTCTCCTGAACTGAAAGCTAGGCTACGGGTATGCAGAGATATACTAAGACATTTCTTAGAAACCCAAAGAACGGCTACACTTACATCCTACTTGGAGGGCCTTGATAGTACCCCACAATCTGACTACTCGTTATGGAGGGCGGCAAGAGGTTTAAAAAGACCAGTGAGAGGAAAACCTCCTTTGCGAAATCCGACTGGTGACTGGGCTAGAAATGATTCCGAGAAAGGGACATTATTTGTTAACCATTTAAGAAATGTGTTTACTAAAAACAACTCAAATAACGTATCTGATTTGCCACCACTCGTTATTAGACCTCCTGTACCTCTAAGACTAAACTTTGGTGATGTCCAAAGCGCTATTGGTACTCTGAACCTTAGAAAGGCTCCAGGTATGGATAAAATCAGCAATAAAATGCTTGTGGAGTTACCTCGTGTAGCTAGAAGAATTATCCTCTTTATCTTCAACGCTATTTTACGCCTAGAATACTATCCTGCAGATTGGAAGGAGTCTATGATGACTATGATTCCTAAGTCAGGGAAGGATCACACCAAAGTAGAGTCATATAGGCCAATTAGCCTACTGCCGACAATTTATAAACTGTTCGAAAAATTGTTAATGACTAAGTTGATTGCAATTCTGAACGACACTGAATGCATTCCTAATCATCAATTCGGCTTCAGAGCTAAACACAGCACCATCGAACAAACACACAGATTGGTAAATGTGATAAGAGGGTCGTTTGAAGACAAAAAATACTGCTCCGCCCTTTTCATTGATGTGTCCCAAGCGTTCGACAAAGTTTGGCATGACGGTTTAATGCACAAAATAAAATTAACTCTGCCTGCTAACACCCATAAACTTATGGAAAGCTATTTATACGGTCGCAAATTTAAAATCAAAGAAGGCAATTTTTTAAGCCCCGCTCAGCCAATTGAAACAGGTGTGCCACAGGGTAGCATACTGGGTCCTACTTTATATTTGATTTATGCCTCCGACATGCCGTCAGACCCCAAAATCCACACGTCAACTTTCGCAGACGATACAGCCTTTATCAGCGTTCACGAGGACCACCAAGTAGCATCACAGAATTTGCAGAATTATGTTTATAAACTAGAGAATTGGCTGGAGCTTTGGAAAATCAGGGTTAATGAACAGAAATGTATTCATATCACTTTCACATTGCGAAAAGAAACTTGCTCGTTCATCAAAATAAATAATCAAATTATTCCTCAACATAATGAAGTCAAATACCTCGGCATTCACCTCGACCGCCGTTTAACTTGGAAGTCTCATATTGAAGCGAAACTTACACAGATGAGATTAAAAGCAGTGCAACTTAATTGGCTAATTGGCAGAAATTCTTCACTAAAGTTGGACTGCAAACTATTGTTGTACAATGCAATTCTAAAGCCAACCTGGTGCTATGGAATTCAATTATGGGGTACTGCCTCAGCATCAAACATTGAAAAAATTCAAAGGGGTCAAAATAAAATTCTACGTATAATTACTGCAGCTCCATGGTATGTTAAAAATTCTCGAATTCACAAAGATCTATGCGTGCCATCAGTAAAAGTTGAATTTACAAAACACGCGTCAAAGTATGTCAGCAAACTTGAACACCACCCAAACCCACTTGCACGAGACATCCTTAACTTTAGTGACCATAATCGGTTGAGAAGGAGGGATACCCTTGCTTTAACTCAAGCGCAAAATAGATGACTGGATCAGTTGATGTGAAATTTTTTTAGTATCATAAAATTTTTGTCTAGCACTGGCTGGGCTTATTATTTTCTTTTTAGTATTAAGATTTGAATACTTATTGTCATTTCATTATATGAAGATTCAATAAATAAATAAAGGCTATACAAAAAAAAAAAAAAAAAAAAAAAAAAAAAAAAAATTACAAAGTTTGATGAAAATTTTTTAAACAATGTCTTCGATGTTTGCCTTTATCAAATAAATAACATTTATAATGAATTTGGTAAATTATTAGATTTGGTATTCGTAAATGATCCATGCAATTGTGTAATTTCTCGTTGTGATCCTCTTACTTTGCTCGAAGATAAATTTCATCCAACATTTGAATTTATTTTCTCTACCTGCTGCACATAAATCCTCTACTCTACGAGAACGTATATAATTTTAAATAAACGAACTACGTTGAATTCGCATAAAACGATAGCTTCATATAAAACTAATGATTCGTTCCAAAATTCTGAAAAACCGAATAAATTGAAATTTTAATTAAAAAGTCAAAACAAAATCGCATAAAAAAATCAACAAAAATATATTTATTTCATTTACTTAAACAATAAAAACAAAACACGCTTCAAAAACAGAAAATGATTCAAAAATAAGCTGAAATGTTTGTTTAAGAAAATTCTGTTAAAATGTATGATTAATCTAAATCCCTAAATAATTGTCTGCATTGTTTTGGAATTGGTTCAACGTTACTTTCACCACTAGATGGTATAGTCATATTGGCAGCATATGGTAAAATATCATTTTCATCACTAGAATTTATCTCGTGAATAGGGGACGAGATCAAAAAATGTTTAGGAGTTTCAATTGTTTCTTTTCTTGCAAAATAGTTTGTCATCAAACTTTGAGATTTTGAATTTTTATGTTACTTATGCAACTCTTAATATCCGGAAAACAGATCAGTCAGTCCGCGTTGAATCTTCAATGCTCTTTCCATATCTGGATCCATATAAAGAATTTGATTTTGTATAGCATTAACTGTGCTGAGGAATCACCAATTTTTTTTGGAAGTGAAGTGTTCAACAATTTCTTCGGAATCACTCTCTTCACTATCCACGTTTTTCTCAGTTCCAGTAATTAAACTAATAACGTCGTTATCGGTTAATGGTTCTTCAGCTAAAAGTTCTCCTAAATCATCATTAGCGAATCAAATCCTTCTCCTCCCATTTGATGAGCTAAATCTATTCAGTGTCGATATTTCCTCCCCAGTATTTCTAGCAACACAATCTGGCCATGTAGTTTTCAAGCATGCATTTAATATTTTTGGTCGCAGTTTAGAGATCGCTGATGCTGCCAGAATAACGTTTGGTGAATGAAATCCGAACAAGTCTAAAAGTAAAAAAAGCGTAAAAAACTTATTTATTTTATAGTTTTTTCGCTTCCGTGGTATTTTTGGAACTGTTTTTTCCTCTTTTTCTGAACTCCCATAGATTCCAAGTATTTCCTAACTGTATTTTTGTCACATTTATATTTCTTAGCCAATTGGCGATAAGATTTTTCACTGCAACCTGCTGTATCGGTTTTCAATTTTGAGCGAATTTTGACGTTTTGCAAACTGCATTTCCGACCACATCCATGTTTCCTTTCAGGTGGCTTATTATTCAAAAACAAGTTTATTGTGCTATCAAGAAATTTTTTTTGAAATCCATATCCTTAAATGTTTTAAAATTTCACTTTTAGTTTTTTCTCGTTTTTTTTTCACAAAATTTACAAATTAATTTGTGACGATTCAACTCGTTTTAGTGACATTTTTAAAACTAATTTTTCACTGACCACTGACAGTTGCTCGTGCGGAATATAATAATCTCAGCAATTCCCTATATCAGACACATTTACAAAAATAAAAAATTATTTTAAATATAATACTAAAGCATTTTACAATTTTGTCAACTCTAAACGAAAAACAAGTAAGAAAGTATAGTCGGTCAAGTCCGACAATATAATACCCTACACCCAGTATATGTATAAAACAATTTTTCAGAAATGGACGTTATATGGGAGATATAACCTATTGTGGACCGATCACCCAAAAATTTAGTGTCACGATGTCTGTGAATATAAGTATTATATGTTTTAAACTTTATCTCAATATAAATACTTTCAAAAGATTTATGGAGCTTAGAGTGAATTACGGAGAGGGTCTTATATAGAATTTCGACGAATTATGGACCGATCATAATAAAATTAGACCATATTATTTGTATACTAATGAAATATATTTGCGTTAAATATTATTTGGATACCAACATTTTTGAGAGAGTTATGCTCTTTAAAGTGATTTTCGGAAGTGGGCCTAATATGGGAGCTACGAGTAATTATGGACCGATCTGCACAAAATTTGCAGATGTGATTTGGCTTCCTTTACCACTCATTTGTGATGAAACTTGTTTGGAAACTTGCATAATTCAAACATTTATGATCAGTAAACCCCAATTTCGGGACGACTTTTGTATGGGGGATAGGAGAAATAATGGACCGATTGCCACCAGTTTCAATCCCGTCTGTCCTTGTGCCGAAGAAGTATCACGTACCAAATTTTATCGAAATATCTTCAAAATTGCGACCTGTACTCTGCGCACAAGCTTTTCATGGACAGCCAGCCAGACGGACGAAAGTGATTCTGAGTCGATCGGTATACTTTAAGGTGGGTGTTGGTCCAATATTTCTGGGCGTCAGCACAAATCCAATATACCCTCTCCACTATGGTGGTGTAGGGTATAACAAATGGATATCCTTCAGTTATGAAATTCAACAATTATGAATCTTCCGACGATATTAATATTAGTAATATGTTTGGTGATTTTTTTTTTCCAGTACATATTCGGATAAGCAATATTGCTCGGATAGTTATCCCAACACACTTGATACTAACCGTGCTATATCGTTTCCAAATATTGATGCTGAGAATTTATTGGAAAGTTTAATAAATCTTAAAATTTCGTATAATTATGGTCCTGATGGTGTTCCTAGCAGTATTATACACAATTGTGCTCAATCCTTGGTATATCCATTAATTATTTTATTCTACACATCCGTTAAATATGGTTATTTTCGGAGAATTTGGATGTCTTCATTCATAATTCCATTATTTAAATCTGGCAATAAATCTGATGTACAAATTACATAGGTATTGCTAAGCTTAGTGTAATAACTAAGATTTTGGAACACTTTATCACTGATTACATGTTATCAATTATCATCAATTCTGTCATCTTCTCAACATGGATTTCGAAAAGATTGCTGTACCATATCAAATGTCCTTCAACTTACTACTCACGTTAATCAAGGCTTTGTACAAGGAAAACAAACTGATGCTGTATACTGACTTTAGTAAAGCTTTTGATAAAGTAAATGAAAGACTTCTTCTTATTAAACTTGATCTTCTTGGTTTTACATCTCGCAGTCTAAACTTAATAAAATCTTATCTTTTAAATAGAACTCAATGCGTAAAATTTAATAATAAATACTCTCAAAATATTTTGGTTACTTTTGCTGTTTCTCAAGGCAGCCACATTGGTCCAATTCTTTTCTGCTTGTTCATCAACGACCTTCCAAATGTTTTAAATTTTTCAAACATTCTACTGTATGCTGACGATGTTAAAATATTTTTGAGATTCTCTAAATTTTTGGATCACATACATATAACTCCAATCCGATCTCAACAATTTCTTTTTGTGGTGCAGTCTAAACTTAATGGAATTAAATTTAAAAAAATATAAACTTATGCGTTTTTCAAGAAGTAATTATATTCCTGCTAATTATACTGTGGGTGATTACCGGCTTCAAATTATTGAAAATGTTCTTGATCTAGGAATTTTACTAGACAACAAATTAAACTTTGTTTCGCACATTACCATGATGATAACTAAAGCTAGAGGTGTATTTGCATTTTTAAAGCGATGGGCTAAGGAATTTGATGATCCCTATGTCACAAAACAACTTTACATTCCCTTAGTAAGACCTATATTGGAATATGGCTCTATTATCTGGGATCCTTATTATAATATTCCTATTCAGCGTATAGAGTCTGTACAGAACCAATTTCGTCTCTTTTTTCTACGTGGGTTACCTTGGAATCCTCTTATTAATCTTCCATCATATATCGATAGACTTAATTGATTAAATTACCAACTCCATACAGTAGGAGAACTATGCTTAATGTAACATTTATGATCAATATAATTAATGGTGAAGTCTGGTCCGAGTTTCTTGTAAATAATGTTTTTTTATGTTCCTCAACGATTTTCACGCTTTTTTAAGCCACTGTATGTCAAACATGTTAATACAAATAATTTAACAATCTATATGAAATAATTAATTTTTCTCTTTCAACAAATGTAATTAAGCATAAAATAATTAGTTTATTAAATAATTAATCTTTTATGAATTAATTGTAATTTTCAATATACTTTTTTTAATAGTCTGTAAGGATTTAGTCAATTGACTTAATAAATAAAATAAAAAGACCGCTTTCGGAAATTACTTTTATAAAAACCACTATCAAGTTGAAATTCAACAAAAATAATCCAAATGCACTTTTAAATCGTCGAACAAAATTCCATGATGATCGGTCCATATTTGACCTTAATCCCCATATAAAATCATTTAAATGCCCATAAATCCTTATAAAAATCACTATTAAGTTGGAATTCAACACAAATAGTCCATACATATACAAAAATCGTCACTCTCAATATAATGATGATAGGTCTATACTTGACGGTAGCCCCAATATAAAGTCCACTTTTAGAAATCACTTAAATGCGCATAAATCTCTTATAAGCATCAGCAGCAAGTTTAAATTCGACACAAATACTTAATTAATATATAAAAATATTCATAGCCAATTTTATGATGATCGGCCCATATTTGACCGTAGTCTCCGTATTAAGTTCACTTCGAAAAATTACTTATATGCTCATAAATTTCTTATAAAAGTCATTATTACCTTGATATTCAATACAAATAATTCGCATATACAACTAAATTCGTGCAGAATATCATGATAATTATCCAATAATAGGTCATAGTTCTCTTATGAGGACTATTTCCGAAAACTCATTAACCCACATAAACATGCATATCGAACCGAAATTTTACACAGATTAGTTATAAGTATGTAAAAGTTATACTATTGACTTTTGTCAAAGATGGTCCATAATTGGAAAACCCTGCCACTTCCGAGAATAACCACAGAGTATACAGAGGAGACAATTTATTTGTATGAAAAAATACATCATAATAAGTGCGTTGTAACCGTGAATACGTTTTACTGTATACATATTTATAAATCATCTAGTGTGACGTACCCTATGTTGTTTGGCTTATCTTAAATGCAAGATAACGTATATATGATATTTATAAAAATATAACAAATTTCTAAAAATAGGATGGTAATCCATTTCAAAACATACTTCGCATAAATAAAATAACAATTCTTGTAGTTTTGCTCACAAAAGTAGTTGCACTCGCATAAAAAATCAAACACTTTTAAAAGTTAAAAAATTGTAAATGCAATACATAATAATAATATGATAAATTAAACTCGTCAATATGAAGGTAATTTAATAAATATTTTATAATTAGCTGACCCGTCAGACGTTATCCTGTCTAAATTTAAATAAATTATTCTGTGAAAATTTTATAAATTTGTAAAAACCTATTGGAAATGTGTAAACAAAGTAAAAATTAAGAAAAAAAAAAGACATTTCTGATTGAGGATTGTTTTAAAACTTTTTAAACATGAACATGAACTTTTGAACATGTTTTATTTTAAATTGAGATAACATAGAATAACGACGTTCGATTACCAAAACAAAAAATTTTTTGTTTCGGTTGGTTCTCTTTCAGCTTTTCGTTCATTTCAATGCTTTATGATACACGACATTTTTTGTTTTGTTGTCTGGCGCGTACAAAAACAAAGCTGATGGTTTTCCAACACGGAAACAGGCGACATACAATTGACCATGGGAAAAGTATGGATTTTCCAGGTTAATGCCGCAAGCACTCAATGACTGACCTTGTGATTTGTTTATTGTCATTGCGAATGCAAGCCTCACCGGAAACTGCATGCGTTTAAATTCAGACGGAATGTCGGTTGGAATCAGTGGAATGCGTGATATTAAAATGTTTTCTCCTCTGTACTTTCCCTTTAGAATTGTTGCCTCGATGACGTTGTTAATGAGTTTTTTCACGGCCAGCCGCATGTTACAAAGAAGTGGTTAGTTTATATTTCTCAATATTATGATAACTGAACCGATTTTCAGTTGGAGATTATGTGGTGGCAAACCGTGTAATTCCAGCGAGTTCAAAAACTCGCTTGGATAGTTGATGACATCATCTTGATTAGTAATGGAATCCACCGATTTGTACGTCCTCAATTCGCCAGCAATTTCACTTTGAAATTCAATTCGTCTACATCAATGTTTTTCGCCTCCAATATAGCACGTTCGCTCAACCAAACATGGTTTGTGTAATTTTGTACAATGTTTGGGAACACCTTTAGGATGAGTTCGCTCTTCGATTAAGTGAACTGGCAAAAGTTAATAGGGAATTTAGTGTAGCCAGTCGCAATATCAACGCGGATTTTGCCATTACCAGTGTTTAGTAATTGTTTTAAAACAAGTTCTCCAGATTGGTCGTTCTGCAACTCGACACGCATGTTGGTACTTAGTTTGAGTTTTTTGACGTGTTTCCACGTCAGTTTCGACTTCAAGCATGCATTCAATTTATCGGCTGGCGTTGATCGCGGAATAACTGGCACCGTTTGGCGAAAATCACTTGCCAACAAAATCATCGCACCACCAAAACGGCTTTCTAACAATCGCAAACGTTGACAGGCTTCTCTGTATGTGCCACATAATTCACCATTAACAGTTTGCAGATGTTGGACCACGAGCGTTGACTAACAGCAAACGCAAATAAAAGCACTCATTGTTAGAGCTGCAAAACTATCGATGGTACTCTCGATAGTATCATTTTTGGTGTACTATCGATTGTTTTTTTCCGATCGACAAAAATTGTCATTATTAAAATAACAGCGTAG
Source organism: Bellardia bayeri (assembly GCA_950370525.1). NCBI lineage: Eukaryota > Metazoa > Arthropoda > Insecta > Diptera > Calliphoridae > Bellardia > Bellardia bayeri. The sequence continues at coordinate 36,977,757 of OX493268.1, read as the reverse complement.
TTGACAAGAATTGGTCGGCGGCATATTTTAAATTAATTGTTCGGCAAAAATTTCGGCGCCGGTAGATATTTTAAAAACTTAAATATGAAATTAGTCAATAAGATTGAAATTTTAATTTTTTTCAATATAAGGCGTTAATACAATAAATTAGTTCAACAAGTTTTAACTAGTGTAAGTGACATACATATTTAAGAAAAACATGGTCAAAATTGCTACTTATATGGCAAGGCATCAGCGAATAAAAATATTTTAACATCGGATAAAACACAATGTCATCCAACCGACTTTGCTTTTTTTTTGCAATTTGCCGTTTACGCTTTGGTTTTTTGTAAGTAAATTTTTAAGAAAAAGTTTAAAACTTTTTTCACTCATTGGCCTTAAATTATCCATTCTATTTTTCGTATTAATTGAAGATTGAAAATTCTTCAATTACATGTGAGTTTATATTCTTTAATTTTGAACGATGGTTAACAGCCGTATGCAAAAACGATTGATGGTTTTAATATATAATATAATATTTGTAGAAAACGACAAGTCATACGTACTTTAAGTTAACAATTGTTTTTGCATACAGTTTTTCGATACTATCGATAGTTTTATGACAATCGACTATCGAGCGACTATCGATAGTATTGCAGCTCTACTCGTTGTTGCTTGGATGGAATGTTTAAATGCGACCTAATGCGTAGGTGGAAAATATCTTAGGGTAACCTGGAACCGGGTTTCCTTGCTTACGGCGTTGAAATTTCTTTGACGATTGATTCCAAGTATAATAACTTTTTATTTCAGAGTATATCAGCGATTGGGCGAAGTCATCTTTCAGGCACATTTGAAAAAAACTGGTCAATGTTGTAGATGGTGGCCGGTCGGCTCGGTGTCCGCAGTGAAATATACCCTTTGGCCATTTTCCAGATGTCTTTCATGAATGGCGAATGCGCCAAATTGCTTCGTTACTGCTAACATAGAGTCCCATTTGATATTGAGTGACCTCATCATTAGAATTCTCCGCACCAACTCCAATCACAGCCATGTCACTTCCTTTGGTCACATACTTGCAGATGTATTTGATGGATTTCACGGAATGGCAAGTTTCGACGTTGATGTGCGCTTTGAATGTCTTTGAGAGTAATGGCTAATACGAAACAATCCAACGATTATCAACTTCAATATCCTGCTGATGCACTTTCACAATTGTTGATCTTCCGTTATCGGCAGTAGATCGGCGACGATACACTGGATAACCGTCATTTCCGGTATTTGTTTCTGCAACTAATGCCCTTGGATAACGCTTTCAACATTTGCCGTCTACCATGAACGAAGAATTGCTATTTAATGATCCATAGGGGCCATGAATCATGTTAGTAGTAACCACCTTATGCAAGCCTGTATCTTCTTCTTCATTAGGAATTTCCGCCGATATCACATCTTCGATTTCATTGGGTCTTATCTTCTCAATCAACCAAATGAGAATATGTGCTTGTGGCAATCCGCACTTCTGCCACTCCACAGAATACATCCAGCAACGCGTCTCGACGAAAACGCGATGCTTCACAAAGAAATCCATAAGTGATTTCAGTTTTTGTTTGAAGACTCTCGCGGTGATGTCATGGCAATCGATTGACCAGGGAATAACTCTTGTCGTACTTCTATCCAATGCGCATTGCACGTGAAAGTAATGAATAAATCTGGTGTGCCGTAATGGCGAAGGTACGACATGGCATCTTGAACATATTCCTGCATATGTCGCGGACTTCCGACGTACATTGCTGGGAGGATCGTCATTCGACCTATATTCTGTGCGTTTCCGTCAGCATTTATGGCATCGCGAAGGTGAATATACTCTTCGGAACGAAGTGTTTTTTTGGTTCAATCTGATGAATGTCAATCGTTCTGTTTAAACTTTTACGTACATATCCACAGCATATTGGTGAAATAGGCGGCAACATTTCAAGATGTGATTCAGCGCCTGTAAATTAATTTTCGTGTCAATGAAATGAATAAGTAATATTCAAAAGAGAAAGATTTCATATTCACCTGTAAGCGGATTTATCATCTTCACCTTGTCAAAATATGATATTATATTGCAATGCATCATATGACCGGTGCGTTTCATAAACGCGTTGCAGCTGATAGTTCCGCCGATGTAGAACGATATTACGGGATTCAACATTTTCACCAATGACGACATCATCAATTGTTGGCGCATTAAAACCTCTTGCGTGTTCTCCCGCAGGCGTCTTATCAGCTCTGATAACAATTTTATGGTTATCAGATCTTTCGGTCCATCGCAGTTTTTAACAATGTAACAATTCATTGCGTTGATGAAAAAAAGTTTGCAGTTGTTCTACAATTGATCTTTTCAGCGAACTGTTGTGTGCACATCGATAAGTACTCAACGCAACATTTGTTTGTCTTCTTGCACGTTTATTTAAATTCATTGCCACGCGATTGGCTTCTATTGAACGATGATTTCTCTGTCGATGCATATCAGCTTCACTTGCATTTTCTCTTTCTTCTTGTGTACGTGCTTGTGATAACCGATTCCTTTCCATTTCATTTCGCTCTTCGCGCAGTTCGATTATTTTAAAAATTAATTTAGTTTGTAGCATTGCGTGTTCTGTGACCTATATTGCAACGTCTTATTTGCAGCATTGTAATGCTGCTATACACTTTGTTTTTACGATGAAATTTAATTAATTTCCTGAAGCGATTGCGATGAACTTACAACGAATTGAGAGTTCAAACTAACCACTGTTACAAATATTCACTTATTCGGGAGCACTTTAATATTTAATTGATGTTTTTTATGACAGAATCACAATTTAAACAGATTTGTCGTAACTATGTAACCACCGTTGCAAAAATTCACTTTTGCGGAAACACTTTAATATTTCTCTTATATTTCACAATAGAATCACAACTTAATTGAATTTTTTACTATGTAACCGATCTCTATTTACAAATTGACATTAACCCTTATGTGAACACCAAGGTACCCCGGTATATTTAGTACTTTCATATCATTGTTTTTAATGGAAGCAGATGGTTCTCATACTTCAAGCTTCTTGAGAACTCCTAACTATTGAAATAATTTAAATTATCATTACTTTTAAGCTAAAACATTAAATTGACTTGGCGTGGTAGTCCAATTTATTTCTTACATCCTTAACAGTACGGCAAGGTACCCGGGTACCTTTATGCATTACCTATGAAAAAACTGTTATACATAACAAGTAAAATGTTATTGAAAAATTATTAAAGCAAAATAAAATAGTCTTTATAAATATTTTATATTTATTATATGCATATACATATTTATTTACAGAAAGAGAAACAAAAACTAAAACAATAATTTTTATTCAAATAAAAAGAAAAATAAAAAAAGAGAAATGTAAAGTTACAACTAAATTCTAATTCTTTGCGAACAATTTATATATATTGCGTAGTTTGTTGAATGTTGATTACAAATCGGTTTGGAACAACAGTGACAAGATTTTCGTGATTTCCTTTGTTTTATGCGTAGTTTCGAGCACACGTGACAGCTTCCTACTACAGGAGTACGTCCGCTTTTAGCAGTTTTTTGCAAAGCAGAAATACTTGATGTTAAAACCTCAAAATCTTTTCCAAGCACACATTGTAACGCTGATTTGACAGTTGATTAGGCAATAACTTCCGGGTTTTTAGCACGTTTCTCCATGTTTTTCTTACATAATTAAAAACTTAGTTCTTTCAGAAATAGTCTGCGACGGTCTGTGGAACGCAACTGTGTATTGTTTACAATATAGGACGCCAAAGCGGCTATATCTATTGCATTATAAAATAATGATAGCGGCCAACGAATTGTTCTCCGTTTGCATTTGAATTCACCTAGTAATTTATCCATGTTGTCAACCCCTCCTTTAGTTTTATTGCAGTGGTGTTCAGCCCATACCACTATTGTGCAAAAATTTTACACACATTTGTTATGCTCTTTTAAAAACATTCATTCAGTCGTCGTTGAGTAAGCGATGAGAACACACGGGCTATCGTAATTTTTTTCAAAAATTTGTTCTTGGTGGACGAAGCATAGCAAACACACGCAATTTAATTACAATTGAACACAAGAAATAAAAAACTGTTTTAGATGGACTTATTTTTGTTTTTTCTGAAAATAATTGTTCTAAAATTGTTTTTTCATATTGATAATTGTTATTAATTTATGAAGGTGTTTATATCTGGCTAAAACTCCTTCTTTTTTTCTTATTTTAAGCGTTTGACAATATGTTTGCTGGGAAAAATCTCTCACCAATACATCTTAATAGCCGTTTCACACTTGCATACATTTTGGAGGAGCGCATGGAAGATGTTGAAAATGTGAAACATGCATTCACACTTGCAACATCTACCATCATTTAAGTTGACAAAATAAACAAAAACCACGCCGCTTTTAAAGAGTAAAATGTACTTTGAAAAGTATTTAATAATAGGATTGATTATTCATTTGAAACAGCAAACCCAGATATTATTGCATTGTATAGGGTTATTAATAAAATGTATACTGGAGGAAGATGGAAATGATTTGTAAAATTCAAATTTCATTTTGTTTGATAATTTCTTTTTTTTTTTTGTTGACTCTAAATGTCACTTTTGTTAGTGATGTAACCTTAATTTCATTTTCAATGTCAGTTTTGCTAGTGATGACACTAAAAATATCGGAAGATGTAAATGGGAACAAAATGATTTAGGAACATCTTGTGAAGATGTTGAAAGATGTTGATTTTCAGCTCTGTACATTTCTTATGGGAAAATTTCAACAAGTGTGAAAAGGCTATAACTTTTATTTTTGAACACCACTGTTTTATTGTAATATCCCAGCATACCATTCTAGGAGCGCTCCGAAAAAGGAGCCAGAAAAGAGTCCAACTAAGGAGCATTTTCGGAGCGAAAGAAAAATTTGCTTGTTACTGTCCTGAGTCGGCACGCAGTATGACTCAGAAAATCCACTTAATTATGTGTGTACCAAAGCATTGTTGTCCTGTTATTTGTGCTTGGAACAAAAAAAAAACATAGCTGTACCGCACAAGAATGATCAAAACAATATTACGCAGAGCCCAAAAAAACCTCATAAAAGACACTTTACTGACATTATCTAAGAGCTCTTTAAGAACGCAAAAAAACCCTCATAAAAGACTCTTTTCTGATATTATCTAAGAGCTCTTTCTGACGGACCATTTTCGAACGTAATGACCCTCTTTTCTGAAGGTTTTCGGAGCAATTATGATTGTTTTTTGGGCTCATAAAGAGCGTTAACGCTCCGAAAAAGGTGTCAGAAAAAACTCTTTTCGGACTCATATGGCTTGCTGGGAAGAATGATAAAAACAAGATTACACAAAAAGAAAAGGCTCTTAAAGAGCTCTTAGATAATGTCAGTAAAGTGTCTTTTATGAGGGTTTTTTGGGCTTATAAAGAGCTCTTAGATAATGTCAACAAAGAATCTTTTATGAGTTTTTTTTTGTGCTCTGTGTAATCTTGTTTTTATCATTCTTGTGTGGTACAGCTATGTTTTTTTTTGTTTAAAGTACAAATAACAGGACAACAACGCTTTGGTGCACACATAATTAAATGGAATTTCTGAGTCATACTGCGTGCCGACTCAGGACAGTAACAAGCAAATTTTTCTTTCGCTCCGAAAATGCTCTTTTGTTGGACTCTTTTCTGACTCCTTTTTCGGAGCGCTCCGAAAATGCTCCTTAGTTGGACTCTTTTCTGTCTCCTTTCTCGGAGCGCTGCTAGAATGGTATGCTGGGAACCTTTATGTGCTCGGAAGTCTACATTTGTAGTAATTTTGATTGGAGTAGCGAATAAAAATTAAAAACGTTAGTAAAACAATTTGAGGATTTTAGTAGCTTCCTAAAATCTTGTTTTAAGCAGATTTAAACGTTAGTGATGTAAAAATAATTATTTCGTAGGTGCTAAAGGGATGTTTTTTAAAATGATCATCTCGTGGCCGGTAGTCTACATTTGTAGTCACTATGTGGTTTGTATGCAAAGAAGCTTCATTTGTTGCTTATTACATTTGCACACATTGTTTTGCTTTTATTTTTGCTAAAAAAAAGAATTCTTTGCATCACGTGTATGCTGATAGCGCATAGTAATAACCCAGCAAGCCATATGAGTCCGAAAAGAGTCTTTTCTGACACCTTTTTCGGAGCGTTAACGCTCTTTATGAACCCAAAAAACAATCATAATTGCTCCGAAAACCTTCAGAAAAGAGGGTCATTACGTTCGAAAATGGTCCGTCAGAAAGAGCTCTTAGATAATGTCAGAAAAGAGTCTTTTATGAGGGGTTTTTGGGCTCATAAAGAGCTCTTAGATAATGTCAGAAAAGAGTCTTTAATGAGGGTTTTTTGGGCTCTAAAAGAGCTCGTAGATAATGTCAGAAAAGAGTCTTTTATGAGGTTTTTTTTGGGCTCTGTGTAATCTTGTTTTTATCATTCTGGTGTGGTACAGCTATGTTTTTTTTTTTGTTCAAAGCACAAATAACAGGACAACAACGCTTTGGTACACACATAATTAAGTGGAATTTCTGAGTCATACTGCGTGCCGACTCAGGACAGTAACAAGCAAATTTTTCTTTCGCTTCGAAAATGCTCTTTAGTTAGTTTTTCTTACTTCTTTTTTCGGAGCGCTCCGAAAATGCTCTTTTGTTTGACTCTTTTCTGACTCCTTTTCCGGAGCGCTCCAACAATGCTCTTTTGTTGGACTCTTTTCTGACTCCTTTTTCGGAGCGCTCCGAAAATGCTCCTTAGTTGGACTCTTTTCAGACTCCTTTTTCAGAGCGCTCCTAGAATGGTATGCTGGGAATATTTCATCAAAAACAATAGAGCAAAGACAAAGTGTACGTTAGTCCCGGATCACACAATGCAACTTTTGCTGCTCAACTTTTGAGTTTTTGGGTAAGAGGGGAAAAGAGACAGAGAGGGGGCCACTCTTCTTTCCCCTATCACCAACAAACTCAAAAGTTGAGCAGCAAAAGTTGCAATGTGTGATCCGGAACTAACTTTTATGCTTGCTATGCTAAATCATTTTATCCGCTCAGAAGTGAAATCTACTTAGGAAAAAACCCGAATACAAGTCGGTCTTCAAATGTTGGAGAGAATGTAGTAAAAAAACTGATTTCTAACTGGGAAAATACCGGAAGAACAATAGTTTGTGACAATTTTTTCACATCGTTAAATTTGGGTAAATATTTATTATCCAAAGGCCTTGCAATTCTTGTTACAGTTCGTCAAAATAAAACCTTTGTACCCAACGAAATCAATGCTGACCGTAAACGTGCAGAATATTCATCAGTTTTTGGTTTTTTGGACTCAAAGTTTGCACTATCATCTTATGTGCCAAAAAAGGGAAAGGCAGTTGTTATATTATCAAGTACAACCTTAAATAATGATATTGTGGTAGAGAAAAAACATAAGCCGCAGTATATACTTGACTATAACGTCAGTAAAGGCGGCGTCGGTGCAATGGGCAAAATGCTGTCAGCATATTCCACAAAACGCAAAACATTGCGATGGCCATTGGCAATGTTTTTCAATTTGCTAGATATATCTGCCTTAGCTACTTATATCATCTATATAGAAAATAATAGACATATTCAGCAAACAGACAAACGCAGAAAGTTCTTGAGAAGTTTGGCAAAACAGATGTTTATGCCAGCAATTATAGAATGGTCAAAAATTCCAAGGGTAATAGGCTACACTCTGTGATTTTCAAATTCATCCTATGAAATATTTTTCGATTTGTATAACAAACAAATGTCGCATTGGTCGTTTCGTGGTTTGAACATGGAGTAATTAGAAGATTTCATTAACTTCATGAAATTTGGAAAAGATATTGCCTCAATATCATTATCTTCGTGCTCTTTGCATGCCTCGGTATAGAGATCATATATTTGTGTATAAGATTTGAAGTCTACTTGGAAATATTGCTTGGCTCTATATTGTCGACGATAATGTGATTCCAATTTTGGAACGTCTTCCAACCATTTTTGCAAAAAGCTAAGTCTTTTAATATATAATTGTAATTGGGTTGTTTCTCTCTTTGCTTGTGTTTTAACAGCCTGTTGCTTTACAGGATTCATTTGAGTGCAATGTAAGCCACTACCACTTATGCATAAGCTGACCATCTTTTCAGATATCCCTAATGTTGTGCTTCAGAAAATAGTATTGTGTATTTAAACGTCTTGAGTTTTCCACCGTAGTACGCTGTTTTTTTTTTTGAGCACTCAATAAGGTTTGTTACATAATGTCTTTTTTGGTCCCACGTCATCTTCCAGAACATTTCAAAAATTTCCTTACGTATGTCTTCCGAAAAATAGGAGCAGTGTCGCAATGCACTTTTTTCGCAAAATTTAGAGTTGCACGCAATTTTCATTTCTCTCGGTTTTTTATCACTCATAACTGTTCCTTTGGACATACGTTTATATGTTTTACCTTCCATACGATTACTTTTATTTTCGCGTCTCTGATTTTTGACAATTTTATCGGAACTTTTAAACTCCTCAGTCTCTAAATTTGTTTGAGACATGTTTTCACAAATTGAATTCGTTTCATTTATTACTTATTTTCACTATTATTTCATAAATACATAACTTTGATAACTGTTAATTTTTCACACAGTTTTATTTTATACAAAAGTAGTCCGTCTTTATAAAATCACATTTCCGAATGAAAATTAAAGCTACATTTCACGATCACTAGACTGTCTCATTAATTCTGGTTTAAGCTTCTGGATGTGTTTATTTAAAAATTCAAATCCAATTAATTTTTAAAATTTTCGATTATAAAAATCGAAAAACCAAAAGTCAAAACAAAATCAATGAAAACTTAATTATTTTAAAATAAAAATTTCAAAGTATTAATATGTATAGTATCACCACAAGCTGAAAGTTAACATATCATGTGGATAGATTATGACATGAGAGAAAGAGGGTATATGGAATAGAAAGAGATGTTGAAGTATGTACAAAAGGGACTTAAAATATAACTGTAAAATAACGAATATCAGTATATGAGTACATCGAGAAACTTCTATAAAGAGTAATTAGAAAAAAGTAATAAGTGAGGAGCCGCAGAACAAAACGTACTTTTTCGCACATTTAAAATTTTTGAGAAATTGAGGTTTATTTATTTCGCCCCCTTAAAAACTTGCAGGAACCTGAAAATGGTACCAAGTTTTTTGCTTATAAAAAGATACATCAAACTGCCATAAATAAATCACTACATTAAGTGTTAAGGATGTTTCATACCAACCACTTTTATTTTGGAAAAATTACGTTTTGTTAAAAAAAAGTACGTTTTGTTTAAAAAAATAGAAAAAAGAACGTTTTGGGTGTGTTTTTTTTAAACGATAATATTTTGACAGAATGTTTTTAACCCTTATCTTATGTAGTAAACAAATTACACATTGAAATTAAATATATTGTTCTATTGATATTTAAACAATGTTATTTTTTGTTTATATCATCTAAAAAATACAAAATTTTTCTCAAAATTATATAAAAAAAATAATCCAAGTAAAATTGAATTCTATAAAAGGATACAATGTCTGTTTTTGTATTGTCAATTTTGGAAATTTCAACTCAAAATAAACAAAAAAATGTAAAAAAAAACTTAAATATTTTATTTCAAATTTACTTGCAACTTAAACATAATTTAATATAGATCTTAAAATAAGTAAATATAATACTTTTAAATAGTTAAATATTTGTTCCAACAACTTCTTCTATGCAAGTACATTCAATGTAAAAAATCCTTGTACCAAAGTAAAGCCTGGTTTTCACTCCAATCTTCACCAAACTGTTTTATTAAGAGATTTTCCACGTCTTTTTTTTTTGTCGACGTTAATTCAACGGCCTGTTTTAATTTCATTCAGGCGATAAATTGAAAAAGGTGTTTTTCCTCGTTTTAGCAAATTAAAATTGGTATTCCGTTCTTCTGCGGATTCAAATTTAAATTACTCGAAAGTTTTAATTAAACAATTTATTTTGCCATTTGTCAAAATATTTTAAAAAAATTTTATCCGTTTTATACTTTGAATATTTTCAATCTTTTTATAAATTAATTCAAGTTCATAGAATAATTATTATTTCATAATTGAACTGTTAATTTTACTTCTTGATAATTTTAGTCAGGCTTGAGTTCATTAAATTTAATTTTCATTAAATTATTTTTCCTAAAGTAAAAAGAAATTATCAAGAAGTAAAATTAACAGTTCAATTATGAAATAATAATTATTCTATAAAAATAGCTAGGGCACAAGCCATAATGTTTACATGTTGTACGAAAGTGGACAAAAACATAATAAACAAAAACAAATGTATTCAAGTTTTCGAGACGAAGTCTTGACATGAATACGAAAAAACTGAAGAAGAAAAGAAAAAAACAACTATGAATAGAAATTATTAAGAAATGCTAATTACAGCAAAAACTTCGAACTACCAGAACTAACACTGGTTAAAGGATTGATGTTTGTCTGTTGACTGACGGCACCGCAGTGGTGTATGTGGTTAGAACGCAAAGAATTCTGATGAGAGAAAGTGGGATTTCTCCAAACATATGTAAATTCAACAACCCAGGTTCGATCCCCAGTCAAGAAAAATTATCAAAATTTGTAATAATAAAATTTTCAAGTTGTAATCCCTAACTTCAGTAAAAATAATTTAATGAAAATTAAATTTAATGAACTCAAGCCTGACTAAAATTATCAAGAAGTTAATTCAAGTTCTTTTGTATTGAGAATACTCCAGTCCTTTCCCAACATTAAAACTTGGCCATGATTAGAATAAATCTCAGAATACTCTTCTACTGTCAAATTGAGAATATTAAGAAATGTTATTAAAACAAAATAATAAAAAGAGAAGAAAAATGTAGAGTTTATGTTGGTTTGACATCTATTTAAGTTACTTTAATTGTAGTTTTGATTCATGAATTTCATCTTTCATCAAAGGAAAAAGTTCAACTACACGAAAAATGCCAAAGACTATGAAAAAAGTACGTTTTGATAAAAAAAAAAATAAAAAAGTACGTTTTGTTATGCACCAATATTTTTAGAACCCATTTTCTTGGTTAAAAACAAAAAAAAATTAGGCTAACTAGATTTTTTCTAGAAGAGTTTACCCAAAATATTATAAAAATACCAAAAAACCAATTTGTCAAAAAATGCGAAAAAGTATGTTTTGTTCTGCGGCTCCTCAAGTATGTAAATATTATATAGTAAGTGTTGCTCAGTTTTGTGGATGCAGGGAAGTATATGCTATAGGGAAATTTGTATACCCCATGAAAAATAATAGACCATAATTTTTTTAAAAAATTTAGTTATTTAGTTTAATGGCATTAATAATAATCAATCAAAAACTCTTATTTTGAATTTTTTGTTAGTTACGCCTTTTTGCATTTATCAAATAAACATACATTTAGTTACGTCATTTTGTTTTTTGTTAATAAACGCGGCATTTTTGATCGCAGAAGTGTACAATTTTGTTAAGACACATAGTTTTATGGCATTCATAACAATCAATCAAAAACTCGATTTTGACTTTTTGGTAGTTTCGCCTTTTTGCATTTTAGGTAACGATATGTACATTTTAATAGAATTGATTATTTTCCTATTGAAACTTTTAATATCAAGTTATTTCTATAATGATTCGAAATGACGAAGGAAAAAATATTTATTTAGAGGAATATATTCCCGTTTATTGTACTTTACACTTCAAAAAATATGTATAAAAGGATGATACATTAAAAAGATACTCATATTTTATATAACCATGGATGTGTTATATACAACTTACTACAATAATCAGTCTGAAAGTAATGTACAAAACATTGGTGAAATATATCATACACCAAGATTTGTACAATATGGACGTGGTATTGGATCACTTTTTTCGTCACATCTAAAACCTTTATTGAAAACAGGGTAGAATATTTTAAAAAATAAATCGTTAGGCAAAGGCAAACGTATAAAACTTAAACGTTTAAAGCAAAGACAGAAGAAGATTAAATCAAAACGTTGTAGAAGAAAGAACTTTAAAGATATTTTTGGAAACTTAAAATGTCTGATTGATAATTTTAGTTAGGCTCGAGTTCATTAAATTTAATTTTCATTAAATTATTTTTACTGAAGTTAGGAATTACAACTTGAAAAATTTTATTATTAAAAATTTTTTGATAATTTTTCTTGACTGGGGATCGAACCTGGGTTGTTGAATTTACATATGTTTCGACAAATCCCACTTTCTCTCATCAGAATTCTTTGCGTTCTACCACATGCACCACTGCGGTGCCGGTCAGCCAACAGCCAAACATCAATCCTTTAACCAGTGTTAGTTCTGGTAGTTCGAAGTTTTTGCTGTAATTATCATTTTTTATTAATTTCTATTCATAGTTGTTTTTTCCTTTTTTCTTCAGTTTTTTTTTCTGTCTGGATTTATAGAATGTATGAAAAGTGAATTAGATTTATTTGAGTCTCCCCCAATTCAAACGAGTATCATTAAAACAGAAGAAATATGTTACAATCCAATCACATCATTGGATAACTCTAGTACTATTGAATTTGTTTCATTAGGAAATAGCGAAACATATAGAGATCTCGAGACTAGTGGTTGAATTTAAAGGAAATGGAGGTGTTGTTAATAACCTACTGCATTCCTTATTTAGAAATTGTACAGTCCATCTTAACAATAAAAATGTATGTCAACCAGACAATAACTATCAATTTAGAGCATTGAAACATTGTTAAATTATGGAAATATTGGAAATGATGCTAGATCTACACATCTCGGATCATGTGGTTGGGCTACTGATACGAAAAAAATCAATTCATTAATTGAAAAAGATAACACCGGATTAGTCAAAAGAAAAAAAATATTCAAAGATGGAAAGAAAGTAGAGCTTTTTGGAAAACTACATGTAGATGTAATTAATCAACAAAAATATTTATATTTATTTAATAATGTAGATCTTAAAGTAACATTAAATTTAGAGAAGGCAGACTTCTATATTTTAGAAGGAGATAAAAATGAATCTCTAATAAAAATACACGAAGCTAATTTATACATTAAAGCATGGTACTCTGTTCAAATTTGCGAAATTTGTTGAGCAACATCAATTATTTCGTTTGAAAATTTTGACAATTAGCAAGTGGTGACAATGCCGCGATTTAGAAGAAAATTGTCGTTTTTATTGCCCTTAGGTATGCAACATTGTTTCTTTTATGTAAACAAAAACCATATGTTTTTGGCTGTTTTTTTTAATTTCGTGCGAAATAAGTCCCATATACATTTTTTTGTTGAAAAAACATGCTGCCAGAAACATTTAGTAACTTTTCACAATAAGAACAGAGTACAACTTCAGCAGCATTAGTTCGCATTTATTTCGCATCAATTTTTTTTATATATGATAGTATTTCGCACGAAATGATGAACAGAGTACCATGCTTAAAGCTGGAGGTCCACAACTCGCGTTTTGGCGTCAACGCGTTTTAAGCTTTCTAAAGGTTTGAAGCGTTCGGCATTTCAAGTTACATGCTAAGATTTTTCGCGTCAATATTTTTTTTATATGTATGTACTTTTGGAGGTGATGCCGTATGCCCAGCTGATTTTTTTTTATATGAAGTTTTTTATCGGTTTGTTTGTCAAACTCATATCAAAAATGTTATTTCAACGGGCATTTTTTCTGGTGACATCATCTTTAAAATAAATTTGCTTTGTATTTGTCAAAGTCAGCTGTGACGCGTGCACGGCATTCACCGTTTTGAGTGTGTAACTCAACTCATACAACTACATTGATTCTACTTTTTTGACAGTTGCTTAAAACGCGTAGACGCTTGGTGTGGACCTCCAGCTTAATCACCTTGCTATTAATAATAATATTTTAATGGCTCATCATAATGTATTACAATCAAAAAATGCTATTTATCCATATAAAAGAAATGAAATGAAAACATTCACTATACATCCTGGAAATCATTGATTATCTCTGGATAATGTTGTACTTGGGCAATTAACAAATTTTTTAATTTTTGGTATGGTTTCTAACAAAGCATATACTGGTGATAAAAAAGAAAATCCATTTAACTTTCAGCATTTTAACTTACAAAGATTTAACTTGGTTTGTTAATGGTGTACAATTTCCCGCACAGCCAATTGAATTTAACTATAATAATGGTGGAATAATAAGCACTCGTGGTTATCAAACACTATTTAAAGGAACTGGAATTCATCATTTTGATAAAGGTCATCAAATAACAAAAGAACTATTTGATAGCAGATATTTTTTGTTATCTTTTGATTTAACGCCAGATCATAATAACAATTCAAATTGTGGCAATTTAATTAACCAAGGAACAATTCGCATTTAAGGACTTTTTGGAAAACCAATTTCTGAAGCAATTACCTGTTTAGTATATTGCGAATTTGATAGTATAATAGAAATTGATAAATCTCGGAGTATTATTCAAACGCTATGAATTCAATAAAAATTATACACACTTTAAATCCAAATATTATAACCCAAAATAAATTTAAAGGTGTTTTCTCATGTAATAAATTACCAACAAAAGCAGTTATCAAGACATCATTTTATATTGCTAATACTGATCCTTCTTACAAACCTGGACAGCACTGGGTTGCTTTTTACTTCCTTGAAAATAAACCAGCTGAATTCTTTGGCTCTGCTGGTCAACCGCCAATTAAACCTTTCATTTCGTTTTTAAATAGAAATTCCTAAACTTTCATATGTAATAAAATACGTATCTTCAATTTTATGTGGAGTCTATTGCTGTATTTTTATTTATTTAAGATACAAAAAAATAAGTTTTAAATAAATTTTAACGTTATTCAATTATTTTAAATTGTATCAAAATGATATATTAGTTGTAAATTTATTTAAGAATATTTTCCAGTAATTTTAAAAAATAAATAAAACAAATAAATTAGGATATTTTCATTATATTTTGTTTTAAGACTATTTTTAATAGTTACAAAAATAAACAATAATATTAATGAAATTAATAAATGATGGTGTTTTATTTTTCCCAATTTCTTGAAGTAACTTGAAGTAAAACATCCAAAAGTAATTGATCTTTGCCATTATATAATGATAGAAAAAGTAACATATCCAGGGGTGGTAGGATGATACCTCTCTTATTTCCAATAATTTCTTTTTGGGTTCTGTTTCTTTTTTCTGTTCAAATCTATTTTGTTTAATTTGTTTAACAGTTGATTTAACAATATATAATTTTACTATACATTTATGTTTTTATTAATATAGTTTCCAACTGTTTCTGATATTGCCCATGACCATAGACAATGAAATTAAATAAAATATTTTTATTTAAGGAACTTTTGTTAAAAAAGAAAATGTGCATACTTTACAATATTCTCAGGTTCATTAACTTATTTTGATATTATGTATGTATATGCTATTCAAACATAAAAAAAATTGCTAACTACATATACATATATTTTTAGTGTTTTGGTGTTTTAAGTTTAATTTAGGCACGCGAAACATTTTTTGTATATGTAAAAAATTATGAAATATAAATTTAATTGATTAAGCAAAATAACGAAGGTCAATATACTATGAAATTACATATTATCAAGGTTAAATGGAATGTAAGTTAAAATTGCACTTTTCAAAGAATCTTTTTTTTTAATTTTAAAAGTTTAAGGTGTTAAAAATTAATTCCCTAAAGTGCAAGTTCTGCGCCATTTCCGTGCCAAACATAATTTTGCTTTTTACAAAGCAAAATCATACATATCAGACGGAGGGCAGGAAATACCAGCTGAAAAAAGGAATAATTTGTTCGAACATCTGAAAAATTGTTGTTAATTTAGTACAATGAAAATATTCTGAGTCAGAACATACTTACCATTATCTTAAGTATTCTCGAATATAATAATATGATTAATGACAAAAAATAATCTACAGAATGACTTTTTATATACATTTTTGAAAGAGAAAAAATTTTAATTTTGAGTTTTACTCAAATATTTTCGGAAAAAATTCATTTTCTCTACTAATACTCAAAGTTTACAAGCAGACTAAATGACCAAAAAAATTTCGATTTTCATTGTACGAAAAAAAAAATTTGTTTTCATCTTCATGGCAGGAAAACAACTGGGCAGGCAGTTTGCCTCCTTGAGTTTTACTCAAATATTTTCGAAAAAAAAAATTAATTTTCTCTACTAATACTCAAAGTCTACAAAATAGTTGGACGCTTTTCTGACTCCTTTTTTCTAAGCGCTCCGAAAATGCTCCTTAGTTGGACTCTTTTCTGACTCCTTTTTCTGAGCGCTCCTAGAATGGTATGCTGGGCGTGTTGACACATAAATTCATTGTGTGACAATTGTGTGCCAATGAAATTTTTTTTCTTACAGTCGTCTAAACTGACAATTTACCTTTTGCTAACAATTTTTCAATGTCAGTACATTGCTATTTCTGACAACGTTGTACAAAAAATACATGCCTGTCGCCAAACATAACAAACACAATCATTGTATTGTTGAACGAGTAAGGTACTTCAAAAGTCAAAAACCATCTACAAACTAAAATGGAATGGTTAATTTATATTTTACGTGCATATATATTTTTTAGCTGAAGTATAAATAAAATAAAATTTAAAATATATAAAAATTTTGGTTACTTTTTTTGCTTTTGGTTATTTTTTTACATTTGGTTAGAAATTTGTTTTTGGTCGTGGCAACGCTGAACACAACACAGTCAATAAAAAAGTGAAACACATCCACTAACACTAATTGTGTGTGCGTCTCAATTATATTGTATTGCTTGATAAACTCAAATTCATACATCTCACAATAAAAAAAAAACCTGTGTGAAGTTAAAAATCACACAATTAATTCGTGTGCTTGTTGTGTTTCTTATTTTGTTAAAATTGGGGTTTCCCCTATTTATTAAATTTCCCTAACGTTCTTTGTTTTGATACGGGCGTTTACTAAGTTGTGTTTCGGTTGCCCAGCAGTCTTGTTTTTTCTTTAGTTTGGATTTACATGATATTGAAATCAGAGGAAATAAATCGGTAAAATATATTTTTATATGCATAAACAATAACAGAATAAATTTATAAATAAGAAAATTATTGATTATTTAACTGATTTTTTAATAAAGGCCTGCCAAACTTTTCAAAAGTAGCCAGTTATCAATTGTTTTAAAAGTTTAAGATTAAATTCGGTAGATATAGTTAAAACAAAAACTTAAAAAAATTAACAAAACTAAAACTACCACTTTTTGCTTCTAAAAAAGTTTTTACCCCTTTTTAATGCAATGTCTTTTTACTAATATTTTGTTTTTAATACGTTAACAAAAAAATCGAAAACACAACTCACATGTTGTATTTATAAAACACAATATGGACATCGCAACACAATTGTATTTACTCGTGTAAAACAGCATTTTTGATATTTACAGTTGAATCAAATATTTCTCTCACAAGACATAATGAATTGAACGCTTTGCACAATATGTTATTTCTTACACACAATAAATTTTGTGTGATTCTTAACCCAGGGTGTAATGCAAGTGCAAGTTTGAAAAAGTCAATACATTCACACTTTTTTACTAACACAATCACACATGCAGGCATTTGCAGGTCACTTGCAAGTGAATTTAGGTGGACAGTGATTTTTTGACACTTTCAGCAATAAAGTGACAGAAAGGTAAACAGAGTTGGCAAATAAAAAAATTCCGAATAAATGTAATGGATTGTGGTAAAATAATTAATAAATATTTAACTTATTTTATGTATATTTGTAAAAAAATATATTTTTTTTCAAATATGGAAAAAGAAGTGTATTGATGTCATTTTAGAGCATTAAATAATAATTAAAATAATAATAATAAATTGTAATAATTATTTCCCTACAATTATACTCATGTGAAGGCCATGGCAACTCTTGGTAAACAAATACAAACTTTGTGCGTCATTTGTTAATTTAAACTAATTTTTTGAAGTTTACGCTTTGACAACATTTTGAAAATGAACTTTCACTGTCCTGTGTAAACAGTAACGCTACTTGCAAATGATTCGAGTTTTTCGCATAAGTTTTCGTATATAATACGTACACAGCACTCGCATGCAAGTACTTGCATGTGTAAAGGGTAAATCACACACAACATACTACTTGCTAGTTTGATGTGTGAATTCATGTGTCGTTTAATCGCACACATGCAGACCTCTAATGCATACTTGACAACAAGACTAGAGCTTTGTTTTTTTAGGTACGTAAGAGCACAAGAATGCGTCTTTACTAAAAGCTAAGGTGACCATACGTCCACTATTTTGGAGGACAATCATCTATTTTAACTCGCTGTCATCTATAAAATTTGTGTCATCTTTTTCATACTAAGTCATCTTTAATTTTAAATGCATGATCAATATTTGTTTTTATTTAAGCATAGTACTCTGTTCAAAATTTCAAGTGGAATGCTGTCAAAAAACATGTTAAAAAAATTCACATGAAATTTTCATGAAAAAATGTTGCAGAAGTTGTACTCTGTTCATTTTGTGAAAAACATGTGAAATGTATCTGGCAACATTATTTTTTCCCAGCGAAATAATTAAAGTAGCAATTGTTTCACGGGGAATTTTCATCCAAAAGCTCTTCTGTCGCAACAACAATATCTATTACTTGTTGTGCTGCTGCACAAGCGGCCAGTAATATTTGGTTATTCATTTTTATTTAACTATTTCGGTTCAACACAGATTTTTAAATATTTTAACTTTTATTTAGTTTCGATTTAAATTTACAAAAAAGCAAAACATATGTGTTATGTTTACATAAGTAAAACAATGTTTCGTACTTTCAATAAAAAAAAACATCAAATTATGTAAATTCGCGTGATAGGCAACATTGGCTACACGTCAAATTTTCCGTATGAAATAATTAATGTAGCTCAACATTTTCCCCAAATTTGAACAGAGTACTAGGCTTTAGCTTAGAGTATGAACAGAACAAGCACGGCACGGTTTCTAAGAAGAATGGGAATCGCCACCTTTAACAAATAAAACAAGTTTTACTTCACAAACGTCGTGTCGTGCTTGTTCTGTACATACTCTTAAAGGTGCTATCAGACGGGATGTATTTTACATATGTACTGTCACTTTTCTTACCTATATGTAATTCCGTATATATGTCAAAATTTCCATTTTACATACGATTCATAATTTTTGCTATCACAACTGATTATGTTTTTCCGTATGACATAACCTATAAATGCAAACAAATGCTGACTTTTTAATGTGTATAAATTTCAAGAATTGCTTCTTTTGGCCAATCTAATTGCAATAAATATAATAAACATAATTTAATTTATTAAAAATCGAAAAATACTTCCTTTTCCACGTTCATTATCCATTTTCTTTAATTTTTCTTTACAAATATTTTTTCAAACAAGTTTGTTTCAAAACAAACCAGCTGTTTTGTTTATGTTTGTCACACGAAAATAGAGCGTGTTCTAATCGAAATAATTACATATGTATTTCCACATGTATTTTACACATGCAAAGTTTCATATGTATCACACGATGTGTACACTTTTACAGATGGAAAAGTTGACAGTACATATGTAAAATACATCGCGTCTTATAGCGCCTTAAGGCTTCACTAGTATTTACTTTCTGTTGCTGTTCTGTTCCGTGTCGTTCTGTTGTTAAATTTTCGTAGTTAGTTTTTCCGTATAAACGTATCAGCTGTTTTAGGTAAAATAACTCAAAAAAATACAAATTAAAGTTTTTTTATTATTGTACAATATGTCATTACTTTCGACTAAAGTAATGAGTTTTTCGTCATCCATCGTTTTTTATTTTTATAACTTTTATAGGTACAAAAACTTAATTAAATTCAAAGAAATTGAAAATTTTTCTAATAAACCAAACATTTTTTGTTGTGCGGATGTCAGCTGTTTTGTGCTGTCACTTAAACTACTTAGTAAATTTTTGCTTTCAACCGGTTCGTCCGCAACGGCACGGAAAGTAACAAAACAACTAACGACTTCTACACATTTTCTATTTTACAGAATCAAGTCATCTGATTCGGAACGGAACAGAAAGTAAAGACTAATTCTGTGTTTACTGACTAAACTTTCGCGTTTCAAAATAGTAAATGGTAACAATATGTAAAAAATGTAAACATTGAATTGAAATAAATTTTTTACTATTTTTCTTAATGTCATCTTTTTTCTTTTCCAAAAGCTGGTCGCCTTATAAAAGCAAAATTTGTGGGATATACTTCTCTGAAAAGAAATTATAAAATTAAAAAATAATACCTATTAGCAAAAAATGTATAACACGAACCTGTCTTTATGTGCTTGCATTTTCGCTGGCAGAAACCGTTTATTTTTTCTTATAGTTCCCACAAGTGTCAAGTTTCATGAAATTAAAGTATTTGCAAGTTCTAAGGATGTAAGAAGTTATCGGTAATTACATTTCTTCCTGAGTTTTTGTACTGGAAAACTAGATCTAATACTTTCGCCTATATTTGTTTGTCGAGCATCTTCTGTGGTAGACACCAGTACACAAAATTCCATGCAAAGGATAAGAGTTAAATGCATCACAAGCCCAAAATATTTTTATTCCATGTTTTTCGGGCTTGGATGTCCATATATGGGATATCCATATAACTGCTCATCAACTGTAATGCATTCGCCAGGTTTATAACTCTTAAACTATAAAAGAACTTAAATTGTAAATCTCAAAGTTATTTTCCTAACATTTTCCTTTAACAATGTTAGTTTACCATAATTTTTCAATATAGGTACCCAGGTACCTTGCCATGCTGTTAAAGGTGTTTTGTTTGGTGTTCACATAAGGGTTAAGAAGTCAAACGACCTTTGCACACGTGGCAAAATAATTTTGAAGAATAATAAAATAACGGTATCTGTTAAGGTCGTGATACACTATCCTACACAATCGTACGATCCATTCACTGGAAAATCTGACCGATATGTATCACACTTAAAAATAAATCGCAACAAAATCTTTTAAAAATAGGTGCCAATGTAAACAAACACAGTTTTTCGCCTTTTAAATAACATTATATTCATTGTATTTTGTTGTTATATGTGAAAATAATACATAAATTGTGTAAACTATACAAACAATTAAAAAATGTTAAACGTCTGTCCTTTATATTATACATAATTGATGTTTTAAATCAGTGATGTGCACACACATACTCACTCATATGTGCTAGTGTTGGAAGGAGCAAAAAACAAACGACCGCAAACAATAGTACACTCAAATAATAATAATAACAAAAACAATATTCATTTAATGCAGACACACGTATACTATACTATTCTTTAAAAAAACATTTTGTTTTGAGTGTACACAAAAAAATGTGCAGCGAGATCAGACAGCCAAACAAGTTATAGTATCCGTGTGTCAACGTCGCGCAGACAGAATTTTGTTCATATATACGCGTGTATAGCATTGATCTTCACTGTTTTAAATCAAGGAAGCCGACATTATTGTTTTCTTATCAGCTGTAGTAGAAAATGCAACTCTGGTCGCATAGAAACTATTAGTTTTTAAAAACTTTTACAAGTCGGATAGACTTGTCAAAAAAATCTGTTATTTAGTTAAATTTTTAGGCCGCACTATCATACTTTATAAAGACACACATCGTACGACTAAATAGGATAGTCAGTAGTAGGGTTGCCATATTTGAAAAGTGAAAAAAGTACATTGATGAAAACAACAGTACTTTTCAAAAAAACAGTACATTTTTGTATTTATTGTTAAAAAAAACCTTTACTTCAATACATCACATATTTAATTAAAATAAGTTAATAGAAAACATAAAAACGTTTTAAAACTATGAGAACATAACGGTGACATAACATTTAATTCAATAACATAACTTTTACTTCAATACATCACATTTTTATTTAAAATAAGTTAATAAAAAAAACATAAAAACATTTAATTCTATATATCACATATTTTTAAAAATAAGTTAATAAAAACATAAAACACAAATAAAAAACTATGAAAACGTAACGAAAAATATTGCATTTGTTTCAAAAGAATAGAATAAATAGTATTTTAAGTTACTAATTAGATCAAAACCACAAACGTCATTTTTTAAATAATATTAATCTTAGTTTGAATAAACGAATTACCAATGCTACACCATTTTTACCTTTATTTTAAAACTACCCACTATATGTATTTTCAAACTAAATTTTAATTTTGAACTAAAAATTTTAAAAGTTAGTAATTAAATTTCAAAAATTGTGAAAAGAATTTCCAATTTGGTAATTAAATTTCAAAAACTACAAATTGAAATTATCTATAATATAATATAATATTTATTTTAAAAATTCAATAGATTTTTTAACATTTTTTTTTAAATTACAATAATATGCAAATAATTCTTTTAGAAAACTATTTATAACTTAAAAAAATATTAATTGTATTTAACAATTTATCAATTTTAAAGTAGACTTTTACTTTGTCAATAATAGAAATTGTTATTGTACTTAAAGTCAGTATATATAGTACTTTAAGAACAAAAATTAGGCCCAACAAAAAGAAAACATTTTTTGTTAAAGTCGACTATAATTTTATTTTCACTAAATTTTTTTAAAGTCCTTTTTTAAAACAATATCAATTTTTATGGATAATAAGGTAAAAGTCTACTTTTAAAATTGACAGTTTGTCAAACACATTCGATATTTTTTTTAAGTTATTAACAGTATTCGAAAAGTATTAATTAAATATTATTGTAATTTAAATAAAAAAATCTAAAAAAAATAATAAATTATATTTTTAAAATATAATTGTTTAAATAAAAGTTTTGTATAAGACACTTACAAAAAGACAATAAAAATATTCAAAAAAGACATAATTATATGGGTATTACTAAAAAGTAAAGAAAAAATTATTAATTTATAATATTAAAATTTATCACTTTTTTGTACATATTCCACAATAGAATTGTTTCCTGTTTCAGTCTTCAAAAAATTATAAAATTCCATACATGTGTATCCAAAATTTGTCTAAACTGAATATTCTTTCCGTACCAGCATTGGAATGTGGTATGGAAAAAATAAAATTGCACATTTTCTCAAAATTTAAAAATTTTTTCCATATTTCGTCAACTGGTTTTTGTCTTTCTATGGTTTCAGAAAAAGTTTTTAATGATAGAAATTCATCACAAAGTAAATCCATATCAATATTTTTAATAGAAAGCAATTTGATTACAACAGTAAAATCGTTAAATGATATGTTAGAATTTAAATTAAAGACACTATGTTTTTCAAATTTATTATTACTTAAATCGAAACGGTCTTCAATGTGTTTTACTATCGAATCTAAAACAGCGTCAGCGCGTTTTTTAAACAATGATATTTCTTGAAGATTATCACAACTACTGCACACTGTTCCAGCTAAATAGCCATAAAACTTTTCATTTTTTGTTGTATAAATTTATTGCGAAGACGTTTAATTATTTCGAACATATCGATTACCACCAAGCAGTTTTGTTCTTTCATCTTTTTTATACAGGATGATAAAGCAGTACCCACATTGTGAATAAATCCTAATTTTCATAATTTGCAGAAATGTCAGAATCATATGGTAGTATGAAAAACTTAAGTTGTATTTAAATGGACGCAGTAAGTGATTTAAGTTCTACTTAACTATGATCTATAAAAATGAATTTGATATTTAAACAGAACTTAAGTTTAAACACACTTTAATTTTTAAGTTAAAAACTGGCCATAAGTCTTAAATAACTGTTTGAATAGAATACTTAGCCAGTAGGTTAGGTTAGAAGGCCAGTGTGAGGTTGTCCCCACACCATCACCCAGAGACCAATACGGGCCATTATGATGCCTTTCGGAAATGCTTTGAGACACTTAGTGCGTTCCAAGAGCGAAACGCCTAAGCCCTTACAGAACCCCTTCCCCTGTTGCGCAGCCAGGCCATATTCATTACGAATCCTTTGAGATCCCCGAGCTTACAACCTGAGACATCCCCTAATTCGCCTATGTATCTACTGCCTAGCCACCTCAACCTGCTAACTTGTAACCTGGGACAATGGCACAGAATATGCTCAATCGTCTACAGTTCCTCTGGGTCCTCGCACAACCCGCACATGTCTGACAAGTCAGATCCCATTATCCTTGCCATTCTACCTATCATACAATGGCCCGTGATAACTCCTTCTTACGCAGACCTTGCTCTCGCCCAGTAACGATTCCGAGTCGGACTTCCTAAGCGCCGTCCATATAGTCCTTGACACTCGGCAGTTCGTACGGTTTCCCCAGGCCCTATTTGTCTCGCTTAGAACCCACCAGTATATTAGTCACAATTTTGGTGCATTTTGTCCTTCCACATGTAAAATTGGTAGCGACATTTGAGTCAAGAAACAATTGTTTGACGAGCTTACTGGTACAATCTGCCGAAATAAAGCTGTGGCTATGCATCACCGTATGGTATGCAAAAGCCGCCTCTGCCATAGCGCTACACTCACAATTACCGTCTAGGTTATTATTTTTTCGATTTAAAAAACTGGTAACGGATTTTTCCTGACTGCTAACCATGGTGAAATTAAATACCAGGTGACAGCATTGCTACAACAATAACAACAGGCATTTTTGTTTGTGTACTGTCAAAAACATCTGGCATAAAATAAAGAAAACAAATATACAAACATGGATAAAAACAGAAAACAATTGTCATTTTTTTTTGTTTCTTTTATTTTCTCAAAGAATTTTTCTTTAAGCTACGCATAATATTTATTTAAATATACAAGTAATACGTAATTTTGCAAAGTAAAACATGCAAAATTCTTTATTTTCAAAATTAATGTATGTATAGGTATTGCTTAACAACAACGCATTTTTCTGCAGCAAAAAAAATCACTTTAAAGAGGAATCTTAATATTTATCTTACAAAAAAAACTAACATTTTTAGCAAAACAACTCGAAAAATAGTTCTTTTTAACACTTTTAAGCTATTTTACGCAGATAAAACGGCGACAAAAACTCAATTTTTCAAAAACAAAATAATTTTGTAACGTTTTTATATAAACTTTGACTATTTGTAAACAACTTTTTGACATCTTCAATTTCACCATGAACAGAGCAAAAAATAATCAGCTGGCGCTATGCTGTCACCTGGTATATTATCAACATGCTGCTAACTAAATTCCTCATGTGTTTGGCGGATTTCATATTACGTTTAACGTCACTAACACCACCATTACCAATTGGGAACTTTATCCCGCAAGACCAACACTTAGCCATCGTTTCTTCCATGGTTTTTAACAACCAATTGAAATCCTTTGTCCAACTATCTTTAAATTTGTTTTTGCGGCGATTTGCAAAATTTTTTTAGGAGATTGGCAGTTAATTACTTCGACATCGCTAGAACTGTTTGAGTCTATATACTCGCTAGAATCGCTTTTCACTTTTAACTAATCAAGAAAAATACAATGAAAAACTCAAAAAATATGTTTTTTTTCTAATAGAGATCTTATCGTTTATAAAGGGTGGTTAAATTTTAAGGGCCGATGTTGAATGTGAACCATGGAGAGATACACAATCCAACAACGTGTTAAAGTTATCCAGACTTATTATGAAAATGGGCGTTCAAATCAAAATGCATATCGTGCACTTCGTGATTTTTTTGGTCAATTTGATCGTCCAAATGTACGTACAATCGCAAAAATCGTGGAAATATTCGAGCAAACCGGGTCTGTAGAAGATGTGAGAACACCAGTGCATGCGCGTACAGCTCGTACTGCAGAAAATATTGCTCCTGTTCGCGATAGTGTGGCTGAAGAGCCGTCCACCTCAACTCATCGTCGTGCCCAACAATTGCACCTCTCACGCTCGTCGTTGATGAACATTATGCATAAAGACTTGCATTTACACGCTTACAAGGTGTAACTGGGTCAAGAACTAAAGCCTCTTGACCATTCCAAACGTCGTGAATGGGCAGAATGGTGGCAAGAAATGGCAACAGTGGATGATCAATTTTCGAAGAAAATCATCTTCAGTGATGAGGCACATTTTCACCTCAGTGGATTCGTCAATAAACAGAATTGCCGCATTTGGGCGAATGAGAATCCAAGAGTGATTGTCGAAAAACCAATGCACCTACAAAGAGTGACTGTTTGGTGCGGTTTATGTGCTGGCGGCATCATCGGGCCGTATTTTTTCCAAAATGAGGCCGGTCAGGCAGTTACTGGAAGATATGGATGTGGACGATATGTGGTTTCAGCAGGACGGTGCCACTTGCCACACAGCTAACGAAACAATGGCTCTTTTGCGCAACAAATTCAATGGCCGTGTTATCTCACGTAATGGCGATGTCAACTGGCCGCCAAGATCATCTGATTTGACACCGTTGGACTTTTTTTTTGGGGTTATTTGAAAGAAAAGGTGTACGTCGATAAGCCAGCAACAATTCAAGAGCTAAAAGATGAAATAATTCGGCACATTAACGGCATAGAACCTCCATTATGCCTCAGGGTCATCGAAAATTTGGACCATCGGATGGAGGTGTGCCGCCGTGGTTGCGGCGCCCATTTGGCCGATATTTTGTTCCCCACATAATTGAGTAATACCAATATATCATAATAAAATAAAATTACAATAATTTCCTAAATAGTTTGTGTTTTATTCAAAATTAACATCGGCCCTTGAAATTTAACCACCCGTTATAAGGGATATGGCCGTGCGTTTATTTATTTATTTTTATGTAATTCTTTTATTCGAAGTTGCCTTCTAGTTAAATATAAAAAATTTAATTTGAAATTTATTTTTGTATATTTCCATTATATGTTCTACATTAGCTTTCCGTTGGAAAGCATAAATGTAAAATCATACAGAAATATACAAAGAGACACTAGCAAAATGTAACGTTTTCTGGCCTGCTAAAGCCGTCATCAGCATTCTTTGTGTCTAATATTGTTTATTTTGAAATTTTTATATTTAACTTTTTTAATATACTGAATGAGAATTTGTTCCTCTTGCGTGTAAAAAATTGTTTTATAAAATTCTTTTATTCGAAGTTGCCTTCTAGTTAAATATAAAAAATTTAATTTGAAATTTATTTTTGTATATTTCCATTATATGTTCTACATTAGCTTTCCGTTGGAAAGCATAAATGTAAAATCATACAGAAATATACAAAGAGACACTAGCAAAATGTAACGTTTTCTGGCCTGCTAAAGCCGTCATCAGCATTCTTTGTGTCTAATATTGTTTATTTTGAAATTTTTATATTTAACTTTTTTAATATACTGAATGAGAATTTGTTCCTCTTGCGAGTAAAAAATTGTTTTAGAAAATTCTTTTATTCGAAGTTGCCTTCTAGTTAAATATAAAAAATTTAATTTGAAATTTATTTTTGTATATTTCCATTATATGTTCTACATTAGCTTTCCGTTGGAAAGCATAAATGTAAAATCATACAGAAATATACAAAGAGACACTAGCAAAATGTAACGTTGTCTGGCCTGCTAAAGCCGTCATCAGCATTCTTTGTGTCTAATATTGTTTATTTTGAAATTTTTATATTTAACTTTTTTAATATACTGAATGAGAATTTGTTCCTCTTGCGAGTAAAAAATTGTTTTATAAAATTCTTTTATTCGAAGTTGCCTTCTAGTTAAATATAAAAAATTTAATTTGAAATTTATTTTTGTATATTTCCATTATATGTTCTACATTAGCTTTCCGTTGGAAAGCATAAATGTAAAATCATACAGAAATATACAAAGAGACACTAGCAAAATGTAACGTTTTCTGGCCTACTAAAGGCGTCATCAGCATTCTTTGTGTCTAATATTGTTTATTTTGAAATTTTTATATTTAACTTTTTTAATATACTGAATGAGAATTTGTTCCTCTTGCGAGTAAAAAATTGTTTTATAAAATTATTTTATTCGAAGAGGAACAAATTCTCATTCATTTATTTTTATGTAAATATTAATTTTTCATTACACCTAAAAAGAACATAGAGCAATTCCATATGAAAACGATCAAAATTGGCAAATTTTTGGACGACCCCTCTCCGATTTTAAAATATATAGTCTCAATCGATTGCCCAGCAAAAAATAATGTACCTACATATTTTTTTTTTTATAGTGAGTGATAGATTAGGAAAATTTTATTTTTCAATTAAAGCCTGATTCAATACCTTTCCAACGAGCTATCACTCGTTGCGATCGCTTTAGTAGTTTTTTTTTAAAACAACTTTCAATGAGGTCCCTTATGAAGAATTCTTCAATTTTGTCACATGACAGTGGTGTACACCACCACTAAACCAGTCACTATAAAAAAAAAAATATGTAGGTACATGGTGAAATTAAATACAAGGTGACAGCATAGCGCCAGCTGATTATTTTTTGCTCTGTTCATGGTGAAATTGAAAATGTCAAAAAGTTGTTTACAAATAGTCAAAGTTTATATAAAAACGTTACAAAATTATTTTGTTTTTGAAAAATTGAGTTTTTGTCGCCGTTTTATCTGCGTAAAATGTGTTAAAAAACTATATTATATTAAATATTGTGTTTGTTTTTTGAGTTTTTTTGCTAAAAATGTTAGTTTTTTTTTTGTAAGATAAATATTAAGATTCCTCTTTAAAAATGATTTTTTTTTTGCTGCAGAAAAATGCGTTGTTGCATCTTATGCCGTAAAAAAGGAGTAGCTGGAAGTGGTACTTTCCGACATTATATCTGCGGGAATTCGTTGTTTGTTACTGCCCAACGCTATGCCAATAGTGTAGCAGCAAAACAAAACAACAATGCATAGTGTTGTGCCTTTAGGGCTATCATGCCCAACAGAATTTCGAATGTCATCCGAAGTTAATCCATCAGAGAAACCTTCACATGGCTTACATTTATTTTCCATGGAAGAATTTTCGAATACTGCAGCTTCAAAGTGTCATGGGCAAATTCAGAGATAAAAAGAATCTCAAACTGAGAAGTGATTAAAATTATCAATAATTTCATTAATGTACTTATTTCTTTTTTGTGTAATTATAATAATATAATTAATTATATTAATAAATTATCTATTTTATTATTTTTTGAAGAGCTTCTAATATTGCTTTTGCTGTTTCACTTTTAGTCCTTCAATTTTTGATACAGTATCAACAAATTATCAAGAAAAAATTCGCCAATTGGAATCTGAAAATAAAGATTTAAAATGTAAGCTCCTTCAAGCAAATTTAGCGCTTGATTCTATGCGGAAAATATTTACAGAAGGTCAAATGCGAAGAAGGTCAACGTTGAACACTATTTTTATGTACCACCACATTTTCGCCCAGTGACACCTTGACCAAACTAGACGTAGGGCTTTTATAGATACATATTATTTTTGTGGAAGATATACATCTGTTTCAGTTCGACAATGCCCATATCAGGTACTAAGGGGTATGTCCAACGATTTATGATGTCATTGCTGACAATTTGATAAGTCAGCCAATTGTTCACCTTTCGAGCATACTGTTCGCGTGGCAAGAGGGAAACACAGATACGACTGTCTAGAATTTCCTCATTAATCAAAATGCCCCGAACAAAATCATCACGAGTTTCGAAATTGTTTAAGAAAATAAAATAAACAATTTTTCACTACTATTGTTTTATGTTTTTATCCATGTTTGTATGTTTGTTTTCTTTATTGTATGCCAGATGTTTTTGACAGTAACGAAAGTATTACACAAACAAAAATGCCTGTTGTTCTTGCCTTGTTGTAATTGTTGTAGCCATGCTGTCACCTTGTATTTAATTTCACCATGTGTAGGTACATTATTTTTTGCTGGGCAATCGATTGAGACTATATATTTTAAAATCGGAGAGGGGTCGTCCAAAAATTTGCCAATTTTGATCGTTTTCATATGGAATTGCTCTATGTTATTTTTAGGTGTAATGAAAAATTAATATTTACATAAAAATAAATGAATGAGAATTTGTTCCTCTTGCGAGTAAAAAATTGTTTTATAAAATTCTTTTATTCGAAGTTGCCTTCTAGTTAAATATAAAAAATTTAATTTGAAATTTATTTTTGTATATTTCCATTATTATTAGAGTACCGCTTTACATTAATTGACATATCAGAAATATTTGGTATGAAGCAATGAAACTTTTGCGTTCAAGTTATAGTTTTGACATTATTATATCTGTTTTGAATTCGTCGCTCCATGGCATCGTGTTCTTTTTGAGTGCATAAAACTGTGTTAATGGCAATTTCCTTGCTTTGAATCCACGAAAACAAATGTTGTACATTTAAGATCTGGTCAGTATATGGCCTTTGCAAACTTGCCTTAGTCGCCATGCGTTTTAGGGTTCCCCCTAACCTTACCGTGGGACGTCGCGAAAAAGTGCCACTCGACCTTGCAGTTTTGTTCTTCTTCAATTAGGCAAAGATTGTAAAATTTTTTTTTATTCTTGTACTGAGAAGCCGCGCCGTCTGAGAAAAACGTTACTTTGTCGATTGCATCGAATTTTGATCTTAAGAATTCAAACAGTTTCATTTGAAATAAATAAACGGACACATAATTATGAGCTAAACTCTCCGCGACAACAACAAGGCTTACGGTCTGTAGTTCGTTATGTTCGTTTTTGAAATAAATGCAAAAAGGATGCACCGTGCACTGGGCGTTTGCTCAGTGATAAGCCTGAATTTCATCCTGAACGAGAAAAGTGTAATTCTCGGCAAAGTCGCTTATCACAATGAATTCGTTTTGGGCTAATTTCTCCTTACTTTCCTTTAGAAATATCGATTGCATCTCGGATATGAAATGGTGCGCCTTCAGTTCATTCAACTTGAATCCGAATTCCTCGATGAATTCCGGAATCTGCTTTACCACGGTCTCAAGGGAACATCTGCCGTTGCTAATTATCCACTGTTTGAAATGCACCTCCTGAATTAACAGCTGTTCAAACTTTTCCGCCAAATATTGCTCTAGCTCGTCAATCTTCGGACAATTGTCGCATTTGGACAGATGACAATTCTCCGTGGGGTATGCGCACAACCACTTCGACAGGAGGTCCCTATATGTTTCAATTTCACCGTGAAATACTTTCAATTTCTTGCATGAAAAGAAAATTAATTTGATGTTTTGGTGAAACATGCAAACGCAGACTGAATGCGTTCCGTGCCTGTCTAATGTCAGCACGCATTCTTTTGGTCGTAGGATGGCAAACTTAGAAAATCCCACTTTTTCTGCTGGGTATGAACTGATGGTATGCTTCGGATAGATTACATAATAATAATCTGCGCTGCTTGTGTACTTTTTCTCCATCTTCACGTGTGATAACATAGTCACGTGTACCTGGGCAGGCGCGGCTGTTGTCATCATTGCAGTAAAAATCTTGAATCAATTTCACCGTTGCTTCGCTGAGGGTCCTTGAGCCAAATTTCTTGGTGGGAGTCGCCAATATGCCCTTCTGTCGAACTAATTCTTTGCTTCTTCTCGCGATGTTTGAAACTTTAAATTGTCTTTACAGCTTCACTTTACAAAAAAAACACTTTAACACTTTCACGTTTAGTATTCAACTGAAATTTGACTCAGAGTGTGTGAAGTATTTATATTTATTTTTTGTTAAAAAATAGGTAAAAAAATAAGCGATATTTGCTTTTCTTTAATAGGAAAATTTGCGTGAACTACTATGAAAAAACCAGTGTTTTTTAAAGAGGGACTTAATTGGCTACTGCCAATAAGTCGACCGCAGGTCATAAAATGTTTTGTAAATTTTTTAAATTACCAGGTAATAAATATTTTCCCATATTTATGGAAAATCCGTGTTTTATGACTTGTTTCAGCACGTGTCATTTTAGGCGAACTATTTATTACCTGGTAATTTAAAAAATTTACAAAACATTTTATGACCTGTAGCCTCAGTCGGGTTTGGTGTGCCTTTATATGCCACTGCTGCTATTATCCATGGATTTATGGCCGATCTTGTGAAGGCAGGCAGACCATATTCACTACACACTCAACTTGGGGCTCTTAAAAAAAAATTGATTTTTTCTTCATAAATGTATTTTTAACTGTAAAATAATTTTTAAAATGTATTTTTAAGAGACCACTTAAATGCTCTTCTCCTGTCCAAACAAGGAGTCGGGGCCCACTTTTTTAATGCTGATTCTTAAAGCAAAAATTATGAGGAATTCAAAAAAAAAATTAGGTGGACAATTTAGGAGCTTCTGTGGAAAATCGGAAAATTTAATTTTCATGGGAAAATTTAAAGGTAAATTTCTAAGAAAAATTAGGAAAATTTTATTTTTCAATTAAAGCCTGATTCAATACCTTTCCAACGAGCTATCACTCGTTGCGATTGCTTTAGTAGTTTTTTTTTAAAACAACTTTCAATGAGGTCCCTTATGAAGAATTCTTCAATTTTGTCACATGACAGTGGTGTACACCACCAATAAACCAGTCACTATAAAAAAAAAAAAAATATGTAGGTACATTATTTTTTGCTGGGCAATCGATTGAGACTATTTATTTTAAAATCGGAGAGGGGTCGTCCAAAAGGTGATCGCTTTCATATAGAATTGCTCCATAACAATTTAAAACACAAAACCTTCTGATTTACACACATCCTTTGCATGAAAAGTAAACACACCAAACTTGTATATGCACAAAGAAACGAAGTGGAATTAATACAGGGAGATTCAAAAAATTTATATAAAAAACTATTGTACACACGAAAAAAAAACATGTTTAAATAATATATATATCTTTGTACACGCAAAAGAACTTGTTTATATAAAAATATATAAAAAAAACAGTACAAATCCAAAAAAAATAGTATTTTTGCATACTGTTTTAGGTGTTGTGAATAAAACAGTACATTTTGCAAAAAACAGTACATGCACTGTTTAAAACAGTACGAATAACAACCCTAGTCAGTAGACACCTTTAGACAGATCGCAAGCAAAACAAAAGTAAAACCAACTAAGTTATTCATATATTTTGTTTGAGAATAAGGTCAAAATTTCATATTTTTTTATTTACTCCAATATTTCGCTACAACAATGTATATCATCTTCAGGGAAATAATAACAAATTTAAAATTAATAACAATTAAAATATTTTTCATAATAACAATAGTTGGCAGAATAAAAAATTTTAAATATTACACAAACAAAAAATATGAAAAATAATTTAATTTTTATGCTTGGTTTTCACTATGTCATTTTTCTAGTCAACGGGTTGTCATATTGCGTCATCTATGTTTGCAATCATGAATTGAAATTATGATGACGCCATATGACAACCCGTTTTCATACAATTGCCAACAATTTGACAACAAAAATGACATAGTGAAAACGCGGCCTTAGGGTTATCGTTTTTATAAAAAATAAGTGTCTATAGGTTTGAGCAACATTATCTGTATCTGCTTTAAAATAATTATAAGATTCTTAGGTACATTTATAATCTCTAACATTTCTAACATATAACGTCGCGACGTTTATAATTATTTTCTGTTTTCGAAACTGATATGTTCTCAAATTCGGGATTATAATAAAAATAAAAAGGTCGAACAATTAGTTAAATAGTCTAAAAAAAACAAACAACTTATTTTCATATGATATAATGATCAAAACAAAAAAAGAAGAATCGATAGTGCATTAAAAAATTGTAAATTGCCTTAATTCAAAACTTCTTCACGACGAACAAACAACAAAACGGAAGTACATATATTAGGTATGCCGATAAAGTGGACGTAAAAATGGGGGTGGTCAATTAAACTTGAACATACATACTTTCCGAACTTAATACGTTATTCGTACTAAGTTTGAGCGGAATCTATAAGAAAATAAAAAATGTAAAATCACATTGAAAACACAATTTTAGTTTTTTTTCAGAATTTTTAAATTTTCCAAGCAACTTTTCCAATTTTTCTTGCCTTACAAAACTTTTTCAGACTACACACATTTAAAAAAAATTAGCGAAATCGGTCAAGCAGTTCTCAAGTTATGCGCTTAGCAACGGACAGCATTTCATTTTTATTAATATACATAGATACATATATTATTTTGAGCTTTAAAGGTTTCAAAGGCTGACATGAAAAAATTAAATTTTATGTTTATAAATATTAATTTTAGGAATAAATACTGAAATGTGAAACGCCAACCTTTTCGCATGGAATTTTTGTGTTGTGAATTATATAAACTGAGTAACATTGTTTAAAATAATTCTATATTTACAATATTGTAATTGCAATAAATTGCGATTTATCCAAATTCTAACAGTCTTATTCAGCAAAAAAAAATTTAATATCGGTATAATCTGCAAATTTTCATTTAAGACTGGCAACACTATTTCATTTGAATTTCACTTAAGTTCTAATGGTGAATCAGGGGCTAATTCTCGCATTCGTATGCGAATAAATTTTCATTTGAACGTTCGAATTTTTTAACATTTGGGATTCCCTCATTCGATAGCAAATAAAATGTAGCGAAATTTTTTTTTAGCAAATAGAAGAAAAAAAAGCAAGTACCTATTAGTAAACAATTTGTTACTTACTTCAAAAAATATTATAATATTAATAATTTTATTACTTTTAGGTCAAAAATAAATTTTACCTATGCTTGCTTTGTGAGCCGAAAACGTCTTTTGAGTCTAGAAAAACAAATACACACATTCATTAATACATATATATGTATGTATGTATGTACATATGTACTTATTTATACTTACTCATTGTGTGTTTAATGTTTTCAATCTCGTCAGAATCTAAAGACGATGAGTAAAAAAACATAACTGGATCCATTTTTAATTTAAAATAATTTCTTTAAAAAATTTTGCTTTTACTTGAGTTATTTTTTGCAGAATCATATGTTTTTTGTTTATATTTTCTTTTATTCAGTGTTGTAATACGTACTTATTTAAGCTTTTTACAACACTGAAGCAATGAATCGATTCGTATCGACTACCATCATTAGAAAATTTTGCACTGTTGTTTTACTTTTAAATAAATATGAAATGTTTTTAAATAAGAAAATATTTTGCAATAGTCTTTTAGTAAAAGATTTTTAAAAATGAAATATTAATTATTTTTGCAAAAATAAACATATACATGTACATGTATTGGCACGCATTAAGAAAAACCAAAAAGACGAAAAAAACTCGGCAACCTTCTTTTCATTTGTTAATGTTTTCTGCACATCACTTTTTTAATGCAATATATTTCATGAATGGGTTGACTCTTTCCTTATATATTCGTCGTTAGAAATTTCTGTGATGTATTCTGTTTAAGTGCAACAGTTAAAAAAAAATCACGTCACAAATTATCTTACCTATTCTTCTAATAAAATTTATTGTCTCCATATTTTACACAACAAAACACAAATATTTATTATTTTTTTACAAATTCTTTAAATTTTTAAATGAAAAGTCAACATAGAAATGTCATTTTACTTTAGGTTTAAAGTAGGGGCGGACGTACTTTAAAATTTCAACTTTGAATAAGGCGTTATACTTTAATTCCTGAATACTTTCAGGAATTTTGCTTAATAGTGGATAGTAAACCTAAATTAACTTTTTATGAATAACAGTGTAAGAGTTTAATGGCTAAATTCACACTGCTGTATTTATACAAAATTAAAGTAGACTTCTAATGTACTTTAAGGCTGGAACAGAATAGACGCTGTACACCGAAAAAAATCAAGAATTCCGTACGCAAATCAATCCGGAGCGGTGTCAATAGTAGGGTAAGTACGGATTTTTAAAGTAAAAACATCTTGACTTTGGCGCTCTTTAAGCCTTTTTTGGATAAAGTCGATCTCTAACCGTACTTCATTTAAGAATTTGAAGCTTGTTTTAAACTCGAAGGCATCTTGATTTGAGAATAATATAAGATTGAATTAAGTGTATCCGAGATTGGATTAATCCTAAAATACACTTGTTTCAAAAATTCAAAACTTGATTTAGCTCGAATTTATACTTGATATAATCCTAAAAGAAGATTGATTTAAGAATGAAAACTCTTAAATAAGCTTCTTCCTAGAATTCAAAGCTTGATTTTAGCTCGAATTTGTACTTGATATAATCCTAAAACAAGATTGATTTAAAAACATAGTATTTTTTAAAATTTTTAAAATATTTATTCGAAGTTTACTTCTAGTTAAATATACAATTTATTTGAAAATAATTGTATACACTACTATTTACTTTTGTATATTTCTGTTACATGTTTCACATTGTACAAATGTACAATCATATAGAAATCTACAAATGTAATGCATTTTCTGGTCTGCTAAAGCCGTCATAAGCATTCTTTGTGTCTAATAGTGTTTATTTTCAAACTCTGTATATTTAACTTTTTTCATATACTAAATGAGAATTTTTCCTTTTGCGAGTATTAATTGTAAATGAATTGTATATGAAAATAGAGACTGATACAAAATGCATTTCATCCCTTGAACTACACTATTATGTTACATTAAAAATATATTGAGAGCGACTGAGAGAGTAAATTTTACTACTCGAATTTTTTCTCAAAATAAAATTTTTTTTTGTCTCAATTTAAGAGTTATCTTCTTGATTTAAGAACAAATTGGACTTAAAGTAAGAATTTCTGGTTCACTTTTCACATTTTTCCTATTTAAATTCAATGTTAAAAAAATAAAAGTGAACAAATTCCACGAGGAATTTTTATTCATGATAGGGGTGAATAAATTATAAAAAATGATTTTGAGAGCTTTTGAGAGAGTAAGTTTAAATTCGCTCATTCCTTCTCTGGGATTGATTTAAGATTTTTTTCTTAATTTAAGGAAAGTAATTCTTAGTTTTCGTTTTAAGATGTATCTTCTTGGTTTAAGAACAAATTGTACTTAATTTAAGAGTTTTTTACTTAAATCAAGAACACTATTCTAATTTTAAGAATATCTGCACTTGATTTGACAAATTAATACCGATTTGTACTTATTTTAAGTATGAACTAGTAAAAACGTACTTGAAAATTTTAGGCTAAAACTGAAAAAAATAAACTTAATTTTAGAATGCCATTTTTCTTTCTGTGTAGTAGTAGTAGATGCAACTGACGACGTAATGAGTAGTGTACTTTGAAAAAAAGCGAACAGAATATTGAAGCTTTCTATATGGTTGCCTGTTTTAAACACCTATTTTAAAAAGCGAATTATATATATATAAATTTTTAACAAAATATGTATCAAGTTGTATAATAAATGCATATTCAACTACATATTGCTCTACATCAACATTAAATTCGACATTTCTTATATTTGATGTAATCCTTTATTAAAAGCATGGTAACCCTAGTTGTCATAGTTATGTATGTAAACACATACTTTGTGTTTTATTTTAAAATGCTTTAAATTAAACAAAATCTCATTTTTTTAACTAATTCAATCAAAATTTCTGTTTTTTCGCTTTCTATTTTTATAAAAATTTATATTTGACAATCAGGTGTGAAAGCACTATCGCGCAACAAAGTTTAAAATTTTAAAAACTGCACTTCAACTTCTACTAAAACGTCATTTACAACTACAAATTCTGTTGAGACTACTTTGAAACTGCCGTTATTAACTTTTGACAGCTTGCAGCGCTACTCGTTACGTTGTACTACAGCGTGTATTCTGTTCCAGTTTTAAGAAAATTTTATATGAAAATTTTGTCTAAAGCTGTATTCACATTATGTGTATTTGTCATGTGGAATGTGACTTTTCTTATTTATGGAGCTTAAAGTGAATTACTAAGAGGGTCTTATATGGAATTTCGACTAATTATGGAGCGATCATAATAAAATTAGACCATTTTATTTGTATATGCCTTATATGGGAGCTACGACTAATTATAGACAGATCATCATAAAATTAGCCCATATTATTTGCATACATATAAAATATATTTGCGTTAAATATTATTTGGATACCAACATTTTTGAGAGAGTTATGCTCTTTAAAGTGATTTTTGGAAGTGGACCTTATATGGTAGCTACGACTAATTATAGTCCTATCTGCACAAAATTTGCAGATGTGATTTGGCTTCATTTACCACTCATTTGTGATGAAACTTGTTTGGATACTTGCATAATCCCACATTTATGATCAGTAAACCCCAATTTCGGGAGGACATTTGTATGGGGGCCAGATGAAATAATGGACAAATTTATACTAGTTTCAATCCCATCCAACCTTGGGCCGAAAAAATATCACGTACCAAATTTTATCGAAATATCTTCAAAATTGCGACCTGTACCAAGCTTTACATGGACAGCCAGCCAGACGGACGGACGGACATCGTTTAATCGACTCAGAAAGTGATTCTGAGTCGATCGGTATATGTAGTTTAATGTGGTTGTTGGGTCAATATTTCTGGGCTTTACAAACATCAGCACAAATCCAATATACCTTCTATGGTGGTGTAGGGTATAAAAACGAAAAACCCTAAAATTAATATTTTTGACGGCGCACAGTGGCACATTTTGTGAGTTGGCGGTCAAAATTCTATAACTCTTGACTGGGTTGAAATTTTTTAATGAATTTTTTTTTTGTTGGATCGAAGACATCTTAAGCTTAAATTTGATGTATTAACTTTAAAATCGGGCATTATTAAAGTACACTTTTATATGATTGAAAACTAACTTAAAAATATAGGTATTATCGGCCTTAAAAAAATTAAATTTGTGAATGTAGTGATTTAACATTGCATTTCATAAATAGTATCGTTAACTGAACTAAAAAATTACATACTTAATTAAGCCGTCCACCCGGGTCCCTTTTATTTTGACCTTTAGCCCTCTTCTCCAATGGATCACTTAGAATACGTGTTTGAAGTTCATAATTGTTTTAAATATATGATTATTGATATAATATTTACCAAAACTAATTTAATTTTAGTCTTTGATATCCCTGTGAAATTTTAGGGCAATCGGTCCACATTTACTCATAGGGCCCTTGTAAGTCAAATTTCGAAAAATAGGCTTGGTGATCATAATTCACTAACAAATATAAGTTCGACAGCTTTAAATGTTATTATTATATTAACAATTTAAATATATTTTAAGCGCGAATCTATAACAGATATGTAGGAGATCCATATCCGAAAAAGGTTTTACCATAAATTTAATTTAAATTTACCATTTAATGTGATCAAATTTTTTTTTTTTTTGGTTGGTGGTGTTCTGTAACGAACAATGGATTTATAAAAAAATAACACTTGGTTTTACCACAAGGCAATCCTGGGACGCATTACGCACGTGCTCGGTTAGCTAGCTAGTCTGGTGAGAAATGGGCATGGATCTTGCGCCAAGATTAACCTAATAATCACAATCAAAAAAATTCACGTGCGATTAAAAATACTCTTAAATCAAAAGAAAACCTTATGTCCACATTTGAATTGCAACTACTATTTCGGATTGGCCTACCTGAATTCGACGAAATCCCGAACACAATATCTTTTCTCAAGACCACTACGTTTTAAATACTTATAACAATTAGAGCATGTTTTACTTTGAATTTAACAAAATTATAAAGTATTTATTATTCACAAAAAAAATTGAATTCATTTTAGAGAAGAAAACTTTACATAGTTTTAAATCATATGTATTGACTAATTTTCTCGAGTGTAAGACATTAATAATATAAACAGAAAAATAAAAAAAAATTAAGTAATAGTTAAATATTAATTATTCTCAATGATATTTTCTTTTTCTTAAGCTTTTCTATTCTCTACTCTTACGTTTTATTCCAAATAAAATAAAATTTCTTTTATAAATTTTCAATATTTATTGTGCTTTTTTGCTCTAATTTTTATGTTAATTTGCATAGAATACATTTTTCATTTAACTGTCTTAGTGAAAATTTCATCTAAGTATGTCTCCTGTTCATCTTCAAGGAGCTGCTTGGCGTCTTTATCCAATTCCATGGGGGTGGAATTCCATTTTTGTCGAATGCTGGAGATATATGTATCAGAAGTGCACAATAAAATATTAAAGAGGTCTTCATTGGTACTATATCTAGATATCTTTCTTGTGTTGTACTCACGAAAATATAATCTTTGTTCCTTCCTTCTTGCGCTTCTTCAGAAAGATCACCAATTGGCAGCATATTGTGTTGAATAATATTTTCCCCATGATATAGTATTTTATGGACTGTCGATAGCATATTCCTCCAATCATATTTTTCGTTGTATAGTTTCGCTGTTTCATTAGCATACTGACCAAATTTTCTTGCATTTGCC
Organism: Bellardia bayeri; assembly: GCA_950370525.1. Lineage (NCBI taxonomy): Eukaryota > Metazoa > Arthropoda > Insecta > Diptera > Calliphoridae > Bellardia > Bellardia bayeri. The sequence continues at coordinate 36,937,521 of OX493268.1, read as the reverse complement.
TTTTTATTGCATGATATTACTTGCAGTATGATTTGGTTGCGTTTTATTAATTCAAAATCTACTCCTGTAATAGATGCAGCAGTTTCAGGATCAGAAAAAAATTTTCTTGCTGTGTTGCCATCATTTGTGTTTCCTTCTCCTTGCTTTGGCTGATCGATCAGTAAACCCAATTCTAAATATTTTTCTTGTATGTGTTTAAAGGAATAGTACGAAATAGTGACGAAAATAAAGCCAAAAGGGAGGCAGGCTTTATTTTCGTCACTATTTCGTACTGTTCCTTTAAAATCTAAATCATAACTTAGCTTTAATATGTGCTCCATAAATCGAATTTTAACATGGAGTGGGGACAAGCCAAACTCATAGGCTTCTTGGAAAGTAGTGTCTTCTGTTGGAAGTTGATTTAATTGGCTTGCAGTTTTTTGCAAATAACACAGCTCGAAGATGATTTTGTAAGATGATCATTGTAAGTAACATTTGATAATTTATTTGAATCTCTTGATCGTTAAGTAACAAAGTTATCGGTTGAAGTTTATCTATTTGTTGTTTAAGTTTAGATACTTCTTCTAATTTTACAACCTTCGCTTCCTTCTTAAAAGCAAATTTAATTGGTCTGCAATATTTTGTTAAGGAAGGTATTTCGTTTTTCCATATGTCAATATCGGTTTCTTTGCTAGTAGATTGCTCAAATGTTATTTGTTTTTAGTCTTAACGGAACAAAAGATATCATAAATAAGTCAGAATCTGATATTTTTTCTGCATTATACTGCTTATATCGTTTTTGTCCAGAAGATCCATCGCATCCCCATTTAGAAATTAATGTTACAGTCACCAAGTTTTTTAATATTATCTGCGTCCAATGTATTCAACAATCTTTCCGGAGTATGATTTAATATATCTTGCAATACCACCTCTGCTGAACTTTCTGTAATGTTTATAGAATTTTGTGGTGTTAAACAATCTTTTTTAATTAAAACCAGAAATTTCGTTTTGCGATTTATTTTTGCATAAAACTTATTTTTGCTGAATTTTGTCTTGATATTCCAATTTTATAGGCATTTATGTATAATTGAGCAATATTTCGGGAAGATTTTTGTATGGGGGCTATGAGAAATCATGGACCGATTCATACTATTTTCCGCAGACTTTCTTCTTTTATCATAAAAACAACGTATACAAAATTTCATGGCATTATCTGCAATATATTTCAAAATATTGCAATAAAATGGACAAGAAATATCGAATTTTTATGGAGGTTGTCTCACATATTGGTTCATAACTCTGGTTGGCCTAAACCGATTTTGCTGATTTTAAATAGCAAACTGCTGGAAAGCATGTCTGACAGAATTATTGAAGATTTGGATCCCGAAGATATCTGGCGACTTCAAAAAACTGATATCAACATCCAGACAGACAAACAGACAGACGGACATGGCTTAATCGACTCCGCTATCTATAAGGATCCAGAATATATATACGTTTAGGGTCGGAAAATTATATTGTGGAAATTACAAACGGAATGACAAACTTATATATACCCTTCTCATGAAGGTGAAGGGTATAAAAATATATATATCTACTAAAAACAAGTATGCCACAGATAATGTAGGTAACTCTATAGGCAATGAATAGGTAAAAGCAAGATCTACGTATTACAGTGTTGTAATGAGTGGTAAATGAAGACAAATCGCATCTGCAAATTTTGTGCAAATCGGTCCATAATTACTTGTAGCTCCAATATAAGCCCCACTTCCGAAAATCACTTTAAAGAGCATAACTCTCTCAAAAATGTTGGTATCCAAATAATATTTAACGCAAATATATTTTATATGTATGCAAATAATATGATCTAATTTTATTATGATCGGTCCATAATAAGTCGAAATTGCATATAAGACCCTCTCCGTAATTTACTTTAAGCTCCATAATTCTTTTGAAAGTATTTAGATCGAGATAAAGTTTAAACATATAATACTTATATTCACAGACATCATGACACTCAATTTTTGGATGATCGGTCCACAATATGTTATATCTCCCATATAACGCCCATTTCTGAAAACCTGTTTTATATATACACTGGGTGTAGGTTATTATATGGTCGGGCTTGACCGACTACACTTTGTTACTTGTTATTATTGACTTTTCCATCTAATAGTAGATTTACACCTACGCAAAATCTAGTACTTAAGGGATTTTGAGCGAAATCTTGTTCATTTCTACTAGATATCCCATACAAAAAAAATCTAGTTACGAACTGCAAAAGCTCATCGAATACAAAAACACATTGCTCAAAACTAGAAGAAAGAGAAGAAACCCCGACACAGAGGCCAAGTTAAAAAGAATCAGCAGAATAATTAAAAACGCATGCAAGGAATCACTAAAAAACTACTATGAGAACAATTTAAGAGAATTCAAGCTACAGCCGAAAAAATGTTGGAAATTTCTGAATAAGATAATTGGAAAAAATTTTAAATCAGAAATATTGTTGAAAAATGAGGAAGGCGAGCACATTATAAGTGATGAGATAAAAGCAGAGGCTCTTAATAAATATTTCTTGGATTCGGTTTCGGACCTCAAGCAGCAAATTGAAGTATATCAAAACGAGAACTGTAATTCACTTCGAACACTTCAATATCACAACCGTACGTTCAAATTCAAAAATACAACAACAGAAGAAATGTATGATATAATAACAAAGTTTGAGAAGAGCAAGAGTGCTGGAAGCGATGACATATTGCCAATAGTTTTCATTGAATGCGTTGAAGAATTGAGTCCATGTTTCGTAAACATTTTTAATAACATTATAAACACTTCTATATATCCTGATTCTTTAAAAAATCACAAAATTGTTCCTATACCAAAGGTACCAAATGCAAACTTGTTTCAACAATACAGACCTATAGCTTTACTGTCTACTCTTGACAAAATATACGAAAAAATATTATTCACACAGCTATCCACGTACTTGGAAGATAATAATATGTTGTATGAAAATCAATACGGATTTAAAAAAGGCTGTGGTACCGAGGAAGCAGTAATCAATGTCGTGAATTATGTGTGCGATGGACTAGACAGAGGGTTTTCTGGTGTTGGAGGTATTTTTTACGATTTTTCAAAAGCATTTGATCTTGTAGACCATGTCGTTTTATGTAAAAAATTACCTTTTGATGGTATTCGTGGCCAAGAGTTGGAATTATTTAAGAGCTACCTCGAAAACAGAAAACAATATGTTAAAATAAATACAAGTCAAAGTTCAATACAAGATGTTGTGTGTGGTGTGCCTCAAGGTAGTGTTTTGGGACCGTTGTTATTTATATCTTAATGATATCAACAACCTTGGACTTACCGGGAGAATATTTTTGTACGCTGATGACCTATGCTTATTATACCCATATAAGAATGAACTAGTACTAAAAACATATGCCGAAAGAGCTGCGATGTTTATATATGAATACGCACGACTTAACAAACTGGTACTGAATGCTACTAAAACAAAGTTCATTCGGTTTAAAGCGCAGTCAAATCGTACTGAACAAAATTGTGTAATTTTCGTTGATGGAAAAGAACTGGAAGAGGTTTCTGTCATTAAATACCTTGGGATCCATATACAGAACAACCTATCCTGGAAGTCGCATATAGATCAACTAAAACGTAAATTATCATCGGCCATTGGATATTTATATAAGATGAGAAACAAACTCGATAGACATACAAAGCTGCTTATCTATCAATCTTTAATTCAAAGCCATCTTAATTACCTTGAACTTATATATGGACATAAAAGGAACTCCGATATAAAATCTTTGCAAGTATTCCAAAATAAGGCATTGAAGCTGATATATAACCTTCCCGGATCATACCCTACTTTAGACTTATATAAAAACATTGCTAAAGGTATTATGCCTATTTTCGGCCTTCATAGATTGCAGTTATTAATTTATGTTTATAAAGTATTGCATAACATAGGATATCACAGTATCTGATTGGAAACCGGGCATCATAATTTCAATACAAGACACCGTACTGATCTCAGTGTAGTAAGATGTCGCTTAGAAACTACAAAACAGCGAATTCAATACTTGGGTAGTGTGGAATATAACAAATTACCACAATTTGTTAAAGAGGCTGAAACAATCTCAATTTATAAAAAGAGATTAAGAGAATATTTATATGAAAATTTGGAAATGCTTCTGCTATAAATGCCATTAAGTTAGAATGATCTCATTTTTTATATAATTTAATTCAAAATCAATGAATATGTAAAAATTTTGTAAAAATAGTTGCTAGCTTGCCTCTATAATGTCCTAGCGGCGCTGAGGCATATACTTTTAATATAAAATAAATATCTTGAATAAAAAAAAAAAAAAAAACTAGATTTTGGCAAAATTTCAGAAAATCTTTCAATGCAACTCTGAATTTTCATACAAAAGTACAAAAAAATACAGGATAGGATAGGAAGGGTTGTACACCATGTGCACTTCCACTTGGAGACCCTGTGATCCATTGTGATTCCCTTCAGTAGAAAAAGAGTAGAAAGATAGACTTAAAATGAAAGAAGAACCAAAACCGAATGATAAGGGGAGAAAGAAGGAAAGAAAGAAATATACGGATTTGGAGTCGCCGTAGAATGTCCCTTAAATAACCACCCTATTCCCCTAATGAAACCCAGAATGTTACTCGGTTTGCAGCCTGCAACATTACTGAGTTCGTCCAGGAATCTATTTCCTAGCGTTTTGGGCGCGTTTGCATTTAGTTTTGGCCATAAGGACCTAGACACTATGCAATCCGACCACTGCCCCAGGATTGGTCTGCACAGTCACGGAATCTTTCATAAATCAGCCTGTAGAGGTGACATATAGGTGGTTTGACCCCTCTTTCTCTAGTATCATGGTCCAAACCAGAACCAAGTCTAGCCAGTTCATCTGCCACCTCATTTCCCTTTACGTCACAGTGCCCTGGTACCCAACACAATCTCACTTGCTAGAGTACCAATAGCTCCTCTAGAGCTCTCCTACAGTCCTGCACTAGGTTGGAGAGTGTCTGATTACGCTCCAGAGCCTTTATTGCCGCCTGACTGTCCACGTATATGGTCACTGTAGACCCCCTCTCGACATGTGCCCCTATCCGCTCCGTGGCTTTCCATATCGCATAGATCTCCGCGTGGAACACGCTGCACTCGTTGGGGAGTCTATAAGAGCACTTGATATCATTGTCGACCAAATAAACCCCGGCCCCAGTACCAGAGTTCATTTTGGAGCCGTCAGTGAAAACAGCGCACCCATCGAACAGTTGGTCGGATCCAGCCCAGTTAACCCTACTGGGGAACTCTACTGAGGGTGATACACCGAAGTAGTAAGTCGCGACCTTATAGTCAGAGATTCCAGATGGATCGATGTCGTGACCCCTAAGGCCTGCCTTATACAATATCCTAGTATGACCAACCCGCAAGGGTTTTGCCAAAGAAGACTCTGATTAGATTCCTTGCTGCCACACTTTCCACATAGTGCTCTATGGGTAGTAGGTTTAGGATTATATCCAAAGCCGCCTGCGGGGTACTGTCTAAAGCACCTGTGATACCCAATCAAGCACACCTTTGGGCTTTATTAGGTATAGTCCTATAACTACGTTTCCTCATTGCCTCCCACCACACTGTGCAACCATAAGTGATAATAGGTCTAACAACAGACCTGCAGATCCATTTAACCATGCCTGGTCGCAAGCCCCAATTTCTACCTATTGAGTTCCTGCATCCATAGTAGGCATTGAGGCTCTTCCTTAACCTCTCCTGCGTATTTAACTTCCATGACAGTTTCCTGTCCAGGAAGGTACCTAAATATTTGGCTCCTCCTGATAAGCTCAGTTCCACACCATCCAATTTCGGCAATTTGAAGCTATCCACCTTATACTTCCTGGTGAATAACACTAATTCCGTCTTTAATGGGTTTACACCCAACCCGTTAGTTTTCGCCCAGAATGAGAGATCACCAAGCGAATCCTGCATGATGTCACTGATAGTTGAAAGAAACTTTCCCCTAATCAGTATCACTACGTCATCCGCATGGGCGACTATCTTCGTGTCCTTAGATTCGAATGTTTTAAGAATAGAGTTAACCGCCAGTAACCACAGAAAAGGAGAAAGAACTCCACCTTGTGGTGTATCCCTGGTAACACTTCTTCTTATCACTTCGTCCTCTAGGTTGAGTTGATAATCCTGCTCTTCAGCATTACGATAATCCAACTCACCAGGAAGTCGTCGACCCCATGTTCTACTAACGAGTCCCAAAGTATATTCCGTATGCTCTAGACTGTGCTCTATGCAACCAACCACCTCATGAAGCGCACTCTCAACAGACTTACCCCTGAGATAGGCATGTTGAGCGTTGCTAATGAGGTGGGTATCTATCTTGCTCCTTAGATGTAGATCTATCAGTCGTACTAAAGTCTTTAAAAGACAGAACGATAGGCTAATAGTTCTAAAATCCTTCGGTTTCGAGTGGCAGGCCCTACCGGCCTTGGGTATAAAGACAGCGCTTTCCTCCCTCCACCCATGTGGTAGATACCTATATCTGAGACAACTCTTAAAGATATCCTCCAAAAGAAATAGCGCTGTGTCCGGGATATTACATAGCATAGCTGGGAATACTCCATCCGGACCCGGTGATTTATACGGATCGAAAGTTTTCACCGCCCAGTCTAGTTTATCCCTCATGGGTATTTCATCAACCTGTCCAGAGTCGTGACCAATACCCTCAAGCATATTGCCCCATTGGTCCTCAGCCTCCATTCCTGTACCTTCGCAACCAGGAAAGTGTGCCTCAACAAGCAAATAGAGAGTTTCCAAGCTGGATTCCGTCCATGAGTTGTTATCTCTTTGAATATATCCAATGTCCTTTGGGTCATTGGATAAGATTCGCCGAAACCTTGACATCTCATTGACGCCATCCACGGATTCACAGTAATTCCTCCATGAGATCCCTTTCGCTCTTTTCAGGTCTCCCTTATACTTATTGAAACACACCTTGTAGTTGTTCCAGTCTCCATGTAGTCCGGTGAGCTTTGCCCTATTAAAAGATTTCCTAACCGTCGACCTCTTAACTTGAAGTTCCTTGGTCCATATGATATGATGATTCATAGCTCTCTTTGAGTAAACGAGTGAAATGATTCACCGTGTATTCCAAATTAGATGGTAACGGACCACATGAAATTGGCCGTTCCATCCCCATGCGAATATTATCATGAAAGGTTCCCCAATCCGTCAGCCTAGGATTCCTGTATGGTACCCCTACAGCTGACTGGAAGTCCAAAGTGAAGGTAATCCTGCTATGATCCGAAAAGGAACAGTCCGTGGATACCCTCCAATCTCTAACGAAATTATCCCTATGGTTCGTCAATGTAATGTCTCTAACCGTCTGGCTATCCCCATTCTTGAACGTGGGCATACAGTTATAAAGTCAAAAACGCACTCATCTCTTGTTATTATATCCGCCATAATGAGAAATTATTAGCTTTAGTTGTCTCTTTGCCAGGATACACGTTCTCACCTTGTCACCAGTGGACGGGACAAACAACGTGTACCCCGCCCTAATCCGCAAACCTTATTTTTATTTATCCAAGGTTCTTGGATTAGGGCCACATCAGTTTTGGATTTGGTGATAAAGGTTACCAGCTTTGTCGAGGCCGCTTCACAATGATGCAGGTTTATCTGCACCACTAGCAGCCTCTTTGGTACTGTCATGTTTCGAGTACCGAAACCTGACACTGCCAAAGCCAAAGCTGACAACCCCCTTGACCTTATCCAGCCATTCTAGGGATTTACGATCCACTGCGAATCGAAAATCCCTTCCGTTATTGTTCTTACAGGCCATCGAGGTTACAGCCTTTCAATGGTCTATAGGAAGATGAACATTCTGCTTTTTCAATATTGCCAGTATGTTTTCCACCGGTCTTACGGGTGGGGGAATCCACACTATCACTATTGTCCTAAGTGATAACTTCGAAGCGCGCACCACTTCAAGTTTTAAGGCCAGATTAAGATCGCCAAGTTTCCCAACTGCGGTTCTTAAAAATTCAAATGAATTTTTGTTTCCGCAGTTTATTACTTTGACTCCCTTAGCCCAGTCTGTACCTTTGAAGGATACGTCCTCAGAAGGCGATCTCATCCAAGAGTCTACCTTCAAGCAGCTGCCATTGATCGGTACTGATCTTCCCATCCGGATCATTCCGATCAATAATAGCCGCCTGAAGGTATACATCCTAGCTCAAGGACACTTTCGCCTTTTTTGTGGACGAGGTGGGTTGGTCATCACGGAATCTGGCCCTCCTAATGGTCTCCTTTTGGGTACCATTAGATGTGCCAGACGGGGTTATCACCTTCTTATCCGCCGCCTTATTATTTGCCGATGTCCTTGCTGACGAGGGTTGAGAACAATCGGATCCATTACCCTTAATGTTACCCTTACGGGCACCCTTAAGGGAATCAGCCGGAGGGATCTTTGCTCCCTTCGCCCCTGACATCTTTATGTGTGATTTCTTTACTGGTGATTTCCACAGCCACTCCCACTTGCTGCTCACCAGGATGGGACTCTCCCAAGAGTACACTCACCGGGCCGTAGCTTCTTTCAAATCTAGCGACGCACAGTGGCTGAAAATCGTTTTTCATTGGCCAAAATTCTGTAACTTTTGAACCGATCAAAATATTGAAGTAATTTTTTTTTAATGGATAGATATTTAGTTCAGCTTGACTCAGTTTTAATTACATTAAAATTGATTGATGACTTTTTAAGGACTTCTAGGTCAAAGTTTAACTTTTGATTTTTTTAACTTTTGGAGTGAAATATGGGTTTATTTTTTTTATTTAAAAAATTTAATATTTGGAACTTAATAATAATTATAATTATTTTTTGTGATAATGGAATTTTTTTAATGTTACACTCAAAAAAAATTTTAACACTCAAAAAAAAATGTTACACTAAAAAAATAGTAAAATAGAGATTTTGCTGTTACTACAGAAAAATTTATTCTTTTTTGCTGTCAGATTTGATAAGTTTAAACAAACATTTTAAAAATAAAAACTGCAATAGATTTTATTAGCATTTGTAAAAATAGTAGGTTCTATTTATTATTATTTTTAATCGACTTCAAAAAGGAGGAGGTTATCAATTCGAATGGTATGTTGCTTTTTTTATGTTTGTTCCACGATAACTCCGCCATTTCTGAACCAATTTTAAAAATTCTTTTTTTTTATTTGAAAGGGTTTGCTTTTACAAATTATTGAATAACTTCGTGATTTATGAATCAATTTTGAAAATAATTTTTTTCTTTGGAAGATATGGCCTGCAGAAAAATATATTTGAGGTAAAAAAATGAAAATTTCAGAAATTGATTGAGATATATCGGGGATATATAGCATAAACCGATTTTTAAGAAGATATCGAATAGGGGTGGCAAAATATAGCTCTGGTAATGGGAAAGTATTATATATTTAGCATAAACCGATTTTTTAGAAGATTAACAAGATTTTCAAAATTCTTTCTTTCAATCAAAAAAGTGCAACAACATTAGTTCTATTAAACATTTTATTTGCCCGAAATTTTGAAGTCGGGTTTTTTTTAAAGAATTATTTACTAATACTATGTTTTTCGTACTTAAATAACAATGAAGGCAATTATAATTATTATTCATTTGAAACAAATATTGATTGCAAATATTCTATATTTTGTTCTGCGCTATTTCTGTTCTTTAGTAGTTTTTTGGCTTCTTCATCTAAATCCCGATGTTCCACTTTCGATTTCGAATATTGGGGATGAACGGATCTGATGTTGCCAATAATATATTAAATAGATCTTCATTTGTGGAATTTCGTGAAATTTTTCTAGTATTGTGCTCTCTATAAAATCTGTAATCCTTGTTCCTTTTTTCCTGAGCCTCCTCTGATAGATCTCCAAGTGGCACCAAATTATATTAAATGATATCTTCTCCATCATCAAGGATTTTGTGAACTGTTGCAGACATATTTCTCCATGTGTAGTTGGTTGTATATATTTTTGCAGTTTCCTTAGCATAATCTCCAAATTGTCTAGCGTCAATTTCTTCATTGCACGCAAGTACTTCTAGGATTATTTTAAATCTAAAAAGAATCTTCGTGCGGTATTGCCATCATTTGTATTGCCTGACCCTTGTTTTGGCTGATCTATAATTAATTCAAATTTGCGATATTCATCTTGAACATGTTTCTTTTTTGAACTTCTTAACTCTTTGTTGGTACATTTTTTGATACATGTTATTCACACATTGATCTTCAATTTCATAGCAGGTAGTACTTAAATTGAACAAAACTGCACTTGTTATCCAGAACTTAATAACAGGTAAAACTAATTATTATCTCGCCAATAATTTTTGGTTTTTTTTTCTTTAGTGGTTTAATGTCGCGATTATTATTATAAAATTGTTTATGACTTTGGTTGACCCTAACAGTTGATAACAGGTATATTGGAAAGAGATCATATGTTTACTGTAGAACCTATTGTGATATTTTTATGACTTATTTTTTTGCTGATCAAAATAAAGCCATAAAACCCTTTCGCAGGTATTATATTTAATTATTTAAGTTTTACGTAGTCTAAAGTAAAAAACCATAAACCTTTAGGCGAAAAAGTGAAAATTTAATACACCATTGTATACGAGTAATTATAGGGCTGTTTAAATTATCGTAATTTGAATTTTTCTAGAGTAATTTCATTAAAATTAAAAAAGTGTTCTACCCGCTGGTCGTGGCGGGTGCAAAAGTATATATAGGGTTAAAGAAGACACTTTCACCTTTCTTCGGGAGGTATACGTTTCTGGTTCCCTTTTGTTCCCTAGAAGTTCTATTCCACTAAAGTTTAAATTTCAGAAAAATATAGTAGTTTCATAAATATTTCATAATGCCCCTAATATTAAACGCTAGAGCGGTAACCACTTACAACAACTAAAGACTATAATCCTACCAACATTATAAAAAAGACCGCAGGCCATCGATGATAGCTTGCAAGTAGTAACCATTTATTTTTGACAAAAAACAAATAAAAAACCACCTTTTTCTGAAATTAAAAAACAGTTGAGTTTGACAGCATGCCACGCCCACAATTATTAATAGTTTAACCTAATTTTTTGGCTACCTTAATATAGATATATTTGGTCCAAAAAGGTGTACAAATTTTAAAAATCGGTGACAAAAAAAATTCGACTTTTGGCCAATGAAAAACGATTTTCAGCCACTGTGCGACGTCCTGTTTCTAGAGAAGGTACTTCTCCTTTGCGGTTGACGACCCAGGATCTCTTTGTTCCACCTTTCTCAGAAAGGCTAGCGATTTCCTGGTGCCGTTGTTGGCCCTATCCTCCTTCGTTCGGCTTGGTGTAACAACAACACGTGAAGTGCCATTAAGCGGCTCCTCCACGGCGACCTGCCGAACATGATTGGCATTACCATGTGGACCGTCTTCTGTCAAGCGGCTCCCCTGGTTGCTCTTGTCCCCAGCGGCGGGAGGGGATGTCTCCACCATCTGATTTTAAGCAGAAATCATAGTTATTTCATGTTCATCATCAGATAGGAGAGTCAGCTCGTCCAACCCCTGAGTGGCGCAAGTCTCTCGACATTTCAAGAAGACCATCCAAATCCAATTGTGTGACCTGTTGTTCATTCTCCAAAATCCTGCCATGAACGTCCATCAGGGTTAGTTCCCCCATTAGGGTACTGTCCGAAACCCTCACTTCCGATTCCACTGTATCCCTTTTGTTTTTAAAATCTTCACATCCTTTTTGTTTTTAAAATTTTTATTATCAATTTTGTTCCCACGAGTATGCTCGTAAAAACCGGACCATCCGCGCAGTGACGGCGTACGCGGACTAGGCAACTACTTACAATAGTGTATTGCCCTGATACTGAGAGGAGGTGTTATTTGTTGGTTTATTTAAACACTAACCAGCCATTCAGGTCCTCGGCACTGCTACCATGCACCTTGACCTTAAAAGTGTATCTATTCCGTGACTACCCTGGTAAAGCCTCTACTATACAAGTGGCGAACACAAGTAGTCCACTATTGCCCCGATATCTTGACAAAAAAAAAATACAGCACTGAACAAGAAAAATTTGTCCCCAAAGAATACGGTAGATGGAAAAAGTTTGTATTTAACAATTATTTATATTTTTTTAAAAAACTAAGTTTTAAATGAAATTAAAATAATTTGTTTGTATAAATATTGACTTTTTCATCTAATAGTAGATTTACACCTACGCAAAATCTACTACTTAAGCGATTTTGAGCGAAATATTGTTCATTTCTACTAGATTTCCCAAAAACAAAATCTAGTTATGAACTAATTTATAACTAATAAACTTGCAGGCTAGTAAATGCCACAAAGTTTGTATTTAGCAATAATTTAAATTTTATTAACAAACTAATTTTTAAATGAAATTAAAATAATTTATTTGTATAAATATTGACTTTTCCATCTAATAGTAGATTTACACCTACGCAAAATCTAGTACTTAAGCGCTTTTGAGCGAAATGTTGTTCATTTCTACTAGATTTTCTTGTTACGAACTAGATTTTGGCAAAATCTCAGAAAATCTTTTAATATAACTCTGAATTTTGATACAAAAGTACTAAAAAATACAACACTGAACAAAAAAAAAAATTTTCCCCAAAGAATACGGTAGATCGAATGTACCGAAAGTATGGGCTGTGCATACATATTTGCACATTTTTTTGCCGCGTTTTTCTGTTAAACATCAAAGCCTGTCATGCAAAGAAATGTAGCGGCGTCAAAATTATTAATTTGAAATGAAAAATATGGCAACATCAGAATGGAAATTTTAACTAAAAAAAATAGAAATTTAGGTATTTATTGAGAGTCTATTAATTAATGAATATGTTATTTACATAAAAATTGATAATCAATAAGAAAAATTTTTTTTTATGTCCCCATCGTATTATGATCCCCAAAGTATGCGCTGTACATACGATTTTTTCCGGGACTGTCCTCAAAGAATGCAAAGGTCCTCGAAGAATACGATAGATCGAAAAAAATTTATATATGTACATATATATATATATTTATATTTATACTAGCATGCAACCATTGTTGCCAATTTGACGTTTTCCCGTCAAATCTGACGTTTTTGCAATGCCAATTGCGGGAAAATGCTTTTTGAGCGGTTAGCGTGAAATCTGGAGTTTTTTACAGCGCTTTAGCGTTTTTTTTCCAAGGTTAAATTATATGGTATAAGTAAGAAAAAAATGCAATCATGCATTTGTATTCGAGATTCGAATAACGGTTAATAGAATACAAAGCAAAAATCGAAAACGTAAAGTTTAAATCTATTTTAAAAGAAAGTGAAGTGTTGAAAATAAGAAGGCAGAGAAAAGAAAAAAATCAAAAAAGTAAGTACATGATGTAAGTAAGGATGGCTAACAAAAAATGAAAAAGATCCGACAAAAAGTTTTTGCAAGTATTGCAAATGTGCCTTATCCGGAAAGTTGAACGATTTAATTAATCACGGAGAAACCCAAAACCATAAAACCGCAGCCTCTTTAAGAGGTTCGTGTTGGCGGAAACTTGACTTTCAACCCGTGATAGTTGAAGGCTCCAAAATGCAGGAAATTGCATTGGCACTATTTACTTGCCAACATTCGTCGGCCAATTCAGTGTATCATTTAACAGAATTGTGTAAATCCCATTTTGAAGACGGCAAACGGATGCATAGAACAAAATGCACGAACATTATTAAAAATGTTTTGTCACCGTATTTCACGAATCAATTACGAAATGATATTGGCGATTCGAAATTTAGTCTCCTCATTTATGTCAACTGATGTTGGAGTGATTAAATTTTTAGGTAAATTTGTTTTATAAAACTGTATTATTTATTAAATAATAAATAAACTAATATTTTTTCTTCAAGGAATTGTAAAAATATATTTTAGTACAACGAAACAAAAAATCATATCCACATTTTTAACAATTGCTGAAGTGGAAAATGCAGATTCAGAAGGCATTGCAAAAGTTGTAATTGAAGAACTAAACAAACCAAAAATTAGTCCAAATAATATGTTAGGTATTGGCGTGGATAATGTTAACGTCATGGTTGGTAATAAAAAAAGTGTTTTTACGGAGCTAAAGAAATACGTTCCGAATTTATTTTTAATCAAGTGCGTGTGTCACTCTATTCAATTAGTTATTACAAATGCTTGGAAATATTGTATGCAAAATCACCTTGAATTTTTAGTTAATGAAACGTATAATTGGTTTTCGAGAAGCTACACTCGGCAACAAAGTTACAAACACATTTTTCAAGCCATAAATGATGAAAAGGTAAATGGTTTTAATGATTTAAAAAATAATTTGATTTTACTTCTTGATAAATTTTTAGTTAGGCTCGAGTTCATTAAATTTAATTTTCATTAAATTATTTTTACTGAAGTTAGGAATTACAACTTGAAAAATTTATTATTAAAATTTTTTTTTTTTTTGATAATTTTTCTTGACTGGGGATCGAACCTGGGTTGTTGAATTTACATATGTTTCGAGAAATCCCACTTTCTCTCATCAGAATTCTTTGCGTTCTAACCTCTGCACCACTGCGGTGCCTACTAGCTAACAGTCAAACATCAATCTTTAACCAGTGGTTCGAAATTTGCTGTAATTATCATTTTTTCAATTTATGTATTTACATGTTGTCTCCTTTTTCTCCAGTATTCTTTCGTCAAGACTTTGTCTTGAAAACCTGAATACATTTTGTTTATTATGTTTGTTTTGTTCACTTTCGTCGACATTTTTATGTGTACAACATTAAGTACAAATGCAAACATTAGGGCTTGTGCTTGTGTGAAATATTAAAATGTACTCACGGCATTCATGTTTTTTTAAGTTCAGGTTGGTATGGGCGCCTCACGCTTTTCTTTAAGGGATGTGTGAGATTTTTTCCATTTTGATTTAAAAGTTTATGTTATTTGGAATGTTCTTATTTTTTGACTAATAGTCGATTTTTTTAGTATTCATATTTATTTTGTGTTCACAACTGATTAAGTTAAGAAAATCGTTTCTTAAAAAAATTTTTTTTATTTATTTTTTAGTTTTTAGTAACGAATAGCTCTTTATATTGTAAAACGATGAACATTTAACAAAAGTCACAGCACAATTCAAATTGCATTTTATTTGTAAACGTTACAGTTCGTAGTTTTTCGAAGACTACTCGAAAATATTAAAATTTGTTAAATTCTATTCCAGGTGTATTGTTTTCCTTAGTAAAGTAGGAAGGAAATATGATTAAGCGTATAAATCGGAATGGAAGGATGTTTATTAAACCGGGTCGACCACATATGTCCCAAAGTCTAACGCAAATTAAAGATAATCTTCAGACATTTAAGAAAAAAAAAATTTTTTTGCTATCGGAACCTGTTAAAAACAGCCAAAATCGTTGTTTTTAAATGCTTTTATTTAGCTTCAGTCAAAAAAGAATTTTAGGAAAAAAATTCTTTTTGGCCCCCCCTAGATTTTATCCTGGCTACGCCCATGTACTCGTGTATTGTCATCGGGAATATGTATGCCTGCTAAGTTTCATCCATTTGCATTGAGTAAGACGGTTATAGCAAGAAAATTTGTTGCCCCCATAGATTTTATCCTGGATACGCCCATGTATTCGTGTATTGTCATCGGGATTATGTATGCCTGCAAACTTTTATCCATTTGCATTGAGTAGAAGGAAATCAAAAAAGCATTTTATCAAAAAAAAAAAAAAAAAAAAATTTCATAAACAAAGTGTTGCTTGAACTGGTCGGACGTGTTATTTTTAGTGCGGCTGAATTTTCGTAATAGGTGAAAAAAAAATAAAAAAAAAAAAAAACTTGTAATAAGTGAAAAAAAAAAAAAAATATATATATATATAAAAAAAAGATATCGTAATAGGTGGAAAAATATCTATAGTGGTTTTTCGGTAATTTAAAAATCGCTTAACAACTGCATGAGTGTCCCGCTCAGATGTAATTCTGAGAAAGAGCTAAGCTACAGTAGAACAAATTTATGGATCTCTGAGGAAGAATCCTGAAGAAAATCCGTGGAGTCTCTTCTCACTACAAAAGCCGAAATACGGCGCCGTTCCTGTTCGCCGAATATAGTTATCTCATCCGATGAGAAATCATCATCTTCATCAAATAGTGCAGTCAAACCCAAAAAACAAGTAGGTATGGATAAGTACATCACCGTTCTCATGCGACAGAGGAACCCGACATCTGCTCAAATGTCTTCCAATTCTAAAGTTCCTAAGACCGTCAGCAGTGATAAGCCAAATGATCAAAACAGATTTGCTCTACTTCAGACGGATGACCCAGAAATACCGAAAAAGACGTTTAAGCCCCCACCAATTTACCTGAGAGAGCCCACTTCCAATAAACTGGTACAAGGATTTGTTGCTGTAATAGGTGAGAACATGTTTAGCGTAACCTCAATTAAACATGGAAAAATCAGCGAGACAAAGATCCAAGTGAATAGGGAAGATGATTTTCGAAAATTGTCCAACCAGTTGGAGAGGGAGACCAGGGATTTCTATACCTATCAGCTCAAAAGCGCAAAAGGACTCCAAGTCGTTCTAAAGGGCATAGACCCATGTGTTGATCCTGCGGAGATAAAGAACGGATTAATGGACAAAGGGTTCAAAATCAAGAGCGTAGTGAATATTAGAAACCGTGAAAAGATTCCTCAGCCCATGTTCAGGGTAGAATTGGAACCTGGAGATGTTGCCTTAAAGAAAAACGAGTCCCATCCAATTTACAATCTTATTTATCTTCTGCATCGTAGAATTACCGTGGAGGAACCGCATAAGCGTGTTGGACCCGTCCAGTGTCTTAATTGTCAAGAATTTGGTCACACCAAAGCGTATTGTAAATTGCCGTCTGTTTGTGTTGCATGTGGGGAACTACATGCAACTGCTCAATGTAATAAGTCCAAAACGGACTTTTTTTTTTTTTTTTTATAATACATTATATTTATTTATTGAATCTTCAGATATTGAAATGACAATAAGTTTTCGAATCTTAATACTAAAAGAAAATAATAAGTCCAGCCAGTGCTAGACAAAATATTATGATACTACAAAAAAATTTACATCCACTGATCCAGTCATCTGTTTTGCGTTTGAGTTAAAGCAAGGGTATCCCTCCTTCTCAACCGAACATGGCCACTAAAGTTAAGGATGTCTCGTGCAAGTGGGTTTGGATGGTGTTCAAGTTTGCTGACATATTTTGAGGCGTATTTTGTAAATTCGTCTTTCACCAAAGGAATGCCTAGATCTTTGTGAATTCGAGAATTTTTAACGTACCATGGAGCTGCAGTAATTATACGTAGAATTTTATTTTGACCTCTTTGAATTTTTTCAATGTTGGATGCTGAGGCAGTACCCCATAATTGAATTCCATAACACCATATTGGCTTTAGAATTGCATTGTACAACAAAAGTTTACAATCCAACTTTAATGTAGAATTTCTGCCGATTAGCCAATTAAGTTGCACTGCTTTTAATCTCATCTGTGTAAGTTTTGCGTCAATATGAGACTTCCAGGTTAAACGACGATCGAGGTGGATTCCGAGGTATTTGACTTCATTGTGTTGCGGAATAATTTGGTTATTTATTCTGATGGACGAGCAGGTATCTTTTCGCAATGTGAAAGTTATATGAATACATTTCTGTTCGTTAACCCTGATTTTCCAAAGCTCAAGCCAATTCTCTAGTTTATAAATATAATTCTGCAAATTCTGTGATGCTATTTGATGGTCCTTATGAACGCTAATAAAGGCTGTATCGTCAGCAAAAGTTGAAGTATGTATATTGGGGTCTGACGGCATATCGGATGCATAAATCAAATATAAAGTAGGACCCAGTATGCTACCCTGGGGTACTCCTGCTTCAATTGGCTGAGCGGGGCTTAAAAAATCGCCTTCTTTGATTGTAAATTTGCGACCATATAAATAACTTTTCATAAGTTTGTGGGTGTTAGCAGGCAGAGCTAATTTTATTTTGTGCATTAAACCTTCATGCCAGACTTTGTCGAACGCTTGGGAAACATCAATGAAAAGCGCGGAACAGTATTTTTTCTCTTCAAACGACCGTCTTATCACATTTACTAATCTGTGTGTTTGTTCGATGGTACTGTGTTTAGCTCTGAACCCGAATTGATGATTTGGAATACATTGAGTGTCGTTCAGAATTGGAATCAACTTAGCCATTAACAATTTTTCAAACAGTTTTGAAATTGTCGGCAGTAGGCTAATTGGCCTATATGACTCTACTTTGGTGAGGTCCTTCCCTGGCTTAGGAATCATGGTAATCATAGATACCTTCCAATCTGCAGGATAGTATTCTAGGCGTAAAATAGCATTGAAGATAAAGAGAATAATTCTTCTAGCTACACGAGGTAACTCCACGAGCATTTTGTTGCTGATTTTATCCATACCTGGAGCTTTTTTAAGGTTCAGAGTACCAATAGCGCTTTGAATATCATTAAAGCTAAGTCTTAGAGGTACAGGAGGTCTAATAACGAGTGGTGGCAATTCAGTTGCATTATTTGAGTTGTTTATAGTAAACACATTTCTCAAATGGTTAACAAATAAAGTCCCTTTCTCGGAATCGTTTCTAGCCCAGTCACCAATCGGATTTCGCAAAGGAGGCTTTCCTCTAACTGGTCTTTTTAAACCTCGTGCCGCCTTCCATAACGAATAGTCAGATTGTGGGGAACTGTCAATTCCCTCCAAGTATGATTTAAGTGAAGCCATTCTTTGGGTTTCTAAGAAATTTCTTAGTATATCTCTGCATTCCCGTAGCCTAGCTTTCAGTTGAGGAGACCTGTGAATTTGCCACTCTCTTCTAACTCTTCTTTTTTCTGTCAGGAGATGTTCGAGTTCAGCGAAATAAGTTCTGTTTGTCCTATTTCTGCATTCAACGTCATATGTGGAAGCGTGATGCACAGCTCTTCGTATGTCCTCAGTAAACTTGCCAATCGACCCATCAATATCCTCGGTAGTTCTCAACACTACATTTTCCGTGCAGTGGGAACTTAAATACTTTTTATACTTTATCCAACTTACTCTGGATTTAGACATGTCCCGAAATGGAGAGCCATACCCTTGAAGGAAACGCATTGAAATAATAGAAGGAGAGTGATCTGAAGACAAGTCTAATGAAGGCTCCACTTGTATCGATTCTACAGGGATATTTTTCACTACTCCGAAGTCAATAATATCGGGAATCTTCCGTCGGTCCGTCGGCCAGTAGGTGGGATGCCCGCTTGAGAGTACATCTAAGCCCATTTTGGCAATGGTGTTGAAGAGTTCACGACCCTTCGGGGTCACTAGACGTGAACCCCAAAATGTGTGTTTGGCGTTAAAGTCACCAGCAACCAAAAATCTAGCTCCAAGGGAATTGAAGAAGCTGTAGTATTGATGTTCTTTTATTGAAAATCGAGGCGGCGAATAAATTGATGATAAAACAAAGTTGTATTGACAGAATTCAATACAAATGTTTGTTGCTTGTAGGTAATCCTCACATATGTTGTTCATTAAATAATGTTTTATTCTGTTCTTTATACGAATTGCCGAACCTCCACATGCTCTTCCGCGGGGATCTTTAGTATCATACAACACGTATCCATTAATTTTGAAGTACCCTGTCGCCGTCAAGTGAGTTTCAGCAATCATCATGACATCAATCTGCTTATCCATCAGGAAGTGTTCCAGTTCGTTTTTATGTTGGCGGAGGCCGTTCGCGTTCCAAAAACAAATTTTTAAACAAATCATTTCTTTAAAATTGCTTGTAAGATAGTGGATTGCATTTTCAGCATTTCCTGCATCATGGATGTCATAGTGGTCGTAAAAGTGTTCATAGTTTGGACAAGTGTCTGCAAAGTAGTCTCTAGAGTGTTAATATTAGGCTCGTAATATTGAGATTTAGGTTCCTGCTCCAAACCTGGCATATTAGATTTAACCACGTTAGCGTAAGAAACTTGCCTAGAACTAGGCGCGTTTTCATGACTAGTGGGCCGTAACAATTGAGGAAAATTGTTACTCGATGCAAAATTAGGCTGTTGTGGATGAACAGGTAATACTGACGTCTTGTTGGTCCTTATGCCTTTCAAATGAGTGTAAACTGGACAACCTCTATAATTTGCGGTATGATTACCTCCGCAGTTACTGCATTTTTTGATTTTTGAGTCGGTTTTCGACTTATCACATTGAGCAGTTGTATGTAGTTCCCCACACGCAACACAAACTGACGGCAATTTACAATATGCTTTAGTGTGACCAAATTCTTGACAATTAAGACACTGGACGGGTCCCTGACGCTTATGCGGTTCTTCCACGGTGATTCTACGATGCAGAAGGTAAATCAGATTGTAGATGGGATGGGACTCGTTTTTCTTTAAGACTATATCTCCGGGTTCCAATTCCACCCTGAACATAGGCTGAGGAATCTTTTCACGGTTTCTAATATTCGTTATGTTCTTAATTTTGAAGCCATTTTCCATTAAACTAGTCTTTATCTCGGCAGGATCAACATCTGGGTCTATACCCTTTAGAACGACTTGGAGTCCTTTTGCGCTTTTCAGCTGGTAGGTATAGAAATCCCTACTCTCCCTCTCCAACTGGTTGGACAATTTTCGAAAGTCATCTTCCTTTTTCACTTGAATTTTGGTTTCGCTGATATTTCCATGTTTAATTGAGGTTACGCTAAACATATTTTCACCTATTACCGAAACAATTCCTTGTACCAATTTACTGGAAGTGGGCTCTCTCAGATAAATTGGTGGGGGCTTAAACGTTTTTTTAGGAAGTTCTGGATCATCCGTCTGGAGGAGAGCAAACCTGTTTTGATCATTTGGATTGTCAATACTCACGGTCTTGGGAGCTTTTGAATTTGATGACGTTTGAGCAGATGTCGGGCTCCTCTGTCGCTTAAGAACTGTGACGTATTTATCCATACCTACTTGTTTTCTAGGTTTGACTGCACTATTTGATGTAGAAGATATTGATGTTTTATCATCTGATGAAATCACTATATTGGGCGAACAGGAACGGCGCCGTTCTACGGCTCTTGTAGTGAGAAGATTCTCCACAGATTTTTTTAAGGATTCTTCCTCAGAGATCCATAAAGATTTTCTAGTCGAGCTAAGCTCTTTCTCAGAATTACATCTGAGAGGAACACTCATACAGTTTTTATGCGATTTTTAATGTTTTTTATTATTTTTTTTTTTAATGTTTTTTATTTTTTAATGTTTTTTATTTTTTTTTTTTTTACCGTACGTATTTTTACCTATTACGAATTATTTTTTAACTTTTTGTTTTATTTCGACCTATTACACTTTTTCACCTATTACGATTTTTTCACCGAAAATTCAGCCGCACTAAAAATAACACGTCCGAACAGTTCAACAACACTATGTGTTATCCCAAAACGGACTTAAAAATAAAAAAATGCAGTAACTGTGGAGGGAATCATACCGCTAATTATAGAGGTTGTCCAGTTTATACTTATTTGAAGGGCATAAGGACCAATAAGTCGCCAGTATTACCTGACCATCCTCAACAACCTAATTTCACGTCGAGTAAGAATTTTCCTCAAATTGTACGACCAACTACTCACGTAAACCCTCCTAATTCTAGACAAGTTTCTTACGCAAACGTGGTCAAATATAATATGCCAGGTCTGGAGCAGGAACCTATATCGCAATATTCTGAGCCACATATCAACAATCTAGAGACAACATTGCAGACACTTGTCCAAATGCTGAAAATGCAATCCACTAACTTGCAAGCCATTTTAAAGAAATGATTTATTTAAAAATTTGTTTTTGGAACGCGAACGGCCTCCGCCAACATAAAAACGAACTGGAATACTTCCTGATGGATAAGCAGATTGATGTTATGATGATTGCTGAAACTCACTTGACGTGGACAGGGTACTTCAAAATTAATGGCTACGTGTTGTACGATACTAAAGATCCCCGCGGAAGAGCTTGTGGAGGTTCGGCAATTCTTATAAAGAACAGAATAAAACATTATCTAATGAATAACATAAGTGAGGATTACCTCCAAGCAACAAACATTTGCATTGAATTCTGTCAATACAAATTTGTTTTATCATCGATTTATTCTCCGCCTCGATTCTCAATAAAAGAATACCAATACCATAACTTCTTTAATTCCCTTGGAGCTAGATTTTTAGTTGCTGGCGACTTTAACGCCAAACACACATTTTGGGGTTCACGTCTGGTAACCCCAAAGGGTCGCGTACTCTTCAACACCATTGCTCAAATGGGCTTAGATGTACTCTCAAGCGGATATCCCACCTACTGGCCGACGGACCGACGGAAGATTCCCGATGTTATTGACTTTGGAGTAGTGAAAAATATCCCTGTAGAATGGATGCAAGTGGATCCTTCATTAGACTTGTCCTCAGATCACTCTCCTACTATCATTTCAATGCATTTCCCTCAAGTGTGTGGCTCTCCATTTAGAAACATGACTAAGACCCGAGTAAGCTGGATAAAATACAAAAAGTATTTAAGTTCTCATTGCACGGAAAATATTGTGTTGAGAACTACCGACGATATCGATGAGTCGATTGGCAACTTTACCGAGGACCTTCGACGAGCTGTGCATCACGCTTCCACTTATCACGTTGAATGTAGAAATAGGACAAACAGAACTTATTTATCTGAACTCGAAAATCTCCTATCAGAAAAAAGAAGAATGAGAAGAGAGTGGCAACTTCACAGGTCTCCTGAACTGAAAGCTAGGCTACGGGTATGCAGAGATATACTAAGACATTTCTTAGAAACCCAAAGAACGGCTTCACTTAGATCCTACTTGGAGGGTCTTGATAGTACCCCACAATCTGACTACTCGTTATGGAGGGCGGCAAGAGGTTTAAAAATACCAGTGAGAGGAAAACCTCCTTTGCGAAATCCGACTGGTGACTGGGCTAGAAATGATTCCGAGAAAGGGACATTATTTGTTAACCATTTAAGAAATGTGTTTACTAAAAACAACTCAAATAACGTATCTGATTTGCCACCACTCGTTATTAGACCTCCTGTACCTCTAAGACTAAACTTTGGTGATGTCCAAAGCGCTATTGGTATTCTGAACCTTAGAAAGGCTCCAGGTATGGATAAAATTAGCAATAAAATGCTTGTGGAGTTACCTCGTGTAGCTAGAAGAATTATCCTCTTTATCTTCAACGCTATTTTACGCCTAGAATACTATCCTGCAGATTGGAAGGTGTCTATGATCACTATGATTCCTAAGTCAGGGAAGGATCACACCAAAGTAGAGTCATATAGGCCAATTAGCCTACTGCCGACAATTTCTAAACTGTTCGAAAAATTGTTAATGACTAAGTTGATTCCAATTCTGAACGACACTGAATGCATTCCGAATCATCAATTCGGCTTCAGAGCTAAACACAGCACCATCGAACAAACACACAGATTGGTAAATGTGATAAGAGCGTCGTTGGAAGACAAAAAATACTGCTCCGCCCTTTTCATTGATGTGTCCCAAGCGTTCGACAAAGTTTGGCATGACGGTTTAATGCACAAAATAAAATTAACTCTGCCTGCTAACACCCATAAACTTATGGAAAGCTATTTATACGGTCGCAAATTTAAAATCAAAGAAGGCAATTTTTTAAGCCCCGCTCAGCCAATTGAAACAGGTGTGCCACAGGGTAGCATACTGGGTCCTACTTTATATTTGATTTATGCCTCCGACATGCCGTCAGACCCCAAAATCCACACGTCAACTTTCGCAGACGATACAGCCTTTATCAGCGTTCACGAGGACCACCAAGTAGCATCACAGAATTTGCAGAATTATGTTTATAAACTAGAGAATTGGCTGGAGCTTTGGAAAATCAGGGTTAATGAACAGAAATGTATTCATATCACTTTCACATTGCGAAAAGAAACTTGCTCGTTCATCAAAATAAATAATCAAATTATTCCTCAACATAATGAAGTCAAATACCTCGGCATTCACCTCGACCGCCGTTTAACTTGGAAGTCTCATATTGAAGCGAAACTTACACAGATGAGATTAAAAGATGTGCAACTTAATTGGCTAATTGGCAGAAATTCTTCACTAAAGTTGGACTGCAAACTATTGTTGTACAATGCAATTCTAAAGCCAACCTGGTGCTATGGAATTCAATTATGGGGTACTGCCTCAGCATCAAACATTGAAAAAATTCAAAAGGGTCAAAATAAAATTCTACGTATAATTACTGCAGCTCCATGGTATGTTAAAAATTCTCGAATTCACAAAGATCTATGCGTGCCATCAGTAAAAGTTGAATTTACAAAACACGCGTCAAAGTATGTCAGCAAACTTGAACACCACCCAAACCCACTTGCACGAGACATCCTTAACTTTAGTGGCCATAATCGGTTGAGAAGGAGGGATACCCTTGCTTTAACTCAAGCGCAAAATAGATGACTGGATCAGTTGATGTGAAATTTTTTTAGTATCATAAAATTTTTGTCTAGCACTGGCTGGGCTTATTATTTTCTTTTTAGTATTAAGATTTCAATACTTATTGTCATTTCATTATATGAAGATTCAATAAATAAATAAAAAAAAAAAAAAAAAAAATTTGCCCCCACCCCCCTAGATTTTATCCTGGCTACGCCCATGTGCTCGTGTATTGTCATCGGGAATATGTATGCCTGCAAAGTTTAATCCATTTGCATTGAGTAAAAGACGGTTATAGCAAAAACAAAATTTGCCCCCCCCCCACGAGATTTTATCTTCGCTACGCCCATGTATTCGAATATTGTCATCGGGAATATGTGTGCCTGCAAAGTTTCATCCATTTCCATTGAGTAAAAGGCGGTTAAATTAACGTTACAAGATTTGATTTTCCGAAGTAAAAGTAAAGAAAAGGTTTTAAAAAAATAGTTCTGCGAATGTATCTAACGTGAGCTGTAAGAAGCAAAGTTTTAAATCTACAATGATTTTTTAGAAATGAAACTTTTTACCAATATTTTTCTTGATTGACATTTATTGAGTTACATTATTTGTTGCACATAATGACAATAATGTTTTTAAGCCATGATGTCAGAGAACCACCGAAGAAGAATTTAGCTCAGGTTTAGTGGATTAAATTCTTTCGAAAGCGAGGCCTTCTGCTTCCTTGACTGGAATATCATATCAACTTCCCGCAGACATTTATATACCCTATCACATACATCATCAGATTAATCCAACGATTAATTAATGTGATACTATATACAAAAAAACTAATGCTAACTTGACTAATATAATACCATTTTTAAAATGCCTGCAATGAGATCGTCAAGCGCAAGTCCCAACTGATCCGTGTATTCAAATGTCTTCCCCAATATTGGTTCCTAACATCTTTTAGCGGCAAAGCACGTATAAACTTAATGAATTGCAGGATCATTTGAAGAATTTTATTTTGTTAGATTTCTTTAATACAGAGAAGATTCATCTAGGTAGAGTAGTCTATTTTGAAAGAATAAATAATTTAATAGAATAGTAAAACATGTAATGTTACTAAATTTAAGTTTTTACCTATGTATTGATTATTTGTTTGAAAATATTTTGTTGTTTTAATTTTATTTCCATTGCAGGAATTTATTATGATTTTCAAAAGATTGTTTTCATGTGCTCTAAGATACATATATATATATATACATAAAGACTTTTTTATATCAATATATTTATAATTTAAAAAACCTTACAGTAACATGAATTGCATTTCTAATTTAACTTGAATGAAATTGGTTTTTAAAAGTGTTGATTTTGATGAAGGAGGATTAACACAGTCTTTTAGGAATTGTTTTGTTTTTGAGACATAACTTGGTGGCATTATTTTGAAAGATATTTTGGATAATGTTTATGGATTTTCTTACTGGGTTTCAGAAAGGGTTTTTCGTATACGATATTCATATTTTGGTAAAGGAATATATTTATCAGGAGTAGGAATTTGTTTCTGTAATGTATTGTACACATTATTGTGCAATAATGCAGAAATTCCCATCTTTTAACGAAGAACTTCTTTGTAGACAACATTTGTTGTTTTTCTGTCAGGTGATAGAAAATATAAATTTTTATTTGAAATTACTCTTGAGCAAGCGACATAAAATTGACCATGCACTATGGTTTTTTTTCGTTTATTTTGGCATAAACTCTAATTTTAAATGTATTGAATTGTAATTTTGTTTGTGTACATTTTTTATGCTTCCAAAATGACTTACCAAGTTTCATATGATTTGGTGCACTATTTCATATAGCTACTATATAGCCGATTTGCCCCAACTTTTTTGTTTATGAAGCTATACAATTGAAATATGGTTTGTATACATTTTTTATGCTTCCAAAATGACCTACCAAGTTTTGCACTATTTCATATAGCTGCTATATAGCCGATCTGGCCAACATGCAACTAGGTTTTTCACGTGTCCATTAATTTTTTTTTTAATTTTCTATTATATTTGATGAAAAGAAAAAAATAATAATTATACAAATTCAAATTTCAGTATTCATCTCCTATTGTGGCAGCATGTATGAGTAAGGGAGCTAAGTTGTTATTCTCCTCTGAGAGTTCCGCGGCTAATTTTCTTTTCATACGAGGACCAGCACTTTTGTAATCACATTTTGGGCGATCCACTTTATTTTCTAACGCATAATGACCAGTGTTTATTTATATAATCGATGAAGGCTTTAACTTTTTCATTTATTGACTTAATCTTCTCGTTATTTAAATGCTTTTGAGCAATGCTTTCTAATATGTGCTGTTGTACGGCGTCTCCTGACTGATTGTTGTTGCTCCAAATGTCAACCAGCTCAGCACGATTAAACACATATTGTACTAGAAAAAATTGATTTTTTCGAAAACGTGTGGATTCGGACAAAAAAGATTAGTTTCTGATTAATCTGCACACTTTGGTTAATAACTTCTCATTAACATCTCTTTGCAACGCTTTGCCATGCAAAAGTACTGATCCACGAAACACAACTATACTTGTTAAGCACATTCTACAAATACAGATAAATAAAACACGGTACACTTGGACAAAAACATATAAAAACCACAGAAGCATTAGCAAACTATAGTTTTACATACCTGGGTAATCGTTTTCCATATTAATCCTTTTCACTTTTGTATAAACTTTCGCCAGAACAAACAATCAAAGTTGCAAAATGTTCCCCGCCAATTTCACACAAAACGTCTGGTACATAATCAGCTGACGCAAACAGAATAGTGATGCTCCACATGTTAAAGTTAAATATGTTTTTACCTAACTAGGGTGTTTAAAAATTAAAAATAAACAAAATTTTAAAATTCTTCACAAAAAAAATTGACTTTATGCCAAAAAAAAACGAAAAAAAAAACCATTGTGCCATGTGAGAAACACTCATCGTTCAAGTCTATACCGCCAACCTTTAAAGACTCCTTTTAAACTCTCCTTTAGCACAGCCTGTTAAGATTATTGCCTCTATTACATTTTTGTGTAGAGCTTTCACCCGTAGTCTCGTACCATTGCACAATTTTGGAGGTTTCAAATTTCGCAACAGCATTATTGGAGTTCCTATTTTCAAAGTTAATTTGTGAGGTGGAAATCCAGGAGGATTTAGGGAATTCAGAAACTCAACAGGATAGTTAATGGCATCGTCTGTTTGCATAACTGAGTCTATGGAGGTATATTCCATTTCCGGAGAATCAAATAATTTTAACATATGGTCATTAATTGCTGCGGCTCTATCATTTTTTTGGCGTTAAGATGGCACGTTCACATAACCAGTCATCTGACTTTTGAGTGATATTTAATATATCAGGTTGTTAGTTCCGCTAATGTATTTACTACTGTGCCTAGAACTACAGGTATGGTTAGCTTACCTTGAACTTCAGGATATATTCCATTCCTAACTTTCAACAATATATCTGAAAAATGTGCTGCTGAGTCTTCTCCTCGCAAATGGACACGCATATTTTTCTGAAGAGAAAGTTTTAACGTATGCTGCCATATGACTTAAGGCAAGCTTTTACCTCATCAGCTCTGGTTCCTCTTGGTACAACTGGAAGTGTTTGCCTAAAATCTGCAGCTAATAGTACAGTAATTCCTCCCATTACAGCATTGTTTGACCTTATATCTTTTAGTGATCTATGAAGTGCTTCAAATCCACCTTTATGTGCCATTGTGCTTTCATCCCAGATTATAAGTTTACAGTTTTTCAGTACATATACCAAATTACTTTGTGTTGAAATATTGCATATTGCGGTCTCTTGATATTGTACATCAAGTGGAATTTTAAATGCAGAATGTGCGGTCTTACCACCTTTTAACAATGTAGCTGCTATTCCTGAAGATGCTACAGCCAACGCAGTATCTCCATGACATCTAACTTTTTTAAGAAGAAGGTTAATAAGATACGTTTTCCCTGTACCGCCTGGTGCGTCAAGAAATATTATTTGACCATAACCACGTTCAACGCTGTTAATGACTTGTTTATATACTAATTTTGGTTCATTTGTTTATTTATTTATTTAGGTCAATAGATATTACATCCTTACTGACTACATATAAATGACAGAACAGTAATATATATAAATAACTAGCTGACCCGGTCCGCGTTGATGACCCTAAACACTGCGACTGTTTTAACGGAGGCAGCAATCGAGTCCATGTTACTTTGGGCCTTTCACCGTCATCCACTAATGCACATTGGAGGCAGTTGGCGGCTGGCGACGAATTTATGGCGTGTGTATATTTTTGAAGTAAACAACGCTCAATATTTACGTAAATGCGATACCATATAATATCAAAACACAGCGCACAAAACTTAAATGCATTGAATGAATGAAAACATAAAAATTCATTCATGCAGTGTAGTTGAATAACCTCGATAGCGACTGCAGCGCCATCTGCCAGGCTGGTTTGTGAATTTAAATCATCCAAGGTGGCACCCAAACGCATGCAAAAAAAAAATTCAGCGACATACACACTTAAAGTAGAATTATATACATAAAGAAGATTTGTAGGGGAGGTACCACGCGTCTTTATCAAATCCCGCCAATATTTGCAGCAGCACTTAAAAAATGCACACCAAACCGACGTACCAAATTTTGTTCAGATACCGTTATCAGGAGCAGAAATAATTGATTTTTAATTTGTGGTTTGTATGGGAGGTGTCATGCCCCTTTGTCCAATTAGACCTAGTTATAGATATAAACCACCCGGGGCGCCACCCAAACGCATACAAAAAAATTTATGCACATCGGTCCAGCCGTTTAGGAGGAGTTCAGTCACAACACACGTACAGTAGAATTATATATATATATAAAGATTAGTTCAACAATTTAGATATAAAGTAATGTTTTTCTTCAGTACGTTATTATCCTCAGATATGTCCATAAGGTGATAGGATTTATTGAAGTTAACACATGCACGACGAAAAGAATCATTATTAGCATATACAGAACGGTAGTATTTTAATGCTAAGAGTTCAAAATTGCGGCCTGGTCTAACAGGAATATTGAAGTTTAGTTGACTAAGCAGGAAATCCGAATCAACATCACCACGAATTATGCCCAGAACAAATAAAGCGCTCAGCATCAATCGTCGACTATTTAGAGTTGGCAATTTTATCAAAGCAAGTCTACTTTCATACGATGGCAAGGCATAAGAATTCCACCACGGAGACAGAAAATTAAAAATTGTTTTTGTACCGATTCAATACTATTAATATAATTTGTATAACAAGGATTCCAAACAATTGATCCATACTCAAGAATTGGTCGAACAAGAGCAGTATATAAAAGTTTTGTAATATAAGGATCTAAAAATTCCTTAGACCAGCGCTTCATGAATCCAAGTACCCCATAGGCTTTATTTACCATTATAGAGATGTGATCGCGAAAATCAAGTCTATGATCCAACAGTATGCCAAGATCCCATTTGGTTTGAACTTTATTTAAAATAACAGTATCAATATAATAGGAAGTCTCAATCGGATTGTGTCTTAAATCTGCACCATTGAGAAAAATTGTAAAAGTCGGCACTTAGTAAACTATGTCCATTTGTATCATTAAAGCTGTGTTCACATTATGTGTATTTGTCATGTGGAATGTCACTTTTCTACCCATATGTGATTTCATGTGTATGTCAAAATTTGAGTTTTACATACGGTTTATAAATTACATGTTCATATGTTGGTTATGTCACATACATATGTACTTAATTTTGTTAACTCCTTTTCAAGTTTTCCCTCCATTTTCAATAATAAATTTGTGTAGTTTTTTTGTATTTTTGTTTTACTATTAGGTATAAATTATATTTATTAAAATTTTAATTAATTTTTGCCGCCACAAACTTTTGGTTATAAAAAACAGCTGATGTCAGATGGTTTGTAACTTGAAAATAGAACTCGTTCTACATACAAAAATGTCATATGTATTGCACATAGAGAAATAACACATGCTATTGTTTGAAGGTGTTCAGACTATATGTATAAATTTGACATGCGAAAAAGTGACAGTCCACATGACAAATACACATAATGTGAACACAGCTTAAAAGAGTTAAAAATTTTAACATCATCGGCATACATCAGTACTTTAGAATGCAAAATATCATGCCTAAAAACTACTTCTTGTTGCAAGTCGTCTACATTATAGTTTTTTTTCAGCTAGATATTCTCTGTTAGGCACAACATTATCCAATCTTGGAAACTTGGGCATTCCATATTGTTCTGAAGATTGGCCACCTATAAAAAGAACTGCATCTTCAATCACAATCAAGCATTTTCTATAGACCTCTTCTTTCATTAGTACCGATTCAACTTGCAATTCAATCTCAAGCCTTCGCTTTATATCCTCTGATAAATTGTTTTTCTATTTTTTTCCCATTATTAGACAATTGACAGTTAAGCAACATAATTGCAAAACGATCTCGGAGTTTAGCAGGATGATCACTTAAACCTGCTTCTTCAAGTGCATTGTCCCACTGTTTATCATCTTCCAGCAATCCTAAAGCCAAACATGCAAAATGAAATGTAGGATATTATACACCATTTACTGTTTTTCTACCCTTCACCTTCAGGGTATATATAAGTTTGTCATTCCGTTTGTAATTTCCACAATATAATTTTCGGACCCTATAAAGTAGATATATTCTAGATTCTTATAGATAGCGGAGTCGATTAAGCCATCTCCGTCTGTCTGTCTGGATGTCGAAATCAGTTTTTTGAAGTCGCCAGATATCTTCGGGATCCAAATCATTAATAATTCTATCAGACATGCTTTCGAGAAGTTTGCTATTTAAAATCAGCAAAATCGGATTAGGCCAACCAGAGTTATGGACCGATATGTGAGACAACCTCCATAAAAATTCGATATTTCTTGTCCATTTTATTGCAATATTTTGAAATATATTGCAGATAATGCCATGAAATTTTGTATACGTTGTTTTTATGATAAAAGAAGAAAGTCTGCGGAAAATAGTATGAATCGGTCCATGATTTCTCATAGCCCCCATACAAAAATCTTCCCGAAATATTGCTCAATTATACATAAATGCCTATAAAATTGGAATATCAAGACAAACTTCAGCAAAAATAAGTTTTATACAAAAATAAATCACAAAACGAAATTTTTTTTAGTTCGGTCTATGTTTGACCATAGCCCCCATATAAAGTCCACTTCCAAAAGTCACTTAAATACGTATAAAACAGATATAAATAATGTTAAACGGCTAAAATTTGACATGAATAATCTTTATAGGCAAATAAATTGTTGAACTAACTTTTATGGTGGTCGGCCCAGAATTGGTCATAGCTCCCATACAAGGACCACATCTGAAAAAGACATTTATCCCTAAATATATTGTATAAATATCGGTACTAACTCAAAACTTTTTACAAATCATTTACATATATACAAAATCATTCCACAAAATTTTGTGAATTTCGGTGTATTTTTAACCGTATGCCCTCTATAAAGCCCTCTTCCGAAAATCACTTTAATACTCATAAATCTCTTATAAATAAGGGTACCAATCCAAAATTTCACACGGATCATTTACATACATGCCTAAATAAAACTGCAGGATTTTGAGAATATCGGTCCATATTTGACTATGTCCCCCGTATAAGGTCCACTTCCGAAATCCACGTTAATACTAATATATATCTTAAGTATACCGTTATTATGTTGAAATTCGACGTGAAATATCCTCATATGCATGAAAATCACTGTTCCAAAATTTAAGTAGATCGGCCCATAATTTGTCATAGCTGTCATATAAAAATGTTCAAAAAAAACAAATAAATTCGGGTCAAAAAATATTCTTTTCGGATTTAACCCATATTCGCTCCATATTTTATAGTCATGATATATATCAGCTTTTGAAATAGTAGAAGTTCCGTTTGTATATGAATATCGTTGTAAATTTCGTATATGTTATGCACAATAGTGCATGTTTCCAATCTAAATTGTTTTGTATAATTTATATAATTATGTTTATATTTGCTGGGTATTTCGCTCACACACACAACCTTATTTTACGCTTTGCCTACCTCTGGTTTAGACTAATGAAATATAGCCGAAACGCATGTGTTCGAATCTCAGTGGAGGCAAAACAATTTTATTGCAAAAAAATAATAAAACTACTTAAAATTGAACAGATTAGCAGATAGAAATGAATTTCAAAAAAGTACCAATATAAGTGTACTGAAATTTGGCCCTTTTTACACTTTTATATTTGAGTCATGAATAGCATGTTCTGGGTTATTTTTTGTGTGGATGGAAGAACATTTTTTCGTTTTTTCATTTTTAAATTGAATAAATAATATCAAATGTCCGTTTTTGTCCCGTTTTTTTGTCACGCGTGAAAAAATAATTTTCAAAAAAGTACCTATTAATTATCCGTAATGCGTACTAGTTGAAAATAATAGTTCATGGAATTTTTAGTGAGAAAATACATTTTAATAAAAAAGTACCAAAAAAGAATAAAATTTTTAGGCCACAGGAATTCGAATTTCAAAAAAGTACCGAAAAGATTTCTAGTTTTTGTTGATCTGAGCCAGATTCATTTAATATAGTATTTCTATGTTTATTTATGTAGGAGATATATATGTTAACGGAGCGTTTTACGGTTACTATTTTTACCCCATATGGTCACTTGAATTTCGAATTTCAAAAAAGTACCAGACACCTGTCGGCTCTTTTTTTGCTTAAAGGCATTTAAAATATTATTTCTAAGTTTATTTGTTTTGAAGATATAGAGGTACTGCTTTTACTCGTTTTGCCCCCTTTATCACTCCTTCTTAGTGGATCTACATATTGTAAAAGGAACTCATTACCCGAATTTCAAGTTTCTAGCTTTAGCGGTTTGGGCTGTGTGATGATGAATGAATCAGTCAGTCACGTGATGGAAATCGATATCAAAAACGAATCAGTTTTGGAAATACATTTTAATGCATTTATAATCCAATTTTTAAAATTTTTGTTTTAAGATTCTCTTTAGTAGCCCAATATCTTTATATTTTATGTGCTAAAAGTTTTTCAATACAGAAATAGTATGAAAAAATTGACTTCTAAAACTCATTCGTTTTCGATATCGATTTCCATCACATGCCTGTATATTTAATATATTTATATATATATAAAACATATATTCGAAGAACAAATCTTTAAAACACGTCCGTTCACTACGAGTGATTCCACAATTAGCATAGCGAGCAGAATTTTGCTTTGATGCAGTTGTCTGTAAAAAGTCCCGACCTAAATAAGTTGAATATTTGTGGTTAATTTGGACAAGCACTGGCAGCGTGTTCAGTGCGAATGGGAGAATATTCCAATTGAAAAATTGGTAGAGATTGTTACGAAATAATGGGCTTTGGATTATTATATTGTTATTTTGTTAAATAATAAACATAAAATAAATACAAAACAAAATGTTCTTTATTTTGACTGAACATACTTGATCTACCATTTAAATTTTAAGTAACATATGTTATACACAAATACTAAATTTCTTTAAAATTGTTAAGTTTTTATTGTTAAATTTAATGGAATTTAACGCTACTGTTATTTTGTTATTGTTAATGTATCTATTGAATTTGCTTATTATTTTAATTTTAAATAGATTGCAAATAAAAAACACAAAAAAAAGTTTTATTTTAATGCAACAATAAGTGCACAAAGTAATAGCATGTACTCACTTGTGCCACTCACTGTATATCTTACTTACTTGTTTATATTTAGTTTTTTTATATTTTGGTATGCTCCATGGTGTAACTAGACAAGGTGAGTGAAAATCGGCTACAAACACAACACAAAACAGAAACAACCGGCATTATGTTTGTGTAAAATAGTGTACTACTGCCAAAAACACTTTTGACATAAATATTACTTTTGACATAAGTAAATTGTAAATAAAGTCAGTCAGCTGTGCTACTGCAATCACCTTGTATAGTTACATCATGGCATGCACCTTATTTTATTTTTTCGTAAACAATATTGCATTTTATGTTAAAAGTATCAAACAAATATTAAATTTAAACCTTTTTTTCATTTAAAAATCCCAATTTCAGATCCACATCCTTGTTTTGCTTTTCGTAAATTGTTTAGCTACGACTGTTGTGCAGGTTACATACAATGGCAATGGAAATACTTATGACAAAATGCATGAAAATAAATTAGCAGTTGATGTTAATCTTTTGGAATTTGGAGCCAAGCAGACACAGCGTGAGGAAAATATATCTGAAAAAAAATATTCAAATAAATATGAAAAATTTAGTGAAGATGCTGAGATTAGCACATCTCTTTTGCAAATTTATTATACATCAAATGATTTTATAAATAAACTCAGGTTTTCTCTTAATAATGGAGACAATAAATATAATAAAAAAGTCTGTAAATTACTACAATTTAATACTGCTGTTGTTACCGAAATTATAAAAATGGAGTCTAAATCGAACCAAAAAGTACCTATAGAAGTTTTATATGACCCGCCGAAATACATTGAACATACTTCTAAAAACGGAAATTCAAGGTAATTATAACAATTATAAAATTACAATTGGAAATGATCGACCAAAAGTTTAGAAACAATTAGTCTGCTTGTATGTATCTAGTATTGGGCTTCAATGCTTCAGCTCTAGTTTCTAAATTTATGGTAACGAAACTAATAAACGGTTCATTATATTCAGTAAAAGTTAAAACTCGAAATTCGGCTACAATATTATCTTTAGGCTGCATTAACATTATTTTCATTCCTTGAAGTATTTTCGGAGATATTGCTCAACGTTAGATAAATTTTTTTTCATTTTTTAAAAATTCAAAAAAAAATCATATAGGAAAATATGTTACGCATTGGGTAAATCCTGCCGTTCGGACGTTACGTTCGGACGCTTGTATCATTATGGAAATGATCGAAATGCCTTTTCAAACAATTTAATTTCTTAAGCATGGAACTCTGTTCATCATTTCGTGCGAAATACTATCAAAAGCCCATATAAAAAAATTGATGCGAAATAAATGCAAACTAATGCTGCTGAAGTTGTACTCTGTTCTTATTGTGAAAAGTTACGAAATGTTTCTGGCAGCATGTTTTTTCAACAAAAAAATGTATATGGCAACATTTGTTTCCAACTGTGAAATAATGTAAGCGGCACTTATTTCGCACGAAATTAAAAAAAACAGCCAAAAACATATGGTTTTTGTTTACATAAAAGAAACAATGTTGCATTCCTAAGGGCAATAAAAACGACAATTTTCTTCTAAATCGCGGCATTGTCACCACTTGCTAATTGTCAAAATTATCAAACGAAATAATTGATGTTGCTCAACAAATTTCGCAAATTTGAACAGAGTACCATGCTTTAACTTCAAATGTTTTAAAACATAAGAGACATTGAAAATCATTAAATGCATTTTTTATCATAAAATACTTTTTATATGGCATCATTTATCTTTTTTTTATAAACTCATCCGCAAGGCATATTGATTATAAGGTAGTGGCAACATTACAACAATACAAAAACAACATGGGTATTTTTTTTTGCTTTTTACTCTTTCATTCGTTGTTTTTATTTGTATTTATTCAGGTCACTGATGGCATACATGGTACAATTGTACTTTTTTTGATACATTTTAAACTTGGTACCGTGGTACTACCACGAGTCATATGGTACAATTTCAAAATAAAACAGATAAATTTCAGCCATGTCACAGAATTTAATTCCGTTCGGAAGTGGAATTATTTCCGTATTTTCCTTCTAAAGAAAAAGTAAAACGAACAATTGGTTTCATTCCGAACAAATTCTTCGTTTTGCTTTTTCTATAGAAGCAAATAAGTGACATGACTGTATATCATATAAGTTACTATTTGTGTAATAGTGCAAGATTTTATTAAATTTCATAAACATTTTTGAATTAGATCTTTAAATATGCATCTATAAGATGATTATTACGACAATAAATTTTTGGTTGAATTATCGAACAATATGAGTCTTTAACATATTCATTTACATTAAATGATTTTGAGGCTGAATTCAAAAACTTAAGCTTAAAATGTAGTTAATCAGGATTTCAAAATCGTTAGAAGTTAACTCTTCTATTTCTTTTATTCTTACAATAATAATTCTAGTTATTTTGGAAATACATATATGTATATATTTACCAAGGTTAAATTTTCGCAAATGACTCGATACTTCATAAATAAGAATATTTTTAGATAATCGCGACAATTAACGCAATAATGTTGCTATAAGATATATCGCATTTTTGATAAAGTAAATTTGTGGTAAAGTTTTATGATTATTTAACAAATATTAAAAATGGTACCATGGAGGTCTAAAAAGTACATTTTATTTATATAGTTGGTACGAAAAACAAAAACCCATTTTCCATCACTGATTCAAGTATATTATGGAAATCGAAAACGAAAACAATAATAATAAACAAATTTTGATACTTAAACATTTGACAATTAGAAATTTGTAAACATAAACAACGTCTGACAATACAAAAGTAACAAAAAAAATCAGCTGTCTTCAACACTACCTTATAATCAATATGCCTTGGTCATCCGCTCGCATGCTCGCTATCGCTGTCTACAAGATTACTAAATAAAATTCAAATTTGAAGTTTACAGAAGCTCAATAAACACAACATCAAGGCGAATTCATCACAGTTATTCTTGATTTTATAACAAGTACACCTCGTACAAAAACCACAAGCAATTTGTTTTTTTTTAAATCATTGTACAATGTTAAAAACAGAAATAAAACAAAATAGAAACAAAGATAATAAATAATAAATATATTATTTCTGTTTAGACTCTAAACTTTAGAGGCCTCTAAACAAGACGTTCGATACTTCCCGCTGAATGAGAGTGTTTTGCAGTAAACAATTATATTTTACGCTCGCAAAATAAAAGAGCGTAAGCGTACATGAGTCGTTTGCTTACACAATTGTGTATGACGCTGACATCTCTGGTGTACTCACTTATTCCAGTTGTTTTAAAAAACAGTGTTCTCGTTGTGGACTTTTTTATTCTTACATTCTTGGAATAAGATTGAAGTAAGAATACAAAAGTATTTCATAATAATAATTTTCATTAAATAAAATATTTATTGAGATAATTTATTTAAAAATTATTATTTTCAATTTAAAAATAATTACAGATGATATACTTTGATATATGAAAGCGTTGTATCTAAATAAATCAGCTCTTATAATTTATGAACATAAGTTATCAACGACTTTATTTCATTCCACTAAAATTTAAAGCAATAACAATGAGGACATTAAATTAAGAATACTTCCTTTTCCGTATAATTATATTAACAACATCCGAAAAGTAAAATATTTTACATTTCCATCCAGATTCCCACATAAACATATGGTTCTTCGAACCGGATAAAATAATAACCATTCCACATCTTACTTGCAAAAGTGTCAGTAGTTCTATTTTGGTTAATCGGCAATACCGATGGTGTTTTGTTACTCAATTCCATATATTTACAATATTTTGGAAATCTTTATTGAAAAAATAAATAATTGGAAGAGAAGTTAACAATAGGTTGATTCATTATTTTGAGATTTTGATATTTTATAATTTTGTTGCAATAAATTGTATTACTTTTCAAATTTTTTAATAATATTGTATTTTTACACAATCTTATTATTTGATTTGTTTTCTATTGATTTGATATATTTTTGAACTAATAACTTCTTAAATCAGATTTTTTTGTTATTATTGTGTTATATCTTGTTGAAATCAAAAATGCCAAATTCGTGTCGTCAATTCGTGTTAATGGGAATTTATCATTAACTGTCTTGTCATTAAGTTTCCTAAAATCTACTACTAGTCTCCATTTGCTCAGATCGTTATGCCCTTTTTTAGGAACTAATAGCATTATAAGGGCTTATGGATGGTTCTATTACATTTTGTTCCAATAATCCCTTTACTTGTCTATTTATCTCTTCTGTATGTGTCTGAGGTAAGCGATAATTCTTTATATATACTGGACTTGTGTCATTCAATTGTATAGTTTGACTATAAAAATTGTTTGTTGTCAGATGTTCACCTTCTAGATGAAAAATGGATTGATATTTCCTCAATATTCCAATTAATTCATTCTTGGCATTATCGTCATCGACGTCTAGATTTAGTTCACTTAATAGTCTATTGAATCGCTCATCATTATATTTAGTATGAGTTGTCTCATTATTAGTTCTATAAATTTCATAATTCTTTAGTGGTAGTGTTTTTATATCTAAATTTCTTATTATCGTGGTCTTGTCTAGTACATTTAATAGTTTTATATGTTTATTTCCATCCTTTGGGACTATGGTGTTTGCCAGGAATATTACATGTGCAATCTCACGACTGCATATTATTGCATCTTCTTCAATGTTCAAATCAAATGGTAAGATCACCTCACTTCTTTGTGGAATTTTCACGAAAGTTATATTAAATGCATTATCATGTATTGGGAGAGTTATAATTTCATTTCCGGTGTTAACTGTTAATATGAACTTGTCATAATCGATATTACAATTGTATCTACAGAGAAAATCTCTTCCCAATATACCATCGGTATAAATTGGAAAATTATATTTGACCAGTTGTACCTTATGATTAATTATCGTCTCATCAAGTTGTATAGTTAAGTTAGTGGAACCTAATGTTTTTATTTCCTCTTTCGATATACCCGTTAGGTAACAATAATCATCTGCATCTTCCTTGTGATCATGTAATACATCTTCTTTGCATAAAGAGACATCGGCTCCTGTGTCAATTAAAAATGTTAATATATTTTCTGTGCCTTGTACATTTAGTTTTACATAATTTTTAAGATTATATGCGATGCTAAATATGTGTTTGTGTTTTATTGATTCTGTTCCGAAGATTCCTGGTACTCTAGAATCTCCGGATACTGGGAGTTTCCCGGTTCCTGTATATGACGTACATTGTAGTTTCTATTGTTGTTATAACTTCCATTATTATTACGGTTATTATTATTCCTAAAGTTTCCGTTATTTCTGTTATTACCTCTTCTATTGTCGTTACTCCGATTATTTTGATAACCGTTGTAACTATTGTTCTTGTTTCTGTTATAATCATTATTATTATTACTATTCTGGTTATTTCCGTTCGACTTGCACATTTTAGCAAAATGGTTCATCTTACCACATTTGCTGCAGTTCTTACCGTCAGCATAGCATCTATTGCCATGTCTGCCGCCACATTTTCCACATCGGTTACCATTTCTATTCTCGTTTCGTGCGTATGTGTTTTTTGTTTGTGCTGTTTGAAACATAACTTGGCCTTGTCTTATGTCAGACGAAGCCTCTAAAGCTATTTTGATAGCTTCATGAAGAGTTTTTGTTCGACTTGCTTCAATTGTTCTGACTATGTATTTCCCTATTCTTTAGACCGTTTTTAAATGTATTGAACGCTATCATAGCATTTGTGTTGCTAATGGTTTCTCTACTAGCTTCACCAAGTGTGTCTACTTGAAGCTCGTTCAACTCCATTGTTAGCGTCTCTATCCTGTCAGCAAATTTTCTTATCGTTTCTGACTGTACCATTCTAGTTAATTCGTTTAGAATCACATTGGGGGACTTTTTTATGGAATATGCCTTTTTTAAAGAACTCAAAAGAGTTTCTATATTAGTCGGTACTAATACCTGTCTTACTCTGATCTGTACTTTCGTTGTTAATTTTGCTCTGAAAACGAAATTAAAAAATGAATTTTGTTTCTCCGGGGAATTCGTTTCGTTTATAATTTCCAATTTTGCAATGAAAGATTCGAGATTGTCTTTAGTACCATCGAAAGTTGGTAATAATTTGGAAATTGATGCTAACTCTGTAGTATTCAAAATGTTAGTAGTCATTGTGTTGGTTTCGCTATTCTCTTCCTCTGTGTTATTACTATCTGTTTGTCGTGTCTTGTCTTCGTATGCCTGAAGTATGTCCAAAACTTCTCTTTTTAATTTATCAAATTTTTCTATATGTTTATTCCTATCTATCCGTTAGCTTCAAATTGTTTAATGTTGTGTTTGCGTCTATTTGTAATTTCTCTATCTCTTCTCTTTTAGATTTTATTGTTGCTAATGAATACGGTCTACCTGATGTTTTGTTTGCATTTGCTAATGTTATTTCTATTTGTCTATATAGTTTGTCCATCAGTTATTAACTCTATTCGGAACAAAATTGTTATTTATAATTTATGTTAAAACATTAATTATAAATAATTTTTATAGAATAATTATTATTTCATAATCGAACTGTTAATTTTTACTTCATGATAATTTTAGTTAGGCTCGAGTTCATTAAATTTAATTTTCATTAAATTATTTGTACTGAAGTTAGGAATTACAACTTGAACAATTTTATTATTAAAATTTTTTTTTTTTTTGATAATTTTTCTTGACTGGGGATCGAACCTGGGTTGTTGAATTTTTTCTCTCATCAGAATTCTTTGCGTTCTACCACATGCACCACTGCGGTGCCGGCCAGCCAACAGACAAACATCAATCCTTTAATCAGTGTTAGTTCTGGTAGTTCGAAGTTTTTGCTGTAATTATCATTCTTTATCGATTTCTATTCATAGTTCATTTTTCCTTTTCATAGTTGTTTTTTTCCTTTTTTCTTCAGTTTTTTCGTATTCATGTCAAGAGTTCGTCTCGAAAACTTTAATATGTTTGTTTTTGTTTATTATGTTTTTGTCCACTTTCGTACAACATGTAAACATTATGGCTTGTGCCCTAGCTATTTTATAGAATAATTATTATTTCATAATCGAACTGTTAATTTTTACTTTTTGATAATTTTATTTAGGCTCGAGTTCATTAAATTTAATTTTCATTAAATTATTTTTACTGAAGTTAGGAATTACAACTTGAAAAATTTTATTATTAAAAATTTTGATAATGAATAGAAATTAATAAAGAATGATAATTACAGGAAAAACTTCGAACTACCAGAACTAACACTGGTTAAAGGATTGATGTTTGTCTGTTGGCTGGCCGGCACCGCAGTGGTGCATGTGGTAGAACACAAAGAATTCTGATGAGAGAAAGTGGAATTTCTCGAAACATATGTAAAATCAACAACCCAGGTTCGATCCCCAGTCAAGAAAAATTATCAAAAAAAAAAAATTTTTTAATAATAAAATTGTTCAAGTTGTAATTCCTAACTTCAGTAAAAATAATTTAATGAAAATTAAATTTAATGAACTCGAGAACTAACACTGGTTAAAGGATTGATGTTTGTCTGTTGGCTGGCCGGCACCGCAGTGGTGCATGTGGTAGAACGCAAAGAATTCTGATGAGAGAAAGTGGGATTTCTCGAAACATATGTAAATTCAACAACCCAGGTTCGATCCCCAGTCAAGAAAAATTATCAAAATTTTTAATAATAAAATTTTTCAAGTTGTAATTCTTAACTTCAGTAAAAATAATTTAATAAAAATTAAATTTAATGAACTCGAGCCTAACTAAAATTATCAAGAAATAAATAATTTTTTTTTTTGTTAACCTCAATCTTTTAATTTATTCCAGTAATCCTTAATGGATGTAATTTTATCCATAACTTTAAATTCATCTACTTTCTCTTTCATGGAATTGACTTTGTTTTCTATTTGCAATTCATTTGCTTTTTCTAAAATGTACTCTTTTACATTATCTATTTGTTCTAAAGCTGTGTTTGTTATAGAGATTTTTATATGTATAAATAATAATATTATACTTATAATTATAATTAACGCTACTGTTGCTATTGATAATGTGGTTCTTAACATATCTTTCTTTATAAAATAATTCTATTTATAAAATTTTTCTTATTTATTTTAATATATTATTTATTCAATGTTTATTAGGATTTTAATCCTTGTTTTTCTTTCTGTTTTTAGTTTTAGCCTTTTCTACTTTCTTATATTCTCTTATTTCCTTTAATGTTGTATCAAATTCTTCTTTTAATTCTCTTAATCTTTTCTTTAAATGATTTCTTTCTTCGTCTATTTTTTCTGTTAATATTTTTTCATTTGCGGTATCTAATGCATCTTCAATTAGTATCAGTTTTATCTTTTTTTCACCCTTATAAGTTTTCCATTTTGTTCTTGTCTCTTGAACTGGGAAAATTGGGTAGACTGGTTCTTTTTGTTTTTTATATTTAAATAAAGGTTTTGGCCCTATTGTTAAAATTTCTGGTTTTTCTTTTTGATTACTGTTTTTCCATTCTTCTTTTGCTATATCTATTTCTTTTAATATTTCTTTTAGACTTTTCTTATTCATTTATCAAGACTTAGTTTTTGTACAGTAGTATTTATGCAACGCACTTAATACTCTGTAGTGATAAAATTATGTAATATAATGAGATACCATGTAATCAGCAGGAGTAGGATTGTCTTCAGTCGTCACTTAGGGGCAAAATCCGGGTCAGTTCGGTATGGGCAGGATCAGGATCATCGTCGGTTTGGTAGGAGCAGGATCATCGTCAGTGGCAGGATCGGCGTCAGTTCGGTAGGAGCAGGATCATCTTCGGTTTGGCAGGATCATTTATTTTTTTGTCATCTTTATTTGGCAGGGTCAGCGTCAGTTCAGTAGGAGCAGGGTCGCCATGTAATGAGTTATGTTTGAATGAAAGAAACACGATTTCTTTTTTTTTTTTTGTAAGTTTATAGATTATTTTTATTTTTTGATTCTATGATTATCTTCTTAACACTTTTAATACTCTTTTTAATACTAACTTATTTCTAATTTTACATCGACTTATATACTAAAATTATTTGTATGGTGACAAAGGGGAAACAATGAAATAAAAACAAACATTG
This sequence comes from Bellardia bayeri, assembly GCA_950370525.1. Taxonomy (NCBI): domain Eukaryota; kingdom Metazoa; phylum Arthropoda; class Insecta; order Diptera; family Calliphoridae; genus Bellardia; species Bellardia bayeri. The sequence goes on along the minus strand of OX493268.1, from coordinate 36,894,123 downwards.
ACACTCTTCACACATCTGCATGCCAGATTGCTGCAGTTGCTGTACTTCAAAGTATCATATGTACTATGATATCATATGTTGTACTTGAACTGTGTGTGTTCTGTTATTGACAAACAATAATACTTGACAATGGTCAGTACTACAAACAATGTAACATGAAACCCTTTAGTATGTTTTTGTTTATGGGTATTCATAATTGTTTTTATTCATTAACATTTAGTGTGACTAATTTTCGTTGTTTTCCCTTCATACACTATGTAGTAATAGTATGCACACTACAACGCGTTTTCAGTACTTCACTTCTTTATTTCATTATTCACACTTACATACTAACATTATAGAGAGAAATAGATGACATTTAGATTTTTCAGAGTTGCCATCAATCATTTTAGATACAACAATCCCCATGCTTAATGAGGGATAATAAGGTCCTATTTTCATTAACCTTTTTTCATTAATTCATTTCAAAAAATATCTACATGTGTGTAAAACTATTATCCATATAATAAATGCTATTCGACTATGTAGTCTCTTAAATAAGTTGGTATATTACGAGAACGATTAGATCTTCTTATAACTTCTTCACGACTACCTTGAGGTTGTTCATTGTCATTAGGACGTCTACAATCCTGTGGCTCCTGAACTGGCACCTGAGTATTTGAAGCTTCTGGATACATTTGATTTTGAAAAATCGTTGATTCGTAGTAATCTCTATTATAATTTCTTGACGTTTGACTAGATGATTTGGTTTGAACATCTGGTGCGAAGTGAACTTTGCGAGATTGAACTTTAGTAACCTTTAATTGGTCAATATGTCGTTTTAGTTTATACCCATCATCGAGTTGTACAAGATAATGAAGCTGGCCATATTTCTGTAGAACAGTTCCAGTTTTCCAAACAGTTTTATTGTTTTTCATGTGCAATACTTGTACCCTTTGCGCTTATATGGCGCACACCGGGATGGGTTTTGTAGCTTCGAAATGGATCGTTGGTTGTATTGCGTCAAGACGTATACGAATACGACGATGATAATAAAGTTCTGCAGGACTTTTTCCGCAGGCAAGAGGAGTTGCTCGGTATATCTGCAAAATTTCGTTTACTTTGTTATGTATAGATTCTTGTTCTAACGCCATAGCCTTTAATTTACGTTTAAGGGTTTGCACGTTACGTTCAGCTAATCCATTTGTGCTTGGCTGGCCTGGAGAAATTAATTTTTTAAAAATACCGTTTTTTATGCAGAAGCTTTTGAATTCGTCACTGGTAAAAGTAGTTGCATTGTCGGATACCATTATCTTCGGGAAACCATGATTTGCAAATATGTCGGATAGGAGATTAATTGAAGATTTTGTTGTTGGAGTATTCCGTAGAATTTTTACTTCTGCCCATCTGGATTTTGCGTCTACTACTTTTTTGGAATCAACACTCGTTGTCCTTTGAATATTATTCCAGTATTCAATGTGAATTGATCATCATTTTTAGTAATTGAATTGTTATTTGAAGTATTTATTAAAGTTTTCAAACATACCTTTTGTATGTGACCCGTCTTACCACATGCGTTATATTTGAGTATGTTGGGATTAGTGCGGCATTGTTTTGCTTTGTGGTTATCCTTACCACATCGTATACATAAATTTTCAATTCCAAACTGAGTGCAATTAATTTTTGACTTTTAAAGTATTTGTGCTCTTGAAGATGATCGAAAGCGTGAACGATTTCTTCGACGACTTGAACTTGTAGATCTGGATTGTATTCTGTTGACTTCATTAACATTGATGGGTTGTTTTGAATTTAGCTCCCTGCTGTCGATTTTGGACGCTTCTAAAGACATAGCTTTTTGTATAATTTTTTCAAAATTTGATTCCTCAGACTGTAGAAGCTGCTCACGTATGGTGTTATCTTTTAGGCCTCTTATAAATTGGGCTGGAAGAAAAATGTTGAAATTAATTTACATTCTGTTATATCGCGCCGAAGAAATGCCACATAATCAGCTAACGATTGATCTTCGTTTTGATACGTAGAAAGAAACCGATGTTGTATATGTTTTTTTCTGGACACAAATGATTTTCTAGTTTCTTTACTAATTCGTCGTATTGTACTTCCGATATGTTTTTCGGAGCCACTAGGGATACCAGTAGCTTAAAATGGGTTGATCCAATGGAATTGACGAGCATTTGGTGGCATATTATTTTGTTGCTTACTACACCTTTCTTTATTTGAGTCAAAGTTTTCAAATGGCGGAATCATTGCTTGTAATGGCGGCACATTTTGTTGTACACGCTGTTGCGTCTGTTGAGTTGTGGTATTTGCACATAATAACTGCACTAATTCGCGCTGATTCTTACTAAATGTTTCCAATCACTGTTGGAACTGTTCAATATCCATTTTATTTTAATTATTTGTAATTTCTTAAAATCGTTCAGCTTTTCCCTTTTTTTTACTCGTCGCCGCTTTTGTTATATCTTGTTGAAATTAGAAATGCACGCGTTCTCATATCATGTTTTTGATGGCAACTCTGAAAAATCTAAATGTCATCTATTTCTCTCTATAATGTTAGTAAGTAAGTGTGAATAATGAAATAAAGAAGTGAAGTACTGAGAACTGAGAACTGAGAGTGCATTTTTAAAACTATTGAGTAAAATGTTCTTTAAGCTGCTGTGGTCTTCGTCGTTATCTGTTTCTGTTACCAAAATGTCAGCATTAATTACTTCACTTGAAATTTCGAAAACTGATAATGTACATAATTGGTTGACTTCATCATTAATACTATTATCCAAAGGTGGCTTTTCCAAAGTTTGAGTTGCGCGCGAAAGACAGTCAACATTCACATGTTTGATCCTTTTTTGTAAACAATTTCGTAATTGAATCCGGATAGAAATTCGGCATAGCGTAATAAACGTGCTAAAGTGATCGGTGGCATTTTGTTGTGTTGGTGGAAGATGCGGGTTAAAGACCGATTGTCAGTGACAAGCTGAAACTTCCTACCGTACAGATACATGAAAAAGTGATTTATGGTAAAAACTATCGCTAATGCTTCGCGTTCCAATTGGCTATAATTCCTTTCAGCAGAGGTCACATATCTGGAGTCAAATGCAACTGGACGCTCTTCCCCGTTTTTAATATGTGAAAGCACTCCCGCTACTCCTGGCGAGCTGGCGTCGTACGCTACAACTGCGGGAAGTTCCGGGTCAAAAGGCATTATTATTTATTCACTGTCAATTATGTTCTTGAGTTTTAAAAAAGTAGCTTCACATTCGGATGTCCATTTAAATTTGTAATTTTTTGTAGTAATTGGCGTAGTGGAAATGTAATTGAAGACATTCCAGGAATAAATCTTAAGTGGTAGGTTGACATTCCTAGGAATCGTAGAACATCGTCAGAAGTAGACGGACGTGTCATTTTTACACTAGCCTAATTTTTTTGGGAGATTTTAATATCTTGTTATGTTGTACAACATGGCCGAGATATTTCATTTGAGTTTGAAGGAATGTACATTTCTTTGCATTAACATGCAAGTCGTGTTCTTTTAAACGTTGGAGACATTCGATTAAATTTACTTTGCATTCGGCTTCTGTAGCCCTATGGACTATGTTGTCATCAAAATACGACAGTTTTTTTTAACCACACAAAGTTTGTTCTATATTTCGGTTGAATTACGAGGGCGTACACTACCAATTGGCTTGGGTATAACAATACGTGGTGATCCCCAGTCACTACTTTCAACTTTAAATATAATTCCAGATGTTTCTAATTGAATTAATTCTTTTTCGACGATATCACGGAGCGCAAACGGTAGTTCTCTCTACTTGTAGAATACGGGCTTAGCATATTTTCGTAGTTGAAATGTTATTTCGACGTTTGGTACTGTGCTGGGTTGAAAATAATATCTTCTTTATCCCTATACAAATGTATTTTTATTTTAAATGTTTAAGTTCATTTTCCCAAAAATTACACTAAATTGTTAAAAATTAATTATTCGATTACTCATCTTCCTAAATAATAAAAATCAGTAGCGAACTCTAATAAAGAGGAGTGTAAACTACACGAGGCGTGTGATAAAATCTTCATCTTAGAAACTAGAATCATTTCTAGCACTTTAATATAAGACTTTGACAAGCTGACTTCTTCATTCTCCCAGAAGCACCTATCAGTTTATTTATATATATATATATATGTATATATATATATAAGATAAAGGCACATGGTTGTGAGAATCCTAATACATTTATCTGAAATTAAAATTGGGTAAGCCGGTCTCAAGTGTTTATTACAAGGCTAGCTAGTAGATTTAATTTCTTTGTATATAGGAAAGTTAAATATACCCTTACCAAGCCAAGAATGGTCCAGCAAAACTAAATTGTGTGGCTATAGATTCCCCTGGTGCAAGTCCCTAACTACTACCGGTGGTACTCTAAATTCTATAGGGTTCGATTCCCGCCAAAGACTTTGAGTGTTTTCTGCAGACAAGCCAAAAAGCTTCGCAGTTTGTGTTTGTTAAAAAAAAAATAGTGGTCCCCAGCCAGAGGGTGAGCTTTTGTTCATAAGAACGAAACATACGTTTTGGTATCAAAGATACCTTGTAAAATTTTTGTAAAATTGTTTGAGTTTATTACGTATCGTCATTTTGTCGTTATAAATTCATAACTTTAATTATATAAATTGCGAGAAAGATAGTTTAAAATACATTAAAAGCTAACTGAGTTGCCGACAGGGCACTTTATTTCTGTCACATACGTGTTTTTGTTATTATTATAATTTCAACTATCAGTTCATATAAGTATGTATGTATAGCCAAAATATAGCGCAAACCGATTTTCAAAAAATTCGGCCCAAAATCGAACTTATACAAATTTTGGTGTCAAAAACTAGTTTTAGCAATAAAAATAGGTTATAAAAAAATATATACAAAGTTATCGGAGTGTATTGCTCGGCGATACGCTAAAAGGATTTTCTTTTTTATTATTATCCGAAGAGCATTTAATGGCTTTTAATTTGTTTTTTATGGTCTGTACAAACCGTTCCGCTAGCCCATTGGTTGCCGGATGATAAGGCGCACCCATTTTATGTTGAATACCATTAGACTGCAAAAAGGTTTGATTCGATTTTAATTGAGTTCCGTGATCGCTTACAAAAATGTCTGGCGTTCCCATTCTTGCAAAAATTTCGTGACACACTTGTATCGTCGATTCTGTTGTAATATTGTTTAGGATATAGGCTTCGGGCCGTTTGCTGTAGGCGTCCACCAAAATAAATATGTATTTACCCAGGAAGGGCCCAGCGAAATCCGCGTGCATACGTTCAAATGGTTTCCTTGCCGCATTCCACGAATGAATTGGCTTTAGATGGCATTGAGCGTACTGACTGGCACTCCGCACAATTTAAAACTAAGTTTCCGATTTCTTTATCTATCGTTTGCCACCAACAATAACCCCTAGCTAATGATTTCATTTTTGTCATTCCGAAATGGGCTGAATGCAACTCCTCTAGGATGTACTTGCGCAATTTAGTTGGAATATAAACTCTTATACCTCGTAGTATACAACCCTGTTGTAATGTAAATTCAGTCTGTGAGACACCAAAACGATCTTTCGCATTGCATTCCCGTTCATATTTTAACGCTTCGAGTAAAAGCCGCACATCCGCATCCCTTTCAGTATGCCCATAAACATAAAGTTGGCTCTTTTATAAACATAAAGTTGGCTCTTTTTATTTATTTTTTTAGGCGTTGATATAATGCAATAGTCCAAACATTTAAAAATTCGAGCTAGTGCCCTTGCAAATATTAACACAACATCGCTTTGCAAAAAATGAAACATATGTGCCAGAAAATATAATTTAGCTTATTTAATTATTGACTATCTGAATCCTATGCACAAATATTGCATTTCTACATTTTGGTGATTTTATTGAAATTAAAAGTTACTACACTGTTGAAACAGCTGTTATTTTCCATTGCTTTTTTTCTCAAAAACTTTGTAAGATCAAATAATTATTTTCTCGAATAAGTGGAAAATATTTAACTGATTGTGGTTACATTATGTTCACATTAGAGACATTTTTATTTGTTACCAAACCAATGTATTTACTCAAAAACATGTTTGCACCAAACAAATGTTTCTTGGTAACATTACAGCAAAGAAATATTGCAACTTTTGGGCAAATGTTTCACAAATGTGACCGAAGCTTAAGTAATGCTGTGTACTTTTTCAAAACTAAAACCATTCCGAACAAATGTTTCGTTTTGCTTTTTCTATAGAAGCAAAAAATGGAATTAATTCCACTTCCGAACAGAATTAAATTCTGTGACATGGCTGTATATCATATAAGTTACTATTTGTGTAATAGTGCAAGCAAAAGAGATTTTATTAAATTTCAAGAACATTTTGGAACTGATAATATTTTGATCTTTAAATATGCATCTATAAGATGATTAATACGACAATAAATTTTTGGTTGAATTATCGAGTCTTTGACATATTCATTTACATTAAATGATTTTGAGGCTGAATTCAGAAACTAAAGCTTAAAATGTAGTTAATCAGGATTTCAAAATCGTTAGAAGTTAACTCTTCTATTTCTTTTATTCTTACAATTATTTTTTTAATATATATAAGAACAACTATTATTTTATTTGAACTGTTAATTTTTAATATTTATTTAGTTGGGCTCGAGTTCATTAAATTTAATTTTCATTAAATTATTTTTACTGAAGTAGGATTTGTTTTACAACTTGAAAAATTTTTATTATTAAAATTTTTTTGATAATTTTCTTGGCTGGAATTCGAACCTGGGTTGTTGAATTTACATATGTTTCGAGAAACACCACTTTCTCTCATCAGAATTCTTTGCGTTCTAACCCTCTGCACCACTGCGGTGCCTGCTAACCAACAGACAAATATCAATCTTTTAACCAGTGTTACCTGGTGGTTCGAAATTTTCTGTAATTATCATTTTTATTTATTAATTTCTATTTTCATGTTGCCTCCTTTTCTTCAGTTTTTTCATATTCATGTCAAGACTTCGTCTCAAAAACCTGAAACATTTGTTTATTATGTTTGTTGTCCACTTTCGTCGACATTTTATGTGTACCATTTAAAGTACAACTTCAAACATTAAAGCTTGTGCCGTAGTTGTTTTTAAGAACAATTATTATATTATTTGAACTGTTAATTTTTAATTTTTGATATTTATTTAGTTAGGGCGAGTTCATTAAATTTAATTTTTATTAAATTATTTTATCGAATTTTCGATAAAGTAAATTTGTGGTAAAGTTTTATGATTATTTAACAAATATTAAAAATGGTACCATGGAGGTCTAAAAAAAAAATTTTATTTATATAGTTGGTACGAAAAACAAAAACCCATTGTCCATCACTGGTTCAGCCCATACCACTATTGTGCAAAAATTTTACACACATTTGTTATGCTCTTTTAAAAACATTCATTCAGTCGTCGTTGAGCAAGCGCTGAGAACACATGTGACTGACTATCGTCATTTTTTTTTCAGAAATATGTTAAGCGTTGTTGTTGCTTCTTGTTGGACGAAGCACAGCAAACACACGGGATTTAATTACAATTGAACACAAAAAATAAAAAACTGTTGTAGATGGAAATATTTTTGTTTTTTCTGAAAATAACTGTTCTAAAATTGTTTTTTGATATTGATAATTGTTATTTATGGACCCTGATATCTTTTCTTAAGGTATTTATATCTGGCTAAAACTCTTTCTTTTTTTCTTATTTTAAGCGTTTGACAATATGTTTGCTGGGAAAAATCTCTCACCAATACATCTTCATTTTATTTTTGAACACCACTGATCTTAGTGTAAATCTGGAAGGGACTCATTATTTTCCTTAATTTTTAACATGAACTTTTCTATAACAAACATTTCTTTAACATTAATTTTAGAGTTTTCATAGGATCTGTGTTCTGTTTTTACATTGGAGTTTTCGAATTTTATTAAGAATGTTTTAATTTTGACAAAGTTTACAGTGGTGTTACAATTAGTTTCAATTTTGCTTTTAAAATTATTAAATATTAACAATCCGGGATATATTTCTTTTTCTTCTTCCATAATTGACAGATTCATTTTACAATTTGGTTCTATGATTTTTACAATATTGTGGATGCAGTTATCCTTTATTTTACGTAGTTTCTTATAATCAAGTGTCTATATTATAGGTTTCGTTATTATGTATTAAAAAGTATTATCTTTCAAGGCTAGTGGTCTGTTAAATTTATTTGGAATCGGTTCGAGTAAAACTTTAGCAAATGTCTCTGTTAAATCCAAGAAGAAAAACGTGTGTTTGATTATATACGCTAAATTCAAGTGCGTTATTATTTATTCTAGTTCTTACTCTTCTATTGTTTTTTGTTTTAATGTGACATTAATAAAGGGTTGCCATTTATTCTTATTGTCTAATCTTAAATATAACATCTTTTCCCTCTCTACAATTTTGATATGTAAATAGCTTATATATATAATCTCCTTGGTGGTTTTATGACTCTCTTTGAACGACGAAGTTGTGAATCATTTTCCGAAGATTTCTTGTTAGGTACCTCTGGGACGACCGCTGGACTTTCCAGCTGCATTTGACCTCTCGACAAAGCACCATCGTCTTCTGCACCTTCCTTTTCACTCTCCTCTCGTATAACCACTCCTAAGTCAGGCGTAGCTGAGTTGTCTGTTGCTTCATCCCTTTTATCAAAATCTGTAACGTTTATGTTTTTGTCATGTGTTTGCAACTCTTCTCCTACCTTATGAATTTGGTCTGCATGCCGCTTCCAAACCCGATGGTCGTCTAATTTAATTTCATAATGTAATTCCCCAACTTGACGTAAAATTTTACCAAACTGCCACTTATTTTCAGACAAGTAATCTCTTGCTGACACTCTTTCTCCCTCCATAAATTGTTTTTTTGGTACACAGTGTTCAGACGAAATGATTGTTTTGGTACTAATAAATCAAGACGTGATTGAATTTGTCTCCCGAACATAAGCATTGCTGGTGATTTTTTTGTGGTTGAGTGTATTGCTCGGCGATACGCTAAAAGGATTTTTGCTATTTCGTTTTTATTATTATCCGAAGAGCATTTAATGGCTTTTAATTTGTTTTTTATGGTCTGTACAAACCGTTCCGCTAGCCCATTGGTTGCCGGATGATAAGGCGCAACCATTTTATGTTGAATACCATTACACTGCAAAAAGGTTTGATTCGATTTTAATTGAGTTCCATGATCGCTTACAAAAATGTCTGGCGTTCCCATTCTTGCAAAAATTTCGTGACACACTTGTATCGTCGATTCTGTTGTAATATTGTTTAGGATATGGGCTTCGGGCCATTTGCTGTAGGGGTCCACCAAAATAAATATGTATTTACCCAGGAAGGGCCCAGCGAAATCCGCGTGCATACGTTCAAATGGTTTCCTTGCCGCATTCCACGAATGAATTGGCTTTAGATGGCATTGAGCGTACTGACTGGCATTCCGCACAATTTAAAACTAAGTTTCCGATTTCTTTATCTATCGTTTGCCACCAACAATAACCCCTAGCTAATGATTTCATTTTTGTCATTCCGAAATGGGCTGAATGCAACTCCTCTAGGATGTACTTGCGCAATTTAGTTGGAATATAAACTCTTATACCTCGTAGTATACAACCCTGTTGTAATGTAAATTCAGTCTGTGAGACACCAAAACGATCTTTCGCATTGCATTCCCGTTCATATTTTAACGCTTCGAGTAAAAGCCGCACATCCGCATCCCTTTCAGTATGCCCATAAACATAAAGTTGGCTCTTTTATAAACATAAAGTTGGCTCTTTTTATTTATTTTTTTAGGCGTTGATATAATGCAATAGTCCAAACATTTAAAAATTCGAGCTAGTGCCCTTGCAAATATTAACACAACATCGCTTTGCAAAAAATGAAACATATGTGCCAGAAAATATAATTTAGCTTATTTAATTATTGACTATCTGAATCCTATGCACAAATATTGCATTTCTACATTTTGGTGATTTTATTGAAATTAAAAGTTACTACACTGTTGAAACAGCTGTTATTTTCCATTGCTTTTTTTCTCAAAAACTTTGTAAGATCAAATAATTATTTTCTCGAATAAGTGGAAAATATTTAACTGATTGTGGTTACATTATGTTCACATTAGAGACATTTTTATTTGTTACCAAACCAATGTATTTACTCAAAAACATGTTTGCACCAAACAAATGTTTCTTGGTAACATTACAGCAAAGAAATATTGCAACTTTTGGGCAAATGTTTCACAAATGTGACCGAAGCTTAAGTAATGCTGTGTACTTTTTCAAAACTAAAACCATTCCGAACAAATGTTTCGTTTTGCTTTTTCTATAGAAGCAAAAAATGGAATTAATTCCACTTCCGAACAGAATTAAATTCTGTGACATGGCTGTATATCATATAAGTTACTATTTGTGTAATAGTGCAAGCAAAAGAGATTTTATTAAATTTCAAGAACATTTTGGAACTGATAATATTTTGATCTTTAAATATGCATCTATAAGATGATTAATACGACAATAAATTTTTGGTTGAATTATCGAGTCTTTGACATATTCATTTACATTAAATGATTTTGAGGCTGAATTCAGAAACTAAAGCTTAAAATGTAGTTAATCAGGATTTCAAAATCGTTAGAAGTTAACTCTTCTATTTCTTTTATTCTTACAATTATTTTTTTAATATATATAAGAACAACTATTATTTTATTTGAACTGTTAATTTTTAATATTTATTTAGTTGGGCTCGAGTTCATTAAATTTAATTTTCATTAAATTATTTTTACTGAAGTAGGATTTGTTTTACAACTTGAAAAATTTTTATTATTAAAATTTTTTTGATAATTTTCTTGGCTGGAATTCGAACCTGGGTTGTTGAATTTACATATGTTTCGAGAAACACCACTTTCTCTCATCAGAATTCTTTGCGTTCTAACCCTCTGCACCACTGCGGTGCCTGCTAACCAACAGACAAATATCAATCTTTTAACCAGTGTTACCTGGTGGTTCGAAATTTTCTGTAATTATCATTTTTATTTATTAATTTCTATTTTCATGCCTCCTTTTCTTCAGTTTTTTCATATTCATGTCAAGACTTCGTCTCAAAAACCTGAAACATTTGTTTATTATGTTTGTTGTCCACTTTCGTCGACATTTTATGTGTACCATTTAAAGTACAACTTCAAACATTAAAGCTTGTGCCGTAGTTGTTTTTAAGAACAATTATTATATTATTTGAACTGTTAATTTTTAATTTTTGATATTTATTTAGTTAGGCTCGAGTTCATTAAATTTAATTTTTATTAAATTATTTTATCGAATTTTCGATAAAGTAAATTTGTGGTAAAGTTTTATGATTATTTAACAAATATTAAAAATGGTACCATGGAGGTCTAAAAAAAAAATTTTATTTATATAGTTGGTACGAAAAACAAAAACCCATTGTCCATCACTGGTTCAGCCCATACCACTATTGTGCAAAAATTTTACACACATTTGTTATGCTCTTTTAAAAACATTCATTCAGTCGTCGTTGAGCAAGCGCTGAGAACACATGTGACTGACTATCGTCATTTTTTTTTCAGAAATATGTTAAGCGTTGTTGTTGCTTCTTGTTGGACGAAGCACAGCAAACACACGGGATTTAATTACAATTGAACACAAAAAATAAAAAACTGTTGTAGATGGAAATATTTTTGTTTTTTCTGAAAATAACTGTTCTAAAATTGTTTTTTGATATTGATAATTGTTATTTATGGACCCTGATATCTTTTCTTAAGGTATTTATATCTGGCTAAAACTCTTTCTTTTTTTCTTATTTTAAGCGTTTGACAATATGTTTGCTGGGAAAAATCTCTCACCAATACATCTTCATTTTATTTTTGAACACCACTGATCTTAGTGTAAATCTGGAAGGGACTCATTATTTTCCTTAATTTTTAACATGAACTTTTCTATAACAAACATTTCTTTAACATTAATTTTAGAGTTTTCATAGGATCTGTGTTCTGTTTTTACATTGGAGTTTTCGAATTTTATTAAGAATGTTTTAATTTTGACAAAGTTTACAGTGGTGTTACAATTAGTTTCAATTTTGCTTTTAAAATTATTAAATATTAACAATCCGGGATATATTTCTTTTTCTTCTTCCATAATTGACAGATTCATTTTACAATTTGGTTCTATGATTTTTACAATATTGTGGATGCAGTTATCCTTTATTTTACGTAGTTTCTTATAATCAAGTGTCTATATTATAGGTTTCGTTATTATGTATTAAAAGTATTATCTTTCAAGGCTAGTGGTCTGTTAAATTTATTTGGAATCGGTTCGAGTAAAACTTTAGCAAATGTCTCTGTTAAATCCAAGAAGAAAAACGTGTGTTTGATTATATACGCTAAATTCAAGTGCGTTATTATTTATTCTAGTTCTTACTCTTCTATTGTTTTTTGTTTTAATGTGACATTAATAAAGGGTTGCCATTTATTCTTATTGTCTAATCTTAAATATAACATCTTTTCCCTCTCTACAATTTTGATATGTAAATAGCTTATATATATAATCTCCTTGGTGGTTTTATGACTCTCTTTGAACGACGAAGTTGTGAATCATTTTCCGAAGATTTCTTGTTAGGTACCTCTGGGACGACCGCTGGACTTTCCAGCTGCATTTGACCTCTCGACAAAGCACCATCGTCTTCTGCACCTTCCTTTTCACTCTCCTCTCGTATAACCACTCCTAAGTCAGGCGTAGCTGAGTTGTCTGTTGCTTCATCCCTTTTATCAAAATCTGTAACGTTTATGTTTTTGTCATGTGTTTGCAACTCTTCTCCTACCTTATGAATTTGGTCTGCATGCCGCTTCCAAACCCGATGGTCGTCTAATTTAATTTCATAATGTAATTCCCCAACTTGACGTAAAATTTTACCAAACTGCCACTTATTTTCAGACAAGTAATCTCTTGCTGACACTCTTTCTCCCTCCATAAATTGTTTTTTTGGTACACAGTGTTCAGACGAAATGATTGTTTTGGTACTAATAAATCAAGACGTGATTGAATTTGTCTCCCGAACATAAGCATTGCTGGTGATTTTTTTGTGGTTGAGTGTATTGCTCGGCGATACGCTAAAAGGATTTTTGCTATTTCGTTTTTATTATTATCCGAAGAGCATTTAATGGCTTTTAATTTGTTTTTTATGGTCTGTACAAACCGTTCCGCTAGCCCATTGGTTGCCGGATGATAAGGCGCAACCATTTTATGTTGAATACCATTACACTGCAAAAAGGTTTGATTCGATTTTAATTGAGTTCCATGATCGCTTACAAAAATGTCTGGCGTTCCCATTCTTGCAAAAATTTCGTGACACACTTGTATCGTCGATTCTGTTGTAATATTGTTTAGGATATGGGCTTCGGGCCATTTGCTGTAGGGGTCCACCAAAATAAATATGTATTTACCCAGGAAGGGCCCAGCGAAATCCGCGTGCATACGTTCAAATGGTTTCCTTGCCGCATTCCACGAATGAATTGGCTTTAGATGGCATTGAGCGTACTGACTGGCATTCCGCACAATTTAAAACTAAGTTTCCGATTTCTTTATCCATCGTTTGCCACCAACAATAACCCCTTGCTAATGATTTCATTTTTGTCATTCCGAAATGGGCTGAATGCAACTCCTCTAGGATGTACTTGCGCAATTTAGTTGGAATATAAACTCTTATACCTCGTAGTATACAACCCTGTTGTAATGTAAATTCAGTCTGTGAGACACCAAAACGATCTTTCGCATTGCATTCCCGTTCATATTTTAACGCTTCGAGTAAAAGCCGCACATCCGCATCCCTTTCAGTATGCTCTCTCAACATATCCGCCGTAACTGGTAAATTTTATATTGTCTCTATTTCAAAAATATCGACCTCTTCTATGTCCTTGTATTTATCATTAGTAGGAAGACGAGAAAACGCATCCGCGTTTGCATTATCCTTAGATTTTTTAAATTGGATATCATACTCATATCATAATGCTGCATTCTCGTAGCAGATAACCTTGGCAGTCCTTTATGAGGGCAAAATATTTGCAAAAGTGCCTTGTTATCCGTGATTAACGTAAACTTTCTTCCATAGAGGTATTGGTAAAATTTGCGTACACCATAAATTATAGCGTAAGCCTCTTTATCTATTTGACAGTACCTCTGCTGAACGCTTGACAACGTTTTAGATGCAAACTGGATTGGTCTCTCTGATCCATCTGGCTATGTATGGCTTAAAACCGCTCCTACGCCATATGGGCTAGCATCCACTGCCAGGGTTACAGGTAGTTTGGCTTTGTAATGCGCTAATACTGCTTCAGATTGCATTTGTTTCTTAATTTCTTCAAATGATTTTTCACACAATCTGTTCCATACAAATGGCTCATTTTTTTGAAGAAGTTTATTTATAGGGTAAAGAATCGTACTTAAATTCTTAACAAACCTACCATAATAATTAATTAATCCACCAAAGCTCGGACTTCATCCTTGTTTGTAGGTTGCTTCATTTCTAAAATAGTCGTAATTTTATTTTTCATCTTTTGTATACCAGATTTGTTGATGACATAACCACAATATTCAATTTGATCCTTCATCCATTCTAATTTTTCTAAATTAATTCTCATGTTGTGATTATTAAGGCGTTTTAGAACCTCATCAATTCTTGCTAAATGATCCGAGTCCGTTTCTGCATTAATTCGAATGTCATCTAGAAACACTGCAACTCCACGAATTCCACTAAGCAGCTGTTCCATGAACTGTTGCCACTTTGCAGGAGCACAGGAAATGCCAAACATTAACCTAGTTGGTTTGAAAAGCCCCTTATGAGTGTTTAAAGTCAACAAGTGGCGATCATCTGGGTAGACTTCCAGCTGCAAGTATGCTTTTGAGAGGTAAATTTTTGTGAATTTTGTTCCACCTGCCATCGTGCTAAATAACTCATCGACCGGGGCAATGGATATTCGTCCACTTTTAATGCTGGGTTTAAGGTTATTTTATAATTACCACATATTCTGACCTGCCTGTCTTTCTTGGGTACGACGACAATCGGCGTTGCCCATTCACTTGTATTAACTGCCACTAAAAGTCCCTCTCTTACTTGTTTTTCTAGTTCCTGTTCAACCGCTTCAACTAATGGAAAAGGAATGCGTCTTGCCTTAAAGAATTTTGTTGCAGACTGGTCCTTGATTTGTAGGCGTTGCAAACAGCATTGGATATTTGTTAATAATCATTTTAAGTTCATCATCATATCGCTCGTTTGTTGAAACCTCATTCACAGAGTTGCTTGGATTTGAAATTTGTCTGTTAAGAATCTGTGCCCAATTTAATTTAATAGAACGCAGCCATTCTCGTCCCAACAGCGGTTTTTTTCTGAACGTACAATGTATAGTTTTAATGGGGGGCTAGGCGTAGGAGTTTGTACCTCCACCCTGATGTAACCAACACAGTCGAGGGTAGTACGGTAATAGCTGTAGAGTGCGATATCCTTTTGATGTATGGTTGCTTTTCCGAAATGCTTTTTAGCGTCTGTCAAGCTAACAATCGTCACCGGGGAGCCTGTATCAATTTCGAAACATAATAGAGATTCATTAAGGAATAAATTACAAGAAATTTTAGAACGATTTACCCCCACACTTTTATTATCAATCGACTCAGCATTTCCCACATAAATTTTCATTAACTCTTCCACACTAGGTTTTTCATTTTCACCATCTGAATCATCGCCATCTGTAATTTGATTCATTTGTCTCATGGCTTTACGACAGACCCGTCGGAGATGGCCTTTAGCTTTAATCCACAAATGGCATCTTTATGTCCACATTGATTTGCCAGATGTGCCGAACTACCGCAGCGATAACATTTCTTTACTGAATCGTCTCTCTTTCCTCCTACCGGATTTTTGTGCACTTTCTTTTTATCTCCAATAAGATCAACAACTCCTTCCTTCAGACCATGCTGATGTAACTCAAGACCGCCTTTTTCAGCAATCTCCTACGTTTCCGCCGTACTTTGAGTAGTCTGCAGCGTTAACGTTGATTTTTCTAACAGGCGACTTTGAATCTTTTGGTTTTTTAAACCAAAAACAAACTGGTTCCTTAACGCTGTATCCAAATACCTACCAAAATTACAATGAGCTGATAATTTCCGCAGTGCCACAAGTTTCATCCTCCTTTTGCTTTCGCAAGTGGAACCTATAATTTTCCAGGATTTCATTTGGTGTAGGATCAAAATGATCCGTTAAAATTTATACCAGTTCCTGATATAATGACTTTCCGGAGTTATCGGAAGCAGCTTATCACACAGAATGTCATAAGTTCATAGGATTACAGTCAAACAATTCTAAACCTGTCTCAAACCATCGCACCCACCGCGACCACGTTGTAAGGTTCCCATCGAACGCATCAAAGATACATCCTGTTGTTGTTGTTGTTATAGGTGCCATTTTAATTTGATGGTGCTTTTGTCAATCTCCTTGTCAGGGTCGTGTCTGAGAATTATAATATGTTCGTTGATGGTGTTATGTAAGCGTTTAACGTCTGAATTAGGTGAATGATTATTATTTGATGTAAAGTGGATCTCTGTATTTCTCTCTTTTAGGAAATCCATTAGAGGTAGGGCTTTAAAGCCTAACTCGTTGTCTGTAACAATTTTCTTTAAACTACCCACTATGCTTAAATACTGAGTAAGCGCTCTCTTAAATTCAATCCATGTTCGGTTTTCTATCTTTATTGCTTGTGCAAGTTTGCTAAACTTGTCTATAAAAGTCAAGAATAAGGTATTTCTCAAACTATATGTACTATTTGTCCAGGTCCGCTTGGCGTCTCGGTGATCTGGAGTTTTGGTCGTATGGGGTTCCTTTCATATTTTTCCCTATTACAGACGTCACAATTATTAATAAACTGTGTTATACGTTTTCTCAGTTTGGGGTGATAAATGCTGTATTTTAATTGCTGGAAATTCTTATTTATGCCTCTATAATTATTTCTCATGTGTTCTTTCTTGATATGTTCTACCAGTTCGTTCTCATCGAGAATATCCGTAAGGACGTTGTTACATTTAATAATCTTAAATTCATTACTTTGTCCGAAGTAGGTTGAAATTGTTTTTTCAAATATTTCATGAGTATCAGTATCTTCGATTAAGACAGCGTTCAGCTTTTTCAGATCAAAGTGATTCTTAATTATATTCAACATTGTGGATTCATCGAAGTTTTTGGCGGTAATAGTTTTACTGATGTTATTGAACATTTTCTGGTTTCTTATCTTTAGAGATCCTGACCCTACCTTCCGAATTATTATTTGGCTTCTATACATAATACTAATCATAAATTGTTCGAAATGGTTCTTCGCACCCTTTTTATACTTTATAGTAAAATCAAATTCTCCTAATTTCAATCTCCATCTAACAAGTTGTGAATTTGGCTCTTTGATCGAGAACAGCCATTGGTTGATGGTCAGTGTGGATGGTGAATTTTCTACCGAATAAGTATGGTCGAAAGTATTTTACCGTCTATACTATAGCAAGAAGCTCTTTATCTATTGTACTATAATTTAGTTCATATTCGTTTAGAGTCCTGCTTGGGTAGCATACTGGATGGTCATCTTGTGATCAGACGGCCCCTAATGCGAAATTGCTTGCATGAGTATTTAAAACGAAGGGCTTAGAGAATTCTGGGTATGCTAGTATGGGGTCATTCACAAGTAGAGTTTTTAACGTTTCGAAGCTTTTCTGATATTCAGTATTATGTAAGTCAATTTTGGCGTCCTTCTTTACATAGTTCGTCATAGGTTTTGTATTCTGGAATAATCTTTCATAAATTTTCTGTAGTACCCGCTAAATCCTAAAAATTGTTTGATCTGTTTTGGACTTTGGGAATCGGATATTTTTTTTTTTTGGATTTGGTCTAATACCATTCTGAGTCACAGTGTGGCCAAGGAATTCTGTCTCGCGTTTTAGAATTCGCACTTGTCGATTTGTATCTTCAAGTTTGCAAGTTTTAGTCGATTCAGTACTAAACGTAGTGAGTTTAAGTGTTCGTCAAGAGAGGTCGAGAAGACAATAATGTCGTCTAAGTATACTAAGCACACTTTTTTTTAGTAAATAGCTCAGGATTTTATTCATTAGGCGTTGAAAAGTGGCAGGTGCAGTTTTCAGACCGAATGGCATACGAAGGAATTCGTAGTGTCGTCCTTCGACTGAAAACGCAGTGTTATGGATATCTGCAATTTCAAATATAAACTTCTACCAAGTTTATCCAAGATCTCATCTATTGTTGGGATAGGGTATCTATCGTCCACAGTCTTTTCATTAAGTTTACGATAGTCTACCACAAGACTCCATTTTTTTTTGTCCACTTGCATCCTCCTTTTTAGGGACTATCCAAATTGGAGCTGAATACGGTGAATTTGATGGTCTAATTATCCCGTTTTGTAGACTTCACTGATTTATCGGCTCACTTCCTCTCTGTGTATGTACGGTTAGCAATAAATTTTGGAATGGATTGGAATATCGTCAACAGTATTTAATATGGTGCTTAATAGCGTTAGTGAAAGTTAGATTAGAATTTGTCTGATAGAACAATTGGGAGTATTTGCTTATTAATCGCGAAAATTTCGTTATTTCTTCCGAGTTCAAATGATCTATTCTAATTTGGTCTAGTAATGGTAAGTCACTGTGATTATCGTTTGTTATTTTATCATCTGAAAGGAAGTAATTTTCCATTGTTACTGGCCACGCATTTGCAGGTTTAATGTGAATTATTTCGGGACATTCAAGATTGGTTTCTATTTCGACCTTAAAATTTTGTGAAATATATATTCCCTCTTTAAGAATTATTTCACCACATTCTACATTAGTGACAAATTTAACTGTATGATTACTTCGAAATTTCAATGGAATTATCTGGTTATTTATTTTTAAAATATTCTGGTCATAGTCTGTTACTGATTTGTATTTACGTAAGATATCATTCCCAATTCCCGGCTCGAACGACCCAGTGGTCGCAACGTAGCGATTTTCTTATTAAACGGTGTGAAGTAGTAGAAGGGATCACTAATCAAAATCTCAAATTCGCATTCAAACTTATACTTCCCAAGAAAAACCTAATACCAATTATAAAATATGCAATTCCGAAATTTTTCAATACAAGAACGAGTCGATTTCGTTTTCAAAAATAAAATTTGTAAGACCATGCACAACTTTGGCCTATCCACATGGTGTGGGTACAAAATGTGCTTTTTTATATGCCAAGGGGAATTATAGGGGAAGGATGATCAAGATGAAGAAATAGAAGCAAATGAGTTATAGATGATGCTAAGGCATGGTGATGATATGTGATCCAAATTGTTATATGTGTAGGTTATTGGACACTTAATTGACTTCTACCTTTTATAACCCAATGATTAACACAATTGATGAATTATTTTACTTAACACAGATTGCATTTATTTACATACATTTAAATTTCAAATTAGGTTTGTTTATACAATGGTAGGTCACTTGTTTGTGTAAACTATTCTTTAACTATTAGTATTTTTTTATATGTACAATTTTATTTAGTTCAATGTTTAATTATATGTACTATGTTGCTTTGTTTTAGAAATTGTTTTGGTTGTTAAATTGTTGTTTGTATTTAATAAAATTTAGCAAAGAATTTTAACAGTTAAAGAGTATTTAGTTTGATTTTAATTTTGTAGCAAATAACTTTAACAATTAAAATTATTGACTTGACTTCACTTTTAATTTAATAAATGTTTTTAATTCAAATACATTGTCGTTTTCTCAAATTTCACTTTTATTATTTATAGATAGAATAGATTAATTTTCTCCATTAAATGGGCTAATATAAATTTTCAATGTAGACATAGATTTATAGATTAAGTTAGGTAGACAATTTGGGTTTCTATTACTTGTAATTTCAAATTAAACTGATGTTATACAATGGGTTTATATTATGTTTTAAATCAGTGATGTTCAGCCTATACAACACTTGTTTAAAAAATTTACACACATTTGTTATGCTTTTATGCTCAGTCGTCGTTGAGCAATCGATGAGACACATGCGACGGATTATCGTCATTTTTTTGCAGAAATTTGTTAAGCAATGTTGTTGCTTCTTGTTGGACGAAGCATAACAAACACACGCGATTCAATTACAATTGAATACAAAAAATAAAAAACTGTTTTAAGCTAAGTTTAGACGATATGTTGAATCAGCATATATATGCTGACAGCCATATGATTAAAATTAGCAGCAAATTCCTATGTCATATGTAAGACGTTTACACGATATGTTGAAATTAGCAAATTTTTTGATGTCAGCATATGTCAGCAAATGAAATGTCAACAGAAGAGTTAGCATACGATTTTTGTGTTTATACGATATGTGGAATTGTATGTGGTGCTACATATGCTGAGTCGTATAAACATTTGTTTGTGAAATTATTCAGTTTGACAACATTTTTTAATTACTATTCAACTTCGGTATTTTATGTGTAATTTTTGAAATAAAATTAAATAATAAAAATAATATCAATAAAAAAAAACATAAATGATGAGGTGGGAGGAAATTGGTCTAGCTATTGCTTGTAAAGTGCTGATTTTGGATGACGATGAAGGGGAATTAAAAGCAAAAAGACGCAGAGTTTGTCAAAAGAAATGGGTAGAACGACGAGAGGAAGAAAGTTATTGTGTGAAATTATACAAGGAATTGGTATAAAAAATAGAGCATATTTTATTGTAAAAAAACAGCAATAATAATAAATAATAAAATATTGCAGAACTTACAAACAAAATCGAGCTAAATTTTACACTAAATATGCAAATAATGCACGAACACATTTATAATAATTTATTGTTTATTTCCAGAGACCTGTGTCGATTAATTTGAACAATGCCGCCGGCCATTATAATGCGTTTTGTGTTCTTCTGTGGTTATGTTTGTACATATTACTTGCATACGCTGTTCAACAAATAACATATCTGTCAACATACGCAGGAAATTTGTCAAACACTAATAATATGCTGTTTACACGATATGCTAAAATTACCAACATACGTTTGTTGGCATTGTTAAAAAAGTGTAAGCAAATGTTGTTAAACATACGTATGCTGAACAAATTTTGCGTTTACACGATATGTAAGCACTTGTAACAAATTTTTCAGCATAAATATGCTGATTCAACATATCGTCTATACTTAGCTTTAGATGGAAATATTTTTGTTTTTTTCTGGAAATAACTGTTCTAAAATTGTTTTTTGATATTGATAATTGTTATTTATGGACCCTGATGTTTTTTCTTAAGGTGTTTATATCTGGCTAAAACTCTTTCTTTTCTTATTATAAGCGTTTGACAATATGTTGGCTGGGGAAAATCTCTCACCAATACATCTTCATTTTATTTTTGAACACCACTGTTTCAAATCAGGGATCCCCACACACATACATTCACATATATGTTTGTGTGGTTTATTTGTTTTTGAGAGTAAAAACATTGGAAACACAAGCGACTACACAACCTGCTCGCATGACATATCAATCAAGACTAAATGCTTTTATTAAATAAAAATTCAAATTATTTTCTCATGCTCTCTTCTTAAGTAAGAGAGCATTCGCACATGTGCGGTACTTTGAAGATCTCTGTTTTAAATTGAGTTTTACAAAATTTGATTTTTTATATAATTTGTGTTTTATTCAAAATTCTTCTTTATATAATTTGGGGTGAATTTGTTGATTTGTTTGATTTATAGAAGAAATATTTGTTGTTGACACTAGAGCGATTTCGTGACCGTTTGTTTCTCTAGTTGAATGATGAGTGAGTGTTCTTTCTACGTTGGTATATTTGTTTTTTCTTGTTTCCTTAGTGTTGCTAATGTTTTTATGTTTCAGTATGTAGTTTTTAATTCGCTGTTAGGGTTTGGAATGCCTTTATGCTAATTTTAGACATGCCGCTCCTCCTTGCATATATGCAAAATTTTAGTCGGTCGCACATAACACAGCGGCGAGCAAACGGATGGCCTCTGACAGCACCCTTTGGTTTGGTGTGGGATTTTGACGTCTTCTTGGAAGATTGACGCGCCGATCGGCAAGCTGGTTGGCACCGGTGTTGTTATTTCGGGTAGCTTGAGGTGCGACGCTGAGTGTGGTTGGGCTGGTTTCCAGGATTCTGTCTGCTGCTTCTCTCGGTGTTTGGACGGGTTTGGTTGCTTCCAGGTGTAGTGCGTCTTCGGGTACCAAGACGTTCGAGAATACTGCGTCTGTTTCTGCGAGGCTGTGTTTGGTGCAGTAAGGTGTGGTGTAATAATCCACAATACATCCATCCATCCGGGCTGTCACAACTGTATACTTGGTGGGTACGGGCCAGGCAGTTGACATAATACCCATGTCTGCGGACTACCCGGTTTCGTTCTTAAGTATCCATATGTATAAAACGTCGGCAGAATCTCAACGCATGGTATCGGTGGCACAGTTGACACTGGTGAATAGCTGGATCCCTTGGGGGTTGAGACCGTGAACTAAATAGAAATAAAATTTTATAAGTAAAGTTCTTTGGGAGGATAAATGGAAGTGATAAGTGTGCGGTTGTGAAATAATACATGTGATATTTGAAATGAAAAGTGTGATATTAGAAAGGATTAAATAATACATGTGATGTTGGAAATGAAGAGTGTGATATTAAAAGTGATTTTGTGTAGGGATACTATAATCTACTTTGTGGAATTTAAATCTGTGTTGTATGGTAAATAGCATAGCTTAGAAATTGGAGGAGTTAAATTTCCTGCTGCGGTACGCACGTCCACCACTCGAACATTTTGATCATTCCTTGATAAACCCTTTCGATTCTATCCAATCGCCACTCATTTGTGGGTAAAAGATCGTCGATCACGATTACAAAGTCGCCTATTTGTAAGTTAGGGACAAATAATCTCCATTTATATCGCTTATGCAGTAATTGTAAATAATCCGCTTTTAATTGTAGAGCAAATTGGTGATGGAAAGCTTTGAGTTTTTCCCATCGATTGAGCAAAAGGGAGATTCTCCACTACTAGCTCTGGAATTGCCATGATGGGACCACCTCTTAAGAAAGGCGGTTAAGTCTGAGGGATTTTCAGACAGAGGGGAGATTGGTCTGGAATTTAAAACACCTTCGATCCGAGCCAACAGAGTAGGGAACTCTTCAAAATTGAACTGATAAGCGCCTGCAGCTTGTTTCAAATAGAATTTGAAACCTTTGACTGCCGCTTCCCACAAACATTTGTAAGAAATAGTGAATTTCTTTCCGGAAGGCGCGGCTTGCCCCCACGAAATGGCGGCCATTATCTGAGAAGACTTTATGGGGAAGTCCTCTTCGGCCAACAAACCTAGCGAAGGTTGCTTGAAAGGCGATAGTAGAGACTCGAACAAGGTTCAAGATTAAATGCTATGGTGGCAAAACAAACGAATACGCATACATATGCCTTGACTGTAGACGAGTTTCTGTGAGTGGAAACGTTTAGATCAAACGGTCCTGCGAAGTCTATTCCCGTTGTGTGGAATGGTAATGACAAGCTACAACGTTGCAGTCTTGCTTCCGAGTGGCAATTCTTTATACATGCTGTTCGTCTTTGGAATTTGCTTCCACATAACATTCAGCTCCTTAGTAAAACGCATTTAAGAATAATCTTTTTGAAATCTTTAAGTGATTTTTAAGATGTTGTTTTAAAAACTTCCTAACTTTTATATGGGTACTCGTACATACAATTTCATTATACTTTAATTTTATTTCGATTTTACTACTGCTTTAAATTTTTTAATTGATATTTCTTTCTTTTTTTAACCTTTCATATTTTTTTTAAGTACTAATTGTTTCAATATTAATATTATATCATATAATTATTTTTTACTTATTTTTGTACTTTGTCTTCTCCATTTGTATTCATACCTTTTATTCAATTGACTTTAAAATTAATTTCTTCAATTCTAAAATTCCTGTACTATAATTATAAGATTTATTCTTGTTGTCCAGGATAAGCACATTAAATAAACAAATAAAAAAAAAAGGTTTTACAATATCGGATTATTTTTCGAACACGCATATAAAATTCTGTTTGTGCCATACGACACATTAATTGACATTCGCCATGCATTAGGAAATTGTGTAAGTGGGATAGAAATAAATTACAAAATCTAGACTGGGTTGGTAGAATTATAGAAAATCGCTCCTTGTAAGATAATGTGGAATTTACCAATCTGCCATTGACACATAAGATCTTATTTTCATCAATAATTGGGTTTAGTGTAAATAATAGCCCATATTTCCTAATATGAGTTCGGATTTCGAAAGTAAATTATGTTCACTTCCGAAATATTGCCTTTGCGCTAGTTATATTAGTCGTGTTTTGACGGAGCTAATTTCTGGGTGACTAAGATTTGTGTTCCCATAATTTAAAGAAAATGTAGGGTTAGCAAAAGATGGACGGAATTTTCGGATAAATCGGAAAACATGAGCTAACACACGTAACGCACGAGTGTATGAAGAAAAGTTATCCAGAATATCGATATAGTCCTGCTTAGCGGGTAAACTGATTACGTTAACATTCGCATTATGAGACAATATTGATGTAGATTGTGTTTCATTCGTAACGTCAGAGGATAACTGTAACGTGAAGTTGGTATGTGTAAATTCGCTGGTTTTTGGCCAGTCGGATGGAGATTTAGTGCGCCATGATGGTCCGTTCCTGCTGTTGATAGCTAAATCCTGAGGTGTACAACCTCTTGATCCTATATCGGCAGGATTAGAATGTGTTGGTACGTGACGCCACTTAGTATTGGGTAATAATTTGTGTATTTGCGAAACACGATTAGACACATAAACTTCCTTCCATGGGGCTGGAGGTTTCGCTAACCATCCAAGCACAATGGAGGAATTTGATAAATTTAGAGAAGAGACAATATGAGATTCTAGTTTGGACATCAATAGAGCTCCCGATAACTCAAGCCTTGGCAAAGTTATGGCAGCTATGGGGGCCACTTTAGTTTTTGAAACCAGTAAATTGGAAAACACAGAGATAGAGGTGTCAATGCGAATATAAAAGGCTGAGATTTGAATTTTCTCAACTAAGAGCAACGTTCCAGATTTGGAGAAAATCTTCACTTATAGGCTCATCCCAGTCGATTTTTTCTAACCAAAGTTGCTGAATAAGAATTTTCCCTCGTATGATGACCGGAGAAAGCCAGCCAGCTGGATCAAATAGTTTTGCCACAGAAGACAAAACCTGGCGTTTTGTAGTTGTCGTAACCTCTGGGAAAGGTTCAAACGTGTAAATAAAATTATCTGTTAGTGCATTCCAACGAATACCGAGAGTTTTGGTGGCACTATCATCATGAAATTTGAGAAAATCACAATCGTACAGATCTTCGTTCGGGATTGGTTCTTACAATCGAAAATTGTTAGATGTAATTTTCTTTAGTGGAAACCCTGCTGATGCAAGGGATTGGATCATCTGTGATTGAGAATAGAGAGCATCAGTTATAGAGCGACCTCCTGCGAGAATGGCATCTACATTTTTTTTTTATAACTTTTTATTATTTATTGAATCTGCCTTATTTCCTTAGGCCTAACAATAAGTATTTAAATCTTAAAACTAAAATAAATCTAATTACTCTCTAACAGAGCATTAATTTCCTATTGGCTGTAAAGGTCTACGAAGCCTCGACTCCGTCTGGCTCTGAGCTAGAGTTCTAGCCAGCGGATTCGGGTGGGTTTGTAGCTTTTTGATGTAGTTCTCGCGGACCCTTGTGAATTCATCCTTTACCCATGGTACTTCTAGATCTCTGTGGATGTTTTCATTTCTTATGTACCATGGTGCGCCCGTCATGGTCCTAAGAATTTTTGATTGGGCCCTCTGTATAATTTCAATACTGGTATTACTAGCAGTTCCCCACAATTGGATTCCATATGTCCAAATTGGTTTTAAAATGGTTTTATACAGGGTGACTTTATAGTCCAGGCTTAGCTTAGATTGGTCACTGATTAAACAGTGAAGGCTAGATGCTTTTAACTTCATGTGAACTCTCTTGGTTTCTATATGACGACGCCAAGTAAGTCTTCTATCTAAGTGAATACCAAGGTATGTAACATAATCGGACTGAGGTGTATTTACATTGTTAAGTGTGACAGGTGGAAAGCATCCCCTCCTCAATGTGAACGTAACATGTTTGCTTTTTAACTCATTTACTCGTATTCTCTATTTGTTTAACCATGGTTCCACAGACCTTAGATAGCTATCTAGTATACTAGATGCTATATATGGATTTTCATGCGAGCTAATAATTGCGGTATCATCAGCAAATGTAGAAATAGTTAATATATCGTTCGTAGGCAAATCAGAGGTGTAAATCAAATAGAGGGTAAGTCCAAGAACACTTCCTTGTGGTACTCCTGTTCTAATCCTATATTCTCTTGTCACGTAATCGTTGTACTTAACTGTAAATAAGCGATCCGATAGATAAGATTCCAATAGTTTATGGGTACATGGTGGTAGCAAGCATTTTATTTTATATACCAGTCCTTTGCGTCATACTTTATCGAAGGCTTGAGCGACATCCAAAAATATTGCTGAACAATATTTCTTTAATTCGAAGGATTTTCTTATTTCTCCGGTTATACGATTAACTTATTCAATTGTTCCGTGGCGTTCGCGGAAACCAAATTGATGAACTGGGATTATATTTTAACATTTAAAAATGGTATGATTTTCTTTTGGAACACGTTTTCGAATAGCATAGATAAGCAAGGAAGTAAGCTTATGGGTCTATAGGAGGATGGTACGGTCAAGTCTTTACCTGGCTTTGGTATCATTATTATCTGAGAAGTTTTCCAATTTGTCGGGAAAACTCCATGCTTAAAGATCGCATTAAATATTATAGACAACACAATTATTGCCACACTCGGTAGGTTTTTAATCATAGCAGGCGTAACTGAATCATTTCAAGGTTATTTTCTTAATATTATATTATCCTTGATTACTTCTTTAATGTCTTCTGGGCTTATAGCTAATATGTCAAGTTCAGAAATAGTTGTTGGCGAGTTTGGTTGAAAGACTGTATTTAGATGGTCAGCAAAAATTGTAGCCTTTTCCTCTGTGCTACGAGCCCAAGTACCGTCAGCTTTCCTTAAAGGGATTTGCCCCTCTACCGGTGGCTTGATATTTTTCGTTGCCTTCCAAAGGGAAAAATTTGTATGTTTGGTATTTGTCAAACTTTGAATGTAATTTCTATTTCTGCGATCCTCTTCCAATTGAAGGGCTTTTTTCAGATTTTTACTAGCAGCAGACAGCCTCTGTTTTGCAGCAGGTGATCTATTTTGTTGCCATTCTCTTCTGAGTTTTCTCTTTTCGAAAAGAAGTCGTTCAATATCTGAGTTGGAAATGTACATATTAGTTCTAGGAAATGTTTGACTCTTAGAATGATTAAGAGCCGATACCATTAATGACGTGAAGTCATTGACACACTTATCTACATCTTCCTCACACTGAATACAAAGATCTGTGCGTATATGACTGCTGATATATTTCTTGTATTTAAGCCAATTTGTTTTAAAATAATATGTTTTATTATGAATTTTTGAAATGTTAGTCCTCCCATAATAAGATAGTATAATTGGAGAATGATCAGAAGATAAATCATATGATATTTCTGTAGATATTGAATTTCGATTTATATTTCTTGTTATGGCAAAGTCTATGACATCAGGCATTTTTTTAGCATCAGTAGGCCAGTATGTTGGTTGTCCAGGGGACACAAAATCCAAGCCATTTTTACGATCCACTAATGCTTTAGAAAGCGACCTCCTAGCGTGCTAAAGAATTCTTCAAACTTCTCCTTTGTCATTAAAAAGCGTGGCGGGCAATATATCGCGCTTATATTTAAATCTCCAGCAAAACTTTCGAGATGAATAGATGTTGCCTGCATATAGTCTTTTCATAATTCATCTAGGGGATAATGTTTCAAACGATTTCTAATTAAAATGCCAGTACCACCATGTGCTTTACCATCTGGATGATTTGTACCGTAGAATGTATAACCTGAAGTTATACCTGTTGGTAAGATGAGTTTCCGAAATCAATAGCACGTCGATGTTTTTATTCTGCATGAAATGGGATAACTCTGATTTGTGTTGGTTTAAACCGTTTGCATTCCAGAAACATATTCTCAAATAACTCTTTTTTTTTGTTAAGAGGATTTGTATCATTTGGTTCTGCGCTCTTGTATTGTGTTTTGCATGGACGACATAAAGTTTGTCATATTTTGATGAAGAGAGGTAATATTCTGGGTAAGCGCGTGCATAAGTGCTTCCAACCCTCCCGTATTTTGGGGAACACTAGGTTGCTGGTAACCCATTCTCAAAACATTGGCATAGGAACCTGCTCCATTTTTAGGCGGTTCAATTTGAGTGGATTGTAGATTTAATTGAGTTGAGGGTGCATTTTTGTTCACTAAGGGAACTTCAGAATTGACTGGTGTATAGGTGTTTACAACTTTGTAGGCTGGTACTTCAGAAGTTTTCCCTCTTATTAGCTTTTGCCTCTCTCTCTTAATCTGTTCAGTAGCTCCTTATAAACTGGGCACCCTCGGTAGTTGGCTGAATGATCGCCACCACAGTTGCCACATTTTCTACTGAGACCATTCTTTTGAATATCACATTGTGATGAAGAATGAAGGTCTCCACATGCCACACACACTGCGAACAGTAATTTTGAGTATGTCCAAACTCTTGACAATTGGCACATTGAACAGGATTATTTCTTTTAAGAGGTTCTTCAATGGTTATTCTACGATTTAACAGGTATCGTGTTGAGTAAATTGGGTGAGTTTCATTTCCTCTCAGTTTATTTTTCTCTGGCTCCAACTCGACTCTAAACATTGGCTGAGGAATTTTATCCCTATTGAATATATTGACTACAGCTCTTATTTCGTAGCCCAATTCTTGCAGGGCCTCCTTGATATCATTAGTCTCAACACTGGACTCTATGCCTTTAATGACAACTGTCAACTCCTTACTACTTTTCATTTGATAGGTATAAAAATTATTTTTTTATCATTTAGATATTGAGAGATTTTTCTATAAAAATTCTCAGTGTATACGACTATTTTCGTCTTTTGCACACCGCCTTTTCTTATTGGAACAATATGGAAATTATTTTTTCCAATGAGTTCAACAAATGTTTTGACCAAATCATTCGAGCTGGACTCACGCAAATCGCTGGACTCACGCAAATCGTAATCGCTATCCTTTTCACTCTTATTATTATCTTCCTGACTCAAGAGTGCGAAACGATTGCCTATCAAGGGATTTTCAGCTATCTTCTGTTTCGTGAAGCCTTTCCATTATTTTGGGGACTTAAATTTCTTTTATTAATATATCATACCTGTTAGTACTAGTGATTTTAATGTACTTATCTTTTTCTTTGGAATAGCTCCCTTCAGTGTGCCATCATTATTTATTGTGGTTTGTTTAGTGTTAAAAACATTCAAACTCTCACTATTCTTTGTCAGTGGATCACTAGCTTGCTTGTTAACAGTATTTGTTTGTGTTTTTAAAACTGGTTTAGTTGTTTTTGTATTTATATTTTTCATATTTTCTTTTATGCTTTGTTATACACATAAATTAGATGGTGATATTGTTAGTGTAATATTTTGTTCATGTAATTGTATCATTTTTGTTGTAGCTGAGGTCATTTATTTTTTTGATTTGATCACTCTCCCCGTTTAGGAATATGTAGGCATTTCTGCCGTTCACACTGAGCCTTTTTTCATCATGAGAATTCATGTGCTCTTAATAAATTTGCCACTGTTTTTTTTTTATTTATTTATTTATTTTGTTGGTTTTCCACAGTTTATTTTTTGTATAACTTTATATAATTAAAGAATTAGCGTCCATTCGCGTATTTAAAAGTTTTAAATAACAAAAAAAAAAACCTATTTAATATTATTTTAAACTTACGGAGTAAAATTAAACACGTCCGTAAACGTACACTGTTTACGAATATAAGTTTCGTTTTTGAGAATGTGAGCTGCTTTTGGGAAAAGCTCCTGAGTATCCGAGGAGAGTTGTAATAAAGTTCGGATTACTAAAAAGGAAGCGCAATTAATTCCGAATGTTATTGTTTTCAGTTGATAGTCTTTGACAGCCTTCCGGGGGGAATTTTGAAATAGAATTCTTTGAAATGGTCTGTCCAGCGGATCGACAAGGATCAGTCTGTACATTTTTTGAATATCCCCACTGAAGACATATTTGTAAAATCTCCAATTTAGGATAACGTTTACCAAATCTGCTTGTAATGTTGGACCGGTGTAGAGAATATCATTGAGCGAGAAGCCAGACCTGGTTTTGCGGGATGCGTTGAAAACAATACGAACTTTAGTCGTTTTGCTGTCTGGGTGGACGACAGCATGATGTGGGAGATAAAAGGAGAAATGCTCTATCGAGGTTGTTGGTTCCATGTGATCAAGGGTTATATATTCGTTAAGCACTTCTTTATATTGCTCCTGGAGCTGGGAATTTTTAGCGAGAGTTTTCTCCACGCGTATTGGCTTAGAGCTATAAACCTTGATGTGCCAAGATATTTTTCTTCTGGGAATTCTTTTTTGAATGGTAAGCGACCGTCGGGAAGACGTTTTGTCGTTTTTGTATAAAATTCCTCACAATACTGATCTTCGGAAGAGATCAGTTGGGCACTTGGAATTTCTTCTTGCATAATAAATCGTTTAGATTTGAAGATTCGGTTGGCATTACGCTAGTAAAAAATGAGAATATTGGTTGTGTTGGCATTGGTCCGCTTAGAACCCAACCAAATATTGTTTTGTAGGCTGATGCAGTGCCACAGATATCGTTTCTAATACCATCGAGATTTATATGTCGTTCACAATGTCTAAAATCAGATCTATTGAGGAAGAAATATTGAAGTAGGATATCAGATAGCCCTGATGTTTGGATTATTTTGAATGAAGTGGATGGGATTTTGCTTTGACACTAGAGTTATGTCGCATTCTTTTTCAGCTGTTTAGCTCTTTCCACCAATACCAATTATTTGAAACCTGGATTTTCTAAATGGCAGGTTTAACCCTTCTGAAAGGAATGTTCTTTCCGATCGTGGATCAATTAGAGCTCGTATAGTGAATAGCTCTCCTCTACTTTCAATTCTAACGAGGGCTGTTCGCAAAATAATATTGGTATTGTTAGCTGCATATTTAGAATGAACTTGCTGATATGCTGCAGCTCTTGAGATTGAAGGCTGCGTTGATAGTGGGACCTGATTTCGTGAGATCTGATTTTGTGGGACTTGATTCTGTGATTTTGTGAGACTGGATTTTGTGAGACTTGAGCTTGTGAAGTTAAATTCGTAGTGAGAGAATTATTATCATTCTGAGAAGTGTTAAAGTTTTTTCTGAAGTTATTGTTTGAGCGCATGTGAAGCAAAGTATGATGTGTTTTGCCACAATTTAAACAAGTGTTTTTGCTCTTACAATTACTTTTGATATGAGAAACCGATAAGCAATAAGCAATTGCTACAATTGTTCTTGTATTGAAAAATTGCGGAATTGAGGACATAATTGTAAACCATGTTGTTCATTGCATATTTTACAATTGGTATTAAGTTTTTCTTGGGAAGTATAAGTTTGAATGCGAGTTTGAAATTTTAAAAGATTGGGAAATGGATTTTTTGTAAACTTCATTGCAGTGATCCTTTCTAGTACTTCACACCGTTTTATAAGAAAATCGCTGAGTTGTGACCACTTTGGCAAATCTCTAGCTAGTGTTTCTTGGGGCAATTTAGAGTAAATTAAGTTTACCAATATGGGATCCCAACCTTTTGCTGATACTCCTAGAGATTCCAACATAGATAGGCAATATGTTACAGAACTATGCATTCTCTGAAGGGACTCATTGTGTTCAAAAACCGCTTTGGGAATATTGAAGAGATTCTGAATTTGATTATCCACTAAAACCCTAATGTTTTCGTATCGAGACTTTAGAGCTTGCAGGCGAGATTAAAATTGTCTTCCGTGAGAGGAAATCGATTTACAATTTGTCCTGCTGTTTCAGTTGTTTTGTTTCGTGGATGGTACAGTTTTTCCACACATGTTAATCTTGGGTGATTGATATAAACTGCTGTGAACATGTCACGAAAGGCAGGCCATTCCTCATAACTTCTTAAGATAGGTGGGATTTGTCGCTTCTGTCTGCTGGGTGCAATTACCTCGAGAATTCGTGCTGTGGTCGTGTAATATTGCTCGACACACGCGTCGTATTGTATACGTATTTTGTTTTTTATTTTTTCACTTAGATCAGAGAACATGAATTCTTCATAGGATTTTTTCTACTTTAAGCCAGCGACAGTGTAAATCTTTCATTTTAACATCTAATAGAGCCTCGGATTGCCCTGAGATATTCAATTTGTCGCCCCTTTTGCAGAAGGTGAGCAAAATTTCCGTGTCGAAAGCAAATCTGTTCGCCATTTCGAGATATTTTCTTCGAATTTTGGTTGGGTTCGATTAAATAAGCTTGGGATTCTAATTCGCACAAGCTTGTGATCGAGATTGGGCTTAAATAAGCTTGGAATTGTAATTTCTCACAAGCTTTTGATTGGGTGAGATTAAATAAGCTTGGGATTTTATTTCGCACAAGTGTATTTTTTCCAATTTCCGCTGGTTTAGCGTCGGTGAGGGACCATAAACAAATTTGCCCTATCCAAATGGTCTGGGTACAAAATATACTTCTTTATATGCCAAGCGGAATTATAGGGGAAGGATGATCAAGATGAAGAAATAGAACCAAATATAGATATATATAGAGGATGATGCCAAGGGATAGAGAAGATATGTGGTCCAAATTGTTATATGTGTAGGTTATTGGACACTTAATTGACTTCTACCTTTTATGACCCAATGATTAACACAATTGATGTAATTATTTTACTTAACACAGATTGCATTTATTCACATACATTTAAATTTCAAATTAGGTTTGTTTATACAATGGTAGGTCACTTGTTTGTGTAAACTATTCTTTAACTATTAGTATTTTTTTATATGTACAATTTTATTTAGTTCAATGTTTAATTATATGTACTATGTTGCTTTGTTTTAGAAATTGTTTTGGTTGTTAAATTGTTGTTTGTATTTAATAAAATTTAGCAAAGAATTTTAACAGTTAAAGAGTATTTAGTTTGATTTTAATTTTGTAGCAAAGAATTTTAACAATTAAAATTATTTAATTTGATTTTGAATATTTGGTATATTTTAATTTAAGTTAAGAATTAGTTGAATAAATGGATTTCTTTTGACTTCACTTTTAATTTAATAAATGTTTTTAATTCAAATAAATTGTTGTTTTCTCAAATTTCACTTTTATTATTTATAGATAGAATAGATTAATTTTCTCCATTAAATGGGATAGTATAAATTTTCAATGTAGATATAGATTTATAGATTAAGTTAGGTAGACAATTTGGGTTTCTATTACTTGTAATTTCAAATTAAACTGATGTTATACAATGTTTTAAATTGAGTTTTACAAAATTTGATTTTTTATATAATTTGTGTTTTATTCAAAATTCTTCTTTATATAATTTGGGGTGTATTTGTTGATTTGTTTGATTTATGGAAGAAATATTTGTATGTTTGTTTGTTGACACTAGAGCTATTTCGTGACCGTTTGCTTCTCTAGTTGAATGATGAGTGAGTGTTGCTAATATCGGGTTTTCCAATAGCTACTTGACAACTCTGAATTTAAATTGTGAACGCACTATTTCACTGATCATCTAATTGTTGCTTTCTTTTTTTTCAGTAAACTTAACATTTTCGTTATGGTAAAGTACACGAAGGAACAACGTTTGGAAATTATAAAAATGTACTACCGAAATTCGGAGTCGGTGACCGCAACTTTAAGAGCGTTAACTCCAATTTTCGGTCGTAATTATCGCCCTAGTAGACAAGCAATAACAAGTTTAGTGCAAAAATTTGAG
This sequence comes from Bellardia bayeri, assembly GCA_950370525.1. Taxonomy (NCBI): domain Eukaryota; kingdom Metazoa; phylum Arthropoda; class Insecta; order Diptera; family Calliphoridae; genus Bellardia; species Bellardia bayeri. The sequence continues at coordinate 36,860,057 of OX493268.1, read as the reverse complement.
TCTACATATTCATTGTGTGATGCTGTCGTGCCAGTGAGACAACGGCCTGGTCGAAGTTCCGAAAATATCGCTGCCGTTCAGGCGTCCGTAGCAAACGATTCAAATCAGTCGATTCCGCGGCGTTCTCAAGAACTGGGCATCCCCAAGACCACTTTATGGCGAATTTTGCGTAAGGATCTGGGTTTACACCCATACAAGATTAAGCTGACTCAAGAATTGAAGCCGATGGACCATTTGAGTCGACGTACGTTCTCCGATTGGGCTCTGGAGAAGATGCACCAAGATGATGAATTTCATCGCAAAATCATCTTCAGTGACGAAGCTCATTTTTGGCTCAATGGGTTCGTCAATAAGCAAAATATGCGTTATTGGTCTGCTGAAAATCCACATGTGCTTCACGAATCACCACTTCATCCACAAAAAATTACTGTTTGGTGCGCTTTGCATGCCGGCGGCGTCATTGGGCCATATTTTTTCGTCGACAATAACGATCGTCACGTTACTGTGAATGGCGATCGTTATCGCGCAATGATTAGCGATTATTTTTGGCCCGAATTGGAACACATGGACTTGGATGACATGTGGTTTCAACAAGACGGTGCCACAAGCCACACAGCACACGTTACAATCGATTTACTGAAGAGTAAGTTTGACGAGCGTGTTATCTCAAGAAATGGACCAGTCAATTGGCCGCCTCGTTCTTGCGATTTAACGCCTCTAGATTTTTTTCTTTGGGGCTACGTCAAATCATTGGTCTATGCCAACAAGCCGACAACGTTGGAAGAACTTAGAGCCAACATTGAACGCGAAATAGCGGCCATTCCGGCCGAAATGTGTGACCGAGTCATCCAAAATTGGGTCCAACGAATCGACCACTGTCGACGTGGCCGCGGTGCCCATATGAACGAAGTCGAGTTCCATTCATAAATGTTTTGAATGTATTTCAAGTCGGTAATAAAGTTTTGGAAATATCTCAAACGGTTTGCGTTTTATTTAAAAAAAAAGTTGTCAAGTCCTTATTGGAAAACCCTTTATTTTTATGTTTCAGTGTGTAGTTTTTATTCGCTATCAGGGTTTGGAATGCCTTTATGTTAATTTTAGACAACCATCATATGTGTTATGGAATTTACATTCGATTAAATAAATCCAGTCCTATGGACTCCCTAGTTCAGAAAACATTGGCACTTTATATACCGTGTTTGTTTTCACATTGTTTTGTAATGCTTTGAGGTTTACTGGTGGTACATCAACCTTCCATTTAGGGTTGCACAATCCTGGATTGACGATTGAGTGTGTGGCACCACTGTCAATTATAAATTTTAAGTCGTTCTTTAATATTATATGTGGTAATTCTCCTGAGAGGCTACTAAAGTAAAATTTTAGGAAGTTTCGAAAATATCAGTATATTCTGGTTTCTGTCGGTTACTTGTGTCATTGTCGAAATATTGTTCGAATGATGCCTCTTGAGGTATATATGACTCTTCGGAATTGTGAACGAGGTTGACGTCCATCGGTTCGGAGACGGGCAATAAATTATTCCTTTGATTTGGTTGTCCATTTTGATGGAAGTTTTGTATGTTCGGGTTATTAAAATTTCTTTGGTAATTTTGGTTATTAGGGTTTTGTTGATAATATGAGTTATGCTGTCGCAAGTTCGTATTACTAAAGTGTCTAAGATTGTTTTGATTCTGTTGATAATGTGGGTTATAGTGCTGGTTTGATGATTGGTGGTTATTTGTCCTTGCGTGGGTATTCTGATATACTACTTGTCTGTTACTGAAATTATTATGCCTGCCAAATTGTCCGTTTAAGTTATTCTCTGTTTTCACCCTATTGTTGATACTGTATGAATTATTACCTGACTTGACTCTTTTAATGCCATAATATGCATAGCCCGACCTAAATATAATTTTATGGCGTCTTCTAGCCTGTACGGGTTACAACAGGCTAGAAAAGTCCTCATGGGTTCTGGTATTTTTTCCTTAAATATATTTAAGGCGATTTGCATATTGTTCACAGCGATTTGACCTGCTCCTGTGTGTCCGCCCATTATCATGCTGGTTTTGTTATTCAAACTCCTCAATTTATCTTTTATTTCGTTATAATACTAACTGTGACATTTCGTCATACTGTCTGAGGAGTGGGTATACTCTATCCACCAGAGTTATAAAATTATAAAGATCACGTTTAGCTCCACTAAATTCGGGAAGTCTTTCAAGGTATTTGATGGGATCAAGGACAATGGTTGGAGGGTTAGGCTGTGTCATTTTGTTAGTGCATCTACTTAAATTGGAAAATGGAAAAGTCTTTCAAAAATTTTGTCTTGGTCTAGTGGGTTGTCGTCTTCGTCGTATTTTAACGGTACGCCTTTCTTGAGTGCCGTTATTGTTTCTTTGTTCAATATTTACGTAGACCTCGGTCAACTAGCCGTCGTTTGAATCAAATCCTGGGTCTAGTTTTAAATTTATTCCTATAAATTGGTTTGTTTGCTCAAACTCGGGATCGGAAACGTTGACTCTACTGATTCCGTGTCACTCATGAAACGTATATTATATTATAAATACTTAAAATTAATCTTACTATGCTACTGCTCACGAATTTCCTGGTCTTCCTTTTTTGGTCTGCTGGTACTCGTGCTGTTGTTGGTTTGATTTCTCTGGTCTCTTACTTTTTAGCTCGATATGTTTTTCACTACTCACTAATTTCCCGGTAGGCTTTTATCGGCCCGCTTGTACTGTCGTTGATTTAATTTCAACTTAAAAAAAAACTTATAAGTTTGTGACTCTTAAGGATGTCACTTATTTAATTTAGTGCTTTTATTTAAAGGTTTATTTTCCTTAGTATTGTAAGGATTGCGGCACTATTGTTCCTGACTATTTTCAGGTTCACGGTTTAGTCATTGGTAATGCAAGGTTCGATTATTACAAATTCGCGTACTTTTCATTAATACGAAAGAAAGAGTATTATCTTCCGGCGAATCCTACCGACTGCGCCAATTATAAGTATGTTAGTTTTCAAGGTTTAATATTTAGTAAAACGTTTTTTCCAACTGACTATTAACGGCGCAATAAATATGTACCACTTCCATATTTATATGTAAAAATACTAAAAATATTCAAAATATTAACCAACGAAATATATTCACTAGCTTTATGGTAGAAATATTTCTAGTAGTAATTCTAAAAATATTTTGCCATACAAAATATTTCTAGTAGCAGCCAGCACACAAAATGAACATTTTTCATTTGCAATATATTTACTACTAGAACACACGCATACTTTTTATAGTTTACTACCGAACCATGCAAAGAAATAGTAACTTGAAAAACCACTAACAGCCAGCAAAATGCCAAATCGAAAAAACAAACTAAACAACTATGGCACATGAAAAACAAAAACTGCCAAACATACGAAGTTGAAATATGTAAAAAACGAAATTGTCCGCAGTTGAAAATGTTAAAAACGAAAATGTGCATATATAAGATTTCTTCGCCGCATAAATAAACTATTTTCGTCGCATATGTGGAATATTTACGCCGCATATATGCAATGTGCAGAAAACTGAGAAAAAAAAACTAGAAATAAGAAAAGGTTCATACATACATACAGTATACGTTGATTTGTGTGTATAAAATAATAATTTGTATAGAATTGTGTGTTATTTAAGATAAGGAATTAAAGTACATGAAAATATAAGGTGCTTTTTCAAGCTAATGATTTATTTTTTGTAAATTTATGATTTATGATTTTAAATAACGATTCTGATTAATTATTGATTTTATTATTTATTTATTTATTGAGTCTTCAAATGTATTGTGCTATTTGTAATAGGAATTCAGAAAATTTTAAAATAAAGATGTAACTAAGAAATTAAAAAGTTGTGGGCGTACGTATTTAATTGTGCGGTATGAATGTAATAATAACAACAACAACAAGAATGGTATAGAAAGAATGGAAATTCATCAACATTTATGAGGACAATTATTTTTAAAATTATAGAAAATTAAGAAAAAATGTAACAAAAAAACAGTAAGTTGCGGAAAACGAAATTTTTCAATGAGATAATTTTACTTTTAGACATATTATGTGCATACATACATACATATGTATGTATAGGTAGTGTTTTAAAAGAAAGGCAACAACAACTCAGAAGAAGTTTTTAATAATAACATGTATTCATATCGATTTGCAAACATACATACATACGTTGTTTGAACTTGTTTGTATTCTGAATGAAATGAAGAATTGCACGTGATAGTACAAATGATCGACTTCTGTCCATAAAAAATTGTGTGTTTCTTAATTCGAATTCTAATATTTGTAACAGGTAAACAAAAAAACAAATAAGTAGCAGAGAAAAAAATGTGCAGCGAGAAATCTAATGTGCAATATTGAAATGAAACAAAGGCTTGAGTAAAAAAGACAACAAAAGGATTAATTGCAAGATAGAAAATGCAACAACAATAATAAATGAATACAACAGCTTAATTATAAAATAGAATTGTAATATGTGTGCATGCAACAACAACTGCAAAATGGAAAATCCATAACAACAAAATATTAACACAACTACCCACAGGTTGAGCAAACTCCTTTAACGAAAAGAAACAAATACATAAGACAAAGATGATCGTGTAGGATTTTGTAGATGGTGAAAAATTTGGTATATAATGATTTACGTATGTAAATATTTAAGCAAAATGTAACAACAATTCATGCAAAAACAAAATAAATGAAGGGACAACAAATGAGATCTGCTCCTAGAGCACAGAAATGAAAGAAAAGAAAGAAATAAAGTAAAGAATGATCTAGATTCTAGGCAAATGAAATTATTGTTTACTGTTTGTTAAAAAAAAATCAAAAGTCAATAACAACTTTCGTAATTTGAAATGCATACAGATTGCATGTGAGTGTGCTTGGCTGAGGGTTCGTGTCAGGAACATCATAAAAAGTATGTCTACCCTGTCCGAGTTCGAAGTAAAGCCTCTGAGTTCGAAACCTCCATTTTTATGAGTTTCTCGAACTTGCTTCGAAATTTCGATGGCTTCTTCGATTGAGTCAAAACATTCTACAAAATCATCCACGTAGTGATGCTTCAATATGGCTTCTATTGCTCTGGGATTACAATCATTGTGTTCGTTAGCGGTAGTCTTCATTACGTGTATGGCTGAACACGGTGAGCATACGGCTCCAAAAATCATAACCAACATTTCATATTCATTTGGTTTTTTGCTTTGATCACCATTTCTCCATAGGAAACGTTGAGATATTCAACCACTCGGCTGTATGATAACTTGGTGAAACATTTCACGAATATCTGCACAAACGGCAACATTTCCGCTTCGAAAATTATATAGAATGGCGGTGAATGACGAAATATATTGAGGACCCTTTAGCAAATTATCGTTTAAACGCGTTCCATTCACTTATTAGGGTTTATTACTCCAAAATGTGGTAAATACCACATTTTTCTGATATCAGGCAGATATCTTCAGGCGGCACTTTACGAACATAACCCTTTTTAATGTATGTATTTATTATTTCACTGTAGGCTGCAGAAAAGTGTAAATCGCGTCGCATCTTCTTCTCAATACCCTCAAGACGGCTAAGTGCTAATTGGTAACTATCAGGCAACTCTATTTTATAATTTTTCCATAATAGGCCCGTTTGAAAACGATTACCAATACGCTTTGTTGATTCATGAAGAATTCTTTTTGCTCTGACATCATCATCGCTTTCAATCGGAGGAGCAGCTCGTACGCCCATGTTTTCAATATTAAAATAATTTTCAACCATCTTGTAGATCTCTTGCTCTTTTTCAGCATCCGACCGACACGACCCATCCTAATTCAAGATAAATTTTCAATTTTCATGCTCGATGGCAACCCTAGGTGGGCATGGTCAAGACCAATTAACAGCTTTGGTACTACATTTGTATATGGCTTTATAAAATTATATGGCATATGTTTTAAACTCATTAATATCATCTTCGCTCAGGCTTTGCATTGGCAAATTCAAATTTGAAACAGCATACACGTTTTTAAGAAGGTGACTCTTATTCTTCCCAGCACCACTAACTTGAAGATTGAAGGTAATTGACGGCTCTCGTGCTGATCTACCACCAAACCACTGAATGTTTAAATTATTACTTTTTCCACGTACACCAACGCAGTCGGCAATTTCTTTATCCAACATAGTTATAGAAGACCGATCGTCAAATAAATCATAAATATCAATGCTGCTTTGATTCATTATCATTATCACCTTGTATCAAGCATATAAAATTTGCCACTTCGCTTAACCACCACTAAAATGTTCAATCGTAGGATACGGATTAATATTTATTGCTATTTTGGCCCACTCTAACCTTTTACTCATGGGGAGTTTTGAAATCAATTCTTCTAGAAGTGTAGGATTTGCTAAATGTTGTTCGCCATTAACAGATTTGAGAAACACTGACAAATTTTTCACTTTTGTTGAAAACAGCAATTATTTAACACAATTGTGTTCATTTATGGACACCATCTCTTTTACCTTTCTCAATTGGCTATGTATAAGCTGTTCTGGTCTTCCAAAACGAAATATCAGTTGATCTACAACAGCACTGACGTTATCAGGGTGGATAAGTAACGACTTGACTATCCATGGCTTCACCTTTCAAACATTTTTGTAATCGCTGACTAGGTATAAGCTGTATAAAACAATGGCCAATCTTCGGGTTCACCACTAAACTCTGGCAAATCTTGTAGTTTGCGCGGCATCACATAATGCGTTTCATATGGACTTAAATGTCTGAGTACAGGTTGTTGTTGGCTGGGGTATATATTATTAAAAGATGTCGGCGTAAAATTATTTGTCACAACCGGTACATATGTATTAAACGAAGTAGTTGCTGCTTGCGTCGACGGCAGGGCGACGCTGGCGGCAGAAGTAAGCAGCGGCTGCATAGGTGTCATGGCGGTTGATGTTGTTGATGTATGTGAAACTGGTATATAGCGGGACTCGATTGTTGTTTTAGTAAAGTCAACGGCGGCACTATATGGCGTTTTAGATAAATGGTCACTTACCGTTTGTGTTTAGGCGACTTTCATTTGTTGGCATTGACGTTTCAAGTCAGCCATTTGGTTTTGCATCTCTTGTAGAATGATGTAGTTCTTCGATCTCGATGGCTGCATGTTTGTTGAATCTGGCTTATATGTGGCGTCTGATGTCTTGGTGAGTCTCAGTGAGGATTTGTTTTCTAGTTGACTTCTTCTTATCTATTAGGCTTCCTCTAGGCGTGTCTGTGCTGGCGGCATTAGCACTTATGTTTGTGTTTGATGCTGGCTGCATCACTTGTTGATTTGTGGCTGTAGGTGTGTTTGTTGTGTTTCCACTGTGGCCACTTGTTACATTTTGTTCCTGATCAGGCGGATCAAATGCAACAGTGTCGGCACTGGTTGTGCTTCTAAGGTTAAGTAGGCTCCGGCGTACAGGTGGTGTCATCCTTTTAATTTAAAATTCCAAAAAAACTTAACCTTGATTTACACAGTGCCTGCAGGCTGGCGGCTTTATATTACTGGTACATATAAAACATAAAAAACACACACACACTTGACTCGCAACAAAAGATGCGAAATAAAAAAAATTGTTGCTGACTGCGACTAAAGACAGGAGGTTTGCGGTTGAACAAATTACAAACACAATTTAATATGTATGTAATAACGTTTATTTCTAGAGAATAAAATATTAATATTAAAAAAAGACTACATATAAATTAATGACAAACACTTACCGCAGTTTTGTACCTCCTTCTTTGACAAATTACAAGAAAATGGTCTAGCGGCTGAACACGATCAAATAAGAAGACAAAAACGCGGGTAACAAAGAGACAAGTGTCAAAAAATACAATAATTCACAATAAACTAGTAACAACTAAATTGACGACAAATAACAACATAAATAAATCAACCGCTGTTATCAGCGGTTCCGTAACAATGACATTTTCATAAAATTTCAAGAAGAGACCCTTAATTATAGTGACTTTTATGCTAATTGGCTTAAATGTAAACTTTTAATAAAACAAATTGTGACAAATTCCACTGAAAATAGTTTTTCCAAAATGCTTGATGATTTAACTATACAATTTATTGAAAAACGATCTAAGATATTACTTAAACATGAAATATTAATTTCATGCCTTTATTTTGACCCACGTTTTCAACATACCTTGTGCCATAACAAAAAACAAATAGCCATAAAATATTTTAAAAATATATGGAATAGATGTGTGACTTTCAATAAAGAATTTGTTAGCAGACAAACTGCTTTGAATAAAAACATCGCTGATGAAGAGGAGGATATTCTAACAGCATTTTTAAGACAGGATACAGTGGAAGAAGGTGAAATCAACGTACATTCAAAAATAGAAAGACTTAAGTTACCATTCTTGAAAAGTAATAGCATTGTTTTAAAACACTGGCAAGAGAAAAAATCAATGGATGAAGAGCTCTATATATTATCCAATATTATTTTGGGTGTTCCACCAACACAGGTAAATTTTAAAATGTTATTATAAAATACGTATGATAAACAGTTACATATGTAATTACATATTCTATAGTACAAATTTTATTTTTTATATGCGTTTTATATAAATTTCTAAAAAAACACTAGATGAGATAGGAATTATATAGAGCAATTCCATATGAAAGCGATCACCTTTTGGACGACCCCTCTCCGATTTCAAAATAAATAGTCTCAATCGATTGCCCAGCAAAAAATAATGTACCTACATATTTTTTTTTTTTTTATAGTGACTGGTTTAGTGTACACCACTGTCATGTGACAAAATTGAAGACTTCTTCACAAGGGACCTCATTGAAAGTTGTTTTAAAAAAAAACTACTAAAGCGATCGCAACGAGTTATAGCTCGTTGGAAAGGTATTGAATCAGGCTATAATTGAAAGATAAAATTTTCCTAATTTTTCTTAGAAATTTACCTTTAAATTTTCCCATGAAAATAAAATTTTCCGATTTTCTACAGAAGCTCCTAAATTTTCCGACTAATTTTTTTTTTTTGGATTCCTCATAATTTTTGCTTTGAGAATCAGCAATAAAAAAATGGGCCCGACTCCTTGTTTGGACAGGAGAAGAGCATTTAAGAGACCTCCTTGTTAAAAATACATTTTAAAAATTATTTTACAGTTAAAAATACATTTATGAAGAAAAAATCAATTTTTTTTAAGAGCCCCAAGTTGAGTGTGTAGTGAATATGGTCTGCCTGCCTTCACAAGATCGGCCATAAATCCATGGATAATAGCAGCAGTGGCATGTAATGGCACACCAAACCCGACTGAGGCTACAGGTCATAAAATGTTTTGTAAATTTTTTAAATTACCAGGTAATAAATATTTCGCCTAAAATGACACGTGCAGAAACAAGTCATAAAACACGGATTTTCCATAAATATGGGGAAATATTTATTACCTGGTAATTTAAAAAATTTACAAAACATTTTATGACCTGTGGTCGGCTTATTGGCAATAACCAATTAAGTCCCTCTTTAAAAAACATTTTATGACTTTTTCACTCAAATTTCCCTATTAAAGAAAAGCAAATATCGCTTATTTTTTTTACCTATTTTTAACAAAAAATAAATATAAATACTTCACACACTCTGAGTCAAATTTCAGTTGAATACTAAACGTGAAAGTGTTAAAGTGTTTTTTTTTTTTGTAAAGTAAAGAGTGAAGCTGTAAAGACATTTTAAAGTAAAATGAATAAATGTTGCTGCAATCCGTTTAACAAGAGTGGACATCGTTCGAAAAAGATAAAAGTATTAAAATTAACTGGTGTTTCGAAGCGATACATGAATGAATTAAATATACAATACGGTGAAGAAGCAGAATTCATTTGCCCCAAGTGTAAAATCGATTTGTCTCAACAAGCAAATGCATTGAAACAAATGCAGCCACAATCCGAGAGTGAAATGACAAGTGAACAATATGTTTCATCTGATAGTGAGGCAGACATTCCGATTGTCAATATGTCTTTGAGTCCTTTGAATGAGGCTATTACCACTTTAGGTGAAACGCCTATTAGAAAAAGAAAGTTGCGAAGTGAAACATACAGGAAAGAGAAAAAAGGCAAGGTTGTGAGTGCAATCGCGACAATATTTGATGAAGGCTCTGATAACGAATGCAGTCAAGCAGATGACGTTGATGACGGCAAACAAATGATTGAGCAGTTGAAAAGAAAATTCAATTTAACGACCACTTTTCCGGAGAAATATCTCATTTTATCTGTGCTGCCTCAATCATGGTCTATACGCAAGATTTCTGAACAGTTTCAAACATCTTTTTACATCGCGAGAAGAAGCAAAGAATTAGTTCGACAGAAGGGTATATTGGCGACTCCCACCAAGAAATTTGGCTCAAGGACCCTCAGCGAAGCAACGGTGAAATTGATTCAAGATTTTTACTGCAATGATGACAACAGCCGCGCCTGCCCAGGACACGTGAAGATGGAGAAAAAGTACACAAGCAGCGCAGATTATTATTATGTAATCTATCCGAAGCATACCATCAGTTCAATGAGAAATACCCAGCAGAAAAAATGGGATTTTCAAAGTTTGCCATCCTACGACCAAAAGAATGCGTGCTGGCATTAGACAGGCACGGAACGCATTCAGTCTGCGTTTGCATGTTTCATCAAAACATCAAATTAATTTTCTTTCCATGCAAGAAATTGAAAGTATTTTACGGTGAAATTGAAACATATAGGGACCTCCTGTCGAAGTCGTTGTGCGCATACCCCACGGAAAATTGTCATCTGTCCAAATGCGACAATTGTCCGAAGATTGACGAGCTAGAGCAATATTTGGCGGAAAAGTTTGAACAGCTGTTAATTCAGGAGGTGCATTTCAAACAGTGGATAATTAGCAGCGGCAGATGTTCCCTTGAGACCGTGGTAAAGCAGATTCCGGAATTCATCGAGGAATTCGGATTCAAGTTGAATGATCTGAAGGCGCACCATTTCATATCCGAGATGCAATCGAAATTTCTAAAGGAAAGTAAGGAGAAATTAGCCCAAAATGAATTCATTGTGATAAGCGACTTTGCCGAGAATTACACTTTTCTCGTTCAGGATGAAATTCAGGCTTATCACTGGGCAAACGACCAGTGCACGGTGCATCCTTTTTGCATTTATTTCAAAAACGAACATAACGAACTACAGACCGTAAGCCTTGTTGTTGTCGCGGAGAGTTTAGCTCATAATTATGTGTCCGTTTATTTATTTCAAATGAAACTGTTTAAATTCTTAAGATCAAAATTCGATGCAATCGACAAAGTAACGTTTTTCTCAGACGGCGCGGCTTCTCAGTACAAGAAATTTTTTTTTTTAGCCTTTATTTATTTATTGCATCTTTATATAATGAAATGACAATAAGTATTCAAATCTTAATACTAAAAAGAAAATAATAAGCCCAGCCAGTGCTAGACAAAAATTTTATGATACTAAAAAAATTTCACATCAACTGATCCAGTCATCTATTTTGCGCTTGAGTTAAAGCAAGGGTATCCTTCTCAACCGATTATGGCCACTAAAGTTAAGGATGTCTCGTGCAAGTGGGTTTGGGTGGTGTTCAAGTTTGCTGACATACTTTGACGCGTGTTTTGTAAATTCAGCTTTTACTAATGGCACGCATAGATCTTTGTGCAGTAATTATACGTAGAATTTTATTTTGACCCCTTTGAATTTTTTCAATGTTTGATGCTGAGGCAGTACCCCATAATTGAATTCCATAGCACCAGATTGCTTTAGAATTGCATTGTACAACAATAGTTTGCAGTCCAACTTTAGTGAAGAATTTCTGCCAATTAGCCAATTAAGTTGCACTGCTTTTAATCTCATCTGTGTAAGTTTCGCTTCAATATGAGACTTCCAAGTTAAACGGCGGTCGAGGTGAATGCCGAGGTATTTGACTTCATTATGTTGAGGAATAATTTGATTATTTATTTTGATGAACGAGCAAGTTTCTTTTCGCAATGTGAAAGTGATATGAATACATTTCTGTTCATTAACCCTGATTTTCCGAAGCTCTAGCCAATTCTCTAGTTTATAAACATAATTCTGCAAATTCTGTGATGCTACTTGGTGGTCCTTATGAACGCTGATAAAGGCTGTATCGTCTGCAAAATTTGACGTGTGGATTTTGGGGTCTGACGGCATGTCGGAGGCATAAATCAAATATAAAGTAGGACCCAGTATGCTACCCTGTGGCACACCTGTTTCAATTGGCTGAGCGGGGCTTAAAAAATTGCCTTCTTTGATTTTAAATTTGCGACCGTATAAATAGCTTTCCATAAGTTTATGGGTGTTAGCAGGCAGAGTTAATTTTATTTTGTGCATTAAACCGTCATGCCAAACTTTGTCGAACGCTTGGGACACATCAATGAAAAGGGCGGAGCAGTATTTTTTGTCTTCCAACGACCCTCTTATCACATTTACCAATCTGTGTGTTTGTTCGATGGTGCTGTGTTTAGCTCTGAAGCCGAATTGATGATTAGGAATGCATTCAGTGTCGTTCAGAATTGGAATCAACTTAGTCATTAACAATTTTTCGAACAGTTTAGAAATTGTCGGCAGTAGGCTAATTAACCTATATGACTCTACTTTGGTGTGATCCTTCCCTGACTTAGGAATCATAGTGATCATAGACACCTTCCAATCTGCAGGATAGTATTCTAGGCGTAAAATAGCGTTGAAGATAAAGAGGATAATTCTTCTAGCTACACGAGGTAACTCCACAAGCATTTTATTGCTGATTTTATCCATACCTGGAGCCTTTCTAAGGTTCAGAGTAACAATAGCGCTTTGGACATCACCAAAGTTTAGTCTTAGAGGTACAGGAGGTCTAATAACGAGTGGTGGCAAATCAGATACGTTATTTGAGTTGTTTTTAGTAAACACATTTCTTAAATGGTTAACAAATAATGTCCCTTTCTCGGAATCATTTCTAGCCCAGTCACCAGTCGGATTTCGCAAAGGAGGTTTTCCTCTCACTGGTCTTTTTAAACCTCTTGCCGCCCTCCATAACGAGTAGTCAGATTGTGGGGTACTATCAAGACCCTCCAAGTAGGATGTAAGTGAAGCCGTTCTTTGGGTTTCTAAGAAATGTCTTAGTATATCTCTGCATACCCGTAGCCTAGCTTTCAGTTCAGGAGACCTGTGAAGTTGCCACTCTCTTCTCATTCTTCTTTTTTCTGATAGGAGATGTTCGAGTTCAGATAAATAACTTCTGTTTGTCCTATTTCTACATTCAACGTGATAAGTGGAAGCGTGATGCACAGCTCGTCGAAGGTCCTCGGTAAAGTTGCCAATCGACTCATCGATATCGTCGGTAGTTCTCAACACAATATTTTCCGTGCAATGAGAACTTAAATACTTTTTGTATTTTATCCAGCTTACTCGGGTCTTAGTCATGTTTCTAAATGGAGAGCCACACACTTGAGGGAAATGCATTGAAATGATAGTAGGAGAGTGATCTGAGGACAAGTCTAATGAAGGATCCACTTGCATCCATTCTACAGGGATATTTTTCACTACTCCAAAGTCAATAACATCGGGAATCTTCCGTCGGTCCGTCGGCCAGTAGGTGGGATATCCGCTTGAGACTACATCTAAGCCCATTTGAGCAATGGTGTTGAAGAGTACGCGACCCTTTGGGGTTACCAGACGTGAACCCCAAAATATGTGTTTGGCGTTAAAGTCGCCAGCAACTAAAAATCTAGCTCCAAGGGAATTAAAGAAGTTATGGTATTGGTGTTCTTTTATTGAGAATCGAGGCGGAGAATAAATCGATGATAAAACAAATTTGTATTGACAGAATTCAATGCAAATGTTTGTTGCTTGGAGGTAATCCTCACTTATGTTATTCATTAGATAATGTTTTATTCTGTTCTTTATAAGAATTGCCGAACCTCCACAAGCTCTTCCGCGGGGATCTTTAGTATCGTACAACACGTAGCCATTAATTTTGAAGTACCCTGTCGACGTCAAGTGAGTTTCAGCAATCATCATAACATCAATCTGCTTATCCATCAGGAAGTATTCCAGTCCGATTTTATGTTGGCGGAGGCCGTTCGCGTTCCAAAAACAAATTTTTAAATAAATCATTTCTTTAAAATGGCTTGCACGATAGTGGATTGCATTTTCAGCATTTCCTGCATCATGGATGTCATGGTGGTCGTAAAAGTGTTCATAGTTTGGACAAGTGTCTGCAATGTTGTCTCTAGATTGTTGATATGCGGCTCAGAATATTGCGATATAGGTTCCTGCTCCAGACCTGGCATATTAGATTTGACCACGTTTGTGTAAGAAACTTGTCTAGAATTAGGAGCGTTTACGTGAGTAGTTGGTCGTACAATTTGAGGAAAATTCTTACTCGACGTGAAATTAGGTTGTTGAGGATGGTCAGGTAATACTGGCGACTTATTGGTCCTTATGCCCTTCAAACAAGTATAAACTGGACAACCTCTATAATTAGCGGTATGATTTCCTCCACAGTTACTGCATTTTTTTATTTTTAAGTCCGTTTTGGACTTATTACATTGAGCAGTTGCATGTAGTTCCCCACATGCAACACAAACAGACGGCAATTTACAATACGCTTTGGTGTGACCAAATTCTTGACAATTAAGACACTGGACGGGTCCAACACGCTTATGCGGTTCCTCCACGGTAATTCTACGATGCAGAAGATAAATAAGATTGTAAATTGGATGGGACTCGTTTTTCTTTAAGGCAACATCTCCAGGTTCCAATTCTACCCTGAACATGGGCTGAGGAATCTTTTCACTGTTTCTAATATTCACTACGCTCTTGATTTTGAACTCTTTGTCCATTAATCCGTTCTTTATCTCCGCAGGATCAACACAAGGGTCTATACCCTTTAGAACGACTTGGAGTCTTTTTGCGCTTTTGAGCTGATAGGTATAGAAATCCCTGGTCTCCCTCTCCAACTGGTTGGACGATTTTCGATTTAAACGTCTTTTTCGGTATTTCTGGGTCATCCGTCTGAAGTAGGGCAAATCTGTTTTGATCATTTGGCTTATCACTGCTGACGGTCTTAGGAACTTTAGAATTGGAAGACATTTGAGCAGATGTCGGGTTCCTCTGTCGCTTGAGAACGGTGATGTACTTATCCATACCTACTTGTTTTTTGGGTTTGACTGCACTATTTGATGAAGATGATGATTTCTCATCGGATGAGATAACTATATTGGGCGAACAGGAACGGCGCCGTATTTCGGCTTTTGTAGTGAGAAGAGACTCCACGGATTTTCTTCAGGATTCTTCCTCAGAGATCCATAAATTTTTTCTACTGTAGCTTAGCTCTTTCTCAGAATTATATCTGAGCGGGACACTCATGCAGTTGTTATGCGATTTTTAAATTACCGAAAAACCACTATAGATATTTTTCCACCTATTACGATATCTTTTTTTTATATATATATATATATTTTTTTTTTTCACTTATTACAAGTTTTTTTTTTCACCTATTACGAAAATTCAGCCGCACTAACAATAACACGTCCGACCAGTTCAAGCAACACTATGGAAATGAATAAAAAAAATTTTTACAATCTTTGCATAATTGAAGAAGAACAAAACTGCAAGGTCGAGTGGCACTTTTTCGCGACGTTCCACGGTAAGAGCCCATGCGATGCGTTAGGGGAACCCTAAAACGCATGGCGACTAAGGAAATTGCCATTAACACAGTTTTATGCACTCAAAAGGAACACGATGCCATGGAGCGACGAATTCAAAACAGATATAATAATGTCAAAACTATAAAAACAAATATTTCTGATATGTCAATTAATGTAAAGCGGTACTCTTCGTCTGCCGACGTGCTAAATTTAAAGTTACTTTAATTTTATAATGATGCCAAGACAATTGAAATTTTTAATAAATATTGTAATTAAGAAAGATTTTTTCTTCATAAATGTATTTTTAACTGTAAAATAATTTTTAAAATGTATTTTTAACAAGGTGGTCTCTTAAATGCTCTTCTCCTGTCCAAACAAGGAGTCGGGGCCCATTTTTTTATTGCTGATTCTTAAAGCAAAAATTATGAGGAATCCAAAAAAAAAATTAGCCGGAAAATTTAGGAGCTTCTGTGGAAAATCGGAAAATTTAATTTTCATGGGAAAATTAAATTTTCATGGGAAAATTTAAAGGTAAATTTCTAAGAAAAATTAGGAAAATTTTATTTTTCAATTAAAGCCTGATTCAATACCTTTCCAACGAGCTATCACTCGTTGCGATCGCTTTAGTAGTTTTTTTTAAAACAACTTTCAATGAGGTCCCTTATGAAGAATTCTTCAATTTTGTCACTTACAGTGGTGTACACCACCACTAAACCACTCACTATAAAAAAAAAAAAAAATATGTAGGTACATTATTTTTTGTTGGGCAATCGATTGAGACTATATATTTTAAAATCGGAGAGGGGTCGTCCAAAAATTTGCCAATTTTGATCGTTTTCATATGGAATTGCTCTATAAATATATGTATGTACGTAAGTATGTACGTCCATAGTTAATTTATAAATTAATACATGTATATGTATTTATATGTTTTACAGGTTACAATAGAAAGAGCCTTTTCATCCCTTAAGAATTATATTAAGCGAATCCAGAAATCGTCTTAGCCACGAAACACTTGAATATATACTGCTAGCTAAAATTAAATCCAGCTCTTTTAGATGAAGCAATAGAAGAACTTAATTGTCTTCAGTGAATCTACATTGTGATGTTTTAGACGTTTTTACATTTTTTTTTCATTTAGTTATATTTCTCATTACACATAGTGTTGTTGAACTGTTCGGACGTGTTATTTTTAGTGCGGCTGAATTTTCGGTGAAAAAATCGTAATAGGTGAAAAAGTGTAATAGGTCGAAATAAAACAAAAAAGTTAAAAAATAAGTCGTAATAGGTAAAAATACCTACGGTAAAAAAAAATAAAAAACATTAAAAAATAAAAAACATTAAAAAATAAAAAACATTAAAAAAAAAATAATAAAAAACATTAAAAATCGCATAAAAACTGTATGAGTGTTCCTCTCAGATGTCATTCTGAGAAAGAGCTTAGCTCGACTAGAAAAGCTTTATGGATCTCTGAGGAAGAATCATTAAAAAAATCTGTGGAGAATCTTCTCACTACAAGAGCCGTAGAACGGCGCCGTTCCTGTTCGCCCAATATAGTGATTTCATCAGATGATAAAACATCAATATCTTCTACATCAAATAGTGCAGTCAAACCTAGAAAACAAGTAGGTATGGATAAATACGTCACAGTTCTTAAGCGACAGAGGAGCCCGACATCTGCTCAAATGTCATCAAATTCAAAAGCTCCCAAGACTAATCCAAATGATCAAAACAGGTTTGCTCTCCTCCAGACGGATGATCCAGAACTTCCTAAAAAGACGTTTAAGCCCCCACCAATTTATCTGAGAGAGCCCACTTCCAGTAAATTGGTACAAGGAATTGTTTCGATAATAGGTGAAAATATGTTTAGCGTAACCTCAATTAAACATGGAAATATCAGCGAAACCAAAATTCAAGTGAAAAAGGAAGATGACTTTCGAAAATTGTCCACCCAGTTGGAGAGGGAGAGTAGGGATTTCTATACCTACCAGCTGAAAAGTGCAAAAGGACTCCAAGTCGTTCTAAAGGGTATAGACCCAGATGTTGATCCTGCCGAGATAAAGACTAGTTTAATGGAAAATGGCTTCAAAATTAAGAGCATAACGAATATTAGAAACCGTGAAAAGATTCCTCAGCCTATGTTCAGGGTGGAATTGGAACCCGGAGATATAGTCTTAAAGAAAAACGAATCCCATCCCATCTACAATCTGATTTACCTTCTGCATCGTAGAATCACCGCATAAGCGTCAGGGACCCGTCCAGTGTCTTAATTGTCAAGAATTTGGTCACACTAAAGCGTATTGTAAATTGCCGTCAGTTTGTGTTGCGTGTGGGGAACTACATACAACTGCTCAATGTGATAAGTCGAAAACCGACTCAAAAATCAAAAAATGCAGTAACTGCGGAGGTAATCATACCGCAAATTATAGAGGTTGTCCAGTTTACACTCATTTGAAAGGCATAAGGACTAACAAGACGTCAGTATTACCTAATCATCCTCAACAGCCTAATTTTGCATCGAGTAACAATTTTCCTCAATTGTTACGGCCCACTAGTCATGAAAACGCGCCTAGTTCTAGACAAGTTTCTTACGCTAACGTGGTTAAATCTAATATGCCAGGTTTGGAGCAGGAACCTAAATCTCAATATTACGAGCCTAATATTAACACTCTAGAGACTACTTTGCAGACACTTGTCCAAACTATGAACACTTTTACGACCACTAGGACATCCATGATGCAGGAAATGCTGAAAATGCAATCCACTATCTTACAAGCAATTTTAAAGAAATGATTTGTTTAAAAATTTGTTTTTGGAACGCGAACGGCCTCCGCCAACATAAAAACGAACTGGAACACTTCCTGATGGATAAGCACATTGATGTCATGATGATTGCTGAAACTCACTTGACGGCGACAGGGTACTTCAAAATTAATGGCTACGTGTTGTATGATACTAAAGATCCCCGCGGAAGAGCATGTGGAGGTTCGGCAATTCTTATAAAGAACAGAATAAAACATTACCTAATGAATAACATATGTGAGGATTACCTACAAGCAACAAACATTTGTATTGAATTCTGTCAATACAACTTTGTTTTATCATCAATTTATTCGCCGCCTCGATTTTCAATAAAAGAACATCAATACTACAGCTTCTTCAATTCCCTTGGAGCTAGATTTTTGGTTGCTGGTGACTTTAACGCCAAACACACATTTTGGGGTTCACGTCTAGTGACCCCGAAGGGTCGTGAACTCTTCAACACCATTGCCAAAATGGGCTTAGATGTACTCTCAAGCGGGCATCCCACCTACTGGCCGACGGACCGACGGAAGATTCCCGATATTATTGACTTCGGAGTAGTGAAAAATATCCCTGTAGAATCGATACAAGTAGAGCCTTCATTAGACTTGTCTTCAGATCACTCTCCTTCTATTATTTCAATGCGTTTCCTTCAAGGGTATGGCTCTCCATTTCGGGACATGTCTAAATCCAGAGTAAGTTGGATAAAGTATAAAAAGTATTTAAGTTCCCACTGCACGGAAAATGTAGTGTTGAGAACTACCGAGGATATTGATGGGTCGATTGGCAAGTTTACTGAGGACATACGAAGAGCTGTGCATCACGCTTCCACATATGACGTTGAATGCAGAAGTAGGACAAACAGAACTTATTTCGCTGAACTCGAACATCTCCTGACAGAAAAAAGAAGAGTTAGAAGAAAGCTAGGCTACGGGAATGCAGAGATATACTAAGAAATTTCTTACAAACCCAAAGAATGGCTTCACTTAAATCATACTTGGAGGGAATTGACAGTTCCCCACAATCTGACTATTCGTTATGGAAGGCGGCACGAGGTTTAAAAAGACCAGTTAGAGGAAAGCCTCCTTTGCGAAATCCGACTGGTGACTGGGCTAGAAACGATTCCGAGAAGGGGACTTCATTTGTTAACCATTTGAGAAATGTGTTTACTATAAACAACTCAAATAATGCAACTGATTTGCCACCACTCGTTATTAGACCTCCTGTACCTCTAAGACTTAGCTTTAATGATATTCAAAGCGCTATTGGTACTCTGAACCTTAAAAAAGCTCCAGGTATGGATAAAATCAGCAACAAAATGCTTGTGGAGTTACCTCGTGTAGCTAGAAGAATTATTCTCTTTATCTTCAATGCTATTTTACGCCTAGAATACTATCCTGCAGATTGGAAGGTATCTATGATTACCATGATTCCTAAGCCAGGGAAGGACCTCACCAAAATAGAGTCATATAGGCCAATTAGCCTACTGCCGACAATTTCAAAACTGTTTGAAAAATTGTTAATGGCTAAGTTGATTCCAATTCTGAACGACACTCAATGTATTCCAAATCATCAATTCGGGTTCAGAGCTAAACACAGTACCATCGAACAAACACACAGATTAGTAAATGTGATAAGACGGTCGTTTGAAGAGAAAAAATACTGTTCCGCGCTTTTCATTGATGTTTCCCAAGCGTTCGACAAAGTCTGGCATGAAGGTTTAATGCACAAAATAAAATTAACTCTGCCTGCTAACACCCACAAACTTATGGAAAGTTATTTATATGGTCGCAAATTTACAATCAAAGAAGGCGATTTTTTAAGCCCCGCTCAGCCAATTGAAGCAGGAGTACCCCAGGGTAGCATACTGGGTCCTACTTTATATTTGATTTATGCATCCGATATGCCGTCAGACCCCAATATACATACTTCAACTTTTGCTGACGATACAGCCTTTATTAGCGTTCATAAGGACCATCAAATAGCATCACAGAATTTGCAGAATTATATTTATAAACTAGAGAATTGGCTTGAGCTTTGGAAAATCAGGGTTAACGAACAGAAATGTATTCATATAACTTTCACATTGCGAAAAGATACCTGCTCGTCCATCAGAATAAATAACCAAATTATTCCGCAACACAATGAAGTCAAATACCTCGGAATCCACCTCGATCGTCGTTTAACCTGGAAGTCTCATATTGACGCAAAACTTACACAGATGAGATTAAAAGCAGTGCAACTTAATTGGCTAATCGGCAGAAATTCTACATTAAAGTTGGATTGTAAACTTTTGTTGTACAATGCAATTCTAAAGCCAATATGGTGTTATGGAATTCAATTATGGGGTACTGCCTCAGCATCCAACATTGAAAAAATTCAAAGAGGTCAAAATAAAATTCTACGTATAATTACTGCAGCTCCATGGTACGTTAAAAATTCTCGAATTCACAAAGATCTAGGCATTCCTTTGGTGAAAGACGAATTTACAAAATACGCCTCAAAATATGTCAGCAAACTTGAACACCATCCAAACCCACTTGCACGAGACATCCTTAACTTTAGTGGCCATGTTCGGTTGAGAAGGAGGGATACCCTTGCTTTAACTCAAACGCAAAACAGATGACTGGATCAGTGGATGTAAATTTTTTTGTAGTATCATAATATTTTGTCTAGCACTGGCTGGACTTATTATTTTCTTTTAGTATTAAGATTCGAAAACTTATTGTCATTTCAATATCTGAAGATTCAATAAATAAATATAATGTATTATAAAAAAAAAAAAAAAAAAAAAAAAAAAAAAAAAGTTATATTTAATTAAAGTAAGTTAATATAATCCTTAAAATTAAGAAACGAAAAATTTCGTATTTATATAAGTACATATAAACACCGAACACATATGTACGTGTGTAATATAAATTTAGTAAATTTTTAATTTACAATTTATGAACTGATTTTAGCACTTTTTTCTTTTATTTGTTATAATTTAGTTAAATTCTTTGTATGAACACATACATACATATATGTATTAATAGGTAGTACAATAAAAATTGTTCCTTAAAATTTTTGGGTTTTATTTATCCTACAAACATGATTGCTACAATTTATACTCCCTTCATTATTCATTCAATCTCAATTATAAATATTCGCGAAGAAATGTACATACATATATTCATACATACATATGTATGTATGTACATAAATAGAGCCAAAAAACTTTTGACAAAATATGTGTTATAAAAATGATCTATATATGTATGTATGTATAACGGTACTTATAAAAAAACACTTCTACATAAACAATGCAATACACTCATCCGCTATCCTATTTTCATACATACATACATAGTCTTCTTTAATGCACTTTCACCGCATTCCTATCCTTCAGACATCAGATTCTTTATTGTAGACATACTTTTTATAATGTTCCTGACACGAACCCTCAGCCAAGTACACTCACATGCAATCTGTTTGCATTTCAAATTACGAAAGTTGTTATTGACTTTTGATTTTTTTTAACAAACAGTAAACAAAAATTTCATTTGCCTAGAATCTAGATCATTCTTTACTTTATTTCTTTCTTTTCTTTCATTTCTGTGCTCTAGGAGCAGATCTCATTTGTTGTCCCTTCATTTATTTTGTTTTTGCATGAATTGTTGTTACATTTTGCTTAAATATTTACATACGTAAATCATTATATACCAAATTTTTCACCATCTACAAAATCCTACACGATCATCTCTGTCTTATGTATTTGTTTCTTTTCGTTAAAGGAGTTTGCTCAACCTGTGGGTAGTTGTGTTAATATTTTGTTATGGATTTTCCATTTTGCAGTTGTTGTTGCATGCACACATATTACAATTCTATTTTATAATTAAGCTGTTGTATTCATTTATTATTGTTGTTGCATTTTCTATCTTGCAATTAATCCTTTTGTTGTCTTTTTTACTCAAGCCTTTGTTTCATTTCAATATTGCACATTAGATTTCTCGCTGCACATTTTTTTCTCTGCTACTTATTTGTTTTTTTGTTTACCTGTTACAAATATTAGAATTCGAATTAAGAAACACACAATTTTTTATGGACAGAAGTCGATCATTTGTACTATCACGTGCAATTCTTCATTTCATTCAGAATACAAATAAGTTCAAACAACGTATGTATGTATGTTTGCAAATCGATATGAATACATGTTATTATTAAAAACTTCTTCTGAGTTGTTGTTGCCTTTCTTTTAAAACACTACCTATACATACATATGTATGTATGTATGCACATAATATGTCTAAAAGTAAAATTATCTCATTGAAAAATTTCGTTTTCCGCAACTTACTGTTTTTTTGTTACATTTTTTCTTAATTTTCTATAATTTTAAAAATAATTGTCCTCATAAATGTTGATGAATTTCCATTCTTTCTATACCATTCTTGTTGTTGTTGTTATTATTACATTCATACCGCACAATTAAATACGTACGCCCACAACTTTTTAATTTCTTAGTTACATCTTTATTTTAAAATTTTCTGAATTCCTATTACAAATAGCACAATACATTTGAAGACTCAATAAATAAATAAATAATAAAATCAATAATTAATCAGAATCGTTATTTAAAATCATAAATCATAAATTTACAAAAAATAAATCATTAGCTTGAAAAAGCACCTTATATTTTCATGTACTTTAATTCCTTATCTTAAATAACACACAATTCTATACAAATTATTATTTTATACACACAAATCAACGTATACTGTATGTATGTATGAACCTTTTCTTATTTCTAGTTTTTTTTTCTCAGTTTTCTGCACATTGCATATATGCGGCGTAAATATTCCACATATGCGACGAAAATAGTTTATTTATGCGGCGAAGAAATCTTATATATATGCACATTTTCAACTGCGGACAATTTCGTTTTTTACATATTTCAACTTCGTATGTTTGGCAGTTTTTGTTTTTCATGTGCCATAGTTGTTTAGTTTGTTTTTTCGATTTGGCATTTTGCTGGCTGTTAGTGGTTTTTCAAGTTACTATTTCTTTGCATGGTTCGGTAGTAAACTATAAAAAGTATGCGTGTGTTCTAGTAGTAAATATATTGCAAATGAAAAATTTTCATTTTGTGTGCTGGTTGCTGCTAGAAATACTTTGTATGGCAAAATATTTGTAAAACTAGTACTAGAAATATTTCTATATTTTTAGTATGCGAAAAGTTAAATATTATTTCCTTAAAATATTTTTCTAGTTTTCCTATAAAATTATGAAATATTTTGCTATTTTTTAAAACTCTGTTAGTTTTAATAAATAAAAAAAACACACTTTTTACTTTTGAGTTAAACCGATTTTATTATTTTGTACGCTATGGTAATGCACAGTGACAACAAACAGATTACAACTGTTTGTTTATTACTAGATATTTATTATTTATAGTAATTATAAAGTATTGATTGAAGAATGAAAAAGAGATCTCATGTAATGAACGTTTGAGACTCAACCCCAGACTGTTTTTTTTTTGTATTTTTAAACATTTAATTTTATTTTGTAATTCTTAATTTAAAATTCTATTCCAACAAATTACTCATATATTGTTTTTTTACGTATATAATTGATCTAAAAATTCACTGACAGTAAATTGTTTGCGTGTGTTGTGTAATTCATTAATGTAAATTAATTACATAAATATTTATATGGTCACCTTAAATAATCTTGTTCGCAACACGGATGTTTATAAACATGTATACACATTTACTATCATATACAATGTGTATAAGGCGATCGCCACAAATGAATAACAAATAACTTAAATATAAATATGTAATTTAATTTGCGTGTAATTTACATTAAATTTTTTTACGACGATAGTTTAGTTTCAAAGAAATTGTATTTTCATTTTATACGTATGTATAAAAAGTCAGCAAGTATATATGGCAATGCTCTATGTGGCAATGTCATTTGACTTAAATATTAATTATGGCTTAAGTAATCATTATCTAAATAATCGGTGCTTAAGATCAAAACCCATTCTTAAAACGTGACAAGACTTCCTTTATATACGAGCCTTTCAACTATACACATCGTTTACTTGGGTTTATGTAATTTTAATAATTAACCAAAAGTTTTGATAATTACAAAGATTTATTCCTGCTTAAAATTGAAATATCGGTTGCTTACCAAAAATTGTCCGATTTTATTATAAACGGATTCTGAAGATCCAATTTGTATTCTCACAAAATATCAGGATTATTCATCTTTTTCTGGAAAGCATCCCAAAATCGGAGCAATATACATATATTACATTATATGTGGATGAATGATCAGTTCATAGTTATCATATGAATTTGATTATAATATTGACTGGTTTATCAAAGGTTTTACTGCACCAAATGATAACCAGTCAATAAATTAATAAAATTTTTAACAAAACAAACAATTTGCATATGCTAGTTACATAAATACGTACGAACATTTTAAGCACAAAAAAAAATTACTCTTCAAAGTAAGAAACCAAAAAAAGAAAGAAGATCAGTGATAAACCTAACAGCGGTTTCATGTATAATGTACAGTGAAGATCAAAATTGATTCAATCAACTAAAAATTTGTTTGTTAAGCTAAAAAAAAGAGAAATTAAAGATTTTATAAATTAATTATGTTTAAGCATTAAAATTTTAACAAAATGTAAATTCACTACTTATACTACACAATTTTTTTTTCTAATATAAAACTAAATTCTAAACGAAATAAGATTATTCTTGCAACCAAAAAAAAAGTTAAGCTAAAATAATGAATTCCTAAAAACTATTATTGTACTTCTTGATAATTTAGTTATTGTACTTTCCCTAAATCTTAAACTAAAACTAAACTCTAATTTTAAAAATCTTTATATATGCAAGACAAAAAGTTTTTTTTATTGAATATCATTTGGTACAACAACATAGGATGATCGAGAGGCCTCTACTTCGTCTTTAAAGTTGGTGAGTGTAAAAAAAATTTCATTTATAATTTATATATAAAAAGAAAGAAAGAAGACATTTCATTTGCTGACATATGCTGACATCAAAAAATTTGCTACTATCAACATATCGTGTAAACGTTTAACATATGACATAGGAATTTGCTGTTAATTTTAAACATATGGCTGTCCGCATATATATGCTGATTCAACATATCGTCTAAACTTAGCTTTACAACAATTACATACACACAAAATAATTCTAACAAAAACAAAACAAATTTGTAACGAAAACAAAATAAACATATCTCTATATATATATAGAAATTACGTGTATGTTCGTGATCGCTAAACTCAAAAACTACTGGACCGATTTTAACCAAATTTTATATTCGTGCTCTATGGGCCGTGAGTGTTTCTGTGTAGTTTGAAGTTCGTCCGAAGTTCATTTTTTGCGTTTTTGCGCCGTAACTCAATAAAGTAACACGATAACCCTATGTTATGTGCATAATCGGCGTGTGGCGGCGTTAAGTATCCCGACACCGACTCGTATAATCTATATATGTATATAAAATACAATGTTTGTATGTTTGTCCTCTATAGACTCTAAACCTATCCAACCGATTTGGCCCAAACCGGTTTCACTTGAAAGGTTATAGTCCAAATTAGGTTTTCTTATATATCTTTCAAGTGGGCGTGGACCCTCCCACATAAATTGAATAATAGCATATATCTTGACTATTGTGATAGCAAGAGTTTTGAAACATAGCAGTGTCCCATATGTTATTGATTTGAATAATCAGGAAAAAATGGGCGGGATCGGACCAGTGGGAGTGGCAGCTCCCATACAAAGTGAATATTTAATTTCATATATCTACAGTACTATAATAGCCATAGTCTTATAAATTAGCTCTTATACAATTATACAATATTAATATTAATTTATATATATAAAAATGAATGCTTGTATGTATGTCCTTTATAGACTCTTAAACTATGCATCTGATCATGTGATGATCTTTGGCAAAGTTATTGTGCATGAGACCGAGAAGGTTTCTGAGTTGGTACGACCATGCCTACTCTAACGCCCACTTTTTTAATTGATTATTTGCTTCTGCATGGGTTTTTACAGATTTACTTCATACAAATTATATCCACATTTTACTGCAGGCGAGGTAAAAATAGAAATTTTATGTGCCACTCCCACTTTCAGGCCCATCATAAAAAATTAATATTTATATGTATGTCCTTTGTAGAATCGTAAACTATGCATTTGGTCATGTGATGATATTAGGCAAAGTTATTATGCATGAGTCCAGGAAGGTTTCTCAGTTGGTACGACGTTGGTGGGCGTCACTTTTTTAAATTGATTAATTTCTTCTGCATGGGTTTTTATAGATTTACTTCAAACAATTTGTATACACATCTTATTTTATGCGCCAAAGCTTCTTATTTCTTTCGACCACTCCTACTTTTTTTAAATGTGTAATTGATTCTACGCGGATTTTAACATATTTACTTCAATTCGAATACACATGTTACTCTAGGTGAGGTAAAAATTAATTAATTATCTTGCAGGACAACGCCTGCCGGGAAGGCCAGACTGCTGGACCGACCTTACTAAAAATTTGACGGAGTATAACTAAGACTCCGGCATGACTAAGAATACTTCTTTCGACAGCCGACTTTTTTTCAAAATGGGAAAAATCAATAAAATTACTCAAAATGAATTGAATATTTGTGTAATGTCTTTATTTTAAATTAATTTTAATTGGTAGCGTAGCAACGCGCGCAGGGTACAGCTAGTATAAAATAAAAAATTTAAATTAAACTTCTTGATAAATTTTAGTTAGGCTCGAGTTCATTAAATTTAATTTTCATTAAATTATTTTTACTGAAGTTAGGAATTACAACTTGAAAAATTTATTATTAAAAATTTTTGATAATTTTTCTTGACTGTGGATCGAACAAATGTATTCAAGTTTTCGAGACGAAGTCTTGACATGAATACGAAAAAACTGAAGAAAAGGGAAAAAACAACTATGAATAGAAATTAATAAACAAATGATAATTACAGCAAAAACTTCGAACTACCAGAACTAACACTGGTTAAAGGATTGATGTTTGTCTGTTGGCTGACCGGCACCGCAGTGGTGTAGGTGGTAGAACGCAAAGAATTCTGATGAGAGAAAGTGGGATTTGTCGAAACATATGTAAATTCAACAACCCAGGTTCGATCCCCAGTCAAGAAAAATTATCAAAAAATTTTAATAATAAATTTTTCAAGTTGTAATTCCTAACTTCAGTAAAAATAATTTAATGAAAATTAAATTTAATGAACTCGAGCCTAACTAAAATTTATCAAGAAGTAAAAATTAACAGTTCGATTATGAAATTAATAATTATTCTATAATTTAAATTAAATGTAGAACAAATTTCTAACTAAAATAATATAAACAAATAAATAATCAAAAATAGAATTAACCATATTAAACAAAAGGGTTTTAATAAAAAACAAGAACCAGCGAACCTAAAGACACAAACAATAAACATTGGCCACTTCGAACCGTATAAAGTAAAAATAGTGCAGTGAGTGTATTTTACAAAAACAAAAAAGTTTCTTAAAACTGAAAAATATTAAAATACACAAAAAATTCATAACGGTTAAAAAACAGTTTAATTTCTAAAAATAAATACAATCCACAAGTACGGTGGCAGAACGAAGGAGACCAAAAAATACAATTTAGCAAAAAGAGACCCAAATCAGTCAGCAGCGATTTAAATAAATGATGAACCAGAACTGGGGCTGAACGTTTTCTTCCATACAGTTTGACATAAAATTATGCCAGAGAATGTGGTCGTGAAAATAGAATCTATTTTATTTTGACAGCGTTTTTTCCTATGCTCTTACTTTAAGAGACAAATGCTATCAACAATATTGCCATACTTTTATTAAATTGTATAGATTTTGTAAACAAAACCATGTGTTTTTGCAGCCTTGGCTGAAGAAAAATAAAAACAAAAGAAAATGAAAGAAACGTTTAAAAATGAATTTAAAAGTGAGATTTTTGTAATTTAAAAGAAAATAAGTGATATTATAGAAAAATTTATTGAAGATGTACAAAAGCATGATTGCGTATATAATTTTCAGTCCCCATTGTGCAAAAGTTTTTATTTAAAACAAGATTTGTGGACAAAAATTGGAGAAGCCGTCGGCATTACAGGTTGGTACACAGAAGAAATATAAAAACATTAAATGACAGTTCGTGAAGTTGCAGCCGTCGTTTCAATTATGGGCCTGTTTTCTCTGGGAGTCGTTTTTGCTTGAAGTTGCGGTCGTGTTCTGTTTCATCATTAAAGAAGACTCAACAACAACGAGTAAGTACAAAATTCCAAGAAGATATAATAAAGAGAAACATAAACCCTTTAGTGTGTGGGTTCTCTCTTAAATTTTTTGTCGTTGTAAATAAAAAGTAAAAAAACAAAAAAGGGTTACCACCGATACTTCTTTTGGGAATTTTCTGGGGAAACAGAATACATTCAAATTAATAATTAATTTGGAAATTAATTATTATATTTAATATTTCTTGTTATAAAATCGCTAGCAGGGACTTTTTTTAACTCAATTTTACCCTTATTTTAATCATTATGAATTTTAACCCATAAATAAACAATGGACTCGATAAAATTATAAATTGTATAAATGACCTTTTGGATTTTGAAATAGAGTATTTTGGCCGAAAACAACATTCACTCTCTGAAAGAAAAACCAATCGATAAAAATAAGCTTCGCGATCGCTACAAAAAAGGTTTTTCTGCATACAAAACATGTCTAGGGTCAATAAATGCAGAAATTCAAGCCCTATCGAATCCAAACAAAAGAGAGCGGATTTCACCTTGTGACACGGACACATTTTATGGAGATTTTGTAACATGGCCTACTTTCCGCGACCTTTTCACAGCATTATACATAAATAATTCCAGACTTAGTAAAATTGAGAAACTTTTTCATCTAATACAAAAGACCGGAGGATATGCTAGGAAAATAGTTTCAAATGCCCCATTGACCAATGAAGGTTTCGACATAGCCTAGAAAAACCTTGTAGCCCAATACGAGAAGAATCGGATCCAAGTAAACGAACAAATAAAAATTGTATTTGATGTTCCAAACGTTGCCGAAGACTCAGGCTCATCAATTCAAAACCTTCAGCGAACAGTTAATGGATGAATTCAGGCGGTAAATGCTTTAGCTATAGAAACCGCAACATGGGAGCCATTTCTAGTATACCTTAACTCAACAAAGCTTCCTCGGACTCTTTTAAAGGAAATTGAAAATTCGCTTCAAGAAATAACAAAAGTTCTGACTTGGGAACAATTCAACACTTTCTTGACACGCAACTCTAAGACTCTAGAACAGAGTAAACGACAAAGAGAAACACAATTATAATGAGAATATTGCACTGAAAGAAATCATAACTTTTCATATTTTAGAAGATGCAAACATATTTTTTAGTACCTGATTACATACAAGGCATTCTGCTTCCTTAAATGTGTTCAACGAAAAAAAAGCGTTTCCCATTTAACGTCCCACATACCTATACGTTAAATATTTCCTTTTAATATGCTGTATAAAAAACATTCATTAATTTCAAAATGTAGCTTGTTATCAACAATTCTCAGTGTAGCAAAAACAAAATTTAGTTCTCTTAAAGTTTTTAATTTCTCTCACACATGCATTTTGTGTTGTAAACATGGTTGCCGTTTGACATACTGAAAACAACGCACATGGATTTTTTGCTTAAGATTTTGTAGTTTGGTTAATTTATTAAAAATGTTTAAGTTTATAACAGGAACATAACACAAAATTGAACTCTTATTATAAAGGTAATAATTATAATAACAAATCAACGAATTCAGTGTGATATTTAAGTTAGAAGATAAATGTAATAAAGATTATAACTACTTTTGATTTTGGTAAATTAAAAGAATAATTGTGGTAGTAGAGTTTTTTGTTTGGGTAATCCTGGTTAAACAATTCACGAAGAGAATAAATAAATACACGACCAACTTCGTTAGCTCAGTAATACTATAGGTCACAGAAAAATGACTCAAATTACAAATGCCAAAATTGTAAGGAGTCTCATCATCTGTGGTGTTGTCCCAAATTCTTAGATAAGAATGTTAACGACAGAATTCACATTGTTAGAGTTACAAATTCATGTTACAATTGTCTCTATTGTCAAGGACTGTAAAAGTAAACACAGTTGTAGATTATGTAAGCAAAGACACAACAATTTGGCTGACTTCCTAACCCGGCATTTACACATGCAAGTGCAAGTTCGAAAAAGTCAATACATTCAGACTTTTTTACTAATACACTGACATTTTTTCAATTGCAGAGCTACTCGAGTTTTTCGAATAAGTTTTCGTATATAATACGTACACAGCACTTGCATGGAAGTACTTGCATGTGTAAAGGCAGGGTAACCCGCCGTTGCCACATGCAAGTTCGAAAAACTCATTCACTTACAGTTTTTGCCGTAAGTAGAATGACAAATAAATAAACAGTGCTACCAGTGTTAAAATAAAAGTTATGTTTATAACAAATTTTCGGGGTTTTACAAAAAATTATTAAGAAAAAAAGAACAAAACTATTACACAACACATCTTAATAGTATTTTTAAATATTAATTTCATGCATTTATTAAAAAAAAAATTGTAAATTACAAAATTTTTTTTCCGTATTTTTTTCTTTTGACAATACGGCAATACTGGATCCATATGAGCTTGAAAATTAACAGAATTTTATAAAAAAATTTTGTTTGAAGTTTATTTGCTGACGTCATTTCAAAAATTAACTTGCAATTGCTAGTGTAGCCACTCAAACAAATATTGTTGTTTTTCGGTATTTTTTCGTAGATAATATGTATACTCTACTTGCAAGTAATTACTTTCATGTGGCAAGGGGGGCTAAACGCATGTTGCTTTGTAGTAATAGATTGCATTGTGTTCGTAAATGTAACCGTGTAAATTATGACAATGTATTTTGTTCCTATTTGCAACACTATTGTATTTAATACGCAAGAAAGGTATCCAAAAAATTTAAATGCAAAATAAATACAACACGCATTGTATTGCGACGCAAGAAGATAAGTAAGCGAATTTTCTTATAATTTAATATATGTATTTCTATTGTATATTCACTTATGTATCTATTTACAGCAAACAATTGACACATAATTACAAAAACCTATTAATAGATTCCAGACTGGAAATGGAAAAGCAATTTCGTGTTTTTGGAATTCTCTTTGTAATTTTTGATTCCTTTTATAATACAGCAAATCGTTTCTTTTTTCTTTTGATTATTTTCGCTGCAGCTTGGAAGCTGGAGTTTCCATGGCCGCACAGAACAAAAAAAATATTGCAATAAAATATTATCTTCTTCCGCCATTGTTTACTTTATTTTGAATAGTAATACAATGTATATAAATGTTCCTAAAGGTTTATAGGGTTGCAAAGTATTAGTATGCAACGTATTTAAAAAGTAACTACACAATTGACCAACTTGGTATTAATAGTGTATTGATACATTGTAAATATACGTTTAGGAAGTCAGCCTTTGTTACATAAGGGATCAGAAACCCAGACCTTAGTTCAGAATTGTGACGTGAACCAATCAAGTACGAGCATCGCAACACAAAACGCCAATATACAGTCCACATCAGCATCAAACGTTTCCATCCCAAATATCACTTCCTTGACCCTACAAGAGAGCAAACATTTCAATCAACATTCCAACGAGAAAGAAACCTTGTTATTTAATGTAATTCTACTGATTTAGACTAGAGGCGAAAAGTATCAGGCAAGAGCAATCATCGACCCTGGTTCACAATCAACTTTTATGTCAGAAAAGTTAAAAAATCGACTAAATTTGCCCACCAAACAAAATTTAGTTCATGTCACAGGTGTGAGTCAAACAGTATCAGGGACCTCAACAAAATCACGTTTATTCAATCTTTGCTCCAAGGTGGATTCACAATTTAAATTTGAAGTCTGGGCACCAGTCCTGAAGACTCTTCCATCTAATGTACCACCATAGACTTTAGATTTGCAACATTTCAATAACACTGCTAAATTAGAACTTGCAGATCCTCAATTTAATCAAAAAAGACCCATCCACTCAATATATTGCATGGACAAACCTAGACCGCATAGGACCCCTCTTGGCACAAAAAACAGTATTTGGCTGGATTGTGGGGGACCAATTTCAACAACGACACAACATAAAACAACAGTGTCACTACTCCCTTGATCGAATCCTCACACGCTTTTGGGAGGTAGAGGGGACCCCCAAATAGATTTTGAGGTCAGATAAGGACACATTTTGCGAAAACAACTTCATATCGACGACACGAAGAAACGACACAGTTACCCTACCCTTTGAAAATAGCGAAGAAATAGGAACTTCGAAAAACGTATCAATGGCACAGTTCTTAAGAATAAAACGCATACTTAGTCAGAAACTCGAACTCAAAAAACAATACGACCAAGTAATTGTTGAATACCTCGAGTTAGTTACTCCCCTGTAAATCAACACAAAACCAAATTATTACCTTCCGCATCATGCAGTAATAAAACCCGAAAGGTTAACAACGAAACTTAGAGTATTTTTCAATGCTTCGAGCCCGTCTTCAAACAAGAAGAGTTTGAATGACATATTATATCCAGGACCCATCCTTCAACAGGACTTAGTGTTTATGATACTGCAGTGGAGATTCTTTAGTTTTGTGTACAACGCAGATATCACAAAAATGTATCGACAGATACTCATTGACCCAACTCAAACCAAGTATCAAAGAATATTATTTCGCCAAACAGAAAAGGATCCTATTTAGGATTACGAACTACTAACAGTAACTTTTGGAGTCAACTGCGCCCCGTTTCTGGCCATTAGAACACTACTTCAACTAACTGAAGATGTAAAATCTCGCATCAAATACTCTACAACAAAACATGTACGTGGATGATTTTTTAGCAGGTGGTCACACATTAATCGACGCCATTAAATCAAGAAACGAACTTACAACAGTTTTAAAATCCGCTGGATTTGACCTGATGAAATGGACATTACTTGACCCACGAGTTATATAAGACCATCCAAATGAGACCCTACTACCTCTAGATTGGCTAAATTTGTCAAAAAAACACTGAAACTAAAGCTCTTGGAATTAAATGAAACATTCCTTCAGACTCATTTACATTCACAGCACCAGATGTCGAATTAAAAGAAAACTACACCAAAAGAGAAGTTTTATCTACAACTGCCAAATTCTTTGACCCTTGTGGATGGACAGCCCCAATAATAGTTGAAGCAAAACTAATTATGCAACTGGAATGACATACTACAACCCTTGACTTGTCTAAACTGGCAAAAATTCATTAAAAACTGTCCCACAATAAATACATTAAAAACTCCACGTTGGATCCAATTTAGCCCGAGCTGTAATGTGGAAATTCACGGTTTCAGTGACGCGTCAGAAAAAGCTTATTCAGAGACCCTGTATGTTAGAATACAATTAGAAAACTCAGTATTCACATTTTGTCTGGCTTCAAAGACCCGTGTAGCTCCCATTAAGCAAATATCATTGCCCCGCTTAGAACTATGTGGATCCGTATTATTGGCAAACCTTGCATGTGGATTTATACCAAATCTTCAAATTCAAAATATCAAGGCATATTATTGGTCCGACTCAACAATCGTGCTCTCTTGGTTAAAGAACCCCCCCTGTTCAGGGAACATTTTCGTTGGAAATCGTGGTTCTGAAATCTTAGATAAGGTTGGAAATCAAAATTGGCAACATATCGACTCCAAAGATAACCCAGCAGATGTAGCCAGCCGAGGATGTACTCCACAGGAACTGGAAATCCACAACCTATGGTTTGGACCCTCCTGGCTAAAATTGCCAAAAAATCAATGGCCGATACTAAAACAAACACACGACACAAACTTAAAAATGTAAAAGGATTTACAACCATAACACGCGAAGACCCATTAAATCGATTCTCAGACCTATCACGCGCTTATCGAGTGCTTGCTTATGTCGTACGATTTCTGAGAAATACTGGAAACAACCGAACCCATCTTCGCGAATCTTCAACAGAAATTACCCGAGAAGAAATAGATTTCGTCAAACATCGCCTCATCATATGGACTCAGCTAAATCATTTTCCAGATGAGCACAAACATTTGAAACTTAAACAAAAAATAGCACCAAACCGCAATATTTTAACATTAAATCCCTTCATGGATCGCCATGGCATTATTAGAGCCAATGGGCGACTTGCTTAATCACCTGCATTAACCTATGTATAATGAACGCTACCCAATATTGCTATCTCATAACTCGAAGCTAACACAACTACTAGTTGAATTGACACATAAAATTACCCTTCATGGAGAAAATCAACTAATGAATATTGCATATCCAGAGAAAAAAAATCGAAATTCACAACTGTAAAACTTGTGTTTTGTACAAAAAAACAGACACAAAATCAAAATTTTTAAGAGAGTTATACTCTTTTAAGTGATTTTTGAAAATTGCGACCTGTACTCTGCGCACAAGCTTTACATGGACAGCCAGACGGACGGACTGTCCATCCACAAGGGTCAAAGAATTTGGCAGTTGTAGATAAAACTTCTCTTTTGGTGTAGTTTTCTTTTAATTCGACATCTGGTGCTGTGAATGTAAATGAGTCTGAAGGAATGTTTCATTTAATTCCAAGAGCTTTAGTTTCAGTGTTTTTTTGACAAATTTAGCCAATCTAGAGGTAGTAGGGTCTCATTTGGATGGTCTTATATAACTCGTGGGTCAAGTAATGTCCATTTCATCAGGTCAAATCCAGCGGATTTTAAAACTGTTGTAAGTTCGTTTCTTGATTTAATGGCGTCGATTAATGTGTGACCACCTGCTAAAAAATCATCCACGTACATGTTTTGTTGTAGAGTATTTGATGCGAGATTTTACATCTTCAGTTAGTTGAAGTAGTGTTCTAATGGCCAGAAACGGGGCGCAGTTGACTCCAAAAGTTACTGTTAGTAGTTCGTAATCCTAAATAGGATCCTTTTCTGTTTGGCGAAATAATATTCTTTGATACTTGGTTTGAGTTGGGTCAATGAGTATCTGTCGATACATTTTTGTGATATCTGCGTTGTACACAAAACTAAAGAATCTCCACTGCAGTATCATAAACACTAAGTCCTGTTGAAGGATGGGTCCTGGATATAATATGTCATTCAAACTCTTCTTGTTTGAAGACGGGCTCGAAGCATTGAAAAATACTCTAAGTTTCGTTGTTAACCTTTCGGGTTTTATTACTGCATGATGCGGAAGGTAATAATTTGGTTTTGTGTTGATTTACAGGGGAGTAACTAACTCGAGGTATTCAACAATTACTTGGTCGTATTGTTTTTTGAGTTCGAGTTTCTGACTAAGTATGCGTTTTATTCTTAAGAACTGTGCCATTGATACGTTTTTCGAAGTTCCTATTTCTTCGCTATTTTCAAAGGGTAGGGTAACTGTGTCGTTTCTTCGTGTCGTCGATATGAAGTTGTTTTCGCAAAATGTGTCCTTATCTGACCTCAAAATCTATTTGGGGGTCCCCTCTACCTCCCAAAAGCGTGTGAGGATTCGATCAAGGGAGTAGTGACACTGTTGTTTTATGTTGTGTCGTTGTTGAAATTGGTCCCCCACAATCCAGCCAAATACTGTTTTTTGTGCCAAGAGGGGTCCTATGCGGTCTAGGTTTGTCCATGCAATATATTGAGTGGATGGGTCTTTTTTGATTAAATTGAGGATCTGCAAGTTCTAATTTAGCAGTGTTATTGAAATGTTGCAAATCTAAAGTCTATGGTGGTACATTAGATGGAAGAGTCTTCAGGACTGGTGCCCAGACTTCAAATTTAAATTGTGAATCCACCTTGGAGCAAAGATTGAATAAACGTGATTTTGTTGAGGTCCCTGATACTGTTTGACTCACACCTGTGACATGAACTAAATTTTGTTTGGTGGGCAAATTTAGTCGATTTTTTAACTTTTCTGACATAAAAGTTGATTGTGAACCAGGGTCGATGATTGCTCTTGCCTGATACTTTTCGCCTCTAGTCTAAATCAGTAGAATTACATTAAATAACAAGGTTTCTTTCTCGTTGGAATGTTGATTGAAATGTTTGCTCTCTTGTAGGGTCAAGGAAGTGATATTTGGGATGGAAACGTTTGATGCTGATGTGGACTGTATATTGGCGTTTTGTGTTGCGATGCTCGTACTTGATTGGTTCACGTCACAATTCTGAACTAAGGTCTGGGTTTCTGATCCCTTATGTAACAAAGGCTGACTTCCTAAACGTATATTTACAATGTATCAATACACTATTAATACCAAGTTGGTCAATTGTGTAGTTACTTTTTAAATACGTTGCATACTAATACTTTGCAACCCTATAAACCTTTAGGAACATTTATATACATTGTATTACTATTCAAAATAAAGTAAACAATGGCGGAAGAAGATAATATTTTATTGCAATATTTTTTTTGTTCTGTGCGGCCATGGAAACTCCAGCTTCCAAGCTGCAGCGAAAATAATCAAAAGAAAAAAGAAACGATTTGCTGTATTATAAAAGGAATCAAAAATTACAAAGAGAATTCCAAAAACACGAAATTGCTTTTCCATTTCCAGTCTGGAATCTATTAATAGGTTTTTGTAATTATGTGTCAATTGTTTGCTGTAAATAGATACATAAGTGAATATACAATAGAAATACATATATTAAATTATAAGAAAATTCGCTTACTTATCTTCTTGCGTCGCAATACAATGCGTGTTGTATTTATTTTGCATTTAAATTTTTTGGATACCTTTCTTGCGTATTAAATACAATAGTGTTGCAAATAGGAACAAAATACATTGTCATAATTTACACGGTTACATTTACGAACACAATGCAATCTATTACTACAAAGCAACATGCGTTTAGCCCCCCTTGCCACATGAAAGTAATTACTTGCAAGTAGAGTATACATATTATCTACGAAAAAATACCGAAAAACAACAATATTTATTGATTTGTTTAGAAATTTCTAAATCGGGCTTATTAAGGTCATGTATTCTATGCAAATAAAAGATTATTTCATAATTTATTTTTCCGACGTTTCGTTGGAGATTCCCAACATCATCAGGGATATTTTATTAGATCTGGTAGCATGAAAATGAATATACAATTGAAAAATAATAGTTTAATAACAACAACGATAACTTAGTTCTACAGGAATAATATTACTCACATATAATCTTTCGTCAATAGTTTTGCATTTAGAATATTTTATATACATTTTGTTTTACATAAACACAACATAAAACATAAATTTAATTAAACAAAACAAATGCAAAAATATAAATAAAATAATATCACAGTATAATTAAATTGTATTAAACTAAGTATCACAGCAGTAAAATCAAACTAAAATATTGCGATTGTATAAATTGCATTCGTGTTGTTTTTGTCGTCTTTTGTATTTAAAGCATTCGTAGCTCTTTCCTGAATCCTCAAACTTTCCAGTGTAAATCGTTTATTTGTTCTCTTTTCCTTGTCCAATATTTTAACGTTTGTGAGATCGGGTAGATGTTTTTCTTCAACACAGTGTGTAGCCAGAGCTGTAGTCATTTTATTTCTCTTTATGTCTGTTCCGTGTTCTGATATTCTTGTACCAAGGCTTCTCTTTGTAGTACCCACGTAAACTTTACCACACTCTTCATCTGTTTTACCTAAACATGTGATCTCATACACAAGATTACTTTGCTCATTTTTTTCTATTTTTGTTTTTGTTTGTGTAAATAGAGTATTGATTGTTTTGCTCGCTCTGTGCGCTAATTTTATTTTGTTGTCATTTATTATTTCTTGAATTTGTTTGTTTTCTGTGAGCTTTGGTATGTATGGGAGGCTGTAATATTTAGTGTTGCCAGATGTGTTGTTTGTGTTTTCCCCCAATTCCCTTCCTGTTTGTGCCTTTTCTAATAGATTATTTATTAAATATGTCGGATAGCTGTTTTTTATTAGTATGTCCTTTACTTTGTCAATATTTTTAGATTTGAATTTGTTATCGCTCAATTTTAAAGCCGTTGTTATCAAATTCAGTGCAGTATTTATTTTCTGACTTTTTGGATGTGTAGAGTGATAATTTATTAGACGACCTGAGGCAATAGTTTTCGAATACCAATCCGTTATTATAATTTTGTCCTCCCGAAATATTTTCATATCTAGATATGGTATGCATTTGTCTTCTTCTTTTTCTATCGTGAATTTTATTTTATTGTGGTAGTTATTAAATGTTTCTAAAATCAGTTTTTCGTCCTTTCTTTTAATAATCGCAAACAAATCATCCACATATTTTGAAATTAGTTTTATATTTACATCTTCCTTTTTAAGATCCGTGGTAACTTGTTCTAATAGTGTATCTAGAACGATATCAGCTATTGTTGGAGATAATGGATTACCCATGGGCATTCCGTAAGTTTGGTTATAGTAGGTGTTGTCATATATAAAATAATTGTTGTCGTTAAGACAGAACTGTAGTATTTTAAGGAATTGAGCCCTTGGTATTGTGGTGTGATTTTTCAAAATATTCCATTGTGACATTATGTTATTTATTGCCAAGTGTATTGGTATGTTCGTAAATAGGGATACGACGTCCAGGGAAATAAGGATTTCGTCGTCTTCGATATTAATATTCTTGAATTTTTCCTTAAGTTCTAATGAGTTTTTTATATTATATTTCTCTAATATAATATTTTTTAAAATGTGTCCAATATATTTTGACAGGTTGTAGCATGGAACCTCTATCGAGGATGAGATTGGGCGGAGTGGCATATCAGGCTTGTGGATTTTCGGGAGTCCGTATAGTCTGGGTGCTGTGGCTGAATGGGATGTTAGTTTCAATTTTTCGTATCTTGTTATGTGTTCCTCCTTGTACAAATCCATGACTAGTTTGTTGTTTGTGCGTTGTAATTTTTGTGTCGGATCTGCTCGTATGGTTTTGTAAGTTGTTTTATCATCTAAAAGTTTGGTCATTCCTGATTTATAGTCTTCCTTGTACATAACTACCGTTTTATTGCCCTTATCCGATTTGGTTATTACGATTACATCTTTGTGTTTTTTCAAAATTCGTTTCGTCTCTTCAAAAATGTTTAAAATGTATTTTTCTTTTAGACTGTTCTTAGATTTCCTTTTAAACGTGAGTATTCTGTTCGCAATCTTTGATCTGATTATGTCCTTTTGCCTGTCGTCACCCAGAGTTTGAACCCACTGTTCCAAATCAGCTATTAGGTTTATTGATGAAAAGTTTTTATCACTGACTGGTAAGGCAAATTTTGACCCAAGGGAAAGTAACCATTTGTTCTCATCTGTAAACAATACATTAGTCTTGTTGACAAACCATGATGGGTTAAATTTTAAATTGTATTTCTCCAGCTGTTGACGTTTTATATTTGTTTGAGTGGCTACACTAGCAATTGCAAGTTAATTTTTGAAATGACGTCAGCAAATAAACTTCAAACAAAATTTTTTTATAAAATTCTGTTAATTTTCAAGCTCATATGGATCCAGTATTGCCGTATTGTCAAAAGAAAAAAATACGGAAAAAAAATTTTGTAATTTACAATTTTTTTTTTAATAAATGCATGAAATTAATATTTAAAAATACTATTAAGATGTGTTGTGTAATAGTTTTGTTCTTTTTTTCTTAATAATTTTTTGTAAAACCCCGAAAATTTGTTATAAACATAACTTTTATTTTAACACTGGTAGCACTGTTTATTTATTTGTCATTCTACTTACGGCAAAAACTGTAAGTGAATGAGTTTTTCGAACTTGCATGTGGCAACGGGGGGTTACCCTGCCTTTACACATGCAAGTACTTCCATGCAAGTGCTGTGTACGTATTATATACGAAAACTTATTCGAAAAACTCGAGTAGCTCTGCAATTGAAAAAATGTGAGTGTATTAGTAAAAAAGTCTGAATGTATTGACTTTTTCGAACTTGCACTTGCATGTGTAAATGCCGGGTTAGGAAGTCAGCCAAATTGTTGTGTCTTTGCTTACATAATCTACAACTGTGTTTACTTTTACAGTCCTTGACAATAGAGACAATTGTAACATGAATTTGTAACTCTAACAATGTGAATTCTGTCGTTAACATTCTTATCTAAGAATTTGGGACAACACCACAGATGATGAGACTCCTTACAATTTTGGCATTTGTAATTTGAGTCATTTTTCTGTGACCTATAGTATTACTGAGCTAACGAAGTTGGTCGTGTATTTATTTATTCTCTTCGTGAATTGTTTAACCAGGATTACCCAAACAAAAAACTCTACTACCACAATTATTCTTTTAATTTACCAAAATCAAAAGTAGTTATAATCTTTATTACATTTATCTTCTAACTTAAATATCACACTGAATTCGTTGATTTGTTATTATAATTATTACCTTTATAATAAGAGTTCAATTTTGTGTTATGTTCCTGTTATAAACTTAAACATTTTTAATAAATTAACCAAACTACAAAATCTTAAGCAAAAAATCCATGTGCGTTGTTTTCAGTATGTCAAACGGCAACCATGTTTACAACACAAAATGCATGTGTGAGAGAAATTAAAAACTTTAAGAGAATTAAATTTTGTTTTTGCTACACTGAGAATTGTTGATAACAAGCTACATTTTGAAATTAATGAATGTTTTTTATACAGCATATTAAAAGGAAATATTTAACGTATAGGTATGTGGGACGTTAAATGGGAAACGCTTTTTTTTCGTTGAACACATTTAAGGAAGCAGAATGCCTTGATGTAATCAGGTACTAAAAAATATGTTTGCATCTTCTAAAATATGAAAAGTTATGATTTCTTTCATGGATCGCCTTCATGGATCGCCATGGCATTATTAGAGCCAATGGGCGACTTGCTTAATCACCTGCATTAACCTATGTATAATGAACGCTACCCAATATTGCTATCTCATAACTCGAAGCTAACACAACTACTAGTTGAATTGACACATAAAATTACCCTTCATTGAGAAAATCAACTAATGAATATTGCATATCCAGAGAAAAAAAATCGAAATTCACAACTGTAAAACTTGTGTTTTGTACAAAAAAACAGACACAAAATCAAAATTTTTAAGAGAGTTATACTCTTTTAAGTGATTTTTGAAAATTGCGACCTGTACTCTGCGCACAAGCTTTACATGGACAGCCAGACGGACGGACGGACATCGTTAAATCGACTCAGGAAGTGATTCTAAGCCGATCGGTATACTTTAAGGTTGGCGTTGAACCAATATTTATGGGCGTTACAAACATCAGCACAAATCCAATATACCCTTCCCACTATTGTGGTATCCCGATCGACTGAGTCGATTTAACGATGTCCGTCCGTCTGGCTGGCTGGTTTCCATGTAAAGCTTGTGCGCAGAGTACAGGTCGAAATTTTGAAGATATTTCTTAAAAATGTTGGTAATCAAATAAAATTCGACACAAATAAGTTTATTATATACAGATATAGATATGTTTTCTACACCTAATTTTGTAATTATCGGTCAATAATTAGTCGAAACTCTCATATAAGACCCTCTCTGTCGTTCACTTTAATTTCCATAAATCTTTTAAAATATTTATATCGAGATAAAGTTTAACACATATAATATTTATATTCACAGAAATCATGACACTGAATTTTGGTCCAAAATAGGTGATATCTCGCAAATAACGGCCATTTCTGAAAAACTTTTTTATATTTACATATACTAGGTCCATATACATATATATGGTCGGGCTTGACCGACTATACTTTCTTACTTATTTTTTAATTTATTTTTTTTTTATTGAATCTTTCGTATCGAAATTTACAATAAATATTCAAATCTTAATTCTACTTGTTGTTTATTAGTTGTTACCAATGTAACCACTAACTGCTGTATTCAAATTTTAAAAATGTGTTCTAGTTAGGCTCAAAGTGTCCGTTCTTTGTAGCCTCTGGTGACCTTCAAACTGAAGCATACCCCGAAAGACGTAGTTAGGATGGGCCATTAGTTTATCAATGTAGCTGATTGAATATTTTTTTTATCTCCTCCTGGATAGTGGGGACGTTGAGATCTCTGTGGATAATATCATTACTTATATACCATGGCGCGCAGACAATTTGTGGTAATATTCTAGACTGTCTTCTTTGAAGCTTTTGGATGTTAGATGCGCATGCAGTACCCCATAATTGGATGCCATATGTCCATATTGGTTTTATGATGGACTTGTATAAGAGAATTTTATTGTCTAGCGACAAGTTTGAGTTTCGACCGAGAAACTAATGTAGTTGAGCTGCTTTAAGTTTCATAGCCGTTATTTTCGCTTCAATAGGACGAGACCAGGTCAAGCGTATATATATATGAATTCCCAAGTACTTAACATTGTTTTCTACCGGAACAGTGATGTTATTTATTTTTACTGCTGGGCACGTTTTTCGTCTGAGCCTGAAGGTTAAGTGAGCACATTTAGCCGGGTTAACCTTTATTCTCCATTTTTGTAGCCAGGCCTATAGTTCATTGATAGACTACAGATTTTGCGATGCGACTTCTGGGTCATGGTTGACGCTAATGAATGCTGTGTCGTCTGCAAATGTAGAGGTATGCGTACTCAGGTTTGTTGGCATATCCGCTGTGTATATTATATATAGAAGCGGTCCTAATATGCTGGCTTGGGGGACACCAGCAGTAATTTTCTTGAGGGGGAGTATTTATCTTGCGACCTTACTATGAATGTTCTGCCTGTTAGATAGCTCTCCAGAAGCTTCTGAGTGTTTTGAGGAAGCATTAGTGTTATTTTGATGAGTAGCCCATCATGCCAAACTTTGTCAAATGCTTGGGAAATGTCTATAAAGGGCTGAGCAGTATTGATTTTTCTCAAACGCCGATCTAATTAGGGTGACAATTCCATGCACTTGTTCTATTATACCATGTTTCGCTCTGAAGCCGAATTGGCGATCCGGGATGATTTCGTGTTCATTTAGATGAGGAGTTATACTTAAAACGAATATTTTTTCGAAAAGCTTCGATAGGATTGATAATAAGCTTATCGGTCTGTACGACGCAACCTGGCTAGCATCTTTTCCTGGCTTGGGAATCATAACAATTATAGACCTCTTCCATGAGGATGGGAAGTATCCAGGAATCAGCAAGATTCTAGAAGAAGACGATGGTAAGTTTCTTAAAATTGACCCTGTGATGCGGTCAGGTCCGTCTCAATTGTCTCAATTTGTTGCGAAGAGTTGTCAGGCATAATTGTAGTTGCGCCTTAGTGGTTGGGGAACGACTGTTTTGCCATTGTCTTCTTAACTTCTTTTTTCTTCATTTTTTAAATTCTTTTATTAACATTGCTAACTAGCATTAAAATATTTGTTCATAGTCAGTCTCATTCTTATAGTGTCTCCCACTATTCCCCTAACACGAGCCATTCATGCCTAAAACATCCGCAAAAATCGCTTGCCATGAGCCGAACGATATGCCAACATCATCAGCAACCTCTCTGATAGTGATTCGACGATTATCCAAAATCATTTTGTTCTCTGCTTTAATGTTCTTATCGGTTGTTTACGTGTTCGGGCGACCAAGACAAGCATCGTAATTGACATCTTCTCGGCCTTCCTTAAACTGGTTATACCACAATTGAACTTGTGTTCTGCTCATAGTAGACTTGCTACATTCAATATTTCAAATATCCTTGCGCATTTAATTTCATGTTTTACACAAAACTCAATACAGTTTCGTTGATCCATTTTTTCGAATAGTAAAAAATCGAAGAGCACACCAAAACACGACTAACCTTTTTATCTGTCAAAAACAAACTGACAATCCAAAATGGCTGCTATTACCAATATATATAACAGACAGGTGTACCAACATAACAGAAAAAAAATGCGAAAATCGAACTTACG
Source organism: Bellardia bayeri (assembly GCA_950370525.1). Lineage (NCBI taxonomy): Eukaryota > Metazoa > Arthropoda > Insecta > Diptera > Calliphoridae > Bellardia > Bellardia bayeri. The sequence goes on along the minus strand of OX493268.1, from coordinate 36,815,568 downwards.
TAACTCACGAAATTTGAAAATAACGGTTATTTTTTGATCAGACCTCGTATGTTGTCGAGCAATACAATTTAATAATTTGGTTTATATTAGCTTGAAATCGTTGAATGCATAGGAAGAACGACTAATACCCATGGAAACCACAAACCTTCAATTATCCGGACTTGAAACCAATGCACAGTAGAGCTAATTGGTCATTTACTAATTATGCCATTGTTGACGTATGGCTTGGAAAATTTTTTCCAGAACGAACGTCATGAATTTATTAAGATTAAGACGCATGTGTTTTAATAGGATCGTTCGTTTTGTTTACCGACTGCGACCTAGGGATCATGTATCGGAATTTGTGTTTGTCTTCGTGGATTGCACTTTTGAGGATTTTAGAAAAAAAAACCTTTTTTTTTAGAAAAAAAAACCTTTTTTTTTAGAAAAAAAAACCTTTTTTTTTAGAAAAAAAAACTTTTTAATGTAGTAAAATTTCAAAACCCAATTTTATTAAAATCAAAACAACTTTTATTTTTACATATTTACTTGAGTACTCCTAACTGTCCAACTCAATATATATGTACTCGTATGTACTAAAGAGCTGCACAAACACAAAAAAATGTCTTACAAGCATTTCATGAAATTCCAATTAGTGTGTATGTATTACTTGCTCATTGTAAAACACATACTTTCGAAAATATTTCTTCAAACATTAAAGAAAAGAACACAAGTACAAGAAAACAATGTAACAATAGAACAAGGCTAAACTAGAGAGAAATGAAGTAGAACATCAAAACTATTTTGGAACATTCAAAACATGTTTGAATAACTCGTAGACCAGTGGTCAAGGCATATTGATTATAAGGTAGTGGCAACATTACAACAATACAAAAACAACATGGGTATTTGTTTTTGCTTTTTTGCTCTTTCATTGTCAAAAACAGCTGACTGAAAATTACAAACATTCGTTGTTTTTATTTGTATTTATTCAGGTCACTGATGGCAAACATGGTACAAGTGTACTTTTTTTGATACATTTTAAACTTGGTACCGTGGTACTACCGCGAGTCATATGGTACAATTTCAAAATACTGTTGCATAAAAATTTGGTATTTCAGATGAAACAAATAAATATCAGCCATGTCATAAAATTTAATTCCGCTCGGAAGTGGAATTATTTCCGTACTTTGCTTCTAAAGGAAAAGTAAAACGAACAATTGGTTATATTCCAATTTTTCGTTTTGCCTTTCTATAGAAGCAAAAAATGGAATTAATTCCACTTCCGAACGGAATTAAATTCTGTGACATGGCTGTATATCATATGAGTTACTATTTGTGTAATAGTGCAAGCAAAAGAGATTTTATTAACTTTCATGAACATTTTGGAACTGATATCATTTTGATCTTTAAATATGCATCTATAAGATGATTATTACAACAATAAATTTTTGGTTGAATTATCGAACAATATGAGTCTTTGACATATTCATTTACATTAAATGATTTTGAGGCTGAATTCAAAAACTTAAGCTTAAAATGTAGTTAATCAGGATTTCAAAATCGTTAGAAGTTAACTCTTCTATTTCTTGTATTCTTACAATAATAATTCTAGTTATTTTGGAAATACATATATGTATATATTTACCAAGGTTAACTTTTCGCAAATGACTCAATACTTCATAAATAAGAATATTTTTAGATAATCGCGACAATTAACACAATAATGTTGCTATAAGATATATCGCATTTTTGATAAAGTAAATTTGTGGTAAAGTTTTATGATTATTTAACAAATATTAAAAATGGTACCATGGATGTCTAAAAAGTACATTTTATTTATATAGTTGGTACGAAAACAAAAACCCATTTTCCATCACTGATTCAAGTATATTATGGAAATCGAAAACAATAATAATAAACAAATTTTAACACTTAAGCATTTTGACAATTAGAAATTTGTAAACATAAACAACGTTTGACAATACAAAAGTAACAAAAAAAAAAATCAGCTGTGTCTTCAACACTACCTTATAATCAATATGCAAAATGAAGATGTATTGGGGAGAGATTTTTCCCAGCAAACATATTGTCAAATGCTTAAAATAAGAAAAAAAGAAAGAGAAGAGAAAAGGGACCATAAATTACAATTATCATTACCAAACAACAGTTATTTTCAGAAAAAACAACAATAAAAGTTTTTTATTTTTTGTGTTCAATTGTAATCGCGTGTGTTTGCTATGCTTCGTCCAACAAGAAGCAACAACAATGCTGAACAAATTTCTGAAAAAAATGACGCATGTGTTCTCATCGCTTGCTCAACGACGACTGAATGAATGTTTTTAAAAGAGCATAACAAATAACAAATTTTTGCACAATAGTGGTATGGGCTGAACACCACTGTCGTAGACAAACTTGCAAAGAAACTTTTGCATTTTTAATGAACGTAAAAAATGTATGCGTGTATGCAAAAATAAAATTTTTTTAATTCACATTTGGAAAAACAAATAAAACAACACAAAACAAATAAAAATAAATTATATTATTTAATAACACTCCTGTTTATATTTTTACGCTTTTTTGTGTTTGTTCTAGTGTACTCTAGCTTTCGGTGTAATTTCCCGTTTTTTTTTTTATTTCATTGTATGTTTTTGTTTTGATGTTCTACTTCATTTGAACATACAAGCACTAACAAAACTATAGAGAGAATCTTTTCGAATTGTGCTTGTTTTGTGTTGTTATGCTTGTTTTGTTGATAATGTTTATACTGAAATACACGGCTTGGAAGTATACTATAGTGTGCTTTAGAATACAGAACTTTCAATACATTTTGTGCAGCTCTTTAAGCTGTGTTCGCATTATGTGTATTTGTCATGTGGACTGTCACTTTTTCGCATGAACATCTTCAAACAATATCATGTGTTATTTCTCTGTGTGCAATACATATGACATTTTTGTATTTAGAACGAGTTCTATTTTCAATATATAATTTATACCTAATAGTAAAACAAAAATACAAAAAAAAAATCTACACAAATTCATAATTGAAAATGGAGGGAAAAATTGAAAAGGAGTTAACAAAAGTAAGTACATATGTATGTGACATACACAACATATGAACATGTAATTTATAAACCGTATGTAAAACTCAAATTTTGACATACACATGAAATCACATATGGGTAGAAAAGTGACATTCCACATGGCAAATACACATAATGTGAACACAGCTTTAGTATGTACAAAATAAAGAGTTTATTTGTGTTGTAAACTGTTAACATTTTATAAATATTTATATCACATTTATTGTACTTAAGACGGAGTAATACTAAATTAAACATTGTTGCAGTAAAAATGGATTAAAAAACTCAATAAATTACTAACGCAGTGCAGCATAGTAGAAAAACATTGTTTTGTTAGTTGTGAAAATAGTGTGTTTTATAAACTAAATTAATCTTATAAACAAATTATAAATTTCCAAAAATTTTTTTTTTAGAATAAAACTTAAAAACTTTTTTGCTTCTCAAAAAACTTGCAAAAAAAAGGAAAACTTGACAAATGGCAACGCTGGTTGCATATGTACCTACAAACATAAACACATAAAATGCAAAAAGTGGTCGGCGGCATTATTCAAGTTAATCGACACAGGTCTCTGAAAATGAACAATAAATTATTATAATTGTTTTCAATGTTTTCGTGCATTATTTCCATATTTAGTATATACAGCCATGTCACAGAACTCAATTCCGATCGAACGTGGTTTTGATTCCGTAAATTGAATCTTTAGAAAACGAAAAACGAATTTTTTTTCGGAATGAAACCACTTCAGATTTCTAAAGTGGAATTAGTATATTTTATTATTTTATACTGAAAAAAACTCATACAACTAATTTATAATAACAATTAAACAATTTTATTATTTCATGGTTGTTTTAGTTATCTCATTGATATTTAAATAAAATGTTAAATACTTCAAAGTTGGTGTCAGAAAACTTTTGTCGTTTTCAGATGCATCCCTTAAATTTCTTCTTCAAAGGCGTTTTGATGTTTTTGTTCATTTAAAACAGCAACAATTTAAATTCCGGACATTTTTTAAATATTTTGTTCACTTTTATTTAAAATTTCTTTGTTAGCGCTCTTTCTGTTCGCTTTTGTTATACTTTTTATTACAAAAATCGTATTTTTTTGCTTTGGTAACACAACGTTACCGAGATTTAAAATTTTTTTGGGAATAAACAAAATCGATCGAAATCTAGAGAACGCATAGTAAAAACGATCGATTTGCGAATACGGAAACCATTGCGATCGAATTCTGCAATATTTTATTGTTTATTATTATTGCTGTTTTTTACAATAAAATATGCTCTACATATTTATTTATACTATGTAGATTATAAAAATGGATGCAACTGAAGAGTTCTTGGACTACTTTGGAGAAGTGGAAGTAGATCTGCATTGCTCTGGTGAGGATTACCAAAAATATAAAATACAACAGCAAACAAAAAAAGTCCGAAAAATTTACAAACAAATTAGACCAAAAGTAAACTCCGAGTGGTGCCAGGAAGACATTTTAAAATAAATTAATGCCGTTGAAGAACGCCCGACGATTTGCGACGTGAGTTCTCCACAATACAAATTACCTAAAATATCAACATGGCAGGAAATAGCGGACTGCATAGAAGAACGAACAGCAGACGAGTGCAAAGCGAAGTGGTCTAATTTGCGTGTAACTTTTAAAATGAATTTAAGTAAATCCAAAAGACAAAAATCTGGTTCAGCTGCTGGTGGATGTTGTTTTTAGATGTTAAGGAAACATCTGAAACAACAGAATCCATTTGCTCAATGAACCTGGTGAGTTTTTACTAATTTTTATTTGATGAGTTTTTTTTTAATCTTGATTTTTGACACAGCTTTCGGATGACATGATAGAAAAATACCATCCGTACCACCATCTTCTAATACATTTAAAGAAATGCCAGCGAATGCAAGCTGTACCATAGCTGAAAACTCAAAAAATAGAGACCAATTTGATGTTTTTGGTGAGCATGTTGCTACTGAATTGAAAAGTCTCGCACTACCAAAAGCATTACTTGCTTAACGTAAATTGGCGCGTGCACTGGGGCCAAATTACCGCATTCGATATCGAGTAAAATTTATCGTAGTTTTCTTATTTGAGATTATGGCATTCGATATCGAGCAAGAAATTTAGTACATTTTATCATAATTTCGATATCGAAATCAGTTTTCGATACGATAGTTCATTCGATCACGAATGCGGTAATTTGGCCCCTGGTCGATATTATGGACGAATTTCAAAGCGAGAATCAAACAATATCAAAGATGTTTGCCAACGTATTTACTTTCATAATATTACTTTGACAATATTAACAGTTCCTTATATTTTTATGGCTTGTCCCACGTTGTCGACAACGTTCGATTTTACAAAAATAGTTTGTTTTTGTGTTGAATGTAAGTGTGCGACGAGTCGAACATTGCAACGCGTATATGGGGAAATTTGTGGCAATTTTTAAAATCGATGTCTTTCGAATTTTGCACCAAGATTAGTACCACAGAGTACACAGAGGCGACAATTTTGGCGTTTCAAAATCGCTACAATCAGCGGATAAGGCAGGTATATTAAAAAGAGAAAGAAAATATTTTCTGGTAGTAAATTTGTAATGTGAAAAAGCAAAGCACTATACACAACAACAAGAATTTTGTGGACAAAACAAAATAAACAAAACAATTTTGTGTCAAAGCAAAATCGGTGGCAAAATAAACCAAACAATTCGTGTGATTTTAATTGAAATTTTAAATTTTGTTATACTTTGTGATTTCAATTAAAGTTAATAAATGAATAATGTGATATAAATGTAATAAATTAAAATAATAAATAAATATAAAAAAGAAATTAAACTAAATTAAAATTTTAATAAAAATACATGCAACTTACCTTTTCCACCAAAATTGAATTTTATTTGCGTCAGAAATAAAGAAAAATTGTAACATAAAGAAAACAGAAAGGCAGGTTTCAAAGAAAGAGACAAGAAATAAACTACACTATCTTTGCTCTTCTGTCACCTCTGTATAGTCTGTGGTTAGTACTATTGGATAGAAGGCCAGACACAAATTTACAGCTCTATCAGTCAAGAACTGCCGGAGTTGAAGGGGGTTAAAGTTAAACATTTTGATCATACAGGGTTTTCTTAAAATGAGTGTAACTTTTCACCTATTGGTCCTAGCAAAAATTGTCAAAAGGATTTTAGATAGCTATTTCTTCAATCATTCCAAAAATATTTTTTTTAATTATTATTTTTTAAATTTGGGTCCTTTTTTTCCTTAAAAGAAATCTTATACAATTTTCTTAAAGGCTTTTATAGTCGCTTAATGGGATGCAAGTGGAATATCTATCAAAAAAAATACTTTTTAACTCAAGAATAGGATTTTTCAATATTTGGCACATGAATCATTTTCATTTTCCCCCATTTGTTTTATTTTTTTTTTTTCAAAATGGAGTTTTTTTATTTTTCCTCTAAAAAACTTTAGACCTTTAAGAGCTTTGTGGTCTCTTAGTAACAAGAGGCATATCTATAAAAAAAAATTTTAACTCAAAAGTTTTTGAATTTTACCATAAGCACTAAATTTTTTTTAATGGATGTTTTTTTTTTTTTTTTTTGCTCAAAGAAAGCTACGTTCTTTTCCTTTAAGAGCTTGGTGGTAACTTAGGTAACTTGGGGTATCTATAAAAAAATTGCAACTCAAAGAAGAAAGTGTTTCAATTTTTACCATATGCACTATTTTAATTTTTGTTCCTCTTTGTGTGTAAGTTTTATTAACATGATAAAAATAAAAACTCCAACAACAACCTAGAAACGCCCGTGAAATGGTGCTGTGTGAGACCAACCGCTATTAATTTCTACCTGCGATTTTCTAAGTCACACATCTTTTCATTGAGGCTTTTTTTGTCAATTCTATAGGTAGTTTAGAGCGCACGTAATATTGAATGAAATTTTTATTATCAAAGTAACAGGTAGACCCTTTTTGAATCAAGTGGAAATCCATTCTCTGAAATTTTATGACACTTGACTTTAAAATGAAAATGACTTATTGAAAAAATTCCCAACGCTTCCAAACCTTTGCTAATTTGTGGATCGTGCAGGAAAATGATGGGAGAGTTGAAAACATTACCGGTTATTCCAGATGAGAACAAAATCAATTCTGAAAATGATGACAGTTCTGCAGGAGATGATGGTTGTTCTAACTTTTCAGACAAACTTATAAGACCTAATAATGAGTGCCAAAATCGACATCATAAGGATACAGTAGATGTTTTTGAACAAATAAAAAATAAGTACAAATCGTCACAGAGTACATCTGAAAGAATCCAACTTCTTACTCTGGCCCCATTGTCATGGAGTTGTTCAAAAATAATGGACAAGTTTGGAACCTCTCAACGAAAAACCAAACTTGGTTGCTGAGCATGGGATTCACACACTTCCAAACGAGAAGAAGGGAAAACTTTAGCGTGCGAAACTGAAGCTCTAGTAACTCAATTTTATCAGCGAGATTATATGAGTCAAATGATGCCAGGAATGAAAGACTCGATGTCTGTTAGAATCGATGGCCAGAAAGTCCAAATGCAACAGAGGATGGTTCTCTGTAACCTGAACGAGTTGTATGCAACATTTCAATCTGAACACGAGGACGTCAAAATTGTATTTACATAATTTACCCAATTGAGACCAAAGCATTGTGTTTTGGCAGGAAGCAGCGGAACACACACAGTATGCGTTTGCATTTACCATGAAAATGTTAAACTCATGTTGAAGGAAATCAACTTAAAGTATTTGACAGATGATTCCTCAGAAGATTTGCACGATTACCGTGACTATGTGTCCTTATGTAACAACTTCTTGCCACTTAGGCGAATGTTCAAATTTGCCCGGAGACCACATTCATTAAGGAGAATTTAATGAACTCTTTTGATCGAACATGTATTGATGAGATAAAATTTGGATATTGGCTTCAGAATGAAAGATGTACCTTAAAAACAGTAATTTTAAATGTGGATTATTTTGTGGAAGAAATATGCAAAAGTTTGCTAAATTTGAGAACCCATGAATTTTTAGTCAAACAGCAATGGCCATTTTTTAATGATTTGGAGACACATTTGAAGCCTTGTAAATTCATGATTTCATATGATTTCGCAGATAACTATAATGTTATTCAGTATGCCATACAAGAATTCCACTTCAATAATGACCAAGCAACAATATTCACATTTGTTATTTACTACATAGAAGATGAAAAACTGGAACACAAAAGTATGTCAATCATATCCGATTACTTAAAACATGATACCGCTACAGTTTATAAATACCAGAAGATAATTCTAAATTATCTAAAATCTAAATTTATAGTGGAGAAGGTATACTACGTGTCGGATGGAGCTCCTCAACATTTTAAAAACAACAAGTAACAGTGCTATATTCGGCTGTGCCGAATCTTAAATACCCTCCACCTAAACGTAATAAGAAATACAAAAACTACAGTGGTTATAGGACTAGAATATCCTTATTCTGTGTTTTCTATTCAGCCTTAGAGCAAATTTTATTGGTATTTGATATATTGTTTGAAAGACAATTGTGCGACCAACATAATTTATGTTAAATATTTTGAAATTTTGTCTAATTTTCACCATTTTTAATTGATTTATTTACCAATTCTTACCATAATTTATAGAGTTTGTGTGATGTTCATAATAATCTTCAGTGTAATTTAACAAACAGAGTATAAAAAAGGGGAACAAATCGGTTTTAGTGACATTGCTAAAAAAAAAAAAAAAAAAAAACTCCATCAAATAGGGCTTTTTGAGAAGATGCCAGCAAAAAAAAATTGCCTATTTTCGTGGGGGCGGGCCCGTAAAGTTGGAAATATATATTGAATTATATAGATTTATGATTATTTAAGTGATTTTCGGAAGAGAGCTTTATATGGGGCATACTGTTAAAAATACACCGAAATTCACAAAATTTTGTGGGATGATTTTTGTATATATGTAAATGATTTGTGCAAAGTTTTGACTCAGTACCGATATTTATACAATATATATAGGGATAAATGTCTTTTTCAGATGTGGTCCTTGTATGGGAGCTATGACCAATTCTGGGCCGACCACCATAAAATTTAGTACAACAATTTATTTGCCTATAAAGATTCTTCATGTCAAATTTTAGCCGTTTAACATTATTTATATCTGTTTTATACGTATTTAAGTGAATTTTGGAAGTGGACTTTATATGGGGGCTATGGTCAAACATAGACCTAACTAAAAAAAATTTCGTTTTGCGATTTATTTTTGCATAGAACTTATTTTTGCTGAATTTTGTCTTGATATTCCAATTTTATAGGCATTTATGTATAATTGAGCAATATTTCGGGAAGATTTTTGTATGATTTTGAGAAATCATGGACCGATTCATACTATTTTCCGCACACTTTCTTCTATTATCATAAAAACAACGTATACAAAATTTCATGGCATTATATGCAATATATTTCAAAATATTGCAATAAAATGGACAAAAAATATCAAATTTTTATGGAGGTTGTCTCACATATCGGTCTATAACTCTGGTTGGCCTAATCCGATTTTACTGATTTTAAATAGCAAACTTCTCGAAAGCATGTCTGATAGAATTATTGAAGATTTGGATCCCGAAGATATCTGGCGACTTCAAAAAACAGACGGACATGGCTTAATCGACTCCGCTATCTGTAAGGATCCAGAATATATATACTTTATTGGGTCGGAAAATTATATTGTGGAAATTACAAACGGAATGACAAACTTCTCATGAAGGTGAAGGGTATAAAAATTGCAATTCCAGCTGAATGGCATTTTTATCCAACTGCACATGGCAAAGGAGCATGTGATGGCATTGGAGCAAATCTCAAAAGAAATGCAGCGAGGTATAACCTGCAGTGCTCTCCTCAAGATCGCATCTTAGATGTGAATGCTTTATGCCGATGGGCATAGAACCATTGTAAAGAAACTGAAGTAGTTTTTAGTAGCAAAGATGATCATGAGGAAACATTTAAAAAAAATTGAAGAGTATATTCGACGCTGCTGTAACAATTGATGTAACAGCTCAATACCATGCTTCTATACCACTTTTCGATGGAAGAATCCAGTTGAAAAAGTTTTCTGCATCTACTCAATGCGGTTTCTTTCAACTCCAAAAAAGACAGCAGCAGCGAAATCAGCAGCTGAAACTAGTAACTCCAAGAAAGGATTGGCAAAAAAGCTAAAAATAAAGGCAATAAATAAGAAGGAAGAAAGATTGGCAATTTCAAAATTTATATATTAATTTTATTAAATTATTTATTAATATTATTCTTATTTAGTATTATAAGTAATAAATAGGAAAAAAAATGAAAATAGTGCATATGGTAAAAATGGAAACACTTTCTTCTTTGAGCTGCAATTTTTTTTATAGATACCCCACTTACATCCCCTTAAGTTACCACAAAGTTCTTAAAGAAAAAGAACTAAGCTTTCCTTGAGCAAAAAAAACAAAAAACATCCATTAAAAAAAAAGAAAAAAAATATAGTTCATACGGTAAAATTAAAAAACTTTGTTTTTTGAGTTAAATTATTTTTTTTTATAGATATGTGTCTTGTTACTAAGAGACCACAAAGCTCTTAAAGGTCTAAAGTTTTTTTGAGGAAAAATAAAAAAAACTCCATTTTGAAAAAAAAAATAAAACAAATGGGGGAAAATGAAAATGATTCATGTGCCAAATATTGAAAAATCCTATTCTTAGGTTAAAAAGTATTTTTTTTGATAGATATCCCACTTGCATCCCATTAAGCGACTATAAAAGCCTTAAAGGAAATTTTATAAGATTTCTTTTAAGGAAAAAAGGACCCAAATTTAAAAAAATTAAAAAAAAAAAATTAAAAATTTTTTTTAAAAATTAAAAAAAAATATTTTTGGAATGATTGAAGAAATAGCTATCTAAAGTCCTTTGGACAATTTTTGCTAGGACCAATAGGTGAAAAGTTACACTCATTTTAAGAAAACCCTGTATGACCAAAATGTTCAACTTTTACCCCCTCTAACTCTGGCAGTTCTTGACTGATAGAGCTGAAAATTTGTGTTTGGCCTACTATCAATTGGTGCAAATTTCATCCAAATCGGAAGACATCAATTTTAAAAGTTGGTTCACAGGACACGAAATTGCTCATATGTATACATATGCTCCTCGCTTTATCTTCAATAAGAAAAAGGGAATATGAATAAAATTGTTTTATAGATAAAGATAAAATAAAATTTAGCGTGATGCAACAGGAGAAAAATATTAAATACACTAGAGCCCCGACTTGCGTCGTTAATGGGGCGGGAGAAATGCGACGCAAATTGAATCACCTGAAATTTGATTTATTGGGGAAAATATTCAAAACAAAGCAAAAAATTTTTTATTTTTGATAAAAAACAAGTATAAATACATTTTTATTCATTTTATTTACTTCAACAAATGTTTATAATTACATATTATAAAGAAAAAACAAAACAATAAATTAAGAAAAACCATAACAAAAATTAAATTCATTCACATAGTGTTGCTTGAACTGGTCGGACGTGTTATTTTTAGTGCGGCTGAATTTTCGTAATAGGTGAAAAAAAATAAAAAAAAAAAAAACTTGTAATAAGTGAAAAAAAAAAAAATATATATATATATAAAAAAAAGATATCGTAATAGGTGGAAAAATATCTATAGTGGTTTTTCGGTAATTTAAAAATCGCTTAACAACTGCATGAGTGTCCCGCTCAGATGTAATTCTGAGAAAGAGCTAAGCTACAGTAGAACAAATTTATGGATCTCTGAGGAAGAATCCTGAAGAAAATCCGTGGAGTCTCTTCTCACTACAAAAGCCGAAATACGGCGCCGTTCCTGTTCGCCCAATATAGTTATCTCATCCGATGAGAAATCATCATCTTCATCAAATAGTGCAGTCAAACCCAAAAAACAAGTAGGTATGGATAAGTACATCACCGTTCTCAAGCGACAGAGGAGCCCGACATCTCCTCAAATGTCTTCCAATTCTAAAGTTCCTAAGACCGTCAGCAGTGATAAGCCAAATGATCAAAACAGATTTGCTCTACTTCAGACGGATGACCCAGAAATACCGAAAAAGACGTTTAAGCCCCCACCAATTTACCTGAGAGAGCCCACTTCCAATAAACTGGTACAAGGAATTGTTGCTGTAATAGGTGAGAACATGTTTAGCGTAACCTCAATTAAACATGGAAAAATCAGCGAGACAAAGATCCAAGTGAATAGGGAAGATGATTTTCGAAAATTGTCCAACCAGTTGGAGAGGGAGACCAGGGATTTCTATACCTATCAGCTCAAAAGCGCAAAAGGACTCCAAGTCGTTCTAAAGGGTATAGACCCATGTGTTGATCCTGCGGAGATAAAGAACGGATTAATGGACAAAGGGTTCAAAATCAAGAGCGTAGTGAATATTAGAAACCGTGAAAAGATTCCTCAGCCCATGTTCAGGGTAGAATTGGAACCTGGAGATGTTGCCTTAAAGAAAAACGAGTCCCATCCAATTTACAATCTTATTTATCTTCTGCATCGTAGAATTACCGTAGAGGAACCGCATAAGCGTGTTGGACCCGTCCAGTGTCTTAATTGTCAAGAATTTGGTCACACCAAAGCGTATTGTAAATTGCCGTCTGTTTGTGTTGCATGTGGGGAACTACATGCAACTGCTCAATGTAATAAGTCCAAAACGGACTTAAAAATAAAAAAATGCAGTAACTGTGGAGGAAATCATACCGCTAATTATAGAGGTTGTCCAGTTTATACTTATTTGAAGGGCATAAGGACCAATAAGTCGCCAGTATTACCTGACCATCCTCAACAACCTAATTTCACGTCGAGTAAGAATTTTCCTCAAATTGTACGACCAACTACTCACGTAAACGCTCCTAATTCTAGACAAGTTTCTTACGCAAACGTGGTCAAATTTAATATGCCAGGTCTGGAGCAGGAACCTATATCGCAATATTCTGAGCCACATATCAACAATCTAGAGACAACATTGCAGACACTTGTCCAAACTATGAACACTTTTACGACCACCATGACATCCATGATGCAGGAAATGCTGAAAATGCAATCCACTATCTTGCAAGCCATTTTAAAGAAATGATTTATTTAAAAATTTCTTTTTGGAACGCGAACGGCCTCCGCCAACATAAAAACGAACTGGAATACTTCCTGATGGATAAGCAGATTGATGTTATGATGATTGCTGAAACTCACTTGACGTCGACAGGGTACTTCAAAATTAATGGCTACGTGTTGTACGATACTAAAGATCCCCGCGGAAGAGCTTGTGGAGGTTCGGCAATTCTTATAAAGAACAGAATAAAACATTATCTAATGAATAACATAAGTGAGGATTACCTCCAAGCAACAAACATTTGCATTGAATTCTGTCAATACAAATTTGTTTTATCATCGATTTATTCTCCGCCTCGATTCTCAATAAAAGAACACCAATACCATAACTTCTTTAATTCCCTTGGAGCTAGATTTTTAGTTGCTGGCGACTTTAACGCCAAACACACATTTTGGGGTTCACGTCTGGTAACCCCAAAGGGTCGCGTACTCTTCAACACCATTGCTCAAATGGGCTTAGATGTACTCTCAAGCGGACATCCCACCTACTGGCCGACGGACCGACGGAAGATTCCCGATGTTATTGACTTTGGAGTAGTGAAAAATATCCCTGTAGAATGGATGCAAGTGGATCCTTCATTAGACTTGTCCTCAGACCACTCTCCTACTATGATTTCAATGCATTTCCCTCAAGTGTGTGGCTCTCCATTTAGAAACATGACTAAGACCCGAGTAAGCTGGATAAAATACAAAAAGTATTTAAGTTCTCATTGCACGGAAAATATTTTGTTGAGAACTACCGACGATATCGATGAGTCGATTGGCAACTTTACCGAGGACCTTCGACGAGCTCTGCATCACGCTTCCACTTATCACGTTGAATGTAGAATTAGGACAAACAGAACTTATTTATCTGAACTCGAAAATCTCCTATCAGAAAAAAGAAGAATGAGAAGAGAGTGGCAACTTCACAGGTCTCCTGAACTGAAAGCTAGGCTACGGGTATGCAGAGATATACTAAGACATTTTTTAGAAACCCAAAGAACGGCTTCACTTAGATCCTACTTGGAGGGTCTTGATAGTACCCCACAATCTGACTACTCGTTATGGAGGGCGGCAAGAGGTTTAAAAAGACCAGTGAGAGGAAAACCTCCTTTGCGAAATCCGACTGGTGACTGGGCTAGAAACGATTCCGAGAAAGGGACATTATTTGTTAACCATTTAAGAAATGTGTTTACTAAAAACAACTCAAATAACGTATCTGATTTGCCACCACTCGTTATTAGACCTCCTGTACCTCTAGGACTCAACTTTGGTGATGTCCAAAGCGCTATTGGTACTCTGAACCTTAGAAAGGCTCCAGGTATGGATAAAATCAGCAATAAAATGCTTGTGGAGTTACCTCGTGTAGCTAGAAGAATTATCCTCTTTATCTTCAACGCTATTTTACGCCTAGAATACTATCCTGCAGATTGGAAGGTGTCTATGATCACTATGATTCCTAAGTCAGGGAAGGATCACACCAAAGTAGAGTCATATAGGCCAATTAGCCTATTGCCGACAATTTCTAAACTGTTCGAAAAATTGTTAATGACTAAGTTGATTCCAATTCTGAACGACACTGAATGCATTCCTAATCATCAATTCGGCTTCAGAGCTAAACACAGCACCATCGAACAAACACACAGATTGGTAAATGTGATAAGAGGGTCGTTTGAAGACAAAAAATACTGCTCCGCCCTTTTCATTGATGTGTCCCAAGCGTTCGACAAAGTTTGGCATGACGGTTTAATGCACAAAATAAAATTAACTCTGCCTGCTAACACCCATAAACTTATGGAAAGCTATTTATACGGTCGCAAATTTAAAATCAAAGAAGGCAATTTTTTAAGCCCCGCTCAGCCAATTGAAACAGGTGTGGCACAGGGTAGCATACTGGGTCCTACTTTATATTTGATTTATGCCTCCGACATGCCGTCAGACCCCAAAATCCACACGTCAACTTTCGCAGACGATACAGCCTTTATCAGCGTTCATAAGGACCACCAAGTAGCATCACAGAATTTGCAGAATTATGTTTATAAACTAGAGAATTGGCTAGAGCTTTGGAAAATCAGGGTTAATGAACAGAAATGTATTCATATCACTTTCACATTGCGAAAAGAAACTTGCTCGTTCATCAAAATAAATAATCAAATTATTCCTCAACATAATGAAGTCAAATACCTCGGCATTCACCTCGACCGCCGTTTAACTTGGAAGTCTCATATTGAAGCGAAACTTACACAGATGAGATTAAAAGCAGTGCAACTTAATTGGCTAATTGGCAGAAATTCTTCACTAAAGTTGGACTGCAAACTATTGTTGTACAATGCAATTCTAAAGCCAATCTGGTGCTATGGAATTCAATTATGGGGTACTGCCTCAGCATCAAACATTGAAAAAATTCAAAGGGGTCAAAATAAAATTCTACGTATAATTACTGCAGCTCCATGGTATGTTAAAAATTCTCGAATTCACAAAGATCTATGCGTGCCATTAGTAAAAGATGAATTTACAAAACACGCGTCAAAGTATGTCAGCAAACTTGAACACCACCCAAACCCACTTGCACGAGACATCCTTAACTTTAGTGGCCATAATCGGTTGAGAAGGAGGGATACCCTTGCTTTAACTCAAGCGCAAAATAGATGACTGGATCAGTTGATGTGAAATTTTTTTAGTATCATAAAATTTTTGTCTAGCACTGGCTGGGCTTATTATTTTCTCTTTAGTATTAAGATTTGAATACTTATTGTCATTTTATTATATGAAGATTCAATAAATAAATAAAGGCTAAATAAAAAAAAAAAAAAAAAAAAAAAAAAATTTACATATGTATTCATAAGAAGTAGATGCATTAAACAATTGTAATTTATTTAGTTAACATTGCGCTTTCTTCAGATGATAAATCTAAATCAACAACACTTATGTCCATTTGATTGGATGGTCTTACTGGTTTTTTAACAAAAATGTCTAAAGTTTGTTGAATTTTTAAAGATTTTTTTGTTGATAAATTTCTTTGTAACAACTAATGGCTTGATCAACGGATGCTGCTACGCCTGTGCTACGGGTTTCCTCAGGATCGTTTTCAGAAAATATATCCATTGCATGGGAAATTAATTGCATAGCTTTTGAAATATTGGCGATTGTTAATTTTTTTTCTTCTAATGTATCATCATTTATTATGACATCTTCTTCTGAAACATGCTGAATATCAAT
The DNA here is from genome assembly GCA_950370525.1 of Bellardia bayeri. Classification (NCBI taxonomy): domain Eukaryota; kingdom Metazoa; phylum Arthropoda; class Insecta; order Diptera; family Calliphoridae; genus Bellardia; species Bellardia bayeri. The sequence goes on along the minus strand of OX493268.1, from coordinate 36,799,128 downwards.
GGCTAATAAATTTTCATTATCAAGCTCCTCATCGTGAGCCAGCAAAAATTCATTAATATCACCTTCCTCCATTCCGTCACATTATGCTTCTCTAGCTAAATTAGCCAACTCGTTACTAACGCTCTCACTATGTTGTAGTTTTTCCAGAAGACTTTCATAGAGAGTTTATCATTTTTGTCTGTTGCATCAAGAAGTTGCCGAAAAGTTCGGCGTAAGTAGTACATTTTAAAGTTCGAAATTACGCCATGGTCCATAGGTTGAATAAGTAATGTTGTGTTAGGCGGCATAAAAACAACTTTTACATGCTCGAAAAGTCATCTGAAAAAATTGGATGTCCTGGTGCGTTATCGACTAACAAGAGCATTTTGAACTCAATTTGTTGAGAGGAACAATAGCGTTTAAACTCAGGAACTGCACAATTTTCTAACCAATCTTTAAACAGGGTTGCGGTCATGCCTTTTTATTAGAGCACCAGTGAACCGGAAGGTCTCTTTTGTTTATACTTTTCATTGCCCTTCGATTTTCTGATTGGTATATCAAAAAAGGTTTAAATTTAAAATCTCCTTCTGCATTTCCTCCCAAAAGATTATGTAAATTTGCCCGTGTTTTAAATCAATTAAACCAACCATTGCTGGCTTCGAAATCATCAGAATTTCCGTTACTACTAGATGCAGTATTTTTCTTAAGGTCGGAGAAAATAGAAAGAGCTTTATTTCTTATTACGTCCTTGCTCAGTGGCATTCTTCGCTTATTTTGATCATGTATCCAGATTGAAAGAAGGGACTCCATCTTAACTAATAAGGAATTGCTTGCTATAGTATCTTGTTTAGATTGGAGTGGTGTGACAATTTCAGCCAATTGATTTATTTTGTCACTGTCTCTGTTGCAAAGTGTTCTTACTATTGTAGGTGCTAGTCCAAGAGCTCTTCCTATATTAACAGCCTTTTCTCCCGATTTAAAACGTTTTATTACGTCCAATTTTAATTCCAAAGTTATTACTTTTCTTTTACTTTGACTCATTTTGTACGTCCTGAATGTACTCTGGCGAATCACACACTAAATTCTTACCACAACCAGCCAGTGGTTCTTAGCACCACTTATGTAACAAAGAAAAGGGAATTCCCCTTATTTCACACAATTTGAAAACTTCTTAAAGTACAGGTGACGATTAGTGTTGCCAGAACTTGTAAAAATGCTAAAAGACAGGAAAGATGCTAAATCAGGCACTACAAATGCTAAAAATGGTAATCCACAATGCTGCAGTAAAAAAATGTAACCGTTTTTAGTGACGCAAATGGAAATAGAAACGACGCAAATCAGAAACAAAACGACGCAAATCGAACCGACGCAAATTGGGGTCAAAACTCCGCAACTCGGACCGACGCAAGTTGAAATTGCATCGACGCAAATCGAATTTTTCCAGTTTTTAAAAAGCTACGCAAATCGGGACGACGCAAGTCGGGGCTCTAGTGTATATGCATCCTCCTCACACTACCTGCAGGGTTTCAAGTATTATCTTTTAATTTCATTTTGAAGGATCGTAGTGGAATAAATAAATATAATTCTTCAAAAAAAGGAGGCACTATAAAGTGTTAAAAAAGAGAAAGGGAGAGAATGCTGTTTTTTAATGGAGTCACAAAGAAAACTATATTGTTTGGAAATAAAAAAAAAATTAATGTAAAAGATTCTGAAAAATGTAGTTAATAACCGAAAATTTTAATAAACTAATAGTAATATAGTGCCAACCCTGTTGTAAATGTAATTGTACTGAATACTAATACTTTTTACAACTAAGGTTAAGTTAGTTTAATACTAGATTGTAGGTACTAGAATTAAGATTCCATAATAAAGATTCATTCTCTAATTTGTCACCAACAAGAGCAGAGGTCTTTTATTAATGGCGACCGTGACATAATAAAAACATACATACATAAGCAAAACAAAAAAAAAAAAAACAAACTCCTATATAATAAAAGACAATTGCAAACAAAATAAAAGAAGAAAAAAAAACAATTTATTAAATAATCGCTGCATATTGTTTTGTGTAGTTTTTGTGAAAAAAATAAGTGCAAAACAACAAAAAGACAAACTGAGGAAAATTATGTGTAAATCAAATTGAAAAACAAAAGACAAAAAAAATAGACAATTCAACCACCGTTGCCAAAAAGAAGGCTAAAGTTTCAGCTGCAGAAAACATGCCTGACTCCGCTGTTGTTGGATATATTATTTTTCCCGTTGCTGCACCAGAAGCAGAGAAAAAGAGAAAAAAAGTAAATGCAGCAAGGCAAAGAAACCGTCAGCTCTGCCATCATGAATACAATAACTGTTAATAGATGCCTATACATATATGCAAATCCGCTGCCTTGTCGCCGGCACCTGCTGCTTTGAAGATTTTCCGTTATAATTTTTGGGATTTTTTTTCTCTATGCTGTTTTCGTGATCCCGTTATACATTCTTTTTCAACTTGAACGAAGTGTTCCTAAAACATGCTTTGGCGACTGTACTCTTGTTATGCATACATATTGTGTAGATATGTACGGTTATAAGCATGGTGAAATTAAATACAAGGTGACAGCATTGCTACAACAATTACAACAAGGCAAGAACAACAGGCATTTTTGTTTGTGTAATACTTTCGTTACTGTCAAAAACATCTGGCATAAAATAAAAAAAACAAACATACAAACATGGATAAAAACAGAAAACAATAGTAGTGAAAAATTGTTTATTTTATTTTCTTAAACAATTTCGAAACTCGTAATGATTTTGTTCGGGGCATTTTGATTAATGAGGAAATTCTAGACAGTCGTATCTATGTTTCCCTCTTGCCACGCGAACAGTATGCTCGAAAGGTGAACAATTGGCTGACTTATCAAATTGTCAGCAATGACATCATAAATCGTTGGACATACCCCTTAGTACCTGATATGGGCATTGTCGAACTGAAACAGATGTATATCTACCACAAAAATAATATGTATCTATAAAAGCCCTACATCTAGGTTGGTCAAGGTGTCACTGGGCTAAAATGTGGTGGTACATAAAAATAGTGTTCAACGTTGACCTTCTTCGCATTTGACCTTCTGTAAATATTTTCCGCATAGAATCAAGCGCTAAATTTGCTTGAAGGAGCTTACATTTTAAATCTTTATTTTCAGATTCCAATCGGCGAATTTTTTCTTGATAATTTGTTGATACTGTATCAAAAATTGAAGCACTAAAAGTGAAACAGCAAAAGCAATATTAGAAGCTCTTCAAAAAATAATAAAATAGATAATTTATAAATATAATTAATTATATTATTATATAATTTAATTATGTATATATATAAAAGGCACAAAAAAGAAATAAGTACATTAATGAAATTATTGATAATTTTAATCACTTCTCAGTTTGAGATTCTTTTTCTCTCTGAATTTGCCCATGACACTTTGAAGCTGCAGTATTCGAAAATTCTTCCATGGAAAATAAATGTAAGCCATGTGAAGGTTTCTCTGATGGATTAACTTCGGATGACATTCGAAATTCTGTTGGGCATGATAGCCCTAAAGGCACAACACTATGCATTGTTGTTTTGTTTTGCTGCTACACTATTGGCATAGCGTTGGGCAGTAACAAACAACGAATTCCCACAGATATAATGTCGGAAAGTACCACTTCCAGCTACTCCTTTTTTACGGCATAAGATGCAACAACGCATTTTTCTGGAGCAAAAAAAAAATCATTTTTAAAGAGGAATCTTAACATTTATCTTACAGAAAAAAACTAACACTTTTAGTAAAACAACTCAAAAAACAAACACACTATTTAATATAATATAGTTTTTTTTAACACTTTTAAGCTATTTTACGCAGACAAAACGGCGAAAAAACTCAATTTTTCAAAAACAAAATAATTTTGTAACATTTTTATATAAACTTTGACTATTTGTAAACAACTTTTTGCCATTTTCAATTTCACCATGAACAGAGCAAAAAATAATCAGCTGGCGCCTTGTATTTAATTTCACCATGGTTATAAGTACATATACAATGTAACAGCCATATGTATAAAAACTTACACTAGGTTTAAAAACCTCTTTTAAGCAAAATTCCTTAAAGTTACATTCATAAACGGCTATTGAACGTTTAATAATAAAAATAAAAATTAATTTTAATTTTTAGACAAAAAAATATAAAAGGGAGGTATAGTGCCAACCCTGTTATAAATGTAATTGTACTAAATACTACTACTTTTTACAACTAAGGTTAAGTTAGTTTAATACTAGATTGTAGGTACTAGAATTAAGATTCCATAATAAAGATTCATTCTCTAATTTGTCACCAACAAGAGCAGAGGTCTTTTATTAATAAAAACAACTTACAGTAACAATAAGAACCTCAATACAATAAGTTGTAAAAAAATAGAAAATGAGTCAAATAAGAGAGATCGTTAAAAAATGTTTAATTGATTTTGAAGACTTATTATTATACGAGCACCGGGAGACGCTCAACTGACATGAGTTAGAGCGCGTCAAAGTTTTACATTTTGGTCATACAGGGTTTTCTTAAAATGAGTGTAACTTTTCACCTATTGGTCCTAGCAAAAATTGTCCAAAGGACTTTAGATAGCTATTTCTTCAATCATTCCAAAAATATTTTTTTACCTATTTATTATTATTATTATTTATTTATTAATAGATATGATTTAAAGTCTTATACATATTTAATTAAATTATAAATACAAGTATCTATATATGGCATAATTATGTTGTGTGCCAGATTGGCATTTCAATATAATTTTTAGTTTAAAAATTAATGATTTATTTTTTAATTCAGTTCAGAGATCATTTTATTTTTTCTTATTTATTTAAAATTTATTATAATTTAAATTACAATAAATAATATACAAAGCACTAGCTACTACAGGCTATCGGCTTAAAACTAAAATTACTAAATCTTGTTAATTAACTTTATGTGCTGTAGGAAATTATAGATATAATTTATATTTTCTACTGTCGGGTTTTTTAATAAAGGTATAATGATTGATAAATTACATATTTTTTTACGAGTTAGATGCAAAGCTTGACATTCTTTTAAAAGATGGAATATTGTTAGTGGAGCAAGGTTGCAAAATGTGCATATAAGTAGGTTTAGGTTCTCCTTTAAGAAGGTGTTGATGAGTGATTTGTGTGTGAGTTAGTGGATTTTGCTTCTTTGTCCGCGAGCTCGTTTTCTTGAATGCCTATATGGCTAGGAAGCCACATGAGCTTTATATTGTTTTGTTGATGTATTAAAAGTTGTCGAATGTTGCATATAGTTTCGTTGTTCTTTCTTTCGTTATATGTTGCGTCAAAAACGGAACGGCTGTCGGAGCAAATTATAGCTATATTTATTGTTTTTTTGCATAACTCGAGAGCTCTTAAAATTGCTTCAGCTTCGAAAACTGAGGCATTAAGAGGTAGAATGCCGTTGAGTAGAAGGCCCTGCTCGCCGACTGCAGCAAATCTAACGTTTGATTCAGTTCAGAGATCATAGTTTTTTATTTAACTGTAAGAATTGTTATATATCAAATTCGTTTAAAAGCAATTTTCTATAGTTTAAGCTAATTTCAATATATTTACATAGGTTGCTAAAATTTGAGCCATTTAGTATACATATAACTTCGTTTTTTTCAAGTCGATTTTTTTTGAAAATATTTAAGTCTAAATGGGTTATACATAGGACATTCGCCAATGAAATTACATAACGTAAATATACCAGTAGTATTATTTCGAAAAGCTCTAGCGTTAATATCCAGCAATCCCCCTCTGACTTTTATCAAACCAGTATCCCTTGACGAGAGATTATTTGTAAGCATGGGTGTAATATTAAAATCCAGTTGAGAATAAAGATCATGGAACTGAGAGCAAGAAGCAGCGGAAAATATTCATCCTTTTCCTTCATATTCAAGACTTTGTTGATATAAGAAAAATGTAATTTTAGTGTGCTGAGATATAAGGAATCAAAACCAGTCTCCAGATAGAGCATATAGTTAGGTGTTATAGTAGGCAAATAAAGCATTTTTTAATAAAGAATCTGAATAATTTCTCTACGTCATCATACTTTTGAAAAGCCCAAACTTGTGCAGCGTAAAATATAATTGATCTCGATGCCTCAAAAAATATTCTAAGTTTATTGGTATTCGATATACGTAAATTATTTATATATTTAGCCCTTCGTTGCATGATTTAATTTCCGCAAGGATAAAATTTTTTGGTATGTTAGAACTGTTTTATTATATAGTTATGATACCAAAAACAGATTTTTGTTCAATTCTGATGTTTTAAGAAAAAGTTACGTAATATATAATATATGCAAATTCATGCAGAAGATCAGTGAAAAAATCAATTTTTTTCTTGCACTATTTTATTTCATTATTATATCATAAAGCTATGGAGCAACAAAGTTAAAAGCTAAACTTTTGAGATTTTAAATAATTTATTTTAAAGTAAAACGTTACTAGACACATATGTACATAGTTTTTATTAAATCAATTTAAATTATTACAAATGAAATTTTTTAAAACAGTTTCTAGCTTTGTTGAAGCACAAACTAGTATCGCACTTTTCGCATTTAACGTACGTGTATCCATTACAACCCGGCAACTTGCATGTTAGACGATTATCTAACCATTGAGGCCAATGATCACGCGATCAAGCCGAACTTCGTTTTGCGGAATAGCAAAACTTCTTTGATGCGTTCGCTGCAAAATTGCAAGTAAACAATTAAATCTTATACCCAAATATTATATCAGAAATATTGTAGTAAATACCTTTATAGCAAAATTTCTTGTAACTTGTAAAGGTCTTCCTCACAGTGTTGATGTTTTTCCCATTTTGCAAAGGGTTTCGCCCACTATTAAACGAAAATCTGCCAAACACTCCTTGACTTCGTTGCCTTTTTGTGTTTCAGCACGTTTATATAAAAGCCAAGCATTAACCAAGGATGTATCTACTAAGTGGTAAAAAAGTCGCAAGTACATACCATTTTTTAGAGCGAATTTTGATTTTGTTACGCTCTATAAACGAATCCAACAAGTCAACTCCACCCATGAATTTGTTGTACTCTAAAACGTATTCATAGGATTCTTCACGTGGTCTTTTCATAATAACTTTGTCATCTAAAAATGTAAAGTTTGGAACACTATTCCGCCGCACTATTCCAAGTGCATATATTGCTCGTTTAGATAATGTCTCCATTAGTTGCAGAGATGTGTAATAATTGTCAAAATAAACTTTGAAATTCTGTTGAGATGGAACATCTCGCAATAGTCTTATGACAATATTCGAACTAGAGCCCAAATCTGGTTCTTCAGGAAGTCTATGTACGAGATTGTTCTCTTGGCATGTATATTTTTAAAAATTATGATTAAATCCGGAAAGGCAGTTTTCATATGGTACCGACTTAAATTTTTCAACCAAATGGTTCACCACAGGTCTTATTTTAAAAAAACGATCAAATCTTAGATCACTTTTAGATTTCATTTCGTCATTGTTACTGAAATGTAACATTGATTTCATTTTCTCGATTCTATTTACAGACATTGTCTCCTGTATAATTTTGTTTCCGATAATAGGTGTTCAGTAACGTCGGTTGTTTGGAATTTGGATTACTGACATGAGAATGCATATACCAAGAAATGTTTGTAGTTCCAAATCATCAACATTCCCAGAATTTTCTGGATTTTTTTTTTGGCAACTATATAAGCTCGATTGGTAAACAATAGACTTTAAAAGATCATCAGAAAAAAATATTTGAAATAACTGCAAGGTCCACTTAAATTTAAAATATGATCCGGCAGGTTTTCACTACCCTTAAAATTTATGTCCAGGTCGTCACTATCAAAATCTTTTTGTTTCCAAATAATTTTACTATATCTGTCTTTGAAAGAGAGTATACCACCAATTTGTTGCTTCTTATGCAGATTCTCATCTAAAGAGAAATCTTCTCCTGCACCTTGTACTTCTTCTACGTTATGACCTCGATTTACATCAAATATTCGTTTTCACTTTCATCCCAACTTTCTATAATTTTTTCGATCTCCATATCGGTAAGTGCCCTGTTAGTAACAAAAATTAAATGCATAATATAGCACATATGCAATTATATGACGTATGTGCAATAACAGTTCATATCGGCGAAAATGCATAAAATTGCAGATATGATATCATTTATCGTAGAGAACATGTAAATATTATTTGAATTACAATCATATATACGAAGCAAAGAGAATAGAGTATATTTTTCATATCATACTTACATTTTATAAAACTAACAGAAATAGTTTCCAGATAGACAAGAAACTAACATTACATATGTGCAATATCATGCAACGAAGGGTTAGACCACGTTGAATTGATAGCCAATTTTGCAGTTGATAATTCCCTATTCAAGTGTTTTTTGAAGGATAGATTATGTGTGATTGCTACTCCAAGATATTTGTAACTGTTGACCACCTCTATGTTGTTCTGACCAAACTTCCAGTTCCAAATCGAAGAAAGCCTAGTGCCGGTTTGAAAAACAATTATATTTGACTTTTCAAGATTAACTTTTAAACTCCACATAGAGCAGTAAATAAAAAGCTTGTCGATCATACACTGTAATACTGTTGCTGTATCAGCTTAAATGACAATATCATCTGCATAAAGTAAGATCATAACATTAATTCCAGCAATGTTAACACCGTATGGCAATTCGTCGGTTAAATCATTTGTGTATAATAAAAATGAAATTGGACTAAGAATACAGGTACCGGAAAATGATTGGCCGTCCCAAATTTTACTTTCTGTTTTTTCATACAAAACCTGCAGTATTCTAACCATTTTCGAAGAAAGTCCCATGTTTGATAGTTTATAGAAAAGTTTATTGCCAGGAATTATGTTAAATGCACTAGAAAAATCAACAAAAAATTCAAAAGTGTTTTTACCAGATGCCTTGTTAATGTTGACAATGTTTGTTAGATTGAAAATATTATCTACCGTGGAATAATTTTTTCTAAAACCTGCTTGGTATTCGTTCAGAATATTATTTCTTTTTACCCAGAATGTTAGTCTGTTTAGAAGAATACAGGTAAATATCTTACAACTTGTATCGATGAGTGATAGCCCACGGTATTTCTCCGGGAGCTTTGAATCACCCTTTTTGAAGAGCGGAATCAAGATGGAATTACGGAAACTTGTTGGGATTTGTTCATGTAAAAATATTTTATTGAATATATTCAATAATACGAATAGAAAGCATTCCGGAGCATGTTTGTAGAACTCATAACTTATACCATCTTGACCTGGGGATTTATTATGTTTTAGAGCTGATAAAAGTTCGCAGTATTCTATGGGGGAATCTAACATAGGATCAACAGTGTATCGCATAGCCCAACTTATACTATAAGACACGTCTTTACATTAGAGAATATTACTGAAATGCGGATAAAACTCTTCTGCATTTAACATGTTTTTAGTTCTAGTATTTCGGGTTTTTAAAGAGTTTTATAATTTCCACCAGTCACTGCTATTTCTAACTGTATTCAGTAGATATAAATTTCTATCGAACAGCTGGAGTTTTTTGGTTTGACAAATCTTTATATATTATGATTTTGAATATAAATATCGGGATTTATTTTGAACTGTGCAATTCTTTCTGAATGTCTTAAGATTTTTTTTCATACATTTACGAGAACGGGCACATTGCCAATCAAACCACTTTTGTTTATTTTTGAAAAAAGATTTTTTAACATTCGAACCATATGCTTTTTTAATTTTGCTCGTTACTGTTGAGACTAAGTCATCAATCAATATATTAGATTGAAGGTCAACGTTACATAATAGGCGACTTAAAACTTCAGTAAATTTTCGTGCATAATGTGGAGTCCAACGTAACCTTTGCCAGGAATTTTTGTTTTTAAAAATATCATTATTATCAGGTTTTATATTCACACACAGTGGCATATGATCAGAGTATGGTTTTGTGGATATGTAAAAATCATCGACGAGTTGTAAGAACATATGCAATAATCAATGACAGTGTCTCCCCTCGCTCCATGAAAGGTAAAATCACCTTGAGCATCTCTTACTGTCCGCCCATTTAAAACAATACCACCTGCGTTTTCAATAACATTTATTAACCTTCTACCTTCCCTGTTCAATGTTTTGTCCTTTGAGCTTCGAACTTTCTGAATATTTGGTTTATCTTTTACAATAGGAACATCAAGAATTTGTTCTTCGCCAATCCTGGCGTTTAGATCACCAACTATACAGAAGTTTGAAGGGCTAAGATCCTGCATAAAATTGTCAAATTTCTTAAAATTATCATCCCAGTTTGTACAATTTAAAAATCTCTAATCAAAATGTCTATCAAGTTGAAGCATAATTAGATTATACATTTAAAATGTCGTACCAAATTTCATGATGATCGATCCATATTTGACCATAGCCCCGTATAAAGTCGAGTTCCGCAAATCACTTAAATGCGCATAAATCCCTTAAGTTGGAATTCAACACGAATAATCCATACATATATAAAAATCGTCGATCTCAGATTTATGATGATCGGTTTATATTTGACCGCAACACCCATATAAAGTCTACTTCCGGAAATCACTTAAATGCTCATAAATCTCTTATAATTCTCTATTATAGGTGATATGGTGGCCGGTATATAAGATTCGGCAAAGCCGAATATAAACTCTTACTTTTTCGTCATAAGAGTATATTCGCCATATGTGAGCCTACCATAAGTAAATATTTTTTCTTATTGAAAATTCTTTTCAGCACTGATTTTAAAAATATCATATATGGCAGAACCAACACAAAAATAAAGACATTTAAAAATAAATCTAAAAGCAATAAATACGTACATCATACAGAAAACATTATAAATCGTAAGATGCGTCGAGCAAATGAATATCGGAACAAAAATGTAAGTAAACTTATTATTCAAATAATTTACAGTCAAATATTACTGAAAGAAATAGATATTGAAATATATATAAATTGCTATAACCTAGGAAACACAATCCCCAACAATTCCGCGATTTTTGGAATTTTCAGTATATTTTAATTAATAATTTCATCTTATCGTGCACAGGTATGAAGTCTTTGTGTTAAAAAGGACGAAGTGAAAATAATTTAATATTTCGCTAGGAAAAATTATTTCACAGTATTACTTCATGGGCAAATAAATAAAGTATATGTATTTGTCATATGTTTAATATATGTACGAGGTTTAGTCAAAAAATAACCGTTATTTGAAATTTTTTCACTTATGCCAGCGTTTTTACCAATCCTCGAAACAGTTCTGAAACGTGCTTTTTGGTATCGCCAACAGCTCTTTCTTGTTTCTATTTTTCTTTTATTTCCTCAATCGTAGCAAAACGCTTTCCTTTTATCGGTGTCTTCAGTTTTGGGAAGAGGAAAAAGTCAGCGGGGGCCAAGTCCGGTGAATACGGAGGATGAGGCATGATAACTGTTTTGTTTTTTGCCCAAAAACTCACGCACAAGCATCGACGTGTGAGCTGGTGCGTTATCATGGTGCAAAACCCATGATTGGTTATTCCACAGTTGTGTGCGTTTCTGACGAATTGTTTCGCTCAAACGACGCAAGGTAGTATTCCTTATTGACCGTACGACCTTGTGGCAAGAATTCATGATGCATCACGCCATTGCAGTTGAAGAAAACAGTGAGCAAAACCTTCACATTTGACCGAACTTGACGTGTTTTTTTCGGTCTTGGCTCTTCTGGACGTTACCATTGGGATGATTGGGCTTTGGCTTCAATGTCATAGCCATGATTCGTCACCAGTTATGACCTTTTTGAGGAAATCTGGATCGTCGTTGACGATGTTAAACAGCTCCTGAGCAAACTTTATCTCGATATAAATACTTTTAAACGATTTATGGATCTTAAAGTGAATTACGGAGAGGGTGTTGTATGGGAGTTTTGACTAACTATTAACCGACCATTTTAAAATTAGGTATCATTATTTTTATACATATGAAATATATTTTCGTTTAATATTATTTGGCTATTAATATTTTTGAGAGAGTTATGCTCTTTAAAGTGATTTTCGGAAGTGGTCCTTATATGGGAGCTACGACTAATTATTGACCCATCATCATAAAATTGGACCCTATTATTTTTAGACATATGAAATAGGTTTGCGTTAAATATTATATGGGAGCTACGAGTTATTATGGATCGATCTGCACAAAAATTTCAGAGGTTATTTGGCTTCATTTACCACTCATTTGTGATGAAATTTGTTTGGATACTTGCATAATTCAAACATTTATGATCGGTAAACCCCAATTTCGGGGGGACATTTGTATGGGGGCCAGGTGAAATAATGAACCGATTTACACCAGTTTCCATCGCATCCATCCTTGGGCCGAAGAAATATCCCGTACCAAATTTTATCGAAATGAGTCGATCGGGATACTCTAAGGTGGGTGTTGGACCAATATTTCTGGGCGTTACACACATCAGTACAAATCCAATAGGGGAACAATTCGGTTTTAGTGACTTTGACTTTTTAGAAGAGATGCCAGCAAAAAAATTTGCTGGCGGTCACGCCTATTTTCGAGGGGGCGGGCCCGTAAAGTTGAAAATATATCGGGAACTACTGGGTGTCTGCTAATTATCAGATTTGTAATATTTGTAATACATTAAATAAAAGGTATTAAATTATTATAAAATTTGGACCGAATATGGGTTAAATCCGAAAAGAATATTTTTTGACCCGAATTTATATGTGTTTTTGGAAATGGTTCTTATGTGGCAGCTATGACAAATTATGGGCCGATCTTCTTAAATTTTGGAACAGTGATTTTCAGCATATGAGGATATTTCACGTCGAATTTCAACATAATAACGGTATATTTAAGATATAAATTAGTATTAACGTGGATTTCGGAAATGGACCTTATATGGGGGACATAGTCAAATATGGACCGATATTCTCAAAATCCTGAAGTTTGATTTAGGCATGTATGTAAATGATCCGTGTAAAAGTTTGGATTGGTACCCTTATTTATCTCTTATATATAAGAGATTTATGTGCATACGGTTAAAAATAGACCGAAACTCACAAAATGTTGTTGGATGATTTTTGTATATATGTAAATGATCTGTGCAAAGTTTTTTCAGATGTGGTCCTTGTATGGGAGCTATGACCAATTCTGGGCCGACCACCATAAAATTTAGTACAACAATTTATTTGCCTATCAAGATTCTTCATGTCAAGTTTTAGCCGTTTAACATTATTTATATCTGTTTTTTACGTATTTAATAATTGAATTTTGGAATTTTGGAAGTGGGGGCAATGGTCAAACATGGACCGAACTAAAAAAAATTTCGTTTTGCGATATTTTTGCATAAAACTTATTTTTGCTGCATTTTGTCTTGATATTCCAATTATGTATAATTTATGTATAATTGAGCAATATTTCGTGAAGATTTTTGTATGGGGGCTATGAGAAATCATGGACCGATTCATACTATTTTCCGCACACTTTCTTCTATTATCATAAAAACAACGTATACAAAATTTCATGGTATTATCTGCAATATATTTCAAAATATTGCAATAAAATGGACAAAAAATATCAAATTTTTATGGAGGTTGTCTCACATATCGGTCCATAACTCTGGTTGGCGTAAACCGATTTTGCTGATTTTAAATAGCAAACTTCTCGAAAGCATGTCTGACAGAACTGTTGCAGATTTGGATCTCGAAGATATCTGCGGACTTCAGAAAATTGATTTCAACATCCAGACAGACAGACATGGCTTAATCGACTCCGCTATCTATAAGGATCCAGAATATATATACTTTATATTGTTGAAATTCCAAACGGAATGACAAACTTATATAAACCCTTCTTATGAAGGTGAAGGGTATAAAAAGTATCAAATATGTACTGAAATTAGCTTTTTACCAATTAGTCAGGGGTGTCATAGAAACCCATATTGTCAGAATTGGTTTTAAAACCGACACGTTCTATAAATATCTTGATACTAGAAATATCTCTGACAATATTGGTTTCTATGACACCCCTGAATACTTTATTGTGAGTTAAATTTTGAGTGGCAAATGCTTATTTTATCTTTATTAGCTCATTTAAAAAAAGGCTTTTACTATTATTACTTTTCCTAATAATCGTTGATAAAAAGTTTTTTATAGAATTTATGATATTAAAAATGTTCAAATTAATTCAATAAATATTTGAAACAAAAACGAAGTTTTTAACTTGGTGCGTTTTTTTGTAAATGGTGCGCTTTTTCTCCATTTTGGTGCGTTTTGAAATTTCAAAGTCGACAACGCTACTGGATGTCCATGTAAAGCTTGTACGCAGAGTACAGGTCGCAATTTTGAAGATATTTCGATAAAATTTGGTACGTGATATTTTTTCGGCCCAAGGATGAATGGGATTGAAACTGGTGGAAGTCGGTCCATTATTTCACCTGGCCCCCATACAAATGTCCTCCCGAAATTGGGGTTTACCGGTCATAAATCTTTGAATTATGCAAGTATGCAAACAAGTTTCACCACAAATGAGTAATAAATGAATCTAAATCACATCTACAAATTTCGTGAAGATAGGTTCATAATTAGTCGTAGCTCCCATATAAGGCCCACATCCGAAAATCCCTTAAAAGAGCATAACTCTCTTAAAAATGTTGGTATCCAAATAATATTAAACACAAATATGTTTCGTACATATACATATAATATGGTCGAATTGTATGACGATTGGTCCATAATTAGTCGTAGCTCCCACATAAGGCCCTCTTCCGAAAATCACTTAAAAGAGCATAACTCTATTAAAAATGGTGGTATCCAAATAATATTGAACACAAATATGTTTCGTACATATACATATAATGTGGTAGAAGTTAATGATGAGCGGTCCATAATTAGTCGTAATGGGAGCTACGTCCCACTTCCGAAAATCACTTTAAGGACCATAAATCTCTTAAAAATTTTGTTATCCCAAAAACTTCCATATAAGACCCTCTTCGTAATTCACTTTAATCTTTTAAACGTACTTATATCGAGATAAAGTTTAACAAAATAATATTTATATTCACGGAAGTCATTTATATCGAGATAAAGTTTAACACTGTGGTGTTGGGGTCTGTATTAATTGATAATATGCCCTATAGCCCAATATAATTTTATGCAGCTGTAGGGGACCAGCTTAATGGTTAGGCGTTCTTGCGAACTGCCAGATTAGGGATTAAATATTAATAAAGAAGGCAACGATGTGCCACTTTCAATTTTCAAATATATGGATAGTTCTTTATTGCTTCATATTTTGATGGGTCTGTTTTCACACCGTCTTTTGTTATTAAATGTCCTAAGTAAACAACTTCAGGTCTTAAGAAACAACATTTCTTTGGATTCAGTTTTAAATAGTATTTTTGCAGTCTGTCGAGAACTTTTATTAGGTTTTGATTGTGATGATTTTAACTGCAACCGTATACAATTACATCTACGTAGAGAAATGCTTCAGATTCTAGTCCGGATAATGCTATTCCGAATGGAAGTCTTTTAAATTGAAAATGTCCTTGTGGTGTTGAAAATGCAGTTAGTGGTCTTGAGTCTTTGTTTAATTCAATTTGATGAAAGGAACTCCACATATCGAGTGTAGAAAACCATTTTGCTCTACCTAATTTGTCCAAGATATCTTCTAGTCTAGTTAGAGGAAATTTGTCATTAACAATTTTATCATTAAGTTTTCTCAAGTCTACAACAAGTCTCCATTTCTTTTTATCTTCCATGTTTTTCTTTGGTACTAAAAGGAGTGGGGCATTGTATGGACTAACGGATGGTTCTATTATTTCGTCATCTAGCATATTCTTTACCTGTTCATTTATTATGTCTGTATGTGAATGGGGTAATCTATAGTTTTTTATGTACACAGAAGTGTTGTCTGAGGTCGTGATTTCTTGTTTGTAAAAGTTGTTGACACTTAATTTTTCGTCTTCTAAATGAAAAACGTTTTGGTATGTTTTAAATATTTCGTTTAATTTTGTTTTTGCGTACTCATCATCATGATCTAATTGCAATTCATTTAAAATTTTGTTAAAACGTTCGTCGCTGTTTATATTGTTGTAACTTAATACGTCATAGTTTTTCAATGGATCAGTGTGTAGTTTAATGCTCTGTAAAGTAGTTGTTTCGTTTGTTGTGTTTCAAATTTTGACGTGTGTCATACCATTTTTAGGTGCTATTGAATTACTTAAAAAAAATTCCGTCTTTCAATTCAGTATTAAATATGACGCAATCTTCTGTGAGGTTCAATTTTAACGGTTGTATAATTTCTGTTCGTGGTGGTATGGTTATTTTCAAGGTGTCGAATAATTTTGTTTGCATTAGTAGAATTATTGTTTCATTGTTAATGAACAAAGAAATTGTGAATGTCTCGTAATCTATTTTGCATAGGTATTCTTTTAAGAAATCTCTTCCAATTATTCCATCTGTTTCTATTGGGAAATTGTCGTCTACTAGATGAAATTTGTATTTACATGTTTGGTTTGCTAGTGTTAGTTCAAGTTCACTTGTCCCTAATGAGTGTATTTCTTCCTTAGTGATGGCTGTTAACTTGCATCTATTCTCCATATTTAATGGTTCATCATTAAAAATTTCTCTGGTGCGATATAAAGATACATCGGCTCCTGTGTCGAAAAGAAATGTCAAATTTTTGTTTTTGTATTTAGTAGTTATGAAATTTGTATTATTATTTGAAACTTTGTATATCTTTAATTTTGGCTGTCCGGAATATCCCTGTATTCCAAGCCTTCCTCGTTTCCCTCGTTTTGTACTGTGCGTATATACCTTCAGTTGTCGCTGTTTCTGTTGTCATTATTTCTGTTAGAATTATTGTTATTACTTCTATTATTATTGTTGTTACCTCTTTTGTTTTGGTCGTTGTTATTTAGTCCGTTAGGATTGTTATTTCTAGAGAAGTTTGTATTTCTTCGTGAATTGTTATTATCATAATTATTGGTTCTGATGTGGTTATTGTTGTTGAAGCTGTGATTACTGTTGTAACTATTGCCTCTGTTGAAATTTGCATTGTTGCTATTATTACTGGTATTAAAATTGTTTCTGAAAAGGTTTTGGTTATTATGTTGTTCTTCCCCTCTAATATTCATGATTTCGTTATGTGATGTCTTCTTTTCATTTTCAATTTCGATCGCAAGGTCAGATGCTTCTTGTAGTGTAGTTGGTCGGGCAGCGTATATGGTTGGTTTGAAATACTCATTTAGACCTTTCTTGAATGTATCTAAAGCAAGCTTATTATTTAATCGGACTATTACGTTTTTCTCAGCCTCTGTTACTTGATTTCCTAATTCTTCTATGCCTAGTTTATTTAAGTTTATTATGCTTATTATCTTTTCCTTATATGCATTAACAGACATTTTTCCTTGGAATAATGTAGTTAGTTTGTAATTCTGGGATTGTTTTATTGTTTCTGTGTCTTTGCTCTAAGAGTTCCTTAAGAGATTCGAAGTTTTCAGGTTTTGTGTAGCTTCCTATTGATGTCCTGACATTTGAGGATAATTAAGCATGATAAACATACTGAAGAAAATCTATTTTTGCTGTTTCCGATAGGGTCTTATTTAATAACTCTGCTGTTATTATAAAACTGTCCAATTCAGTATAATTACCTGTAAACAAAGGTAATGCTTTTGCAACTGATTCTAAATTAAACGATGCCATGTCTAAGTCTTTTGTTTTTAATCGTTTCTTTATACTATTGCTTAAGTATTCTTCTACTAGTCTATAAAGATTATTAAATTCTAGTTTTAACGCTAATTCTTCTTTATCGTTCTATTAGTTAAAATTAAAATTTTAAATTTTCGATATGTTTTAATTTATTCAATACCGTTGATTCGGTATAGGTTCTTCCTGGACTCTTTTTTAAATTCCTCCAGAATTCTTTTAAATTGTTCAATTTATCTTCCATATATTTTTTTTAGGCTTAAAAAATAGTTTTGTTTTTATTATATAGTTTTTCTCTATAATTTATCCATTAGTTGTAATATTTCTATTTTTATTTTTTTTTGAATTATATATAATATAGACAAGATTATGACAATTATTAATAATATTAAACTATTTTTCGAGAACATTGTGTTAGGAAGTCTATTGTCTTCTAGTTATAATCGTACATACTAGTCTAATAATGTAGACAATTGCTAATATTGCTAGGATCGCTATCATAATTACTTCAAAAATATTCAAGTTCTCTGTTTGATATTTATTTTGTAATCTTATTGTGTGAGCTTTCATATATTCTATTAATTGATCATAGTTATGTTTTTCAGAATCATCATGTTTTCCTACTTCATATTCCGCAAATAGTAAAGGGATAGCTTTTAATACATTTTTCCACCAAGTCATTTTGTGTGGAAGCAAAATATTTTTTCTAAGATAATTATTTGATTTTTATTTATTTCTTTAGCTGTTTTATGTTTTTTTTTATATCATCGTTCTCTTTTTTGGTAGTTGCTAATGTCAGCCTTTGATATAGTGTAGCTAGCTGTTTCCTTTTTTGGAATCTTTTTTCAACACGCTTCTTCTTCTTCTGCGCGTTGTTTGGTTGTTCGGGTTGTTTCTTTTTTATTGTTGTCCTCTTTAAATATTCTTCGATGGTGATAGCTTTTGGGCCTGCTTTCAATGGAGTTGGTATGTAGGTCGGTGCCGTTGATAGTTGTGGGTTATAAGAATGAGAAATGCACTCATATTTAAACATATTGAGTCACTGGATAGGTGCCGTTATTTAATCTTTCATTTGTGGCATTTACCCTACCATTATTGGGGTGGTATGTATATGTTTTATAGTAGTAATTCGGTAAGCAGTAATAAGTTACACTACAAACACAAAGAATATTGATATTCACGGAAGTCATGGCAATAAATTTTTGGATGATCGGTCCTAATAGGTAATATCTCCCATATAGCGCCCATATCTGAAAAACTGTTTTTTTGATATACTGGGTGTAGGGTATTATATGGTCGGGCTTGACCAACTATATTTTCTTACTTGTTTTTTTTTAAGAGAAGTAACACTCAGGCAATTAATATGCCTATATATAATTGCGCTATTTTCTTTGGAAAGGGGATAGATTGGAGAAGTAATGGTGGTGAAAGAAAAAAACTTTTTTATATAACGCCTCTGGTGGTGAGTAGGCGCATTATTTTTAAAGCTTTATTTTATAGCCATTATTTAATTATTTTACTTCGGTGGCATTTAATTGCTATACCACCGAAGGAGGGCGCTGTGATAAATATTAGTTATGTTGGTTAGAAAGAAAACTAATAATTATCAGAAACTAATGCTATTTGAGTGGCAGCGGCTGAGAATCGAACCAGGGCTACAAATACCAACTCATGCTTAATGATCAGATGCGCTAACCAATTAAGCTACAACACCCTTCTTTTTTTTACGGATGTTTGAATAGTTTCAATAAAACGGAATTTTTTTATATGTTGATGAGAACATTAATCCAACAATGTGACAATAAAAGAATCAACACCTACAAATTTGTATGACGGTAGGTCTGCGGGACCCTTCGTATCAGCTAGATGCAGTGGTTGAAGAGGTTCTTGACCCTCGTCTACAAATCACACCATTACCCTTATTATTATTACAGAGTCCCTAAATTAGTACAATATATCCTTAGCTTACATGATCTTCAAACATGAACATAAAATTTTAAGTTGTTGATAAGGATATTCCTAAAATGTGTTTATCACACAGTGTGATAACGCAAAATACGTTTATCAGCAGTAGACGGATTAGTTTTAGTTAGTTTTAAGATTTTCAAAAGTAGTTCTTAAGGTTTAATTTTAAAATAAAATGTCAGTATAATACAAATGCTCAACGGGTTTAGTATTTATTTCATAAATAGTAAACATTTAGTCCTTCGAAAAAAGAACTAGTGAAGAAAATAAATTATTAAAAACATAATCTTTCGAAAAAAAAGAAGTTCGTACCGGTTTTAATGAAATATGATGGCTGAAAAAATTAAGTTGTTAGAACGACAAAAGGTCATTGGTGAAGATTTGCTGATTATCCTGGAAAAACTGGAAACTGGAGTAATACGCCAGGTTCAAGTCGAAGAAACTCAGAATAGAGTGGGATTGAAATGGGTGGAGTTCCCAGAAAATAATAAATTGGTAGAAAGCGGGTATAAGACTGAACATTATTTTGAAGTAAATTACTTTGAAGAAGTAAAAAAATATGTTCAAGAAATTCAGCAACATCTAACCAAAGTCAACAGCTAGAAGAATCCATCTCTGAAGCTGCTATAGAGCTGAAGGAAAACGTGTGCGAAATCAGCAGGGCGGAAGGTGGTTCATTAGAAGGAGTCCCCCAACTGGTATGTCAGAAAAAAACGGTTTTATATAAAAACAACCGTATAAAAAGTACAGAAAAAAATTTCGTGGTTTAATCGTGACATGGTAAATTTAATGAATCGATTGATAGAAGCCACAAGTGATATTCAATGCCAAAACAAATCGGTTTTGGAGATAACTCCAATGAAGAATATAAAAAGCTCAATTCCAAGTTAGAAAAATTGAAAGATGAAGATAGAAACGCTTTTTCGGAAAGATTCTCAGAAGTGAGAAACCTTTGTTATAAAGTAGTAAGGAAGATTGGTGAAAAAAAGACACAGATCAAATTTCAACAATTCCTCAACCAGCTACGAAATTGCAAGAGGTAAAAATCCCATATTTTCATGGAGATCCAAATGAGTGGTCATCATATTATGACTTGTTTGATACATTGCTGAATCAAAGCAGACAACTAAGTAATGTAGAGAAGATGTACTGGCTTAAAACATCAGTAAAAGGCGATGCTGCAAAACATATACAACATTTGAGTATAACTGAATATAATTATAGAGTGGCACTTGAGATGTTATGGGAGCGATACGAAAACAAAAGATTGTTGTTTTCTACACTGGTTAACAAATTGCTGGATCAGCCAAACATGAATAGTGAAAAAGCTGGCAGCATAAGGCAACTTTCAGACACCACAAATGAATGTGTGAGGTCTATTGAAGCACTCGGCATGGAAATTGGCTATTTGGCTTTCGAAGTAATGTGTGTATTCTGCAAGAATAAACGACATAAAATTTATGATTGTCGGAAGTTTGCACAGCTAAGTGTACGGTGACGGCACTGGGCAGCCACTTCAAAGTCATGTAAGATTTGTCTACATCATACGACAGATGAAAAATGCTTTAAATCAACGTTCAAATGTAAAAAGTGTGGTAAAGATCACAAACTATTGCGAGACCTACAAGTAAAGCAAAGACAGAGTCTACAACTTTAGAAAAATTTTGGAAAATCGAAGAAATCCCAGAAAAGAAAGATGAGTCGCCACACGACAGCTGTGTTAAATATTTCGAGATAACAACAAACACGGATAGTAATGGCAGATTCATAATAAAATTACCATTTGAAGAAAATATGGAGCTTGGAGAATCAAGAAAACAAGCAATGGCTCGATTTTTAAGTTTGGAGAGAAAGCTAGCTAATGATTCTGCTTTAAAACAACAATATGTGAAGTTTATGCAAGATTATCAATTCTGGAAAATATTATCTTCCTCATCAAGCTGTCATCAGGGAAGATAGTTTAACTACAAATAAACGCAGCTTGAATGACATCTTAAAAATTGGTCCAAAGCTCCAGAATGACATTTTCGATATCATCATCAAATGGAGATTGTGGTAATGTTATGACAGCAGATGTAGAAAAAATGTATCGCGAGATACTAATTCATGAAGATGATCAACCGTATCAACACATTTTATGGCGAGAGGAGAAGAATCAACCTATACGTGAATTCGAACTTACTACTGTAACATATGGAACGTCATCAGCACCGTTTTTAGCAAAAAAGGTTTTGGCACAAATTGGGGCAGACTGTTTGGATGATGAATTAAAAAATATAATCATCAACGATTTCTATATGGACGATCTGATGACGGGAGCAGATTCAGTAGAAGAATGTAAACAAATTCAAAAGGAGGTATTTTTGCAGCTGTTGAAGTTGTTGCGAGATAAGGCCAAAATAGCATGTTTATGTGAGAGACTGGATAGTGGAGGCATGTTATTGTGGTCATCCGGCTATCTTCAGTCTGGCTGGGTTCTTTCTATCCAGAATTCACTCGCTACACAACAATAGGAAATAAATATCTTCATGCCTCATTGAGTTAACATTTTCCAGGAAAAAAAATTCTCTTACTATGTGGAGAATAGAACACTAGTTGCATTACGATAGGGTCCTGTAGGTGACTTGAACCCAGGAGCACAAAAAGTTCCCGCCCTTTTTTTACATTCAAACGCCTATGGCAATTCCTGTGCTCAGAATTTAAATGAATTGCCCCTTTCATAAACCGTTTACATTAACTTAACCACATGATATTTGCTTTAACATTCCTCAATTTATTAACACTAGCAATTCATAATATTTTTTCTTTTATATTTTTGCTTGTAAAAAGAAACTATTAAATATTAAAAAGAGGTCAAATAAACGAACTAAATATTTTTTCTTTTAATTATAATTCAGAAACATAGTATATATTATAACGAATAAAGTAAAAAAAGTAATAATTGAAGTTACAGAGTTAATTAATTGTTAAATCATAATAAATTTAAAAAGTTGTTTGTTTAATTAAATGTAAATAAGTAAAGGGAGGTATAGGTGTAAACAAGGTTTTATGTAAAACATATGAATTAAGTTATATAGCAAAAGTGAAAAGAATTTTATATAGTCATTGAACTCACTTGAATTAAAATTTAATGAAAAAACAAAAAGAAATGAGATAGAGTCTATTCTTTGAATTCTCAGGGATATTATTTTGTTTTTGTAGGAATAATGTTAAGAAAACCAAAATATTGCAGATCAATGTTTATAATTTATAATAAATATGAGATGTAATAAATAAATGAATGTAATAAATAAAAAAAATGTTGTGAAAAGCTTACAATTTTGTGTGATATCCAATTCCATTCCATACAGCTGTCGTAAAAAGGCCTTTTTGGACTGCAACTGGAGTGTTATGGTGTGGTTTATAAATTGTAAAAATTTTTACACTTAAGATAAAATATACAATACATATATAGTGACTTAGTCACTTTTGCTAATATTATGTTTACACTGATTTATTTTTATTTTTCTTTAATTACTTATTTAATTTTTAATTTAACTTAGTTATTTATATAATTAATGCAAACAGTTCTTAAAGACAAGAACGACAAAAGAAAACTAATGAACAGCTTCGGACAGACAATGACTTACAATATGTTTGATGCCAATAATAGGTAATTCAGCAATTTGTAAATTATAAGTAAGAAAGAGATAGGTATTTAAAGACAAAGGCAAAGATGTATATACATTACAAGTAAATATAATGATAAAGAAAATAAAGAAATAAGTAAAAAGTAAAAACTAAATTATGAATGAATGATATTTTTGAATGAAAGGAAATTTTAAAATGATGAATGAATAAATTTAAGTTTTAGATAATGTATAACTAATATATATAGGGTTTTCCAATAAGGACTTGACAACTTTTTTTTTAAATAAAACGCAAACCGTTTGAGATATTTCCAAAACTTTATTACCGACTTGAAATACATTCAAAACATTTATGAATGGAACTCGACTTCGTTCATATGGGCACCGCGGCCACGTCGACAGTGGTCGATTCGTTGGACCCAATTTTGGATGACTCGGTCACACATTTCGGCCGGAATGGCCGCTATTTCGCGTTCAATGTTGGCTCTAAGTTCTTCCAACGTTGTCGGCTTGTTGGCATAGACCAATGATTTGACGTAGCCCCAAAGAAAAAAATCTAGAGGCGTTAAATCGCAAGAACGAGGCGGCCAATTGACTGGTCCATTTCTTGAGATAACACGCTCGTCAAACTTACTCTTCAGTAAATCGATTGTAACGTGTGCTGTGTGGCTTGTGGCACCGTCTTGTTGAAACCACATGTCATCCAAGTCCATGTGTTCCAATTCGGGCCAAAAATAATCGCTAATCATTGCGCGATAACGATCGCCATTCACAGTAACGTGACGATCGTTATTGTCGACGAAAAAATATGGCCCAATGACGCCGCCGGCATGCAAAGCGCACCAAACAGTAATTTTTTGTGGATGAAGTGGTGATTCGTGAAGCACATGTGGATTTTCAGCAGACCAATAACGCATATTTTGCTTATTGACGAACCCATTGAGCCAAAAATGAGCTTCGTCACTGAAGATGATTTTGCGATGAAATTCATCATCTTGGTGCATCTTCTCCAGAGCCCAATCGGAGAACGTACGTCGACTCAAATGGTCCATCGGCTTCAATTCTTGAGTCAGCTTAATCTTGTATGGGTGTAAACCCAGATCCTTACGCAAAATTCGCCATAAAGTGGTCTTGGGGATGCCCAGTTCTTGAGAACGCCGCGGAATCGACTGATTTGAATCGTTTGCTACGGACGCCTGAACGGCAGCGATATTTTCGGAACTTCGACCAGGCCGTTGTCTCACTGGCACGACAGCATCACACAATGAATATGTAGACTCAAATTTTTGCACTAAACTTGTTATTGCTTGTCTACTAGGGCGATAATTACGACCGAAAATTGGAGTTAACGCTCTTAAAGTTGCGGTCACCGACTCCGAATTTCGGTAGTACATTTTTATAATTTCCAAACGTTGTTCCTTCGTGTACTTTACCATAACGAAAATGTTAAGTTTACTGAAAAAAAAGAAAGCAACAATTAGATGATCAGTGAAATAGTGCGTTCACAATTTAAATTCAGAGTTGTCAAGTAGCTATTGGAAAACCCGATATATGGTGCATTTCATGTCAAGTGACCCAATTTTAAAATCGATGTCTTCCGATTTGAATGAAATTTGCACCAAGGTTAGTACTATTGGATAGTAGGCCAGACACAAATGTTTAGCTCTATCATTCAAGAACTGCCGGGGTTAGAGGGGGTCAAAGTTGGACATTTTGGTCATGCAGGGTTTTTTTTAAATGAGTGTAACTTTTCACCTATTGGTCCTAGCAAAAATTGTCCAAAGGACTTTAGATAGCTATTTTTTCAATCATTCCAAAAATATTTTTTTTTAATTTTTAAAAAATTTTTTTTTTAATTTTTTTTTTAAATTTATTTTTTTTTTAAATTTTTTTTTCAATTTCGGCCCTTTTTTTTTTTTTTTTTTTCTCAAAAGAAAGCTTATACAATTTACTTTAAGGCCCATATAGTCCCATAATGGGATGCGAGTGGGATATCTATCAAAAAAATTATTTTTTAACTCAAGAATAGGATTTTTCAACATTTGGCGCATGTATAATTTCATTTTCCCCCATTTTTTTATTTGTTTTTTTTCAAACTGGAGTTTTTTTTTATTTTTCCTCAAAAGTAACTTTATACCATTTCCTTTAAGAGCTTTGTGGTCACTTAATGGGATGTAAATGGGGTATCTATAAAAAAATTGCAACTCAAAGAAGAAATTATTTAAATATTTACCATATGCAATATTTTCATTTTATTTCCTATTTATTACTTATAATACTAAATTACAATAATAATAATAAATAATTTAATAAAATTAGTATATAAATTTTGAAATTACCAATCTTTCTTCCTTCTTATTTATTGCCTTTATTTTTAGATTTTTTTGCCAATCCTTTCTTGGAGTTACTAGGTTCAGCTGCTGATTTTGTCTTTTTTGGCTTAGGAAAGAAATCGCATTGAGTAGATGCCGAAAACTTTTTCAACTAGAGTCTTCCATCGATAAGTGGTATAAAAGCATGGTATTGAGATGTGCCATCAATTGTTACAGCAGCGTCGAATCTGCACTTCAATGTTTTTAATGTTTCCTCATGATCAGCTTTGCTACTAAAAACTACTTCAGTTACTTTACAATTCTTCTTTGCCCATCGGAATAAAGCGTTCGCATCTAAGATGCGATCTTGATGAGAGCACTGCAGGCTATACCTCGCTGCATTTCTTTTGATATTTGCTCCAATGCCATCACATACTCCTTTGCCATGTGCAGTTGGATGAAAATGCCATTCAGCTGGAATTCCAAAATCTTTTTCGTGAGCTATAAGATTTTCGAAGCTATTTTTGTTTTTAAAATGTTGACGAGCTCCATCCGAAACGTAGTATACCTTCTCCACTATAAATTTAGATTTTAGATAATTTAGAATTATCTGCTGGTATTCATAAACTGTAGCGGTATCATGTTTTAAATCATCGGATATGATTGCCATACTTTTGTGTTCCAGTTTTTCATCTTCTATGTAGTAAATAACAACTGTGAATATAGTTGCTTGGTCATTATTGAAGTGGAATCCTTGTATGGCATCCTGAATAATATATTTATAGTTCTCTGCGAAATCATATGAAATCACGAATTCATCAGACTTCAAATTTGTCTTCAAATCATTCACAAATGTACATTGCTGTTTGACTAAAAAGTCATGGGTTCTCAAATGTAGCAAACCTTTGTATATTTCTTCCACAAAATCATCCACATTTAAAATTACTGTTTATAAGGTACATCTTTTAGTCTGAAGCCAAGATTCAAATTCTATATTATACTGTGTGTGTTCCGCTGCTTCCTGCCAAAACGCAATGCTTTGGCCTCAGTTGGGTAAATTTTGTAAATCCAATTTTGACGTCCTTGTGTTCAGATTGAAATGTTGCATATAACTCGTTCAGGTTACAGAGAACCATTCTCTTCTGCATTTGGACTTTCTGGCCATTGATTCGAACAGACACCCAGTCTTTCATTCCTGGCATCATTCGACTCATATCATCTCGCTGATAAAATTGAGTTACTAGAGCTTCAGTTTCGCACGCTAAAGGTTTTCCCTTCTTCTCGTTTGGAAGTGTGTGAATCCCATGCTCAGCAACAAAGTTTTTAACAATTCTTGCTTTTCGTTGAGACGTTCCAAACTCGGTAATTATTTTTGAACAACTCCATGACAATGGGACAAGAGTAAGAAGTTGAATTCTTTCAGATGTACTCTGTGACGATTTGTACTTCTTTTTTATTTGTTCAAAAACTTCTACTGCATCCTTATGATGTCGATTTTGGCACTCATTATTAGGTCTTATAAGTTTGTCTGAGAAGGTAGAACAACCATCATCTCCTGCAGAACTGTCATCATTTTCAAAATTGATTTTGTTCTCATCTGGAATAACCGGTAATGTGTCAACTTTCCCATCATTTTCCTGCACGATCCACAAATTAGCAAACGTTTTGAAAGCGTTGGGAATTTTTTCAATAAGTTGTCGAAAATATATCGCATATCTGATGATCTGTGCTTCTTTTTATTTAAGGGATTACAACAAAAAGAAGTAATCATTTCCTTTTTGGAAGAGGAAGCCATTGTAAGGATTAATTATGTAAGTAATTAGTAAATAACGCACGTCCAAACAAACAGTGTTAGTTTGTAAAAACCTAATTTCCGAATGTCCTTAGAATGAAAATAAATACTTTTTTAAGATCATTTAGGTAGTACGTTTTTATGAAAGAGTCTAAAATCCTTTATTAGGGCCTATGTATAATGGCAAAATAACAAAGTACAAATCAGGTAGCATTATAATAAAGTACCTGTTAACTTCTACCTACGTAGTTTTCCACTTGATTCAAAAAGGGTCTCAGGGGTCTAACCTACCTATAGAATTGACAAAAAAGCCTCAATGAAAAGATGTGTGACTTAGAAAATTGCAGGTAGAAATTAATAGCGGTTGGTCTCACAGAGCACCATTTCACGGGCGTTTCTAGGCTATTATTGGAGTTTTTATTTTTATCATTTTAATGAAACTTACACACAAATAGGAACAAAAATTAAAATAGTGCATATGGTAAATATTTAAATAATTTCTTCTTTGAGTTGCAATTTTTTTATAGATACCCCATTTACATCCCATTAAGTGACCACAAAGCTCTTAAAGGAAATGGTATAAAGTTACTTTTGAGGAAAAATAAAAAAAAACTCCAGTTTGAAAAAAAAAAAAATAAAAAAAATGGGGGAAAATGAAAATTATACATGCGCCAAATGTTGAAAAATCCTATTCTTGAGTTAAAAAATAATTTTTTTGATAGATATCCCACTCGCATCCCATTATGGGACTATATGGGCCTTAAAGTAAATTGTATAAGCTTTCTTTTGAGAAAAAAAAAAAAAAAAAAAAAAGGGCCGAAATTGAAAAAAAAATTTAAAAAAAAAATAAATTTAAAAAAAAAATTTTTTAAAAATTAAAAAAAAATATTTTTGGAATGATTGAAAAAATAGCTATCTAAAGTCCTTTGGACAATTTTTGCTAGGACCAATAGGTGAAAAGTTACACTCATTTAAAAAAAACCCTGCATGACCAAAATGTCCAACTTTGACCCCCTCTAACCCCGGCAGTTCTTGAATGATAGAGCTAAACATTTGTGTCTGGCCTACTATCCAATAGTACTAACCTTGGTGCAAATTTCATCCAAATCGGAAGACATCGATTTTAAAATTGGGTCACTTGACATGAAATGCACCATATATAAGTGTAAAAAGTGTCTGTAACTACAGAATTGGTAGAAATAATAGGTATATAGTTTAGTGCAATTTTATAATTTTGGTATATTGGTAAAAAAAAACTTTGCAGAAATGTAGCTTATATATATATATGATTGATTGGGACTTTATGCAATTATGAAAATCCATCTGCTAAGCAAAGTTAGTAATATAAATGTTGACCCTTAAATTATTATTGTGATGGTGTTCATCAAATATTTTCCAAGAAAAGAATAAGTGCAGCTGCACATGAACTGAAAATTTATTTGTAAAAATTAAGAAGGGTTCATTTGAAACTTAGGTTTTTAACATTCTTACCTAAATTCCTTCTGGTCACCGCCAAATAATATAATTTATAATAAATAAAATCCACAAATGAATTGAATATTAATAATAGAAAATTATTTACGATATATTCACGTTGACTGATCTTTAATAAAAGAACGGAAATTAGTGAAACAAACTGATTTAAACGTGTCTATAAGGAGTTATCGAGTAATTGAATACTATTTATCGACAAACAAAATACAATATACCCCCAGCGAAGTATATTTGTTTCAAAAACGTCAGTGTTGGGTTTACTTCGAAATGAAAATAAATAATGACGTGTAAAATTATTAAAATCGTTCCAAACCTGCTTCGCTTATAGCAATTACCGAGAAGCGAACAGGAAGATTTTACGCTATGCTGAAACTTAGCGTTCAAGGTGTGGCACGACCCACAAAGCCGGGCAGTTATGGCCGAATATCTGATGCATGACATGTTCCAGATTTCTTGCCATTCATATCCTCCAACAAATAGAGGGAATTTCCTAGCTTCTTTAATACTCTGCATTTCACAAATTTTGGCAAAAACTTCGAATTTATAGCGTTTATAGCTTTGCTTTGAGAATAATTTTTCCTGTAAACAATTTTTCCTGGTTCATAACTTATATTTCGTGCACGTAAATTGTATGATTTTGCTGACTTTTCATGTGCCAGTTTAATTTTTTCTAAAATTTTGGTTCGTATTTTATTCAATTTATCTGAATTTTCCTGAAAATCTACAGTATCATCACGTAAACATCCTAATTTTTCCAATATCGTATAGGAAGAGCCATGTTGAACCATGTTTTGACCGAATAAGGCATAATAAGGCGAGCATCCTATTGATGTGTGGTAATCGCTTCTTAATACACCCAAAATCATAGGTATTTCACGATCCCAGTTCCTATGATTCACTTCATTTCTCAAAAAATTGCGAATTTTGGCAACTACTTCTCTGTTACAACGTTCGGAGGCATTTGCCTGAGGAGAATATAAACCAGTTTGTATGTGTTGAATACCAAACTTTTGCAATAATTCTTTGAAATCTTTTGAAACAAATTGCTTTCCGTTGTCGCTATGTATAAATTGAGGTACACCATATGTGGGAAAGAAATCATTACGGAAAAAGTTAATCACACTTAATGAAGTGGCTGCACGAAGTGGTTTCAAAAACAAAAATTTGGTCATGTGATCGAGGGCTATAAAAAGGCTTGTATTGATACTTTGAACGGGGATATGGTCCAAGAAAATCACAGTAGATTCTTTGGAATGGTCTAGAAGTAATAAATGCATTACCCATCAGTGGTCTTAATGAAATTTTAGATGGTTTAATGGTCTTGCAGGTGTCACAATTATCAACGTACAATTTCACATCTTTTGCCATTGAGGGCCAATAAAACTTTTGACGCACACGTTGAAGTGTTTTTGCGTAGCCACCATGGCATGAGTCACTACTATGCGCTTTTTCAATAACGTCAGTAACCAAGCCTTGAGGTAGCCAAAGTCTCCAAAGAGAATCTTCCTCATCTTCTACACCATTTCTAAATTTAACACGTTTATAGATTTTTTTATTGTTAACAACGATATCTGGTAAAGAGCTGTGATTTTTTTAAACTGTCTCCAATAAAGCTATATATTCCTTAGACTTGAACTCAGAATTATTCAAATCCACATCAAACAGCTTATCTGGTTTATCTAAGGAATCAACATCGAACCTTGAGAGAGTATCTGGCACCACGTTCAAAGATCCCTTACGATGTTCGATTTTGAAATCAAAACCTTGCAACTTTAGACTCCATCTTGCTAGCCTACCATTAAGGTCTTTCTGGTTCATAAGCCAGCGGAGACTTGAATGGTCAGTAATTACCTTAAAAGGAAGGCCCTCAATATAAGGTCTAAATTTCTTTATACAAATAACAGCTGCCATGCATTCTAATTCAGCCACCGTATAGTTTTGTTGACATTTGTTCAATTTTTGTGACACAAAGGCGATCGGATGTTCTTGCCCGTTATCATCTATTTGGTACAATACGCCTCCTACACCTATTTTAGAAGCATCACACTGAATTATAAACTCACGTGAAAAATCTGGTTGAGCCAGAACTGGGGCAGATGAAAGATCTTCTTTCAACTTATTAAAAGAATCTATAGCTTCTGGTGACATTTTGAATGGTATATGACGCTTTTTTAAACAGTCTGTTAATGGACCAGATAATTCAGCAAAATTTTTTTAGAAACATCTGTACCAATTGCACATCTCTATAAAGTGCCTTATTTGTCGAGGAGTTTTGGGTATTGGAAAGTCCTTAATTGCGCTAACCTTCTCTTCGTTTACCTTAAGGCAGCCATGACCAATAACGTAACCTAGATATTTAATTTCACGTTGACAGAATTTACTTTTTTCAACGTTTATGGTAAGATTGGCTTTCTTTAGACAAATAGCAACTTCTTTTAGCATGCCCAAATGTGTTTCAAAGTCCGCACTGCATACCAACAGATCATCCAAATATATAAAAACGTTTTCTCTTAGACGAGATGGAATAACCTTATCCATTAAACGACTCATAGATTGTGGACCATTACAAAGTCCAAAGGGCATTACTCGGTATTGATATAAGGGTTTACCTGGGACAGCGAACGTGGTTTTTTCCTTTGAGTCTTCTGATAATTTTATTTGAAAGAAAGCATCTTTCAGATCTATGCCACTGATGAAATGAGTATCCTTTAAACGAGAAAGCAAACCTCCAATATGGGGTAATGGATATGAATCCTTCTTAGTTCCAAGATATTAAGTCGAAATATTTTCCTTTATCATCACCCCGTCAAGCAGAAGCTTATGCTGAAATCGATAGACTTTTAAGTCTGAATGTCATAGAAGAATCGAATTTTCCGTGGTGTAGTCCCGTTGTGTTGGTGAAAAAACCTGGCAATAAAGTTCGACTTTGCTTAGAATCACGTAAACTGAATCTGTATCTCTCCATGGTTCAAATTGAGTAAGTCTGAAATAGAGAAATGTCAAATAAAATTCGGAAAAAAGCTTGGCGTTTAGGTGTGGTTCACATTCAACATCGGCCCTTACAATTTAACCACCCTTTATATATGAAAAAAATTATTTGTAACAAACAGCGCCATCTGTTTATGAAAAAAATTATTTGTAGCAATATTAATACACTAAGTTTTTTTGATGAAATTTTCAGAGGTTGACTTGGATTTTTGCTCATATCTCCCTTATTTGTGGACGGATTTTGCTTATTTTAATTTGCAAACTTCTCGAAAGCATGTCTGACAGAATTATTGAAGATTTGGATCCCGAAGATATCTGGGGACTTCAAAAAATTGATTTCAACATCCAGACAGACGGACATGGCTTAATCGACTCCGCTATCTATAAGGATCCAGAATATATGTATATACTTTAAAGGGTCGGAAAATTATATTATGGAAATTACAAACGGAATGACAAACTTATTATATACCCTTCTCATGATGGTGAAGGGAATAAAAATAGAAAATTATTCTTTACTTGTTTCGGTATATGTATACTATAATTAAACTTCAAATATTATTATTTCAACTTTTTAATAGTGGCAAATAATCATAACTAATAAACTTCGGTATTAAACTCACTTGAATGATAACCAAGACAACATTAGCTTAAGAGAGAAAACAAAAAATTTTGATCTGAAGGTTCAAATGTGCAATATTTTAATTTTAAATTATTTTATTAGGTAAATTATTAAATTTGTATATTTTTTTCTTTATAGAACTTTTATTTTCTGAATTGATACTAGTTTTATCGTGTTTATTGCTTTCGGATTTAACTTTCACATATTCATATATTTAGGTTTAAGACTTTTTTTTTATAAATTTTAGAGAAATATGCACGAAAATTTATTTTTAAGTAGTATTTCTTGTTCTTTCGTTTTTTCTTAAATTTAATTAACACTATAATTACGGGTAAGTATGTTCAAATACTATTATCTTAATGCTTCCCAATGATGTTAGGCTCAATTTCTCGCCAGGAGCAAACCAATTAGGTGTTGTAGGTAGTTTGGAAGATTTGGGGATGTTGGTATTGACACAATAGAATTTTTTCTCAATTGAATTTCCGGATATTTATTTTAATATTTTGTAATGGTTTCTTTTCGTAAATTGATGCATAATGTTAAAGATGGAATATTTGAAATGTTGTGACTACACGTTCTTATTTAAGGCTATAGCTCGCCGGATGGGGTAGTGTTCTTTGTCACAATCATATCCCACTTAAATCAAAACAAAGTTGAACGTGCTTTACATTCAATAAGATGAATAAAAAAATAGTTAAAATTAGAAGTACCCTTAGTTTTCCGACGGACCACGGACGTTTAAATTGACGGACTTTAATGATAAATGTATTATTAAATTGCACACTATATATGATCTTTAGATAAATTATATCGCTGCCCTCACCAACCATAGTTCTCAATATAGTCCATATTATCTGCCTGAGAATCCCTATACATTACCATCACTACATTAGTTTGGCTCTCTTAACTTCAAACAAATTAGTTATAATTAATTTTAAATTTATTAATAAACAAAGAAAAATAATTAAATATACATTAGAAATGGTAACAAAATTTAAAGTATTAATATGCAAAATTAACTGTAAAGTACCTATATAAATTATTGTATATAATTGTTTTAATTCTTAAATTTATTTTGCTACTCACTGTAGTTTCATTTTACGTTGCTCAGGCCTGTGCAGTTGTTGTTGGTGAAACCCCAGATGTTGTCGCTTTTTATCGAATTTCAAATTACAATAAGAATACTTAAGAGATAAATTTTAAGAATAATTTAAAAGAATCGCATTTGCAAAAAAAATTACAATAAAGCACTTATTTAAAATATAAATTACGAAAATAACAAATTAAGTTAAACCATTGATCACTTGAAGAGTGAAACAAATACTAACAAATATTAACAAATTTTATGTATAAATTTAACGATAATAATTACAGGGAACGAATAGTTATGCAAATTTAGAAATTTTAACCATAATTAAAATTAATAATTTGAAAATAGACAACAATAACAAACAAAACAAAGCATCTATAACAATATTAATGTTTAAAAACCTTTTGATTTTAAATATAAGATTGGCGGTTTAAATATATAACAATTTATAATTCCAATCAACTAACTAACTTTGATTTAATTATATGGAATTTATTTTTGTAAATTTTCTTCTTTTTATTTAATTCGATGAGGTTTCATGTCGACTTTAGAAAATGGAGTCACGAACATTCTAAATATAAATTGAAATTCGGCCACGTTGTCCACAGCACATGGATCCAAATAATCTCCGACGGATGTTATACCCAAATTATTTAGCGGTTCGAATGTTTTGTATATTTTATATTTTCAAATATTTTCCGTTTCGAAAAATATTTAATTTTAAATAAATGTTTCACTATTTTATATTATTGTTACTTTAAAATTTTTATATAATTTAATTATAACTACTCCTGGACTTATGCCCTTACCTTTTTTTTCTTACCCATCATCGTTTTATCAAGTCACGAGCAACTTAAAGAGAATTGATTGTCGAAAAACCAATGCACCCACAAAGAGTGACTGTTTGGTG
Organism: Bellardia bayeri; assembly: GCA_950370525.1. NCBI lineage: Eukaryota > Metazoa > Arthropoda > Insecta > Diptera > Calliphoridae > Bellardia > Bellardia bayeri. The sequence goes on along the minus strand of OX493268.1, from coordinate 36,764,581 downwards.
CGGTTTATGGGCTGGCGGCATCATCGGGCCGTATTTTTTCCAAAATGAGGCCGGTCAGGCAGTTACTGTGAATGGTGTTCGCTATCGTGAGATGATAACGAACTTTTTATGGCCCGAATTGGAAGATATGGATGTGGACGATATGTGGTTTCAGCAGGACGATGCCACTTGCCACACAACTAACGAAACAATGGCTCTTTTGCGCAACAAATTCAATGGCCGTGTTATCTTACGTAATGGCGATGTCAATTGGCCGCCAAGATCATGTGATTTGACACCGTTGGACTTTTTTCTTTGGGGTTATTTGAAAGAAGGTGTACGTCGATAAGCCAGCAACAATTTAAGAGCTAAAGGATGAGATAATTCGGCACATTAACGGCATAGAACCTCCATTATGCCTCAGGGTCATCGAAAATTTGGACCATCGGATGGAGGTGTGCCGCCGTGGTCGCGGCGCCCATTTGGCCGATATTTTGTTCCATACATAATTGAGTAATACCAATATATCGTAATAAAATAAAATTACAATAATTTCCTAAATAGTTTGTGTTTTATTCAAAATCAACATCGGCCCTTGAAATTTAACCACCCGTTACTTACATACCTATCTTGTTTGTTCATTCATAAATTCAGAATAGTAAATTCCATTGATATTCTTAAATATCATTAACAATCTCCAAAGAAAAAAATGTAACGGGATATTGTAAATTCATTGATGAGCTCAACTCATTGTGAAAAAGGGGGATGAAACTAAAACAATAAGTACTTAATCAAAATCTATAAAGTATCAATAATAATGAAACCGTCACAATTTTCAACTGATGTTTAATAAAGGTTTTGGTTGTTTCCACAGTTTCAAGTTTAATATGATGCGAAAAAAATGTTCGTGTCTTCGAGATAACAAAAAAAAATGATATATGCAGGACCAGTTATCAACTTTTCCTTATCTCCCCTTTACTCAACATACATACGTAGCTATTGAATACCTCTTGTTGTTAAAGCAAAAGCTTAACAGACGTATATACAAATAGACTATGATAAAAAGGAACAGTGGTGGCTCACTTAATGAGTCCATCACGACAAAATTAGTGATTCCTGATGAAAGAAAATTTAATATATATCAATGTAATGAAAAAATATATATAGAAATATATATTTTCTATGACTTTACCTTGCGATGATAATGATCAAAAAGGTGATTACTTTGATATTTTCTGATATTTTCGTTTCTTTGGCGCACAAGAAAAACTAAGAGATTCAACAAGATTATGAGTTTTTTTTAGCGATGTGATTGAATAACATTGTAATGATGAATTTTTCCTACGGAAATAACAAGTTCCAAAATTTTCGGTGTAAAATGGATTATAAAACAAAACTAGATTATTTACCTTAATTTTATTGAAATTTTACTCTTAAGAAATACCTCCACAATGCAATTAATAAATTTTTATAGAATTGCATGTGTTGCAAAAAAAAAATATTTAACAAATTACTATTTTACCCAAACAAATTATATTTAATATTTATTTGCATTTACTGTAAATGTTATTTTTTCATAATTAATTGTGTAGCTATTCGAATTGGGTTGAAGTGTAAAATACTAAATGCATAATTACCAGTTATGAGTACATATTTATAAACGAGTGTATGTATTCGCTCTTGCTTTATATTTAATCACAAATCCGTAAATTGCATGCTCTTATTTTGTATTACTAACTACATTCGAGTGTAATTACTTGCTCTCAATTTGTAATGTATATATATATATATACAGTATATATATATATATATATATATATATACATTATACATTAAAATCAATTCAAATTTATGTGCACATAACATTTTTAAACCTAGCGGTTTTACTTCCTAAAAAACCTTCAAGTAAATAAGATCAAATTTTGGTGTAAAATTATTTAAATAAATGAATATTTGAAAGTAATTAAATTATTCGTTTGACCTTCAAAATTTTACTTGACTAGTTACTTAACAGCATGCGTGTCGGTGTGTACTTGATTAAAAAAAAATTTCTTCGGAATGAAACCAATTGTTCGTTTTACTTTTTCTTTGGAAGCAAAATACGGAAATAATTCCACTTCCGAACGGAATTGAATTCTGTGACATGGCTGATATTTATCTTTTTCATCTGAAATATCAAATTTTGATGAAACAGTACTTTGAAATTGTACCATATGACTCGTGGTAGTACCACGGTACCAACTGTGTTTAATATTTATCAAAAAAAGTACAATTGTACCGTGTTTGCCATCAGTGTTACAATTCCTTGAATGCTCTTCGTTTCTTTTTCATAAAATAATATTCCAAACAATTTGCTCTTTACAATTTGTTTGGTTTCTTTCCAAACATTATTAATTCTTCTTATTAATATTGCATACATTCATCAACCCTTCAATTTATATGTGTTTGTCTCTTTGTATATCTCAGAGATAAACATTTTCAAAAATACACTTGTTTGTGCGTGTGTACATAAACACAGAGTGTACTTATTTTCTCTTCTCCTTTGATCTTACAATCACTGTTGCCAATTTGACGTTTTTCCCGTCAAATCTGACGTTTTTGCAATGCCAATTGCGGGAAAAAATGCTTTTTAGCGGTTAGCGTGAAATCTGGAGTTTTTTACAGCACCTTATCGTTTTTTTAGCGTTTTTTCCAAGGTTGAATTTATGGTATAAAGCTATGTGTGCACGATCGTCAGATATTATAACGTTGTCCGGAAAATGTGCAGAAAATGTTTAACAACCGTGTAAACTTAAAATTTTTGCCTTCCAACTTTGTAAGAAAAAGCATTTTCAGTACATTGGAAGACAAAAATATTGTCAAACACTTTTCATCGTCTAATGTGCAAAGTTTATGAATCTGCCAATGGCAGCATTGTCATAGAAATTATATCTAAATGCAACTCTGTATATACATAAATAAACAAACAAGTGTGCATTAATAAAATTTTTGAAAAAAGTGGAAGAAAATTAAAGAAAATAAAAAATGGATAGTAAACATATCTTTTGATAAATCCTGTTTAATAGAGTCCAGATAAAATGGTTTCAATTGCTCTTTTTGTTCCATGACAATATTTAAAATTTTTAAACACACACAGAGCTGCAAAACGATCTTGACAATGACACACAACAATCTGACATCCGTGTGAACTGACAATTTCGGTTGACAGATAAATTCATTGTGTGGCAATTGTGTGCAAATGAAATTGTTAGTCGTCTAAACTGACAATTTACCTTTTGCTAAAAATTTTTCAATGTCAATGTACTGCGCATTGCTATGCATGCCAACGTTGTAATATCTGACGATCGTGGACACATATGTAGCTTAACTTACCTAGTAACTCAACCTAGTTAAAACCAAACTACGAAACAGGCTAATACCAGTACAGTCAATGATGTGCTTCGAGAAAATGTACCTTACTTTTAACGCAAACATTTAAATTTATATACATTTTTTATTAAAATATTTTAAGAATTCTCAAAAAGCTAACTAAATTAAAAAAAACCAGTAAAAAATGTGCTCCAAAAGGAGCAGGTTTTATGAATTCATACCTCATACCTCGCTTCAAACCTGCTGATGGGATGCATGATTTTTGTATTAGGTTTGGTGGACTACATTTTGCTGACAATAAGCGCTTTTTTTAACCTAATCAAACATGCAAATAAAGCACTTTCCTAAAATATTTTTTTAATTCTATCTGAATGTTTTTGCTTAAGAAAAATTCAAAATAACTGAGAAGCGCGATAATCGTTTTGTTGTCATACGTAAATCTATAGGCTATAATTTCGTTTTTCGCTTTAAAAACTTCTAAAAAAGCATCTTTTTTAGATATATTCGTAATATATCTTTTTGTATATTTTATTCGTAAGCATTTACTGCTTCAAAAGAGCGCTTTTATTGAAGCGCTCGTTTATGCGCTTTTTCTCTTAAGTGCTTCAAAAAAACGAATTTTTTTTACTGGGAATATATATACCTATTTCTAAATCTTTGCAATAATTAAAGGAAAATGGAAAAATTAAATCAATTACATAATTTCTTTAAAAAGTGTTAAAAAGCAATTTATTAAATTTTGTGGTTTCTTATTTTTATTCAAAAAAATTATTGAATATTAATTTAATACATTTTTGCAATGTAATTTTTTGTCAACGAATTCAATTTTAATACAGATACGGCCTAAAACTTAAGAATAAATGATGTTTTGATTATGAATTTCCAAAATCTGTTCTAAGTGCAGTAGGTATAATGGCCACTTATACACAAAATGCTGAAGACTGGCACTATATTTTTGGAAATACCTAATTTTGTTTGTAAATGATTAAAAACAATTCAATAAAAAATACATACATATGTGTAATTATTTACATTATATTTTACCAGCTATTTTTATTTAACGTAAATTCAAATTATGTATTTGACGGTTTGTAAAAAAATTGCGATTTCTGGCGATTTTTAAACTCCAATTTGACGGGAAATTGTGAAAATATTTTGGAAACACTGCTTACAATACTCCACTGATCGTAATTAACCCTAGTAAGCATACAATTTTCTTTAATTCTTTTTAACATTTTTTAATTAAAACATTTAAATTTACGTTTATTAATATAATTATTTATAAATAATTATTATATTTAGGGCCATTATTACAACTTGCCTCTAATATTCTAAATAGTAAAAGTTAACTTTAATTAAAGTGAGGAATAAAGTGACCTTTAAAATTTTTCGTTATTACAACTTCCTTGTAAAATAAAATATTATTTTTCTAAAATATGGCAATATTTGTTTGTAAAAAAAAAATCTAGTTCAACAGTCTACTTTGAGGCTGACTGTATTCAATAATATTCTCCAGGTTATGAACCTATTAACAGCCAAAATAAAACCAGAAGTGACAATTAAAAAAAAGTTAATTTTTTTATTCATTGTACATAAAATTAACATAAAAGTATAAACAATTTAAGAAAAATTATATGTGGATGGAGTAGAGTGGGTGTACTTAACTGAGTACAGCGGCGGTTTATATGTGAAAATTTTCAAAACAATTTTTTTCAATGCATAATGTTTTTAAACATTTCTTGCATTGCCATCGAACACTTGCATGACATAAAACACTTCTTAATTGTTTTTCTGACTTTTCGGGATAGTGACATATACCATCTTGAGGTAATCCGATGAATGTCGAGCTTTATTTTGCATGTTTTGGCGTAAGTAGTACCTTGCAATGGAACGTCGGAATAAAAGTTGAAACTTTTTCATTACAACATCTGCAAATGGCCGAATTTTAAACATTTTGTCCCTGGTAGTGACAGCTTCGTCATTTTTCACAAGATGAAGATTCTTTTTTATATCTCAATATCTCTTGATATAATTTCTTTTCCAACATCTTCATCGTAAGACTAGTACAAATCCTCTCTTAGTACTTATTTCAGCACTTAAATTTTTTATTAGTTTAAAACTCCATTTTGTGGCAGTTGATATTTATAGTCAGATTTTTTTTTATTTATTTTAAGCTAAAAACATAAAAAATACAAAACTTGTGTACTTAATTGAGTACAGCGGCGGTAAATGGGTTAATATAAATCAAACGTCTGCTTTTCATTTTTGTTTATCAAATTATTTATTGGCAAAACAAAATTGAAATAGAATAATTATTATTTCATAATCGAACTGTTAATTTTTACTTTTTGATAATTTTATTTAGGCTCGAGTTCATTAAATTTAATTTTCATTAAATTATTTTTACTGAAGTTAGGAATTACAACTTGAAAAATTTATTATTAAAAATTTTGATAATTTTTCTTGACTGGGGATCGAACCTGGGTTGTTGAATTTACATATGTTTCGAGAAATCCCACTTTCTCTCATCAGAATTATTTGCGTTCTACCACCTGCACCACTGCGGTGTCGGTCAGCCAACAGACAAACATCAATCCTTTAACCAGTGTTAGTTCTGGTAGTTCGAAGTTTTTGCTGTAATTAGCATTTCTTAATAATTTCTATTCATAGTTGTTTTTTTCTTTTCTTCTTCAGTTTTTTCGTATTCATGTCAAGACTTCGTCTCGAAAACTTGAATACATTTGTTTTTGTTTATTATGTTTTTTGTACACTTTTGTACAACATGTAAACATTATGGCTTGTGCCCTAGCTATTTTATAGAATAATTATTATTTCATAATCGAACTGTTAATTTTTACTTTTTGATAATTTTATTTAGGCTCGAGTTCATTAAATTTAATTTTCATTAAATTATTTTTACTGAAGTTAGGAATTACAACTTGAAAAATTTATTATTAAAAATTTTGATAATTTTTCTTGACTGGGAATCGAACCTGGGTTGTTGAAATTACATATGTTTCGAGAAATCCCACTTTCTCGCATCAGAATTATTTGCGTTCTACCACCTGCACCACTGCGGTGTCGGTCAGCCAACAGACAAACCACAGAGAACACAGAGGCGTCAATTTTGGCGTTTCAAAATAGCTACAATCAGCTAAAAAGGCAGGTATATTAAAAAGAGAAAGAAAATATTTTCTGGTAGTAAATTTGTAATGTGAAAAAGCAAAGCACTGTATACAACAAGAATTTTGTGGACAAAACAAAATAAACAAAACAATTTGAGTTAGAATATTTGAAGTGAAAGTTTGTTTATATGTTTGTGATTTTAATAACTTACTAAATTGTATTTTAATAATTGTTATACTTTCTTGGTATGCATTGTGGAGTTTGTGCATTCGTTAGATGATATAAATGCATTTTTTTATGGTTGTATCAAACAATACAAAAATACTCTGTGCCAAAAATTAATTTTATTGCGTCAGAAAAATAGTAACATAAAGAAAACAAAAAGGCAGGTTCCAAGGAAAGAGACAAGAAAAAAACTACACTATCTTTGCTCTTCTGTCACCTCTGTTATACTCTGTGAGACAAACATCAATCCTTTAACCAGTGTTAGTTCTGGTAGTTCGAAGTTTTTGCTGTAATTATCATTCTTTATTAATTTCTATTCGCAGTTGATTTTTTCCTTTTTTTCTTCAGTTTTTCCGTATTCATGACAAGACTTTGTCTCGAAAACTTGAATACATTTGTTTTTGAAAAAATTATCAAAAAGCAAAATTGAAATTAATTTATTTTTCATGAAGTTGACATTTTTTCCAGAACATATGACAACTTCAAATACTTAAACCTCACTATAAAATTTAAAAGCAAGATCTTCCCTTTAGCTTATCGGTCGGTTTTAGATTAAAGTGAACTTATAATAACCAAATACTTCTTATCTGTCCCATAACATCATACCTTTAACTATTGCCAAGTTGTAATAATGGGCATTAGTCAAATAAATTGAGTTTATTTTGTAATTTGTATAAATACTAATTTTTTTCCAAAACAAAGTTTTTAACAACAAATAAAGTTCAATTTATTTATTTAAAATTTTTTAACTTCTTTTTCTATAGTCCTATATAAAAAGAATATTCCTGAACATAGCATATAGAAATTTTAAATTTATCTATTTTTGGAGTTAACAAATATACAATTTTGCCGGTTTTAGTGGAATTCTACCAATTTTTTATATAATTTTCTGCTAGTTACTTTCGAATTTTCTAATTCTAATTTTCTTTGAACTAAGATCAATTTAAATACATCTTATAATTTCGGTTGATTATTCATTGTATAAAATTGTTTGAGAAGAACGATTTTGTACTTTCTTTGCTCATAGCATTTTTTAAGACTTCGTAAGGTGCAACCTAATTCCATAGAAATACTCATAAACGTTTACGATGTCTTTGGATCAGTTTATACGAATAGCTGATAGTATTATAGAGTTCGAGGCAGACCTTAACGACAATAAATATCCGTTGTCTTCACTTCATACCCTCGAGGTTTATCGTTACGAACTAAAAACGATCTGGTGCCGCCTAAAAACAGCCTACGAAAAATTTCTTTTAGATGCTGAAAAAGAAGCTAGCGAAACGACAGAGCCAATAGATATTGAGACTTTGAAATCAAAATATAAAAGTACATACATAACTTATTGTAATTGTATGACTAAATTGTCCGAAATTTCAGATACGCTTAGTTGGCAATCATCTTCCAGTCCTGAAGTTATGTTACGTCAAAGTGATATTTCTGTACTTCCCAGTACATCACGTGATCATAAGTCTCAAAATTTTCATTCTGCCGAGTCACATAGTTTACATTTACCACCTATCGAAATCGAAGCTTTCGGAGGTGACTATGATTCGTGGCCTACTTTTCGTGACATGTTCACAGCAGTCGTTTCCAACTCAAGAGCAAGCAATGTAGAAAAACTATTCTTTCTTACACAAAAGACAAAAGGTGAGGCCAGGGAAATTGTTCGTAAAAGTCCTCTAACCAATCAAAGTTTTGATCTAGCATGGAAGAATTTATGCTTGAGTTATGAGAATCGCAAAGTTCTGGTAAATGGTCAGTTAAAGATCCTTTTTAACCTTCAAACCATAACTTCTGAATCAGGCCGAGAATTAAAAAAATTACAGAGAGATATAAATTCATGTATTTCGATATTATCCCTTTACAATATTGACGTAGCTAGCTGGGATCCAATTTTTGTATTTATTTGTACAAATAAGCTTCCAGAAAACACTTTAACCTTATGGAAACAGGGATTAAAAGATAAAACTGCTCTTCCCAAGTGGTCAGATCTGGATGAATTCATTATAAACCGTTATAGAACATTAGAGTCGGTTTCCGAGATACGTCGTTGTTCTACTTTGAAAACAAACGATACCAAGTCTAAACACAGCTCAAATTCAAATTCCAAACAAAAGGTTCACAGCTTTCAAACAAATATTACTGGTATGAAATGTCAGCTATGTCCCAAAGAAACTCATACTATTCGAAAATGTCCCAAATTTCAGAAAATGGATCAGCAACGAAGACTAGATGAGGTTAAGAAGGAAGGCTTGTGCTTAAATTGTTTTTCGAAAACTCACAGCGTAAGAAATTGCCCCAGCAAACATAGCTGTTTCAAGTGCCAGAAAAGACACACCACTCTTCTTCACAAGGAAATTGATATTCCTAACTCTTCTCTTCAAATTCCTAGTACCAGTAAAAATTGCACACTTATTCCTAATTCTTCTCTTCAAGTTCCTAATACCAGTAAAAATTGCACACTTAATCCTAACTCGGCTACATACACTCAACCAAATCAAAGCAATATACAGTCCACTCGAAACTCTGGTTCGGTTAATATTCAAACCTGTTTTGCTTCAAATACTAAGGGAGTTTTGTTGGGAACCGCCTGGGTAAATATTTGCCATTTGGGAATAACATACCAGGTGCGTGCCTTCATAGACTCAGGATCAGAGGGAACTTTTATCTCAGAACGTGTATTCAATCTTTTAAAACTTCCGTCTCAGCCTACAAATGCCCAGATTTCCGGTTTAAATGAAACTGTTTCTGCTAAAGTTCAATATCAGTGCTCCTTTATATTGAGCTCACAACTGAACATGGATATTGTGATTCCTGTAACGGCTCTTGTAGTTCCACACTTGTCAAATAATCTTCCACCACAGACCATTCCATACTCCAAATTCTCGAATATTCCCCAAATTCAACTAGCGGATCCTAAATTCAATACTAGTTCGAAGATAGATTTATTGATTGGTGCTGACCTTTTCCCATCGATTGTTTGTTCGGGGATTAAGCATAATGTATGCGGGTCTTTAATAGCCCAACAAACCATATTCGGTTGGATTCTTACGGGACCAGTCAACCGTCATGCAATCAAAATTCCACAATAGTTTCACATTTCTGTAAAATTTCCTTAGATAAAGAAATTTCACGCTTTTGGGAGGTGGAGAATCTTCCAAAGAAGAACTATATGTCTCAATCCGATAAATTTTGTGAAGAATTGTATGTCCGAACTACAAGAAGAAATACCGAAGGAAGGTACGTAGTGTCTCTTCCGTCTCTAATTCGAACACCAAATTTTAAACTTGACTATGACAACGTAGTCCGAGAATACGAGGACCTTGGTCATATGTTCAAAATTGATTCAGCTAACGTTTCGGACAGTCCAAATGTATACTATCTTCCCCACCATGCGGTTATCAAACCAGATAGTGTCACTACGAAAGTTCGGGTAGTGATCAATGCCTCTGCTCCATCCTCCAACGGGCAAAGTTTAAATTCATTGCTTCACATAGAACCGGTCCTACAAAACGACCTAACTATACTTATACTGAAATGCCGATTTTTTAAATGCTGACATTCAAAAAATGTATAGGCAGATTCTAGTGAACACTAAACATACGCCATACCAAAGAATATTATTCCGCAGTAATCCAACTAGTCGTATTTGCGATTATGAACTGAAAACTGTAACTTTCGAGGTTAATTGCGCCCCGTACCTCGCTATCAGAACATTACTTCAGTTAGCAGAGGATGTCCAATCCTCTTATCCGAGTGCCAGTTCTATACTGCGAAATTCGATGTACGTTGATGATGTCCTAGCAGGATCTCACACAAAGCAATATTCTATTAAAGCAAAAAATGAGCTTATTAATGCTTTGGATTCCGCTGGGTTTGCTCTAAGGAAGTGGACATCCAATTCGAAAGATATTTTAGTTGACATTCCACCGGAGCACCTACTTCATCAAGATTTCTTGAAATTTGAAGATAGTAGTGCAACAAAAACTTTAGGCATCCGATGGAATGCGCGTTCGGATGATTTCTACTTTGACGCAAATACGTTTCCCGAATCCATTAACTTCACAAAAAGAGAAGTCTTGTCCCAAATCGCTAAGCTTTTTGATCCTGCTGCAACTACAAGTATACATTCGAGGAATTATCCACACTTCTGTCTAAAATTGAATCGTGTCTGAATTCAAGGCCGATTTCCTCAATTTAAATTTTTGCGCTTTAACACCAGGACATTTCCTCATTGGAACTCCGATTTTAGCTCCAGTCGATCCGAAAGTAGACGATTCATCAATTTCCATTATAAACCGATGGCAAAGACTGAAACTAATTCACCAAAGCTTTTGTTCACGATGGAAAAACGAATACTTAAAGGAACTAAATAAAAGAATTAAATGGAAAAAACCCGAAGTCAATCTTCAGGAAGGCGTTCTGGTAGTGATTAAGGAAGAAAATCTCCCCCCTAATTCATGGCGACTTGGCCGAGTTGTCAAACTATATTCGGGTTCGGATAACCGCGTTAGGGTGGCAGATGTCTTGACGCAACGTGGTTTAATCACTAGACCCATAGTCAAGCTTATAATGCTCCCTACCGAATCTTAAACATGATCTCCCGAACAACTTACTTATTTATACGTTTTTCTTTTCCAGCTCATCATGCCCAAAATATCGTCGAAATCACAATCTAAATCAAATTCAAATGTGTTACCTTCAAAGTACAACGCCTTTCCATGCCGCCTGTGCAAGCGGCCCCATCCACTCCGTACTTGCCGAAAATTCTTGGCAATGAATATTGCAGATCGTATTCGTGCAGTTCGCGATAACAAATATTGCACAAATTGTCTAGCACACGATCATTCGCATGGCACCTGTTTTTCCAAATATGGATGTAAACATTGCCACTAGTTTCACCATACTTTACTTCATGTCAATCCTAGACTGGCTACAGACCTTCTTGCTTCACGCCACCAATCTCATTCTCACTCACGGTCCCCAAGTCCAGGACCGTCTACTTCTACAAGAAGGCGCAATTCCTTAAAATCCAAGCCTGATAAAGCATCCTCTTCACAGTCGAATTCGAAGTCAACTTCTTTGACAAATATTTTACGTCAAAACACTTTAATTCTTCTTCCTACCGTGTTGGTAAAAATCGGAACCACTACGTCGCATGCCCGGTGTTTGTTAGATTCTGGATCACCAGTTAGTCGTGTGTCCAAACGGTTGGTTGATAAGTTGGATTTAACAGCGTATACCCTAAATGATGAAACCATATGTCCAATGAGTTTAAAATCACGATACGACTCTTTATCGCAGATAGAAGGCACCTTTAGGGTTGACAACCGTGTCACACTCCGGACTCCAGCACAATCTCGTTCAGAATCATACAAAAAGAATTTTAGAGATTTGTTCTTAGCAGATTCCCAATTCTATGAATCTGAATCCATCGACATCATAATTGGAGTCGATTTATATCCGAAAGTGATTTGCCAAGGAATAATCTCCAGAATAGGATTTCCAACAGCTCAAAGCACAATATTTGGCTGGACAATTTATGGTCCATGTAGCACATAAAAAACTATAATGCACTTTTACGAGCTACAGCAAATAACAAAACGTATCCATAATATTTTACTCTTTTATTTATATATGTATACACTTGAATTTCCTTAATTATATTATACACTTGAATTTCCTTATTTATATTATACACTTGAATTAATTTTGAAATGGATTTAAATTGTAATATTGCATTCAAACCCATAATTATATAAACTAATTTAAGTTTCCACAGATATACATAAGTTATTTTTATTCCATTTCAGAAACAACATCGTAGACTTGGCTAAGTTGTTTTGTTCTGATTTTGTTTCATATATCCTGCAAGGCGGGCGGCAATGTTAATGTCAAAAGTCGTTACATCGACTTTACATGAACAACTGAGATGTGCAATATTTTCCCCTTTTTTATGACATATATATACAAGCAGAATGCTGCGCGAAACGTCAACGAAGTTGTCAGCTTGTCCGAAATGTCTACCATGTTGTTTCCGTCTTGGTCTTTAATTCACTTGTTCACTTGCTTGCCGTAGAGAAAGGTACATACATACATTCAAAGTCAATAAATTGAATTTTCTAAACATCTAATCCTTGTATTTTCTTTGTTCTTTTTCATTTTGCCTGCCATTTTTCCTCTTGGGGTTTTACCATTGCTGGGATAATAAAATAAATTAACATTTATAATAAAATAAATTAACATTTATAATAAAATAAATTAACATTTATTTTATTAAATCCATCGGCTCAGAGATTAATAAATTTCATATATTCCAACCAGATTCCAAGCTCTTATTTCATACAAACAGAGTTTTATACGGATGCTAATAAATTCGATGCCTTCAGGAATATTGCAATTTAGTTCTTCAGATGAAAACATGTTGGAAATAGCTATTAGTATACCTCCTCCAATTGTAGCTGTGTCTCTATCAAGTCTATATATATTCAAATTACTGCAAAGAATTTCGTTGTTCAGGATATTTTTATTTAACCAAGTTTCATTGAATATTATTACGTGGTGGTTAAATGTAAAACTATCGATGTAAAGCTTGGCAAATTTTGTGTTTAACCCAAAAACGTTTTGAAAGGTAATAAATAATTGGTTATCATTTTCAGTAATTAGTTTTTTTTGATCGTATGACACAATTGAGGGAATCCGGCAATATTTTTCATACTCTGGTGTGGTTTTGGAATATATTCTCTTACCAAAGTATTATCGGGCCAAAATCGAGGAAAAATCTGATAAAACTGCAATCTTAAAAGACGTGATGCTTCTTGGTTGGGAATAGGAAAATTTATGAGTTAAAATTGCATCGTTTGAATTCAGTTTGGTTTTAATATAGTAGTTTAAATCATCAACAATTGTTTCAGCAGCAAAACGGGATACAAATGCATGTTTTTTTTTGTGGTATAACTCGAAGTCCACGGGGAGCGTTTTCGGTATTGTTTGTTGTAGGATTGTGTAGTTTCGTTACATCAGAAAATGACAGTTTCTCAGCAGTTTTGTTTTCAATCGTTTTGGAAGTAGACGGGTTAACATACATATGAATATCAACAGCATTACCGGAATTAAGAGAGTTTATATTAATGGTATTAGTCTTATTTGTAATTCTAGCTGACTTACGCTTAGGAGACAATTGAGATGGAAAATATTCTTGCAAAGACGATTGCTGCAAAGCTATTTGTGGCAGAAATTCATAGGTTTCTAGTGATAAAAAACGATCAAACAAGATTCCGAATTCAGATATACGCTGAGAAAGATTGTATATTCCTTTTTGAATACCAAGAAAAATAGATTTTCTTTCTTGGAAGAATTTGTAAAAATCAACTCTAACTTTTTTACAGTTGTTACAACGCCAGTGCAAATCATCGTGCTTTTGAGTAGCTTCAGCAGCAAGTGTTGGTATGCCGCTATATTTGAAATGAATTTAACCATGGCACAACCAGCATGAGAGCATCCTTTCATCAAGCTTAGTGATTGAGCATTTCTTATTTAAGCATTCCATTATAGTTTGCGTAGTAAAGGTTGGTCAACCAGGAGAATAAGATTAGATTTAAAAATGACAATATTGATTGTATGTTTATTGTGGAACAAATTAACAAATATCGAAGACACGAACCAATGATGTAAGAGATTTGCCAATTAAAATAATACAACACTGACTATAAAAACTTGGTAGCACTAATAAAATTGACAGATACAAATCTCAGGTGACTAGAATGTTTATTTCCAATAAAAAAAATTCCAATTAAGTGAAATTAATGATAATTAAATTTTATTTCTTTTTATATTGTTTTTCTATTTTTTTGATTTTTAGTTGATTAATGCAGTTTTTTTTGGCGATTTTTTTGCACAAATATTTTCTATGAACTTTTTTTTTTATCAGAATATGTGATTTTTTATTTTTTTGCGGGTTTTAAACAACTTTTTATTTATATAGCCTGTTATAGCTTTCAAGCATGGATCTATCAACATTTTAATTTTCAATAAAATCGGTTCAGCCGTTTGGTCTTACCGGATTGCCCCCTTTTTATACCAACCTGATGCAAGCTAAAAAAAAAATAAATATCTATTAACTTTTTCATGCTTGAAAATCTCTACGTTTTTTATTTCAATCATATCAGTTTGGTTTTTTGAGCTTATCGGGTTTTCAACTTTGTATCCCCATCGAGTCCAAGTTTTGAAAAAATATGTTTTCATAAACGCAGTATGCAATACAACACTGCAAACAAATGCGTTTACAATGCAAAGCAATACTTCATGTCAAAACTGCGTTGTCAAATAATGCAATTACATTTTGAGACGTTTATGAATGCTATTACTGCTTTTCGTATGTTTTTTTCGGGTATTTTATAAAAATAATTGTTATGTGAATCTCATAAATTAATATGTGTATATTCATTGAAAAAAACTTAAATAAATCATATTTGCATAAAAATTACGTTAAATTTAAACTTACGTTAATATGTTCGTCATTTCAATTGTTGAAAAATCATAAAGTATCACAAATAAAAACACTTCACAAATTTGACAACTGTCAAAACCGTTGTCATGCATTAATGAATATACGGCATTGTCAAAAAAAAGGCAATGACGTTTATGAACTCTATGCAATGCAGTGTTGCATTGCATACTGCGTTTATGAAAACAGCCTATGTATATATGTCGTTTCTAAGCATAGATCTATCTACATTTTAAATTTTATTAAATTCGGTTTGTAGCGATCCACAATTATTTATTCTTTGTTTTCTACATTTATTTAATTTTCTTTATATTATAAATTTAAAGTAACGAATACCTTTTTTAATTGTGTACGTCTGTTTTGATACAACACTGCAATGTACATAAAGCATGAGTTTAAAGCATTAAACACATTCGAGACAGCAGGCTACACGAGTGCAAATGCCTCTGGGTACTTATGCAGCCCTGTAGCCAGCTACTTAATTATTTTGAAAACGACAGCTACATAGTCAACAGCTGATCCTGAAATCTGACGTTTTAATAAAAAATAAATTTGTGCTTCGAAGTTTTTAAATAACATAATGGCTGAAGAGAATTTTGCTTATTTTATAGAAGCTATTACGAAAATACAACCAAAAAGTAAATAAAAACATTAAAAATAATAAATCTTTAAACAATAAAACACTTACAAACTTTAATCAAACAAAACAATGAAAATATAAACAGCTGTTGCAGTAATCCATTTATATTTCAGTGGTGCCACCTTAGGCTTTTATTTTTTCAAAGTAGCGTTTTACTTATGAAACATGAAAAACATATGTACATGATTCCAGTAGCTCGTTTCTGTATTTCTCGCATTGTAAAATTTTTCGCATGGAATTAGTGAATTGCAACAAAAACAGTGTACAATGAAACAAAAAATAGTTTTTCTCACACAAGTGTTTCTGTAACTTTATTATGCGAAAAATGTCTGTCATTTAATTGTTTGACAACAATTATTGGAAGAATGTGAGAAAAAGTGTTTCTGTAAGAATATTTTTCGAAAAGATTCTCACAAGAACTGTCAAAAAAATTCACATTTCAAATTGGTGCGATAAACACACAATTCAAAATATATATGTACCTATATAGATATTTTTAAATACATGTAGGTACATATGTACATAAAATTTTTTTACATTATAAAGCAGTGGAGTTCAGTTATTTTGAGAAAAAACAAAAATAAGCAGTTTTTTTACTTTTCGTGTCCAACTGTAATGCTATGCTTCATCCAACGAGAAGCAACAACAATTCTTAATTAGTTTCTGAAAAAAAATGACAACAGCCATCCGCATCTCATCGCTTGCTCAACGACGACTGCATGAAATTTTTTTTGTCGTTGACGTTTGGCTTGCATTTGACACTTAATTACTGGAAATATTCTAATAAAAACAGAATCAACGTTGTCCGTTTTCGCATTCAAATACAGAAACACTTTTTTCTCACAAATCGAGAAACGATGGAATTTTTTGTTTCACACTACAGAAACGAGCTACATACAGACATGCTAATAAACTTCACTCATTTTTATTAATATAAAATATATTATTTATATATTATTATATAATATTATATTAAAATATAATAAAATATAATATTATTAATATAATATATGTAATATTATTGATACATTTAACAACTCTTGATGCATAAATGATCATAGCATTTTAAGTTTGTATTTTGCTTTTTATTTTATTTAATTTGCTTTACACATTTTGCTATATTGCCAACACTGTTTTTGTTTTGTCGCCAACAAAAATAGAAATTAGTTGAATTTGACAGCGACGAAAAAATTAGCATGGACAACAACTTGTAGTCGTGTTGCCTGCTGTCGTCAATATAGTCACTCTCATATAAACGTGTGTATTTTATTTTTGACATATTGTAGTCGGTAGCCTGCTGTCTCGAATGTGTTCAATACTTAAAGCTATAAGAAAAGTTAACGATCGTTTGTTAAACAAAAGCTCTTGCTTGTTTTGTATAAAAGCCACACAATCAACGAAAGCAGCTCATTCTTAATTTGCAGGTTGAGTTGAGTGGTCACAACTAGACACACCTAACATACAAGTTTCGTGATGACGATAGTCGTCGTTGTTTGTTGCTGAGAGTGTTTATTTGACGAGATTTGAATTGTTGTTGGACTTGAAAAAGGCCGCATTAATTTAATCTCTTGATACTCATTCTTAATTTTGCAGAATTGTATTTTGAAAAGAACCTCTTAGATTAATAAAATCGTTTATAAAAAACTTTAATTTTGAAAATAATAATAAAAAACATAAATTGGCGCCCAAACAAGAGGCCGTGATAAACGCCCGTGTAAATAATCAAAAAGAGGAAAATCCTAACTAAGAGGCCGTAATAAACGCCCGTATAGATAATCATAAAGAAGAAAAATCCGTATTAAAGGCAGTGTATTCGGGTAATGTCAACTACGAAGCAGTAAAAAGCGTCCGTTTATCCGTAATTGTGTAAGAGTAATTTCGAATCGTGGCTGAAAATTTTAAATTTCTTAGAAGAAGTCAACGTATTGCAGAAAAATCGAACATGGTTACGTTGTCCACAGAGCAATTTCAACATCTACTGGGTTCGGTTAATCGCCCTAATGAGAGATGTGGTTCGTTTAGCAGTTGCTCCGCACGTTATAATGGGGAACGAAATCCGTCTAAGGTGGAAGAAATTATTGCAGCCATTTCTACATTTAAGCTTGTGGAGAAAATCCCTGATGCGGTGAATGGTATGCCAATGCTTCTCGTGGGTGATGCAGCGTAATGGTGGCATGGAATTAGGAAAAATGCAAAGTCGTCTGAAGATGTTGTGCGTATTTATTTATTTATTTAATAACTGCGGATATCACATACAACAAGATATAAATCTTTTTAATTACAGTAGTTACAATATTTTTTAAGAAACAAAACATAAAAGTAAAATAATTTAAATGTATGTTTTAAAATAAAAGAAAATAAGTAAAAAGTAAAGAAATTAATACATGATGTTAGATTTTTAAATATATAATGTAATCAAAAATGAAACAATAATTAAGAATGTCGAAAATTTGAGACTAAATCATTTTTAAACAATTCATTTTTAAATTGTAAAGCGTTGTCTGTTATTTGTAAATTGTTCGGTAATGAGTTCCATAGACGTATGGTATTAATGTATAAGATTATTTCCTCTATTGGATCGTGCAAATTGAAGGCGTTCAAATAAATAAGTTGGTTCCTTGGTGTATATTACTTTGTGTAGTAGAATTAATGATTTTATTCTTAGTAAGTTCTCGAGGTCAACTCCGTACAAAGACTTACGTACACATAACGTAGGATTGCATTATACGCTACTAATAATCTACCCTTACTTACTGAATCACAATAAGTGAAAATTTCACAACCATATAGTAACTTCGTCATAATGAAGGTTCTCGCAAGAAGCACTCGAATGTGTATAGGTAAGGTGTAAGGTGTTGTGTAGGGTACAATGTTCTTAGCATTACAAATATTTTTCCAGATACAGAATTAATGTGAGCGAATTATTAACAATTATTCCAAGATTACTAGCTGATTCCACAATTGCAATATTTTGATTACCTCAGGATAATGGTATTCTATAGGGATGGTTTTGGTTTTTCTGAGTAATAACTAAACATTTTGATTTTTTTTTTGGATTTAAGTAAAGTCTATTTGACGATGCCCATACAAACATTTTATTTAGATCCTCATTAAGCTTTTCAGTGCATAAACGAATTAATCCCTTCCCACAGCTAATATAAATTTGGATGTCGCAGTGTGAAAGTTGACTGGCGAGACAGCAGTTGAAGTAAAGCTGAATTTATTAGAGTTTATTGCAAATAATTCCACAATTAACAGAATCATATGCTTTAGAGTGATCTAATAGTACCAGAAACGTAACAAATCCATTATCAAGATTGTGTCTGATATTTTCAGATACATTACCGAGTGCTATGACGCAGCAATGCTTTGGCCTAAAGCCTGATTGGGTTTTAGCTAGGAGATGGTAATTAGTTAAATATTGGCTCATTTGCTTATTACCAGCCATTCAAATACTTTGGATAAGTATGGCAGTATTGACATAGGACGAAATTGAGTTCCAGTTTTCTGTACTGGAATGATCTTAGCATGTTTCCAACAATTTGGAAAGTGACTAGTGGTAAAATTGGTATTAAAAATATGGGTGATGTAACCTAATAATTTAGGAAGAAGAAGTTTTATGAATTTCGGGTGTCTCTGGTCAAACCCGACTGCATTGGACCTCACGGATAAACAACTTGATAATACATCAACAGTCAAGACACGTGAAAATTCAAATGCAGATTGATTAATTTGATTAATTGTTGGATTTTGATCCACTAAAACAGTTGAGTGGATATTTATAAATGATTCATTTAATACCTTGACATCAACATTACAAATATTAAGTTTTTTATTTCCGATTCCAATTTCTTTAATCGTTTGCCATTTCTTTTTTGAGTCAATAGCCGTTCTAAATCGGGTTGATTTAGCATCTCTGATGCTTTTGGTAACATTCCGACGAGCTATACGGTATTCTTCATGGAGTTCAGAGGTTTTAAATCTTTTCCACTGTGTATAAAGCTCATCACGATCAATAATTTGGCGTTTAATAGAATAATTAAACCAACATTTCTCAGTCTTATCACCACGGTAAATACGTAAGGGAATAGTCGCAGATGCCATGTTGTATATGAGATTCCAGTTTGTGGTGGTTAAATTATGATTAATGTTCCAAAAATCAGGAAAACTAATGGGATTTACTGTTCTCATAAATTTATGATTTTAAATAAAAATTAGGCCGTGTTTTGAAAAACATGGCGCAGTAAGTTGATCGAACAGTAATAAATTTGAAACATTACCCAATATAAAAATATCTATTAGTGTACTACTAGTATTCATAAAGTGTGTAGGGTGCATGGTGTTTACAATATGTGAGCCGATAGATAACAATTAACTCTGTAAGTTAGAATCCATAAGAATATTGCGGTTAAAATCGCTTGAAACAATCACGTAAAAAAAGATTATAATGTAATTCACGATTCGGCCGATAGATGCAACCTAACAACAGTTTTTCATCACCACTAAAAATTTCAATATATAAAAATTCAATTGCTGCGTTATCTTCCGATCGTTTTACTTCCTTATAATATAAGTGGTTTTTCATGTAAATCGCAACCCCTTTCCATCATATCCCTTTCTATCATTTCTAAGTATTTTGTACCCATTGACAGCAACAAAACTATCAGGTGAAACTCTATCAAACTATGTTTCCGATACACACACTATATCTACCTTAGATTCCTCAAACAAGTAATGAAATTTTGGGGAGTAGACTTTGCGCATTAATATGGCATATATTTAGACCATTACGTTGCTTAGTAAGAATTTGAATCAGATTTCTCGTACTGACCGTGGAACCCAACCACGAACTATTTGTGGATAACATAATCAATAACTAAAACAGAGAAGACAACGCTATTACAATAAAAAAGACAAATTTTATATTTAAGGTTGATGAAATTAAGAAAGAAATTATATAAGAAAGAATATTTAATGATAACATTATTAATTTGATTTTTTGTATGATCTATATACATATATAAAAAAATAACGTGACTGACTGACTGACTGATTCATTCATCATCGTACAGCCCAAACCGCTAAAGCTAGAAACTTGAAATTCGGGTAATGGGTTCCTTTTACAATACGTAGATCCACTAAGAAGGGATTTTTGAAAATTCGGTCGTTAAGAGAGATAAAGGGGGCAAAACGGGTAAAAGCAGTACCTCTATATCTCCAAAACAAATAAACTTAGAAATAATATTT
This sequence comes from Bellardia bayeri, assembly GCA_950370525.1. NCBI lineage: Eukaryota > Metazoa > Arthropoda > Insecta > Diptera > Calliphoridae > Bellardia > Bellardia bayeri. Next base: position 36,743,489 of record OX493268.1, on the reverse strand, counting down.
GAAGTGCGTCCGCCTTTAATCAAAAAAAGAGCCGACAGGTGTCTTTTTGAAATTCGAAATTCAAGTGACCATATGGGGTAAAAATAGTCCCCGTAGAACGCTCCGTTAACATATATATCTCCTACATAAATAAACATAGAAATACTATATTAAATGAATCTGGCTCAGATCAATAAAGACTAGAAATCTTTTTGGTATTTTTTTAAAATTCGAATTCCTATGGCCTAAAAATTTTATTCTTTTTTGAATAATTAATACGTACTTTTTTGAAAATTATTTTTTCACGGGTGACAAAAATGGGGTAAAAACGGACATTTGATATTATTTATTCAATTTAAAAATAAAAAAAGGATAAAATATTCTTCCATCCACACAAAAAATAACCCAGAACATGCTATTCATGACTCAAATATAAAGGTGTAAAAAGGGCCAAATTTCAGTACACTTATATTGGTATTTGTTTGAAATTCATTTCTACTATTCTGTTCTCGCAAACTATGCATCTGATCATGTTATTATCTTCAGCAAAGTTGTTGTGCATGAGCCCGGGAAGGTTTCTGAGTTGGCACGACCACGCCTACTTTAACGCCCACTTTTTATAAATTGATTAATTGCTTCTGCATGGCTTTTTACAGATTTACTTTAAACAAGTTGTACACACATCTTACTGAAGGCGAGGTAAAAATAAAAATGTTATGTGGCACGCCCACTTTCATGCCCCATCTCAAAAAATAAATGTTCGTATGTATGTCCTTTATAGAATCGTAAACTATATATTTGATCATTTGATTGCCTTTGGCACAGTTTTTGTGCATGAGCCCGAGAAGGTTTCTGAGTTGGTGTGAACACGCCACACTCGGAAATATATGAAGTGAAGCAACAGAAGAATGAGCCTACAGATACATTTATAAGGAACAGTTGAACAAGTGTCCATCTGAGCCTGATCAACTATATATGTTGTTTGCTATGTTACACTCCAAAATTCGTGAACGTCTTTTTCGGCATAATATAAGCTCTTTTGATAAGCTGTTGGCAGATGCTCGTAAAGCTGAGCGTGTATTATGTGAACGCAGTGTAGTGAACATTAATGTTGGTAAAATTCGCAGTGGTCCTGAAGGCGGTCCAAAACGTTGTTCCTTTTGTCGTAAAAAAGGGCACACTATTGATAATTGTTTAAAAAAACAAGATATCGTTGCAAAGCAGCAACCAGTGAAGATTGATCCCACACTTCTCAAACCAAAATTTTCTTGTTATGGATGCAATGCTCTAGGCATGGTTAGAGCTAATTGTCCAAACTGCAGCAAGAAAACTAGTGATGTATCACCAACGGGTGTGAGATTTAATTCTTTGGGTTTGTGTATTGGCCGAAATATTCCAGTAGTGAATGTGCAAATGTTTGGTGTTCTAGGTCGAGCATATTTTGATTCCGGTGCAAAAACTAGCGTGGCTAGTACAAATTTTAAAAATATTATGGATTTTGAAGGTTGTCGATATGAGTCAATCGTATGTAATGTGTCTCTTGCCGATGGTACCTTTTGCACTAGAAAGTTCCTGACGACAGAATGCAAAATTGTTCTTGGTGGCAGATGCTTGAACATCAAATTTTTGATTTTCCCAGAGAATAAGAGTAACAGAACACTGATTGGTTCCAATTTTATGGAACAGGCGGGAATTGTTTGAACATGGAACAGCGATGTTGGTATTTTGAAAATTGTCCTACTCAACAATTTGACTTTTGTGAATCATGGCCTTTGGATTTGAATCTTCTCGCGTCAATAGGTGTCGTAGGAAATGTGTGAAACGAAGAACACCTGAAATTATTCCCGAATTCCTCAAAGTTACGCCCAAGAGAATACGTAATACTCATGTATCAGATTTTGAATCCTATGGACCCGACTACTGCAAGAAAAGTGACTACTCACCTCATTCAATACAGTCAATATTCCGTGACGCAATTCCTATAGATATGACGACGCCCGATAGGCCTTTTTAGTGGTGTTGTGTACATGGCTCCAGTGAAGGATGGGAAGGATCCAATTTTTACACTCCGTCTACTACAAAGTATTGAAACCAACAGATGGTGCAGACCTAACTAACGAACAGAGAGAGCAGCTAGACAGGTCAAGCACAGCGCAGTATTTGGTAGTTTGGGTAAGCCGTCACCATATGCTGTGCACATAATAGATACTGGTAACCCTGAACCAGTCGCCTCACCACCATATCGTCTATCGTTTGCCAAAGCTCGAGAACTAAAAAGTGAAATTGATAACATGCTTTAAAATGATATCATTGAAGAATGTGATTCAGCATGGGCATCCCCAGTTGTTGTGGTTCCAAAAAAGGATGGTTCAATCCGCGTATGTGTTGATTACAGGAAGTTAAATTCTGTGACTGTTCCTGACAGGTATCCCTTGCCACGTATGGATGATTTGTTACACTCAGCCAAAAGCTCGAAATATATGACAACTTTAGACCTACAATGTAGATATTACCAAATAGAGGTAGCAGCCGAAAATCGCAACAAAACTTGCCTTATAACCCCATTTGGTACTTATTGTTTCAAAAGAATGTCATTCGGATTGCGAAATGCACCCGCAACTTTCCAGAGATTCATAAATCGTTTTAAGTCAGGTATTGCTGGTATTTGTCTATTTGCTCAAAAAATTTTAAACAACATTTGGAGAACCTCGATGAAGTCTTAAATCTGTTACTTTTATTTGAATTGCGTTTATATAAACAGAAATGTAAATTCTGCTGTTCCAGCATGAAATTTCATGGTCACATCCTCACTACACAATAAAATAAAAGCAATTACTGAGCGCAAAAAGCCCAGCAATATCAAGGACCTAATATCCTTCATCCAAACGTGCTCGTGGTATAGACGATTTATAGACCGATATGCAGAAATCGCAAGACCTTTGACAAACCTTACGAAGAAATCAGCTGTATGGAAATTGGGGAGAAGAGGAACTTAATTCTTTTAATGCGTTGAAGGAAGCGTTAACGAGATCACCTGTGCTAAAGCAAGCCGTTGATAATATGTCGTATTCAATAATAATCGATGCCAGTGCGTATGCCATCGGAGTAGTTTTACTCCAGGGGGAGGGTCAACCGAGCATCCTATAGAATATGCCAGTCGTTTGTTAAATAACGCAGAACGCAACCACTCCCTTGCTCTTATTTGGGCATGCAGTAAATTTCGCGGCTATATACAGGGAGAAGAAATTAAGTTGTTAACATACCATCAGACTTTGAAATGGTTGCTTACATTGAAATCGCCTACTGGAAGATTAGCTCCATGGGGATTACAAATACAACATTATAGCTTCACTATTGAACATATTTTTGGAAAATCGAATGCTGTTGCTGATATGCTCTCCAGGCTCCCATGCAACAGTCATGATTCTGACGAAGGTAACTGTTTTTGTGCGATTTACGTAGATCAAGAAAAGCAACTGACATTTGAAACGAACAAATTAAATATGGTTATGTAAACGATATAAATGCATCATTGGAAAAACAAGATGAAAATTTTATTCATTGGATAAATAGAGGTTATCTACTCAATGACGGCGTCCTGTATCGTTATGCTAATGATGATTGTTAGACCAATCTAAGAACGACCAAAAACTCTTAAATCATACCACGATGAGAGTACAGCTGGACATAATGGCGTAGAAAGAACCACTGCACGTATCGCAAATAGATACTTTTGGCCAGGAATGCGTAGTGACATCGCCAAGTATGTGAAAAACTGTATTCAGTGCCAACGTTTTAAAGCCACAAATATGAAACCTGTGGGACTGTTACAAACAACAAGTAGCAAGCAGCGATTCGAAGTTGTAGCCGTCCTCTGCCTCAAACCGAAGAACCCAGCATACCATTCTAGGAGCGCTCAGAAAAGGAGTCAGAAAAGAGTCTAATTAAAAAGTATTTTCGGAGCGTAAGAAAACAAAAAAAAAACATAGCTGTACCACACAAGAATGATAAAAACAAGATTATACAGAGCCCAAAAAACCCTCATAAAAGACTCTTTTCTGACATTATCTAAGAGCTCTTTCTCACGGACCATTTTCGAATGTAATGACCCTCTTTTCTGAAGGTTTTCGAAGCAATTATGATTGTTTTTTGGGCTCATAAAGAGCGTTAACGCTCCGAAAAAGGTGTCAGAAATGACTTTTTTCAGACTCATATGGCTTGCTGAGAAGGTTTTCGGTGGATTTTAATTGTCGAAGATGTTGCCAGTCGATGGGTAGTAGTCTTTTAACTTCAAGATGCCACATTTTTGTTACTACAGAAAGCTAAAATAAAAATGCAGTTGCTTCATAACAAAGTTAGTCAGTATATAAGAACAAAATATTAAAATTTTACCCTTTTCCCCCTTTTTATCCCTTCCTGGTCCATGTCGTGCAAAAATATAGCATTTAGACGCTTCCAAGCATAGATGTATCTACGTTCCGAAAGGAAAACTAAATTTTCTTAAAGAAAAATTATTGAATTTAAAGTTTTAAAAATAAACTTATAATCGTTATTGTTAACGATGAGGCAACGTGAGGTGGATATAGAAGATTTAAATTTTTCCCAAATATTCTGAGTTTATCATAAATGTTTAGTAATGATAAATATTAGTTTAGTAGAACAGAGTTACAGACTAATATGTTAAACAACATCTAAAGAAGTTGTGATTTTTCAAAAATGTTTTGCTATTATCCAGGTTTCATCCAGAATATGGTGATTGATTTGGAATACATCATAGTATATAAAACTGTTGTCAGTTTTGCAAACCAAACTTTACAATATAGAATAATTATTATTTCATAATCGAACTGTTAATTTTTACTTCTTGATAATTTAGTTAGGCTCGAGTTCATTAAATTTAATTTTCATTAAATTATTTTTACTGAAGTTAGGAATTACAACTTGAAAAATTTTATTATTAAAAATTTTGATTATAGAAATTAATAAAAAAAAAATGATAATTACAGCAAAAACTTCGAACTACCGAACTAACACTGGTTAAAGGATTGATGTTTGTCTGTTGGCTGGCCGGCACCGCAGTGGTGCATGTGCTAGAACGCAAAGAATTCTGATGAGAGAAAGTGGGATATCTCGAAACATATGTAAATTCAACAACCCAGGTTCGATCCCCAGTCAAGAAAAATTATCAAAATTTTTAATAATAAAATTTTTCAAGTTGTAATTCCTAACTTCAGTAAAAATAATTTAATGAAAATTAAATTTAATGAACTCGAGCCTAACTAAATTATCAAGAAGCCAAACTTTACAATTTTAGAACACTACGTAACTTATTTCAAATAGAAATATATTAAATTCGGAAGGACATAGGGAAACTCCTATTTGTATATTTAAGGTATTTTATATTTTAAAGCTATCCTCAATAAGATACTTTTCAAAAGAATAAAAACATTATCACCTAGGTTCTATATTCCACTACGCAGTGAAACTGAAATCATTTTCCTTCCACATAGACAATTTCACGGCGTTCAAGAAAACAAGTGAAACCCAAACTGGAAATGATACTTTTAAAATCATTTTCACAAAATTTAAAATACAAACTTGATAAAAATGTCACTTCCACTTCATTTAACAAATATAGAACCCAGGCGTATATGTAAGTTCGCTGAGTAAAGCAGCAGAAATTATAAGGACCGAATTAATTTTTTGGGACTAAAAAATAAAATTTTTTTTGAAACATTTCAATTAATTGCTTTGTATGCTTTTAGCTTCAATGCCGAAGCTCCATTTCCATTAGAGTTTGATGATTTTTTTTGCGACATGCTTGATATCCTGAAATTTTGTCAATGTTAAAAATTCGGTCGTTCGTTATATCGACTATAACATAGTTTAAACATTCGTTATCAAAGGTAATGTTAAGAATTTTGTCGTAAGTTATATCGGCTTATCGTTAAAGTAACATATGTATGTATTTTAAAAATGGTACCATGGAGGTCTAAATAGTACATTTTATTTATATAGTTGGTACAAATCCAAAAGGCCATTTTCCATACCTGTTTTGCAAACTCACTTTGCAGGAGTGCGCAAAAAATATTCTTAGTGCAAAGTGAGATTTGCAAAGAATATTGTAGAACACAAACCTTATCTCTTTGCAAAAACAATGCAATTTGAAAAGTTAATAAATTTTTTGTGGAAATTTTCATATGAAATTTTTCCTAAATTTGCAAAACTTTATGTTCAGAATTATAAAATTTTATGAGTGATAAGTTTAAAATTGATAAGTGTGATGCAAAGTTTTTCCAATTTTTAATTTCTCTTTGCAATTTCTCGTACATTCTTTAGTGCAAACTGCATAGTTAATATTGAAAAGTGTAATTTGCAAAGACTTTGCAAATAATTATGCTGTGCAATTCAACAAAAACTTAAATACTATTTTTGCAAAGCAAATTTTGATAATTTTGTCGAACGATCGCTTTTCAAATTCATATTGTTATATCTAGTTCTATAACTTAAGCTTTCAAAATGTAAAGCCGTAAGTTTTTGTTAGAGAACGAAATAATTTTTATGACTACAAAACTTAAATTTTAAAGAGTGCTTTCTTTAAATCAAATTCAAGTTGATTTAATTTTAAATAAAATTAGAGAAAAATTAAAGCATATTAGGACCATGTTTTTGGGCCGACGTCAGTTGCAGGGAATGAGCTTTTTTCAAAACTTCCTTTTTATTAACATTCAAAATTAAATGTAAACTTTAATATGTTCTAAATATTTACAATAATTTTTTAAAAATATGATTACTTTTCACACTGCAATTTTTTTTTCATTTTTATTTTGCGGCTCTATTTAGCAATGCAAACTGAAAAGTTCTAATATAGAAATGCAAACATGATTAAACGCTTTGTGAAACACTTTGCACACTCACTTTGCAGGATAGCACAAAGACTTTATTTACTTTGCCGAAAAATGCAATTTGATAAGAGAAAAGTTGATAGGTTATTTTGTGAAATAGAGGCCAGTATTTTAGTAGATTTATATTTAATACCATTGTTTTTGCACTCGTCTGCGCTGTGAATGGCATCGGCAAAAAATTCTTAACAACCCCAAATTATTTATTATTCAATGATGCATAAATAATTAAATATTTGTGACTACCTCTATAATAAACATGTGTATTTGTATGTATACCTGCATTTATATAATGCATTTTTCAGATAAGTTATCAATCGCTGTGCCCTACTAAACGAATATCTGTTTCACTGGAAACAATTAAATTTGAATATAGACCAAGTCATTATATCGAAGTTTCATGTGCTCATAACCATATACCATCTTACACGACTATTGAAGATAAAAATAAGGTAAGTTAACAACTAATGTAATGATATGAAAAATTTTTGTAATAATATCCAGACATATGTAAGTACACATGTATATTTTATGTATTCATAGATTTGTTCGGAAGCTGGGTTTTCTTGTATGCAAATAAACCGAACAATGCATTTAATTAGACGAAATAAAGCTAGATCGAATGAATGTTGGGAATCAGAGATACGAGTGGTACCTTCTGCATGTGAGTGTATGTGGCCAAAACATTATTATGGCGATATACTGGCTTACCACGAGTCACATAAGCGTTAAAATACATGCAAGTCGAAGGGATATATTCCTTTCAAAGAATAATTCGTAATTTTGAAGAGTTTTTGTGTTTGTCTATTAATATGTAAGTAAGAAAAACAAATTATTTATTATTAAACAATGTTTATCTCTATGACAATTTAACTAAAATTTGTTCAATAAAATAAATATTAATAACTAGCTGACCGGCTTCGCTTGGTATTTACTAATGATTTGTATTTCCTACTAGTTGTACCCTGCGCGCGTTGCTACGCTACCAATTAAAATAAAGAAATGAAAGAAAGACATTACACAAATATTCAATTCATTTTAAATAATTTTATTGATTTGAAAAAAAGTAGGCGGTCGAAAGAAGTATTCTTAGTCATGCCGGAGTCTTAGTTATATTCCGTAAAATTTTTAGTAAGATCGGTCCAGCAGTCTGGACTTCCCGGCAGGCGTTGTCCAGCAAGATATGGGGCGTGAAAGGGGGCGTGGAGTATGAATCTTAATTTTTACCTCACCTAGAGTAACGTGTGTATTCGATTTGAAGTAAATATGTTAAAATCCGAGTAGAATCAATTACACATTTAAAAAAAGTAGGAGTGGTCGAAAAAAATAAGAAGCTTTTTCACATAAAATTTTTATTTTTACCTCGCTTTCAGTAAGATGTGTATACAAATTGTTTGAAGTAAATCTATAAAAACCCATGCAGTTGAAATTAATCAATTTAAAAAAGTGTGCGTTAGAGTAGGCGTGATCGTACCAACTCAAAAACCTTCCCGGTCTCATGCACAACAACTTTTCCGAAGATCATCACATGATCAGATGCATAGTTTACACGGAAAGGAATAATTTTTTAAATCACCAGAAAATATGGCTTGAATCAAGAAAATATTGCATGATTCTCGTCCAAGCCAAACATTTCTTATTATAAACGTATGTGTGGTTTGATTCAAGCAAAAAGTTATGACGTAAATCGAACTATAATTTATTCGAATACAGCAAAAAAAATCATTTTAATTCTGCAGTTGCTTAAAGCAAGTTTTCGTTGCTTATTATTTTAAAAAATAATAAGAAAAGCCTTCTAAATTCAAACATCGTTTCTCGAATTAAAACATTTTATTTTTACGTTCAGAAATCTTTTCTTGAATTGAATAAAGTTTTAATGCTAATGCCTTAAATTTTCAATCAAAATATTCCTTGAAAAACTTAAGCATTTATTACTCGATTCAAGTAAATAAATTTTAAGTTTTCTAAAAAAGTAAGTAATATTTACTCAATTCAAATATTGTAATTTTCTTATCCTAAACAGCAGAATCTTGTAAAAAGAAAATTTTTCTTGAAATACTAAGAAATAATTAAATTCAACCCAGCATACCCTTCTAGGAGCGCTCCGAAAAAGGAGTCAGAAAAGAGTCCAACAAAAGAGCATTTTCGGAGCGAAAAAAAAAATTTGCGTGTTACTGTCCTGAGTCGGCACGCAGTATGACTCAGAAATTCCACTTAATTATGTGTATACCAAAGCGTTGTTGTCCTGTTGTTTGTGCTTTGAACAAAAAAAAACATAGCTGTACCACACAAGAATGATAAAAACAAGATTACACAGAGCCCAAAAAAAACCTCATAAAAGACACTTTACTGACATTATCTAAGAGCTCTTTAAGAACGCAAAAAAACCCTCATAAAAGACTCTTTTCTGATATTATCTAAGAGCTCTTTCTGACGGACCATTTTCGAACGTAATGACCCTCTTTTCTGAAGGTTTTCGGAGCAATTATGATTGTTTTTTGGGCTCATAAAGAGCGTTAACGCTCCGAAAAAGGTGTCAGAAAAAACTCTTTTCGGACTCATATGGCTTGCTGGGAAGAATGATAAAAACAAGATTACACAAAAAGAAAAGGCTCTTAAAGAGCTCTTAGATAATGTCAGTAAAGTGTCTTTTATGAGGGTTTTTTGGGCTTATAAAGAGCTCTTAGATAATGTCAACAAAGAATCTTTTATGAGTTTTTTTTTGTGCTCTGTGTAATCTTGTTTTTATCATTCTTGTGTGGTACAGCTATGTTTTTTTTTGTTTAAAGTACAAATAACAGGACAACAACGCTTTGGTGCACACATAATTAAATGGAATTTCTGAGTCATACTGCGTGCCGACTCAGGACAGTAACAAGCAAATTTTTCTTTCGCTCCGAAAATGCTCTTTTGTTGGACTCTTTTCTGACTCCTTTTTCGGAGCGCTCCGAAAATGCTCCTTAGTTGGACTCTTTTCTGTCTCCTTTCTCGGAGCGCTGCTAGAATGGTATGCTGGGAACCTTTATGTGCTCGGAAGTCTACATTTGTAGTAATTTTGATTGGAGTAGCGAATAAAAATTAAAAACGTTAGTAAAACAATTTGAGGATTTTAGTAGCTTCCTAAAATCTTGTTTTAAGCAGATTTAAACGTTAGTGATGTAAAAATAATTATTTCGTAGGTGCTAAAGGGATGTTTTTTAAAATGATCATCTCGTGGCCGGTAGTCTACATTTGTAGTCACTATGTGGTTTGTATGCAAAGAAGCTTCATTTGTTGCTTATTACATTTGCACACATTGTTTTGCTTTTATTTTTGCTAAAAAAAAGAATTCTTTGCATCACGTGTATGCTGATAGCGCATAGTAATAACCCAGCAAGCCATATGAGCCCGAAAAGAGTCTTTTCTGACACCTTTTTCGGAGCGTTAACGCTCTTTATGAACCCAAAAAACAATCATAATTGCTCCGAAAACCTTCAGAAAAGAGGGTCATTACGTTCGAAAATGGTCCGTCAGAAAGAGCTCTTAGATAATGTCAGAAAAGAGTCTTTTATGAGGGGTTTTTGGGCTCATAAAGAGCTCTTAGATAATGTCAGAAAAGAGTCTTTAATGAGGGTTTTTTGGGCTCTAAAAGAGCTCGTAGATAATGTCAGAAAAGAGTCTTTTATGAGGTTTTTTTTGGGCTCTGTGTAATCTTGTTTTTATCATTCTGGTGTGGTACAGCTATGTTTTTTTTTTTGTTCAAAGCACAAATAACAGGACAACAACGCTTTGGTACACACATAATTAAGTGGAATTTCTGAGTCATACTGCGTGCCGACTCAGGACAGTAACAAGCAAATTTTTCTTTCGCTTCGAAAATGCTCTTTAGTTAGTTTTTCTTACTTCTTTTTTCGGAGCGCTCCGAAAATGCTCTTTTGTTTGACTCTTTTCTGACTCCTTTTCCGGAGCGCTCCAACAATGCTCTTTTGTTGGACTCTTTTCTGACTCCTTTTTCGGAGCGCTCCGAAAATGCTCCTTAGTTGGACTCTTTTCAGACTCCTTTTTCAGAGCGCTCCTAGAATGGTATGCTGGGAATATTTCATCAAAAACAATAGAGCAAAGACAAAGTGTACGTTAGTCCCGGATCACACAATGCAACTTTTGCTGCTCAACTTTTGAGTTTTTGGGTAAGAGGGGAAAAGAGACAGAGAGGGGGCCACTCTTCTTTCCCCTATCACCAACAAACTCAAAAGTTGAGCAGCAAAAGTTGCAATGTGTGATCCGGAACTAACTTTTATGCTTGCTATGCTAAATCATTTTATCCGCTCAGAAGTGAAATCTACTTAGGAAAAAACCCGAATACAAGTCGGTCTTCAAATGTTGGAGAGAATGTAGTAAAAAAACTGATTTCTAACTGGGAAAATACCGGAAGAACAATAGTTTGTGACAATTTTTTCACATCGTTAAATTTGGGTAAATATTTATTATCCAAAGGCCTTGCAATTCTTGTTACAGTTCGTCAAAATAAAACCTTTGTACCCAACGAAATCAATGCTCACCGTAAACGTGCAGAATATTCATCAGTTTTTGGTTTTTTGGACTCAAAGTTTGCACTATCATCTTATGTGCCAAAAAAGGGAAAGGCAGTTGTTATATTATCAAGTACAACCTTAAATAATGATATTGTGGTAGAGAAAAAACATAAGCCGCAGTATATACTTGACTATAACGTCAGTAAAGGCGGCGTCGGTGCAATGGGCAAAATGCTGTCAGCATATTCCACAAAACGCAAAACATTGCGATGGCCATTGGCAATGTTTTTCAATTTGCTAGATATATCTGCCTTAGCTACTTATATCATCTATATAGAAAATAATAGACATATTCAGCAAACAGACAAACGCAGAAAGTTCTTGAGAAGTTTGGCAAAACAGATGTTTATGCCAGCAATTATAGAATGGTCAAAAATTCCAAGGGTAATAGGCTACACTCTGTGATTTTCAAATTCATCCTATGAAATATTTTTCGATTTGTATAACAAACAAATGTCGCATTGGTCGTTTCGTGGTTTGAACATGGAGTAATTAGAAGATTTCATTAACTTCATGAAATTTGGAAAAGATATTGCCTCAATATCATTATCTTCGTGCTCTTTGCATGCCTCGGTATAGAGATCATATATTTGTGTATAAGATTTGAAGTCTACTTGGAAATATTGCTTGGCTCTATATTGTCGACGATAATGTGATTCCAATTTTGGAACGTCTTCCAACCATTTTTGCAAAAAGCTAAGTCTTTTAATATATAATTGTAATTGGGTTGTTTCTCTCTTTGCTTGTGTTTTAACAGCCTGTTGCTTTACAGGATTCATTTGAGTGCAATGTAAGCCACTACCACTTATGCATAAGCTGACCATCTTTTCAGATATCCCTAATGTTGTGCTTCAGAAAATAGTATTGTGTATTTAAACGTCTTGAGTTTTCCACCGTAGTACGCTGTTTTTTTTTTTGAGCACTCAATAAGGTTTGTTACATAATGTCTTTTTTGGTCCCACGTCATCTTCCAGAACATTTCAAAAATTTCCTTACGTATGTCTTCCGAAAAATAGGAGCAGTGTCGCAATGCACTTTTTTCGCAAAATTTAGAGTTGCACGCAATTTTCATTTCTCTCGGTTTTTTATCACTCATAACTGTTCCTTTGGACATACGTTTATATATTTTACCTTCCATACGATTACTTTTATTTTCGCGTCTCTGATTTTTGACAATTTTATCGGAACTTTTAAACTCCTCAGTCTCTAAATTTGTTTGAGACATGTTTTCACAAATTGAATTCGTTTCATTTATTACTTATTTTCACTATTATTTCATAAATACATAACTTTGATAACTGTTAATTTTTCACACAGTTTTATTTTATACAAAAGTAGTCCGTCTTTATAAAATCACATTTCCGAATGAAAATTAAAGCTACATTTCACGATCACTAGACTGTCTCATTAATTCTGGTTTAAGCTTCTGGATGTGTTTATTTAAAAATTCAAATCCAATTAATTTTTAAAATTTTCGATTATAAAAATCGAAAAACCAAAAGTCAAAACAAAATCAATGAAAACTTAATTATTTTAAAATAAAAATTTCAAAGTATTAATATGTATAGTATCACCACAAGCTGAAAGTTAACATATCATGTGGATAGATTATGACATGAGAGAAAGAGGGTATATGGAATAGAAAGAGATGTTGAAGTATGTACAAAAGGGACTTAAAATATAACTGTAAAATAACGAATATCAGTATATGAGTACATCGAGAAACTTCTATAAAGAGTAATTAGAAAAAAGTAATAAGTGAGGAGCCGCAGAACAAAACGTACTTTTTCGCACATTTAAAATTTTTGAGAAATTGAGGTTTATTTATTTCGCCCCCTTAAAAACTTGCAGGAACCTGAAAATGGTACCAAGTTTTTTGCTTATAAAAAGATACATCAAACTGCCATAAATAAATCACTACATTAAGTGTTAAGGATGTTTCATACCAACCACTTTTATTTTGGAAAAATTACGTTTTGTTAAAAAAAAGTACGTTTTGTTTAAAAAAATAGAAAAAAGAACGTTTTGGGTGTGTTTTTTTTAAACGATAATATTTTGACAGAATGTTTTTAACCCTTATCTTATGTAGTAAACAAATTACACATTGAAATTAAATATATTGTTCTATTGATATTTAAACAATGTTATTTTTTGTTTATATCATCTAAAAAATACAAAATTTTTCTCAAAATTATATAAAAAAAATAATCCAAGTAAAATTGAATTCTATAAAAGGATACAATGTCTGTTTTTGTATTGTCAATTTTGGAAATTTCAACTCAAAATAAACAAAAAAATGTAAAAAAAAACTTAAATATTTTATTTCAAATTTACTTGCAACTTAAACATAATTTAATATAGATCTTAAAATAAGTAAATATAATACTTTTAAATAGTTAAATATTTGTTCCAACAACTTCTTCTATGCAAGTACATTCAATGTAAAAAATCCTTGTACCAAAGTAAAGCCTGGTTTTCACTCCAATCTTCACCAAACTGTTTTATTAAGAGATTTTCCACGTCTTTTTTTTTTGTCGACGTTAATTCAACGGCCTGTTTTAATTTCATTCAGGCGATAAATTGAAAAAGGTGTTTTTCCTCGTTTTAGCAAATTAAAATTGGTGTTCCGTTCTTCTGCGGATTCAAATTTAAATTACTCGAAAGTTTTAATTAAACAATTTATTTTGCCATTTGTCAAAATATTTTAAAAAAATTTTATCCGTTTTATACTTTGAATATTTTCAATCTTTTTATAAATTAATTCAAGTTCATAGAATAATTATTATTTCATAATTGAACTGTTAATTTTACTTCTTGATAATTTTAGTCAGGCTTGAGTTCATTAAATTTAATTTTCATTAAATTATTTTTCCTAAAGTAAAAAGAAATTATCAAGAAGTAAAATTAACAGTTCAATTATGAAATAATAATTATTCTATAAAAATAGCTAGGGCACAAGCCATAATGTTTACATGTTGTACGAAAGTGGACAAAAACATAATAAACAAAAACAAATGTATTCAAGTTTTCGAGACGAAGTCTTGACATGAATACGAAAAAACTGAAGAAGAAAAGAAAAAAACAACTATGAATAGAAATTATTAAGAAATGCTAATTACAGCAAAAACTTCGAACTACCAGAACTAACACTGGTTAAAGGATTGATGTTTGTCTGTTGACTGACGGCACCGCAGTGGTGTATGTGGTTAGAACGCAAAGAATTCTGATGAGAGAAAGTGGGATTTCTCCAAACATATGTAAATTCAACAACCCAGGTTCGAATCCCAGTCAGGAAAAATTGTCAAAATTTTTAATAATAAAAAATTTTTCAAGTTGTAATTCCTAACTTCAGTAAAAATAATTTAATGAAAATTAAATTTAATGAACTCAAGCCTGACTAAAATTATCAAGAAGTTAATTCAAGTTCTTTTGTATTGAGAATACTCCAGTCCTTTCCCAACATTAAAACTTGGCCATGATTAGAATAAATCTCAGAATACTCTTCTACTGTCAAATTGAGAATATTAAGAAATGTTATTAAAACAAAATAATAAAAAGAGAAGAAAAATGTAGAGTTTATGTTGGTTTGACATCTATTTAAGTTACTTTAATTGTAGTTTTGATTCATGAATTTCATCTTTCATCAAAGGAAAAAGTTCAACTACACGAAAAATGCCAAAGACTATGAAAAAAGTACGTTTTGATAAAAAAAAAAATAAAAAAGTACGTTTTGTTATGCACCAATATTTTTAGAACCCATTTTCTTGGTTAAAAACAAAAAAAAATTAGGCTAACTAGATTTTTTCTAGAAGAGTTTACCCAAAATATTATAAAAATACCAAAAAACCAATTTGTCAAAAAATGCGAAAAAGTATGTTTTGTTCTGCGGCTCCTCAAGTATGTAAATATTATATAGTAAGTGTTGCTCAGTTTTGTGGATGCAGGGAAGTATATGCGATAGGGAAATTTGTATACCCCATGAAAAATAATAGACCATAATTTTTTTAAAAAATTTAGTTATTTAGTTTAATGGCATTAATAATAATCAATCAAAAACTCTTATTTTGAATTTTTTGTTAGTTACGCCTTTTTGCATTTATCAAATAAACATACATTTAGTTACGTCATTTTGTTTTTTGTTAATAAACGCGTCATTTTTGATCGCAGAAGTGTACAATTTTGTTAAGACACATAGTTTTATGGCATTCATAACAATCAATCAAAAACTCGATTTTGACTTTTTGGTAGTTTCGCCTTTTTGCATTTTAGGTAACGATATGTACATTTTAATAGAATTGATTATTTTCCTATTGAAACTTTTAATATCAAGATATTTCTATAATGATTCGAAATGACGAAGGAAAAAATATTTATTTAGAGGAATATATTCCCGTTTATTGTACTTTACACTTCAAAAAATATGTATAAAAGGATGATACATTAAAAAGATACTCATATTTTATATAACCATGGATGTGTTATATACAACTTACTACAATAATCAGTCTGAAAGTAATGTACAAAACATTGGTGAAATATATCATACACCAAGATTTGTACAATATGGACGTGGTATTGGATCACTTTTTTCGTCACATCTAAAACCTTTATTGAAAACAGGGTAGAATATTTTAAAAAATAAATCGTTAGGCAAAGGCAAACGTATAAAACTTAAACGTTTAAAGCAAAGACAGAAGAAGATTAAATCAAAACGTTGTAGAAGAAAGAACTTTAAAGATATTTTTGGAAACTTAAAATGTCTGATTGATAATTTTAGTTAGGCTCGAGTTCATTAAATTTAATTTTCATTAAATTATTTTTACTGAAGTTAGGAATTACAACTTGAAAAATTTTATTATTAAAAATTTTTTGATAATTTTTCTTGACTGGGGATCGAACCTGGGTTGTTGAATTTACATATGTTTCGACAAATCCCACTTTCTCTCATCAGAATTCTTTGCGTTCTACCACATGCACCACTGCGGTGCCGGTCAGCCAACAGCCAAACATCAATCCTTTAACCAGTGTTAGTTCTGGTAGTTCGAAGTTTTTGCTGTAATTATCATTTTTTATTAATTTCTATTCATAGTTGTTTTTTCCTTTTTTCTTCAGTTTTTTTTTCTGTCTGGATTTATAGAATGTATGAAAAGTGAATTAGATTTATTTGAGTCTCCCCCAATTCAAACGAGTATCATTAAAACAGAAGAAATATGTTACAATCCAATCACATCATTGGATAACTCTAGTACTATTGAATTTGTTTCATTAGGAAATAGCGAAACATATAGAGATCTCGAGACTAGTGGTTGAATTTAAAGGAAATGGAGGTGTTGTTAATAACCTACTGCATTCCTTATTTAGAAATTGTACAGTCCATCTTAACAATAAAAATGTATGTCAACCAGACAATAACTATCAATTTAGAGCATTGAAACATTGTTAAATTATGGAAATATTGGAAATGATGCTAGATCTACACATCTCGGATCATGTGGTTGGGCTACTGATACGAAAAAAATCAATTCATTAATTGAAAAAGATAACACCGGATTAGTCAAAAGAAAAAAAATATTCAAAGATGGAAAGAAAGTAGAGCTTTTTGGAAAACTACATGTAGATGTAATTAATCAACAAAAATATTTATATTTATTTAATAATGTAGATCTTAAAGTAACATTAAATTTAGAGAAGGCAGACTTCTATATTTTAGAAGGAGATAAAAATGAATCTCTAATAAAAATACACGAAGCTAATTTATACATTAAAGCATGGTACTCTGTTCAAATTTGCGAAATTTGTTGAGCAACATCAATTATTTCGTTTGAAAATTTTGACAATTAGCAAGTGGTGACAATGCCGCGATTTAGAAGAAAATTGTCGTTTTTATTGCCCTTAGGTATGCAACATTGTTTCTTTTATGTAAACAAAAACCATATGTTTTTGGCTGTTTTTTTTAATTTCGTGCGAAATAAGTCCCATATACATTTTTTTGTTGAAAAAACATGCTGCCAGAAACATTTAGTAACTTTTCACAATAAGAACAGAGTACAACTTCAGCAGCATTAGTTCGCATTTATTTCGCATCAATTTTTTTTATATATGATAGTATTTCGCACGAAATGATGAACAGAGTACCATGCTTAAAGCTGGAGGTCCACAACTCGCGTTTTGGCGTCAACGCGTTTTAAGCTTTCTAAAGGTTTGAAGCGTTCGGCATTTCAAGTTACATGCTAAGATTTTTCGCGTCAATATTTTTTTTATATGTATGTACTTTTGGAGGTGATGCCGTATGCCCAGCTGATTTTTTTTTATATGAAGTTTTTTATCGGTTTGTTTGTCAAACTCATATCAAAAATGTTATTTCAACGGGCATTTTTTCTGGTGACATCATCTTTAAAATAAATTTGCTTTGTATTTGTCAAAGTCAGCTGTGACGCGTGCACGGCATTCACCGTTTTGAGTGTGTAACTCAACTCATACAACTACATTGATTCTACTTTTTTGACAGTTGCTTAAAACGCGTAGACGCTTGGTGTGGACCTCCAGCTTAATCACCTTGCTATTAATAATAATATTTTAATGGCTCATCATAATGTATTACAATCAAAAAATGCTATTTATCCATATAAAAGAAATGAAATGAAAACATTCACTATACATCCTGGAAATCATTGATTATCTCTGGATAATGTTGTACTTGGGCAATTACCAAATTTTTTAATTTTTGGTATGGTTTCTAACAAAGCATATACTGGTGATAAAAAAGAAAATCCATTTAACTTTCAGCATTTTAACTTACAAAGATTTAACTTGGTTTGTTAATGGTGTACAATTTCCCGCACAGCCAATTGAATTTAACTATAATAATGGTGGAATAATAAGCACTCGTGGTTATCAAACACTATTTAAAGGAACTGGAATTCATCATTTTGATAAAGGTCATCAAATAACAAAAGAACTATTTGATAGCAGATATTTTTTGTTATCTTTTGATTTAACGCCAGATCATAATAACAATTCAAATTGTGGCAATTTAATTAACCAAGGAACAATTCGCATTTAAGGACTTTTTGGAAAACCAATTTCTGAAGCAATTACCTGTTTAGTATATTGCGAATTTGATAGTATAATAGAAATTGATAAATCTCGGAGTATTATTCAAACGCTATGAATTCAATAAAAATTATACACACTTTAAATCCAAATATTATAACCCAAAATAAATTTAAAGGTGTTTTCTCATGTAATAAATTACCAACAAAAGCAGTTATCAAGACATCATTTTATATTGCTAATACTGATTCTTCTTACAAACCTGGACAGCACTGGGTTGCTTTTTACTTCCTTGAAAATAAACCAGCTGAATTCTTTGGCTCTGCTGGTCAACCGCCAATTAAACCTTTCATTTCGTTTTTAAATAGAAATTCCAAAACTTTCATATGTAATAAAATACGTATCTTCAATTTTATGTGGAGTCTATAGCTGTATTTTTATTTATTTATGATGCAAAAAAATAAGTTTTAAATAAATTTTAACGTTATTCAATTATTTTAAATTGTATCAAAATGATATATTAGTTGTAAATTTATTTAAGAATATTTTCCAGTAATTTTAAAAAATAAATAAAACAAATAAATTAGGATATTTTCATTATATTTTGTTTTAAGACTATTTTTAATAGTTACAAAAATAAACAATAATATTAATGAAATTAATAAATGATGGTGTTTTATTTTTCCCAATTTCCTTTTCAACTTGAAGTAAAACATCCAAAAGTAATTGATCTTTGCCATCATATAATGATAGAAAAAGTAACATATCCAGGGGTGGTAGGATGATACCTCTCTTATTTCCAATAATTTCTTTTTGGGTTCTGTTTCTTTTTTCTGTTCAAATCTATTTTGTTTAATTTGTTTAACAGTTGATTTAACAATATATAATTTTACTATACATTTATGTTTTTATTAATATAGTTTTCAACTGTTTCTGATATTGCCCATGACCATAGACAATGAAATTAAATAAAATATTTTTTTCTTTGGGGTTAAGGAACTTTTGGTAAAAAAGAAAATGTGCATACTTTACAATATTCTCAGGTTCATTAACTTATTTTGATACTATGTATGTATATGATATTCAAACATAAAAAAAATTGCTAACTACATATACATATATTTTTAGTGTTTTGGTGTTTTAAGTTTAATTTAGGCACGCGAAACATTTTTTGTATATGTAAAAAATTATGAAATATAAATTTAATTGATTAAGCAAAATAACGAAGGTCAATATACTATGAAATTACATATTATCAAGGTTAAATGGAATGTAAGTTAAAATTGCACTTTTCAAAGAATCTTTTTTTTTAATTTTAAAAGTTTAAGGTGTTAAAAATTAATTCCCTAAAGTGCAAGTTCTGCGCCATTTCCGTGCCAAACATAATTTTGCTTTTTACAAAGCAAAATCATACATATCAGACGGAGGGCAGGAAATACCAGCTGAAAAAAGGACAGCGGAAATATCAGCAAAAGATGAGGATGACATCTACAAAAACTTTATGGAAGAGGACGATGAGGTTTTATTAAATGTTAAGTTTTAATTAATAACTACATATGTATAAATATATTTGTTTAATAAAATTGAAAAATAATACAAATTTATAACAAATAAAAGAAGTTTGTTTTATTTATTTAATTTTTTGTAAAA
The DNA here is from genome assembly GCA_950370525.1 of Bellardia bayeri. Taxonomy (NCBI): domain Eukaryota; kingdom Metazoa; phylum Arthropoda; class Insecta; order Diptera; family Calliphoridae; genus Bellardia; species Bellardia bayeri. The sequence continues at coordinate 36,723,334 of OX493268.1, read as the reverse complement.
TTTAATTCAAATATTGCAGGACCATTTAATGATTGACGACCTTTATAAATAATTGTCCACTTTACATCATTCATTTTAGTTAAATATGGATCCTCTTTATTCAAATATTTGGTAATTCTTTGTGGAAGATAAAACCATAAATTGTTTTCCAAATATGCAACCGTTTTTGATCAATATTGTGATTCTTTCCATTCAAAACTTAAGATTTTGTAGGGCTGGTTTAAAGGGATGTCATCGATTCTTGTGTACTCTGGCCTAATACCCAATGCTATATTAATAATTTGTTCGAACATCTGAAAAATTGTTGTTAATTTAGTACAATGAAAATATTCTGAGTCAGAACATACTTACCATTATCTTAAGTATTCTCGAATATAATAATATGATTAATGACAAAAAATAATCTACAGAATGACTTTTTATATACATTTTTGAAAGAGAAAAAATTTTAATTTTGAGTTTTACTCAAATATTTTCGGAAAAAATTCATTTTCTCTACTAATACTCAAAGTTTACAAGCAGACTAAATGACCAAAAAAATTTCGATTTTCATTGTACGAAAAAAAAAATTTGTTTTCATCTTCATGGCAGGAAAACAACTGGGCAGGCAGTTTGCCTCCTTGAGTTTTACTCAAATATTTTCGAAAAAAAAAATTAATTTTCTCTACTAATACTCAAAGTCTACAAAATTGTATTCCTCCTAATGCAGACTAAATGACATAATATTAACCTCCCTATTATAACTGCATTACAAATTAATGCACAAAAAATGCAACTAAAGCAATAAAAAAATCAAATTAATTCAACAAACAAAACAACGAAAAAACATAAAACTGCAACTAAAGCAAATAAAACAAGTAAAAAAGTATATTCGGTCAAGCCCGACCATATAATACCCTACACCCAGTATATCAATAAAACAGTCTTTCATATATGGGCGCCATATGGTAGATATTATCTATTATGGACCGATCATCCAAAAATTTAGTGCCATGACTTCCGTGAATATAAATATTATGTGTGTTAAACCTTATCTCGATATAAATACGTTTAAAAGATTTATGGAGTTTAAAGTGAATTACGAAGCGGGTCTTATATGGGAGTTTTGACTATTTATGAACTGTCTAATTAGGTGTCATCCTATTTGTACATAAGAAACTGAATTTTGTTAAATTTTATTCGGATAACAACATTTTTAAGAGATTTATGGTCCTTAAAGTGATTTCAGGAAGTGGGCCTTATATGGAAGCTACGACTAGTTATGGACCGCTCATCATAAAATTCTACCATATAATATGTATATATACGAAACATATTTGTGTTCAATATTATTTGGATACCAACATTTTTAAGAGAGTTATGCTCTTTAAAGTTATTTTCGGAAGTAGGCTTTATATTGGAGCTACGACTAATTATGGACCGATCTTCGCGAAATTTTTAGATGTGATTTAACTTCATTTATTACGCATTTTTTGTGAAATTTGTTTGCATACTTGAAAGATTTATGATCGGTTAACCTTAATTTCGGGAGGACATTTGTATGGAGGCCAGGTGAAATAATGGACCGATTTCCACCAGTTTCAATCCCATCCATCCTTGGGGCAAAAACATATCACGTACCAAATTTTATCAAAATATCTTCAAAATTGCGATCTGTACTCTGCGCACAAGCTTTACATGGACAGCCAGACGGACGGACGGACATCGTTAAATCGACTCAGGAAGTGATTCTAAGCCGATCGGTATACTTTAAGGTGGGTGTTGGACCAATATTTCTGGGCGTTACAAACATCAGCACAAATCCCATATACCCTCCCCACTATTGTGGTGTAGGGTATAAAAACGAAACCAATTTAACAAAACAAAGCAACGAAAAATTCTTCTTATCTACAACACAACACATTTTTCATCTTCATGGCACGAAAACAACTGGGGAGGCAGTTTGCCTCCCATGTGTTATTAAAAATATTGTACTTTTCGTTTATAATCTACATTTGGATACCAAGAGCTTGGGCTCTTCACCAAGCATTTAATTTTTTTTCATTTCCAATTTAGTTTATATGTAAATGAATTCCCTTTTTGTTTAAGTAACAACAATTAAAAAAATAACAAACGTGAACTTTTAATTTTCTGTATTTAAAATTGCAATGACTCTTTTCTGACATGATGTAAGACCTCTTTCAGAGCCCAAAAAACCCCTCATAAAAGACTCTTTTTCTGACATTATCTAAGAACTCTTTCTCACGGACCATTTTCGAAGGTAATGACCCTCTTTTCTGAAGGTTTTCGTAGCAATAATGATTATTTTTTGGGCTCATAAAGAGCATGAACGCTCCGGAAAAGGGGTCAGAAAAGACTCTTTTCGGATTCATATGGCTTGCTGGGTTGCTTGATGAACTCAAATTCATACATCTTACAATAAAAAAAACCTGAGTGAAGTTAAAAATCACACTAATCATTCGTGTGTTTGGTGTGTTTCTTGTTTTGTTAAAATTGGTATTTAATAATTTTCCCTATCGTTCTTTCTAAATAAAATTATGTTTTTGCATCCAAAGGATGAATTAGTAACTCAAATATGTGCACAAACGGATTAATTGTTTATTTTCATGAGTATTTTTTTCTTTTCATTTAATACAGTACTTTTCGCTTATAGTTACATCGATTATAAACCATTTAGCGATATAGTCCTAAATACACGTTTTTACATACAAAATATTACGATATAATCCATGAGCGATATATGTAATTACATTTGACATACATATATGCCACCGATGTGTGGTTATTTAAATCTTACTTACATGCAAATTATTGAGGATATTGTCACATACATTTAATAAATGTACCAATAAAATGTACTAAAAATCAAATGGTAAAATACAACCGTATGTTTATTTTGACATTTTTAATCAATATCATATCTTAACCGCGGTAATAGCTTGAGCGACAGAAATGAAATTTTACAGGAGAAGGTTTTTTGTCTATATCTTGTTTAAACCAAGTTAATGAAACCAAATTTTGAATAAAGATGTCGTTTTATCCAATGCATGGAATGAAACAATTTTATTTTCAAAAATCAGCGAATATAACGGTTTATTGGCGCTTAAGCTTTTTTTGCTGTTTCTCTGTTGACCTACTGATAACGAATATTTCGGTTGATATGAAATACTTTAATACCGAGGGATTTTTTTTTGTATTTTGCTATTTAACATTTTTTTGTATTTTCGTAAATTTTTTATATGCTTCTATATTTTTATAACATTATCAGCCCAATCATGAATAAAAATTCCGCGGGAGTTTTTTCCCTTTTCCCATTTTTCCTATTCAAATTCAATGTTTAAAAAAAATAAAAAGGGAAAAAACTCCCGCGGAATTTTTATTCATGATTGGGCTGTATTTGTACGCAAAACTTTTATTAAAAAACAAACTTAAAAATATTCAGATTCAGTCATGGTGCAACTATACAAGGTGAGTGCAAATCGACAACAAATACAACACAAAACAACAGGCATTTTGTTTGTGTAAAATAATGTACTAATGTCAAAAATACTTGAAAAAGTATTACTTTTGACATAAGAAAATTGTAAACAAAGTCAGTCAGCTGGGCTACTCACCTTGTAGAGTTGCACCATGGATTCAGTTAATATCAAAAAACAAACATATTTGTTCATTAATAAATAGCTTACAAAAACAAAAAAAAATTTTAGTAAAAATTATTAATTTTTAATTAAAAATATACGAATTGATATTTTGTTTTTAGGTCTTCTTGATCGGTTTATGCAAAATATCTTTTATATAATGATTATGGTGTAAATGTAAAAATTCGTTATGAAATCTTTCAGGTATGGTTTTATTATCGCATAGTGTTTTTAGGTCCCTGTATTTATATGAAGATATATTTAATGGGCTTGTATATAATTGTGCTGGTCCCTTTGCGAGCAATTCAGCATTCCGTCTGGACCGTGAAATCGAACTTACATCAGAATCTTTTATTTCAGAATTTTCGAAAAGCCATATTTAAGGTCTATAATGGAATTATTTTTTTTCAAACAAAGCAGAACGTAAACATTTAAAGAAAATTTTCATGGCGTTAGGAAGCATTACCCATGCAAATATTTTCCAATCTTTGAATTCGGAGTAATTTATTTCAACGCAATTATATTTATTTGGATTAGTCCGTGCATTAGATATTAAAGTATACCATTCACTTGGTGCCTAAATTGTTATATTGCATATAGAAGATTCTATGGTGCTATGAATTGACTGCACCGGCATCATTGTATGACCGGGTAATAAATAAGTTATTTTAAATAAGTTAGTTTTAATGTAATTCGAATTGCTAAAAAAAATACATTAATGTCGCAAGAATAGCACACAGTAAAAACTTATAGATGAACAAATTTTTCTGTCATCTAAAAGTCTTAAATATTTAAAGACAAGAGTTGCAATTTCATTACAACCTCTTTTTCCGTGGTTTTCGCCCCATAAAAAGCAATACCCATTTCTTGTGCCACTTTCGTAAAAGCTTTCATTATAAAAATTAAACTTTCTAGAGTAAAACCGTGTAATTGCATTTCCATGTGGTGTGTTAAGTACTTTTTGCAAATCGAAACTAACACACAGAAATGAAGAATCTACTTTACTCTTCCCCTAATCCGCTAAAAAAGTTTCTTTGGACTTCTCTTTATTCCTAATGTGCATTTAATATTCTTCTGTTGACTGAAATGCTATTTTTGATTGATTATCTAAGGTCTTGACACTTTCAAAAGTAGTACATTTATCTTTTTTAGACATATGGAAGCTTAGGTGGAAGTTGTTTTTAAAAATGCTGCGAAACACTCTCAATGACAATTTGGATGTTTCTTTTTAACTCCTGAGGAAGATATAGTTTATTGCTTTTATTTCGACAATAATGAGATGGAACTGCCTGCAATTTTTTAATAAAGTTTTTTACTGGCTTCGTCAGATTTAGGCACGAAACCCCTAAATAATTAAAACCAATTTTTGTGGTACGGTAACCCTGCAACTGCAGCGTTACTCGTTACTTTCTCTCTCCCTTTATTCTCATTCACCACTTACATTCTTTTTAAACAGTCAAAGCAAACGCATCACAACCAAAAATTTATAATACATAGTGTTAGTGATTAACAAACAAACAATTAAAAAAAAAACAAACAAAAGTTTAAGTGGCATATAATTTTTAAACCCTAGAACACACACACACACATTCAAAAAATAACAAGTTGAAATAAAATTTTCGTCAAAATTTTCAAAAATAATAATCTCGGTTGCCTTTACGAGGCGCAATTGAAAATTTTCGTCAAAATTTTCAAAAATAATAATCTCGGTGGCCTTTACGAGGCGCCATTGAAAATTTTCGTCAAAATTTTAAAAATATAATCTCGGTTGCCTTTACGAGGCGCCATTGAAAATTTTCGTCAAAATTTTCCTACATCAATAAATCGCTTTTACGAGGGGAAATATAAAATATTTTCATTAAAATTGTTCCAAAATAAAACATTGGTAACTTTTACAAAGTAACCTTGAAAATTTCTTAAAAATTCTCAAATATATAGTGGTCGCTTTTACAAATCACTTCTGAAAATCTTTTCTCAACCCTATATAAAAAAGGCCAAGTCAACAATGTCTGTTATAAAGAATTTAATTCGAGCTTCTGATCGTGTGGTCGAGTTCCAATTCCACACTTGGGAAGCTGAGGAAAAACAACTCCAACATCATTGGTTAAAGTTCGAGTCATATTATGACACCGCCTTGGATAAATATGACACTATCAGTGCAAATATTAAAGCCAAAGCTAGATTAGCTTCCCCCTCAAATGATGCCGCAGGCGATCTAACCCCTCATATTTCCTTACCCCCATGCGATACCGAAATATTCTATGGTGACTATCAATCGTGGCCAACTTTCCATTAGCGGTACACAGCTCTGTACCGCAACAACAAACGTTTATCACCTGTAGAAAAATTGTGCCATTTAGTCAAGAAAACGCAGGGTGAAGCTCGAGAGCTTTTGAAAACATGTCCTCTGACCAATGAGGTTTCAACATGGCTTGGCAGAATCTAGTCAATCGTTATGAAAATAAGCGCATATTGGTCTAGCAAATAGCAAAAGAGACTAGCGCTGATCTGAGGCAGCTGCAGCGCACAATAAATGATTGCATCACCAATCTGCGCTTGCTCCAAATTGAAGCCGACAAGTGGGATGTCATATTTGTATATATTTGCTTGTCTACCCGAAACCACATTAAATTTATGGGAACAGTCTTTACCACGCACTACTGAATTGCCAACGTGGAAATCTTTCGATGAATTTCTGTCAACGAGATTCCAAACTTTAGAATCGGTCGCAGATATTAGGTCAACGTTTTTAAGCCTACATGCCCCACAAAGTTCTCAAGCGGCTAAAACTAATAAATCGAATTCATCAAAGATTAAAAGCTATCAGACTAACGTTTCCAATGACAAGCTTGGCAAGTGCGAATTGTGTCCCCAATATCATCCCCTCCGATTTTGCTCAATTTTTCTAGAAATGTCAGCTGAAGAACGCTATACGACAGGCAAAATAAATGTACTAATTGTCTAGGAACTCATGGAGCTAAAACATGCCGAAGCAAATTTGTTTGCAAGACATGCAAAGGGAAACATCACACGTTGCTTCATCGTACTGAACAAAGGCAAGCCAATACGACTCCGGTGATAAATACCCCAGTCAATAATACTAATACCCCCCCTCGTGAGTTAGATTTTACCCCTACCACATCGGCACAAGCAGCAAGTAGAACGCTGCAATCTTTTTCCACTCAACTCGAGCCCACCACACAATCGGTCATTCTCGGTACAGTGTTAGTTGACATTTACAATAATGACCTCAAATGCACTGTTCGCGCCCTAATCGACTCCGCCTCAGAATCCTCTTTTATCTCTAGGAGATTACGTAACGTAAGAATTGGGTCCCCAGCTGACAAGTCATTAGACATTTTTTCGGATGTCTTAGTCATAAATAGGCTTACTGGCCATCTCCCGTATTACCCATCATCTGCGTTACAAAATGACAATTTTTCACAACTACAATTGGCTGATACTTATCGCCAGAATTGCTCTGAGGTTGAATTACTTCTCGGCGCAGATGTATATCCAAAAATAATTCAAGACGGTCTACAAAGAGACACACAGCAATCGCTGCTAGCTTAAAGAACAGTTTTCGGCTGGATTATTACTGGAAAGGTGCCAGCAAGCCCTTGTAAGAAGGCAGTGTTATCATTTTATAACACAATAGAGTTGAACAATCAACTTCAGCGGTTTTGGGAATTAGAGGACATCCCTTTAGAAAAGATTACACCGAAAAAATAAATATGGGCCCCTCTCGAAAAATTGCTTTCTCCCAGTTTTTACGAAACGAGGCGAGATTAATCAAAAACCCGCAAATGAAAATTGATTATGATAAAGTAATCACAATGGTGATAGCGGCAACTACTACTTGCCTCACCATGCTGTCTTAAAACCCGACAGCACCACAACAAAATTGCGCGTGGTATTTAATGCCTCAAGCCCCTCATCCAACGGCATAAGCCTTAATGATCTGCTTCACCCTGGTCCAATACTGCAAGCAGATTTAATGATCTTAATTTTAAGATGGAGATTTTTCCGCTATGTTTTCAATGCGGACATTGAGAAAATGTATCGCCAAATCTTGGTGCACCCCAAACAAACCCCTTTACAACGAATTTTGCATCAAAATTCTCCTAACGAATTAATTCAGGACTTTGAGCTGAACACTGTTACCTTCGGTGTAAATTGTGCCCCCTATTTAGCAATTAGGACGTTGTTGGAACTGGCCAAAGATGAATGAAACCGCTTACCCGAAAGTTGCTGAAATTTTGCGCGATTATATGTATGTCGGAATCCAGTGTTACAAAGACTCTAGGGCTCAGGTGGAATGCAGGCAATGACCATTTCTATTTCAAACTCAAAGCTAACCAGAATCGTGAATTAACCACAAAGAGATGTGTACTTTCGGAGATTGCCAATTTATTCGATCCCGCAGGATGGCTATCTCCCAAGATTATCGTTGCCAAAATGATAATGCAAGACGGTACTGATTGGGACGAGGATTTGAACCCCCTTACGATGAATAAATGGCGCGAATTTCTCGACGATTACGTCAGAATTGAAGAAGTGAAAATTCCCCGGATTATTGATTTCGTTCCATCATATAAAATTGAATTACACGGTTTCTGTGATGCCTCGGAAAAAGCGTATGCAGCCGCCATTTATCTGCGTGCTGAAAATCAGGGATTTGTAAGTAGTCATCTCTTAGCGGCAAAATCGAAAGTTGCCCCCGTCAAATTTATCTCCCTACCTCGTAAAGAACTTTGCGGAGCAGAATTGCTTGCTAATATGGTAGATTCTATTCCACCTCAAATAACTCTCAAGGACTATAAACTCTACCTTTAGACGGATTCCACCATCGTACTGGCTTGGCTGAGAAAACCTGCTCACAAATGGAAAACTTTCGTTGAAAACAGAATTTCATCTATAATCGAAAAGGTAGGAAAAGACTCGTGGTCTCATGTCGAATCAAAAAGTAACCCCGCTGACTTGGCGTCCCGTGGCATCGAATGAATTATGGTGGTATGGGCCCGCGTGGCTAAGGAGTCCCCATTCAAACTGGCCATCAAGCAAACAAGAGTTTGATACCTAAGAAGAAGCCAGACCAATCCGCGTGCTCACTACATCAATACAACAAAATTACATTCTAGTAAACTTCTCAAACCTACCTCGTGCATTAAGAGTCACAGCGTCCATTTTCCGATTTTATACCCGAATAAAAGCCCATATGACAGTAGAAAAGATCAGTGGAAAAGAACTATCGCCCAAAGAAATAGTCTTCGCCACAAACCGTTTAATCATAGCATGTCGGAAATTTAATTTTTGTGAAGAATACTCACAGTTATCTATGCAAAGGCAATTGTCCCGAAAAAGCTCCCTTTTAGCTCTTAACCCTTTTCTAGATTCCAACGGAACCATGAGAATAAATGGTCGTCTAGCTGACTCCCCTACTCTAAGTTATGACGAACCCCATTTTACTGCCTTATTATGCGCGCTTTACGAGATTATTTCTCAAGTATTTGCACCAATACTCCCTACATGGTCAAAATGCGCTTTTATGCCGTTTGAGTAGCTAATATCTTAAAAGGCGACAAACAACATTTCTTTTCTATGATAAACAAAGGTCTTCTCGTCCAGGATGCTTTTACTCCCGTGGAATGGCATTTTATCTCTTCTGGCGCCCCTCATAAGGGTGGCCTCTGGGAAGCTGGCGTAAAAAGCTTCAAATCCCACTTCAAAAAGATTTGTCATAGCCAAAGTTGCACGTACGAAGAATTCAGTACCATGTTGACAAGGATTAAAGCGTGTCTAAACTCCAGACCCTTGAGTCCCATGAGTGAAAACCCAAACGACCTATGCGCTCTGACGCCCGGTCATTTCCTCATCGGAACCCCACTCTTATCCCCCCAGAGCCCGATTTATCAAGCCATTCCATCAGCTATGTCAACAGTTGGCAGAAGCTCAAAATACTTCACCATCATTTAGCCCGTAGATGGAAAAAAGAATATTTATCAGAACTCCATAAAAGAAATAAGTGGAAGTACCCCCAACGAGACTTCGATATTGGCGATCTTGTAGTTGACAAACGAGATAATTTACCCCCTAATCAAGGGCGTCTCGGACGCATTGAAACAATCTTCACTGGTCCCGATCATCGAGTCAGAGTAGCCGAAATACGAACAGCTAGTGGTGTCGTAACACGACCCATTGTAAAATTGGTTTTACTCCCCTTCCCCACGACGTCGTAACCATTAATTCTCCCCTTTCTTTTCCTCCTTACAGCTAAGATGCCCTCCCATAGTCCAGTCTTCACCATTGAAAGGAGGAACCCAACGGCGAGATCGCCGACAAACAAAACCCCGTATTGTCGTCTGTGCCGCAAAGGGCACCCGCTCCGAAATTCCCGAATATGGCTGTATCCAGGAAGGAAATCGTCCAACAACACCGGTACTGCCGAAACTGCCTAGCACATTCCCATCGCACGGATAAATGCCACAGGGAAGCACGTTGTCGTAACTGTAACGGCCAGCACCATACTCTACTGCATCACGCCGAAATCGTTCGGGAAAATGACTATTTGAGCCGTGCAGCCGAAACCTCCGTTGTCCCAACAGTCATCATAAGGATGCAACTAAAAAATGAATGGCACAACGTTCGAGGCCTACTAAATGCCTGTGCCCCCACGAGCTTCATATCGGGGTTCATAGTAGAACGGTTCAACGTGCCGTTCGAACGATTTGATGCAGATAAATGGTGCCAAAACACGTTTAGGACCCGGTTTGAAGGAGAAGGTGGTACCTTCAAGTTAAAGGCCATAGTTTCAGACGACCTACCCCAAGAACTCCCGAAGAAGAAGCTAGAAAGAAAAGTGACCGATGCATATTGCCACCTGAAGTTGGCCGACCCGGAGTTCTTTGACTGTCGATCTATCAATTTTATCCTAGGAGCCGATATCTATCCGCAACTCATCCGAAGCGACATCCAGACGGCAACAGAAGGAACACCTTTAGCCCAAGATACGGCTCTAGGGTTCGTCATAATCGGCAAATTTGACGTCTAAAAACGCCATTATATTATTGAACTTATACCCACCTTTGTAATTTATATTCTTATACATTATACGTATACATTATTCGTATAACATTACAATTACCTTCTTCCCCTAAAACTTGAATTATATATTTGTATACTTACCTATTTACTTAAAAATTGAATTGTAAATATCCTAACTTCATTTACCTAAAATTTAATTATAAATAACTTACCTTGTGTATACCAAAAATTTAATTATAATTGCATTATAATTACTTACCACTTATTGAATTGTATTTACTTTTATCCTTAAACCAAATTGAATTGCCTTATACTTATCATTTTTGAAGTCAGTGCGATGAATTTATAATCTCACCTCTCTTTACACTGTTAATTATTGAACTATATTATTATAATTACCTCTGTTTTACGTTATTTATTATATTAAATTTGTAATATATTAAAATCCTTTGAATTGTTAGTATAGTTATAGTATTTAAAATTATAATAATAATTACCTATTAATACCATAATGTAGACACCCCAATTGCCTGTCTGGTTTGGAGATATGGGACCCTGAACATCCACCAACTTTGTTATCTCGGTTATAACAATGGGGGCGGGATGTTTAGGCACGAAACCCCTAAATAATTAAAACCAATTTTTGTGGTACGGTAACCCTGCAACTGCAGCGTTACTCGTTACTTTCTCTCTCCCTTTGTTCTCATTCTCCACTTATATCAACAGGCAATTGTGGTGGTTGTTTTTTGAACAACAGACATTCTTTTTTAAATAGTCAAAGCAAACGCATCACAACCAAAAATTTATAATACATAGTGTTAGTGATTAACAAACAAACAATTTAAAAAAAAAAAACAAACAAAAATTTAAGTGACATACAATTTTTAAACCCTAGAACACACACACACATTCAAAAAATAACAAGTTGAAATCATATTATAATAATTCAAATGTAATTGATTCAACTAAATTAACATCATACTAAACTAAATAACACTTAAAAATTAACCGTGCTTAAATCTAAGATAAATACAATATATTTCAAACAAACATTAATTTTATATTTTGCCAATAAAAAAGTGCTTTTGTGAAACCAAATAAATTCTTGTGTGTCAATGATTTCCAACCCTTACTGACAGGAGTGAAACCAATCGAGTGCTCCATATTCATCATCACCATCATCCCCCTCATCCAGGAATTATGATAAAGCATCCATTTTCACCCTACATCCATACTCATATTACATCAAACCGTAAGTCAACCCCAATCATTTATATATACCTATATTTAAACCCCCGTGTACATTTACAGGAAGTATATTTTTTGGTATGCAAGCATATTGAGCTGGTATTTTCAGTTCTTAAAGACTTTAAAAACATTTTGGAAACGTGTTTTCAATATAAATTGTTGACATACTATTTGTTCTTCGTCGTTTAACACCAATTTTTTTATACAGGATTTCAACCAGTCTTTTTGTCGCAGTTTGCTAATTCCCCAAAAATGTTTATTTATTTCAACTCTTTCAGTCTCCTTACTCTTATCGGCGCACGAATTTCCACATTTTTTGTTTTTACATGGATTAGGTAGAACGCTTGTATTCCGAATGTTAATATTTTGAAGCCTTTTTGGTAGTGTATGAGAAATAATCAAACTTCACTTCTTTATTTTAATTTAAAATATTTATTAAGCAGCAAGGCTGTGTACTTTATTATGCAGCAAGGCAGAGTAGTCACAATGTTGTTTTATAACAAAGTTAAAGAAGAATAATATAAAATCTAATGTTGCTTTAAATCATACCTAATATTGCATAAAATATCAAGATCAGCATACATAAATACAGTTATAATATTTAAGTACAATAAGAATAAATGTTTTACGAATAAATGCAATGAGAATAAAGAAATACGGTAAAAAAAATGTAATGAGATTAATGTAGTGAGATCAAAACAAATGCATCAAAGTGAGATCAAATTACGATATTATAAGTAATAATATTGAGATAGTGAGATAGAAAGTGCATAACGATGTTAAACCCTAATAGGAAATTTTAAATTGATGGTTAAAAATATAATAAAATCTCCAACAGGTAGTTTTCTTTGCCTTTTACAGCTCCATTGTCCCACACATGTTTCCTCTTCAATATCAGAACAAGTGTCTGAATCGCTACATGGAACAAGGCCATGCTCATTACACATCTATAAGACATATTTTGTTAAACCAATACAAAATTGTTATTATTTTCACGCACATAATGGCTGACTTCATAAATGCAGTTTGCAATGCAACCTTACAATGCCGCGTGTTCATTATTGCATGGCAATGCTTTTCAGTGTGCATTATTTGTCAATTTTATGCATGGTTTTTGTTTGTAAACGTTATATCTGTGTTGAAAACGTTTATCTTTGTTTGGCGGCAAAAATTTTGTGGAAAATGGCAGATTTGTTGTAATTAATTTTTTTTGTATAAATATGTGATTTAACATTTAGTTTCTATTGTACAAATAATGCGCGAAATTAAAGATGTTGAAAATCTTTTTCAATTTTCAAGAGACGAAACGACAAGATGTTTTGTAAATATAATGGTGAGATACAAAAGAATAAAAAAGCGCAACAACCTAATTATATAAAATTATGGACGATAACTACCTTAAATGTATCTTTATTCATCCGAAAATGAGAAAAAAAAAACACGCCATCCTGCAAATCTGCGATAGTTTTAGGGATGTTTCTTCTTGAAGCTTGTCTTTTCAATAACGCCACACACCGATGCTTTCTTCTGTTTAAAATATTTTTAATCAACGTAAAGCTAAGTTTAGACAATATGTTGAATCAGCATATATATGCTGACAGCCATATGATTAAAATTAGCAGCAATTTCCTATGGCATAATGTCAACATAATAGTTAACATACGATTTTTGTGTTTATACGATATGTTGAATTGTATGTGGCGCTACATATGCTGAGTCGTATAAACATTTGTTTGTGAAATTATTCAGTTTGACAACATTTTTTAATTATTATTCAACTTCTGTATTTTATGTGTAATTTTTGAAATAAAATTAAATAATAAAAATAATATCAATAAAAAAAACACATAAACATAAATGATGACGTGGGAGGAAATTGGTCTAGCTATTGCTTGTACAGTGCTGATTTTGGATGACGATGAAGTGGAATTAAAAGCAAAAAGACGCAGAGTTTGGCAAAAGAAATGGGTAGAACGACGAGAGGAAGAAAGTTATTGTGTAAAATTATACAAGAAATTGGTATAAAAAATAGAGCATATTTTATTGTAAAAAACAGCAATAATAATAAATAATAAAATACTGCAGAACTTACCAACAAAATCGAGCTAAATTATACACTAAATATGCAAATAATGCACGAAAACATTTATAATAATTTATTGTTTATTTCCAGAGACCTGTGTCGATTAATTTGAACAATGCCGCCGGCCACTATAGTGCATTTTGTGTTCTTGTGTGTGTATGTTTGTAGGTACATATGCAACAAGAAGTGTATTTGCATAAAAAAAAACTATCTGCGGCTGGGCTTAAAGGTCATGATACACAATCGTACGATTCATTCACTGGAATATCTGACTGATTTCTATCACACTCAAAAAAAAAATCGCAACAAAGTATGTCATAGGTCTTGTCTTTTCAATAACGCCACACACCGATGCTTTCTTCTGTTTAAAATATTTTTAATCAACGTAAAGCTAAGTTTAGACAATATGTTGAATCAGCATATATATGCTGACAGCCATATGATTAAAATTAGCAGCAATTTCCTATGGCATAATGTCAACATAATAGTTAACATACGATTTTTGTGTTTATACGATATGTTGAATTGTATGTGGCGCTACATATGCTGAGTCGTATAAACATTTGTTTGTGAAATTATTCAGTTTGACAACATTTTTTAATTATTATTCAACTTCTGTATTTTATGTGTAATTTTTGAAATAAAATTAAATAATAAAAATAATATCAATAAAAAAAACACATAAACATAAATGATGACGTGGGAGGAAATTGGTCTAGTTATTGCTTGTACAGTGCTGATTTTGGATGACGATGAAGTGGAATTAAAAGCAAAAAGACGCAGAGTTTGGCAAAAGAAATGGGTAGAACGACGAGAGGAAGAAAGTTATTGTGTAAAATTATACAAGAAATTGGTATAAAAAATAGAGCTTATCTTATTGTAAAAAACAGCAATAATAATAAATAATAAAATACTGCAGAACGTACCAACAAAATCGAGCTAAATTATACACTAAATATGCAAATAATGCACGAAAACAATTATAATAATTTATTGTTTATTTCCAGAGACCTGTGTCGATTAATTTGAACAATGCCGCCGGCCACTATATTGCATTTTGTGTTCTTGTGTGTGTATGTTTGTAGGTACATATGCAACAAGAAGTGTATTTGCATAAAAAAAAACTATCGGCGGCTGGGCTTAAAGGTCATGATACACTATCCTACACAATCGTACGATTCATTCACTGGAATATCTGACTGATTTCTATCACACTCAAAAAAAAAATCGCAACAAAGTATGTCATAGGTGTCACACTAGTACACAAAAAAGATGCAAAAACATATGTTTTTGTTAATGTAAACAAACGCAGTTTTCCCCCATTCAAATAAATGTTTATGTTCAATTATTGTGTTGATATATGTGAATATAATAAATTATATAAACTATACAAACAATTAAAAAATTTTAAATGTCTGTTCTTTAGATTATAATTTGTGATTTAAATCAATGAATACAACTCTGATCGCATAGACTCTATCGCATATGAATTTGCCATATGCTGAAGAGCTTGCATACGCTTTTCAACAAATAACATATCTGTCAACATACGCAGGAAATTTGTCAAACACTAATAATATGCTGTTTACACGATATGCTAAAATTACCAACATACGTTTGTTGGCATTGTTAAAAAAGTGTAAGCAAATGTTGTTAAACATACGTATGCTGAACAAATTTTGCGTTTACACGATATGTAAGCACTTGTAACAAATTTTTCAGCATAAATTTGCTAATTCAACATATCGTCTATACTTAGCTTAATGTTTTTATTTTTTTTTGCCATCCAATTCGAAAACGGTCTTTAAAATAATAAACTTGAAATTTTATTTAAGAAACAAAACGTTTATGTCAAATAAAGCGTTCATAAATGCACTAAAATGTTACCGCATTATTTTACAAAGCAGTGTGTCTATAAAATATTACTTGCCTTGTAAACGATTTTGTTCGCAGTGTTGCATTGCAAACTGCATTTATGAAGTCAGCCAATATGTTTACATTATAATAATTATTTACCATACCTCTGTCATGTTACAAAATAAAAATAGTTTTTTGTTCTCTTTTTATTATTATAGACAATTTTAGCTTAAGCGACAAGCCGCTGTCACACGAAATATAAACACACTATCAATATGCGCTTAATCTAAAATTGTTTTTGCTATAAATTCGTAACGGTACATTGTATGACAATGCAATTTAAAGAGATGGGGCCTGTTCGAAAATAAATCACTGCATTGCATTTGATGCGCCCATTACGAAATCAGCTCTTGACGAGTACAAACGTGTATCAGTGAGTAAAAAATAAAAAGTTCGAAGTGAAAAAAAAAATATTTGTAATAGGTAAAAAAGTAAAATAAAAACAAATATTTGTAATAGGTAAAAAAAGAAAACAACAATAACTAAGGTGCCCGAAGAGATTTGTGAATGAGCCTCACAAATACTCCAAACAAGGAGAGTAGGTCCAGCACGAATAGCAGAAATGCGTATATTGTGGTAAGCTCTCCGAGCGTGAGCAATGAAAATATTCGATATCCAGAATTAAATAAAAAGTATTTAAGTGCAAAAATTGCCAGCGCATCTGGTTTTCCATACAGTAATTTAAGTGCAAGTGAGTAAGTGTGTTGATCCGATCGTAAATGTGGTTCAAAGTGTGAAGTCGTCTGATCAGAGGAATAATAACGAAAAACATGAAACAGCACGATCAGCATTAATAAATACAGGAGCTGTGCCAAAAAGTACCAAAGTGCAAACAGGCATGGACAGATATATTACAATAACTAAGAGAAAGGCTAGCACTAAGTACACCAGGTCCAACAGGAACGCATGGCCAAACAATACAAAGGCTCTAACGTAGTCTCTTTGCCAACAAGTGGTAACAGATTCTCTATACTATCCATACCTGACGATGAAGAAGCAGAATCAGCTAATGCAACAGCCACTAAAGAAGTTAAACCGCCACCTATCTATCTGCGGGAGCAAACATCAAATAGCATAGTCAACATGTTGACTCAACTTGTAGGTAAAAATAATTTTTATGTCGTTTCTATACGACGCGGGCAAATTCAAGAGACCAAAATTCAAGCCAGAACAGAAACGAGCTTTTGTATTATATCAAGACACCTGGACGCAGAAAATAAAAGTTACTATACATATCAATTAAAAAGTGCTAAGGGTTTGATTATTGTCATAAAAGGCATAGATAGTTCTGTTCCTAAAGAGGAAATAAAATCTGCCGTAGAGCAAGAGGGGTATGAGGTAAAAACAGGAATAAAGTTCCTCAACCAATGCACCGCATGAGATATCGTTTGATTCATCGGTTCTCAAAACCAAAAATTTAGTTCATCCAATACACAACTTGCGTTACCTACTCAACAGAAGAATAACTGTTGAGGAGCCATTAAAACGAAAGGGTCCCTCGCAATGCACAAACTGTCAGGAATATGGGCATACAAAAACATATTGTAAATTGCCTCACGTATGTGTGGTTTGTGGCGACGCTCATAAAACCGCCGAATGTAATCGTTCTAAAGCTGACCCGAATGTTAAGAAATGCAGCAACTGTGGCGAAAATCACACGGCAAACTATAGGCGTTGTAAAGTCTTCTTGCATTAAAAAAAACCTGCTTTAGTTAAAAAATATACTCACTCCCAATATGGTCCGTCATATGAGCCCAACCAAGCCGCTGGCTCGGTTGCTAGTAATACACAAACAAACAAACAAAACCAACCATATGCCCAGGTCTTAAAAGGAAACCCTAATGCGAAAAATCCCCCGTGTACTTCTAACGCAAAGCAGCCTCCATACGCTGATGTTCCTAAGGAAGGGGTACAAATGCCTTCATACTATGAATAACTTCATGGCCACTATGCAGAACATGTTTCAGGAAATGATGCGAAACCAGAACATGCTCTTGCAAGTTCTACTCAACAACAAATGAACCAGTTAAAAATGTGTTTCTGGAATGCAAACGGGTTATCCCAACATAAACACGAAGTTGCAAACTTTCTTCATAGGCATGAAATCGACGTACTTCTTGTCTCTGAAACACACTTTACTTATAAAAAATGGATACCTTACGTATGACACAAAACATCCCAGCGGACAGGCTTGTGGTGGCACAGCCATAATTGTGCACAAACACATCAGACACTTACCATTGCCAGAGTTCGAAGAAGATTGTATCCAGGCCACATCTATAAATATTACTGATTTCAAACTTACTTTGTCATCCGTTTATTGTCCCCCGAGGCACAATATTGCACACGATAAATTTCTTAACTTCTTCTCCACATTGGGCCAGAAATTCATTGCTGCGGGCGATTACAACGCTAAACATACATATTCCATACATACTCCAGACTTATTAATCCTAGAGGTAATCAGCTATACAATACCGTAACTGCAAA
Source organism: Bellardia bayeri (assembly GCA_950370525.1). Classification (NCBI taxonomy): domain Eukaryota; kingdom Metazoa; phylum Arthropoda; class Insecta; order Diptera; family Calliphoridae; genus Bellardia; species Bellardia bayeri. The sequence continues at coordinate 36,704,914 of OX493268.1, read as the reverse complement.
TAATTTTGATGTCGTCGGCCAACCGACTTCAACAAGCTACCAGACCTTATTGACTTTGCTGTAATTAAAAACATCAAGCGCGATCAGGTACTAATTAGTTCCTCCTATGATGTATCGTCCGAACATTCACCTTCAAACCTCATTTTAAAAGGCAACTTCGACGCCGCAGCTGAAAATTTTATTTTCTATCCAAACAGCAACACAAATTGGTTAAAGCATAAAATGTATGTGAGCTCTCACCTATCACAGTGCATTCCCCTAAAAAATTCATCTGACATCCAAATAGCTGTCGACCGATTTACAGAAGTCTTGGATTCTGCATCAAGAAATGCAACCCCAATCAAGCGGACAATTAAACGTGCTCCTTACAATACATCGACGGATATAGAGACCCTTATCAGAGAAAAAAGGAAGTTAAGAAGACAATGGCAAAACAGTCGTTCCCCAACCACTAAGACCCAACTACAATTATGCCTGACAACTCTTCGCAACAAATTGAGACAGAATCACGAGTCTGCAATAGAAGGCTATCTAAACTGTCTAGATGCCACAAACAACTCCAATTACAGCTTATGGAAGGCTTTACGGCATATGAAATGCCCTATAACCCAAGAATCTCCATTAAGAATGGAAAACCGCACTTGGGCCAAAAACACAAATGAAAAATTAAACGCTTTCGCTGGCCACATTGAGAAAGTTCTCACGCCACATGATGCACATACATGTTTCTGTCGTCCAATCATTCCTGATAAGGTAAACCATCCAATATAATTTAACATAAATCAAGTAAAATCTGCAATAGAAAAAGTGAATATTAGAAAATCTCCCGGACCTGACCGCATCACAGGGTCAATGATAAGGAACTTATCATCGCCTGCTTCTAGAATCTTGTTGCTCATTTTTAACGCGATATTAAGAGTCGGAACTTCCCATCCTCGTGGAAGAGGTCTATAATTATTATGATTCCCAAGCCAGGAAAAGATGCTAGCCAAGTTGCGTCGTACAGGCCGATAAGCTTATTATCAATCCTATCGATGGTTTTCGAAAAAATATTCTTTTTAAGTATAACTCCTCATCTAAATGAACACGAAATCATCCCGGATCACCAATTCGGATTCAGAGCGAAACATGGTACAATAGAACAAGTGCATAGAATTGTCACCCTAATTAGATCGGCGTTTGAGAAAAAGCAATACTGCTCAGCCGTTTTTATAGACATTTCCCAAGCATTTGACAAAGTTTGGCATGATGGGCTACTTATCAAAATAACACGAATGCTTCCTCAAAACACTCACAAGCTTCTGGAGAGCTATCTAACAGGCAGAACATTCATTGTAAGTGTAATGTAGTGCATATTCAAAAAGAAACACTTGTTGTTCTTTCAAACTTCAATTAACAAATGTGATATCTTTTTATTTTTATTTCTTCTTAAAACTAAATAATAAAATTTAATGTGAAAATAACGGTTTGTATTAAAACAATAAAGAATGTAAGAAGAGAGTAATAAATGATTTACAGTGAACAAAGAAAAATTATATACTTTACACGCCTGACCTTAAGTTGTTTATAAAAATAGTATACAAAAGAAAATGTTTTTAGAATTGCTTTATAAATTTTAATTTAAATATGTATTATAAAACAAATAATTTCAAGACTTATTTTAACGTATTGTTTTGTCTACTACTTTACCTCCTATGCGTGGTCTGAGTTCTCTTCTAGTGACAGTCTCATCATCTGTTTCCACTCTTCCTTCAGTTGTGACATTGTCATCAATAATTATCTCCTCTAGTACTTCGGTATTATCTTGTATTTGTTGTTGTTGTTTTTGTGGTGTTTGTTGATTTCTAACTTGGTCTAAGTGACGTTTTATTTCATGATTATTATGATTTAATATACAGGAATACGATAGAGGTCCAAGTTGTTTTGTTATTGTTGCTTGTGTCCAACTGGCCTTGTTTGGATTTCTGTAATCACGTACTAGAACGTCTTGACCTTTTAAAAATTCTGATTTCGGCTACCTTTATGATAATTTATATTTTTATGTTGCGATTCCAAAATCTTTTCTTAGTTTGAGGTTGCTAAAACGAGTTTTTAATCTTCTTCCAAAAAATATTTTTGCTGGTGATTCGCCGGTTGTGCAATGAATTGTATTTCGGTAGTCTATTAATAATCGGCATATTATTTGATCTAGATTTGCATCTTTTTGCTAATCTTTTAAATTAGCAATTATTGATTTTTTTAAAAGTTTTTACAAGGTGTTCTGCTTGTCCGTTAGTTGACGGTTGTCCCGGAGCAGTTAAAATGTGTTTTACTCCATTATGTAACAAAAATTGTTGAAATTAATTCGAGGTGAATTGTCGGCCATTGTCGCTTACGAGCGTATCTAACAGCCCATATCTTGAAAACAATTCTCTAATTTTTGAAATAGTAAATGCTGTTGTTATTTCTTTTGTTTTAAAAACTTCCACAAACTTTAAAAAAGAATCGATGATGATTAAAAAGTAAAAATTGTTAATTGGTCCAGCGTAGTCAATATGGATTCGACTCCAGGCAGAACTGCAAGGCATCCAAGGAATTAAATAACTCTTTTCAGGACTGGGCAATAATTCTTGACAAGGTTTACAATTACGAACTATATTTTCTATATGTTTATCAAGGCATGACCACCAAATATAAGATCTTGCAAGAGCCTTAGTTTTTACCATTCCCAAGTGGGAGCTATGTAGTTCATTGAGAATTCTTGATCTTAATTTTTCGGGAACAACTGTTCTGTATCCCCATAATATGCAATCGTACTCCACTGTAAGTTGTTTGTGTTTTTCACGGTAAGGGGAAAAATCGTCGCCCTTCATATTCATTAACGTTCCATTTAAAATAGCTTCGCTTACCTTTGATAAAATTCGGTCTCTTTTGGTTTCACGAGAAATATCTTTAAAATTTAGATTCAAATAATTTTCAGATTCAATTAAATTTACATATTTTTTTTTTTTTTTTTTTTTTTTTTTTTTTTTTTTATAGCCTTTATTTATTTATTGAATCTTCATATAATGAAATGACAATAAGTATTCAAATCTTAATACTAAAAAGAAAATAATAAGCCCAGCCAGTGCTAGACAAAAATTTTATTTTTTTTTTTTTTTTTTTTTTTTTTTTTTTTTTTTATAGCCTTTATTTATTTATTGAATCTTCATATAATGAAATGACAATAAGTATTCAAATCTTAATACTAAAAAGAAAATAATAAGCCCAGCCAGTGCTAGACAAAAATTTTATGATACTAAAAAAATTTCACATCAACTGATCCAGTCATCTATTTTGCGCTTGAGTTAAAGCAAGGGTATCCCTCCTTCTCAACCGATTATGACCACTAAAGTTAAGGATGTCTCGTGCAAGTGGGTTTGGGTGGTGTTCAAGTTTGCTGACATACTTTGACGCGTGTTTTGTAAATTCAACTTTTACTGATGGCACGCATAGATCTTTGTGAATTCGAGAATTTTTAACATACCATGGAGCTGCAGTAATTATACGTAGAATTTTATTTTGACCCCTTTGAATTTTTTCAATGTTTGATGCTGAAGCAGTACCCCATAATTGAATTCCATAGCACCAGATTGGCTTTAGAATTGCATTGTACAACAATAGTTTGCAGTCCAACTTTAGTGAAGAATTTCTGCCAATTAGCCAATTAAGTTGCACTGCTTTTAATCTCATCTGTGTAAGTCGAGGTGAATGCCGAGGTATTTGACTTCATTATGTTGAGGAATAATTTGATTATTTATTTTGATGAACGAGCAAGTTTCTTTTCGCAATGTGAAAGTGATATGAATACATTTCTGTTCATTAACCCTGATTTTCCAAAGCTCTAGCCAATTCTCTAGTTTATAAACATAATTCTGCAAATTCTGTGATGCTACTTGGTGGTCCTTGTGAACGCTGATAAAGGCTGTATCGTCTGCGAAAGTTGACGTGTGGATTTTGGGGTCTGACGGCATGTCGGAGGCATAAATCAAATATAAGGTAGGACCCAGTATGCTACCCTGTGGCACACCTGTTTCAATTGGCTGAGCGGGGCTTAAAAAGTTGCCTTCTTTGATTTTAAATTTGCGACCGTATAAATAGCTTTCCATAAGTTTATGGGTGTTAGCAGGCAGAGTTAATTTTATTTTGTGCATTAAACCGTCATGCCAAACTTTGTGGAACGCTTGGGACACATCAATGAAAAGGGCGGAGCAGTATTTTTTGTCTTCAAACGACCCTCTTATCACATTTACCAATCTGTGTGTTTGTTCGATGGTGCTGTGTTTAGCTCTGAAGCCGAATTGATGATTAGGAATGCATTCAGTGTCGTTCAGAATTGGAATCAACTTAGTCATTAACAATTTTTCGAACAGTTTAGAAATTGTCGGCAATAGGCTAATTGGCCTATATGACTCTACTTTGGTGTGATCCTTCCCTGACTTAGGAATCATAGTGATCATAGACACCTTCCAATCTGCAGGATAGTATTCTAGGCGTAAAATAGCGTTGAAGATAAAGAGGATAATTCTTCTAGCTACACGAGGTAACTCCACAAGCATTTTATTGCTGATTTTATCCATACCTGGAGCCTTTCTAAGGTTCAGAGTAACAATAGCGTTTTGGACATCACCAAAGTTTAGTCTTAGAGGTACAGGAGGTCTAATAACGAGTGGTGGCAAATCAGATACGTTATTTGAGTTGTTTTTAGTAAACACATTTCTTAAATGGTTAACAAATAATGTCCCTTTCTCGGAATCATTTCTAGCCCAGTCACCAGTCGGATTTCGCAAAGGAGGTTTTCCTCTCACTGGTCTTTTTAAACCTCTTGCCGCCCTCCATAACGAGTAGTCAGATTGTGGGGTACTATCAAGACCCTCCAAGTAGGATGTAAGTGAAGCCGTTCTTTGGGTTTCTAAGAAATGTCTTAGTATATCTCTGCATACCCGTAGCCTAGCTTTCAGTTCAGGAGACCTGTGAAGTTGCCACTCTCTTCTCATTCTTCTTTTTTCTGATAGGAGATGTTCGAGTTCAGATAAATAACTTCTGTTTGTCCTATTTCTACATTCAACGTGATAAGTGGAAGCGTGATGCACAGCTCGTCGAAGGTCCTCGGTAAAGTTGCCAATCGACTCATCGATATCGTCGGTAGTTCTCAACACAATATTTTCCGTGCAATGAGAACTTAAATACTTTTTGTATTTTATCCAGCTTACTCGGGTCTTAGTCATGTTTCTAAATGGAGAGCCACACACTTGAGGGAAATGCATTGAAATGATAGTAGGAGAGTGATCTGAGGACAAGTCTAATGAAGGATCCACTTGCATCCATTCTACAGGGATATTTTTCACTACTCCAAAGTCAATAACATCGGGAATCTTCCGTCGGTCCGTCGGCCAGTAGGTGGGATGTCCGCTTGAGAGTATATCTAAGCCCATTTGAGCAATGGTGTTGAAGAGTACGCGACCCTTTGGGGTTACCAGACGTGAACCCCAAAATGTGTGTTTGGCGTTAAAGTCGCCAGCAACTAAAAATCTAGCTCCAAGGGAATTAAAGAAGTTATGGTATTGGTGTTCTTTTATTGAGAATCGAGGCGGAGAATAAATCGATGATAAAACAAATTTGTATTGACAGAATTCAATGCAAATGTTTGTTGCTTGGAGGTAATCCTCACTTATGTTATTCATTAGATAATGTTTTATTCTGTTCTTTATAAGAATTGCCGAACCTCCACAAGCTCTTCCGCGGGGATCTTTAGTATCGTACAACACGTAGCCATTAATTTTGAAGTACCCTGTCGACGTCAAGTGAGTTTCAGCAATCATCATAACATCAATCTGCTTATCCATCAGGAAGTATTCCAGTTCGTTTTTATGTTGGCGGAGGCCGTTCGCGTTCCAAAAACAAATTTTTAAATACATCATTTCTTTAAAATGGCTTGCAAGATAGTGGATTGCATTTTCAGCATTTCCTGCATCATGGATGTCATGGTGGTCGTAAAAGTGTTCATAGTTTGGACAAGTGTCTGCAATGTTGTCTCTAGATTGTTGATATGTGGCTCAGAGTATTGCGATATAGGTTCCTGCTCCAGACCTGGCATATTAGATTTGACCACGTTTGCGTAAGAAACTTGTCTAGAATTAGGAGCGTTTACGTGAGTAGTTGGTCGTACAATTTGAGGAAAATTCTTACTCGACGTGAAATTAGGTTGTTGAGGATGGTCAGGTAATACTGGCGACTTATTGGTCCTTATGCCCTTCAAATAAGTATAAACTGGACAACCTCTATAATTAGCGGTATGATTTCCTCCACAGTTACTGCATTTTTTTATTTTTAAGTCCGTTTTGGACTTATTACATTGAGCAGTTGCATGTAGTTCCCCACATGCAACACAAACAGACGGCAATTTACAATACGCTTTGGTGTGACCAAATTCTTGACAATTAAGACACTGGACGGGTCCAACACGCTTATGCGGTTCCTCCACGGTAATTCTACGATGCAGAAGATAAATAAGATTGTAAATTGGATGGGACTCGTTTTTCTTTAAGGCAACATCTCCAGGTTCCAATTCTACCCTGAACATGGGCTGAGGAATCTTTTCACGGTTTCTAATATTCACTACGCTCTTGATTTTGAACCCTTTGTCCATTAATCCGTTCTTTATCTCCGCAGGATCAACACATGGGTCTATACCCTTTAGAACGACTTGGAGTCCTTTTGCGCTTTTGAGCTGATAGGTATAGAAATCCCTGGTCTCCCTCTCCAACTGGTTGGACAATTTTCGAAAATCATCTTCCCTATTCACTTGGATCTTTGTCTCGCTGATTTTTCCATGTTTAATTGAGGTTACGCTAAACATGTTCTCACCTATTACAGCAACAATTCCTTGTACCAGTTTATTGGAAGTGGGCTCTCTCAGGTAAATTGGTGGGGGCTTAAACGTCTTTTTCGGTATTTCTGGGTCATCCGTCTGAAGTAGAGCAAATCTGTTTTGATCATTTGGCTTATCACTGATGACGGTCTTAGGAACTTTATTGGAATTGGAAGACATTTGAGCAGATGTCGGGCTCCTCTGTCGCTTGAGAACGGTGATGTACTTATCCATACCTACTTGTTTTTTGGGTTTGACTGCACTATTTGATGAAGATTTCTCATCGGATGAGATAACTATATTGGGCGAACAGGAACGGCGCCGTATTTCGGCTTTTGTAGTGAGAAGAGACTCCACGGATTTTCTTAAGGATTCTTCCTCAGAGATCCATAAATTTTTTCTACTGTAGCTTAGCTCTTTCTCAGAATTACATCTGAGCGGGACACTCATGCAGTTGTTTTGCGATTTTTAAATTACCGAAAAACCACTATTTTTCCACCTATTACGATATCTTTTTTATATATATATATATATTTTTTTTTTTTTTCACTTATTACAAGTTTTTTTTTTCACCTATTACGAAAATTCAGCCGCACTAAAAATAACACGTCCGACCAGTTCAAGCAACACTATGTGAATTTACATATGAATTTTCATTTGCCTTTGATACAAAATTTACTTGGGGCATACGTGAAATGCTATCAGCTTCATTTAAACATCCTTTTGCATATTCAATGGTATAATTAAAACCAGAGAGTATCAATGCCCATCTCTGCATTCTAGCTGTTGCAATTGTTGGTAGGCCCTTATTGTTACCAAAAATAGTGATCAATGGACAATGGTCCGTCTTTAAAATGAAATTATTTCCAAGTATGTACTGTTTAAGTTTTGTTACACAAAAAATTATAGCTAACGCCTCTTTTTTCAACGTGCTGTAGTTTTTCTCACTTGATGTCAATGCTCTAGAAACAAAAGCAATTGGAAAATCTGTGTGATAAAACTCCAACTACAACGTTGTTTGAAGCGTCTGTAGTTAATATTATTGGCAATTTGGCAATAAAATGAACTAAAATTTGATCGGAAATTATAGCATTTTTATAAAATCATATGCCTGTTGGCATTTATCTGACCATTTGAATTTTACGTTCTTGCGAAGTAGTTCATACAAAGGTGACATTTTATCAGCAAAATTTTCAATAAATTTGGAATAATAATTCACCTTGCCGATAAAAGCTCTTAGTTCAGATATATTTTGAGGTATTGGTGCCGTCAACACACTTGAAATACGATTATTATTTTTGGTTAAGCCATTTTTGTCAATGTTAAAACCAAGGTATGAAATTTGTTTTTGAAAGAAAATGCTTTTGTTGATATTTAATTTATGTCCAGCTGATTTTAACTTTTGAAGTACTAACCTTAATGTTTTCAAATGATCTTCCATATTTTTACCAGTAACCGTTATGTCATCTTGGTACACCACTACGAATGGAACATCTCTTAACAAGTTCTCCATAGTCTTCTGAAAGGCTGCGGTTTTCACACCAAATGGTAGCGGAGTTTTCGTTGCGAACGGACGTGTTTAACATAGCTCTGACTACTAAATACCTATAATCATAATAGGAAAAAACAACAAGGAATAAATATAAATAACAAGAAATAAATAAATAAAAACCTACATAACACGAAAGACTTTTTTTGTTAAAACAACCAAAATAATTAAAATAAGTAAAAATTTATTTGATTTGATTTAATCACAAATAAAATTACAATAAAAAAAAACTCAAAACATTAAAAAAACAACACACACAACAAAACACTTTATTCAATTATGTACACAACACGACTAAGAAATAAAAATAAGAAAATATTAACAAAGAATAAACAAGAAATTACAAATACAACAATGGAAGCTGTAAATTTAACACCAAGTGCAGACAACTCTTTCACTCCCATCCAAAAACGATTAAGAGATATTACACTCAACAGTTCTCTTATCGGAAATTCATCAAAAACTCCTCGTCTATCTTATGCGCCAAATACTGCATCTCCCTTTAAGTTTATGCAAACCATGGATAAGCGTTTTGATAAATTAACCGAACAATTACAGGCAATGATGAAAAAAATGTTAAGAGTGTAAAGATAGTCTCTTAAACGAAATAGACAACAAATTTAAAATGTTCGTGAGTGACATAAACAATGTAAAAGAAAAAGTAACAAACTTAGAAACATCTGTTCAAGAAATAAAAAACACTGCTACAAACGAAATGATAAAACTAAAACATGAATCAGAGAATTTAAAGAATGAAATCATTTATTTAAAAAATTGTGCTAGAAAACATGAAAACTCAATAGTAGCACATGATATAAGAATAACAAATGTGCCTACTCAACCAAATGAAAACCTTCATAATTTGTATCTTAAAATATGTGAAACCGTAAAAATTTCCCCTCCAAATATAAAAAACATTTTTCGTGTTAAAATAAATAATAGAAACCGCACAAATAAAAGAAATAACAATATAAAACTCGCAGATGCTGCGATTATTGTCAAATTTCAATGTCCGTATGAAAGAAACTTTGTCAATAACTAGTGTTATTAAACATCGTAAAGATTTATTACGTTTAAATCTAATTGGTTTTAATAGCTCGTCCCCTTTTTTCGTGAACGAAAATCTTACACCCGATAACCACCATATATTCCTGCAAGCCCATCGATTAAAAAAAGATGGTTTAATATCAGCTGCTTTTACAAACCGAGGCCTAGTATAGATACGACAGATTGGAAATGATGAACCGACATGCATAAATGAAATTAATATTCTAAAAGAGTTATTTCCTATTCAACGCTCTGATAGTGGAAGCAGATATGGTACCCAGGATAATACGAAAGTTTATAACCTTTTTAATTATTGCTGTATTGTATTTTTTATTTTTCCAAAAAACTTTTTAAAATTCAATTTCCCATTATACTATATTGCAAATCTCGGGCCATAGTACACAATTTAAAACGTCATATAGTAAATATACTTGAATATTTCATAAATCTTTTTATATGTAATTTTATCTTTTTTAGTTTATATATACTTGTTAAAAATACCAATACTGTTATAAATGCTTGCATTGCTTGTAGGAACTTTGTTTGTTATAATGGTTTTACAATATGATGATAGGATAGGTGGCTCCAAAGAAAATTTATACACTATGACCAGAATTCTTTCCAAAAGAACTTCTGGTCTCAATATTTGCCATATTAATGCTCAAAGCTTGAACAACAAAATGGATGAATTTCGATATATTTTTGAAGAATCTGGTATTGACATTCTGTGTATTTCAAAATCTTGGTTTTATTCTGAAATCCAAGATAGAATTTATGGGTTAAATGGTTATCGTCTTTTCCGAGCCGATAGGTCCTCAAATAGAGGAGGTGCAGCTATATATGCAAAATCATCAATTAACTGTAAACTTAAATATAAATCTCTTTCAGATGAGAAAATCGAGTATCTGTTTCTTGAAATATTAAATAACAATAACCAGAATCTTTTAATTGGTTCAATTTATAAACCTAATAAAGATATCGATTTTAATCCACTACTGAGCAAGCTGACAACGCTTACTCTTGGTTATACTGACGTAATTATTACTGGAGATTTCAACGAAAACATATTAGCTGACCGAAATTTGATGATGGATATGAATGCCATTGGCTTGACGCTAGTAAATAGTTCTTTAGCAACCCACTTTACACGGACTGCAAGTACTCTACTCGACCTTTATTTCATTAATAACCCTTCAAAACTGTTGCTCTTTGATCAGCTCTCCGCGTCCATGTTCTCAAAACATGACATGATTTTTTTGTCTTATGACTATAACATTAAATCTCAAGAACAGACACCGGAAATAACGTTTAGAAACTTTAAGAACATAGATTTCCAATCATTGGAAACTGAATTGTCGACCATTTCTTGGAACCAAATCTTCCTTATGCCAACCGTAGATGAGCAATTGACTTTCTTGCAGAATAGTATTATTTATTTATACGAAAAATACGTTCCAATAAAAACAATTAAATTACGTAATGGTAAACCATGGTTTACAAATGAGATTAAAACATTGATCACAGAAAGAAACATAGCCTATGAGAGATGGAAGCGATTTAAAACTACTGAGCTCCATAATGCTTTTAAGGATGCTAGAAGAAAAGTAAACTCGAAAATTAGATATTCAAAGTCATTATTTTATAAGGAAAAGTTCGAATCGGCTATTTGCTCGAAGAAGAAATGGAGGGAAATTCGGAATATGGGAATTGTTAATTGTAATGCCAAAAATGGTAATACGATATATATTAACAAACTGAATTATGAATTTACCAATATTCCAATGCCAGAAGTGGATCCTAACTTTTATGATAATTTTACTAATACCATGGATGCCAGTAATCATAATTCCAATAATACAGTGTGCTTTAACTTCACACATTTCACTCAAGAAGACGTTCTTAGTTCTATTTTAAGTATTAAATCCCATTCTGTGGGATACGATGGAATCCATCCGAAGTTCGTAAAGTTAATAATTACTTATACTCTTTTACATATAACACATTTTTTCAACAATATTGTTACAACATCTACTTTTCCATCAGCGTGGAAACACGCAAAGATTGTTCCTACACCAAAAGCTGATAACACATATCGACCGATAGCTATATTACCCTTTTTATCTAAAGCCTTTGAACGTTTAATCCATACTCAAATGAGCCAATTTTTACATGAAACTTCTTTGCTCACCGACAAGCAATCTGGTTTTAGACCCAAACACAGTTGCATTACTGCCTTAATCGAAGTCTCAGAGGAGCTTAGAGCAAACATAGACAACAGTATGGTATCATTATTAATTTTGCTTGATCATTCTAAAGCATTTGATACAGTAGACCATTTAATTCTTTGTCAAAAACTTAGGCATATGTTTCATTTTTCGGCTACTGCCGTAAAGATGATTTATTCATATCTGTGTGACAGAAGCAAATCTGTGTATCATGGGACTGATGAGTCTTATAGTTGCTCAACTCCGAGAGGTGTACCACAGGGTTCCATACTTGGTCCGCTATTATATGTATTATATTCTAATGATTTACCTTCTCGTCTCAGTTCTTGTGGAATACATATGTACGCAGATGATGTACAACTTTTTACAAGTTGTGAACCATCTGATATTAATAATTGCATTTGTCGGATCAATAATGACCTAGATAGTGTTAAAAAATGGGCTTCAGCCAATGGACTCTCCATAAATGCCAAGAAGTCAAAAGCCATGATAATTGGAAAAACCGAATCATTGCAAACTATTTTACCACCAATTCTGATCGGAGACTCTACAATCACAATAGACGAAACTTCCAAAAATTTAGGAGTAATATTTAACAAGAAATTAGACTGGTCTAATCACATAAATGCTATATGTGGTAAAACATATGCGATGTTGAGAAACCTATGGATATCGCAACATTACACACCCTTTGATGTTCGAATGTTACTTGCTAAAACATATTTATTGCCTACGCTCTTGTACGGTTTCGCTAACTGTGATACTTTAAGTATGAAAAGGCTTAATGTTACGTACAATAATATTGCCAGATGTGTGTTTGGCCGCAGTAGACGAAGCAGAATCTCACAGTACTCTAGACAAATATGTAATATACCATTTGATGGCCTATTAAAGCTTCGAACATTATTATTTTTTCATAAAGTAATTTACACTAAACAGCCTGAATACCTATACAATAGAATAATCTTTTCAAGGTCTGACCGTGGAAAGAGGGTAAATACCTTTCGTATATCGAAAGATATATCGAAAAGACATTTTTTCTTTAATGCTATAAATCTTTGGCGCCAACTTCCCCCTAATATTCAAATTATAAGCAATGCAAAGCATTTCAAAATTGCAATATTTAATCGTTTGGAATAACAAAAACTAATTATATATAACTCTTACATATTTAATGTGTTAACTTATATTTATTTGATGTTAGTAATATTATTTGCTTTCTTCTTATTTAATTTAAACATCATAATTTTGTAATTTTTGAAATATCGTTTAATTTTTTTCCAATTTTATCCGAGTTAAATTCATTTCATTAAAATTAGTATTAATTGATTTTATTTTTTTTTTTCCCAACAAAAATCATATTGTGCCACTATCTCCCCAGTACTATTAGATAAGACTAGTTCTTGTTGTACTGTATTGATTAAATAAATAAATAAATAAAATAAATAAATGGTAAACGTTTAACTTTTAAAGTTCCAATGTGTGTACTCCATGCACATAGAAGTTGAGATTCTTCATTTAAGACAAGTTGGTTGTATGCATTTCACAAATCCCATTTTGTAAAGATTTGCCCTCCTTCTAACGAAGCAAAACTTTCATCAATACGTGGCAGTGGGTATTTAAAACCAACTATAAATTTACTTATTGTTACTTTCTAATCGCCGCAAATTCTTAAATCACCATTGGGTTTTAATATTGCTACCAAAGGTGTACCCCAATTAGAATTATCGACTGGTTCAAGAACATCGCTTTCTATTAAATCACGTAACTTTTGTTCAATTTTGTCTTTCATGCGAGTGGTAAAGGCCTCGGTTTAAAAAATACTGGCTTCGCATCTTCATTAATTTGCAACGATACTTTGTTTATTTTATATTTACCAAGCTGGTTATCAAATACTTCAGCAAATTAATTTTCCAGCTGTTCAACAATTTTAAAAATGTATGTCCAACTTTTTCTTCCACACTTTCCAAGTCTCCAGGTTAGGGGAAAGTTCTGGAACATTTGATGTCTGCAGTACTGTAAACGGTGTTGTTGTCTGTTCTGTTGGCATTTCTTTTTATATAACGGGTGGTTAAATTTCAAGGGCCGATGTTGATTTTGAATAAAACAAACTATTTAGGAAATTATTGTAATTTTATTTTATTATGATATATTGGTATTACTCAATTATGTGTGGAATAAAATATCGGCCAAATGGGCGCAGCGACCATGGCGGCACACCTCCATCCGATGGTCCAAATTTTCGATGACCCTGAGGCATAATGGAGGTTCTATGCCGTTAATGTGCCGAATTATCTCATCCTTTAGCTCTTGAATTGTTGCTGGCTTATCGACGTACACCTTTTCTTTCAAATAACCCCAAAGAAAAAAGTCCAACGGTGTCAAATCACATGATCTTGGCGGCCAATTGACATCGCCATTACGTGAGATAACACGGCCATTGAATTTGTTGCGCAAAAGAGCCATTGTTTCGTTAGCTGTGTGGCAAGTGGCACCGTCTTCCAATTCGGGCCATAAAAAGTTCGTTATCATCTCACGATAGCGAACACCATTCACAGTAACTGCCTGGCCGGCCTCATTTTGGAAAAAATACGGCCCGATGATGCCGCCAGCCCATAAACCGCACCAAACAGTCACTCTTTGTGGGTGCATTGGTTTTTCGACAATCACTCTTGGATTCTCATTCGCCCAAATGCGGCAATTCTGTTTATTGACGAATCCACTGAGGTGAAAATGTGCCTCATCCCTGAAGATGATTTTCTTCGAAAATTGATCATCCACTGTTGCCATTTTCCCGCACATTTTCATTATAAGTCTGGATAACTTTAACACGTTGTTGGATTGTGTATCTCTCCACGGTTCAAATTGAGTAATTAAATAGAGAAATGTCAAATAAAATTCGGAAAAAAGCTTGGCGTTTAGGTGTGGTTCACATTCAACATCGGCCCTTACAATTTAACCACCCTTTATTTTGTATAAAAATTTTATACTTTATTATTAACGAAACTCGTTTATGAATATAAATGTTTTTGAATCAAAAACTTTATTTGTTGTTGTTTTATCCTCGTCGCCAATTATATGTAATGTATTGCATATTCAAAAAGAAACACTTGTTGTTCTTTTAAACTTCAATTAACAAATGTGATCTCTTTTTCTTTTTATTTCTTCTTAAAACTAAATATTCAAATTTAAGGAATGTGAAAATAACGGTTTGTATTAAAACAATAAACAATGTAAGAAGAGAGTAATAAATGATTTACAGTGAACAAAGAAAAATGATATACTTTATAGTAAGGTCGTAAGATAAATACTCCCCCCTTGTGACGATTGTTATTGAAGTTCTGTTTGTGCATTTAACTTGTTTTCAAAATATGCAGTTGGTAAATCAGTTGTCATGCAAAATCGCTAAAATAAACATACCGAAATCGCTACCTTGTTTTACACTAGGCTGGTTGGCAAGTTAGTAACGAGTATCCAAAATACTCAAGTAGTTATGGTTTTCACAAAACTGCCAAATGCATGTGCAATGACATTTTGGCGGCCATTAAGAATTTAGTCACCAGCTTGAACAGAAGCCAGAGCAGAAAACAAAAGTGAAGAAAAGAAAAATTAAAATAAAATATAAAGTTTAGATAAGTAACAACGGCCGTCCCTTTAAAAAAAATAAAAAGACCGTTGAAAAAAACTTGGACCCAGTGAAGCAGCAACAGCCATCACCACCAGCTCTAACTGGAAAGCCAAAATATCCATCAATACCAGCTCTAATTAGGAAGCCATCACCACCAGCTCCAATCGGAAAACTAAAGATAGCATCATCGTTTCTAATTGGAAAGCCAAAGACAGCATCACCACCAGCTCCAATTAGAAACGCCATCACTACCTGGTAAGCTAACCCGCACTACAACAACCGACAACGCAAAAAAAAAAAGAAGAAAAAATTAGAAGTGAAACCGGCGCCATCATTAATAATTACAAAATGGCGAATGCGTGACGCCATAGAAGTTTCTGGCACACATACAACCCAGCGCTGACACTCTAGCGGATTTCAAGGTGACTGTATATTTTTTTATTTCAAATAAGCCAACCAGGTTGGTAATTAAAATTTATATAAATTTGCATTTAATTAACGAGAGGCTTCATAATGAAAATGGCGCTAATATTGAACGAAGCAAATCACATTTAATAGAAATCTAAGGCAATAAAATTTTGTAAAATTTTCATTATTTTTTTACTATTCTAATTATTTCTATTATAAAACTAAAAAAAGCAAGTAAAACTAGCACATAATTATAACGCCTCCAAAGATACGACGAAATTTTGAATCTACGCCGCCAAAAGCAAAGAGAAACAAAAAGATCACATTTTTTTTAAACTCCTCATCGATTATAACTACTACAACTATTACTACTTTTATTGTAAATTATTATATCCTACGTCGTTTTACACGCTACACTTTTTAAATGTAGTTACAAAAAAAAAATATATAACAACAAACAGAAGGCCGTATTTATATACAAAATTATATATTATATACATATATAACTATTTTATACTTATACACATATTAAGAGATTTTTTTTAAAACGATTTTACGGTAGAAGTTAAAAAACTAAAAAGTTCTCTTACAGGATCATTCTATATGAAAATTTAATAATTTAAATTTTATGAGAAAGAAAATTAAACAACAAAGGTTTTAAAATCGTTGTAATGAAAAGAAAAACATAATTATAAACAAAACCTATATAAATATTGTTATTTTTAATATTTTTTTTACTAATGAATAAATATTCAGTTTAATTGAACATTCATTGCTACAATTTGAAAAAAAAATTATGAATATTCAATTAAACTAACGAATAGATATGTATTTCATAATTTTTTTCTAGTTAGATTTAACATATTTTATTAACGTAAAATAAATAGAAGTTTTTTTTTTTATCGACTAAAACTATTTTATAATTTTAAATAGATAACTAGATTATGTTTAGACATAATGAATAAGTATTAACTAAACTAATATCAAGGAAATAAATATAACTAACAATGATAATCATCTAATAATAAAAAAACTAAATAAAACCCACAAATAAAAATAACACAGACCTGATAATTTACAACTAATTGTAATGGCGATGAGTTAGATACCGAATAGTTGAAGATGTTTAACTCAACGTAATTATATTCAGTTCAAGAAGGAATAACATCAAGATATAATAAATTTGATTAATAAAAATATGAAAATAAACAAATAATAATAGTAATAGTAACAAAACACATAATTATCATGGCCAGTAAAATAAATAAATAAGTATAATCAAATTAGCATAAATAAATATGCAAATACATAAAAATAATATAAATAAATCAAAATAATATAGAAAAGTAATATGAATATATAAAGAAATAAAAACATAAATAAATTAACATATATATAAATAAATTAATAACTAAAAAAGTAAATAGATGAATTAATATAAATGAATACATAAACGAATAAATAAAGATAATATGAACAAATCAAAAATGATATAAGTAAAATAAACTAATATAAATAAAAGAATAAAATAATACAAATAAATAAATAACATGATATGAATACATAAATAATACAATATGAATAAATAAATAGATTACCATAAACGCACAAGTAAACCTAGAGATTTAAAGAATTAAAAATAGAGGAATAAAAAGAATTTATTTTTTGATAAATTTAGCTAAAAGATTTTTTTTATTTCTTTTCCTATTCCTAATTTTAGCCATTATTATCTAATACTATGAATTGTTTCTTTATTGATTAAACTTTATAATACCCTAATATTATGAACTATATGTATTTATTAAGACTTTGTTTATTGTATTATTAATTATTGCATTATAAACCCCTTTATTGTCTTAGAAATAAAAAGACTTGTATATTTTGAATTGGAAACATGTGCTAAAAAAATTATTATTTTTGGTTGGAAAAATAGTTAAGTAAAAATGGAATTGTATTAAGTAAACTTTTATTAGGGACAACACATATGAATACTGGCACAATGTGTTGTCATAGATGACTGAAATATGTCATAGGGGAGGGCAGCCTGCCAGGACAACATCATATAGTCCTGGGTGAATCCTTATATCATATGGTCAAGGTAAGTTTCTGTCAACAAACGTCCGTCCGCTTATCCAACTTTTCCAGCGTTACTTGTTACTTGTTCCGTGTATTATATTGCTTTCATTATAATCCAATTGGCACAAAAATTTTTTTTGTATTTATGCGTACCCATGGTGGACGAACCCCCCATTCCCGGCGAGCTCAAGCCTTATCATCTTAGTGCCATTTCCACCAAAAAGGAAGCAAGGGTACATTGATAGAAAATTCCATGAATTTTCTATCTCTCAACGTGGGCCACAAACATTTTTAAACAAAATGGCGCCCAACGTCAAAGCATAAACATTACACCCTCAAGAAAATTACTGCTGGTGTCCCCCAAGGCAGCATATTAGGACCGCTTCTATATATAATATACACAGCGGATATGCCAACAAACCTGAGCACGCATACCTCCACATTTACAGACGACACAGCATTTATTAGCGTTAACCATGACCCAAAAGTCGCATCGCAAAATCTGCAGTCCCACATCAATGAACTAGAGGCCTGGCTAGAAAAATGGAGAATAAAGGTTAACCCGGCTACATGTGCTCACTTAACTTAACATCACTGTTCCGGTAGAAAACCATGTTAAGTACTTGGGAATTCATATAGATAGACGCTTCTCGTCCAGGTCTCGTCATATTGAAGTGAAAATAACGGCTATGAAACTTAAAGCAGCTCAACTACATTGGTTTCTCGGTCGAAACTCAAACTTGTCGTTAGACAACAAAATTCTCTTATACAAGTCCATCATAAAACCAATATGGACATATGGCATCCAATTATGGGGTACTGCATGCGCATCTAACATCCAAAAGCTTCAAAGAAGACAGTCCAGAATATTACCACAAATTGTCTGCGCCCTATGGTATATACGTAATGATATTATCCACAGAGATCTCAACGTTCCCACTATCCAGGAGGAAATTAAAAAATATTCAACTAGCTACATCGATAAACTAATGGCTCACCCTAACTACCTCGCTCGGGGTCTCTTCAGTTCGAAGGTCACCAGAGGCTAAAAAGAAAAGATACTTTGAGCCTATCTAGAAGACATTTTTAAAAAATTTGAATAGAGCAGTTAGTGGTTACATTGGTAACAACTAACAAACAACAAGTAGAATTAAGATTTGAATACATATTGTAAATTTCGATAAGAAAGATTCAATAATAAAAAAAAAAATATATTTAAAAAACAAAAGTTGTTGCGCAGTACGTTCGGAAAAGCAAAATGTTGCATCACTGCGAATGCATTGTTTTCTAAAATGCATCACTGAAGCAGACGATGAGCAAAAAACAGCAACAAAGCATCACAAAAATGGCTGATGCAATAAATGAGCATCGGCATCAGCTAGTTTGCAGCAGCATCGCAAACTAATCACATATGCGCATCAAATGCGGTGCAGTGATGCATTTCCGAACAGGCCCATGCTGCGAGTGATGCTAATGAAGAAATATGTACAGTGGCGTGCAGAAATGCATACATAATTAATTTCATAGAATAATTATTATTTCATAATCGAACTGTTAATTTTTACTTCTTGATAATTTTAGTTAGGCTCGAGTTCATTAAATTTAATAATTAATTTCTTTATTTTTCTGAACGATAAAATGAACAATAACAAAGAAAATAAAAATAATTTTTTTTATTTAATCTGCGTTTCATTCTAAATAAAACAAAAAAAAGCAACAAATTCATAGAAATAAAAAACCATAACAAATATAACTCGCATGTACTCAATTTTGCACTTTTCAATAAAACAAGTTTATACCGACATTTTTGAATTGTTTGCTATTTTATACGGCCAGTAATGCAAATTTTTGTGTAAAAACGTGTGATTAGTTATAATTTAAGTGTCATATCAAGTGTATCGCAATAATATTCAGTATTTAAAAAAATGAAAAAGTTATCACGTGATGTGGAAAACAATGTAGTTTCCTTAACTGATAATGGTGCGTCATCTCGGGAAAAAGCCAAGGAGCTAAATATTAGTCAATCTGTGGTCAAACGCGTCCAAAAAGGGCGTCATACTGCTACCAAAAAGCAAACTGTTGACCGATGCAGATGCACGTCTTATGATGACAAGAGTGCCTATCCTGAAGAAGAAGTCGTGTTTCAGCAGGATAATGACCCAAAGCATACGGCGAAAATAGTGAAAAATGGCTGAGTGAGCAAAATTTTCAACTGATGAATTCGCCAGCCCAAAACCACGACCTCAACCCGATTGAAAATTTATGGTCAATCGTAGGTAGACGGCTGGGACTGTAACAATCAGCTCCATCAACCCTAGAAGAGCTGTGGGCACGAGTAAATCTAGAGTGGCAGAATATATTAAAAGAAATAATACAGGAACTGGTTGAAAGCATGCCAAAGCGTATTAACATGGTACTAAAAAATAAAGGGTTATGGACCAAGTACTAAAAAAGTGCACAATTGAGTACATGCGTGTTATATTTGTAATGATTTTTTATCTCTATAAATTTGTTGCTTTTTGTTTTAAATTTTTTTTGTTTTATTTAGAATGGAACGCAGAATATAAAAAAATATTGATTTTATTTTCTTTGTTATTCTTCATTTTATCGTTCAGAAAAGTAAAGAAATTACTTATGTACTCATTTCTGCACGCCACTCTATATAGAAAAAAACTTTTCTGAAAATTTTGTCGATAAAGCTTTTTCCGCGGTTAAGGCACGATATATTAATCAATATATAAGTACTGCCTTTTGGCGCACAAAGTATTTATGTATTTGTTTATAACGTATACAATACATATGGGCAATTTCGTGTCAAGTGACCCAACTTTTAAAATCTATGTCTTCCGATTTGGAGGGGGTCAAAGTTCGACATCTTGGGCATTTTTAAATGAGTGTAACTTTTGGCCTATTGGTCCTAGCAAAAATTGTCCAAAAATTTTTTTCAATTTAAAAGAAAAAAAAAATTTTAATTTTTTTTAATATTTTTTCAAAATGGGCCCTTTTTTCCTCAACAGAAACCTTATGCAATTTCCTTTAAGGCCTTTATAATCGCTTAATGGGATGCGATTGGGATATCTATCAAAAAAATTTACAACTCAAAGAAGAAAGTGTTTAAAATTTTACCATATGCACTATTTTAATTTTTTCTTATTTATTACTTATAATACTAAATAACAATAATAAATAATTTAATAAAATTAATATATAAATTTTGAAATTGCCAATCTTTCGTCCTTCGTATTTATTGACTTTATTTTTGCAAATATTTTCTTGGGGACTAGGTTCAGCTGCTGCTTTCTTTTTGGCTTTGGAAAGAAATCGCATTAAGTAGATGCAGACAACTTTTTCAACTGGAGTCTTCCATCGATAAGTGGTATAAAAGCATGGTATTGAGCTGTGCCATCAATTGTTACAGCAACGGCGAAACTACTCTTAAATGTTTTTAATGTTTCCTCATGATCATCTTTGCTACTAAAACCTATTTCAGTTTCTTTACAATGGTTCTTTGCCCATCGTAATAAAGCGTTCGCATCTAAGATGCG
The DNA here is from genome assembly GCA_950370525.1 of Bellardia bayeri. NCBI lineage: Eukaryota > Metazoa > Arthropoda > Insecta > Diptera > Calliphoridae > Bellardia > Bellardia bayeri. The sequence goes on along the minus strand of OX493268.1, from coordinate 36,683,547 downwards.
ATCTTGATGGGAGCACTGCGGGCTATGCCTCGCTGCATTTCTTTTGAGATTTCCTCCAATGCCATCACATGCTCCTTTGCAATGTGCAGTTGAATGAAAATGCCATTCAGCTGGAATTGCAAAATCTTTTTTGTGAGCTATAAGATTTGCGAAGCTATTTTTATTTTTAAAATGTTGACGAGCTCCATTCATCGTAGTATACCTTCTCCACTATAAATTTAGATTTTAGATAACTTCGAATTATCTTCTGGTATTCATAAACTGTAGCGGTATCATGTTTTAAGTCATCGGATATGATTGCCATACTTTTGTGTTCCAGTTTTTCATCTTCTATGTAGTAAATAACAACTGTGATTATTGTTGCTTGGCCATTATTGAAGTGGAATCCTTGTATGGCATCCTGAATAACATATTTATAGTTCTCTGCGAAATCATATCAAATCAAGAATTCACCAGACTTCAAATGTGTCTTCAAATCATTCAAAAATGACCATTGCTGTTTGACTAAGAAGTCATGAGTTCTCAAATTTAGCAAACCTTTGCATATTTCTTCCACAAAATCATCCACATTTAAAATTACTGTTTTTAAGGTACATTTTTCAGTCTGAAGCCAAGATTCAAATTTTATCTCATCAATACATTCTGGATCAAAAGTGTTGGGTTTAAACATTATAAATCAAATAATCAAATGAATTTTCACTAATATAATAATATAAACATAAATCTAAACATTATTTAAAAGAAAAACATGAATTTATACTAATAACATATAAACATGAATCTAAACAAAACAAACATATACATACTTATACTACTGCATATACAACACAGTTATTGTTTAATATTTCAATACATATATACATACTTATTGGAATCCTGAAATAAAATACATAGATATAAATAATAAGAAAATAAAACAAATGTTTACAGTTGATATAATCATTTAAACTAACAAGACGTGTGTTCTTTATTGCTTCCAACTTAAAAGATTGTCCACCATTTTTATAAAGTTTTAAATAAACCTTAAAAACTATTAAGGTTCAGCATTTTGGCGCCCGAGCAGGGACAATTTTATAAATTATTGCAACGAAAATATCTTGCTAATCTGCTGCAAGTGTGTAATTATTTGTAAATTTGATACAAATAAATTTCTGCATCGATAAAAGTTTTGTTCTTTGCTAAATTATTGTAAATACACAAAATTACAACACGTCTTGGAAATCATCATAAATCATCCAATTTGGGGACGAACATCAACATACCTTATTGAAGCTGCTGTGTCTCGCTGTCATTGTCGCAACTGTAGAAATCAGCACCAGGGAAGTAACTCGGACTCCGGCCTATCAGATTCAGAGGTAAAGTGCAATTAAATTTTGTGCAAATATAACCTATAATCTCAAATTTATTAAGATTATAGAAATAAGTTTGTAATTTATTCAAAACTGCTATCATTGCTAGTATATGCACAAATTTTATGGCGCTCCAATTTGAAATTTAATTATCTATATACATATTTAAAGTGAACATAGCCTGAAAGAAAATAAATTAAATTCGAGTTTAACACGAAGTTTAATACTTACCATTGACTAACCAGAATCGTCAAAAGTGACTTTTACAAAAGTAGATTATCAGCAGTGCTTAACCCCATAATGTGATAGAGAGAAAAAAAACGCTACATGCGTATAGCAATGAGTTGAAGAAAACAGCTATACATTACCTTTTTTACCATATGATGAAAAATAAATATTAAAGTAAACAAACATTTTTTTGATAAAGTGTGTAAAAAAATTTTATTTTTCATTGTTTTCTGTAAAAATATATAAAAAAAAACGTAAAAAAGTGAATATTTAAACATTTATTTGTTGTGTATTATTGGTATGTACAATTAAAATATATACGTACATAATAAGAAAATATAAAAATAAATGTTGTTTCGTTTAAGTGGCTGATGGCCGTTGATGTGGCTGATGGTCGGATCCCGCAAACTTTTATCACTGCGTTTATTTGAAGATATTGCCGGTAAACGTTGGCAAAAAAGTGTACAAGATGATGAATAGGAAATTTTATGTGTCTTACAACTTACGCTGCATCATCATTTAAAAGGCAATTGTGCCAAACAATTGTATTAAACCGCATAACTTTCAACTGGGTGTTAAATAATCATACCACGGATTTTGACACCATTTAGAAATGCTATTGAGAATTCCCATGAAGCATTTTTTAATGATCAACATTCCAGAGCAAGATCAATTATAGAAAGAACGTTTGGAGTACTGAAGGCAAGATTTCGTTGCCTTTTGACAGCGACAGAACTGCATTACTCCCCACAAAAGGCAGCCCAAATTCTAAACGTATGTTGTGCACTACACAATATTTGTTTGATGTACAATATACAAAGTTATAGTTTGGAAACTGAAGAAGATGAATCTTTACAGCAATGCTAAAAGTAATTTAGAGACAAATTTACTACTACTTAATATTTATATTTGTATTACATACATATACATATTAAAATATAAAAATAATTCTTAACAGTATATTAAAAAATAAACAAACAAACATAACACAAAATAATAGTACTTCTTGATAATTTTAGTTAGACTCGAGTTCATTAAATTTAATTTTCATTAAATTATTTTTACTGAAGTTAGGGATTACAACTTGAAAATTTTATTATTACAAATTTTGATAATTTTTCTTGACTGGGGATCGAACCTGGGTTGTTGAATTTACATATGTTTCGAGAAATCCCACTTTCTCTCATCAGAATTCTTTGCGTTCTACCATATGCACCACTGCGGTGCCTGCCAACGAACAGACAAACATCAATCCTTTAACCAGTGTTAGTTCTGGTAGTTCGAAGTTTTTGCTGTAATTATCATTCTTTATTAATTTAAATTTTTTCCTTTTTTTTCAGTTTTTTCGTATTCATGTCAAGACTTCGTCTCGAAAACTTGAATACATTTGTTTTTGTTTATTATGTTTTTTGTACACTTTTTTTTTGTGGAAAAATTAACAGTTCGATTATGAAATAATAATTATTCAACAATATAATAGTATTGTAAAAAAAAAATTAAAAGGCAAGTAGGGAAAACTCAATATTTACATTAATTACATTTTCTTTTTCTCTAATTCAAAAATTTTCTTCTTTAATTCTAATTTTGAAATTTTGCATTTCGTTATTTCCAATTGATTTTTCTTCAAAAATTCTAATTTCTCCTTTTTCAGATCAAGCAAACGTTCCTCCCGTGCGTTTTTTTTTCCATTTCATTTTTCTTGAAAAATTCAAACTTCCATTGTATCACTGCTCCGTTTAAAATATTTATTGCTCGTTGAGATATTTATATTTATTTTGTCTAATTCTGTTAATATTTTTTTTTGGTTTTCGTCAGTTTTTTAAAAGTTCTATAGAATTTTCATGATATTTAATTTGATTGTTTACTTGTTTTTCTAATAATGTCTGCTTATTGGCTAAACTACCACGGGTATATCGATGTGGAGTATATGGTGTATTTATGGTTGTCTCATTATTGTTTAATTCAAAGTTATTGCAAGGTATTGTAATTTCTTCAGTTGCGTCATCATCTCTAATACTTATTGTAGTAGGAATATTTATTTGTGCTCCATATCTACAAGTACCACTCATTCCTTCAATATATTCGTGAATTGAAAGCAGTTCACCAACTTTTTGCTCCAGCGGTGAAAGGGAACAGTAATTACTTGGTCCACCTCCAGTTCCTGAAATACTATTTTTGTTGCGGCGAGACTTTACCTTTATGTGTTGCTTATAATCCGCCCATACCTTGGAATTCATGTGAAAAAAGGTTATATGGTAAGTTAAAGTATTCATATTTATTTTATTTTGTATGTATGTATGTGCATGATATTATAAATACCTTTTCCACTTTTCTACCTCATGTGAATGTGGACCTGCAGCATTCAAATCTTGCGATAGTCTCTGCCATAACTCCCTGCATTTGCTTTTGGCATTAGAAACATTGAGGTATCCTTTTGCCAAATCTGCATGCAATGTCATGAATTCCACCAATATTTCATATTGCCTTGGTTTCGTATATAAACTTTTTTTAGACGATTCCCTTTAAATAATTTAAAATCAAAGCAATTAATAAACTTTTTTATTATTAAATATTAAAAGTATATACTTACATTTTCAAATTTGTTTTTTTAATCAAAATAGCATTCGAAAAATCTGTATACGTTAATAACACATATGACATTTGCTTTCGTAATACATAGTTGCAATTTTGAAAGGGATTTTTTTGGTTTCCGAATGGGATTAAAACATTTTCTTAATTTACGAACGTTAGGAAATAAATTTCCAAAAATCGCAATACGTAATCCCATTTTTACGAATTCGTTGATTTTCCGATTCGAATAGAAATACATAATAACCCCCCAGAATCCTGGTTGAAAAACAGAATTATACTAATATTATGTTTTGAGACAACTATTATCTTTCTACTACTTACTCTATTTTATATTACAATAAATTCTCAAAAAGGCTTTTACTAGTTCTTTATATTATTTTATTGTGTGAACGTTTAACATTTCATTTTAATATATTTTTGTAATTTAAATAAACATTATTAACCGCAGTTATTAAATAAATTAAATAAATGTTTATATATAAATGAAATTTTTATTATTTATTTTTTTATACAATTCAATATCCTTGAGAGCAGCAATACGCGAGGCTTCATCGTAGAAACGCACATTATCCAATGATGAATAGAGGTATTGGCACACAAAGCCCAAATTGTCCATACATATTTTCTTATTCAGAAATGGCTTTAAGTCTTCCGGTGCCACAGTGGAAGCCCTCACTTTTGCACCAAAAACTAAAAAAAAAACAGAAAACAGCAGATTAAAATATTTATAAAATGATAAACTTTAAATCAGTAAATTTATTCTAATCGTAAAACAAGAAAACAACACTAAGGAATTCCTATGTAATTTAATGTGAACATTCAACACAAATAATTTACACAAATCTCTCCGCCTAAAGCCTAGTACTCTGTTCAAATTTGGGAAAAGTGTTGAGCAACATTAATTATCACGCGAATTTACATAATTTGAAACTTTTTTTAATTGAAAGTACGCCACATTGTTTTACTTATGTAAACAAAACACATATGTTTTGCTTTTTTGTGAATTTAATCGAAAATAAATAAAAGATAAAATATTAAAAAATCTGTGTTGAATCGAAATAGTTAAATAAAAATGAACAGACAAATATTACTGGCCGCTTGTGCAGCAGAACATCAAGTAATAGATATTGTTGTTGCGACATAAAAGCTTTTGGATGAAAATTCCACGTGAAACAATTGCTACTTTAATTATTTCGCTGTGAAAATATAATGTTGCCAGATACATTTCACATGTTTTTCACAAAATGAACAGAGTACTACTTCTGCAACATTTTTTCATGAAAATTTCATGTTTATTTTTTTAACATGTGTTTTGACAGCATTCCGCTTGAAATTTTGAACAGAGTACTATGCTTAATTTAATGATGATCGGTTTATTATTTTGTCTTTATTGGAGGCTTCCTATTCACTTTTTTAAGGAGTTACAGCTCCATGTACGATCACAAATACACAACACACATATTATAAAACACATCACATAATTTGGAAAACAAACTTATACAAATTTTAATTGGTAATACTTGTACCAATTGGAACTTAAGTCTGAAAAACACAAGAGAATTTACTATTTGAAAGGAAAATTATTCCATACAAATTGCAAATTCTTCATGCAATTTCCACCTTAATTTAAAACGTGATGAAATTAAAAGCACTTACATACCTTGTGGGATGTTTCGGAAAGCATCGGAGATTCTCCTCAATTGGGCAATTCATAACAAACATCTCCTACATATTAATAAAACATTAATTAAAAAGGAAATATCAATAAAAAAAATTTAATAGGTAGGTGTGTACTTGCATTTTACTTTTCGTTATGTTTTTGCAGCTATTCATATAGCATTCAAAACTTGTTGGATGAAATCCAACTGGCTTCACTTAATGGCACAACAAAAATGAGAAAAATGCGCCAAAATTTATTCTAATTTTCACGCAAAATTAAAATTTTTCCAATTTTGTTGCGCCAAATTAAAGAAAATTTTCACAAATAAAAATGTAAGCAAAACATTTCAATTAACCCCATCGAAGAATAAGGATAGCTATACAAATAACAAAATATTTGCTATCCCTTACCTACGATGGGGTTAAATGTGTGATGCCACTTTGACACATTTTAATTGTTCCACTGACCGCTTAGTGGCCGTGTCGCATCTAGTCTTAATCTATGGTTTTTACCACTGTAACGCTGTGTTTCCTCTTCGCCACACAAAACGTCTTCCATCCGATCCAAAAATATTAAATTTTCTTTCATCATTTAAATAACTAATATTTTTGGGTCGGATGGAAGACGTTTTGTGTGGCGAAGAGGAAACATAGCGTTGCAGTTAACGCATCTAAAAGCAACAGTCAAACACGGTGGTGGCTCGGTGATGGTGTGGGGTGCATTGGCAGCTGGAGGTGTGGGAAATCTCGTGTTTGTGAAAACCACAATGGACACATTTAGTTATTTGAATATTTTAAAAGAAAATTTAAAAGCTAGCGCCACTATATTGGGAATACAAGACGATTATAGTTTCTTGCACGATAACCACCCAAAGTACACCTCCATGGTTGTGCGAGAATGGCTGCTCTACAACGTTAAGGAAGTGGTGTCTCATCCTCCCCAGAGTCCAGATTTAAATCCCATAGAGCATCTATTTTAGAAAAAAATTCGCCACCATAAAATAACTAATAAGCAAATGCTGAAAGATGTCATCGTTCAAGAATGGCGGAATATTGGTGCAGAAACCACAGAAAAACTGGCTTTATCGATGAAAAATCGCTTAAGAGACATAATCACTGCTAAAGGATACCACACTAAATATTAAGGACATCATACATCATCCTAATATACATTTTATAAATACATATGTAAATTTTTTTATAGGGTACGGACAATTTTTTGAGTTAATATTTTGAACTATTTTTAAGTTTTTTGTTAAAAATAAAAGTGAATCTTTTTTTTATTTTACTATAATTGGCAATTTTTATAACAACTTGTTGGACTTTTAAAACAAATTTACTTCACTCGAATCGGGTAATATGTTTTCGAAATATAATCAAATATATTTTCATTTGTATGGGGTACGGACAATTGTTTGAGACAGTGTAGATATAAATAATAAGAAAATAAAATAAATATTTACAGTTGAAATAATCATTTGGTGCATTCCACTGTTACGTACAGACAAGTTCAACAAATTTTACGGTTTATATCACATATAGCACTTAATTGTTTTATCAGATATATACTTTTTTCCCCTAATTTAATAGATTATATACTAGTCTTTAATAATGCGAAGAAACATTTAAAAAAGTTATGAAATACTGAAGAAAAATGCACACAACCCACGTCACGTACAGGACACATCAAGTCAACCAACATTCGAAATCGTTATAGTTTTATTCAGATTTCAGCGAATATATTACAGGTGCATAAAAAGTGTTTTCGAAGGAAATTATAACTAAGAATCAAGCTTGTTACTAGCGAAAAAAATATTAATTAAAACGTACAGACGTACAGACAAGTCGCGTTACGTACGCGACATAGTTCAACTTAAATCTATAATATATGTAAAAATCAATAGGTAAATGCAGTTTTGTCTTGGGAAAGGCAATGTTTTCTGTACTCCACAACTTTCTCCTCAGTTTTAATAAAATGGAAGTTGGAAGCTCCAGTTATCGCTTTGGCATTGTCCCACGGCGATGCACTTTTAATCCTTTCATAAATTTCAGAGGATGGCACATAAATCACACGGGTTTTTGTGACTAATTGAGAAACTAAATCAGAAAAGTCCTTGGCTGATTGGACAACAACATGTTCATTTTGGCTCATCATTTTCTCTCTTTTCCATGCGATGTAGCAAAATATTTGCAATAAAAGGGCCTTTTGTACTTTACACTCAACATTGATGTTAGTTTAACCATATAACGGTTCTTAAATTGCGATGAAGGGCCGTCACCCCAAATAAATTCCGCTGAAGGTAAGTCTTCATTTTCTTTATGCATCAAGTCAAACAACTTATTGATGACGAATTTGCATCTGAGCATATAAGATATGTTTGGCAATTGCCTTTGTAAAAACTTGCAGCAGTAAATAAAAGAACACTTGTTCGTGACCAGAGTGCGCTTTGAACTTCATTCTGGTATTCATAGCCAAAAGACATCGCAAAATCAACTTGAAGGATTCGCACATTTTCATTGCGTTGGTCTTTTTGAAATTCACCGGCTTGAACTCGTTTTAAATTAACATGCTTCATCATAATATGGATAGAATCAATCAATTTTTCTTAAGTTCACCTGAACTTGTTTCGTGGTTTACTAAACTAAACGTAGTTTATTTTCTGAGTTTTTCCCATTCTTTCCATACACAGATTGTACTTAAATCCATAGAAATTAATATTTTTTTGCCATCAGAACATGTATCACATTGATTTTTCCAGCACTTCGAATCCAAAGAAGGATCACATAAAATCATAGTCCACCAGTCGTTACAATAATTTTGTTTCAAACCTTTCAATTTGAACATAAAATTTTCATGAGTTAAACATTTGCACTGGTCTGAAGGTGTGTCTTTCATTGTAAAACGTTTTTCGGTCTTAGACTACAAATTTTTGAAAATCCAATTTCGATATTAGGAAAAAATTCTTTAAAAATGCAAAAGGCTTCTCGTAGGTACAAAGTCAAATAATGCTTTTGACACTTCTTCTTAATGCCGTTTTCCCAAACAACGATGAAATCATTTGCGCCTGGGCAGGTATACACAATATCCGGACGATAGTAAAATGCTTTCACATCGTCATAACGTGTATCGTCACCTGATGTGCTAATGCTTGGGCTTTCTGCTAGAGCAATGTTCATTTTACGCGCTAGTTCTGTAACAACCGCTTTTTTCTTTCTTGGTGATTGAGGCAGTGCTTTTAGAGCCTTTTGAACAGCTTTAGATAAAGTCTGTTTCGACTTGTACGGAGATTCAGTACTTACAGGAGGATTTTTAAGATCAACGCGCTTTTTTGCCCTTTGCAATCTCTTCTTATCCCTTTCCTTAAGTGAAATTGCTTTTAACTCACTTTCAGAAAGATTTTCTGCTTTTCGTTTACGAAGCTCACGCAGTAAACGCGGTAAAGTTAGGATCTTCCTCTTTTTGCTTTTCTCGAAATTTTCGCATGCGGCTAGCACTAGTTGATGGTTGCTGGTCGCTCATTTTTGCGTTATTGAGATTTGCAGTACAAAAAAGGGCTTTGTTTATTACAAACGCCAGTAAAAGTTGATGATGTCAGATAACTTATTCTTCGGCGTCACGTACAGACACTTTATTATCACCAAGAATATATTGTAAGCAAAGCGATTTCAAACAAAATTGTTTCACGAGTTTTTAGACCGCTAAAAGTTAGCTGTTAAGAGAAAAATTCAATTTGTATAGTCAACTTGTTTTACAATTATTAATAGAAAAAGGAATTAAGCGTCACGTATGGGACATCGAAACTTACCTTTCCGTTATGATTAATTTCTTATAAAAAAAATGCTTAACCAAAAAATGAGTATGCAGTTAAATACAGCGGACCATACACTATAACTAAGAACAGAAATCTAGTTTATATCTGATAAACAATAGCGGCAAGGACCTCGCAAAAAGTTGTGTAAAGGCTAATGAAAAAATCCGACTTGTTGTTACTCTCAATAAATAATGGTATTTACAAAAAATGAGACATATTCACTACAACTTTTGTAAATTATTTTAGATGAGAACATAATCTCACTATGTACGTGCAATAATATATAAAAAAATGCATATTTGTAAAACAGTTCAGAGTTCCACTTTTTCATGGAATGCTCCATTTAAAATAACAAGACGTGTGTTCTTTATTGCTTCTAACTTAAAAGATTGTCCACCATTTTTATAAAGTTTTAAATAAACCTTAAAAACTATTAAGGTTCAACGAAAAGAGTTCATTAAATTCTCCTTAATGAATATGGTCTCCGGGCAATTTGAACATTCGCCTAAGTGGCAAGAAGTTGTTACATAAGGACACATAGTCAATTTAAGGCAATCACGGTAATCGTGCAAATCTTCTGACATGAGTTTAACATTTTCATGGTAAATGCAAACGCATACTGTGTGTGTTCCGCTTCTTCCTGCCAAAACGCAATGCTTTGGCCTCAGTTGGGTAAATTATGTAAATCCAATTTTGACGTCCTCCTGTTCAGATTGAAATGTTGCATATAACTCGTTCTGGTTACAGAGAACCATCCTCTTCTGCATTTGGATTTTCTGGCCATCGATTCGAACAGACATATCATCTCGCTGATAAAATTGAGTTACTAGAGCATCAGTTTCTCATGCTCAGCAACCAAGTTTTAAGCAATTCTTGCTCTTCGTTGAGACGTTCCAAACTCGGTCATTATTTTTGAACAACTCCATGACGATGGGGCAAGAGTAAGAAGTTGAATTCTTTCAGATCTACTCTGTGACGATTTGTACTTATTTTTTATTTGTTCAAAAACTTCTACTGCATCCTTGTGATGATGATTTTTGCACTCATTTTTAAGTCTTATAGGTTTTACTGAAAACTTAGAACAACCATCATCTCCTGCAGAACTGTCATCATTTTCAGAATTCATTTTGTTCTCATCTGGAATAACCGGTAATGTGTTTATCTTTCCCATCATTTTCCTGCACGATCCACAAATTAGCAAACGTTTTGAAAGCGTTGGGAATTTTTTCAATAAGTTGTCGGAAATATTTCGCATATGTGATGATCTGTGCTTCTTTTTGTTTAAGGGATTACAACAAAAAGAAGTAAAGATTTCCTTTTTGGAATCGGAAGCCATTGTGAGGATTAATTATGTAAGTAATTAGTAAATAACGCACGTCCAAACTTTAACACTATTTGTAAAAATCTAATTTCCGAATGTCCTTAGAATGCAGGTAAATACTTTTTTAATATATTTTAGGTAGTACGTTTTTATGAAAGAGTCTAAAACCTTTATTAGCGCAATAAAAAAATATAGTGCATATGGTAAAATTCAAAAACTTTGTTTTTTGAGTTAAAATATTTTTTTATAGATATGCCTCTTGCTACTAAGTGACCACAAAGCTCTTAAAGGAAATGGTCTAAAGTTTCTTTTGAGGAAAAATAAAAAAAACTCCATTTTGAAAAAAATGGAGGAAAATGATACAAGTGCCAAATATTGAAAAATCTTATTCTTGAGTTAAAAAATATTTTTTTTGATAGATATCCCACTCGCATCCCGTTAAGCGATTATAAAGGCCTTAACGGAAATTGTATAAGCTTTCTTTTGAGGAAAAAAAAATATTTTTGAAATGATTGAAGAAATAGCTATCTAAAGTCCTTTGAACAATTTTTGCTAGGACCAATAAGTGAAAAGTTACACTCATTTAAAAAAAAAACCCTGTATGACCAAAATGTCCAATTTTGACCTGCTCTAACTCCGGCAGTACTACCAATAGTACTAACCTTGGTGCAAATTTCATTCAAATCGGAAGACATTGATTTTAAAAGTTGGGTCACTTGACACGAAATTGCCCATATGCATACATACTATATATATAAGTATATAAATGAAATAAATCTGTTGTCGTTTTTATAATCACATAAATTGTTTATATCCGATTTTGTGTATATGACATATCGTGACATATAAAAAAATTAGTCTTATAATCACATTAGCGATATAGTCACAACATTTCGTGCAACTAAGCGATGTGACTATAAGCGAAAAGTACTGTATTATAAATTAAAGAAATAATTTTTGTGTTCATATTCAAGTCATAAAGTAATAAATTTAAGACACAAAATAAGTTTTTTTCTGTTGGCCATCATATATTTGTTTATTTTATGAAATTAAAATTTATTTACGACATGCTTGTTACAATATGCCCAAAACCTTGATTCGTCCAGCAACCATTTGAATTCGCGTGCACATGGTACATGAGAGGTAGTTTTGCAATCTCGTTGCAAACAGCAAAGTAGAGCACCCTGTTTTAAGCAATATACACATTCGTATCGCATACTGTTCCACGTGGCATCTTCCAGTCCAACAAGTCGTGAACCGATCACAAATATGTTTGGAGCCCAAATAGCACATTCTTCATGAATCCAAATCTCAAAACAGTCATCTGATATTTGAGACATACCTAACATATAGCTATTGGAGAGATGATCGTCATTACATTCGGAAATGTTTTGATTATCCGATATTAATGAATCGTTGATATTTTTAACCTAAAAATGTGAATTACAAAAATTATTATCATTATGTTTAACACTGTATGTGATTAAATAAAAGCAAATAATTATGATATCCAACATAAGAGCCTATTCCAAGATGAAATTTTTATTATAATTACACTAAAATTTTAATTTTAAAATTAAATGTTTTTACCTAGCCTTGTGTGGTTCTTTTTACTAATAGCGGATTCAAATATTTCTGAAATTTTTTAAATATTTATGCTCTATACCAGAGTACCGAGAAAGCTCGAATTTACTTCTTTCGCGAACGAATTTAATTCAATCGAATTTTATATGCAAATTCATCGCGATATTTATAAATAAAATTCGCAAAAAAATTATATGTATATAAGAATTAAAAAATTCTTTCTTTCGCTAATTGAATTTAAAAGAATTAATCACGAATTTCATTTACTTACACAAAGCAAGTGATGAAAAATTCGACACAAAAATTGTTTTACTTTCTTAAAGAAAAAAAATTTTTTGTTGTTTTTGCCACACAATTGTAAATTAGGTATGTACAATGTGGATACATGTAGTTTGTAAAAAAAATGTTTTCAAAACTAAAGAACATTTAAAACTTTAAAATAAACTTTTGGTTTTAGGTACAATATGTAACATTTATTATTATTTTTTTTTTATAGAATAATTATTATTTCATAACTGAACTGTTAACTTTACTGTTTGATAATTTTAGTCAGTTCATTAAATTATTTTTTTCCTTTTTTTCTGCAGTTTTTTCGTATTCATGTCAAGACTTCGTCTCGAAAACTTGAATACATTTGTTTTTGTTTATTATGTTTTTGTCCACTTTTGTACAACATGTAAGCATTATGGCTTGTGCCCTAGCTATTTTTGTAGAATAATTATTATTTCATAATTGAACTGTTAATTTTACTTCTTGATAATTTTAGTCAGGCTTGAAAAAATTATCAAAATTTTTAATAATACAATTTTTCAAGTTGTAATTCCTAACTTCAGTAAAAATAATTTAATGAAAATTAAATTTAATGAACTCAAGCCTGACTAAAATTATCAAGAAATTATTTTTTTTATTTACGTGATTGAAGATGTTTCTAAACACATTTTACAAGAAAAAACAAAATATGTTAAATATTTTGAAATTTTGTCTAATTTTCACCATTTTTAATCGATTTAACTACCAATTCTTACCATAATTTACAGCGTTTGTCTGATGTTCATAATAATCTTGACTGTAATTTAACAGAGTACATATAAATAAAAAAGGGGAACAATTCGGTTTTAGTGACTTTGCTAAAAAAAAAAAAACTTCATCAAATAGGGCTTTTAGAGGAGATGCCAGCAAAAAAAAATTGTTGGCGGTTACGCCTATTTTCGAGGGGGCGGGCCCGTAAAGTTGAAAATATATAGGCCTAGATCTCGGGAACTATTGGGTGTCTTATAATTTGTAATACATTAAATAAAAGATATTAAAAATACCTTTCCAACGATATATGTCATGATTATAAAATATGGATCGAATATGGGTTAAATCCGAAAATAATATTTTTTTACCCGAATTTATTTGTTTTTTTGGAAATGGTTCAGCTATTATGGGCCGATCCTCTTAAATTTTGGAACAGTGATTTTCATGCATATGAGGATATTTCACGTGGAATTTCAACATAATAACGGTATATTTAAGATATATACATATTAGTATTAACGTAGGTTTTGGAAGTGGACCTTTTATGGGGACATAGTCTAATATGGACCGATATTCTCAAAATCCTGCAGTTTGATTTAGGCATGTATGTAAATGATCCGTGTAAAATTTTGGATTGGTACCCTTATTTATAAGAGATTTATGAATATTAAAGTGATTTTTGAAAGAGGGCTTTATATGGGACATAAGGTTAAAAGTAGACCGAAATTCACAAAATGTTGTGGGATGATTTTTGTATATATGTAAATGATCTGTGCAAAGTTTTCAGTCGGTACCGATATTTATACAATATATATAGGGATAAATGTCTTTTTCAGATGTGGTCCTTGTATGGGAGCTATGACCAATTCTGGGCCGACCACCATAAAATTTAGTAAAACACTTTCCGCACACTTTCTTCTATTATCATGAAAACAACGTATACAAAATTTCATGGCATTATCTGCAATATATTTCAAAATATTGCAATAAAATCGACAAAAAATATCAAATTTTTATGTAGGTTGTCTCACATATTGGTCCATAACTCTGGTTGGCCTAAACCGATTTTGCTGATTTTAAAGCATGTCTGACAGAATTGTTGAAGATTTGGATCCCGAAGATATTTGGGGACTTCAAAAAACTGATTTCAACATCCAGACAGACAGATCGACTCCGCTATCTAGAAGGATCCAGAATATATATACTTTATAGGGTCGGAAAATTATATTGTGGAAATTACACACGGAATGACAAACTTATATATACCCTTCTCACGAAGGTGAAGGGTATAAAAATACTAAAAAACTCAAAAAATTAACAAAAAAAAGTGACCTTTAAATGATGATGCAAATCAATAAATTGAGGGTATATATAAGTTTGTCATTCCGTTTTTAACACTGAGAAATATTCATCTAAACAAAGTAGATATGTATGTATATTCTTGATTCTTATGGAATTGGAAGTCGATTGAGCTATATCCGTCTATCTGTGTAAAACACTCTCACGTCCAAAATACGCAACCAAAATCAGCAAAGTTTACAAAAAACCGTTTATAATGCTCCTACGCAATTTGTTATTCAAAATCAGCAAAATCGGTCTCGTTGTAGAACAAAAGTTATGGAACAAAATGTGTGACAACCTCCTCTGCAGATAATACAATGCAATTTTCTAGACGTTATTTATTCGATAAAAGGACAAACTGTGATAATAAGAGGTTCATGATTTCTACAGCCCTCATACAAATTTCTTCCGGTACCTAAATGGATATAATATTGCAATATCAATACAAAATTCAGCAAATAAGTTTCATGTAAAAATAAATCACAAAAGTAAATTTTGTTTAGTTCGTTCCGTGTTTGACTATAGACCGCAAATAGGGTCCACTTCAAAATTTAGGTTAAAATTCGACACAAATAATTCTTATTGACACATAAATTGCTCCCATATAAGGACCACATCCGAAAAAGTCATTAAACTTTATATACTATATCTTATAAATATCGGTACCAAGTCAAAACTTACTTACTACAGATAATACTACAGATTTTTGTAAATATCGGTCGCTATTTGACCATATCCCTTATATAAGGTCCACTTGCAATATTCACGTTAATACTAATAGTTATATATCTTAAATATACCATTATTATGTTGAAATTCGAAGTGAAATATCTTCATATGCATAACATTCTCTCTTCCGAAATTTAAGAATATCAGAAAAACCTATTACCGAAAAACTGTCTAATAAATAACGACAACGAACCAACTTTTATACGGATCAGACATTTTAATCCAATTCTGCTATTGGATTTTGTAGATATCAGTCCATAACTGGCAATATATTGTATGTAAATATATTGTATAACAACCAACCATAAAACTCTTGTAAATAACGTTATTGAGATGAAATTCAACCAAAATAAACCTCAAATGCATAGAAATCATGTTACTATTAGTCTATAATTGGTCCGCTCATAAAACTCAATTCAATACAAGAACCTTACCTTTTTTATAATCTAAATAACATTCAAGACTGTTATGATCATCAGACAAACTCAGTAAATGATGGTGTAGGAATTAGTAATTACATAAATTAGATAAAATTTTAAAGCATTTGAAATAAATTATGGTGCTCGTAAAATTTGCACTAAGACTGAATAAAAAAGACTTAATAAGGATGGATATTCTAGTCATATAACAGTGTAGATTTTGTATTTCTTATTACGTTTAGGTTGTTGAGGGTGATAAAGTGACAATTGCCACATACATACATGATAGATATTTTTATGGTATTGAATTTTTGTTATTCATTAAATTGTTTATATCGTTAAGATATAAATTAAGATTTTCTTTAATAATTTGGTATTAAAGCTATGTACTTTTGTCTTTCCTGTTAGTTGTTAAAAAAAAAATTGAGTGCCCAAGTGGAATAGCACAAACAGAATTGGTAAAATAAGTATTATATCTATGGGGTATGGTCAAACATGGACCGAACTAAAAACAATTTCGTTTTGCGATTTATTTTTGCATAAAACTTATTTTTGCTGAATTTTATCTTCATATTCCAATTTTAGAGGCACTTATGTATAATTGAGCAATATTTCGGGAAGATTTTTGTATGTGGGCTATGAGAAATCATGGACCGATTCATACTATTTTCCACACACTTTCTTCTTTTATCATAAAAACAACGTATACAAAATTTCATGGTATTATCCTCAATATATTTCAAAATATTGCAATAAAATGGAAAAAAAATATCAAATTTTTATGGAGGTTTTCTCGCATATTGGTCCATAACTCTGGTAGGCCTAAACCGATGGCTTAATCGACTCCTCTATCTATAGGGATCCAGAATATATATTCTTTATAGGGTCGGAAAATTATATTGTGGAAATTACAAACGGAATGACAAACTTATATATACCTTTCTCATGAAGGTGAAGGGTATAAAAAACACTTCACTTTGACGCTGTAAAATAAATGTTTTCAAAATTATATGATAATGAAAAGAAAATATTTTTTAAATGCTTTAAAAATAGAGTTTTTGCTGATAGTATTTTGTATGTCTTCCTTTAGCCTCAATTACAGCTCCTAATCGTCTACACATTGAATGAATCAGTTTTGGTAGATCGTATTCATCGGGTATTTTTTCCCACTCTTCTTTTATAAATCTTATTAATTGTTCTTTGTTTTTCGGGTACCTTTTACCGACTTTTTTCTTTAGGTGGACCCACAAATTTTCTATTGGGTTTAGGTCGGGGCTTTGTGCTGGGGTATCAAGTACTTTTCTGCAATTATATAGTGACCAGGATCTGCAAACGTACGACTTATGCTTTGGGTCATTATCTTGGTAAACCTTATATTTTAACTTTGCGGGTTTTTCTGGGTCAATAAATCCGAATTTTTGAGCACTGGCACTCAACTCGTTCCTTCCTTCGTCATTATATCTTCTAATCGCCAACACCCTTGGCTGAAATGCAACCCCACACCATTACAGGGGCCAACTTACCGCATTCGATTTCGAGTAAAATTGATCGTAATTTTCTTATTTGAGATTATGGCATTCGATATCGAGCAAGAAATTTAGTGCATTTTATCATAATTTCTATACGATAGCTCATTCGATCACGAATGCGGTAATTTGGCCCCAGATAATTTTCCAGTGGGTATTATATTTTTATTTTGTAAAGCCGTTAGGGGATTGCGCCAAACTTTTTGGGGTCCATCGTGATAATAAAGCTTTACCTTCGTCTCGTCGCAAAAAATTACATCATTGCATTAATCCGGAGCAAAAGAAATATGTTCAATGACAAATTCATATCTTTTTTCAATATTTAGCGTGGAGAGAAGAGGTTTTTTCCTGGCGACTCTTTTGAACAGTCTGATGGGAGATACTTACATCACATTCACGATTGATCTCAAGTGCTGGAATGTGGATTGTCGTCAATTGTTTTCAACATTTTCCTTTCAATGTGCCGATTTACTTTTTTTGGTCTGCCTGGTGTTGGTTCAAGCCTTTCTTCTTTTTCTGCACGGTTAATAACATTATATACTGTCCTTAGGTTAAGGGAGAACATTTCTGCAATTTATTTGTGATTTGTGTGTATTTTTGAAAACAAATTCAAAAACCTAACAAAATAATTTTTGTTGCTGCAATTTTTGTGCAAATAGCCTTCGTAAAACAATGTGACTGATTATGTAATTGTAGTGTAAGAGTATCTGTTTTATTGTTATACAGATAAAACTATGTATATCGATTCGCACCGAATTTAAGATGCTGTTTTTATCGAAAATTAAAGATTTATGGTAATATAAAAATAATAACATAAACTGCCGTGTTCATAAAAAAATATTTTAAATTTATTAAGCGGCACAATGCTTTTGGGGTCTTTTATCAAACCATGTTGTATA
This sequence comes from Bellardia bayeri, assembly GCA_950370525.1. Lineage (NCBI taxonomy): Eukaryota > Metazoa > Arthropoda > Insecta > Diptera > Calliphoridae > Bellardia > Bellardia bayeri. Next base: position 36,665,068 of record OX493268.1, on the reverse strand, counting down.
TGTATTTATTTCTTAGCTGTGCAGTATAAATATTCTTATTAAAAATATTTAAAAAGAGATTAAAATAAAACATATATATTATTATTCCTTCTTAAGGCATTTTGTTTGGTTTTAATTTAATCATGTTGCTTGGAAATTAAATAAATTTAGTTTTCATATATTCGGAATAAATTTAATTTATTTCTAACTTTATTTTTATTCACAAATATGAAAAAAGATATTAATAAAAATATTTTTTTTTATATTTGTAAGAAAAATAATAAAAAAAATAAGCTCTCTCTATTGCGATGGGAAAGCAAATGCGATGCGATAAGCGTACAATTTGTATGCAATAGAGAGTAACCCCCCTGGATATATGTGGCTCTCAAAATCAATATTGTCGATTTTATCGCAACTTGGTTCTTTATGTTCAATACATAAATCTGCTTCAAAACCAGCATCAACATTCTTTACCCCGTCGCACAGTGGGGGATCTGAAAAAAAAGTGGAAATAAATCTGTAACTTCTAAACGAATAGCTCGATTTTAATAAAATTTCCCATGGCTATAGAGGAGGTGTTGATAAGTTTAAGTTTTGAATTTGGGCTTAAACAAACAAAGGGGGCCCGAGCCACAATGCCCCAAAGTGGGGCACCTCTGGTATACCAAAAATTAAAAATGATACCAAATTTTTTTTTTGCGATCCGATTTGAAAGATTTTTATATATATGGAATGTACTAGACGAGATCTACAAAAACCATTGCTTTAGCCATATATTATCTCTTATCATTTACGAGTTATTCGCATTACGAATCTCACAATTCCCAAAAAACTTTTCAAAAATCCCAAAATTGGGCTTTTTTGATTTTTGGATCTATTGAAGACACCAAGCTCGGGGCTATGAAATCCCTTTGCATAATATTGAAGAACAGATTGAGACATACAAAACAGGTCTTAGTTTTTTGAAAGCAGCTATGCGATTTTAGAATATGTTGTCTAAAGTTGAAATTTTCATAAAAAATAGGTCTACTTCGGAAGGCTCTGGACCACGCAATAATAAAAATTTTGATATTATTTTGCTTTTATAATATTACCTTTCAGAAAAATATAAACACATTATTTATCTTTTTCTCATTTTCTGTATAATTTAAAATTAATGTAGTTACTTTTTTCGAAAAAAATGGCGGAAAAACGACGTTTTTATTTTTTTTTTAAGTTTGAATGCACATAACTTTTGACTCAGTAGATATTTTTTAACATTTCTTTCTTAAGATTATTAATAAATTTGTTGTTAATTAAAAAAAAAAAAAGAAAATCGGGAAATAATTGGATCCGTTATTAGCAAAAGAGCAGAGCAAGGTATGAAAAAAAATAAAATTTTACTTTTCAAATTCGAATAACTCGTAAACTATAAGAGATAATATATGGCTAGTACATTTCACGTATATAAAAATCTTTCAAATCGGATCGCAAAAAAAAATTTGGTATCATTTTTAATTTTTGGTATACCAGAGGTGCCCCACTTTGGGGCATTGTGGCTCGGGCCCCCTTTGTTTGTTTAAGCCCAAATTCAAAACTTAAACTTAGCAACACCTCCTCTATAGCCATGGGAAATTTTATTAAAATCGAGCTATTCGTTTAGAATTTACAGATTTATTTCCACTTTTTTTTCAGATCCCCCACTGTGCGTCGTGTACAAGTTCACAGTTGCTAGAAGAGCTTGACTGAACTATTTTAGTCATCATTATTTTTGCCCAAATATTTTCAATTGCCTTCTTTTTGCCGCAACACAGAAAACGTGTTTTCTAATTTGTCCTGATTAAGGGATTTTGTCATTAAGAAATATACATCACCACCATCCTTTAAAATATAATCCGTTAACATGAGAACTGATTTAAGAGTGAGCTTCATCCCATTTAAAAAGAAAAAAATATGTGATGCTCTCGGTAGTCACAGATAAATTCAAGTGCGGCCGAAAGGGTTAATGGTATTAATGCAGGTCTCTACATTGTCAGTACATAATTAAATTGTCTACAAAAATTTTTTAAAAATTTTATAAAAATAAAACACATACTCTGGCCCTACAATAATACAATCGGTCGCACTAGCTATTACGTTGGTTATTTGCATATAAATTCTTTGACAACAAAGATCATTCAAGTAAAAAATATCAAAAACCAGTTTTTAGCAATAAAAAAAAAACACACATACACACTTTCGATGGTAAAAAGAGCAAACATGTGTATGTATTAATACATGTGGATTTTTGCTCTCTTCAGTTCTCTAAGTGTGAACACAAACCAACAACAAATTATATGAAAGCGGTCGTAATAATACAACCCGCCATCAGGGCTGCCAGATGAATTTCGTAAAAAATCGTCGAAATTCCGATTAAAAAAGAAAAAAGTCGTCATTTCGAATTTTAAAAATCGGAAAAATAAAAAGGACTATTTCTAGAGTATTTTGAAATTTATATTTAAACGAAAACATAAAAATTCTTGTACTTTTTAAATAAGAATTCACAAAAAATATAATGTTAAACACAATTTGTGTAATATTTTTATAATATCTTAGTCCGCTTTCACATTTTGCAATTCTGACTGGTCAAAGCAAGTATATTTGAATGAGAAGGGAAAAGAGAACAAAGGGGTACAAACGTGACGGTACTAGTCAATTCTCTTATTTCCTTTTGTTTTTTTCTTTCATGTATGTTGATTTCAATTAAAAAGTACGAATATTGAATTGACGTGTGTGAATGAAATGGCAAGTTCAAAAGAGAATTGAACAAAAACTGGACAGCTAAAACTGAGAAGTGTGAAACAAGACTTACAGTATTTTATAAATAAATATCTGAATTTAGCATATTTTATTAATTCAGGTTAAATTACAATGTAAAAACAAGTTAGTTTATTAAGTTTTAAATAACGTTTTGAGTATAGAATCCAATTCATCCAACATATACAGGAAAAATTTATGTGGCTGAATATTCTATCGACGTTTTGTTAAAATAGGAGAACTTTTTTTTAGAATTTTCCCGTTGAAATTCAGAAATTGTATCCTCTAAAAATTTTTGTGCATGGAATTCAGCATTTAAAAATGCTTTTCATATTTACCAATAAATAAGTAATTTCTACTATCCTGACTCAATATTATTTGGAATTATTATACTTAAACTTAACAATTGTCAATAATTAAGAAAACATTACTATTACTTATGGCTAGTTTTTAACTTGATATTTAAATACGAAATTAGTTAATTTTTCCTTAAACTTAAGTTCTATTTAAATACGGCTTAATTGTTTCAGTCTCAAATTAAGTTTGGTATTTAATTATGATAAAAGTATGGTAGCACTATTAAATGTCAAAAAAAAATATAAACAACTTCTTCATTTAACAGCTGACTTACTATTTAGTTTAAAAATTGTTGTAAACTAAATGGACAAAAGCTGCATCATTCATAACCTCTTCATCTAAATTCATTGTTTTAGTTCATATTAGTTGATATTGATAAAAATAAGCACAATGTTTGTATTCGCGACGATTTTATTTATTGAATATTTTTTATCAAATAATAAAAAAACTTCAATGCGAAATTTTCATAATTTGCAGAACTGTCACAATCATATGGTAGTATGAAAAACTTAAGTTGTATTTAAATCGACGTAGTGATTTAAGTTATATTTAGAACAGAGGCCACAATTTTGGCGTTTCAAAATCGCTACAATCAGCTAAAAAGGCAGGTATATTAAAAAGAGAAAGAAAATATTTTCTGGTATTTGTAATGTGAAAAAGCAAAGCACTATATACAACAAGAATTTTGTGGACAAAACAAAATAAACAAAACAATTTGAGTTAGAATATTTGAATTGAAATTTTGTTTATATGTTTGTGATTTTAATAACAACTAAATTGTATTTTAATAACTGTTATACTTTGTGGTATATATTGTAAAGTTTGTGCATTCGTTAGATGATATAAATGCATTTTTTTATGATTGTATCAAACAATACAAAAATACTCTGTGCCAAAAATTAATTTTATTGCGTCAGAAAAATAGTAACATAAAGAAAACAAAAAGGCAGGTTTCCAAGAAAGAGACAAGAAAAAAACTACACTATCTTTGCTCTTCTGTCGCCTCTGTGTACTCTGTGGTTTAAACACACTTTAATTCTTATACCCTTCACCTTCATGAGTAGAGTATGTATAAGTTTGTCATTCCGTTTGTAATTTCCACAATATAATTTTCCGACCCTATAAAGTATATATATTCTGGATCTTCATAGAAAGCGGAGTCTATTAAGCCATGTCCGTCTGTCTGTTGAAATCAATTTTCTGAAGTCCCCAGATATCTTCAGGATCCAAATCTTCAATAATTCTGTCAGACATGCTTTCGAGAAGTTTGCTAATTAAAATAAGCAAAATCCGTCCACAAATAATGGAGATATGAGCAAAAATCCGAGACAAACTCTAAAAATTGCATCAAAAAAACTAAGTGTATTAATATTGTTAGAAATAATTTCATAAACAGATGGCGCTGATCAAACAAAGTGTTTAAGTGTGTTCTTAAATCGTAATATAAGTGTGTAAAAAGTTTTCGAAAACTTTAAGTGTGTTCTTAAACCGTAATATAAGTGTGTAAAAAGACAGTGTGTTCACTTTGTGTACATTTAAAAAAATAAAGACTCGTTATATTTTCTTCAAACTACTTGACGCTTTTATTTTGCAATTAAAAAGAATCCGGTTTATTTAAAGGAAATAAACCACCGTTTTTAAAAGGTAGGTAGTTAGGAAGGCTGGTGTGAGTCACCTCACACCCTCACCCAGTGACCAATATGGTTCATTGTGATGCCTTGGATAGAAAAATAAGTAGTAGAGAAAGTGAAATAAAAGCTAAAGTAGAAGACAGGAAGGAATATTAGAGTGTGAAGAAAGGAGAAGAAAGAACAGAGAAACCTGACCAAAACCTATTTAGACATACATATGTCCTCTACTTGTGCGACCAGCACTCAGTCTACTGTCGCGTAGCCAGGCCATTCCCATTACGAATCCCATTAGACTCTAAAGCCCACAGCTCAAGACATCCCCTAATTCGCCCAAGAATCTATTGCCCAGCGACCTCATCCTACTGCCCTGCAACCTGGGACAATGACACAGAATGTGCTCAACTGTCTCCAGCTTATCCGGGTCCTCGCATAATCTGCACATATCCGACAATTCGGATCCCATTCTCACCGCCATCCTGCAGTGGCCCGTGATAATGCCCATCATGGTCCTTACGCAGATCCTACTCTTGCCCAGCAGCGATTTTGAATCGGACTTCTTAAGCACCGGCCACAGCTCCGTGACACTTGGCAGTCCGTCCGGTTCCTCCAGGCTTGATTGGTCGCACTTAGGATCCATTCCCTTTTTAAAAGGTAAAAACGTAACATTATAATATATATATGTATGTATGTATATAATATAATTATGCATCCACAACAAAGGTGAAGGGTATATAAGATTCGGCATAGCCGAATATAGCACTCTTCTTTTTAAGTTTTGTTTTTGAAATATGCCATGTTCTTATTAATATTTATGATATTAAATGAGAAAAATAGTAGCTGTCTCAAAAAAAGAGAGAATTTGACAACAAAAACATTAATAAAACAAACAAATGAAAGAAAATTTTAATAATTCAGAAAATCGTCACTTTGAATGAAAAAATCGTCAAATCGTCACGTTGCTATTTTTAAAACAAAAAATCATCAAAATGACGATAAATCGTCAAATCTGGCAGCTACGCCCGCCATAAGCAAATTTCCTTGTACATGATGTGCATTCTATATGATTTATATTCTTTGGCTATACCAAAGACTATAAATCAGAGATCATCAGTTCATAGTGCAATTGCTTATTTGCCCAACCCACTACTTTGTTATAAATATATACCATGCGTTTACACATGCAAGTACTTGCATGCGAGTGCTGTGTACGTATTATATACGAAAACTTATTCGAAAAACTCGAATCATTTGCAAATAGCATTACTGTTTACACAGGACAGTGAGAGTTAATTTTCAAAATGTTGCCAAAGCGTAAACTTCTACCGGCAGTTCCATTTGATTTGCAATTGCTTTGAAGGCCTTGCTTTTCAAATCGTTCCTCTTATATGCTTTATCACTCATATCTCACACAAAAGGATGGGAACGATATATGTAAATTATTATTTTATTATATTTTTTAAATTTAATTTTACTTCCATTTTCGTTTTGATTGAAAAATAGAGTTGCCGAGTTGATCACATAAAAATTGTTCATGAGGGAAAATTTTCATTAACAATAATTATTATGATTTTAATGATATTTATTCTCCAAAATTAAAACATTTTGTTTATCAATATTATTTGAAAGAAATTTGTCTACAATCAGTCATAAAACAAACTAAAATTTCAATTATAAATATTATATTATCCACTTTCTATTCATTGAAAAATATACATGGCAACATTATTTTTTTATTTGACGTTTGCTGGCATGAGAGTGTCAAATATTCACTCGTATGCAAATTTAGCTGCGAGTAGATCTGCAAGTGCGAAAAATGTGAGTTTATTAGTAAAAAAATGTGAGTGTATTGAGATTTTCGAACTGTTACTCGCATGTGTAAACGCTAGAACAAAGAGGTTGCACGCAGTGTATGTAAAATTGACAACATTTTGTGCTGCTTTATGATGCGGGAGGGAAGACAAAAGGGAAAGAATCACAAAAAAAGAGCGTAACAATGCTCTCGTTCTCTTGCTGTGTATGAGATCTTGTAATTCTCATTTATCACCGTATGTGTGCATATGTATGCATGTGTGTGTGTATGTTGCACCCCTGCAAAAAACGCGAGTTCTCCATAAACGTATGTATGGACTACTCCACAATGGACCAGGAGTAACCATTTGTTTGAAAAAAAAACTAGTCCATTTAACATTACGATGTCCTAAGACTGGACCATATACTCCAGCTTTGCATAACACAGGACTAGTCCCAAAACTCCTTGTAACTACATCAAATGTTTTTAAACAACGTTACTGTCGTTAAAGCACGAACAATTGTCGTGTAACAACAAATGCATATAAAGTATATGATTTTCTATCAGTTGTGTCACCGCCCCAATCTGCATCAGTATAACATTGGATTGGCTTTCCAGTTTTCTGATAAGTTAGTTGTTTTTTTTTCGAGTCGTTGATAAATATCTTAAAATTCTTTTAGCAGCTACCATATGTTCCGCATGTGGATTTTTATTTCCTTGGGATAGCTTGCATACAGAATGCAATATATCTTGTCTCGTATTTATAGCTATATACATTAGGGAACCAATGATCGATTGATATTGGGTTCGGTCGATCTTTTGACAATTTTCTTTGTCACATTTAACTTGATGTTTAGATTCTAAAGGTGTTGCTATAGGTCTACAATTTATCATATTGTGTTCCTGTAAAAGTTTTCTTATTTGTGATTTCTGACTCATAAAAATTTTACCTTTTTCACCAACACGATCAACTTCAAAACTCAAAAAATGTCGTACTGGATATTTGCCGACTACTTTTACTCTATCAGCAATCAATTTCTTTATTCTTTGTATACCATCCATTCTCGAACTGGCAATCAACAGGTCATCTACATAAACTGCTACAATGTTGCCGTGATTTATATACACAAACGGTTCACTATCACTTGATTGGAAAACTATTCCTTGCAATATGTTGTCCAATTTAAAATTCCATTGCCGTCCTGATTGCTTCAATCCGTAAAGCGCTTTAGCAAAAATCATTCTGATTGTGTCATGACAAACTACCGGCGAAAAAGTTTCGGTATAATTCACACCATACTTCTGTGAACAACCTTTCGTAACGAGTCTAGCCTTAAAGCGTTCAATTTCTTCTCTTTCATTTTTCTTAAGGGCGAAACCCCACTTATTCGATACAGCTTTCTGGCCTCTGGGAAGTTCTGTTAGGTCCAATGTATTGTTACATATTCATTAATGCTTCATACTCGGCCCGCATTGCTTTCTACCATTCACGAACATGTTCGCTACTCAATGCTTCTTCTACCGTATCAGGTACCGAAACATTATTATCTGAACAAATCAGACTCAAAACATTGAATTATTTTCTAGGTCTGCCTGCACCACCTGTTCGTACTATCCGAGGTCTACCAGGGCCTCTCGGAATCTGTTCAATATTATCGTTTAGAATCTCTTCTTCAGCTGCTTCAAAACCTTAAAGTCCATCTTCATCTGAGTTATCTGTGTATTCATCAGATTTGATTGATTCGGCATCACAATCTTCATCAATTATTTCACTACCGCCATCTATAGTCACTGGTAGTAGAGAAATTCCTATTTCCAAATTTTGTTTTTCAGCTGGTTCAACGAAATATACCTCTCTACTAACGATCAGTTCTCGTGTCTCTATACAATATAACCGGTATGCCTTAGAAGTATCAGAGTAACCGACCATAATATACTCTTTACCTTTTGGTTTGAATTTACTTCTTTGTCGCTTATCCAAAGCTATAGCTAGAGAGCTAAAAATCTTCAAATAGCCCACAAAAGGTTTACAATCATAAAACAATTCATATGGTGTAACTCCATCTAGTGCTCTGTTTCGCAAATACGCCGCAGTGTTGACTGCTTCAGCCCATAAATGTTCGCCAAGATTCGAACCAACCAACATGCATCTCGCCATCTCAACCAACGTGCGGTTAAATCTTTCGGCAACGCCGTTCTGTTGCGGCGTATATGGCACAGTTAGTTGACGTATTATTCCTTTTTCTTTCAAGTATTTGTTACAAGCATTATTCAAAAACTCGGTTCCATTATCACTTCTAATAATTTTGATTTTCTTTCCAGTTTGTCGTTCAATCATAGTCTGGAATTCTTAAAATTTATTAAAGGCTTGATCTTTACTTTTCGAGAAGTAAACAAAAACATAACGCGCCTTGTCTTCGATTAACGTCAGAAAATATTTGGGACCACCAATTAAAGACGTATTCATTGGACCGCATAAATCTGTGTGGATGATTTCCAAAACCTCATTGTTCGATTTCTGATGTACCAAACGGCTTCCGTACACATTTGCATTTCATACAAACCGTACAATTTATGTCGGCTGGTATAGAGAGATTCAATCCACGAACCAATTCACCTTTAAACATATCTCTCAAACACCACAGACCAGGAACATATAAAACACTAACCAATGTGAGGTTATGAATCTTATTTATTTATTTTTGCCCAATATGTTGTAATTTGTTGTATTTGGTATCTATTTTCGTATAAGCTACTTGGGCATAAATTATTATATTGTAAATTAAAAATACATTTAATTACAATTTTTTCCCCAACGTTTCGTCAATTCTTTGTTGACTTCATCAGGGGAATATCTATTTAAACATTTTTTATTAATTACATTATTATAAAAATTTTTTATATATTTTAAATTTACTTACAATATGTGTGTATATATTAAATTAAATGGAACATATTTTTATTTTAATATAGAATATAACATTTAAGTTATTAACCATATCAATACATTATCCAATTCCAACCCTGTAGCTTGCGCTTATTTTGTCTGTGTCTTCCTTAATGTTCATCGTTATTTCTCTCTTCTGTTGTATCCGTAAACTTTCCAGTGTATATCTTTTCCTTTCTGTTTTTTCTTTATCCAGAATTCGTATATTGTCGAAGTCAGCTGTGTGTTTGTTTTCTATTATATGTTGTGCTAAAGCTGTTGAATGTTTATATTTTTCGATGTCATTCTTGTGTTCATTTATTCTGGTTTCCAAATTTCGTTTTGTTGTTCCTATGCAAATCATATCGCATTTGTTGTTCTCAGAGTCCTTACATTTTATTTCGTATACAAATTGTTTTGTTGTTGTTTCTTAATGATAGTTTTTGTTTTTGTAAATATTCACCCCTATCGTGAATAAAAATTCCACATGAAATTTGTTCCCTTTTATTTTTTAGGAAAATAGGAAAATGTGAAAAGGGAACAAATTTCATGTTATTATTATTGCTCAAGTTATCCGTAATATTATTTTTGTTTTTTAATTTAGTAATAAACTTCGTCTATAAGTGTGTTAGTTAATTTTGTTGGAAAATTGTTATTGGATGTTGGATGTTTTTTATGTGTATAATATTCTCCTTTTGAAATTGTTCGTCACTAATTTTTATCACCCTGGTGATAAAATTCTTTGCTGTATTAATTATTTGACTTTTAGGTTGTGTCGAGTTGAAATTTATCATTCTTCCAGATGCGATGTCTTTTTTGTACCAATTGAAAATTATTTTGTTATTCTCTCTATATAGTTTAGTGTCCAAGTATGCTATGGAGTTATTAATTTCAATTGCCATGGTAAATTGTAGTCTTTTGTTGTAGTTGTTGAAATTCTTTAAAATTGTTTCTTTGTCTTCTATTTCAATTATGGCCAATATGTCATCTACATATTTCTTGATGTATTTTATTTTTATATTGTCATTTTTTAACTTAGTGAGTGTTTCTTCTAACAAGTCGTCTAGTATTATATCTGCAATAGTAGGAGAAAGTGGATTGCCCATTGGCATTCTAAAAATTTGACTATAAATGTCATTATCATAAATGAAATAATTGTTTTCTACAATGCAAAACCGAAGGATCTTAATAAATGTTGATTTTGATATTTTTGTATGTTCTTCTATCATTTTCCATTTTTTTTGATAATTATGTGAATTGCTTTGTTGATAGGTATATTAGTAAATAAAGATATGACGTCTAGTGAAATTAAAATCTCTCTATCACTGAGAGTGAAGTTTTTAAGTTCTTTTAAATCATTTGAATTTTTTATATTAAATTCCTTTGAAACTATGTTTTTTAAAATTTGTCCTATGTGTTTGGAGAGTCCATAACAAGGAACCTGTGTAGATGAAACTATGGGTCTTAGGGGTGTCCCCTTTTTATGTATCTTAGGTAGACCATAAATTCTGGGAGCTATTCCAGCTGTACAAATTAGTTGTTTTTTCTGCCAATTATTAATGCATTGTTTGTTAAATAGATCTGTAATCGTTTTATTATTTTCCCCTTGCTTTCTCGTTGTTTGATCCGTTCTGAGTTTCCGAAAGTAACTTTATCATTTAATAGTTCCTCCATTTTCTTTTCATAGTCACTCTTGTATATTGCTACAGTTTTGTTACCTTTGTCCGCCTGTATTATTATCATATCTTTGTTGTTCATTAAAAAATCTTTTGTTTTATTGTAAGTCGTTAATATAAATTTTTCTTTCGGTGTGTTTCTCATGTTTCTTTTAAATCGTGTCACTTCATTTGCCAGTTTTCTTCTTGCGATTTCCTTTTCTTTTTCTCTATTGTCATCTATTGTTTGAATACATTGCTCTATATCAGCTATAGTATGGAGAGGGGCAAAATTATTTTTGTTAACCGGAAGGGCGAATTTTTTCCCTAGCGATAATATCCATTTCGATTCCGTGGGTATCTCAATATTTGTTTTGTTCTCAAACCAGTCGTTGTTGAATTTGAAACCATGTATTTTTAACTGGTTTTCTTTCAGTGTGTCAAATTTTTCCCTTTGTCTTTCTTCCATATTCTTGTTTAAGTAATTTAGTCTATTTTGTTGTTTGTCCATGAATGCACTGTAATCCTCCTCCGTCAATAAGTTTTTTATGTTATCCTTCAAATGATAAATGTGTCTTTTTGCATTAGTGAAGTTAGTGTTTGTTTGAGATATTTCCAAGTTTAAAATTTTTTTTATGAAAATTCTGTTCGATGGTCTTAAGTTTTCTTATTATTTTGTCACATGTGAATAATTTTGTTACTTGTGTGGTTGTGTGTTTTGTATGATTTGGTGCAATGCCATAACTTCTACATGATAAAATAAATTTTAATCTGTTTTGTTGTTGTGTTAATTTCTTCATCTCATTACAGTACTCTTTAAGTGCACTGCATGTCTGTTTATTATATTTGAATGTTATGTGTTGGAAGTAGTTCTTCATATTGTTGTTTATAATTTGTAAGTTACCTTATCAAATGTTAATTAGTTCTTCTATTTCGGCAAGCTCTCTGACTTTTCAATAATCTTATTTATTTATTTTTGGCCAATATGTTGTAATTTGTTGTATTTGGTATCTATTTTCGTATAAGCTACTTGGGCCTAAATTATTATATTGTAAATTAAAAATACATTTAATTAAAATTTTTTCCCAACTTTTCGTCAATTCTTCATCAGGGGAATATCTATTTAAACATTTTTTATTAATTACACTATTATAAACATAAATGATTTTCAACAGTCAAACGTACCGTACCTTTACCTTCAGCTTTCATACAATTATCGCCAACAAGCATTATTGTTTCAGTATGTTGTTCGAACTCATCAAACATATCGCGGTTGCAACACAAATGCGACGAAGGTCCACTATCAATACACCATGCATTAACGTGCAAATCATTCTGCATAGTATAAAAGAACGAACTGTTATTGTTGTTGTTGTTATTTTGCTGTTCTTTTTGTTTATTTTCTCTTTCAGTTCTCTGCACTGAGCAGCGTAGTGGCCGGCCTTTGCGTTTACAGTTATAACACCGCACGTTTTTTATGTTGTTAGAATTCTTATTCTGAGAATTTATATTTTTTGCTCCGTGCCCATCGCGTGCCATAAATGCCTGAACTGTACCATCTTCATTGTTGTTAACTTTTCTCATCTCACCTTCTTCGATCAAGTTTACTTTCAGTATCGTAAGGGTAGGGAGTTCATCTCGAGACTCCAGGGCAAATACGAGTGGCTCATATGACTTTGAGAGACTTGCTAACAGCATTATTGCGAACAACTCATCTTGAAGCTTTACTCCCGTCTCTGGCAATTTTTCCACCACCGAAGTAAATAGACAAACATAGCGTTGTATGCAATTACCATTAGCCATACGCGAATTCAACAGTTGCTTAAATAATATTACCTTACGAACTGCTCCCTTGGGACGATGTACCTCTTTGAAAGCGTTCCATGCATCTTTAGATGTTGCGCATTTTTCTACATTTTTCTCCAATTTGCATCGGAGTTATACTCAATATAATTGTTGCCATGGCCTTCTCGTCCTTAGCAGTCCACGCTGCTAGTACAGCTTTATTTTCTGGTTTAACACCAAGCGATACCACCGACCAAAGCTCCTGGTGTATTAATACACTTTTCAGTTGTATATTCCAGGAATCATAATTGGACTCATCCAATTTTTCAAAATTAAAAAGAGAAATTTATTTTAAATTTTCTCGTTTGATTAATAATACACTTTCATTAATATCTGGGCCCACAACCTGTCGCGAGGATCCCTTTTCCAGATATCAATAAATATATAAAACATTTAGTTTGAAAAAAAGATGTTTATTGTTTGGAATTCAATTTACAAGTGAGCTCTGAGCGTTTACAAAAAAGTTTTATAACGTATAATAATGAAAAGGCAAAAACAAAAAAAATATATATGCACATGTATGTGTACCACATGTGTACCATTTCAACACATATACCAAAGCAGAAACGTGGCAAGTTAAATTCGAAATCTAAAGAATGAATTTTAATGGGATATAGCAGCGAGATTAAGGCGTACAGGTTACAAGACCCAATTACTCGTAACATCATCATCAGCCGTAATGTGGTTTTCGTCGAGAACGATAACAAGGTACTCACTCGTACGTGTCACTGGGAATATTTCTAATAATTGTAATTCTATCGTAGTTGATATTGGTGTTGAAGATAAAGTTGCCAATTCAGGGGAGGAAAGGTCCTATAGAATTGCAATCTACAGAAGAATTGTTAACTGCAGAAGAAGACTTCATTGGTTTCGAAATTGACGAGTCTGAAGACGAAAAAAGCAGCAGCGATGAACACAACCTGCGACGTTGCGCAGGTACAATGACCAACGGGATGACCCCGAAACTTTTAATTATGCCACTTTGTCATCGCAAACAGATTTGTGAATGGGGGCAATGATTTAGGAAATGGAATAATTCACAGTAAACAATACTTGGTGTTACCACTACGAAAAAGGGCTATAAAATGCAAGTAGTTGTATAAAACAAAGGTCAACGCAAACGGCGATGAAGTCTGTCACGAAGCAAGCTTGGTTGTAAAAGGGTGCAGTCAACAAAAAGGCATTGACTATAAGAAGACTTTTGGGCCTGTGGTGCGTAAATCCCGGTAAAACTCATTGGGTTGCTGTAAAGAGTGTAATGAGATATCTAAAGGGCACTATCGATAAAGGCCTCACATATGGATGCGAACAAAGCAGTTTAGTTGGATTTTGTGACGCAGACTGGGCCGGCACTATCGACTATAGCCGTTCCACAAACTCTGGTTTGTAATAATTTTTATATGGTAAATTGTATTAATGATTTATTGGGTGGGATGTTGTGAATACTTGAATAGCCCATTTTTATAAAAAGTAGTCAGTAAGTTTATATCACTGTCACATGTAATGGAATATTTAAATTAAATAATATAACAGTTATTTTTTCAGTTTCTTAACAATAATAACAGCACCGCCTCTATCACTTGGTCGATCATTCCTACAACATATATACATACATACCCAGGGATATCAACAACTCCGGTACCATGTTTCACACATCTAAAATATTCCATAAAATAATGTTCAATTGCCGAAAATATTAAAGAATTTGGATTTAAATTACAAATTGTCAAATTTCAACTAGATTATGATGTTTATATGAGATTTATGCGTATTTAAGGTGTATAAATGCAATGACCTAGTCTAACGACACTGTCTACGACAGGTCATTAGCCTTGACTAATGCTCGAGCGATGTCGATAATTTTAGACACATTGCTTACGAATGGTCTAAAGCTCTTGACATAGCTAGGTTTGTATTAAGAGATGAGATAGCCAAATTTTAATAATACTGTGATACTTTTCAATAAATGATCACAGGAATATATAATATATATATGGTGCATTTCATGTCAAGTGACCCAATTTTAAAATCGATGTCTTCCGATTTGGATGAAATTTGCACCAAGGTTAGTACTATTGGGTAGTAGGCCAGACACAAATTTTCAGCTCTATCATTCAAGAACTGCCGGAGTTAGAGGGGGTCAAAGTTGGACATTTTGGTCATGCAGGGTTTTTTTTAAATGAGTGTAACTTTTCACCTATTGGTCCTAGCAAAAATTGTCCAAAGGACTTTAGATAGCTATTTCTTCAATCATTCCAAAAATATTTTTTTTTAATATTTAAAAAATTTTTTTTTTAAATTTTTTTTCAATTTCGGCCCTTTTTTTTTTTTTTTTTTTTTTTTCTCAAAAGAAAGCTTATACAATTTACTTTAAGGCCTATATAGTCCCATAATGGGATGCGAGTGGGATATCTATCAAAAAAATTATTTTTTAACTCAAGAATAGAATTTTTCAACATTTGGCGCATGTATAATTTTCATTTTCCCCCATTTTTTTATTTTTTTTTTCAAAATGGAGTTTTTTTTTTATTTTTCCTTAAAAGAAACTTTATACTATTTCCTTTAAGAGCTTTGTGGTCACTTAATGGGATGTAAGTGGGGTATCTATAAAAAAATTTGCAACTCAAAGAAGAAATTATTTAAATTTTTACCATATGCACTATTTTCATATTATTTCCTATTTATTACTTATAATACTAAATTACAATAATAATAATAAATAATTAAATAAAATTAGTATATAAATTTTGAAATTACCAATCTTTCTTCCTTCTTATTTATTGACTTTATTTTTAGATTCTTTTGCCAATCCTTTCTTGGAGTTACTAGGTTCAGCTGCTGATTTTGCTGATGCTGTCTTTTTTGGCTTTGGAAAGAAATCGCATTGAGTAGATGCCGAAAACTTTTTCAACTGGAGTCTTCCATCGATAAGTGGTATAAAAGCATGGTATTGAGATGTGCCATCAATTGTTACAGCAGCGTCGAATCTGCACTTCAATGTTTTTAATGTTTCCTCATGATCAGCTTTGCTACTAAAAACTACTTCAGTTCTTTACAATGCTTCTTTGCCCATCGGAATATAGCGTTCGCATCTAAGATGCGATCTTGATGAGAGCACTGCAGGCTATACCTCGCTGCATTTCTTTTGATATTTGCTCCAATGCCATCACATACTCCTTTGCCATGTGCAGTTGGATGAAAATGCCATTCAGCTGGAATTCCAAAATCTTTTTCGTGAGCTATAAGATTTTCGAAGCTATTTTTGTTTTTAAAATGTTGACGAGCTCCATCCGAAACGTAGTATACCTTCTCCACTCTAAATTTATATTTTAAATAATTTAGATTTATCTTCTGGTATTCATAAACTGTAGCGGTATCATGTTTTAAATCACTTAAAAATGACCATTGCTGTTTGACTAAAAAGTTATGGGTTCTCAAATTTTGCAAACCTTTGCATATTTCTATGTCTGTTAACTTCTTTATTATAATGCTACCTCATTTTTACTTTGTTATTTTGCCATTATAGGCCCTAATAAAGGATTTTAGACTCTTTCATAAAAACGTACTACCTAAATGATCTTTTGATCGAGCATGTATTGATGAGATAAAATTTGAATCTTGGCTTCAGACTGAATGATGTACCTTAAAAACAGTAATTTTAAATGTGGATGATTTTGTGGAAGAAATATGCAAAGGTTTGCTACATTTGAGAACCAATGACTTTTTAGTCAAACAGCAATGTCATTTGTGAATGATTTGAAGACAAATTTGAAGTCTGGTCAATTCGTGATTTCATATGATTTCGCAGAGAGCTATAAATATGTTATTCAGGATGCCATACAAGGATTCCACTTCAATAATGACCAAACAACTATATTCACAGTTGTTATTTACTACATAGAAGATGAAAAACTGGAACACAAAAGTATGGCAATCATATCCGATGATTTAAAACATGATACCGCTATAGTTTATGAATACCAGAAGATAAATCTAAATTATTTAAAATATAAATTTAGAGTGGAGAAGGTATACTACGTTTCGGATGGAGCTCGTCAACATTTTAAAAACAAAAATCTTATAGCTCACGAAAAAGATTTGGGAATTCTAGCTGAATTGCATTTTCATCCAACTGCACATGGCAAAGGAGCATGTGATGGTATTGGAGCAAATATCAAAAGAAATGCAGCGAGGTATAGCCTGCAGTGCTCTCATCAAGATCGCATCTTAGATGCGAACGCTATATTCCGATGGGCAAAGAAGCATTGTAAAGAACTGAAGTAGTTTTTAGTAGCAAAGCTGATCATGAGGAAACATTAAAAACATTGAAGTGCAGATTCGACGCTGCTGTAACAATTGATGGCACATCTCAATACCATGCTTTTATACCACTTATCGATGGAAGACTCCAGTTGAAAAAGTTTTCGGCATCTACTCAATGCGATTTCTTTCCAAAGCCAAAAAAGACAGCATCAGCAAAATCATCAGCTGAACCTAGTAACTCCAAGAAAGGATTGGCAAAAGAATCTAAAAATAAAGTCAATAAATAAGAAGGAAGAAAGATTGGTAATTTCAAAATTTATATACTAATTTTATTAAATTATTTATTATTATTATTGTAATTTAGTATTATAAGTAATAAATAGGAAATAATATGAAAATAGTGCATATGGTAAAAATTTAAATAATTTCTTCTTTGAGTTGCAAATTTTTTTATAGATACCCCACTTACATCCCATTAAGTGACCACAAAGCTCTTAAAGGAAATAGTATAAAGTTTCTTTTAAGGAAAAATAAAAAAAAAACTCCATTTTGAAAAAAAAATAAAAAAATGGGGGAAAATGAAAATTATACATGTGCCAAATGTTGAAAAATTCTATTCTTGAGTTAAAAAATAATTTTTTTGATAGATATCCCACTCGCATCCCATTATGGGACTATATAGGCCTTAAAGTAAATTGTATAAGCTTTCTTTTGAGAAAAAAAAAAAAAAAAAAAGGGCCGAAATTGAAAAAAAATTTAAAAAAAAAATAAATTTAAAAAAAAAATTTAAAAAAAAAATTTTTAAAAATTAAAAAAAAATATTTTTGGAATGATTGAAGAAATAGCTATCTAAAGTCCTTTGGACAATTTTTGCTAGGACCAATAGGTGAAAAGTTACACTCATTTAAAAAAAACCCTGCATGACCAAAATGTCCAACTTTGACCCCCTCTAACTCCGGCAGTTCTTGACTGATAGAGCTAAAAATTTGTGTCTGGCCTACTATCCAATAGTACTAACCTTGGTGCAAATTTCATCCAAATCGGAAGACATCGATTTTAAAATTGGGTCACTTGACATGAAATGCACCATATTGAAAATGCTATAACTGGCGGTGCATTTCACAGAAAATGGTCGCCTCTCTTGTGATACAACCCGTGGACCAAAACTGTTCTTTCTCTCTTTCCCTCTCTCTCAACTTCTTTCTGTTTCCCCACTTTTAAGGTCAAGGTGGTAGACAGCAGTGCCGAAGACCTGTATGGCTAGTTAGTGGTTAAAGAAACTAGTCGTGAACAGCTTCCCTCTGGCGCTGATGACAGAAGTCAGTTGTATGTATAGCCTAGTCTGTGTACGCCGTCACTGCACGAGATAGTCTCTATTTTACGCGCTTACTCGTGGGAACAAAATTGGATTCTATAAATAAAAATATGAAAAAAGATGAAGTAGGGAATGTCACTGTCTACCCAATGGGTTCAGAGTCAGTTTCGGACTCGGATCTGGTGGGTTCTCCAGGGGACAATCTCTTAAAGGAACGTCAGCTATTATATTTATTTATTTTTATATTTTCTTTTCGGTTCATAATCAGAGTAGGGGAAGTATACATTTAACCTCTGGAGTCTCTCTTGAGCCGGAGAGTGGGGAGGTAGGTTCATTGAAACCCATAGTTCGGCTGGACGCGATAGAACAGTTCGCGTCAGTAAGCCGAACAACTTTAGAGAAGGCCAAGAGTGGTGGAAGGATCTCCTTAGCTTTTCTGGAAAAGATAGCTAAAAGAGACTCTTCAACACTCGATGGGCGGGATAGGCACTTGCTTAGGAAGCATCGAAAGAACGTTGCTAGATTCGAACGGATCCACGGCTCTATCGGTGCAATCCTAGGGCTTCCCTATCCCGCAGGGTATGTAGTTGGGACGACCAGGGAATCCATAGATGTCAGTAAGGACAATGGACCCTTAGCAGATCCTACTGTTATATACCCAAAAATGGTAGAAGAAAAGAAGGTAGTGTCCTGATTATTTCCGGCAATGAATCTCAAAAAGGTGACACGGGCGGGAATTTCAGGACATCAGCAGGGAAAACGAGTAATCGCCAACAACACTCTTAAAAACCCCAAAATAAGAGGCTGTAAGAGAGTTCTGACGATGACCAGAAATCCCCTGCGGCAAAGATGGCTGATCAATCTACAGCTTGCTTCTTCTAGGATTATTCGTGAGAAGAATACTAAGACTGGCTCCAGAGATGACCGTCAGACCTACCATTGAGGCCAGTAGTCACGGTATGGGTACCTCCACCGATGAAACCAGTGGAAATCATACTAGGATTATTGGCTAATCAAAACGAGGGTCTCAATACAAGCCAGTGGAAGCTGATAGTTTCACTGGGTTGTAAAGAGAACCAAGGGAGGGACTTCAGGTTCGCAGTAGACCAGGAGTCTCTCAAGAGGCTGAAGGATACGAGAGGGGTTGTTACGTTCGGGTTAGGGGCTATTAGATTTAGGTTTCCTAAAAATGATAGACCCTAAGAGGCTCAAGGTGGTGCAAATCAATCTGCACCACTGCGAAGCAGCCTCGACCGAACTAACAACCCACTTCATTGACTCCAATGTGTACGTGGCTCTAATCCAAGAGCCCTGGGTAAATAACAACCGGGTAATTGGATTAAAGGCCACGGGATATACGTTGTTCGTACCACATACATTGGAAAGGGTACGAACATGTATATTGGCAAGAACTGAATTAAAACTTATGATTTTGAATACTTTCAGTGATGGAGACCTAACGGTTGTGACAGGAGAGGCCAAGGACCGTATAGTCCTGGCAGCGGTAAGCTTACCCTATGAGGCTACCGATCCACCTGGTGAAAAGATAAAATAGTTGGTGGATTACTCAAGCAAGAAGAGCTTGAAATTGATACTAGGGTGTGACGCCAATGCACACCACACCCAATGGGGCAGTGCCGACATCAACAAAAGAGGTGAGTCTATGTTTGATTTCATAATAGCCAGTGGTCTTTATATATGTAATAGGGGAAAGACAGGGAGGCTGTGATTGATATAACACTGACGAACTTCAGAGAACTAATAGAGGATTGGAGGGTGCCTTTGGGTTTCTCCTTCTCTGACCATAGTCGCATATCCTTTAATCTAGTATTGGTGAGAAAGAAAAGGTGTGCTTATAGGAATCCAAGGACGAACTGGGATTCCTTCTCGCGTCTGGTGGATGATAATCTTAGGGTTACACACAATTGGAGGTCAAATCCTATCGGTGTTGATGTACTTGAGGGCACTCTTACGAGGGTGATGACTGAAAGTTTTGAGCGATCTTGTCCGATGAGTTATCCGGGCAAGCGCAAACAAATGAAATGGTGGACAGAGGAGCTAAAAGCCCAAAGGTCCACGGTCAGGAAGTTGTTTAATAGAGCGAAAAGCACGCGAAGAGATGAGGACTGGAACGAATTTAGAAACAGTCTGGGTAGGTACAAGAGGGACATTAGGAGGGCAATAAGGGACTCGTGGATCAAATTTAGCGAGTCAGTCGATCCCGTAAACGAAATGTCCAGGTTTAGAAGAATACTATCCAAGGACCCAGTAGTCCCGGGTCTTATTCAGAGACCTGACAACTCGTAAACGGAATCCAGCTCGGAAACTTTCTGCTTGTTAATGGAAACTCACTTCCCGGGGTGTATCGATCCAGGAGCGGAGGGTCAGATCAGTAGTGTGATCCCCTTCCTTCTCTGAATCGTTCGCGGTGGAAAAGGTTAGGGAAGTGGTGAGTAATATGATCAGTTTAGAGAAGGTAACATGGGCGGTCAATACTTTTGGGTCCTACAAGTCGGCAGGACCAGATGGTATTTTTTCGGCGATATTACAGAATATTCGGGGATCAACGCTTCTATTACTAGCTGAGTTGTTGAGAGTGTGTGTGCTGAAAAGGAGAGAGGTCACTTATTTTCATACCCAAGGCAGTGAAGGCCGGTCACTCGAAACCCAAGGACTTTAGACCAATCAGCCTATCGTCTTTTCTACTGAAGACATTAGAAAGACTGGTTGATACGTATCTGAGGATGAAAATTGACACCGGCATCATAAGTGGCTCTCAACATGGCTACCTCAAGGGTAGATCTGTTGAGATTGCGCTTCACGATGTGGTGGGATATATAGAGCGGGGTTTGCGAACCAGGGAATACACTCTGGCGGCATTTCTCGATATAGAGGGCGCTTTTAATAATCTGAAAGTAGAGGCTATTAGACAATCACTAGTGAATTTGAAGGTTCCGCTATTCTTGGTCGAGTGGATAATCCTGATGCTGAGCAGGATTACGCGGGGACTAGGGTTGATTTTGGGCGTATGCCGGAGGTAATAATGCCACCTAGGGAGAGCTGGCCAGATAAAAGCAGATTATACACTGGATTTGCTATATTTACTGATGGCTCGAAAATGAAAGGAACAGGAGCAGGGGTCTACATTGAGGATCTCGACATCAGAAGATCATATAGGCTTCCCGACGACTATAGTGTTTTCCAGGCTGAGGTTCCAGGGATCTTGAAGGCCGTGGAACTTATAAGAGACAACATTGACAAAGGGCTGGAGGTCACTGGACAGCCAAGCGACTTTTAGAGCGGTAGAGGGATATTATGTGAACTCCAGGTTGGTCGATGATTGTAAGAGAATTCTAAGAGAAATCTCAGGCGAATACGTGCTGAGACTCTGCTGGGTACCGGATCATTCCAATATCAGTGGGAATGAATTGGCGAGACTCGGCTCAGATTTGGCGGATCCTGATTGCCAGGCGGCGGTCAGGCCTCCAATAGGTTTCTATTATGGGAAAATCAGGGAATGGATTCTAGGCGGGACAAATAGGGCCTGGGGAAACCGAACGGACTACCGAGTGGCAAGAAAGATATGGCCGGCGCCTAGGAAGTCCGACTCGGAACCGTTACTGGGCGAGAGCAAGGTCTGCGTGAGAACATCATGGCGTTATCACGGGCCATTGCATGATAGGTAGAATGGCAAGGATAATGGGATCTGACTTGTCAGACATGTGCGGGTTATGCGAGGACCCAGAGGAACTGGAGACGATCGAGCACATTCTGTGTCATTGTCCCAGGTTATAAGTTAGCAGGTTGAGATGGCTAGGCACCAGATTCATAAGTGAATTAGGGGATATCTCGGGTTGTAGGCTCGGGGATCTCAAAGGATTCGTAATGAATATGGCCTGGCTGCGCAACAGGGGAAGGGGCTTTGTGAGGGCTTAGGCGTTTCACTCTTGTAATGTACTAAGTGTCTCCTACTATTTCTGCAAGGCATCACAATGGACCGCATTGGTCTCTGGGTGATGGTGTGGGGACAACCTCACACCGGCCTTCTGACCTGACCTAACCTAAGGTGCCTATTATGAGCAAAATTCGATTTTCGACTATGGTAAGATATTAAAATTGGCAACAGTTTTTCTGATCTTTCTGAGAGAAACGATCTTCTCCAATTGTTGTTTTGCACTTATGACCTTAGATCTGCAGGATACAGTTGTTTTCGGTTAATTGAGCCCCGGTTAATTGAGTTTCCCGCTTAATTGTACTAAAAACCATGAAACGAAATCATTCCGTATAACTGCATATGTAAAAGTACCCGTTTAATTGAGCGCCGCTTAATTGCGCCTCCCGTTTAATTGATTCGTAAAATGAGACCGCAGTGCGAAACACACGAACAAATGTTTCGGTTAATTGATTTCGTCTGCTTAATTTTTTTTCTCTACAATCGCAAAACCATTTACGTTGCGCCAAAAAAAATTTTTTTTTCCTGCACATCGTGTGAATGGGGACTTCGAATCATATGTTTTTAAAAATTGTTTACATTTAGTACAGCAAAAAAATTCAACAGGTGGAAAGTTCGCAAAACATGTCTTCGAGAAAACACATTGCTTTAAATCTTAAACAAAAATTAAATTTAATTGGTGAAGCTGAAAAATATGACAAAAGTTATCTTTGCGAAAAATATAAGTGTTCTAAAGCGACAATCAATAGAATTTTAAAAAGCAAAGATTCGATTGTTGAAAAATCAAAAACATTGAAATTGTCAACAAAAAGAAACAGAAGCGGTGCCTGTTCAAATGTTGAGAAAGCCCTTACAATTTGGTTTAAACAAATGCGTGATTCGGGAGCCTTAATTTCCCGCAACATAATTTTAGAAAAGGCTAAAAAGTTCGCCGTAGAAATGGGTGTCGATCTCAATCCGAGCAATGGTTGGCTACATCGTTGGCAGAAGAGCGAAGGCATAATTCTAAAAAAGGTGCAAGGAGAAGGTGCGTCTGCTGACACTGATGCAGCGGATGCATTCCTTGATAAAGTTCTGCCAAATTTAATATCAAAATATGAGCCTTCAGATATATTTAATGCAGATGAAAGCGGTTTGTTTTTCCGAGCTTTACCAAAGTCAACATTATCAAAAAAAGGGGACCAAAACCGAGGCTTTAAGAATTCAAAGGAACGTTTGACATTACTATTTATATGTAATGCTACCGGTGATTATAAAAAATTTATCATTATAGGCAAGTCAAAAAATCCAAGATGTTTTAAAAACAAAGTTTTGCCTTTGGAATATTTTTCACAACACAAAGCTTGGATGACTCTGGATTTATGGCAGAAAATTTTGCTTTCCCTTGATGCTGAAATGGGAAAACAAAAACGTAAAATAATATTGTTCGTTGACAACGCATCTTCCCATAAGACATCAGCAAAGTTATCCAACATCGACTTGCAGTATTTACAACCTAACACAACTTCAATAGCACAACCCTTAGATCAAGGCATAATACACAGCTTCAAATCTTACTATCGGCAAAACATTATACGGAAACAAATTTCAGCAATTGAAAGCGGAAAAACTATGGGAGAATTTACTAAGAATTTAAGCATTTTTAACGCCCTGCATATTATTAAAAATTCTTGGTGGCTTGTGAAACCTTCTACAATTGCAAACTGTTTTAAAAAGGTAAGTTTCCGTTATTTGTTTGTGCAATAAATTTAACTGTCGTTACATTTCAGGCTAAGTTTTTTTCCTCTGCTGAGCAAGTCGATTTAGAAGACGATGTTGTGGAACTTAACACTGATGTTGAACATCAAAATTAATTCGAAAATTTCGTCCGCTGCGATGATAATCTACCGTGTTGTGGAATACTCACAGAGCAGGAGATAATTGAAGATGTTGAACATGTTTCGTCCTCGGATTCTTCTGAGAATGAAGAAGATGAACAAATTATCAATCCTCCTTCAACTAAAGAGGCACTGAATTCTGTTAATTTACTTCGAGATTTTTTTTTAGCACAAAATTATTATTCACATGAACTTGATGATATAGAAAAACGAATTATCGAAAGCCTAAACAATTCTAAAATTCAATTGATGACTAATTTTTTTAATCATATTTAGTTTTACCTATGTACTATGTACATATAATGTTTTTTGTAACATTTAATGTACACTCGCATGCACATATGTATGTAATTATTTTTGAATTTTGATCTCTTTTTATATAGAATTTTGTAATTTTTGTTCCTTTTTCCAATATTGTACAATGAACGTACCTGATTTTTGTTTTGTTTTAATAAACTAAAACAATTTTTTAACTTAATAAAAAAAATATTATTTTATCTATACACGTGGATGTTTCGCTTTATTGTTCGTATTGGTCAATTAAGTGATTTTCGTTTTAATTGCGTCGGCGAATCAATTAACCGAGTATCGCTTAATTGAGTTTCCCGTCTAATTGCGCCAAAAGTCGTGCATTTTTAGAGACTCAATTAAGCGGAAACAACTGTATTAACAAAAGTAATTTACAAGTAGTATTTGGTTGACCAAAAAACAAAAAAAAAAACAAATACTTATATCTTTAATAAATTTTGCAGTTTTATACAGCGTCGACAGCAAATTTGTGATCGATAAAAAATTCGTTGAACAACGAAATTTTCGACAGCGATGCCAACTCATAATACAAATTTTACATTCGATAGTCGATTTGCGATAGTCAGCGAATATCGATTGTCGAATGCAGCTCATAATAGGGGCCTAAGTGATTTTCGTAAGTAGTTCTTATATGGGAGATCGGCATAAAATTCGATACGCACATTAGGATTGTTTGTCTCAAATTTTAAACTGATAATTATTTTAATAACAGATTTATAAATACATATTTAAGTGATTTTGGACTCGAACAAAATCACTATTTACACTATTAAATTGGATTCCAGTAAATCCTATAGTCAAGAAAATAGCTTTAAATACGGCCTTAAGACTTGATGCTATTGGCGAATGGAGGCATGGATCATATGAACAAGCCAGTATTATTGGAAACATTGACTACTGCACTCCTTCTTTTCGAGAAACATTAGTTTCTACATTCCTAATGAAACGCAATTAACCCTCCGATGAGTGAGAAGGTTCCTAGGGACCTATTTGCCTTTTCAAACTGAAATTACTCATATTTCGGCCACTACAACCCCCCCCCCCCCACTCTGTATTCCAAGAGTATTTTGTTGCGCATCTTTTGGAAAAAAATCAAGCCGATCGGATCATCACTTTAGGAGTTATTGAGGTTTTAGTACGCGGACGTGTGTACGGAATTTCACTAATAAATGCATGTTTTTGGGCATCATTATAATTTTTTTATTGTTTCAACAGATAATTTACTTGTTCTGAACACAAAGACCTAAACTCAAAGACATTAGGGATGACGATAAAAACAAAAAATTCTAAGAAAAATTCGAAGACATGAACTTTATTGCTTTCAAGGAAAGGCACAATATTCTAATTTTATACTACTAGCAATAAACCAGGTCTTAGAATTTTTTGTTTTTATCATTTTTATATAAAAATTGAAAAAATTATTTTTGTATGTAGAATTTAGTTATAAACAATAAAAACAAAAAAAATCAACAAAAAAAATTTTTATATGAAAAAAAAAACATGATTTACAAAAAAGGTCACAAAAAGGTGAGAATATCTTGAAAAATATTTATAATTACCGATTTTTTGGAAAAGTTTATATATGGTACACCAATGCGTCTATTCTTTTCGAAATTTTCCGTAGAATCTTTATTACATCGATATTCATCGCAATCGCTTGATATAATGTAAGGGCCAAATAAATCGCCCAACCCTTTCTTATGAGGACCTATTTTGCAAAATACACATATCCAAGATGAATCTGCTGTGTCCGCATCATACCTATTACTTAATGTAGATGAATGACATCCTTTCACAGTTTTTCGTTCATATGTATAATTACTAGTTTTTTTCGATCTGGTCCATTTTTCGTTGGAGTCGTCAGCTGCCACGGTATTTACAACTGTAATACTGCCATTATTTTTTACTAGGATAAACGGAGATCGGTGTTTAGTTTCAATATCTCGCGTTTGCAATGCTTTCTCTTCGGTCGCATTGTCATTATCAGAAGACAATAAACGTTGTATTCGACGCTGATTTATTTTTTGTCGACTTTGTTTTGTTTTACTCGAAGCTTCAGTTTTAAGAACTTTTTTTTTGTTATTTCGATTATTAGATTTAATGTAGCTAATTTCTTTTTTATATTTTGAACCGTTCTTATTGTCGTTTATAATTTTACTTTTTCCATTATCTTTTCTCACGTTTTTTACTTCTTTATGTTTTAGTACGTTCAGTGGATTTGGTGTCATATCTTCTTCTTTATTTAATACAATTTGGGTAGTTTTCTTTTCATTTATTTCATTATTGGTAGCAACTGAAAATTTTAATAATTCCACATTCATTCCAATCGAAAGTCTTCTACGTGGTGGCATCGTTTTTAAATACAACATAGATTTAGTAATTGTTGGATTATTTTCATCAATTAATAGTGTATTATCTTGTTTATTATCTTCATTGCTAGAGAATGAAGTGGTAGACTTTTTAGCAGCTTTCGTTGGATGTGGTGATTTGTTTGATATAAACGTTTCATATTTCAAACAGTTATCAACAAATATTTCTCTTTTATTATTTGTATTGTTATCAGTACAATTTGCATTGATACATTTATTTGTTGAGTTCAGTATAGGTTTTTTAGATACATTTTTATCGTCCGTTGTTGTGTTTACCAATTGCTCGTCTTCAATGCCAGCAAACATTTCTTCTAATTTGTCTTCAATCTAAAAATAAATTATAAACAATTACAATTTAGTTCAATATTAGATACTTTTTTTATTATATTTATACAAACACCAGCATTTTTCAGAGGAATTACATCACACTTAACAAAAACAAAATCTAAATTTCAAT
Organism: Bellardia bayeri; assembly: GCA_950370525.1. Lineage (NCBI taxonomy): Eukaryota > Metazoa > Arthropoda > Insecta > Diptera > Calliphoridae > Bellardia > Bellardia bayeri. The sequence continues at coordinate 36,637,569 of OX493268.1, read as the reverse complement.
ATTTAACTAATTTTTGCTAAAACATGATATTGAAAATTTTCAACTGTACGATTATGTAGTTTTTCTATACTTACCTACATATGTATGTATGTCCACTACCAATTTATTACGCAAACCGATTTTTGAACATTTTATATAAAAAATATTTGTTTGGTTCACGCGGTTGATTATATTCATGCATGTACATAAATGTTATTGGAAACAAAATATTTTAATCCAAAACTATTTACCGAGTGTGGACTCGTTTTTTTTCTTTTCGCATTTTTCGTATTATAATTCAATGTTAAAAAAAATAAAAGGGAACAAATTTCATGGAATTTTTATTCACGATAGGGGTGATTAATTAATTGTAGGATAGTACAAGAACGTTTGACAATGCATGTGTACATTGGGTACACATCAGAGAACTGCAACGAGTACCCGTTTTTATGATTAATGATACTCGACTTAAAACGAGTTGCGGTGTAGTTAATACAGCCTATTGCTTTTGAATGTGCTCGCCAAGCTCGTAAGAAATTGTGTTTGCAACATACGAGCCTTTAGTAAACCCAATAAAATTTATATGAGTTCTATTTTGTATTGTTTCGTAAATATATTTTTTCAACATTCGGCAATAGCACTCGTACTTCTGATAAACAACACAAGAATTTACTCTCTTTTATTCAATGTTCTCTATCTCTCCTTCGTTGACCTAAAGTTATAATTGCCTGAGTGCACAAGTGTTTACTCGCAGCATTCGTCATTTGAGTAATACTTAAAGCAGTGTTGCCAGATGGTTTAGGAAAAATTCAATGATCGTATATTAAAGTAAAGATGTAGGGCTAAATTCATTATGAAATAAAATGAGTTTAAAAGTTATAAGAAAAATTTGCGTGGACAATTTTAATTAAAATATATAATAAATGCGACAGGCTTATGAACCACAATTTTTTTTCTACGTCAATTTTATTTATATGTATATAAATATTTTTAAAAAATATTAACCAATGGCAACGCAGCGCAATCCGTTATTTCATTGTGCGACGTAGACACAGAATTTACTTTCATTTTTTAAAAGTTTTCCACAAAATACTACCTAAAATCATTTTTGTTTATTTATAAAAAATAAGTTTAAATTAAATTTGGTTTCTTTTTTCAAAAGCTTGAAATGTAATTTTATATTTAATGTATGTAAAAATGTAATTTTATAGATAATAATAAATAAAATACTTTAAAAAAGCATTACTAGTTTTCATCCATAAAATAAATAAAAAACATGCACTAAATCATTTAAACGCCTAAAATCGTCTAACCTACGCCAAATCATAAAATCTGGCAGCCACGTTTTCACTTAATGTTGAATTTTAAATACACGAGCATATACTAAATGACTAAATATGCCGTGAATGTTGTTGTTACGAGCTGGTCGTAACACCTAAGTCGTGTAAGTTAAATACAAAGAAGTTACCGAATATGAAAATAGAAAAAACACGAAACTTTGCTTTGAGTGGTTGTGACATTGTTCATACTTTTTTCTGGGCTCTTACTACTTTATGTGGTAAACACATGTACAAGTAAAGAGTTATTGTGTAATATTTTTAGGCATGAAGCTCGCTTTGTATGAAGAACGAGACAACATATGAGTAAAGGCGAGTGCTTAAAAGTATTCGAGACTTAAAATGATTTAGTAAACAGCGAGTGCGCTCGCAAGTATTATGTATTGTTGCAGTTCTCTGGTACACATAAGAGCCATGTGACTTCACACATGCGTGTTTGCTTGCCACACGCATTGATAAGAATAATAGATAGGATAGTACTACTACGTATGTGTACTAGTTTAGTTTTAAGATTTTAATGTTTAGTTATTAAGGTTTTAATTTGTAAATAAAATGCAGTGTCCTACAAATATTGAAATAGTAAATTACAACCACTCGCAACAGAAAATTTGTTTAATTAAATAATTGGTGACCCTGATTCATATTAACAAGATGCCTGCAAACGTTTTACAGCAGAGCAAAGTTCAACATCATCCGATGTCCAGAATCCTAAATTTATCTTTTGCAAATAAAATCCCACGTTTTTTGAAAGAAAATCAAATCATTTAAGTTGCACAAATTGAATCTCAATCTGCATTTGTTGATATAAAAAATCTGGCATCTCACTTATTATTGGTCTAATACAACTCTACTTATTCTTTCTACCATTATAGTTTTACTTTATCCTTTTTCTTTCTTGTACTTCTTTTTTTCAATTACAACTCACATTGTTAATAAAGCTCTTTCTTGTAATTATCATAAACAAATCCGCCTATTTATTGTAACATCACAACAGGTTATGGGCCCAGTGAGTGTTTATTGATACATACAAGAACTGTTTTCAGAGCATATTAAATTATTTTGGCAAAAATGTCGATTGGTACAAATTATAATTTGGAAAAGCTGGTAGGCAGAGAAAATTATGCTTCGTGGCCTTTTGCTGTAAGGAATTTACTTCAACATGAGGAGCTATGGGATACAGTTCAGGGTAACTATCCACCTACTGGAATAAATACAAAGGAAGACACAAAAGCAAAAACTAAAATTATACTTCTTGTTGATAAAATCAATTACGTGCACATTGAGGATGCTGAAACGTCAAAAGAAGTCTGGGATAAATTAAAAGCAGCATTCCAGGACTCGGGACTTACTCGCAGAGTTGGGCTTTTACGTCAGTTAATAACAACAAATTTTTTCTCATCAGAGAATATTGAGGAATATGTGAGCAAAATAGTTTCAACAGCACATAAATTAAAGGAGATCGACATGCCGGTAAGTGACGAGTGGATAGGTACTTTACCTGAAGAGTACGCCGCATTGATAATGGGAATTGAAAGTTCCGGCGTAAAAATAACATGTGACTCATAAAGACTAAACTTTTACAAGACGTAAAAAAATCAAATAGTGATAGTGCTGCATTTTTTTCCAAAACAAATCAGATACAAGAAAAGGCTTTCGCTGTTTCAACTGTAATCGTTATGGGCATAAAGCAGCTTATTGTCGTGCAAACTCATATAAAGATAAAACAAAGAAAGAAGTTGGTTTTTGCACAGTTTTTGCAACGGGGGCCATAAATACTAATGATTGGTATATCGATTCTGGTGCAAGTTTGCACATGTCCATGAGAAAGGACTGGTTTATGGATATTAGAGAACCGAATGTATTAGAAACCTTTGTGGCCAATAAAGACACATTAAAAGTGCAAGGTGTTGGCGATATAAAAATTAAAATTAGAAACAATAATGGAGACTTGGTATATGTCACTATTTACAACGTACTTTATGTACCCGGTCTGACAGTAAACCTTCTGTCAGTAAGCCAAATAATGAAAAGGGGCTACATCGTTAAATTAAAAAATGTCAGATGTACAATAACCGAAAACGGCGACGTCATTGCAACTGCTCACCTCCAGGATAACATGTTTAAATTAGATATAGAAACAGATCAAATGTGTATGGTTTCAACTACAGCTAATTCCGAAATATGGCATGCTCGTATGGGTCACTTAAATTACCCTGATTTAGTCAAAACTAAAAAGCTGGTAATCGGAATGGAGTTTCAACAAAATACGATGAAAGATTGTGTTCCATGCATCAAAGGAAAAATGGCAAGAAAGCCATTTAAAGTCTCTGAATCACGTACTACAAAATTGTTACAGCTTGTACACTCGGACCTTTGTGGCCCGATGGAGGAAAAATCAATCGGTGGAGCTAAGTATTTTTTGACTTTTTTAGATGATTTTTCACGCAAGGTTTTTTTATATATATGTGGCACCCTGTAATTACCAATTACCAAATATTACTAATTACCAAATATTACTAATTACCAAAGATAACCAGTATTAAAAAATAACTCAAAAAAGAAGTTACATCCGGCATGCTGAGTTGAAGAATAAAAAATTGTCTCCATCTTTCCTTTTTCTTGTCGGCAGCCGAATGGTCAACAATTTAATTACTAAATAAAATTAATAAATAAATTATAAATATAATATTCGTATTTTCCTTATTGGGTGAATTAAAATAACCAAAAACCCCAAATTGGTGACCCCGTCAAAACGGACAATGGCAACCAACGAATTAGCGACAGCATCCAACGTGGTTAAGAATAGTGATGACGACGGGCAAGCACAGACGCCACGAAATGACACCGGCACAATATCAGCCATTTATGCTCGATTGCCATTCCCAGAAATGTGCAACACAAACATCGAAGCCTGGTTCATATCTATGGAATTCTGGTTTAGTGCATCGGGCATTACCTCCGACAAACAAAAGGCCGCCACCGTGCTTGCTGCGCTAAAACCAGAAACCATAGCGCAATTAACCGACATCATCACAACTTTGCCAGCATCCGACCGCTTCGAATACGTCAAACGTGGTATTATCGACCATTTTGCCGATAGCGAACAGCGACGACTTAACCGGCTCTTATCGGAGATGCCCTTGGGCGATAAAAAGCCTTCAGAGCTGTTCTTCGAGATGAGGCGAGTGGCAGGGAACTCGGTAGGCGAAGCTGCGCTTAAAGGTCTTTGGACAAAACGGTTACCAACGTTTGCTCAGCCAGTGGTAGCAGCGTCAACTGGCACGGCAGCAGAATATACCAGAATAGCTGACTCCATTATAGATGCTGTATCGCCATCACAAATATGTAAGGTAGCAAAAGAGCCTACCAGCGACATCAGCGAATTACATACAGCTATAATGGAATTGAGCCAGAGGTTTGAGCAGTTTACCACACGATCACGTTCTCGATCTCGCAGACCCACTGTCACTCGCCATCGTTCTCAACGACATCAGTCTTCATCCAACGGAACAACCAGCTCTAATTTTGAAGAGTGCTGGTACCACAAGAAGTACGGACGTAACGCACGAAAATGTCGCAGCCCATGCAAACATAAGCTGCGACAGGTGCACGCTATTACAGCGCAGTCTTCGAATTGGATTTGTGGGCCGGTGGAGAATTCTAGCGAAAAATCCCCCACTAAGTGCCATGTTTTTCGCCTTCAAGTTACCGACAAAAACACTCAAGCAAATTTGTTGGTTGACAGTGGTGCCGACGTATCTGTGCTCCCCTTTCTGCAAAATCTACAGACATCTGCCCGACAGCTGTAACGTTGTATGCCGCTAACGGTTCACCGATTGAGGTTATAGGTGAAACACGCTTGAAGTTAGACCTCGACCTAAAACGAAGTTTTTATTGGCCATTCATCATTGCAGATGTTACGACTCCAATTATAGGGTCAGACTTCATCAAGTACCACGACCTATTGATCGATTTAAAGCGTAACCGATTGATAGACAACACCACTGGTCACGATTCCCCGCTACAACTCCCGTCGACTTCAAAAATCGTTTTTATCAAGACATTCAGCTCATACAACCCGCTTACAGATCTGTTGCAAGAGTTCAACGACATCACGGTACTCTCGCCTTACGGTTCTAAAACCAAATCTACAATTTTTCATCGAATCGAGACAACTGGACAACCCACATTTTGCCGGCCTCGTCGCCTGACAGTTGAAAAACTTGCTGTAGCCAAACCAGAATTCAATTTCCTCACCGAAGCAGGAATTTGCCAACCGTCCAAAAGCAACTGGAGCAGCCCATTGCATATGGTTAAAAAAAGCGATGGGACGTGGAGGCCTTGTGGAGACTACCGCGCTCTTAACGCGCAAACTTTGCCAGACCGGTATCCCCTACCTTATTTGACGGACTTCACAAACAACTTAAAAGGTAAGAAGTTTTTTTCAAAAATCGACCTCCAGAAGGCGTTTCACCAAATTCCGATTCATGCCGACGACGTCCCAAAAACGGCAATAAGTACTCCATTTGGATTGTTCGAATTCAATTGCATGACTTTCGGTCTACGGAATACTGCCCAGACTTTCCAACGTCTAATAAATGAAGTGTTCAGAAGTGTTGAATGCGTGTTTCCGTACATTGATGACATTTTTGTTTCCTCTACCACCCTAGAGCAGCATCGACATGACCTTCGTTTGGGATTTCAACGGCTTAGAGAAAATCGACTCGCTATAAACATAAAAAAATGTGAATTCGGCAAATCAGATATTACTTTTCTCGGTCACCGTGTCACACCAGAAGGCATTCGGCCATCGCCAGAAAAAGTAGCAGTGATAAAAGAGTATCAAAAACCGCTCAACGCGCAAGAACTTAAAAGATTCATTGGTATGATGAACTTTTACAGAAAGTTTTTGCCGCACACATTCGCCTTACCAGGGAGTCTTACAAGGAATGATAACAGGCAATAAAAAGAACGACACCACCCCATTGGTATGGACACCCGACACCGAAAATGTATTTGAGCGGTGTAAAACTGAGTTGTGCAACGCCACGTTACTGGCTCACCCTGTTCCCGATGCAGAATTAGCCATTTACGTCGACGCATCAGACACAGCCGTAGGAGCAGCGCTGCATCAAAAAGTTGATGGCTGTATGCAACCACTAGCTTTCTATTCAAAGAAGCTAACAGCGACGCAACAGAAATATTCAACATACGACCGGGAATTAGCTGCCGTCTACCAGGCTGTCTGCCATTTTCGCTACGCAATAGAAGGACGCCCATGTTACGTAGTCACTGATCATCGTCCATTAATATTCGCCTACAAGCAGAAGATGGAAAAAGCTTCACCACGGAGGTTAAGACAACTCGATTTCATCAGTCAGTTTACAACTGACATTCGTCATACGCCGGGAAGAGAAAATTCAACAGCTGATGCACTGTCTAGGATACAAGTTTTAAATAGCGATTCTGTCCAACAAAGTATAAATTTAAAAGAGTTAGCAAAGGCACAAAAATCTGACAATGAGCTGCAAAACTTAATAACAAATCAAGGTATGTCCAATAATTCACTCGTATTAAAGTATTTAAGCGTCTTAGGAAGCGATGAACAGATTTTGTGTGATACATCCACTTCACGTGTTCGCCCATATGTTCCAAAAGATTTTCGAAGGCACATACTTAGCTCATTACACAACCTAGCTCATCCTGGAATTCGTGCTACAACTACATTAATAACTTCAAGATTTGTCTGGACTGGTATGAAGAAAGAAATTGCCAACTTCGTCAGAACAAGTATACCGTGCCAGCGATCAAAAACGCAGCGTCACACTGTATCGACACCCGACATGTACGAGCCACCTACTCAGCGATTCTCACACATTAACATCGATATAGTTGGTCCTTCTCCCTTATGTGAAGGCCAACGATATTGCCTGACGATAATCGACAGATTTACTCGATGGCCTGATGCCATACCGATGCCCGATATGTCTGCTGAAACGGTAGCAAAAGCACTTGTTACTCACTGGATTTCCAGATTTGGAGTCCCACATCGAATCACGTCTGATAGAGGTAGGCAATTCGAGTCATCAGTTTTCACCGAACTAATGCAAACGATTGGAACTACTCATTTACGAACAACATCTTACCACCTTCAAGCGAATGGCATAATAGAAAGGCGGCCCAGAACATTTAAGTCTGCCATCTTATGTCACAATTCATCAAAGTGGGTTTATCATCTCCCGACGATTCTACTTGGTCTTCGCGTAGTATTTAAACCGGATATAAATGCATCGCCTGCAGAGCTTGTATATGGTACAAAATTAAATATCCCAGGAGAATTTTTCTTCAAAAACAATTCTACAACACCATCTAGCGATTTTGTAGCAGAATTTCGAAACTCAATGAAAAATCTTCAACCAACACAAACTTCGCATCACTCTACAAAAGCAACATTTATTTCTAAAGACCTCCAGTCATCAACACACGTTTTTGTTCGAAACGACTCGATTCGACCCACGCTCACTCATCCCTTTGATGGCCCGTATATTGTTTTAAAACGTTTCCCAAAGTTTTTCACAGTACTTATACGGGGTCATAAAACAAACATCAGTATCGATCGTTTAAAACCATGTTTTCGTCCAGCATCAGAGTTTTCAAGTACATCAGAACATCCAGAAGTAAGTCCTTCATCAATTGATCCAGTGCCTATCACTTCACACATTCCCGAAGATGCTTCCAGTAGTAATTCAACCCCGATTCCAGATAGTCCTAACAGCGCTATATATACGTCAAATATATCGAGAACCGAGTTACCTGAACCTGTGCCCAAAGTAACAGCTAGAGGAAGACGTATAAAGCTCCCGGTTAGATTCCGGTAGCCCTTTTCCAGCGAGGGGAGTAATGTGGCGCCCTGTAATTACCAATTACCAAATATTACTAATTACCAAAGGTAACCAGTATTAAAAAATAACTCAAAAAAGAAGTTACATCCGGCATGCTGAGTTGAAGAATAAAAAATTGGCTCCATCTTTCCTTTTTCTTTTCCGCAGCCGAATGGTCAACAGCACAATTTAATTACTAAATAAAATTAATAAATAAATTATAAATATAATATTCGTATTTTCCAAATATATAACAGCAAAAAACAGAAGTACCAACGTGAAAATTTTATGGCTAAAGCTGAAAAAGAAACTGGTCATAAAATAACATGTTTACGCACTGATAATGGCACGGAATTTTGTAACCAGCAAATGTCAAAATTAATGAGCAAAAATGGTATAAAACACCAGACTACAGTACCATACAGCCCACAGCAGAACGGCGTGGCCGAGCGTATGAATCGCTCCATTGTTGAAAGGGCCCGTTGCATGTTATTTCATGCCGGATTAGACAAAAAATTTTGGGCTGAGGCCGTTACAACTGCAGCTTATGTAATAAACCGTTCTGTTTGTAGTGCAATTGAGAAACGTACGCCACAAGAAATGTGGACTGGTATTAAAACAGACATAACGCATTTAAGAGTATTTGGTTGTCGTGGTATTTCATACGTTCCCAAAGAAAAAAGACAAAAGTGGGATCCTAAAGCGCAAGACTTAATTTTTGTTGGATATTGCGAAGAAACAAAAGGATATCGTTTATTGAATCCTGATGGTTGGCGCGTTGTAAAAAGCCGGGATGTTGTATTTTTTGAACGTGAATTCAAACAGAACCCCAAAAAACATTCTTGTGAAGAGATGTTCAGTTTTATAGACAGCGCAGAAGTAGATTCAGCCGCAGTGGAGGCTAATACAGATTCCGAAAATGATGATGATGATTCCAATGGACATGAAAATGATAGTTCTGGTGATTATTATGTACCAGATGAATCCGTTAGTGAAGGTGATACCACCTTCGCTCCAATCGTATTAGGAACCTAATACAAATGCCAGAATATCATTTGTATACAGTTGAGGTAAATGACTTAGCAGACCCTTTTACAGTACAAGAGGCCATGAATAGTAATGAAGCGTTTCTATGGAAAAATGCCATGGAAACCGAATACAAATCTTTATTAGACAACAACACTTGGTCAATGGTTAATTTGCCTGTGGGTATTAAACTAATCAAATGCAAATGGGTTTTCAAAAGAAAACGTGACGAAAATGGAGACGTACAGAGGCATAAGGCACGGTTGGTCATAAAAGGCTGCTTACAAAAACCAGGAATTGATTATCACGAAACGTACTCACCTGTCGTAAGGTACTCATCAATCAGATACTTAATATCGATTGCAGCGCAATATGATTTAGATATTGAGCAAATGGATGCAGTTACCGCATTCCTCCAAGGTGATCTTTCAGAAGATATATATATGGATCATCCGGAAGGCGTTGGTGAAGATTACAATGGCAAAGTCTGCAAACTAAATAAAGCAATTTATGGCTTAAAGCAAGCAAGCCGGCAGTGGAACCAAAAACTTGATCGAGTCCTCAAAGGAATGAGTCTACAACAATCTAAAGTTGAACCTTGTATTTATTGTAACGTGTGTAATTCCAAAATATTGATTATAGCTGTATACGTTGATGATTTAATTATTTTTTCAAACAGCGACGAATTAAAATTGAAAGTTAAAACTGGTCTTCAACAGATGTTTTTGATGAAGGATCTAGGTGATGTTAAATGCTGCGTTGGCCTACGTATAACTAGAAACCGAAAACAAGGTGAGATTTATTTAGATCAATCTGTATATATAGAAGGAATTTTGAAACGATTTAAAATGTTAGATTCTAACCCAATGTCAACACCTTTTGATATAAATACAAAGTTAACAGTTCCAACACAGAAAGCACAGAATTTGGATAATATTCCATACCAAGAAGCTATTGGCAGTTTGCTTTACTTGGTACAGGGAACTCGTCCAGATATCGCTTTTGCCGTAAACTATCTAAGTAAGTTTAACAACAACTTCGATAAATCTCATTGGACAGTAGTAAAACGTGTTTTTAGATACATCAAGGGTACAATAAACGTGAAACTATGTTTTTCTAAAACTAAAGATCCAAACATTTGTGGATTTTGTGATGCGGACTATGCAGGTGATACTACTGATAGGCGTTCGTGTACAGGATATGTGTTTATGCAACAAGGTGCTATCAGCTGGTGCAGTAAACGACAAACAACAGTTGCTCTTTCAACAACAGAAGCCGAATACATGACAATGTCTTCAGCGGTGCAAGAAGCGGAATGGTTGCGGCAACTGCACAACGATTAATGGGACATATCCGAAGGAAATATAATCCTTTTTTGTGACAACAAAAGTGCTTTGAATTAGCAAAAACTGATGCATATCATAGCCGATCCAAGCACATTGATGTGCGTCATCATTTCTTACGTGATAAAGTCAACAATGGAAACATAATTTTACAGTATCAGAGTTGTGATGACATGGCTGCTGATTTTCTTACAAAACCAGTAACCAAAGAGAAACATCTGAAATGTTCAAAGCTGGTAGGACTTATAGATTTCTAGCCAGCTTTTAGTGGAGGTGTTGATATAAAAAATCTGGCATCTCACTTATTATTGGTCTAATACAACTCTACTTATTCTTTCTACCATTATAGTTTTACTTTATCCTTTTTCTTTCTTGTACTTCCGTTTTTCAATTACAACTCACATTGCTAATAAAGCTCTTTCTTGTAATTATCATAAACAAATCCGCCTATTTATTGTAACATCACAACAGCATTACATAGGACAAAGTATTTTATAATTTGGGGTGCTGAAGTACTTAGAAGATGAGTGATATCGTTATAAATCGTCCTATCCTATAAAGAAGTCAAACAACGACTGATTGACCCTTTCTTTGTCCCCGAGGGAAATCGCATCAAGACACTTCGTACAAATGTTGGAGATAAAAATCCATGTGATCTCCTTAGATAAATGAAAAATCTGGGAAATGGTGGTGTATCTGAAGATTTTTTGCGAGCCTAAAACGTCTTTTGAATCTAGAAAAACACAAACATACATTAATGCAAATGTATGTATGTACGTACATATGTACTTATTTATACTTATTCAATGTTTGTCATTGTCGTTTTTTACAACACTGATGCAATGATTCGATTCGTATCGAGTACCATCATTAGAAAATTTCGCACTGTCGAAATAAATTTCGATTCGAAAACAATTTCGATCACGACTGCCAAAATTAGCCCCCAGGTATAATTTCGAAAAAACTTAAAATAATACACATTAATGTTAATTCGTTAATACGAATTAGCAAGCGATACTATCTCTACCAATTTATTACAAAACATAATCCGGATATAATGCTACTTAATGAAACAAAACTAAACCACAAACTTAAAATTTAATTTGAAAACTATATTATAATTAGGAGCGATAAAAAAGGCGCAAGACAAGCTGGAGGAATGCGTGTGGCAAGCAAATAAACTGGAGGAACAGCCATATTAATCAGAAACAATTTGAAACATTCGCATTACACAAACAGCGCTACAAATTCTTTTAAAACCCTAGAAACATGCATAATACGAGTTTATTTATCTGCAAACAAAATATTATACATTATCTCAGCATATTACCCATCTGGTAATAATGGTGCCCACTTTAAGTGAACTTTATGATCTTTTTGAATCAATCGATTTACAAAACAACGGCAATTATTATATTCTCGCGGGGCATCTTAATTGTAAGCATACAATGTGGGGCCATCCTAATAACACTCAAAAACGTAATCTACTAAATGAATGGCTACTAAACCATGAAATACGTTTTAGATGCAAACTATATGCGACAAAATACCCATCTTATCTACGTATCCTATTTGGACATTTGTTTAGCAGACTGTAGATTACATATAAATACAGAAAATAACACCATAAATTCACTTAAAACATTGGACTATGATAGCGATCCCGCTGCTGTACTAATGATTACCACTATGAAGAAGGAACGGAAAAACTTCTTATTTTTAAAAGATAATCTCCACTTTAATTACAATTATAAAAAAAACAGATTGGAAAAAATTTCAAAATAAAATTACACAAATACTTAATGAAGATACTCAAATTCCTAATAACCGAAATTTAACAAACACCGAAATAGACCTTCACATTGATAGATTAAATAACATAATTACTTCAACAATCCAAGAAGTAGTCCCAAAATATAAAATTCCTTTAAAAAGATTACTAACTTAACTATAAAAATGTTATATCGGGGGAAAAAGTAGAGTTTTGACTACAATAAAAATACATAATAGGTTAGAACAAACATTACAGGAAGAAGACCTTATTTTAGCAAAGACCAAGTTAGAATTGATAGAATAGCTCATAAATGAAAATTTAGTGTCCATTTTGAATAAAGATATGAAAGAAAAACTGTCAAAGATAGACCCCAAAGATTCGAAAAACATTTGCCAAATTAAAAAAAAAACTTTAAGAAATTTACACCACTAAACCTTCAAGAGCTAAAAATTCCAGACAATTCTGAATCATTGCTTAACAGCGCAGGAATAAAACCACAATGTTTAAAGTAAGATGGTTTGAATAACTACATAGTTGAGGAAAAAGTTCAAATGTTAGATACAGTAGGTGCGTTTTTTGAGTCAATCCATGAACGTAAAGAAACTAATCCGATGTGTGTGAAGATAAATATGTCGAGTTAAATATGTTTTGACGTAACGACTTACGTAAAACATATTTAAGTGTGAAGTTAACATAACATAAGTGTGAAGTTAAATATGTTTTGACGTAACGACTAATGGCAAACGTATTTAAATATAAAATACAAATTAAAATAAATTTTAAATACGTTATGACCAAAAAACAATTTAATGAAAAAATTTATTTTAAATTGGGCATGAAATTTTAAATGGTTATAAAAAACAATTTACTTAAAACTTGATATAATTATGAAGTTCTTCTTAAACAATTTTGGACTTCTATGAGGGATTTTGGCCAAAGTGGGCAAATGGAGCAAAGATATGCATAACCACTATATAGAATATGTGCGCAATGGGAACAGCTATCAGATGCTGTTTTTGGAATTCCAGAATTGAATTTGTGAAATTTTTAATAAACTTTTAAAAATTCACTTAAACCATTTTGGACTTCTATGAGGGATTTTGGAAAAAGTGGGCAAATGGAGCAAAGATATGCATAACCACTATATAGAATATGTGCGCAATGGGAACAGCTATCAGATGCTGTTTTTGGAATTCCAGAATTGAATTTGTGAAACTTTTAAAAATTCACTTAAACCATTTTGGACTTCTATGAGGGATTTTGGCCAAAGTGGGCAAATGGAGCAAAGATATGCATAACCACTATATAGAATATGTGCGCAATGGGAACAGCTATCAGATGCTGTTTTTGGAATTCCAGAATTGAATTTGTGAAATTTTTTATAAACTTTTAAAAATTCACTTAAACCATTTTGGACTTCTATGAGGGATTTTGGCCAAACTGGGCAAATGGAGCAAGATATGCATAATCACTATATAGGATATGTGCGCAATGGGAACAGCTATCAGATTGGGATGGGGATAATTCACGAGTTAATTTGAATTAAGACTGCTAATGCAAATTAACTGTGTCGTCTGTCTACTAATATTCATGACTGCAAATTTCAAATTTAAATTTTTTTTATTGAGACTCTTAAGGCAGATTACAAAATAGATACTATAAAAGGATAACACTGGGAGGAAAACTTAAAACTATACTGTAATATTTTAATACATTATTGTTCAAAATAACGCAACATGCTTAAGTTAAAAAATGGTGATGTTCTACAATATAAGATAAAAAAATTATATTGCTCTATATATAATAAAGTTTAACTTGACTGCAATGATGTCATATGAGATCAAAAAACTTACAACTAAACTTAATCTAAAACATATATGCAAAAATTAATACATAGTATTAAAAATGGTTCAGCCCCTGTTGTAACCCAAAGTGATGTGGGAGTAGAACTCTGGTAGGCGGTATTCAGTTAAATTTGTTAGGCCACTTAAGTCCTCATTCAAAATTCCCAGAGGCGAAAAAACACTGTTTGACCAATTTTCATCATACAAATTTACAAATGCATCACCCATTAAGGTGTTCTCATGGTGTTCCAATCTATCAATAAATTTCTTCAGCAAAACAAGAGCATAAGATGAAAGCGGTACAATTTCAGCTTTACTGCGTATTAGAAAATCTTTTGACATAACTTTCGAAATTGGCGTTAACGAAGAGCCTCAAACAGCTTCGTTCCAGAACGTCTAACTCACCCATCACCGTTGGCGAAAGTGAAAACCATATCGGAAATCCATATAGAATTGTCGATATATACTTTGTAAATGTGAAGTTTGCACTTGTTATTAAGATGTTTATTGGTCAGTAATTTTAGAAACATGCCTTTGATGCGGAACCCCTTTTGCTTAGCTATTCTCGCCTGTTGATTGAACTTCAATAATTTGTTTAGTGTTATCTTCAGATATTTTATACTATCTTTAAAGGGAATAACTGATTCATGTAATGATAGATTCAGCGACCTGCTTTTCCTAACCACATCACGTGGGCCTTTGCCAGAAGCATTCCTAAAACAAATGGCCTCCGATTTACTTGAATTAATCTTTATACCCCAGTTGCGATAACAGTTATCAACGAGTGGATATATCCTTGAGATCTTCCAGGCATTTGGAAAATAACCATTATTCAGGCAGTTGTTGAATATAATAACTAAAACCTCAATTGCCGATGGTGGTAATTTTTTGATTTGGATATTGGACATATTGTCAGATCCAGAGGACTTTTTCGAATTCAATGGATTGATAATTTCCCCGACTCTCGAGATATTAGTGAAACACTCCGCATTGAGATCGCATAAGGCATCGGAGTCATTCGTAAAGAATTCTGGACAGTGACTCAGAAAGGAATCCACGTGTGTATATCCGGCCTATCAGGGGCACGGAAGCAATAGACCCCCTCAAAATAATCTTTACACTGAACAACCTTTTCGGCATCACTATAGTATACTACATCGTCCACTATAAGACGACTAAAGTTTTTCTGTTTTCTGCCCCCGGAAAAGGCAAACATTTCTTTAAAGGCTCTGAGCTCAGGTTTAGTATTAGCCACCCTTTTACTAACCTCCGACGCCTGATGTATCTCAACCTGTTCCCTTATTATGGTCTTCAGGAGATTGATCCGCTTAATAAGCGGTATTCGTTCGAAGTCCTGTTACCGTTACGATGGAAATTTTTTTTCAAGTTTTATTGCCATAAATATTTAATCTTGACGCGATGCGAGGGCTTATATACATTCTGTGGTCTGGAGCTCCATTGTGACTGTGCATGCTTTGGCACTTTCACAGGATTTTACAAGCATACTCGTGGGAACAAAATTGACTACAAGAATTTTAAAAACAAAACGGATGTGAAGGAGACTTCCGATTTCAGGGATAATGTGGAATCGGAAGTGAGGGTTTCGGACAGTACCCTAATGGGGGAACTGACCCTGACGGACGTTCATGCCAGGATTTTGGAGCATGAACAACAGGTCACACAACTGGATGTGGAAGGTCTTCTGGAAATGTCGAGAGACTCTTTTGGGGAAACTTGCGCCACTCAGGGGTTGGAGGAGCTGACTCTATCTGATGAGGAGCATGAAATCACTGTGGTTTCTGCTCAAAATCAGATGGTGGAGACATCTCCCCCGCCGTTGGGGACAAGAGCAACCAGGGGAGCCGCTTGACAGAAGACGGTACACATAGTAATGGCAATCTCGTTTGGCAGGTCGCCGTGGAGGAGCCGCTTAATGCCACTTCACGTGTTGTTACACCAAGCCGAAAGAAGGAAGATAGAGCCAAAAACGGCACCAGGAAATCGCTGGCCTTTCTGAGAAAGATGGGACAAAGGGATCCTGGGTCGTTAACCGCGAAGGAGAAGTACCTTCTCAAGAAGCACAGGCAGGACGTAGCTAGGTTCGAAAGAATCTACGGCCCCGTGAGTGTTCTCTTGGGAGAGTTCCATCCTGGTGAGCAGCAAGTGGGAGTGGCTGTGGATATCACCCGTAAAGAAATCACCCATAAAGATGTCAGGGGCTAAGGGAGCAAAGAACCCTCCGGCTGATTCCCTTAAGGGTGCCCGTAAGGGTAACATTAAGGGTAATGGATCCGATGGTTCTCACTCTCTAACTCTATTTGCTTGTTGAGGCACACTTTCCTGGTTGCGAAGGTACAGGAATGGAGGCTGAGGACCAATGGGGCAATATGCTTGAGGGTATTGGTCACGACTCTGGATAGGTTGATGAAATACCCATGAGGGATAAACTAGCCTGGGCGGTGAAAACTTTCGATCCGTATAAATCACCGGGTCCGTATGGAGTATTCCCAGCTATGCATGTAATATCCCGGACACAGCGCTATTTCTTTTGGAGGATATCTTTAAGAGTTGTCTCAGATATAGGTATCTACCACATGGGTGGAGGGAGGAAAGGGCTGTCTTTATACCCAAGGCCGGTAGGGCCTGCCACTCGAAACCGAAGGATTTTAGACCTATTAGCCTATCGTCCTTTCTTTTGAAGACTTTACAACGACTGATAGATCTACATCTAAGGAGCAAGATAGATATCCACCTCATTAGCAACGCTCAACATGAATATCTCAGGGGTAAGTCTGTTGAGAGTGTGCTCCATGAGGTGGTTGGTTGCATAGATCACAGTCTAGAGCATAGGGAATATACTTTGGCTGCATTTCTGGATATAGAGGGCGCTTTTAATAACATTAGAACAGAGGCAATTAGGGACTCGTTAGTGGAACATGGGGTCGACGACTTCCTGGTGAGTTGGATTATCGTAATGCTGGTGAGCAGGATTATCAACTCAACCCTAGGGGACGAAGTGATAAGAAGAAGGGTTACCAGGGGTACACTACAAGGTGGAGTTCTTTCTCCTTTTCTGTGGTTACTGGCGGTTAACTCTATTCTCAAAACCGTCGAATCTAAGGGCAGGAAGATAGTCGTAGTGATACTGGTTAGGGGAAAGTTTCTTTCAACTATCAGTGACATCATGCAGGATTCGCTTGGTGATCTCTTGTCCTGGGCAAAAACTAACGGGTTGGGCGTAAACCCATCAAAGACGGAATTAGTGTTATTACCAGGAAATATAAGGTGGATAGCTTCAAATTGTTGAAATTGGATGGTGTGGAGCTGAATTATCAGGAGGAGCCAAATATCTAGGTACCTTTCAGGAAACTGTCATGGAAGTTAAATACACAGGAGAGGTTAAGGAAGGGCCTCAATGCCTACTATGCATGCAGGAACTCAATAGGTAGAAATTGGGGCTGGGTGAGGTGATACAAACCTCTAACAATAATTGAGACCCTTTATAACTCAGGCGGTGTGAATGAGTAAGATTTAATATTTTGGTCTCTGAGTAGTTCCATCATTTCTAAGTATGTTTTGAGATCTTCGAAGTAAAGCTTACTCTTGTTTTGCGACGAATTTACTATTTTATAATTTTCCCTAGGGCTTAACTTGTTTAGTTGGTCAATAAGTGTTTTGATGTTGACGTTATGCAGGATGATAGGTGTACAGAATTTCTTCCTCCTTACCGTTTCACCAAAGTTCATACTACCATTTCCCCGGTGCTGTTGATGTCGGTTTTTTTTTATTGGCCGAAATATTTCCATTTGTCTCGATGTTAATATGTTCTAGTAGCGCAAATCTATTTTGTGATATTGGTATGGTACCAAGGCCATCAACTTTAACGTTCCATCCAGGTAAAGGATTGTATGGTAACGGGTTTTCATTATCTTTTCTTGGCCTCTTTGAATTTATGAGTTGAAATGGTGGGCCTTCGTCAACGCCGGCTGCTTCCATTATTTCATCCGGAGTTGCGACTACCATTCTCTCAGTGTCGTGTTGTGTGGGTATACCACTTTGCACCATTAAGTGGCCAATGAGGTTATTGTTCACAAGTTTCCCTTTGTCCGGCGGCCATTTTTCGCTGTTCGGTACTAGGCTAGAAAGTCCGCAATTGACATCATTCATGATGCAATGTTAAATGATTGGATCACACACAGCCTTGTAAGGAATGTAATCCTTGAGGAGTATGTATTATTTTTGTAATTGTTACTTTTTATATAAAATTTGTTGAATTTCCAAAGAGCGCTCCAAAAACGTGTTCTATTCAGTTGCTAGGGTTGCCCTTCCGTTCATGACTGCAAGTCTAGAATGTTCGTGTCTATAATATTCAGCCAAAGTCGTTTAAACTTAATGTTGCCATATTACTCAGCTATGTTTATAACGTATAATACAATAATTTTTATTAATCGAAACACGCCATCTGTTGATAAAGATGATGTATGTTGATGCTGTATGTTGTGCTGTTACTAGGAGTGCCAGACGTACTGTTTTTAGCAGTACGCGTACTGTTTTTTCGAATGTACTGTATTATGCACAAGACTCAAAACAGTACGCAAATGTACTGTTTTTTATACGTTGTACTGTTTTTTGTATGTTTTTTTTGTTAAAAGCTTAGACAACTTTAACTCCAGCTGTCGAACGATTTTTTAAGAACTATCCAGCAATAAAAAATTATTTTCTTTCTGTTGATGATTGTCCAGCTATGTTAAAACAATTTTTCCAACTTCAAATATCAGAAGCATACTTGGGATTCGTCCACAACATAGGTTCGTCATTATTATCCTCAATAAAAAAACTAGAAGAGAAGGACAATCTAGTTATTATTGACGTATTCAATATTATGAAAACCCTTTGTGATAAATTTGAAGAACAAAAAAATGAAAAGTTTTATAGATACCTAGCAGAAATCGTTTGCAGTAACTGTGATAACTCACAACAGGTTTCACTTTTCAAAAAACGAGCAGACGCAGTTTTATCACATATAATTAAATATATTGAAGACCGCTATGATTTAAAAAATATTAAATTCGAAAAACTGAGTATTTTCAATTTGAATTCAAATATATTATTCCAAGATTTTGTTGATGTTGTGAAATTGTTTTCTATTAAGAATATTAATATGGATCTCTTATTCGATGAATTTATTTTTTTGAAAACTTTTACTAAAAACGCAAAAAAAGAAAAAACTGTTGAAGATAAATGGAAAGAGTTTCTTTAACAGTGGAAATTTTCCTAATTTCGAAAAAATTTGCAATTTTATTTTTTCAATGCCCCATTCAAATGCTGCCACTGAAATAATTTTCAGTTTAATGGTTTTATTTTGGAGCAAGGAGAGAAATAGACAATGATTGAAAACTTGGAAAACTTCCGTTATCAGTTTTCAAATAATTGTAAAATTTATTACAGTTGTGTTCGTAGTTTGTTTTGTCCCGGTTTACATTATGAAATTTTTGTCGCTGCGATTCTTGCTTTGTTGGCGAGAGCGGTGAGTCGTATTAAAATATGCATGTACGACTCACCGCTCTCGCCTACAAAGCAAATATATGAGCCTATATCTCGGAAACTATTCGGTGTCTGATAATTTCCGATACGTCAAATTAATGGTATAAAAAATATATTTTCAACGAAATATACCATGATTATAAAATATGGACCCACTATGGGTTAAATTCGAGATATATATTTTTTACCCAAATTTTATTTTAATATCTAATAAGTCTATATAAGTGTTATTTTACATTATTAATATAAATAGCCAAGACATTTCCCTGCCAACATTTTCTATTGCGGAAGGGACTCAGAAGTGACGCTAAGAAGTTAAAACTCATCTTCTGCGATACCATTTTCTTATCGTAGAAGCGTCTTCTGTATTGAGAAGTTGTACCCCCCGGAAGTAACTTCAAGAAGTCACTTCTGCTTAACACTCTTTTGCTTTTTTTTGCCTTTACATATAATATACTCATATTGACTATGAGATAACAAATATGTAAAAACTACAACAATAACAAAACAAAACCACACTTTACCACTGACCGATCACAGCAAATGACAGAATAAAACTAATTTCGATGATGTCGAAAACTTCTTTTTTGCATTCTTTTCATTTCTTTTATAACGGGACATGCCATTTTTGGCTGGTGTTGTAAACAACAAACAATCTTCCAAACGTCGTCTGGATGATTAAAAGACGACTGCAATGTAAATTGTTATTGTTATCTTCCAATTAACGTCTGGAAGTGAGTAAGACGTAACGCCTTTGACGATGGACGATGAAAGAAACTTCCAATTGCTGGCAGGGTTAGCTTTAATTTAAGGTAGAATATGTGTCTGTAGGTATTATAATTACAGATTTATAAGTTCTGAAAAATTAAAAAAAAGATTTCTTTTTCTTTAAATTATAATTTCCAATACTTTAAAATCAAATTTCATACTTTTAATATTAATGTCACATATAAGCTATGTTTAATTAGTTAAATACAAAATTTTTATACAATATTTTCTTAAAGTACACTTGAAGTCTACTTTAATTTTTTATAAATACGGCAGAAGATGTTTTTCTCTATGGTATACAGAACACTGGCTTCGCATAGTACAGATTTATTGTATTTTCATTGTTATTTTTATGGTGAAATGTCATCATCTTTCTTTAATATCTCCGGATCCATACTACCTACACGGTTATATTATACCTTGAATATAACCGTGTTCTTGACTTTTAAATTTTTTACTTTATATACATAGATACTCATATATGTATGTATTTTTCCCTTATTTTTTAAAAAATTTCGGATCAAAAAATAATTTTCTCGAAATTCACCTCTACATGTTTCATATAAGTAGGTCATGCTATATATTGTTGGAAATTTCTTTAAAATACCTATCATTTGATATATATGTATTGTCTAAAAAACAGTTTTCAAGATATAGCTAAACATATTACACACTTTGGAGTCCCATCCACTCTTTGAAACTCACTAAAGCCCTTTGATGTAAAAAATTCATACAATTTCAATTATTTTCATTGAATGCTTTCAAAAAACTTTATTTTTACATTTAAAAAATATTTTTCATTTAAAAAAATATATCCATGTATATTGGATATATATATATATATATATATTTATATATATATATATTTATGTAAAAATCTACACAAAAATTCACAAAACTTTATTTGTTTAAACAATAAAATATTTTAACGACACTTTAAAGTAGGTAAATTATTCGATGTTCTCATTGCTTTACCAGATGTATGTTAAGCTAAAAGTTGTTTTTGCATGATACTTTAAGGAATTTTTCTTAACAGAGGTTTATCAGCCTGTTTTAAATTTGTTTGCATAAGGCTGTAAATTTCAAATACTAATTTAAAAAAAGGTGTTAATATGTAACTTTTTTTATAGAAGTTAAATGTAAACACATTTACACTACACTTTTATTTGATTAATTTATGGATTTGATTAATTTATTTAATATTTTTAATATCTGCATACATTTTTAATAGAATATGTGATTGCTTTATTAAAACAAGGATTTATTTATCAGGGTTTAATCTACTTTAAAGTTGATTAGGAGATCAGTGTTAATGGCTCTAAAGCATTGGTGTCCAACAAAATTCTATTAAAAATGTTTGTCCATATGAAATGAATACAACAACAATTGTTTCATGAAATGGACATCATTGCTCTAAAGGCATTTCTAACCATTAAACATTGTAAATTAACATGAAGAATATTAAAAAAACAAATTGGATTTCATAAATATATCGTTGTTTATACAACGTATAAATACATTTTTCGAAAAGCTGATGGCACATTTAATTTTAAAGTAGTCATGTTATAGGGGGTTAAGATAAAATGTTACTTGAATTTTTTTTCAATAAATGATACTTCTTGATATTTAAATAATAAATTTCTAAAAAGGAGTAAAATTGAGTGGACATTAAATTTAAAGTTCACTTTTGTAATGTAAATTAATACATATACAGATTGATTTACAAAAACTAATAAATTTAAAAATTTGTATTACAAGCAAAGCAAAAATATTGTAATCTAAAAGGACTTTGATGATATAAAAGATACAATATGTCATTAAAATTGTATTTTCTATGTACCTTCTCCAAAAACGTTCATCATATATGTTATGATCTCATATTTTTAAGTATTTTTAAAAATTTTTTTGTTGCTTATTAAATTAATATTACAAAAATGTTATTACATGAATAAAGAGTTACGTTTTCGTTAAAAAATAAAATGTACTGTTTTTTTTAATTGTACTGTTTTTTTGTATAAGATGTACTGTTTTTCCGTATTTCAAATCTGGCTACCTTAGCTATTACCGACCGTTAAATTTAAATTGAAATACAATTTCGTAACAATATTATATATAGGCATAAATTGTCAAAGAGAATCCAAGAAAAATTCAACCAATACGCTAAAAAATAGGAAGAGTTTGAACCGAGAAATTGCAGTTGGGAATGTATTATTCTGTAGTGATATGGAATTGCTTAAAACTAATATAAAGTATGGAGATTATGTTTAGATTTGGCAGTTCTTGCCCGAAAAATTCGGATCAAAAAATGATGTTAAAAGTGGTCGTGATATTTATCGAGTCTAACAGAATGTCTAACATCGAAATAAAATAAAAATATAAATTAAACAAATTTAATAATTAGAGATTAAAGCTAAACAAAATATAATATTACATACCTCTTCAAATCGACTTTTCACTAAAAAGTTTTCTTCAGATGTCTCATTATTTTCTATTTTTTCGGTAGCATTCCCTGAACCAATCTGTGAATCAACTACGAATTTTCTTTTTCTGTGTATTGGATCAGTTAAAACTTTGTTTTTGTTAGGATCGCTATCATCTGCATTTATTTTCAGGGGACTAATAGTTGAATCACTGCAACTATTACTTTCAATATTTTCAACACTGCTATTCCAACCTTGCTCAGCACAGTTTCGAGACATCAGCATCTGAAGCCGTTTTTTTGTTTTAGGATTATTTTCATTCGAATTTTTGCTACTTATTGCTATCATTTCTGCAATTTTTTCTATCGTTTCAGCATCATCTACCATTTCATTGCTTTTGAGTTCTTTTTGAAACTCTATCGTTTTTGCAACATTTGTGTTTGTTTCTTGTAAAAAAACAGATGCATCGGGACTTGTCAATCTGAAATATATAATAACTAATAGTATGTATTACAAATGTATATGAAATTGAAATTCTTACATATTATCATTATTTAATTGTTTGACAATTATTTTTTTGTCGCATAAGTTTGATATAGGTGATAGCTTATTTATTACATCTTCTAATGTACTTATTTTTTCAAATTTTGAATCCTGGTCAACTGATTGGGTATTCGTTTTATTAGCAAATCCATATTTTAAAAGATTTAAATCGGTGTTTTTTATATCTGTCAAATCACTCATATCTGACGACATGCCAATCCTATGTACTGACGTGATATCGTTGCTGCTATAACGTTTCTGGACTTCACATGGCTCCAGTTGTTTATATTTTAAATTCACTGCGTTTTGCTTATCATCACATGATTCCATATGATATTTTGATTCTGTGTTAAAGTTATTAGTTAATTCATATTTACAACGTTGGTCTTCTATTAAATCATGACTTATTCGATTAGCACAGGGATTATTAACAAAAGTACCTTGATTCTGACTTTCACAGACCGATTTATCAGTTTTCTTGGTGTCTAGATCCTGCAAAGTTGTTTTGCTAAAATCCATTATATATATAATATATATATATATTTAGCTGGACAATACACTCAAAGTTAAAATTTTACGAGAATAATCTGAAAATAGATGTTTACAAAGTTAATAATTTCTCTTAATATAATTATAATAACGTTGTATAACGCTATAATTGCGCTGTATAATATTTCGATTTTGTTTTTTAATGTTTACAGGTAAGTAATAATCTAATAATAATATTGATGGTTAATTCAAGAAATTTTATTTAGTCAACAACCTATTAAATTATAATTGTATGTTCCAAAACTTTCAAATTTAGCCTATTATGAAACGCCCATTCTGCACTTTTGTTAAACTATAATTTATATGTAGTTGTTGCATGGCAATCCATAAATTAAATTTTAGAAGAAACAAATAAGTTGATATCATCAGCTAATAATAAACATTTGCAATAAAGGGTACCGAAAAATTCTTCAAAATCATTAATGTAGTTAAAAAATGAGCAAAGGACTGATCCTTGAGGTACGGCATTTACACTCCCAAAAAATTTGAGACCATTTGGACAAAAAGAATTACAGTGTCAAATGCTTACTTAAATCCAGAGTTTAAAATTACTACTACATTATGTAAAAAATAGCAAAATTTTTCATAATTTTATAGGAAAACTAGAAAAATATTTTAAGAAAATAATATTTGACTTTTCACATTCTAAAAATATAGAAATATTTCTAGTAGTAATTCTAAAAATATTTTGCAATACAAAATATTTCTAGTAGCAACCAGAACACAAAATGAAAATTTTTCATTTGCAATATATTTACTACTAGAACACACGCATACTTTTTATAGTTTACTACCGAACCATAAACCATGCAAAGAAATAGTAACTTGAAAAACCACTAACAGCCAGCAACATGCGAAATCGAAAAAACAAACTAAACAACTATGGCACATGAAAAATAAAAACTGACAAACATACGAAGTTGAAATATGTAAAAAACGAAATTGTCCGCAGTTTAAAATGTTAAAAACGAAAATGTGCATATATAAGATTTCTTCGCCGCATAAATAAATTATTTTCGTCGCATATGTAGAATATTTACGCCTCATATATGCAATGTGCAGAAAACTGGCGAAAAAAACTAGAAATAAGAAAAGGTTTATACATACAGTATACGTTGATTTGTGTGTATAAAATAATAATTTGTATAGAATTGTGTGTTATTAAGATAAGGAATTAAAGAACATGAAAATATAAGGTGCTTTTTCAAACTAATGATTTAATTTTTTTTAAATTTATGATTTTTAATAACGATTCTGATTAATTATTGATTTTATTATTTATTTATTTATTGAGTCTTCAAATGCATTTTGCTATTTGTAAAAGGAATTCAGAAAATTTTAGTAACTAAGAAATTTTGTGGAATTTTTTTAATATTTTCAAACTTTTTTTACAATTTCAATTTGTTCAAAGTATTGGCTAGGAGCGTTTCGAACGAAGCTAGTTCTGGACTATAAATAGGACGAGGCAAAAATTCCTAACCACTTCTTTCTAAAAAGTTTTTAACATGTATTGCAACATACGGCCGAGCGTTGTAATAATGGAATATATATTTTTTTTTTTAAAGAGAAGTAACACTCAGGCAAATAATATGACTATATATAATTGCGTTACTTTCTTTGGAGAGGGAATAGATTGAAAAATTAAAGGTGATGAAACTAGAAGAAAGCTTTATATTACAACTCTGCAATTGCGCATTATGTTTGTTTTAGTGCAGCATTGCAGCGCCTCTGGTGGTGAGTAGGCGCATTATTTTTAAAGCTTGATTTTATAGCCTTTATTTAATTATTTTACTTCGTTGGCGTTTGAATGCTATACCACCGAAGGAGAGCGCTGTGATAAATGTTAGTTATGATGGATAGAAAGAAAACTAATAATTATCAGAAACTGGTGTTGTTTGAGTGGCAGCGGATGGGAATCGAACCCGGGCTAAAAATATCAACTCATGTTTAATGATCAAATGCGCTAACCAATTAATCTACAGCACACTTAAAACGAATCAGGTGCATTCGCTACTAGTTCACTGTGATGGTCTGGCCAGTTTTCAGCATATGTTGCATTACCTTAACACAATGAATATTTGGGTTTGATGACGATTCGGCTGATTGACCGGACTTCATGTACGATCTGTTCGGGCTCAAAAAAAAAGCTTTGTTGTTTACAATATAATGTTCAATAAACTCCAGATATGTTATCTTCAAAATGACATATAATTTTCTAAAGACAGAAGAGCGTTGACAAAATATGCCAGCTATTATATAAACATCATTTTTAAGTTATACACCCAAGAATATTTAAGAAAAGCTAAAGAAAAATAAAATTGAGTTCAGTTTTTTACAAATCCTTATTTCGTTTTGTTTCGATTTAGCTGCATTGCATACTTGTGGCGCTACGCACGAAGAGCTTCGCTATAACTTTTCCAATATTGTTGAATGGCGCGAATCTGTGGAGGTTTATGTGGTTCATATATTTTCTATTACGTCGACCTGCTTTCTTCGATACCAATCTATTGAAGCGTTTGACAATAAATAAAATGACAGAAAGCTAAATTCAGCTTTCTGTCATTTTATTTAAGAAATTAAAAAGTGGGGTGTACGTACGTATGTAATTATGCGGTATGAATGTAATAATAACAACAAAAATGTTTTACCAAATATTAAATCGACCATAGTAGAAATTCTATTTGAGTCGATGTTTTAACGTAAACATGTATAAAACCAAAGTGGGAACTACTTAGCAATTTCTTTATGCAAATAGGCTCCACTTGGTTCTTGAAGATAATCTCCAATGTTTTTGATAAATTGCTCAAAATACTAACACCCTTGGTGGGGTTCCAGGCTCGCAAATCCGTAGGGAAATGAGCTATATAAAACTCTAATCCGTCACAAATATTCAGTTTTAACCTCTGGAATATTCAAATATTCACTGGCCAAGTGCTGTTTACGCTGGACTTCCCAGTCATTTGTTGGATATTTAAGACTCTGATGATTTAAGTACAGATGATTTTCAGATCATTATTTTAAACCTTTAAAACAAGAGATCATCAATTATATACATTTAATATTTGTTGAATAAATATCGTATATAATAAAAAGTATAAATTGGTCATTACTATGCAGAAGTCCCTGAATGTAGGCGAGGAAAGACTAATACCAATGGGAAACCATGTACCTATATTTATCCGGTCCACAGATCAATGACGACCTAAAAAGAATACTTTATACAGATGTAATCAACGAAACAGATCATATGTAGGTAAAAACCACTTATTTCTTATTTGGATATCTGCATTGCAGATAGTAGACTAAATATTGTTACAGAAAATAATTCATTGAACTGAAACTTTGAGCTACGACAGTGACAATAATGCTATACAGATTATTGTAATTATGAATAATGAACAACAACAATTTAACTTTTTCGAAGAAATAACAAACGCCAAATATAATTTCAAACTGACAAATTGGAAAAAATTTAGAAAGGAAATTGAAAGAAAAATAAACTTGGAAGATCGAATACCAAATAATATAATTGATACCAACTTAGATAGATTGAACAATATTATTATCGATACCATAGGGAAAATAACACATAAATATAAAAAAGGTGATTCATCTTCGAAAGTAGATAGTGTAGTAACCACTGGAAATGAGGTGGTGGAGCTAACGGCATATGCAAAAAGGAGAGGCGCTATCCTGGTCATGGGCTGTGATGCGAATGCCCACCACAGCCATTGGGGTAGTGCGGATATAAACACAAGAGATGAGTGCGTTTTTGACTTTATAACTGTCAATGATCTGGTTATTTGTAACAGGGGCAATATGCCCACATTCAGGAATAGGGATAATTTCGTTAGGGATTGGAGGGTATCCGCGGACTGTTCCTTTTCGGATCATAGCAGGATTACCTTCACTTTGGACTTCCAGTCAGCTGTAGGGGTACCATACAGGAATCCTAGGCTGACGGATTGGGGAACCTTTCATGATAATATTCGCATGGGGATGGAACGGCCAATTTCATGTGGTCCGTTACCATCTAATTTGGAATACACGGTGAATCATTTCACTCGTTTACTCAAAGAAGAAGATTGCTGATGACGCCTTTGGCAGGGTAGAAAATGCATTCCAATTTGGCAATTGTTCCAGTACTTTACAATAGTATTCTTGATTATTCGAACTATTAGCCTGAATAAAAAACTTTTCTCTTAAAAAGATAAATATTAGTTCAATTCCTTCTCTAATTAATAAATAATTTTAATTTTGATATAATTAATTTGTTTTTGTGACCAATGTTTATAATTATTAAAATTTTTAAGGAGTTTCCTTCAGGCTAATTTGGTCAAATGTTTGTTTCCAAACGTAAATAAAAAACTTGTTCGATTTTTATTTTATTTACCCAACGTTTCGTTAGTTTTATTCTAACTAATTCAGGGGTCTCGTTTTTTATCATTTTATATTAATTTTTATTATTAATTAGTTACTAAAATACTAAAAAACGGGACATCACGAACAGAATTTTGGTATAAATAATCAAATAATTAATAAAAATATAATATACAATAAACGACCACAAAACTTAAGTCAAGTTTAACTTAAGCTAATATCACAGAACTCTATACTAATTTTGTTTTACCAATAAATAATTTGATAAACAAAAATGGAAACCAGACGTTTGATTTATATTAACCCATATACCGCGGCTGTACTCAATTGAGTACACCCAAACATGAAGCGAAAACTTTAAAATTTTGATGTTCTGATGTTTTTAGCTTAGAAAAAACGTGTAAACTAATTAAAAAATAAATAAAAAAAAGTCAGACTTTATAAATATCAACTGCCACAAAATGGACAAATAAAAAAATTAAGTGCTGAAATAAGTACCAAGAGAAGGTTTGTACTGGTCTTACGATGAAGAGGTTGGAAAAGAAATGATATCAAAATCAATGTCTAGACATAGATATCGAGATATAAAAAATAATCTTCATATTGTGAAAAATGAGGAAGCTGTCACTACCAGTAACAAAAAAAAGTTTCAACTTTTATTCCGACGTTCCACTGCAAGATACTACTTACGCCAAAACATGCAAAGTAAAGCTCGACTTTCATCGTCATTGTTCCACGGATTACCTCAAGATTGTATAGGTACCGAAAAGTTAGAAAAATAATTAAAATGTGTTTAATGTGATGCAAATTATTTTATTTTACAAGGAAGTTGTAATAACGAAAAATTTTAAAGGTCACTTTATTCCTCACTTTAATTAAAGTTACCTTTTACTATTAAGAACATTACAGACAAGTTGTAATAATGGCCCTAAAGCATACACTGTCTGAATATACACTAAATAAAATTGATTAAAAAGCTAATAAACGAAAACATTATAATGCTTCTAAATAAAGATGTGAAGGAAAAGTTGTCAAGTATATATCCTAAGGACTCGGTAAATATGTTTGGCGAGATTAGAAAAAAAATCAGAAAAACTAAATCGTTAACACTCCAGAACATTAAAATTGCAGCAAACTTGGAACATATGTTACGTAATGCTGAAATAAATCCCCAAAGTTTGGAAAGGGACGAGTCGAATAATTTTATAGTTCAAGATCAAGAAAGAATGATAGACTCTGTTGGTACTTACATTGAATCTATTCACTCTGTCAAGATATTAATAACAATATACACATTCAGGTCATAGAGTCATTTGACAGGTTCATGGTAGTTAAAGAAGCTTTTGAGAACAATCAAACAACGTTAACAACTTTTAGCGATAACAGAAAATCCGACCAGTTAGAGGAATCTCAAGCTGATGAATATTTTATAACAAGAGATAAAATACTTCATATTTTCTCAAGTTTAAGAGGTAAATTATTATCCGGCACTGATAATATACCTAATATTGTTCTCAAAAATATCCAGAAGCAATGATCTTCGAGTATTGTAACCTATTTAATAATATGCTAAACAATTCATATTTATCTAAAAATTGGAAAATGGCAAAAGTGTTCCTACTTCCAAAAAAGGACAAGGATACAAGTGATCGAAAAAATCTAAGAGCAATAAGCTTACTTCCAAATATTAGTAAAGTATTTGAAATATGTGTAAATAATAATATTAACCGATTTTGCGACACCAATAATTTAATAAACGAAAAACAATTTGGGTTTAAATATAAACACTCAGCAGTCAATGCTATACATTTACTAACATCCAACATTAATTGGAACTGGAACAAAAAGTTATGCCCAGGGGCATGTGTAATAGATATGGAAAAGGCTTTTGATAGCATTTGGATAAAAGGGCTTATATTTAAACTTCAAAAATATAAATTTTTAATAAACCAAATACAGTCGGGCCTCGATTATCCGTGATTCGGTTAACCGGTAACCCCGGTTCCACACGGAGTTATGACACTGTTTTACAACAGGTCATTTGATATTTGAAATTATGATATTTAAATTAAAAATTAACAGTTCAAATAAAATAATAATTGTTCTTAAAAACAGCTATGGCACAAGCTTTAATGTTAGAAGTTGTACTTTAAGTGGTACACATAAAACAAAAATGTCGACGAAAGTGGACAACAAACATAATATATAAATGTATTCAGGTTTTCGAGACGTAGTCTTGACATGAATACGAAAAAAACTGAAGAAAAAGGAGGCAACATGAAAATAAAAATGATAATTACAGAAAATTTCGAACCACCAGGTAACACTGGTTAAAAAATTGATGTTTGTCTGTTGGCTAGCAGACACCGCAGTGGTGCAGAGGGTTAGAACGCAAAGAATTCTGATGAGAGAAAGTGGTGTTTCTCGAAACATATGTAAATTCAATAACCCAGGTTCGAATCCCAGCCAAGAAAATTATCAAAAACATTTTAATAATAAAAATGTTTCAAGTTGTAAAACAATTCCTACTTCAGCAAAAATAATTTAATGAAAATTAAATTTAATGAACTGGAACCTAACTAAATAAATATCAAAAATTAACAGTTTAAATAAAATAATAATTGTTCTAATAATTTGGAATTTTGGAAAATGCTATAACTGGCGGTGCATTTCACAGAAAATGGTCGCCTAGTTATCCCATGGTCTTTATCTTGTGATACAACCCGCGGACCAAAACCGTTCTTTCTCTCTTTCCCTCTCTCTCAACTTCTTTCTATCTCACCACTTTTAAGGTCAAGGTGAAGACAGCAGTGCCGAAGACCTGTATGGCTAATTAGTGGCTAAATAACAGCTTCCCTCTGGCGCTGATGGCAAATGTCAGCTGTATGTTTAGCCTAGTCCGTGTACGCCGTCACTATCTCGTACAGTTCTCTATTTTACGCGCATACTCGTGGAAACCGAACTGAATGACAAAAATAAAAATATGAAAAAGGTTGAAGTGGTGAATGTCACTGTCTACCCAATGGATTCAGAGTCAGATTCGGACTCGGATCTGCTGGGTATTCCAGGGGACATTCTCATTCAGGAGCGTCAGCTATTGAAGGAGCTGGCGGAGATGTGCCCATCTGTCGGCTCCCCGGCAAAAACGGAGACCTCATAGGGACTTGGTCGGCTAACCCTAGATACTGAAAATAAACAAGAGGTAAAATTAACTTCGGTTCATAATCAGAGTCAGGGAGGCAGACCTATACCCTCTGGAGTCTCTCTCGGGACCCAAGAGTGGTGTAAGGGTCTCCTTAGCTTTTCTGGATAGGATTGCTAAAAGGGGCTCTTAAACACTCGATGGGCGGGACAGGCACCTGCTTAGGAAGCATCGAAAGAACGTTGCTAGATTCGAACGGATCCACGGCTCTATCCGTGACATCCTAGGGTTACCTTATCCCGCAGGGTATGTAGTTGGGTCGGCTAGGGAATCCATAGATGTCAGTAAGGACAATGGATCCTTAGCAGATCCTATTGTTAAATACCCAAAAACGACAGAACTAAGGAAGGAGGGTAATAGTTCCTCAACTGGTCCTCTCAATAGTGACAGATTGGTCACAATTAAGGGAGCTAAGAAGGGGAATGACTTACCCACAACCAGCCGCGCGATGGGTACTAGTAGTGTCCTGATTATTTCCGGAAATGAATCTCAAAAAGGTGCCACGGGCGGGAATGTCAGGTCAACCCAGTTCACATAAGATGGGAAATCGGGTAATCGCCAACAACACTCTTCTAAAACCCCCGAAATAGGAGGTTGTATAAGGATGAGGTCTGGCGAAGACCAGAAATCCCCTGCGGCAAATGGGACTGATCAAGGATAATACTAGAAGGTCTGGCGCTGGAGATGATCAGCCCTCTACGTCGAAGGCGGCGAAGCAAGGACGTTATTCTGGCGGCTGTCATTGATCGGACTGATCCTGATGGTAGGATCAGTGTCGAGAGATGGAAGGTGCTAGAAGACAAACTGGCTCGATGAAATCTTCAATGCAAAAGGAGCCGACTGGTTAAGAGGTGTCAAAACTGTCAGTTGTGGTAATCAAAAAACCCTGGAGTTTTTAAGGACCGCAATTGACAGATGTGGCAGACCTTTTCCAGAAGCCAGGATGGATGTCATACTAGCGTCAGACCTACCATTGAGGCCAGTAGTCACGGTTTGAATACCTCCACATGTAAAACCAGTGGAAACCATACTAGGATTACTGGCTAATCAAAACGAGGGTCTCAATACAAACCAGTGGAAGCTGATAACATCACTGGGTTGTAAAGAGAACCACGGGAAGGACTTCAGGTTCGCAGTAGACCAGGAGTCTCTCAAGAGGCTGAAGGATATGAGAGGGGTTGTTACGTTCGGGTTAGGGGCTATTAGATTTAGGTTTCCTAAAAATGATAGACCCTAAAAGGCTCACGGTGGTGCAAATCAATCTGCACCACTACGAAGCATCCTCGACCGAACTAACAACCCACTTCATTGACTCCAATGTGGACGTGGCTCTAATCCAAGAGCCCTGGGTAAATAACAACCGGGTAATTGGATTAAAGGCCACGGGATATACGTTGTTCGTAGCACATACATTGGAAAGGGTACGAACATGTATATTGGCAAGAACTAAATTAAAACTTATGATTTTGAATACTTTCAGTGATGGAGACCTAACGGTTGTGACAGGAGAGGCCAAGGACCGTATAGTCCTGGCAGCGGTAAGCTTACCCTATGAGGCTACCGATCCACCTGGTAAAAAGATAAAATAGTTGGTGGATTACTCAAGCAAGAAGAGCTTGAAATTGATACTTGGGTGTGACGCCAATGCACACCACACCCAATGGGGCAGTGCCGACATCAACAAAAGAGGTGAGTCTATGTTTGATTTCATAATAGCCAGTGGTCTTTATATATGTAATAGGGGAGGCTGTGATTGATATAACACTGACGAACTTCAGAGAACTAATAGAGGATTGGAGGGTGGCTTTGGGTTTTTCCTTCTCTGACCATAGTCGCATATCCTTTAATCTAGTATTGGTGAGAAAGAAAAGGTGTGCTTATAGGAATCCAAGGACGAACTGGGATTCCTTCTCGGGTCTGGTGGATGATAATCTTAGGGTTACACACAATTGGAGGTCAAATCCTATCGGTGTTGATCTACTTGTGGGTACCCTTACGAGGGTGATGACTGAAAGTTTTGAGCGATCTTGTCCGATGAGTTATCCGGGCAAGCGCAAACAAATGAAATGGTGGACAGAGGAGCTAAAAGCCCAAAGGTCCACGGTCAGGAAGTTGTTTAATTGAGCGAAAAGCACGCGAAGAGATGAGGACTAGAACGAATTTAGGAACAGTCTGGGTAGGTACAAGAGGGACATTAGGAGGGCAATAAGGGACTCGTGGATCAAATTTAGCGAGTCAGACGAACCCGTAAACGAAATGTCCAGGTTTAGAAGAATACTAGCCAAGGACCCAGTAGTCCCGGGTCTTATTCAGAGACCTGACAACTCGAAAACGGAATCTAGCTCGGAAACTTTCTGCTTGTTAATGGAAACTCACTTGCCGGGGTGTATGGATCCAGGAGCGGAGGGTCAGATCAGTAGTGTGATCCCCTTCCTTCTCTGAATCGTTCGCGGTGGAAAAGGTTAGGGAAGTGGTGAGTAATATGATCACTTTAGAGAAGGTAACATGGGCCGTCAATACTTTTGGGTCCTACAAGTCGGCAGGACCAGATGGTATATTTTCGGCAATATTACAGAATATTCGGGGATCAACGCTTCTATTACTAGTTGAGTTGTTCAGAGTGTGTGTGCTGAAAAGGTACATACCAAGAGGAAGGAGAGAGGTCACTTATTTTCATACCCAAGGCAGTGAAGGCCGGTCACTCGAAACCCAAGGACTTTAGACCAATCAGCCTATGTCTTTTCTACTGAAGACATTAGAAAGACTGGTTGATACGTATCTGAGGATGAAAATTGACACCGGCATCATAAATGGCTCTCAACATGGCTACCTCAAGGGTAGATCTGTTGAGATTGCGCTTCACGATGTGGTGGGATATATAGAGCGGGGTTTGCGAACCAGGGAATACACTCTGACGGCATTTCTCGATATAGAGGGCGCTAGAGGATATTAGACAATCACTAGTGGATTTGAAGGTTCCGCTATTCTTGGTCGAGTGGATAATCCTGATGCTCAGCAGGATTACGCGGGGACTAGGGTTGATTTTGGGCGTATGCCGGAGGTAATAATGCCACCTAGGGAGAGCTGGCCAGATAAAAGCAGATTATACACAGGATTTGCTATATTTACTGATGGCTCGAAAATGAAAGGTACAGGAGCAGGGGTCTACATTGAGGAGCTCGACATCAGAAGATCATGTAGGCTTCCCGATGACTATAGTGTTTTCCAGGCTGAGGTTCCAGGGATCTTGAAGGCCGTGGAACTTATAAGAGACAACATTGACAAAGGGCTGGAGGTCACTGGACAGCCAAGCGGCTTTTAGAGCGGTAGAGGGCTATTATGTGAACTCCAGGTTGGTCGATGATTGTAAGAGAACTCTAAGAGAAATCTCAGGCGAATACGTGCTGAGACTCTGCTGGGTACCGGATCATTCCAATATCAGTGGGAATGAATTGGCTGATGAATTGGCGAGACTCGGCTCAGATTTGGCGGATCCTGATTGCCAGGAGGCGGTCAGGCCTCCAATAGGTTTCTATTATGGGAAAATCAGGGAATGGATTCTAGGCGGGACAAATAGGGCCTGGGGAAACCGAACGGACTACCGAGTGTCAAGAAAGATATGGCCGGCGCTTAGGAAGTCCGACTCGGAACCGTTACTGGGCGAGAGCAAGGTCTGCGTGAGAACATCATGGCGTTATCACGGGCCATTGCATGATAGGTAGAATGGCAAGGATAATGGGATCTGACTTGTCAGACATGTGCGGGTTATGCGAGGACCCAGAGGAACTGGAGACGATCGAGCACATTCTTTGTCATTGTCCCAGGTTATAAGTTAGCAGGTTGAGGTGGCTAGGCAGCAGATACATAAGCGGATTAGGGGATGTCTCGGGTTGTAGGCTCAAGGATCTCAAAGGATTCGTAATGAATATGGCCTGGCTGCGCAACAGGGGAATGGGCTCTGTGAGGGCTTAGGCGTCTCGCTCTTGGAACGCACTAATTGTCTCTAATCATTTCCGAAAGGCATCACAGTGGACCGTATGGCCTGGGTGATGGTGTTGGGATAACCTCACATCGGCCTTCTAACCTAACCTAACCCCGATTAACCGTGATGGAAAAATAGCAGTATATTGTTTTTTATTTGAAATGCTTTCAAATTGTTTGCTGCGATTTACCGGGATTACCTCTATTATCCGTGATGGCAGTTTTTTTTATTAACTTCAACATCATACATACAATATAATAATCGTGAAAGCGGGGAATTCCCTTGTTTGCATACGATGAGTCAGAAGCATTTTATAGTGATTAGTTTAATTTTGAAATTTGGGAAGTACGGGTGATTAGATATATGTAAATATATTTAGTATGGCATCGTTACCAGTGTTAAAAAGATAAAGAAACATTTTAAATATTGAAGATAAAGTTAAAATAATTAAGGAGCATTCAATAATTATGTGAGTTTTAAAATGTTAGCTCAAAAATACGAAGAATTATTTTTTTTTAATATAAATATGGTATGTATGTTCACAATGTTCACTTGTTAAATAATAAAAATATTTAAAAATTGTATAATCAAAATTGTAATTCGATTAACTGTGAAAATCGATTATCCGTAATGCTGCTGGTCCCGTCCATCACTGATAATCGAGGCCCAACTTTAATATTAATTTATAACATGATAAGTGACAAAACATTCAAGATTTGCCATGCAGATTATGAGAGTAGAAAATCATTTAAAGTATTTAATGGATTGCAACAGGGAACTGTAAACGCACCTATTCTTTTTAACTTATTCACACTTGACTTACTAAATACAATTGAAAATATTATCTCTTTTGCAGATGATATCATTATATACCACCCCGACAGAACAATTGAGGAAATAAATAAAAGACTTCTGGAATCTTTAAAAGCAGCCGAAAAATATACAATAGACTGGCACATGACAATAAAGTCCCCGTTTACACAGTCGAACATTTGGAAGAAAAACATTTAGCTTGTAAGAAAATTACGGGTGGGGAAGAGAGAATCAATTTTGTGTTCGGTACTCGGTGAACATGCTTTGTTGACATTTTCTTTGCTGGAATTTATTTTGATTTTTGAAATTTGCTTTATTTCTTTTTTCGTTTGCTGCCATTAGATTGTGAAGTTTAAATAAATTTCATGAACAAAAAAATTTTAAAATTAATTATGAAATACAATTGGAGTAAACAATATATATTTCTTATTTAAAAACTTTATTTAGTTTAAATTATTTTTTATTTAATGTCAAAAAGCAAATAATAATAAAATGTGTCTGACAACATTGTTCGACAGTGTGACCGCGAATGAAAAAACAAGAGAATTCCAGATGTTTTTCTTCCAAATGTTCGACTGTGTAAATGGGGACAAACACACAATAATGCGAGACAATTGTTTTCAGACCTCTAGTAGATAAATGTAACAGTAATGTAAAGAGGAAATGGAGAGAATTTGGTATAAAATCAAATACATATATTCCAAACAAAGAAGTTGTGAAATATTTAGGAATTTATCTAGATAGATTTTTATATTTTAATAATCATGGTAATGAAAGGATCAGTTAAGCTAGGAAAGCATTTTTTTTTATAAAGCATTATTTTATTCACGACACATAAAACCAAGGGTTAAAATTATTATGTACAAATCACTAATTAGACCAATTATCACGTACGGGTGTGCAATTTGGTTTAACATTTGTTGTAATGTGGTAATCTTATTTAGGATGTAAGATCTGGCAACATCGTTTTTGTTAGTTATTCTACTCTATTTTTATTTTATTTTTTAATCTGAATTAAAAGTAAACGCGCGTGAACAAATCAAACTGAACGAAATATTTATCAAACCGTAACAGCTGATTTATCAAAACAAACATTTTTTTCTTGAGTGGTGAAAATTGTTTGTTGTTGTTTATGTATCATCGTGTAGATTTGTTAGTGTAAATGCGGTTTGATAAAGAGTCCATTCCATTCGTTTCTAATTTGCCAACTAACAAACCACAAACATAACCTAAAATACATTGAACAAACTTATGTGTTTTATAAACAATAATATGCTAATGCAAATAAGTGAATGATGAAAACCATAATTTTTTTTAGAAATAAATAATAAAACACATTTAATCAAAATAAACTTAATTAGTGAATTTTGTGGATTATTAGAATTTTGTGGATTATGTATTAAATTTTGTGATTAATAGAATTTTTGTGCATTATAAGCAATAATTGTATAAAAAATTAGAGATCAGTAATCCCCCTATAATTCCAGAACTTCATATTGTGCATCATATCGGAATGCAGAAATTATTCGTTTTTAACCATAGCAATCGGAATAAGTCCAATTTTTGTCAGAAAAATCTAGAATATAGACGATATTACGTACTAAAATTAGATCTTAAAAGTGAAATAGATAAAAAATTAATTCGTTGTAATTTCTTTATAATCCTGAACAAAATATTGTGCATCATACTGGAATGCAAAAACTCTTAGCTAGTAAATACAGCAATCGGGTCACGCACAGATTTTTCCACAAAAAAATGGAACATAGGGAGTATGCCCTAACAAACTTTCATACTATAGGTAACATGTAAAAAAAGAGCACATTAGAAATTACCCTATAAATTCTAAACGGGAGCTTGTGCATCATATCGGAAAACAGGAATTAGTAGCTATTAAGTGTAGAAATCAAACTCCGTATAGATTTTTCCACAAAAAAATGGAACATAGGGGGTATACCCTAAAAAACTTTCATACTTTAGGTAACATGTAAAAAAAGAGCACATTAGAAATTACCCTATAAATTCTAAACGGGAGCTTGTGCATCATATCGGAAAACAGGAATTAGTAGCTATTAAGTGTAGAAATCAAACTCCGTATAGATTTTTCCACAAAAAAAATGAACATAGGGGGTATACCCTAAAAAACCTTCATACTTTAGGTAACATGTAAAAAAAGAGCACATTAGAAATTATCCTATAAATTCTAAACGGGAGCTTGTGCATCATATCGGAAAACAGGAATTAGTAGCTATTAAGTGTAGAAATCAAACTCCGTATAGATTTTTCCACAAAAAAATGGAACATAGGGGGTATACCCTAAAAAACTTTCATACTTTAGGTAACGTTTAAAAAAAAGAGCACATTAGAAATTACCCTATAAATTCTAAACGGGAGCTTGCGCATCATATCGGAAAACAGGAATTAGTAGCTATTAAGTGTAGAAATCAAAATCCGTATAGATTTTTCCACAAAAAAATGGAACATAGGGGGTATACCCTAAAAAACTTTCATACTTTAGGTAACATGTAAAAAAAGAGCACATTAGAAATTACCCTATAAATTCTAAACGGGAGCTTGTGCATCATATCGGAAAACAGGAATTAGTAGCTATTAAGTGTAGAAATCAAAATCCGTATAGATTTTTCCACAAAAAAATGGAACATAGGGGGTATACCCTAAAAAACTTTCATACTTTAGGTAACATGTAAAAAAAGAGCACATTAGAAATTACCCTATAAATTCTAAACGGGAGCTTGTGCATCATATCGGAAAACAGGAATTAGTAGCTATTAAGTGTAGAAATCAAAATCCGTATAGATTTTTCCACAAAAAAATGGAACATAGGGGGTATACCCTAAAAAACTTTCATACTTTAGGTAACATGTAAAAAAAGAGCACATTAGAAATTACCCTATAAATTCTAAACGGGAGCTTGTGCATCATATCGGAAAACAGGAATTAGTAGCTATTAAGTGTAGAAATCAAAATCCGTATAGATTTTCCCACAAAAAAATGGAACATAGGGGGTATGCCCTAACAAACTTTCATACTTTAGGTAATATGTAAAAAAAGAGCACATTAGAAATTACCCTATAAATTCTAAACGGAAGCTTGTGCATCATATCGGAAAACAGGAATTAGTAGCTATTAAGTGTAGAAATCAAAATCCGTATAGATTTCCCACAAAAAAATGGAACATAGGGGGTATGCCCTAACAAACTTTCATACTTTAGGTAATATGTAAAAAAAGAGCACATTAGAAATTACCCTATAAATTCTAAACGGAAGCTTGTGCATCATATCGGAAAACAGGAATTAGTAGCTATTAAGTGTAGAAATCAAACTCCGTATAGATTTTTCCACAAAAAAATGGAACATAGGGGGTATACCCTAAAAAACTTTCATACTTTAGGTAACATGTAAAAAAGAGCACATTAGAAATTACCCTATAAATTCTAAACGGGAGCTTGTGCATCATATCGGAAAACAGGAATTAGTAGCTATTAAGTGTAGAAATCAAAATCCGTATAGATTTTTCCACAAAAAAATGGAACATAGGGGGTATACCCTAAAAAACTTTCATACTTTAGGTAACATGTAAAAAAAGAGCACATTAGAAATTATCCTATAAATTCTAAACGGGAGCTTGTGCATCATATCGGAAAACAGGAATTAGTAGCTATTAAGTGTAGAAATCAAACTCCGTATAGATTTTTCCACAAAAAAATGGAACATAGGGGGTATACCCTAAAAAACTTTCATACTTTAGGTAACATTTAAAAAAAAGAGCACATTAGAAATTACCCTATAAATTCTAAACGGGAG
Organism: Bellardia bayeri; assembly: GCA_950370525.1. Taxonomy (NCBI): domain Eukaryota; kingdom Metazoa; phylum Arthropoda; class Insecta; order Diptera; family Calliphoridae; genus Bellardia; species Bellardia bayeri. The sequence goes on along the minus strand of OX493268.1, from coordinate 36,597,362 downwards.
CTTGTGCATCATATCGGAAAACAGGAATTAGTAGCTATTAAGTGTAGAAATCAAAATCCGTATAGATTTTCCCACAAAAAAATGGAACATAGGGGGTATGCCCTAACAAACTTTCATACTTTAGGTAATATGTAAAAAAAGAGCACATTAGAAATTACCCTATAAATTCTAAACGGAAGCTTGTGCATCATATCGGAAAACAGGAATTAGTAGCTATTAAGTGTAGAAATCAAAATCCGTATAGATTTTCCCACAAAAAAATGGAACATAGGGGGTATGCCCTAACAAACTTTCATACTTTAGGTAATATGTAAAAAAAGAGCACATTAGAAATTACCCCATAAATTCTAAACGGAAGCTTGTGCATCATATCGGAAAACAGGAATTAGTAGCTATTAAGTGTAGAAATCAAACTCCGTATAGATTTTTCCACAACAAAATGGAACATAGGGGGTATACCCTAAAAAACTTTCATACTTTAGGTAACATGTAAAAAAAGAGCACATTAGAAATTACCCTATAAATTCTAAACGGGAGCTTGTGCATCATATCGGAAAACAGGAATTAGTAGCTATTAAGTGTAGAAATCAAAATCCGTACAGATTTTTCCACAAAAAAATGGAACATAGGGGGTATACCCTAAAAAACTTTCATACTTTAGGTAACATGTAAAAAAAGAGCACATTAGAAATTACCCTATAAATTCTAAACGGGAGCTTGTGCATCATATCGGAAAACAGGAATTAGTAGCTATTAAGTGTAGAAATCAAACTCCGTATAGATTTTTCCACAAAAAAATGGAACATAGGGGGTATACCCTAAAAAACTTTCATACTTTAGGTAACATGTAAAAAAAGAGCACATTAGAAATTACCCTATAAATTCTAAACGGGAGCTTGTGCATCATATCGGAAAACAGGAATTAGTAGCTATTAAGTGTAGAAATCAAAATCCGTATAGATTTTGCCACAAAAAAATGGAACATAGGGGGTATACCCTAAAAAACTTTCATACTTTAGGTAACATGTAAAAAAAGAGCACATTAGAAATTACCCTATAAATTCTAAACGGGAGCTTGTGCATCATATCGGAAAACAGGAATTAGTAGCTATTAAGTGTAGAAATCAAACTCCGTATAGATTTTTCCACAAAAAAATGGAACATAGGGGGTATACCCTAAAAAACTTTCATACTTTAGGTAACATGTAAAAAAAGAGCACATTAGAAATTACCCTATAAATTCTAAACGGGAGCTTGTGCATCATATCGGAAAACAGGAATTAGTAGCTATTAAGTGTAGAAATCAAAATCCGTATAGATTTTTCCACAAAAAAATGGAACATAGGAGGTATACCCTAAAAAACTTTCATACTTTAGGTAACATGTAAAAAAAGAGCACATTAGAAATTACCCTATAAATTCTAAACGGGAGCTTGTGCATCATATCGGAAAACAGGAATTACTAGCTACTAAGTGTAGAAATCAAACTCCGTATAGATTTTTCCACAAAAAAATGGAACATAGGGGGTATACCCTAAAAAACTTTCATACTTTAGGTAACATGTAAAAAAAGAGCACATTAGAAATTACCCTATAAATTCCAAACGGGAGCTTGTGCATCATATCGGAAAACAGGAGTAAGTAGCTAATAAGTGTAGAAATCAAAATCCGTATAGATTTTTCCACAAAAAAATGGAACATAGGGGGTATACCCTAAAAAACTTTCATACTTTAGGTAACATGTAAAAAAAGAGCACATTAGAAATTTCCCTATAATTTCTAAACGGAAGCTTGTGCATCATATCGGAAAACAGGAATTAGTAGCTATTAAGTCTAGAAATCAAAATCCGTATAGATTTTTCCACAAAAAAATGGAACATAGGGGGTATACCCTAAAAAACTTTCATACTTTAGGTAACATGTAAAAAAAGAGCACATTTGAAATTTCCCTATAATTTCTAAACGGAAGCTTGTGCGTCATATCGGAAAACAGGAATTAGTAGCTATTAAGTGTAGAAATCAAAATCCGTATAGATTTTTCCACAAAAAAATGGAACGTAGGGGATATACCCTAACAAACTTTCATACTATAGGTAACATGTAAAAAAAGAGCACATTAGAAATTTCCCTATAATTTCTAAACGGGAGCTTGTGCATCATATCGGAAAACAGGAATTAGTAGCTATTAAGTGTAGAAATCAAAATCCGTATAGATTTTTCCACAAAAAAATGGAACATAGGGGGATACCCTAAAAAACTTTCATACTTTAGGTAACATGTAAAAAAAGAGCACATTAGAAATTATCCTATAAATTCTAAACGGGAGCTTGTGCATCATATCGGAAAACAGGAATTAGTAGCTATTAAGTGTAGAAATCAAACTCCGTATAGATTTTTCCACAAAAAAATGGAACATAGGGGGTATGCCCTAAAAAACTTTCATACTTTAGGTAACATGTAAAAAAAGAGCACATTAGAAATAACCCTATAAATTCTAAACGGGAACTTGTGCATCATATCGGAAAACAGGAATTAGTAGCTATTAAGTGTAGAAATCAAAATCCGTATGTATTTTTCTACAAAAAAATGGAACATAGGGTATATGCCCTAACAAACTTATGACCGAATTCTCAGTCATTAGTTAACCATTGTTAAACTAAAATACTAACTATTGTTTAACTATTAGTTGTTATTCTTATGGCAAACTAAGCATTGCGACTAAAGAATCATTAGTTAAGCCTTTGTCTTTAGCTAACTAGAGACTGTGAATTCGACAATTAGTTGTTTTAAGTAAAATGTAAAAAACAATTACAATTTAACTGAATTTAAAGCGCTTTAAAAAAATTACGTATTTGACAACACTGAACAGCGAATTTTATAAAAAAATTCACCATACACCATTCACAATAGGTTGTTATGGTTTGTTAAAAACCCCAGAGTTTATTTGTTCACGGCGATTAAAAGTAATGTGAAGTCAAAAGTTTTACAGTTAAGTTTACAGTTAAATTGTCTTATGTAATATTAAAAAAAGAGATTATTATTATTAAATAAACGCCACTATAAATTTATTCCTGTTCGTCGCTATATCCAATCTTCAAGAAGCTATACATATATTATATCAACAGGTTATGGGCCCAGGTTTTTTCCCAAGAACGTAAAGATGGAAGATTTAAATATTAAAGTAATAAGCATCGGAAAATATGGCTTTGAAGTTTGGTGTTTTCAAGTAAAAGCTCTGTTGGAGGGTATAAATGCTTGGAGTATTGTCGATGGTACTGAGGAAAGGCCGGTAAACAACGAAAATGGTGCTCAAAAGGATTTCGATATAAGATGTGGTAAAGCAAAGAGAATTTTAGTTACTTCGTTGGAGCCTTCAGAGCTGAGATATATTTTAAACTGCGATACACCCAAAAAGATTTATGACAAATTATGTTCATTATACCAGCTAAAAGACGAAACGCAGTTGCAGTTTTTGATGCAAAAATTGTTTAGGTTACAATTTTCATGCAGAGTAAAAGATTTCTTGGCAGATATTGAATCTCTATTAGCGCAAATAAAAGCACAAGGCGAATATATAAATGAGACAATGGTCATTAGTAAGATTATACTAAGTCTTCCAGCAGCATACTCAAATTTTAGTACGGCCTGGGAAAGTACAACAGCAGCTGAGAGAAATTTAAATACTTTAACAAGCCGACTACTTAAGGAAGAAATAAAATTTAATGATAAAAATTCGGCAAGTTGTGATAATAGCGCGTTTCGATCTCGCTTACAGTGTTGCAAATGCAAAGGTGACCATACAATTAAAGATTGTCCAGAGATGAAGAAAGTAAAATGTTTTAATTGCAATAAATTTGGTCATACAAGTAAATATTGTAAAAATAAAGTCTGGCATAGAAAACACCAAAATAATTACAGCGGCGGTGGCAGAGATGGTGGTAATGCTAATTGTGCTGATTTCAACCCTATTAGTCTCAATTGTGAAGTTGCAGAGGATGAAGGTAGTGAAAACAACATTAAAATGTCAGATAAATTTATTTTAGATTCGGGAGCATCAAATCATATGGTAAATGAGAGGTGGTTTAAATACATGAATGATATACAAAATTTAGAGCAGCTATCGAAAATATATATTGCGAAAAAGGGAGAACATCTAATTTGTAAGATGAGAGGAAATTGTTGCTTAATACAGAAGGCGGTCCAATATATTTAAATGACGTTTTAATGGTACCAGGTTTGGAGAAAAATTTAATTTCAATTAAAGAAACAACTAAAAAGAAATATAACATTAATTTTGATGGTGATACAGTTGAAATAAGAAACGATGAAAGTGGGCAAATATTCAAAATTAAGTTCACCAATATTTTGGAAATAGAGGCTACACCAGGTAAAACTGATTTACATCGAAAATTTGGCCATAGCTGTCATTATAAAACGAGATTATTGCGAAATTTGTTTAATGGGGAAAATGACTAAATCTCTTTTTAAAGAAACTAGAAAAAGGGCGACATATTGTAGACAAACGGTACACAGTGATTTAGTCGGACCCATTAATATCTTAAGTCACGATGGCCAAAAATATTTCGTCACATTCATCGACGATTTTTCACATTTTGCAGTTATCTACACGTTACGTAGTAAGTCTGAAGTTTTTGAAGTATTTAGAGATTATACTGAAAAAGTATTTAACAAATATGATCGTAGAATTGAAGTATTAAGAATTGAAGACGATTTTTCCAGATATTGTTCAGAAAATGGTAAAGTTATAGAAACAACCATACATTATTCATCACAGCTTAATGGAGTCGCGGAAAGGTTCAATAGAACGGTGGTTAATAATGCCAGATGTGCTTTACTAGATTCAAATTTGCCAAAATATTTGTGGAGTGAAGCGATACAACATGCCACTTATGTAATTTATCTATGCCAAACAACAGCAATTGATAAAAACGCCAGCTGAATTATGGTATGCTGAAAAACCAGATTTTAATAAAAGACATTCTTTCGGAAGTGTGGCGTACGTTAATATTCCTACAGATTCAAAAAGGTAAATTTGAGGCTCGTTCCCAAAAAAATTAAAATCGTTGGTTACACGGTTAATGGTTTTAGATTTTATGATGAGAAAAATAAAAAAGTGGTAAATAGTCGAGATGTAAAATTTATGAATTATGAAACTTTTAAAATGTGTCGCATGTGAAGAAGATGCAAATGAGAAAAATAACAATAATGAAAATGAAGAGGAAAAAGAAACAGATAATTTGGTTACAGAAAATGATGCCGAAGTTTTTGTTGAGGCTAATGATCAGCAGAGATATTCACGTTTGAGAGCCAGCCCAAAATATCTAGAAGATTATGAAGTATATGATGTTACAATATGTGCCTACTTAACATCATCAAACGTTCCAAATTCATTTGAAGTAGCTTATCAAGACCCCGAATGGAAGAAATGAATAGATGAAGAAGTGGCGATAATTAACAAATATAATATTGTTAATAGAATTGATGCGATTTGGGTATTTAACATAAAAAAAGGCAGTGATGGCGATATACGTAAAAAAGCAAGATTAGTTGCACGTGGTTGTAAACAGGCGTCGGATTCTTTCGAATTTGTATATTCACCAGTAGCTAATTCAATCACGGTACGTACTTTTATATCAATGATATTTCAAAATAATTTTAAAATATAAAATTATGCAAACTAAATAGATCAATGTATGGCTTGAAACAAGGTGCATTCTGCTGGAATAACGAATTTAATACAAAGATTTTGGAATATGGTTTTATAAGATCAAAAAATGATTATTGTTTGTACAAAAAGAATAATATATTTTTGCGACTATATGTCGATGATATTCTAATAACCGGAATAGACGAAATTGATATAAAAAACGTTATATTTTTCTTGAAATAACACTTTGAAATTAAAGATCTCGGTGAATTAAACGAATTCCTTGGAATACAAATACAAGAACTCGATGATGAAAATTTAAAATTAGCTCAATCAGAAAATATATTAAAATGTTTTGGTTTGGAAAATTCTAAATTCAAAGATACGTCAATTGAAAAGAACTGGAATATTGGAAATGAAAATTGTGAAAATTCAGAATGGAATCAACAAAAATATCGTCAAGCAATTTATAGTCTACTATTATTAAGTATTTGGACACGACCCGATATTGCCTACGCAGTAAATACGTTAAGTAGATACCACGAAAACTTCACAGGCATACATATAAATGCTATTAAGAGAATATTACGCTACCTTAATGCAACAAAGGATTATGGATTGATATATAACAAGTAAGAAAGTATAGTCGGTCAAGCCCGACCATAAAATACCCTACACCTAGTATGTATATGTAAATATAAAACAGTTTTTCAGAAATGGGCGTTATATGGGAGATATCACCTATTTTGGACCAAAATTCAGTGTTATAATTTCTGTGAATATAAATATTATATGTGTTAAACTTTATCTCGATATAAATACTTTTAAAAGATTTATGGAAGTTAAAGTGAATTATGGGAGCTTCGACTAATTATGGACCGACCATTATAAAATTAGGTGTCATTATTTTTGTATATTATTTGTGTCGAATTTTATTTGATTACCAACATTTTTAAGAAATTTATGCTCTTTAAAGTGATTTTCGGGCCTTATATGGGAGCTACGACTAATTATGGACCGATCATAATAAAATTGTACCGTATTATTAGAATACATATGAAATATATTTGTGTTCAATTTTATTCGGATAACAACATTTTAAGAGAGTTATTCTCTTTTAAGTGATTTTCGGAAGTGGGTCTTATATGGAAGCTACGACTAATTATGGACCGATCATCATAAAATTCTACCATGTTATATGTATATGTACGAAACATATTCGTGTTGAATATTATTTGGACACCTACATTTTTAAGAGAGTTTTGCTCTTTTAAGTGATTTTCGGAAGTGGGCCTTATATGGGAGCTACGACTAATTATGGACCGATCTTCACGAAATTTGTAGATATGCTTTAGCTTCATTTACTACTCATCTGTAGTAAATTTTGTTTGCATACTTGCATAGTATAAAGATTTAGGACCTGTAAACCCCAATTTCGGGAGGACATTTGTATGGGGGCTAGCTTAAATAATGGACTGCCAGTTTCAATCCCACCCATCCTTGGGCCGAAAAAATATCACGTACCAAATTTTATCGCAATATCTTCAAAATTGCGACTTGTACTCTGCGCACAAGCTTTACATGGACAGCCAGCCAGACGGACGGACGGACTGGCATCGTTAAACCGACTCAGAAAGTGATTCTAAGTCGATCGGTATACTTTAAGGTGGGTGTTGGACCAATATTTCTGGGCGTTACATACATCAGCACAAATCCAATATACCCTCCCCACTATGGTGGTGTAGAGTATAAAAAGTCGAAAGAAGTCTTGCCGTTACATGGATACTCAGATGCTAGTTGGGGAGAAGCTGAAGACAGAAAAAGCACAGCAGGATTTTGCTTCAAATCTTATGAAAACTTAATATCTTGGAAAACTACAAAACAATCACCCCTATCGTGAATAAAAATTTCACATGAAATTTGTTCCCTTTTATTTATTTAACATTGAATTTAAATATGAAATATGTGAAAAGGGAACAAATTTCATGTGGAATTTTTATTCACGATAGGGATGAATAAGTTTATCATCCACCGAAGCTGAATATGTCTCGTTAAGTACTGCTGCACAGGAAGGTATTTGGTTGAAAAGGTTGTTGGATGAATTTGGAGTTACAGTAAAAAATCGAGCATTCATAATAAATATAGACAACCAAGGTGCTAAATATATTGCTGAACAGTTGGAAACAAAAAGATCAAAGCATATTGAGTTGAAGTATGATTTTATAAAGCGACAAGTTCAAGATGGCAAGATAAAATAAAAGTACAGTCTTCTCTATAGTGAAATTCTATACAATGAAACACACAACTTTTTCCGTTCCAATTTCATTGTTTTTGATCTCCTTATAATGAATTTGCATACAATGAAGTTTTCTATACAATGAAGCAATTTTGCAGGTGTAATATTTGACTCCTATGCGTTTTTGTCTCCATATAATGAATTTTTCAAACAATTTTCTGTTACGCATACTAACAACTCTTTGTACCGAGAAAGATGCCACATATAATGAGGGGATTCCCAAAAGAGGAAAATAAGAACAAAAAAAAGAAGAAAGCCACAATAACAATTATAACAGTTTTGACATCAGTTGCCGGTGTTCAGTGATCGGAAGTGAAGAATTGGCTGACGTCAATAAGACGATACCTACATTGGAGCACATTTCTTCATCAATAGATGTACTTCGAACTTTTGTGGAGATGTGGAGTAACGTGCCGACTAATGTATTTAAATCTCTTAATGTATTACATAGAAGGTTTTGTTGAGGAAGAGAAATGGAAGAGTGTAATCCAAACTAAAATACCTGATTATTTTAAATAAAAATGGAAAAAAATATTATTTTTATATAATGGTTTTGTTATTTGGTATTACAAGGTTTTGATGTGGAAGAAAAATGGAAAAGTGTAACCCAAACTAACATGCCTAATTATTTTAAATAAAAAGTGGGGAAAAAATATAATTTCTGTATAATGAAGTTTCTATATAATGAAGTGATTTTCTGGTCCCGTCAAGATTCATTATAGGGAAGTTCGACTGTACATACAAACTAATGATCAAATAGCTGATTTTTTCACAAAACCACTGGCTAAAACTAAATTTAATTTCTTTAAAAACTTGCTTAATATTGGAATTTAAGAATATATTTATAAAGTTATGGACGAGTGTTGTAATGTGGTATCGCTACAATCAGCTAAAAAGGCAGGTATATTAAAAAGAGAAAGAAAATATTTTCTGCTAGTAAATTTGTAATGTGAAAAAGCAAAGCACTATACACAACAAGAATTTTGTGGACAAAACAAAATAAACAAAACAATTTGAGTCAGAATATTTGAATTGAAATATTGTTTATATGTTTGTGATTTTAATAACTAACTAAATTGTATTTTAATAATTGTTATACTTTGTGGTATGCATTGTGGAGTTTGTGCATTCGTTAGATGATATAAATGCATTTTTTATGGTTGTATCAAACAGTACAAAAATACTCTGTGCCAAAAATTAATTTTATTGCGTCTGAAAAATAGTAACATAAAGAAAACAAAAAGGCAGGTCTCAAAGAAAGAGACAAGTATAATACTACATTTTCTTTCCCCTTCTGTCACCTCTGTTATACTCTGTGGTTTACAGTTGAATTGTCTTATGTAATATTAAACAAAGAGGTAATTATTATTAAATAAAGGCCACTATAAATTTATTTCTGTTCGTCACTGTATCCAGTCTTCAAAAAGATATATTATAAAAAAAAATTTTGTATGCAAATTTTGTCTTAAAGCACACTTCAAGCCTACTTTATTTTTTATAAATACGGCAGTTAATCTTTCGGAGTTCAGGCATGATACCAGTATTGCAAACATAGATTTTTGTAATTCTCAAAAATCAAAAAATGTTGGTGGTTAAAACAATAAGCAATTCTTTTTTCTGATTTTTACCTCTTGACCTCATTATCTTCTGCTCATATATGTGTCATGGTTTTTAACAAATTTGCCATAACAAAAAAATAAATAAATATTTATATATTCTTCATTTGTAGTGCGTAATTTATTATCATATTTGTAAAAACAAAATATGTAATTATAACCTTATATCAATTATACTGTAGAGCCCAATTTTGGGACTTTGTATATAGTATGTACATAGCGGCAAATATTGTTACTATTGTTTATTATAGTTTAAATTTGTATCAAAACTGTAATTTAATAAACGAATAAAAAAACACTTATTTCGGAAGAGTCAGAAGAGGTTAGTATGCTCAAAAAAATTAAACTTTCATGTTTTGACAATCTGTTACAAATGTATATTCAACGGCGAAAGCAAATGATGTTGTTTTAACAGCAGTGGCTACTGAATTGACAGCCCTTGACCGGGTGTTTTCGGGTCATTCCGGTGCGTAGAACCGGCTGTCGTGGGAATGTCGAACGCAAATTCAACATTTTTGGTTCAGATGGGCTACCTTTGGTCGAGTGGAAGCCATAATAAGTCTTAAATATAATAAATATAAAACCATATTAAGTATGGTGGTGTTTCCATGGTGGGTTTGGACTGCATATTTACCCGTGAATCTGGTATTATGGAGCACCATGGATATTATTCCATTTCGAAAGAAAATCCTAACTCTAATGCCACAAAATGGGTCTACAAAAAATAAATTCCAGCTTTAGAAGTCAAAATGTGACATTGTACAATACCAAACTCGTTCCAACACCTTCTCAAAGACCTGACATGAGACCCAAAGCAGTTGCAGAGGAATAAAATAATATTTCTCTCAAAAATGTTAAATTATTTTCCCTTCGACATGTTTAATACTTATATATTCACAACAGATATAAATAAGGACTAAAGTATTATGTATTTATAACAATTGGAAGACCCATAAGAATTTTCATTTTTACAAAATAATAAAAATATGCAAGAAAAATTAAAAAAAAAACCAAACCAATTTATATTTAAATAAAAAACAAATTTGTTCTGTAAATTAAAAAGCTAAATAGTTTTCTGATTCACAGTGTATAAGGGACTTTGATATGGAAATTCATATAATACTTCATGTTGTTAGCAGTGTTAAATTAGTGTAAATAACAATTTTCAGTTTTCAATATTTTAAAAATTGTATACAAAATAAATAGCCATAAGTGATGTGAGATGTTTTAAGATGTTTTTACAATTAAGTTTTAGAATAAGTTATTAGAAAATCTCAAGGATATTAACTCCAGAATTTGTATCTTGGTCTGGTCAGACCAAATCAGACTTTAAGGATATCTCTTTTGAGGATAATATTCTTAACAAATATGAGTATATTTATAGATAAATTGCATGTGCTGAATCGAATGATATTAATTTTGAGTTGATTGGAGACAATCAGTTCAGAATTTAGGTTAAAAAAATGTACGCTAAACTGACCTCTTGGTCTGGCTAGACTACGACGTTTATTTTAATTTGTAAACATGTTTTTGTTGGTATGTAAATGCACGATCGTGAAAGATTTTTAAATATATCAAGCAGATTTCAGCTTTTAACACTTATAAGGAAAAAGCTGTAAAGAGGTGATATTAGATCTTTAAAATAGCGACATAGAACAAAAACCTTCTATATGCGATAATGATGGCTATGCTCCAGATGACGATACTAATGATAATGTATCCGTCCTGCATTCTTAAATTGTTGGTATCGTATTGTAAACGGGGTACAAGTCAAAGTTTTACAACATGTTAGATATGTCTGTATTAGCTGTATTTCTTTATAAATAACAAGAAAGTATAACCGGCCAAGCCCGACCACACCCAGTATAAGTATAAAACAGTTTTTCAGAAATGGGCGCTATATGGGAGATATTTCCTATTATGTATCGATCATCCAAAAACATAATGCCATGACTTCCGTGAATATTAATATTATGTATGTTATACTTTATCTCGATATAAATAAAATAACTCCTGAAGAAGATTTCCAAAGGAAATCGAAATATCGAAGTAATTATATCAAAAAATAAAAAATCTTTTATAAAAAACAAAAATCTTTTTTAAAAAACTTAAAAATTATTTTATAGAAACCTAAGTTTGTAGTGAGCAACAAATTTTGGCTTAAGTCGAATTTAGTGACATAGTGATACCTAAATTTTATCACTTACGGAATTTTAAATTCTGAGTAAAATAAAAAATGTTTGCCGGTCGCACCTTCAAGTGTAAATTGCATTTCTTTCCTAGACGATACTTTTATTAAATAATAGGTATTTTAAAGACCTTCCCAACGATCTTATGACCTACCATGTACCATCTATAGGTCAATTTCGGGAAAATTAGTTTTTGATCCAATATTTTTTTAAAAAACTAAAAAATCCGGTTGAAAGATATGTAGTTATAGCTAAATATATTACAAACTTTGGAGTACCGCCCACTCGAAAAATGTGTGGCCGACAAAAAAAAATTTTTTTTATTTTACTCAAAATTTAAAACTCTACTAGTATAAATTTTTGGAAGTGATTTAAAAATGACATAAGCCCCAAATTCTTTAGTTTTGTTTTTCAATGATTTTCACTTATACCACAATTTTTGTCTAAACAATTAGGATTCTAAAAACATAGTTAGAAGAATTTCCCAAAACAAAATTAAACATTTTTGATTAAATTTTACAGTTTGGAGAAAACAAATTTTCACATTTGTTGTTACAATATACCGACCCACAATAATGGAACTTCAAATAAACACATATTATTTACCATAGATAAAGTCTGTGTTATTTACATATATTAATTAGCAGTCTTCTTATAGTAGTCACCAAATATTTTAAATTTACTTTTTGTGTCCGGAGTCAAACAAAATATTGCGGCGATTAATAAAAAAAAATATGCTGCACTACCATCGGCGTTCACAACACAATCTGAAAAACAGTGTTGCCATATTGTGCTAGTAAAAATGTGATGTATGAATTTTTTTCCTGTTTTCAACACCACATCTTAAATTGTCTAAATTACGAATCATTAAAATATTTCTTTAGAAGTTTGTGAAATTAACACAAATTTCTACAATTTCCCCTTGAAAGTTTATTTACAAATGTATGTATATCCGAAATAGATCTCGTTTAAATTATATGTCTTTTACAATCTAGATTGTTAAAAGATTACAAAACAGTTTAGTTCTTAATTTTTTACATAAGCAAACGCTGAAAAATTAAATTCATTAAATACATTTATTTAAAATTAAAAACGAAAAAGAACTGCAATACATTAAAAAAAATGTTCAATTAACATCGAGCTGAAGAAAACAAACTTTTAAACTTTCTTTTATCCATGATGGCAGCATAACGCCAGCTGATTATTTTTTGCTCTATTCGTGGTGAAATTGAAAATGTCAAAAAGTTGTTTACAAATAGTCAAAGTTTACATAAAAAGTTACAAAATTATTTTGTTTTTGAAAAATTGAGTTTTTGTCGCCGTTTTATCTGCGTAAAATAGCTTAAAAGTTTAAAAAAAAACTATATTATATTAAATAGTGTGTTTGTTTTTTGAGTTGTTTTGCTAAAAATGTTAGTTTTTTTTGTAAGATAAATATTAAGATTCCTCTTTAAAGTTATTTTTTTGCATACATTAATTTTGAAAATAAAGAATTTTGCATGTTTTATTTTGCAAAATTACGTACTACTTGTATATTTAAATAAATATTAAGCGTAACTTAAAGAAAAATTCTTTGAGAAAATAAAAGAAACAAAAAAAAAAATCACTTTTGTTTTCTGTTTTTATCCATGTTTGTATATTTGTTTTCTTTATTTTATGCCAGATGTTTTTGACAGTAACGAAAGTATTACACAAACAAAAATGCCTGTTGTTCTTGCCTTGTTGTAATTGTTGTAGCAATGCTGTCACCTGGCCTTTAATTTCACCATTCTTTTATCGCCGTGAACAAAACAAACTGAACGAAGCTTTTCAAACAGTCGTTTTATTAAAACAAGCTTTTTTTTGTGTAGTGAAAAATTGTTTGTTGTTGCTAATGCATTATCTTGTAAGCTATATGTCCACGAGCGTCAGATATTACAACGTTGTCTGAAAAATGTTCAGAAATGTTTAACAACCGTGTACTCTTAAAATTTTTGCCTTCCAACGTTGTAAGAAAAAGCATTTTCAGTACATTGGAAGACAAAAATATTGTCAGACATCTAACAATCGTGTAAACACACAATTTTGTCATTGTCATTGTTTTAAGACAATTGTCAAACACTTTTCATTCTCATATGTGCAAAGTTTATGCATCTGCCAATGGCAGAATTGTCATAGAAATTATGAAAAAAGTAAAAGAAAATTAAAGAATTAAATTAAAGTGTGCATTGGAACATAACCAGATAAAATAGTTCCAATTGCTCTTTTTTGTTCCATGACAATATTTAAAAATTTTAAACACACACAGAGCTGCAAAATGAATTTGACAATGCCACACAACAATCTGACAACCGTGTGAACTGACAATTGCGGTTGACAGATAAATTCATTGTGTAACAATTGTGTGCAAATGAAATTGTTAGTTTTCTTACAGTCGTCTAAACTGACAACTTACCTTTTGCTAAAAATTTTTCAATGTCAGTACATTGCTAGCACATTGCTGGATATGACAACGTTGTTATATCTGACGATCGTGGACACATAGCTGTAGATTTGTTATTGTAAATGCGGTTTGATAAATCACATAGAACAAACCATGTGCTTTTTTAAAAACAATAATGTTAATGCAAATAAATAATGAAAACCATATTATTTTTTTAAAATTAAAATATATCTAATGAAAACAAAATTTAATAATGAATTTTGTGCATTATAATTTGTAATCGGACCCGGCTAACTTCGCCTCGCACTAATTTTAAGCCTTCAAACAAACTTTAGAGTAATAATATAATACAACAGGATTAATTTCACCCAAAATTTCATACAAAAAAAAATCAATTTTCGATTTTTCCAATTTTCTGCATTTCGTGTTTTCCGCATTTTTCAATGTTTTACACTAAGAACTTTCTATTTATTCATTTGGAAAGCCATTAAGGAATAATTTCACACAAAATTTCATACAAAAAAATGAATTTTTCCATTTTTCCGACTTTTGCCGAGAGTTTTTCGAATTTTTCGCATTTCGCATTATCCGCAATTTCCCATGATTAACACTAAGAACTTTCTATTTTTTGATTTGGAAAGCAATTAAGGAATAATTTCACACAAAATTTCATACAAAAACTCGATTTTCGAGATTTCCCATTTTTCGACTTTTCCGGAGGGATTTTGCAATTGACAAAAAATTTTACAGAATGTGACGGTAAATAGTTTGAGAGTCACAGAACTAAGAGTTGTGTTTAAACAGAGTGGCAACATATACGCCTAAATGTAATACTAAGTTTCATAGTGAAATAATTCCACAAGGTGATGGGAATATTACAACAAAACAAAAGCAACCGAAACAACATGGTATTTTTGTTTTTGCTTTCATGTTTGTAATGTCAAAAACAACTGGTTATTCTTTACAAACATTTTTGCAGGAAAAATAAATACATACATACATACAATTTTTTTAATTTCAAGATGAAAATAAAAATAATTTATAAATTTGTTAATTTATGGATAATTGTTTTTTTCACTTTTTTTGTATAACTTGATACGTTTGCTATTTTTTTTAACACAACTTGAGCATACATACATTCATATTGAATCTACTTGCGAAGCACGAAAAATTGCACTCTTCTCTAATTTTTATCCAAGTTTACCTGCACTAGTTGTAAAAATTTAATATTATTGTAAACAAAGCAAATTATTTTCTTGTTGTTGGAAGTAAAAAAAGTAAATACGTACGAATGTATATTTTTTTTCAAATAAGCTAATTAATTTCCACTCACTTTTTTTATTCTGTTTGTTTATTAAAAACAACTGTCAAATCGAATCAAGTCAATTAGTCATGTAAACAGCATGATTTATAAACATGATTCAGAAAGCGAAGCAGGTGATTAAAAGTGTTGTGGAAACATAGTATAACTCTTTCTCACATGAGCGCACGAATTAGATGATGACGTGGCGTACAAAAAAAAAATGGCGAAAGGAGTTCGGTTGAGCGTGGGATATATAAAGAAGATGTTTTTTTGGTTTAGAAAAAGAAGAATGATGGCGGATGCCGGAATTTGAAGAAAGATTTTTTATAAGTGTGCGGACGGAAATGTGATAGAAATTTGTTTATTGTTAAAAATTTAAGACATTTTGAAAAGATATTTTTTTTGGGACACAGATATATAAAACGAAACAGAATGTACTTATTATAACATAGACAAGTGATTTAAAATAACTAATATACATCGAAATTAAAACAACACTGCATTTCCAATTAATGTTGGGGACAGATATGGAACAGATGTATATTAACTAACTCCCTGTATTGGCTAAACATATGTCCCGGCTAGACGAAGTCATCAAAAATAAAAAAAAAAACAAAAACGAAATGCTAAACTATTGAAATACATAAAAACTTCATAAACCATAAGAACAATATAAAAGATTTTTATTAATCAAATGACGCACCCGCATTTTAAATAAATGATACAAAAAAAAAAGAAAACTTAACAACAACCAAAATTAAGTCATAAATCGAACCACCAACTATTATTCTACCAGATAAAACAAACAATAAAGGAGAAACCCCTGCAATACCAAGAAATAAACCTAACCCTGTAGTAGCGAAGTATTCAAACAACAATTGGATAATGTATTGATATGGTTAATAACTTAAATGTCATATTTTATATTAAAATAAAAATATGTTTCATTTAATTTAATATATACACACATATTATATTCCCCTGATGAAATCAACAAAGAATTGACGAAACGTTGGAAAAAAATGTAATTAAATGTATTTTTAATTTACAATATAATAATTTAGGCCCAAGTAGCTTATACGAAAATAGATACCAAAAAAAAAAAAACAAACAACAACACTCCAATACAGCAACTATATCGGCCGCAAAGGAAACACAGAACTATTGGAACACCCAAAAACAACATAAACAACCACAGCAATATATAAGGTTATCGCATCAGTCCACAAAATATAATGTATATAATTGTTTTCAAACAATTTGTATATTTAACTTGAAGTAAAAATTAAAAAAAAAAAAAAATTTACAAATTCTCGCAAGAGGAATAATTCTCAATTAGTATATAAAAAAAGTTAAATATATGAAGTTTGAAAATAAACACTATTAGACACAAAGAATGCTGATGACGGCTTTAGCAGGCCAGAAAATGCATTACATTTTGCTAGTGTCTCTTTGTATATAATTGTATGATTTTACATTTACGTTTTCCAACGGAAAGCTATGTGAAATATATAAAAGATATATACAAAAATAAATTGTAGTGTATATAATTGTTTTCAAACAATTTGTATATTTAACTTGAAGTAAAACTTCGAATAAAAATTTTTAAAAAAAAAATTTACAAATTCTCGCAAGAAGAATAATTCTCAATTAGTATTCAATTATATTATCTGTAGTTTAGTATTATTATTATACTTATCGATTACTTATTAAAATTAATCATTTATCCTTATTAAATTTTATATACACATTAATCAAATAAATGTTATTAATGATTTCAGGATTTGTCCTAGTTAAAATAATTTATGTAGTTGTTTTGTTATTTCCACATTTTTTCGCTAACGAAGTAGCGGGTTGCATGCTAGTATATACATAAATACACAAAAACAAGTAATTTAATTGGTATTGTGAGCATAAAAACTGCAGTTAATGTTTGCTTGAATATAAGCCTTATATTAAAGGGAAAATTATTTCAGTTTGCTTGTGCTTATAACACTTTTTGGTTTGTTTTGTGTATATACCTACATACATATATGTAGTTACATCTAATTTACATTACAGGTTAATATGTTTATACTTATCTATTTTTTTGTCCAGCTTTGTCTGAATTTATTTAGTATTATTACTAGGGCAAGTAAAATGCTAGGCGATTCCGCTTCTACTTCCTCTAGGCCATCCTCGGGGCAAATAATAACACAACAACTATGGTGGCAGTTTTCACTCCTATAAGTGAAAACTCAGCACAAATTAATCCTCAATAGTTAGCGGCAAATCCGCTGATGGAACATGAGAGCAGCATTGTTATAGTGTCTCCCACTATTCCCTTAACGTACATATACACACGCTATTTTAACTTATTAAGCATTTTACCAATTATTTCTTTTTACTTTATTCCAAAGAATTTTAAAATATATTTATTAATTATATTTTCCCAAGAATTGTTTGTCAAATACATTTCCGCTAGCGAAAATGCAAAAGTTAACAAAATGCAACATTAATTCCAAATAAGTTTAATAACCTTATTATTTGTATTGTCCAATTAATTCCAAAGAATTTTAATAACTTTATTGATTGCATTTTCAGGTGCATTTCCGCTAACGAAAATGCAACATTAACAACATTATACATTTTTTCCAAAGAATTGTTATACTTTGTTCAAGTGCAAAATGCACCAGACAAATTTCTTAAGAATTTTTATGCAAACATTTATTTTTTAATTTGTATTTCCAAAATGTAACGGAAAGCAAAATAATAGTTATTAAGAAAGTAGAAAATAAAGATTAAGCGGCATTATTGATTAAACCTTAAACCCAGTTGTTTTATTTTTCGTTGTTCTTCACTTCGGTGAAAAAAGTCAGCATCACGTCTCCGGAGTATATCAGCATTACGTCGTAATGTAAGGCAGGAGTTCCGAAATAATATGCCTAATAATCAGACGGCGCACAGTGGCTGAAAATCGTTTTTCATTGGCCAAAATTCTGTAACTTTTGAACCGATCAAAATATTAAAGTAATTTTTTTTAATGGATAGATATTTAGTTCAGCTTGACTCAGTTTTAATTACATTAAAATTGATTGATGACTTTTTAAGGACTTCTAGGTCAAAGTTGAAGTTTTGATTTTTTTTAACTTTTGGAGTGAAATATGGGTTTATTTTTTTTATTTACATATTAAAAAATTTAATATTTGGAACTTAATAAAATTATAATTATTTTTTGTGATAATGGAATTTTTTTAATGTTACACTCAAAAAAAAATTTTACACTCAAAAAAATGTTTACACTAAAACAAAAATAGTAAAATTAACTGGAGATTTTGCTGTTACTACAGAAAAATTTATTCTTTTTTGCTGTCAGATTTGATAATTTTAAAAAACATTTTAAAAATAAAAACTGCAATAGATTTTATTAGCATTTGTAACAATAGTAGGTTCTATTTATTATTATCAATTCGAGGTTATCAATTCGAATGGTATGTTGCTTTTTTTATGTTTGTTCCACGATAACTCCGCCGTTTCTGAACCAATTTTAAGAATTCTTTATTTGTTTGAAAGGGTTTGCTTGCAGGTGAGTCCCACTTAATTTTTATGAAGATCGGACGGACATACAGTTTTTTATTTACCGTTATCTATATTTTTTGTTGGGCTTCTTTTATAAATTGTTGAATAACTTCGTGATTTATGAATCAATTTTAAAAATAATTTTTTTATTTGGAAGATATGGCTTGCAGAAAAATATATTTAAGGTAAAAAAATGAAAATTTCAGAAATTGATTGAGATATATGGGGGATATATAGCATAAACCGATTTTTAAGAATATATCGAATATGGGTGTCAAAACTTAGCTCTGGTAATGGGAAAGCATTATATATTTAGCATAAACCGATTTTTTAGAAGATTAACACGATTTTCAAAATTCTTTCTTTCAATCAAAAAAGTGCAACAACATTAGTTTTATTAAACATTTTTGAAAAGTAATCCAACATTTTTTGCTGATCAAAACAAAGCCATAAAACCCTTTCGCAGGTATTATATTTAATTATTTTAGTTTTACGTAGTCTAAAGTAAAAAAACATAAACCTTTAGGCGAAAAAGTGAAAATTTAATACACCATTGTATACGAGTAATTATAGGGTTGTTTAAATTATCGTAATTTGATTTTTTTTAGAGTAATTTCATTAAAATTAAAAAAGTCTTCTACCCGCGGGTCGTGGCGGGTGCAAAAGTATATATAGGGTTAAAGAAGACACTTTCACCTTTTCGGGTGGTATACGTTTCTTGTTCCCTAGAAGTTCTATTCCACTAAATTTTAAATTTCAGAAAAATATAGTAGTTTCATAAATATTTCATAACGCCCCTAATATTAAACGCTAGAGCGGTAACCACTTACAACAACTAAAGACTATAATCCTACCAACATTATAAAAAAGACCCCAGGCCATTATCGATGATAGCTTGCGAGTAGTAACCATTTATTTTTGACAAAAAACAAATAAAAAACACATTTTTCTGAAATTAAAAAACAGTTGAGTTTGACAGCATGCCACGCCCACAACTATTAATAGTTTAACCTAATTTTTTGGCTACCTTAATATGGATATATTAGCTCCAAAAAGGTGTAAAAATTTTAAAAAATCGGTGACAAAAAAATTCGGCTTTTGGCCAATGAAAAACGACTTTCAGCCACTGTGGAGCGGTAACCACTTGCAACAACTAAAGACTATAATCCTACCAACATTATAAAAAAGACCCCAGGCCATTATCGATGATAGCTTGCGAGTAGTAACCATTTATTTTTGACAAAAAACAAATAAAAAACACATTTTTCTGAAATTAAAAAACAGTTGAGTTTGACAGCATGCCACGCCCACAACTATTAATAGTTTAACCTAATTTTTTGGCTACCTTAATATGGATATATTAGCTCCAAAAAGGTGTAAAAATTTTAAAAATCGGTGACAAAAAAAATTCGGCTTTTGACTTATGAACCATCAGCTGCAAATATTGAGAACATAATAGAGTCGGCAGTGGGCATGCAACAGGAGCAAATGATGCGCTCGATGGAAGAGCGGCTGCGCGAGTTAGGTCCACAAATCGTGCCTAAAAGAATTTGCTCTATTTCTAGAACGTCAAGTAACCAGCGAACGACAATCCCACCTCCGCAAATGAATTTCAGCCAGCAACCGCAACACCTTAAGCCGCTAAACATGGGGCATGAACAGATTCCACCGAGACCACACTTGCTACGGCCAGCGACTAGACCACAGGAGCAGTCATTCAATAGGGCAAACTCTGGCCAAAATATTTCTGCTGGCCAACTTTAGACCAAAACAACAGAACTTTTCAACAAGAGGCTCGACCTCAGTATTATCCGCCATTTCCAAGCTCCGAATTCTCCCGCCGACCTGGCTTGGACAAATGGGGAGTTAATTTTGACGGCAGCCCGAAAACCATGGGTGCCCAAGAGTTTGTGTTCCGAGTCGAGGAGATGCGTAAAGACTACGGTAACAGCTGATCTGAGGTGTTGCATCATTTTCACCAACTGTTTTCAGGTGGCGCCTTAGAGTGGTATTGGATGCAAAGGCTTTTACAGCCGATACACTCATGGGAGGAGTTAAAAGAAGCTGTAATAAGACGTTTCCGTCGCTTTAACAGCGATGTCGAGATCCATCGCCAAATAATGGACAGGCGGCAACAGCCAAATGAGCTCTTTGAAGATTACTATAATGCGGTATTAAGGCTGCGCAGCCAGCAATCTAACCCCGTTTGCAATGAGTGCAAAAAGGCGGAGTCATTGCTTCAGACTCAGCGACAAGCATACGGCCACCGTCAGTATGCACCTCGAGTGAACGAGGTTGAGTACGCCGAAAGCCTGCCTGCCGTAGTCGAGGTAGAAGCGTTAAGCAGCACAGCCAAATATATATGCTGGAATTGTCGACAACCTGGCCACGGGTATATGGACTGCCCATCACCAGCTAGGCGGCTATTTTGCTTTAAGTGCGGCATGGACAACACTATCACACCAAGGTGTCCTAAATGCTCGAGAAACCGGAAGTCGGACCCGTTAACTGGGGAACAGCGTCCGAGTCCCAGCGCCCAGTAATTAAACTGAAGGATGTTAACGACCTAGAGGAAATAGAAAATAGCGGAGTCGTTAAAATTTTAGTGAAGAATAAAATTAGGATTGATGAAAAGGCAGAGGAGTCAAGAGTTAGGGAAATTAAACCATTACATATTAGAATAAGGGATTATTAAGAGGCTAGAAAAAGGATTTACGGCAAAACGCGAATAGAAAAATCTAGGGAACGGTATAGAAAAAGAAAAGAGCTTAGGCGTGAGATCGCAAACGTCTCGTTATACGTGGGCGATGATACTCGGTTGTATACCCGTATCTCTATCAATGATGTAGAGATTGAGGGTCTTTTAGATAGTGATGCAATGGTAACGGTTCTCGGCAAAGGATGTTGCGATGAGGGCCGGGGCTGAGGTACATAAGTTTCCGGCAACAGTAAAAACGGCAGACGGTAGAAATCATACCATTCAGGATCGGTTTAGAGCGAAAATTAGATTTAATAAAATAGAAAGCCTGATAACTTTTTATTTGGTACCGACTCTGAAAAGGGCGTTGTTTCTGGGCGTTGATTTTATGAAGAAATTTGGCTTGATTGTTAATTTATGTAGATTGTCTGACCACAAATGATATGCTTTTTAGTGAGGAGGCGGGCGATAATCCATCAAATCCTTTAATGCAGAGCCTTTGTGATCAAGACAGGAAGGTATTAGAGGCAACTATTGCTAAGTTTCCATCTTTTGTGGAAAAAGGGCTTGGGAAAACTGATCTTGAAATGCATATAATTAATACGCGAGACGCAGTGCCTGTAAAGCAGAGACATTACCCAGTTTCGCCAGCTGTTCAAAAACTTATGTTTGTGGAATTGGATAGAATGCTTGCTATGGGTGTAATTGAGACGAGTCAAAGCCCCTGGAATAATCCAGTGACGTTAGTGCGCAAAGGTCTTAAGAACAGGCTTTGTTTAGGCGCACGAAAGCTCAATTCACTCACAGTTAAGGACGCCTATCACTTCCACATATAGTGGGATTGCTCAGCAGACTGGGTGACACACACTATATATCTAGTGTCGATTTGAAGGATGCTTTCTAACAAATCCCACTAGATATACAGAGTCGTGAAAAAACTGCCTTTACAGTGCCGGGGAGACCACTTTACCATTTCACGGTCATGCCTTTTGGCCTGTGTAATGCAGCCCAAAGATTTTATCGTTTAATGGATAGAGTGATCCCCTTCGACTTGCGCGATCGAGTATTTGTGTATCTGGATGATTTAATCATAGTCACTGCTGACTACCACACGCACATAATCATACTTGAGCGGGTTGCAGAACTACTTTCTAATGCTAAATTAACAATTAATGTCGAAAAATCAAATTTTTTTTTAAGGAACTTCGGTATTTGGGGTATATTGTGGGCGAGGGCAAATTAAAGCCTGAACCAGCAAAAATATCCTCTATACTTGAATTTCCTTACCCTAAAACGCCCACACAAGTACGCGGATTTATGGGAACTTCCGGCTGGTATCGTCGACTTATCAAAGATTACGCGACAATTGTTATACCGATTTTCAATACTTTGAAAAAAAGCAAAATCTTTTGAATTCCCGGAAAATGCGAAAAAGGCTTTCGATAAATTGAAAATAGCTCTTACCGCAAGTCCCGTGTTACGTCATCCCGATTTCCAGAAAAGTTTTTATGCTCAATGCGACGCCTCGGATATCGTTATCGGCGCAGTGCTTTTCCAAAAAGATAAAGTTGAGGGAGAACATCCGATCGCGTATATATCGCAAAACTTACCCCGGCGCAGCGTAACTATTCGGTAACAGAGCGAGAGTGTCTGGCGGTAAAAAGTCTGGTTAAAAAGTTCCGAGCGTATATCGAGCTCATGCCATTTACAGTGCTCACAGATCATTCGAGCTTAAAATGGCTTATGTCCAATAAAGAGCTTAGTGGCAGGTTGGCCAGATGGAGTTTGCTCTTACAATCATATACGTTCGACATCGAACATCGCCAAGGTAGCAAAAATGTGGTACCAGACACTCTATGGACGAAGTTGTCCAACTTATCGATTTAGAATCGCCGGCCTTTTCATCGACACAGTATAGCAAGTTAATGGAAATTATTAAAGAAAGGAGTAGTGTTCTGTCGTTTGTTTCATACACACGTGTTTTTTCTAGTTTGTCCGAAATTTCGTGTTCCGTCTTTTTGTTTTAAATATGTTTTAATTGTCTTATGTGCGAATGTCCGGGAAAAAAGAAAAAATAAATTTTATCTACAACAATAAATAATAAAATTAAATTCAATAAATAAATATACAACACAAATTTAATAATAATCAAAAATAAAATTGTGAAAAAGTCCAATATGAACCAACAACAATAATTTAACAGAGAACAAACCAGATAAAATAAAAAACCAAATTCAACAAGTGCATAAAATAATACAACAATAAAAATAACTAAAATCACAACTCAAGCTTTAATACAGACCAAGGCATATTGATTATAAGGTTGTAGCAACATTACAACAAGTACAACAAGTTTTAAATATGTTTTAATTGTCTTATGTGCGAATGTCCGGGATAAAAGAAAAAATAAATTTTACCTACAACAATAAATAATAAAATTAAATTCAATAAATAAATATACAACACAAATTTAGTAATAATCAAAAATAAAATTGTGAAAAAAGTCCAATATGAACCAACAACAATAATTTAACAGAGAACAAACCAGATAAAATAAAAAATCAAATTCAACAAGTGCATAAAATAATACAACAATAAAAATAACTAAAATCAGAACTCAAGCTTTAATACAGACCAAGGCATATTGATTATAAGGTAGTAGCAACATTACAACAAGTACAACAAGTTTTAAATATGTTTTAATTGTCTTATGTGCGAATGTCCGGGAAAAAAGAAAAAATAAATTTTACCTACAACAATAAATAATAAAATTAAATTCAATAAATAAATATACAACACAAATTTAGTAATAATCAAAAATAAAATTGTGAAAAAAGTCCAATATGAACCAACAACAATAATTTAACAGAGAACAAACCAGATAAAATAAAAAACCAAATTCAACAAGTGCATAAAATAATACAACAATAAAAATAACTAAAATCACAACTCAAGCTTTAATACAGACCAAGGCATATTGATTATAAGGTAGTAGCAACATTACAACAAGTACAACAATACAAAAACAACATGGGTATTTGTTTTTGCTTTTTACTCTTTCATTGTCAAAAACAGCTGACTGAAAATTACAAACATTCGTTGTTTTTATTTATTTATTCAGGTCACTGATGCCAAACATGGTCAATTGTACTTTTTTTGATACATTTTAAACTTGGTACCGTGGTACTACCACGAGTCATATGGTACAATTTCAAAATACTGTTGCACAAAAATTTGGTATTTCAGATGAAACAGATAATATCAGCCATGGCACAGAATTTAATTCCGTTCGGAAGTGGAATTATTTCCGTATTTTGCTTCTAAAGAAAAAGTCCTGTTTCACACTCATCAGTTCTGACTGTCAAATCAAGTTATTTTTCAATGAGAAGGAAAAAGATAAAAGATAATTTTCTCTTTCCTTCTCATTGAAAAATAACTTGATTTGACAGTCAGACCTGATGAGTGTGAAACAGGACTTTTTCTTTAGAGAAGGAAAGAGAAAATTATCTTTTATCTTTTTCCTTCTCATTGAAAAATACTTGACTTGACAGTCAGAACTGATGAGTGTGAAACAGGTCAAAGTAAAACGAACAATTGGTTATATTCCGAACAAATTTTTTGTTTTGCTTTTTCTATATAAGCAAAAATTGGAATTAATTCCACTTCCGAACGAAATGAAATTAATTGACATGGCTGTATATCATATAAGTTACTATTTGTGTAATAGTGCAAGCAAAGGAGATTTTATTAAATTTCATGAACATTTTGGAACTGATATCAATTTGATATTTAAATATGCATCTATAAGATGATTATTACGACAATAAATTTTTGGTTGAATTATCGAACAATATGAGTCTTTGACATATTCATTTACATTAAATGATTTTGAGGCTGAATTCAAAAACTTAAGCTTAAAATGTAGTTAATCAGGATTTCAAAATCGTTAGAAGTTAACTCTTCTATTTCTTTTATTCTTACAATAATAATTCTAGTTATTTTGGAAATACATATATGTATATATTTACCAAGGTTAACTTTTCGCAAATGACTCGATACTTCATAAATAAGAATATTTTTAGATAATCGCGACAATTAACGCAATAATGTTGCTATAAGATATATCGAATTTTTGATAAAGTAAATTTGTTGTAAAGTTTTATGATTATTTAACAAATATTAAAAATGGTACCATGGAAGTCTAAAAAGTACATTTTATTTATATAGTTGGTACGAAAAACAAAAACCCATTTTCCCTCACTGATTAAAGGATAATATGGAAATCGAAAACGAAAACAATAATAATAAACAAATTTTGACACTTAAGCACTTTGACAATTAGAAATTTGTAAACATAAACAACGTTTGACAATACAAAAGTAACAAAAAAAAATCAGCTGTGTCTTCAACACTACCTTATAATCAATATGTCTTGATACAGACCAACAACAAAAAATTTAACGGAAAACAAACAACAAAAAATACATACATAAATAACAAAACAGAAAAAGAAAAATAAATAAAAATACAACACTTCTCTTAAAAACCAACCATCAACAACAATAATAATTTAATGAAAAATAAAGCACAAGAATACATAAATAACAAAACAATAAAAACACAACAACAAACTCTTCTGAGAGCACCAACACTGCATCAATAGTGTTGGCACTACGGGCCGTTTTTATTTTTTTTGAACTACAATGACCAGATCAGGGCTTTTATGGCCTCGATTAGCAGTGTCATTGTATTTTTCCTTATCCTCTTAAACATTAATTTTTTGTGATATTGATAGCATTGTGTTAATTGTTGTTGGCTGCTTGGTGATGAAGGTATAACACTGGTTACTAAGCAGCCTCTTTAAGCGACAATTAATTTCATTGCTATTTGTTATCATAAAAAATAGATATTTTACTTGAGTTTTTGTAATAATTGTAATGACAGGTTATTTCCGAATCGACTTCTGTAACATACGAGGGTTAAGAGCAAATTTTTTCTCTGTGTATGCTCACGTTTGTCTTCATCGGCCGGATGGTTTTGCCTTATGTGAAACCCAGGTATCTGAAAATGCTGATCCACAGGATTTTCATATACCTGGTTATCAATTTCTATCGCTTTTTAATTTCCACCGGGGCATTGCCATGTATATACGCAATGAAGTCGTGTACCAGTACCAGCAATCGTTAGGTACATATGATGCAGAATTTAACTGTCTATGGGTTAAGCTCAAAATCAGGGCACACTATTTGCATTTCGGGTTTCTTTACAGAAGTCCAAATGCGGCAAGGGATACTACCATATCTGGTTTCGATACCCTTTCTGACTCCATAACAAAGATTCTCGACAGTTGACCTAGCAGTGAAATTGTTGTTGCTGGTGATTTCAATGTTCACAAATCCTCTTGGCTTCGCCATTCAAGCCATACAACTACCGAAGGCCAATATGTTTAGTTATTCGCAGCGCACAATCACCTTGCGCAACTAGTATTTCATGCGTTGATGGGCACCAAAACAACACCCTCGACCTTTTTCTAACTTCACACCCTAATAAGTATGAGGTAGATGTTCTTGGCCCTCTTGGCAATTCGGATCATTGCACCATTTCCGCCTCCTTTTCTCTCTCCGAACTTCGTATCGTTTCAAGATCAGCTACGAAACGTTCAACTTTTGTATACGAAAAGGCTTTTTGGGCTGAGCTCAATGAATTCTTCCGGCATTTCAATTGGAAACTTTGTTTCTTAGACAATAATGTCAATTCCATGGCGAATATGGTCGAAAATATAATTATGATGGGGATGAAAAAATTCATACCATCAAAGAAAATTTCGATTAAATCTAAAGAAACATCTTGGTTTAATCAGAAGTGCAAAATTGCAATCAGATCCAGAGAGGAAGCATTCAGAATTTGGCGAAATAATAAAAACGCCGAAACTGATTCGCTACGCAAACGAGCGAGGTCTTCGTGTGCCAAAGTGCTGAGGCGTGAAAAATTTCTACACGAACAACGCCTCCGTGTAAAAGTTCTTACTGCTCCCCGGGTCAGTAAAAGCTTTTGGTCATTCGTTAAAAGAATAAAGGGTAATGCTAGTTCTTCAATTCCTACTCTTTTAAAGAATGACCAACCATTCACATACCCAGTTGACAAAGCTAACCTTTTGGCTGAATTATTTGCAAATAATTCAAACTTACCGGAAAGCAATCAACCACTGCCCGTGCTCGAAAGAGTATCAGTAACTATGCCAAATATATTCTTTCGAACGCGAGCAGTTAAAAGGGTTTTAGTGGATCTTAACATAAATAAGTCTCCTGGGCCAGATGGTATACCAGCACTGGTCTTGAAGCAGTGTTCTTCGACGCTAGCTCGTCCATTAGCTAACCTTTTCAGCACCTTATACCGTGCCGGTGAATTTCCCATGTGTTGGAAGGTTGCTAATGTAGCGCCAATTCCTAAAAAGTCATGGAAAGTATGGTAAATTACCATCTTGTAAAATATCTAGAGTCCAACAATTTACTTAGCGACCGCGTCACCCGTAGAGCGTCCTCTACGGAAGCCGCACTGGCCTTCCTATCGGAAAAATAGTGTCGTACTATACATCGTTTTGGCGAAAGTAAAGTGGTGGCTCTAGATATTTCTAAGGCGTTCGACAGAGTCTGGCATGGTGCTCTCTTATCGAAACTCATTGCTTTTGGTGTCGGTGATAACTTCTCTCGATTTATATCGAGTTTCCTCTGAAATCGCACTTATAGATGGGATCTCATCAGACGAGTTCAAGATTAATTCAGGGGTACCGCAAGGCTCCGTTCTTTCTCCCACTTTATTTCTAATCTTTATAAATGACCTTCTTGGTCAAACTTCAAACCCTATCTACTCTTATGCAGATGATAGCAACATTTGCCATTCATACTCATTTAACCATAGACCAAACCCTTTGGAGATTGGGGAAATGAGACAAATTATGAATGATACGCTGAACCGAGATCTTGAAACAATCTCGGAATGGGGTTGTGCGAATAGAGTCGATTTTAACGCACGTAATACTCAGTGTTGTTTATTAATGCACAACAGATCATGTTGCTTCATCTGTTTTTATGGGCGGTGTAAATATTAAGGAATCAGACGCTCTTGACGTTCTAGGCATGAGAATCCAGTGTGATGTCCGCTGGACCAAACACATTTTTCAAGTGTTGAAAGAAGCGCTCAAGTGCCTTGGTTTTTTAAAACGGTGTAGAAAATACTTCACTCCATCTGATCTTCTTACTATTTACACCACCTATATTCGACCAAAAATGAAATACAACTCTCATGTATGGGCCGGTGCTTCGAAGTCTATTTTGGAGTTACTCGACCGCGTACAGGAGAGGGCGAAGATGCTTATCGGTGACAGTAGGGTATCTAACTCTATTGATTCATTGGAGCATCGTCGCAATGTGGGTTGTGTTTCACTGTCCTATTGATACGATAATGGTATGTGTTCTGCTGAAATAAGGGAACTTGTTCCTGAAACACGCAGATTTTTACGTAATACACGTTCTCCAGTCAGGGCTCATCCATTTGTGGTCGACTGGACAGTGGATCGCACAACACACTACAGGGAAAATTCGTTCTTTCGCCGTACTGTCCGTATGTGGAACGAACTACCAGCAGAAGTATTCCCTGCCACTTTCAATATAGGAAAATTCAAGTCAAATGTTCACAAACACTACTCCCTCTATCCTCCCTCCCATAACCTATTTTCCTAGTTCCAACACAATGCATTGCATAAGTAGGGGTCATCCCCTGAGTGCTGGTCCACGAAAAAAGAAAAAAAAAATAAAAGTCAGTTGCCTGACCTGAAAATACAAGATAATTTTATCTATAAACGTACCTCACATTACAATGGTGACGTCATGGCCGAAGATTTTTCGTGGAAGTTGTGGATACCAGCCGAATTGAGTGGCAGTGTAATTTCTAATGCCCACAACCCACCAAGTGCAAGTCACGGCGGATTCCATAAAACACTCAGGCGTATTCATGAGTATTTTTATTGGCCAGGGACTTTGTCAAAAATTGTGATACTTGTAAAGAAAGCAAACCAGGCAACAAAATCCAAAAACCACCTATGGCAGAGGAAGAAGTGGTTCAGATAAGTCGCCCATTCCAAAAGATTTATATAGATTTTTTAGGTCCCTACGTCAGATCGAAATCGGGCAACATGTTTATATTTATCGTTCTGGACTATTTTTCCAAATTTGTGTTGCTAAAAGCTATGGCAAAGGCCAATAACAAAAACGTAATTCGGTTTTTAATCGCAGAGGTGTTTCACAAGTTTGGCGTACCAGAAATTATTATTTCTGATAACGGAAGCCAATTCGTTTCTAAAAAATTCGCCGAACTTACGAAAGCGTTTGGGATAAGGCATATGAAAATCGCAATCTATTCGCCACAAGCAAATGCGTTGGAGAGACTCAACCAATCGATTTTAGCAGCAATGAGATCTTATCTGAAGAATGACCACAGAGATTGGGACAACCATCTCTCAGAGATTGAATGTGCCCTTCGGTCATCAGTACACTTATCGATTGGTATGACACCTTGCTTCGCTTTGTTTGGGACGAATATGATTACCCACGGGAGCGTTTATAAATTAGAGAGAAAACTGGAGCTACTTGAAGACACTGAGACAAACGTATTACCGAAACCGATTAAAAATTACCTCATACGTTGTAAAATCCGGGAAAACTTGGCTAAAAGTTATGCACTTCGCGAAAAAACCTATAACAAACGGGAGCGAAAAGTTAAATTCCGAGCAGGCCAGGAGGTATATCGACGCAATTTCAGTCTCAGCGATTCTAGCAGACGCTACAACGCGAAAATGGGGAAAAAGTTTCTAAAATATCGTATCGTTCATCCTGTCGGAAATTGCTACTACGAACTAGAGGATCTGCAGGGGAGGACAATCGGGGTATACCACGCAAAGGACATAAAACAATAGCTACTTACCTTTTCCATACGTTACCAGTTTTATTTATGGATCGTTTGCGGGAAAAGTTTTTTTTTACCCTACGTTGATCTGCTGATTCTTAATTGTTAGGGTTTATTTCTTTTATCGCTTTTTATACTCCCTGTAGTCGCATCCTACGGCAGTTTTTAGAATTATCTAATGTTAAGTATTGTGACGATGGAAGTCGGTAAACCTCGTTTCCACCCACACTTTAGAATGTGTTGTTTATTTTTTTTGAAATGAATTAAATTTGTAACTTTTTTATGCTTTTGAGGCTTTTAATTTGAATTAAGATTTAATTAATTGTTACATTATATAATTTGGAATTTTATATAAATTTCGTGCTATTACTTTAGGTGTAAAAGAAAATGAATTAAGATTATTTTTGTATATATATAATATTGTGTATTAGTATTTGACTACACACCACTGCTGGTGAATTAATTTGAGTTTATTAACGGTCAGGAAAGGCGACATCTAGTGGTAGTGACACAAATTGGCACATGAGACACACCCTCTAGCGGCGTGTAAGCAAACACCTCATACCCAACACTGTCACAAACAGCTGAGCAAATGGGTAGACGCAACTACCTTGGTTGTATGTCAACAGAAAAAAAAGGTATAAAAGCAGAACAAAAATGCAAATGGGGATCAGTCAGTTTTCATCAGTCGGTGAATACAGTGGTAGGTAAGTCGTATCGTATGGTGGTTATCCCACTGTACACTTTAGTCGTTGTGTTTAGTAGTTTTGTGGTGGTGTTTGTGTAGCCTCAAATTGAAGATTCCGTGGTTATCCCGCAGGTGTTCAGTTTGGTGCGACATAAATATCATAAGCCGAGCGTAGTGGTGTGCCCGTGGTTATCCCGCAGGTATACAACTACGAGTCACTCGACACATCGTTTCCGTGGTTATCCCGCAGATTCGTTGTCGTTTGGTGGTTTCACTTGGCCACAGAAGGAGTGGTGTGCGTGTGGGCCAGATTACAGATTCCGTGGTTATCCCGCAGGTTTGAAATCTGGTGCTGCTCCCACATCAAGAGTCGAGCGTAGTAGTGTGCCCGTGGTTATCCCGCAGGTATACGACTACGAGTCACTCAACACAGCGTTTTCGTGGTTATCCCGCAGGATCGCTGTTTAGTGGCTTCACTGGACATTTAGAAGCTCCTACTAAATCGACATACCACCACTGACGGTGTTAAACAGGCCGTTCGTACGGCGATCGTTTTGTAAAAGAAAACATGAGGGGGTCGTGTCGGCCAACGACGTCGTGGTTATCCCATTAAGTGTCGAATGCCAATAAACGCCTAATAATAATAAAAATAAATAATAATAATAATATAACTTAGTATTATAAGTGAGAAAAATATAAATAAATGAATGACTGAAAATAAGACAAAATGTCTTTAATAATTTTCACTTATCTATGTGTTTGGTTTAACGTTCAAATCAATAGTAATAATATTTTCTTCTAGGCTCCATCTTTATACGTTGTCAAACACAAGTATTGATGATGTATCATTAGCAACAATAAAATTATTAATGACAAATGCATACCAACATACGATCAACATACAAACAGAATACCATTATATTTGGGAATGCAGAATAATGATCACCCTTAGCAACAATTAAAATAATTCATAGCGAATAACAGCGCATTATATTTGGGCATGCAGAATCATGATCACTTAAATTTACATCTACATTGTGTGTATGTAAAAAAGAAACCAGATTGTGCATGCTTAACTATACTTAGCAACACGAAAACTTGAATGCAAACCTGATCATTATTAAATATCAATACTTATCTTATGTACACAATATATGTATGTATGTAAGATAGTAATTATGTTTGAACGCACATGTTGTAACTGAGCAACAAGTGATTGGTAATGTAAATACAATGTATGTAGGTAATTAAATCAATCTGCAGTATCAACACTGGGAATTCATAAATGTTATTAACGTTTGTTGTTGTGATGATGATATCATACTAATATGCATTAATAGGGGTATTCATATGTGTATGCACATAACTCTTGCACTCAAACATCATCCATCCTTACACACAGCTAACCATTCATCTACCCAATTCCAACACATACCTCATACGCACCCCACTATTAAGTCCCACAGAATCTCACACCGATACATATTTACGTTCGCTACACGACCGACCTAAAGACCGACGGGACTGGGTCAAAACCGGCGGGTTTAAGGGAGGATTGCTTTTGGGTGAATACCCTCGTTAGTAGTCCCAAGACCCCAGACCGAGCTCGGACTAGGTAGGGAACGGAACAACTCTGGGTCTGCCTTTTAAACGGAGGTTTGTTTGAGTGCACGATTGGGGACAAGTTTTTTTTTATTTAAGTCTTGGTGGAGCTTCTGAGGTGAAATACGGAGATGTCCTGAGGAGAATGGAAATGGAGTGAGGAGAAAAGAATAACAGGTAAGTGAGCTAACTTTTATCTTGTAGGGGTGGAATTGCGTAGAGGGGCAAATCCACCTATGGGGCGAGGATTTGCCAAGGTAGTGGGAGGGCAGGCCAGGCAGCAAAACATCGGTTGCCCGCCCGGGAAATGATAGGTCGAGACGTTTAGGGTTTAAACTATCGCAGGGAATTGGAAACATTTTTAAGAGGTTAGGGTCTTTTCCTTTTTTTGTGTAGCAGGTAATGAAAATTTAAGGCTATTAGCACTAACATTTGCATTGTTTTGTGTTATTAAGTTTTAATAATTCAATTATATTTTTTCCCCTCTTTTTTCGGTTTTATTAAAATTATTTTGGCTATAATTCATTGTGTGTTTTTTTTTTATTATTTTTTTTATACATGTATCATTTTTTTTGGACAATGGCTCTACTGGCCTAGCCTAGTAAATTTAATATCTAAGCGTTTTCATCCTAACCAGCTACTGGTTAACACCAAAAGCTATTGACACATCTTCTCTTCTATTTTGTTTTTGCTGAGGCCTTACATCAACAATAGTATGGTATGCTATGTTACTACAGGACCCCTTTCGCCCTTTACATTTATGGCATCTCCAAGACGTTCTGCATTCGCCTTGCATACTTTTGAAACAAGACTGCGCCTAAACCAACGTTTTATGCGTCACACTTTCGGACCCCTCCTCCGTGACTGCGTTTATTACTTCGCCGCCGAAACTTATTTTCAATCCGATTTGCCTCCAGAAGTAGTATCCAAGGATTAACTCTTGACTCAAATTCGGCACTAGGTATAGGACTGATTCAACTGCCTGATTTCCATATTTTATGTTCGAATGTATTTTTCCCACTATCAACTACTGTTTACCACCCGCCGTTCTCACAGAAGATTTGTAATCTAATACTTCTGCATCCATTTTGGAACATTTTCCAAACAGCTACTGCCGAGAAAGCTTATTGACGCGCCGCTGTCTAGAAGACCTTGATACATCAAACCATTGATATTTACCGACATGTAAGGTCTTAAATCGTCCTTACTACATATTATGGTTGACACGATTTTCCTTTTTTGGCTTTCCTCGCAGCGTGTCTTTTTCGGGTGTTGACGATCCTTTGGCTTGCCCTAGGTTCGTTGTCCGCAAAAATATCCGCCTTTTCTGTTCATATAGTTCGATGCGTTCTTCGTAAGAAAGATTGGAATTAATTGTTGTTCGCGATTTGAGCTTCTGGTGTATTTCGGGGCTATACTTGTTTAGTGGTCTTATTCTTTCGTCTATTTGACTACTTTCCGCCTTATTTCCTCCGTGTCTTGGGTTGAACTATGGTTTTCGGTTCGTCCTTCGCTGTCTAGGAAGGTAAGTAGGAAGGCTGGTGTGAGTCACCTCACCCAGTGACCAATATGGTCCATTGTGATGCATTGGATATAAAAATAAGTAGTAGAGAAAGTGAAATAAAAGCTAAAGTAGAAGACAGGAAGGAATATTAGAGTGTGAAGAGAAGAGAGAGACCCCCACGCCCGTACCGCTCATCTTCGAGCCGTCTGTGAAAATAGCAAATTCATCATATAATTTGCCCCTTAATCTACCCTAGTGCTCACATAGTCTGTAGAGCCAGGCGATCCCAGGCAATATCCACCTATCTCAATCTCACACAGGATCCGAGAATGACCCTGCGAGTGACGCTTTAACAGTCCCAGCTCCCTCAGTCTAAGAATGCTTCTGGATGCCATTCCCATCACATATTGCTCTATGGGCAAAAAATGAAGAATGACATCCAGAGCAGCTTGAGAAGTGCTTCTCATGGCCCCTGTTATGCCGATTGAATCACACCTCTGAGCCTTAGACAGAAGGTTTCTTCGATTAGCCAGTCTCATTGCCTCCCACCAAACACAGCATCCATACGAAAGAATGGGCCTAACCACCGAAGTGTATAGCCATCCCACCACAGACGGCCTAAGTCCCCAGCTCTTACCATGATACCCAGATACTTAGCACTATCTGATAGCCTAAGCTCTACTTCTCCCAGTACCGGCAGCCTGAAATTTTCCACCCTGTACTTCCTAGTAAACAGAACTAACTCTGTCTTCTCCGGATTGACTTCCAAGCACTTCTTACTAGCCAAAGCTGACAGTTCGCACAGTGCCCCTTGCATGACTTTGCTAATTGTCGGCAGAAACTTGCCCGATACCAATAAACTACATCATCCGCGCAGGCCACGACATCCTGACCCATTCTGTCGAAAAGTCTCAGAACGACTTTGACAGCCAAGAGCCACAGTAAGGGGGAGAGAACACCCCCCTATAGAGTTCCCCTGGTCAGCAGTTTCCTTCAACGTTCGTTTCCCCAGTCCGAGTGAAAGACTCTGCTGCTAAGCATCAGAGTTATCCATTCGACCAGGAACGACGGAACTTTTAGGTCACATAGTGTCTGCCTCAATCTTTTGATTGTTAAAGGCGCCCTTTATATCAAGAAATGCCGCCAAGGTGTATTTCATGTTTCGCAATCCTCTCTCTATATAACTCACGACATCATTAAACGCACTCTCAACAGATCTACCCTTAAGATAGGCATGTTGAGCGCCACTGATAATGCCGGCAGATATAGATCGATCGTCTTTCCAATGTATTCAAAAGAAAAAACGACAAGCTGATCGGTCTAAAATCCTTGGGTTTTCTGGCTAACATAAACTGTAAAAAATTATCTTTTACTGGGTTGTATTTTTTAATGAACACACTAGCCCAGTCCTCTGCGTGTTCGTCTTTAGGTTTCCCGCACAGTTAGGGCAATTAGGGCTAGTGACATCGTTGAACCCACACTTGTAACAGAATACTCTTCTTTGAGTTACAGGACATTCTATAAATAAGTGGCCAAGGGTCTTACAATTCCAACAGATAAGTTGTTTTTCTGCGAGTTTTTCCTTTTGTAATGCCTCCGCTTGTCGCGCTTGGTCATCGTCTCCATCACTTTCAAATATATCAACTTTGTATACTCTATGGGTGTTCACTAAAGGCATGCGTTGAGAATATCATTTAGCGATGTTTCTTTAGGCCCTTGTGCATTCTTCAAGTAGTTGGTCTAGATTATCTATCTTAATAGGGATAACTAATTGTACCAATCCGTCCTTTAGATTATCCTTTACAATCTTAACTAGCTCGCCTTCTAAAACATGGATTCTCATCTGGTTCTTGAGTTTAATTATTTCCGTAATGAAAGCGTATGCCGACTCATTTGAAGCCTGCCTACGTTCCATTATTTTTCGCTGGATCTCGAAGTCGCTTTCAAAGTTTCTAAAGTTTAAGAACAATTTATTATTTTTTTTTAAATAAGTACAAGTTTGCAATTGTACTTAAAGTAGTACACATAAAATGTCGACGAAAGTGGATAACAAACATAATAAAACAAATGTATTCAGGTTTTCGAGACGAAGTCTTGTCATGAATACGAAAAAACTGAAGAAAAGATTCAACATGTGAATAGAAATTAATAAATAAAAATGATAATTACAGCAAATTTCGAACCACGCTGGTAACACTGGTTAAAAGATTGATGTTTGTCTGTTGGCTAGCAGGCACCGCAAGTGGTACAGAGGGTTAGAACGCAATGAATTCTAATGAGAGAAAGTGGTGTTTCTCGAAACATGTAAATTCAACAACCCAGGTTCGAATCCCAGCCAAGAAAATTATCAATAAAAATTTTAATAATTTATAATTTATAATAATTTAATTTTAATAATAAAAAAGTTGTAAAAACAATTCCTACCTTCAGTAAAAATAGTTTAATGAAAAATAAATATCAGTTTCTAACGTTTCTTATTAAATGGTGTTTGAACATATTCCAATCACAGACTGGATGTTTCATACGAAAGGCCAAAAACCAGGAGTTAGCAGTTTCGGTCACCAAATGGTGGAAACCCTTCATTACTGTCCCCAAGAACAATTGTAATCATGTCTGAGCATCTCTACTCGAAAAACAAAATCTTCCACCGTTAAAGATTTATTAGTGCCGTCATACTTTCACCCCCACTTCTCTAACTGGTTAGGAGTTATTGGTTTATAACCCTGAGTATGTGGTTAATCTTCGAAACCAGTAGGATGTAAAGAATAATTTTGTGGACTGTTTCCGAACGATCGTTGTGCTGCTTGTGGCTGAGATAATCGACGTTGAAAATATATATATATATTATGTCCTGTGGTTCCTAGTAGGAACAAAGGGCCGTAAAAGGTATTTGAGAATTAATTTATGGACGAAATGATAGTTGTGGTCTATCAGCAATATTAAATGGTGTATGTTAATCAAGATTTGGATTGAAATGTCTGAGATTCTGTTGACTCGTTTGATCCAGAGAATGGCTGCGCTTGGAACATAATGATTCCCTAATTAACTGGGGTAACACTAACTGCATGTTCTGCATTTCACTCCTGATTGAAACTTTTGCGGCTTCAACCGACGCAGTGACGTACTCTTTACGTGTCAGACCCTCCTCATTTACAACTAGATTTGGATTAGCTTCTTTCCTTACTGGTGGTAACTCTCGCTCCCGTTGATCCATGTTATCGGGATTGCGTCTCGCCGTACTATTTCCTTGCCCGCTTATCACCCTCGCTGTTATGCTGCTGTAAGTTGGAGTACGGACGGTGAATTCGCTCTCCGGGGACGAATGTGTTTGTGGTCCGAATCCCGGGGGGATCTAATGAACATTAGTGGTGTAGCCACGTTTGTCGGAATCACAGAGGCAAGCGTCCGTGAGGTCGAAGCCGTGACCGAGTCTTGAAGTAGATTATCGTCGCTGGCGACAGGGTTCCTACTAGATGACCTAAACTTCTTAGTACTCATCCTAAGCTAAAATTCGCGATTAAGAAATTCCCTCGACTGATTTCACAGGCAAGCAAAACGAACTCCCTGCTCTAACCAAATCTCCCTAATTTCATTAAAGAAAACCAATGATCGTATAAACGAGGTTCCAGTTCGCAGAAAAATTAAAATTATCCTCAAAAAAAAAGATCCTAAAATAACGGGTGGTTAAATTTCAAGGGCCGATGTTGTTTTGAATAACACACAAACTATTTAGGAAATTATTGTAATTTTATTTTATTATGATATATTGGTGTTACTCAATTATGTATGGAACAAAATATCGGCCAAATGGGCGCCGCGACCACGGCGGCACACCTCCATCCGATGGTCCAAATTTTCGATGACCCTGAGGCATAATGGAGGTTCTATGCCGTTAATGTGCCGAATTATCTCATCCTTTAGCTCTTGAATTGTTGCTGGCTTATCGACGTACACCTTTTCTTTCAAATAACCCCAAAGAAAAAAGTCCAACGGTGTCAAATCACATGATCTTGCAGCCAATTGACATCGCCATTACGTGAGATAACACGGCCATTGAATTTGTTGCGCAAAAGAGCCATTGTTTCGTTAGCTGTGTGGCAAGTGGCATCGTCCTGCTGAAACCACATATCGTCCACATCCATATCTTCAAATTCGGGCCATAAAAAGTTCGTCATCATCTCCAGATAGCGAACACCATTCACAGTAACTGCCTGATCGGCCTCATTTTGGAAAAAATACGGCCCGATGATGCCGCCAGCTCATAAACCGCACCAAACAGTCACTCTTTGTAGGTGCATTGGTTTTTCGACAATCACTCTTGGATTCTCATTCGCCCAAATGCGGCAATTCTGTTTATTGACGAATCCACTGAGGTGAAAATGTGCCTCATCACTGAAGATGATTTTCTTCGAAAATTGATCATCCATTGTTGCCATTTCTTGCCACAATTCTGCCCATTCACGACGTTTGGAATGGTCAAGAGGCTTAAGTTCTTGAGCCAATTGCACCTTGTAAGCGTGTAAATGCAAGTCTTTATGCATAATGTTCATCAACGACGAGCGTGTGAGGTGCAATTGTTGGGCACAACGACGAGTTGAGGTGGACGGCTCTTCAGCCACACTATCGCGAACAGCAGCAATATTTTCTGCAGTACGAGCTGTACGAGCATGCACTGGTGTTCTCACATCTTCTACAGACCCGGTTTGTTCGAATTTTTAAACGATTTTTGCGATTGTACGCACATTTGAACGATCAAATTGACCAAAAAAATCACGAAGTGCACGATATGCATTTTGATTTGAACGCCCATTTTCATAATAAGTCTGGATAACTTTAACACGTTGTTGGATTGTGTATCTCTCCATGGTTCAAATTGAGTAAGTCTGAAATAGAGAAATGTCAAATAAAATTCGGAAAAAAGTTTGGCGTTTAGGTGTGGTTCACATTCAACATCGGCCCTTACAATTTAACCACCCTTTACTATATGTATGGGTACACGGGTTAAATAGTTGGGTAAAGGTAAGATAAGAGGGGATAACTTACGGTTTTGATGTGGACTGTAAGATGAGATGAGGATGATTTACCGTATTCCTGGGTGATGTGGATGATGGCCAAGTGGTGGATGTTCCCTTATTCTTGATGCTAGAGGATGATGGGGAAGATGATGAAAATGGATGAAGCTGTTGTTGGTTGGCAAAGCCTTAAAACTGCCGAATTCTTTATTTAATAATATTGCAGTTGCAAATGAGACGGCTTCTGTCAATCAAAGCTAAAAGTCTTTTGTTTAATAATTTTCTTATTATATTTTGATTGTTTTTTATTCCACAATATATACTCAATATGGAGTATATTTCACACAGGCTATATTTATTAAATTTTTAATTATATTAGTAACTCTAATATTATTTGTTGGCTTTGTATTTGTTTCTTTACAATTTTACTCCAGCTTAAAGATTTTAAAGACTGGTTGTACTTGGTATTTTATTTCGAAATTAATTTGGTTGTTGTTTTTTGCTTATAAATTTTATTCTTTTCTGGACTAAATAATTGAAACACTTTGTTTTACATGGGGGTCACTTTTTATTTATTTTAATTTATTTAGAATTTAACAATTAATAAACGGTTGATAATGAGTGATGGATGCTCTACCTTTGATGGTTTGATAGTGAGTGAATGTGGTTTAAAAAACCACCACCACAATTGTCTGTCGGTATGAGAAACAAAAAGACAAAAGCAACGAGTAACACTGCAGTTGCAGTGTTACCGTACGATAAAAATGACTTCCCTTGTTTATAGGGTTTTCGTGCCTAAACATCCCGCCCCCCTTGTTATATCCATGATAACAAAGTTGGGGAATGTTCAGGATTCCATATCCATACCAGACAGACACTTGTGTTTACATTATAAGAAAATAGAGAATCACTATGACAATGTTTTAAAAATAGTATAACTATAAAAATTCACAAAAAGTACAAGGAAAATTCAATTTTTAGGAAATAGGGTAGGTACATATGTATAATTAAATTTTTAGATAAGTAAGGTAAAGTAAATGGATGTATATAATTCAGTATAATATACTTTTACAATGAGTTCATTTTTATAAAAAAGAGGTAAGTATAATACAAGGAGAATTCAATTTTTAGGGAATACGGTAGGTATATATGTAAGATAAGTAAAGATATGTGTATAATTTTACAATGAGTTCATTTTTATAAAAAAGAGGTAAGTATAATACGAGGAGAATTCAATTTTTAGGGAATAGGGTAGATATATGTATAATTAAATTTGTAGGTAAGTAAGATAAGTAAATATATGTGTATAATTTTACAATGAGGTAATTTTAATAAAAAAGGGGTAAGTATAATACAAGGAGAATTCAATTTTTATGGTGATTTTTTTACAATGAGTTCATTTTTATAAAAAAGAGGTAAGTATAATACAAGGAGAATTCAATTTTTAGGGAATAGGGTAGATATATGTATAATTAAATTTGTAGGTAAGTAAGATAAGTAAATATATGTGTATAATTTTACAATGAGGTAATTTTCATAAAAAAGAGGAAAATTCAATTTTTTATGGTGATTCAATATTCATATTTTTAGATATATAGAAAACAATAAAATGATGGATCTGGTTGAAATTAAGATTATTACACCCCGAACTTTCCAATAAGGACCCATCCTAAGACCGTGTCCTGAGCTAGTGGACCAATGTTTGCCACCTGAATGCCGCTTCGGATCATGCGGGGGTAGATATCCGCTCCCAGGATGAAGTTGATTGAATGGCTTTCAAAAAAATCAGGATCGGCCAGCCTCAAATTGCGGTATGTGTCACTCACGCTGCGGTCCAATGTCTTTTTTGATGTTTCCACGGGCAGGTCGGTATTAATTCGGGCTCGTATTGTGAAATTCCCGTGTTCGTCTTCAAACCGGCTCCGAAAAGTGAATTGGCACCACTTATTGACATCAAACCTCTCAAACGGTAGATGATACCGTTCCACAATAAATTCGGCTATGGAGCTCGTGGGGGTGCAGGGGTCTATTAGGCCTCGTACTGGGTGCCAATCATTTTTTATTTTTATTCGAATGATAACAGTGGGGGTGACAGTGGTGTCGGCTGCCCGGCTCAGGTAAGAGTTGGCTCGGGTTATTTCGGCCTGATGAAGAAGGGTGTGGTGAGAACCGTTGCAGTCACGACAGCGCTCTTTGCAAGGCATCTTTCCTGGCGGAGACCGTCATTTTCAGGAATTTAGGACATTTGCGCAGCGGGTGGCCCTTTTGGCATAGACGGCAATCGGGGCTTTTGGATCGCGGTCTCTCCGCCTGGCTGGTTTTCTCGATTGTGGCGACTTGGCTACTGGGAGGCATGTTTGCTGTAACGAGGAAAAAAGGGGGAGAATTATATTGCTACGACGTAAGGGGGAGTAAAACGAGTTTGATAATGGGGCACGAGTTAACGACACTCTCACGAATCATCCCTTTTTCTTTAATATAAGATAAGATATAATAATAATAAAAAATTTAAGAAAACCCAAGTTACGGAAAAACCCGAACATATTTTAGTAATTAAGAAAAAA
This sequence comes from Bellardia bayeri, assembly GCA_950370525.1. NCBI lineage: Eukaryota > Metazoa > Arthropoda > Insecta > Diptera > Calliphoridae > Bellardia > Bellardia bayeri. The sequence continues at coordinate 36,555,281 of OX493268.1, read as the reverse complement.
CAATTTAAGAAAACCCAAGTTACGGAAAAACCCGAACATATTTTAGTAATTAAGAAAAACAATTTAAGAAAACCCAAGTTACGGAAAAACCCGAACATATTTTAGTAATTAAGAAAAACAATTTAAGAAAACCCAAGTTACGGAAAAACCCGAACATATTTTAGTAATTAAGAAAAACACAAACATGTTGTTTGTTTAATAATTAAGAAAAATATAGTATTTAAGCAACTGAAATTGTAAATGATAGGTTAGTTAAAAATAAGTAACAAAGACGCATAGACGTCGAATTATTTTTTAATTCAAAAACTTTTTTAACATTTTAAAATAAAGAAAGACGCATCGCGTCGACAAAAAAATATACTTTTTATTTTTTATAAAAAGAAAATCATTAATTGGCGATCCTGCCAGGAGAATAATTAAATTTATTCTTCCAAGTGAGCGGACCAATATACATCCTTGTCGCAGCAAGGACTCAACAATAATTCTTTATAAAAAGAAAAATTCCTTCCTAAAACTTCGTAATAATTCATCACTGTTCAAACGGTTCATGAATATAATTAGGAAAATACATAAATTTGACAAAACAAGATCTGTTGACAATATTACAGAAGGAAACACTACAAATATGTCAAATAACGCTGAAATCAATTTCCTAACACAACAAATGGCAACATTACAAGCCATGATCCAGGAACTCACTGCAAATCATACAGCTGAAGTAAATGCTCTGAAAACACAATTAGAGCAAGTCAGGATAAACCCTATGGTGACTCAACCACGGCCTACACAGTTAGAAGAAATTTCGACAACCATAACGAATATAAACGAGGTAAAGTTGGATGTATTTAAATCCCTTCCAACATTCGACGGGGATATCACCAAATACAGAGTATGGCGAGAAGATACATCACGAATGATGGATAGTATTGAACCACTGAAAAATACTAGCATCTATTCACAAGCTCTACAAATAGTGAAGACAAAAATTCAAGGAGCAGCCGCTCAAGTATTGGCAAATCACGGAACCATATTTAATTTCGACGCTATCAGAAACAGACTAGATTATACGTATGCTGACACACGCCCTTTATACGTTCTACAAGAAGAGATGAAACGATGCTACCAAGACAAGAAAACATTAGAAGATTTTCATGATGAGATTAATAAATGTCTAAGCCTAATAATCTCAAAAATAGCAATGTCTGGTTATGGAAAAGAAGCCATGACAAACCAAGCAAAGCAAAACGCCATCCGTGTATTCATAGCAGGAGTTAATAATACCTTCGTGCAGTCTACATTATATGCAAATACCCCAGTGGACTTGGAACATGCATATACGATTGCCAGAACAATTGAACACGACAGCAAACATCAAAATCTGAAGCTATCATATGAGACTCGACCACCATCGAACACACCCAAGATCAATACACGATTCCAGAAGCAGCAGTATCAACCACCGCCAAAATATCACCAGCACCAACAGGGTCAACAGAGATACCAACAGCGTCCAGAATGGAAACAATATACTAATCACCCAGCACAGCACAACAAACAACAAAAGGCAGAACCCATGGACATAAGCTCAGGCAATACCATTCAGCATCGGAACACATATCCTCATAGTTATAACCAACAGCACAATACACCACCATGGAAACGACAAAGGGAGCCCAGCGGAAACTTCCATCAGACCAAATTTATGAGGAACAACAACATCACAACCAATGAAGACGACAACAGCAGTGTAATTGTGGAAACAGGTACTGTAAATAAATTAGTTATTAAGAATTTAAACTAAAAGACGGGTTGCCCCACCTAGAAATGTCCGATGAAAAAAAAATATATAATGTATTATTAGATACCGGAGCAACCCATAATTACGTAAAAAAATCCTTGAAGTTCAATATAATTGAAAAAATAAAACCTATGGAGGTTATCTCAATGCATGGAACTTCAATAGTAAATACTAAACAAAGAATTAAATTTCTCGGCAAAGACATAGACTTTTTCGAGTTAGATGACATAAAAAACTACGATCTAATATTAGGATGGGAAGGAATAAACAAATTAGGAGCTATAATAAATATTCAGGATATGACTTTCACTATAAACAAGGAAGAAAAGATTGGTAACGTCAATTATACCATAGGTAATGACATGTATAAGGATGAAATAGATAGATTGATGAAGGACAACAACGGTATAGGACCCTTACCCTTCACAACTACGATTGAAGCATCAATTAGGACTATAACAGATGAACCAGTATGGACAAAACAATACCCGTACCCCATCGCGGATAATGATTTTGTGAATAAGGAAATAAAAAATCTACTCGAAGAGGGAATTATCCAAAGAAGTAATAGCCTATATAATTCTCCTGTATGGACAGTAGCAAAAAAAGGAATAGACGAACAAGGAAAACCTAAACGAAGAATGGTCATAGATTTCCAAAAATTAAACTCACAAACGATTGCAGATAGATATATTATACCAGACATCAATATGACGATACAGAATTTAGGAAAAGCCAAATATTTCACAACACTAGATTTGGAATCTGGGTTCCATCAAGTAAAGATTAAGAAAGAGGACAGGGAAAAAACAGCATTTTGTGTAAACGGAGGGAAATATGAATTCATTAGGATGCCCTTTGGTTTAAAAAATGCACCTTCAATATTTCAGAGATGTGTTGACGATATTCTAAGAGAATATATCGGTAAATTTGTATACGTTTACATTGACGATGTTCTCATATACTCTTCAACACCAGAGGAACATATGCAACATATCAAAATTGTATTCGATGTACTAAGTCATGCAACCCTCAGAATATCGAATGAGAAATCTAAATTTTTCCAGACGGAAGTAGAATACTTAGGACATTTAATAAAACATAACCGAATTTCTACAAACCCTGAGAAAGTTGAAGCCATAAGTAAATACCCCATTCCAACAACACTAAAAGACTTAAGAGGGTACGCGAACATAGCAAAACCTCTGACATTACACTTAAGAGGAGACAATGGACAAGTAGGTAGGAACAAAAGTAAAACAACAAACATTAACCTTGACGACGCCGCAATACAAGCATTCAATAAACTTAAAACATGTCTAAAAGAACAAGTTGAGTTATTCCAACCAGATTATAGTAAATCATTCGAATTAACTACCGACGCATCCAACATAGCTATTGGAGCAGTTCTTAGTCAAAACAAGAATTATTAGCCATCATATGGGCATTACAAAAACTTAGGAACTATATTTATGGAACAACCGACCTTACTATATATACAGATCATCAGTCTTTAACACATACCATATCGGATAAAAATCCAAATCCAAAATTAAAAAGATGGAAGGCCATAATAGAAGATTTCGGAGCAAAGCTTGTGTACAAACCCGGACAGCAAAATGTCGTAGCAGACGCTCTATCAAGGCAAAAAATTAATGCATCTTCCGTTGACACGACTCACTCAGCGGAAAGCTCATACATAGGAAACATTAAACAAGTATCACGCCCACTAAATGCTTACGCTATCCAAATCGAACTTTTACCAAACAATGAAAAAGATGAAATACAGTCATCCACAGTATTCCCAAATAAAGTTAGGCATACAATAAAATTTACTAGCGAATTAAATTTAATACCTGAACTAAAAAAAGTATTACAACCCAATAAAATGACAGCAATACACACCACAAGAGAAACTATTTATGCACTCAGCCCTATAATAACAAACACATTCAACACACACCGACAAAACTAGTTGATATTCTGGAAAAAGAAAAACAAGCTGAATTAATTGAGAACACACATAACAGAGCACACCGAGGCTACAGAAACAACATACTAGAAATTTTAGAGACACATTATTGGCCAGAAATTAAGCAACAATGTAAAGCATTCAATAGAAAATGCACCGCATGTCTCTTTGGCAGATATGAAAGAAATCCAACGAGAGAACCATTAAAAGATTCCGACATACCAACAGAACCAGGCACATACATACATATGGATATTTACTTCAACGAAGAAATATTCACATAGTGTTGCTTGAACTGGTCGGACGTGTTATTTTTAGTGCGGCTGAATTTTCGTAATAGGTGAAAAAAAAAAACTTGTAATAAGTGAAAAAAAAAAAATATATATATATATATAAAAAAAAGATATCGTAATAGGTGGAAAAATAGTGGTTTTTCGGTAATTTAAAAATCGCAAAACAACTGCATGAGTGTCCCGCTCAGATGTAATTCTGAGAAAGAGCTAAGCTACAGTAGAAAAAATTTATGGATCTCTGAGGAAGAATCCTTAAGAAAATCCGTGGAGTCTCTTCTCACTACAAAAGCCGAAATACGGCGCCGTTCCTGTTCGCCCAATATAGTTATCTCATCCGATGAGAAATCTTCATCAAATAGTGCAGTCAAACCCAAAAAACAAGTAGGTATGGATAAGTACATCACCGTTCTCAAGCGACAGAGGAGCCCGACATCTGCTCAAATGTCTTCCAATTCCAATAAAGTTCCTAAGACCGTCATCAGTGATAAGCCAAATGATCAAAACAGATTTGCTCTACTTCAGACGGATGACCCAGAAATACCGAAAAAGACGTTTAAGCCCCCACCAATTTACCTGAGAGAGCCCACTTCCAATAAACTGGTACAAGGAATTGTTGCTGTAATAGGTGAGAACATGTTTAGCGTAACCTCAATTAAACATGGAAAAATCAGCGAGACAAAGATCCAAGTGAATAGGGAAGATGATTTTCGAAAATTGTCCAACCAGTTGGAGAGGGAGACCAGGGATTTCTATACCTATCAGCTCAAAAGCGCAAAAGGACTCCAAGTCGTTCTAAAGGGTATAGACCCATGTGTTGATCGGAGATAAAGAACGGATTAATGGACAAAGGGTTCAAAATCAAGAGCGTAGTGAATATTAGAAACCGTGAAAAGATTCCTCAGCCCATGTTCAGGGTAGAATTGGAACCTGGAGATGTTGCCTTAAAGAAAAACGAGTCCCATCCAATTTACAATCTTATTTATCTTCTGCATCGTAGAATTACCGTGGAGGAACCGCATAAGCGTGTTGGACCCGTCCAGTGTCTTAATTGTCAAGAATTTGGTCACACCAAAGCGTATTGTAAATTGCCGTCTGTTTGTGTTGCATGTGGGGAACTACATGCAACTGCTCAATGTAATAAGTCCAAAACGGACTTAAAAATAAAAAAATGCAGTAACTGTGGAGGAAATCATACCGCTAATTATAGAGGTTGTCCAGTTTATACTTATTTGAAGGGCATAAGGACCAATAAGTCGCCAGTATTACCTGACCATCCTCAACAACCTAATTTCACGTCGAGTACGAATTTTCCTCAAATTGTACGACCAACTACTCACGTAAACGCTCCTAATTCTAGACAAGTTTCTGACGCAAACGTGGTCAAATCTAATATGCCAGGTCTGGAGCAGGAACCTATATCGCAATACTCTGAGCTACATATCAACAATCTAGAGACAACATTGCAGACACTTGTCCAAACTATGAACACTTTTACGACCACCATGACATCCATGATGCAGGAAATGCTAAAAATGCAATCCACTATCTTGCAAGCCATTTTAAAGAAATGATTTATTTAAAAATTTGTTTTTGGAACGCGAACGGCCTCCGCCAACATAAAAACGAACTGGAATACTTCCTGATGGATAAGCAGATTGATGTTATGATGGTTGCTGAAACTCACTTGACGTCGACAGGGTACTTCAAAATTAATGGCTACGTGTTGTACGATACTAAAGATCCCCGCGGAAGAGCTTGTGGAGGTTCGGCAATTCTTATAAAGAACGGAATAAAACATTATCTAATGAATAACATAAGTGAGGATTACCTCCAAGCAACAAACATTTGCATTGAATTCTGTCAATACAAATTGTTTTATCATCGATTTATTCTCCGCCTCGATTCTCAATAAAAGAACACCAATACCATAACTTCTTTAATTCCCTTGGAGCTAGATTTTTAGTTGCTGGCGACTTTAACGCCAAACACACATTTTGGGGTTCACGTCTGGTAACCCCAAAGGGTCGCGTACTCTTCAACACCATTGCTCAAATGGGCTTAGATGTACTCTCAAGCGGACATCCCACCTACTGGCCGACGGACCGACGGAAGATTCCCGATGTTATTGACTTTGGAGTAGTGAAAAATATCCCTGTAGAATGGATGCAAGTGGATCCTTCATTAGACTTGTCCTCAGATCACTCTCCTACTATCATTTCAATGCATTTCCCTCAAGTGTGTGGCTCTCCATTTAGAAACATGACTAAGACCCGAGTAAGCTGGATAAAATACAAAAAGTATTTAAGTTCTCATTGCACGGAAAATATTGTGTTGAGAACTACCGACGATATCGATGAGTCGATTGGCAACTTTACCGAGGACCTTCGACGAGCTGTGCATCACGCTTCCACTTATCACGTTGAATGTAGAAATAGGACAAACAGAACTTATTTATCTGAACTCGAACATCTCCTATCAGAAAAAAGAAGAATGAGAAGAGAGTGGCAACTTCACAGGTCTCCTGAACTGAAAGCTAGGCTACGGGTATGCAGAGATATACTAAGACATTTCTTAGAAACCCAAAGAACGGCTTCACTTACATCCTACTTGGAGGGTCTTGATAGTACCCCACAATCTGACTACTCGTTATGGAGGGCGGCAAGAGGTTTAAAAAGACCAGTGAGAGGAAAACCTCCTTTGCGAAATCCGACTGGTGACTGGGCTAGAAATGATTCCGAGAAAGGGACATTATTTGTTAACCATTTAAGAAATGTGTTTACTAAAAACAACTCAAATAACGTATCTGATTTGCCACCACTCGTTATTAGACCTCCTGTACCTCTAAGACTAAACTTTGGTGATGTCCAAAGCGCTATTGGTACTCTGAACCTTAGAAAGGCTCCAGGTATGGATAAAATCAGCAATAAAATGCTTGTGGAGTTACCTCGTGTAGCTAGAAGAATTATCCTCTTTATCTTCAACGCTATTTTACGCCTAGAATACTATCCTGCAGATTGGAAGGTGTCTATGATCACTATGATTCCTAAGTCAGGGAAGGATCACACCAAAGTAGAGTCATATAGGCCAATTAGCCTATTGCCGACAATTTCTAAACTGTTCGAAAAATTGTTAATGACTAAGTTGATTCCAATTCTGAACGACACTGAATGCATTCCTAATCATCAATTCGGCTTCAGAGCTAAACACAGCACCATCGAACAAACACACAGATTGGTAAATGTGATAAGAGGGTCGTTTGAAGACAAAAAATACTGCTCCGCCCTTTTCATTAATGTGTCCCAAGCGTTCGACAAAGTTTGGCATGACGGTTTAATGCACAAAATAAAATTAACTCTGCCTGCTAACACCCATAAACTTATGGAAAGCTATTTATACGGTCGCAAATTTAAAATCAAAGAAGGCAATTTTTTAAGCCCCGCTCAGCCAATTGAAACAGGTGTGCCACAGGGTAGCATACTGGGTCCTACTTTATATTTGATTTATGCCTCCGACATGCCATCAGACCCCAAAATCCACACGTCAACTTTCGCAGACGATACAGCCTTTATCAGCGTTCACAAGGACCACCAAGTAGCATCACAGAATTTGCAGAATTATGTTTATAAACTAGAGAATTGGCTAGAGCTTTGGAAAATCAGGGTTAATGAACAGAAATGTATTCATATCACTTTCACATTGCGAAAAGAAACTTGCTCGTTCATCAAAATAAATAATCAAATTATTCCTCAACATAATGAAGTCAAATACCTCGGCATTCACCTCGACCGCCGTTTAACTTGGAAGTCTCATATTGAAGCGAAACTTACACAGATGAGATTAAAAGCAGTGCAACTTAATTGGCTAATTGGCAGAAATTCTTCACTAAAGTTGGACTGCAAACTATTGTTGTACAATGCAATTCTAAAGCCAATCTGGTGCTATGGAATTCAATTATGGGGTACTGCCTCAGTATCAAACATTGAAAAAATTCAAAGGGGTCAAAATAAAATTCTACGTATAATTACTGCAGCTCCATGGTATGTTAAAAATTCTCGAATTCACAAAGATCTATGCGTGCCATTAGTAAAAGTTGAATTTACAAAACACGCGTCAAAGTATGTCAGCAAACTTGAACACCACCCAAACCCACTTGCACGAGACATCCTTAACTTTAGTGGCCATAATCGGTTGAGAAGGAGGGATACCCTTGCTTTAACTCAAGCGCAAAATAGATGACTGGATCAGTTGATGTGAAATTTTTTTAGTATCATAAAATTTTTGTCTAGCACTGGCTGGGCTTATTATTTTCTTTTTAGTATTAAGATTTGAATACTTATTGTCATTTCATTATATGAAGATTCAATAAATAAATAAAGGCTAAAAAAAAAAAAAAAAAAAAAAAAACTTCAACGAAGGCAAAACATTTTTGGTGGCTATCGACAAATTTTCAAAATATATAACTCTGAGAGAGCTCGACTCAAGAGAACGAATGAGCGAAAAAATAGAAGAAATACTCACGAATAATTACCCAGAATGTAAAAGACTAATGACTGATAACGAACAATGCCTAACAACTGCAGCAGTAAAAACAATATGTAATAAGTATGGCATAAGAAAGATACAAACTCCAGTCTATAGATCAACGTCGAACGGACAAGTCGAAAGAGCCCACAGCACCATATCGGAATTAGCTAGAATATTTAAAATCCACAATACTACAACAATTGCAGAAGAAATTTATAGAACAGTACGTGAACTAAATAACACAATTCATGCGGTAACAGGATTTAAGCCCAGGGACATAATATTTAACAAAATTAAATACGATAAAACCAGTATCTACGAAAAATTAAAAAAGGCATCGGAAAAAACACTAGAGAAATTAAACCAAGGCACCAAGCATCGAACTTTCACACCAAATAAAAAAATATTGGTAAAAATAAAAGGAATAAGAAAAAAGAACGACGCAAGATATATAAAAAACATTGTGAAAGAAGACCGTGAGGACACAGTCTTAACCACGAGGGGTAAAATAGTACACGAGGATAATATTAAAAACTACACACTCAATGAAGGCGATACATTGCCTGACATTCAAGGCAGAAACAGAAGTAAGGAAGCTAGAGAATCAAAAATATGTTCTAGCCAGAACTGATGATGTTCTGATATACAACGAATACTCATTCCTCTTTCATGTAACTAATCTTACAAAAATACTCTCACCATATAACCAAATTGTTGAAAAACAACAGAATTTCACTGCCCAAGAAACGATCTGGATAAGGAAAATCGAAATATTGGCAAACCAACTAAACGAACATAAACGCCACACAAGATCCTTAAACTTCTTAGGGTCAGCATTAAAATTTATTACCGGAAACCCAGATTTCATTAAAATGGAGACAGCAATAAACGATTTAATAAACAACAACGAAAAACAACGCATAATTAATTCAAAGTACGAGAAACTAATGGAGTTATTAGAAGGAAACACGGTAGAAAATCACCTCATCATAAAGCAAGTGCATGACCAAATTCTATTACTTGTCAGAACAATAAACGCTGCAAAGAATAATGAATATTTAACCGAATCTTTAAATTTAGACGACATAAAGGAAGTAATAGAACACGAATTAATCTCAGTACCTATAATAAACATTTTAGAATATGCTGATATACATATAGCAGGTACAGGAGACTTGTTTATAGCGATCTATAAGTATCCCATATTGATTAATAAATGTAAACTTTTCAAAATCACGCCTATAAGCTTCAAACATGGAAAAATCCAAACGGACGAACAAATTGCCCAATGTGACAGGAATTATGTAAGAGTAAACCATTGCAAAAATTATTTAGGACTGAACATTTGTCAGACAAACAACAAGACGGACACATGCATACTCCCACTATTGACCAATAGGAACAGTAAATGCACAGTAATACAAGAATACAATGACGAATTTCTAAAGATAGACGAAGGATTCATATTATTAGACAAAAATCATACGGTTAACAATATTACCACAAATGGTATAACTTTAGTCACATACACAGACCAAGTCACAATAGATAACAAAACCTACAGAAACATTCATGACAGAATAATCGAAGCAATACACACAAAGCATGACGAAAATTTTGAGATAGAGAAAATTCTAAATTCAAACAAATACAACGCTTTTAACAATATTGATTCTTTAAAGAAACTGATAATACCATACGAACAACATCCCATAAGATCAGGGTTTTATACAGTCATATTTGTCACAACGATGTTTGGTTTGGTCATTATCGGACTGAAAATATATAAATACATATTACAATACAGACGCCGGCAGGCAGAAGAATTAGTTAAAATTTATTACCAACAACAAGTATGGAAACTACTTAGAGATCGGGACGCTCTCGTTTAAGTAGGGGGAGAGTTAACGACACTCTCACGAATCATCCCTTTTTCTTTAATATAAGATAAGATATAATAATAATAAACAATTTAAGAAAACCCAAGTTACGGAAAAACCCGAACATATTTTAGTAATTAAGAAAAAACAATTTAAGAAAACCCAAGTTACGGAAAAACCCGAACATATTTTAGTAATTAAGAAAAACAATTTAAGAAAACCCAAGTTACGGAAAAACCCGAACATATTTTAGTAATTAAGAAAAACAATTTAAGAAAACCCAAGTTACGGAAAAACCCGAACATATTTTAGTAATTAGGAAAATCACAAACATGTTGTTTGTTTAATAATTAAGAAAAATATAATATTTAAGCAACTGAAATTGTAAATGATAGGTTAGTTAAAAATAAGTAACAAAGACGCATAGACGTCGAAATATTTTTTAATTCAAAAACTTTTTTAACATTTTAAAATAAAGAAAGACGCATCGCGTCGACAAAAAAAATATACTTTTTATTTTTTATAAAAAGAAAATCATTAATTCGCGTGACGACGCCATTAGCTGTGCGTATTTTAGCTACTCTGACTCGATGATCGGGCCCAGTGAATATTTTCTCAATACGTCCGAGACGCCATTGATTGGGGGGTAAATTGTCATGTTTGATGACAACCAGGTCGCCGATTTCGAAGTCTCGATGGGGGTACCTCCACTTATTTCTTTTGTGGAGTTCGGATAAATATTCTTCCTTCCATCGACGGGCTAACTGGTGATGAAGAACCTTGAGCTTTTGCCAACGATTGATATAGCCGATGGAATGGCTTGAGAAATCGGGTTCTGGTGGGGATAAGAGTGGGGTGCCAATGAGAAAATGACCTGGCGTTAGAGCGCACAGATCGTTTGGGTTTTCACTCATGGGACTTAAGGGTCTAGAGTTTAAGCACGCCTCAATGCGTGCCAACATGGTGCTGAATTCTTCATAAGTGAAATTGTGGTTCTGGCTAAGCTTTTTGAAGTGGTTTTTGAAACTCTTAACGCCGGCCTCCCAAAGGTCACCCATGTGAGGGGCGCCAGGGGGGATGAAATGCCATTCAACGGGGTTAAAAGCGTCTTGCGATAGAAGGCCCTTATGTATCATTGAAAGGAATTGCTTTTTATCGCCTTTTAGGATGTTAGCTGCGCCAACAAAGGCAGTGCGGTTATCCGAATACATAGCCTGAGGTGTTCCTCGTCGCGAAAAGAAGCGAGCAAAGGCGGCTAGAAAGGCTTGAGTGGATATATCACCAGTAGCCTCGAGATGGATTGCCTTCGTGGAAAAACATACGAAGACTAGCACATATCCTTTGGTTACTCGGCAGCCACGACCGGCATAGGAATTGATATCAAAAGGGCCAGCAAAATCAACCCCAGTGGAAAAAAAGGCGCGCGTTAAAGTCGAACGCTCGGGGGGTAATGCAGCCATTATTTGTTGACTGAGTTGACGCTTATGTTTTACGCATGTTACACATTGGGAGAGGGTTGTTTTTATGAGAGTCTTGAGTTTGGGGACATAATAACGCAATCTGGTCAAGCGGCATAGAAGCGCATTTTGGCCATGTAGGGAATATTGGTGGAGATATTTGAGAAACAATCTCGTAAAACGCGCATGGTAAGGCAATAAAATGGGGTATCGTTCATCGTAACTTAGAGTAGGGGAGTCCGCCAGACGACCATTTATTCTCATGGTTCCGTTGGAATCTAGAGAGGGGTTAAGAGCTAAAAGGGAGCTTTTTCGGGGCAGTTGTCTTTTCATAGATAACTGTACGTATTCCTCGTAAAAATGATATTTCTGACAGACTATGATTAGACGGTTCTTTGCGTAGATTATTTCCCTGGGTGATAGCGCTATTCCCTTTATGTTTTCTGTTGGATTTTTGGCTTTGATTCTTGTGTAAAATCGGAAAATATATGATATGACTCTTAATGCCCGTGGTAGATCTGAAAAGGTTTCCAGAATGTCATTTTGTTGTATGGAGGTAGTGAGCACGTGGATTGGTCTAGCTTCTTCTTGTGTTTCATATTCTTGTCTATCTGATGGCCAATCTGAACGGGGACTCCTTAGCCACGCGGGCCCATACCACCATAACTCACTCGATATTAATTCATGTATGGTAGTACCACGGGACGCCAAGTCGGCGGGGTTACTTTTTGAGTCGACATGGGACCACGAGTCTTTTCCTACTTTTTCTATTATGGATGAAATTCGATTTTCGACGAATGTTTTCCATTTGTGAGCTGGTTTTTTCAGCCAAGCCAGTACGATTGTAGAATCCGTCCATAAGTAGAGTTTATATTGCTTGAGGGTTATTTGAGCTGTAATAGAATCGAACATATTAGCAAGCAATTCTGCTCCGCAAAGTTCCTTACGAGGTAGAGAGACAAATTTAACAGGGGCAACTTTCGATTTGGCGGCTAACAGATGGCTACTGACCAATCCTTGGTTCTCAGAGCGGATATAAATGGCGGCTGCATACGCCTTCTCCGAGGCATCACAGAAACCGTGTAATTCAATTTCATAGGATGGGTCGAAGTCAATGAACCGGGGAATTCTAACTTCCTCAATTTTGACGTAATCGTCGAGGAATTCGCGCCATTTGTTTATTGTAAGGGGATTCAAATCCTCCCACTCAGTGCCGTCTTTCCATATTTGTTGCATTATCATTTTTGCAACGATAATTTTGGGAGATAGCCATCCTGCGGGATCGAATAGTTTGGCAATTTCGGAGAGTACGCATCTCTTGGTAGTTAATTCCCGGTTCGGGTTAGCTTTGAGTTGAAAGTAGAAGTGATCGTTTCCCGCATTCCACCGAAGTCCTAAAGTCTTTGTGATACTGGATTCTGACAGCTGAAGGAATTCTTCACCCAGCAAGTGTGTTGGCGGCAGACCTTGTAATACCTGATCGTGGTTGGAAGTCCATTTTCGTAGAGAAAACCCCGCAGTTTTCATACCTTTTATGAGTTCGTCACGAGATTTGATTGCCGACGATATTGTATGGGCTCCCGAAAGGACATCGTCAACATACATATACTCTCGCAAAATCTCGGCAACTTTAGGATAGGCGGTTTCGTTCTCTTTGGCAAGTTCTAACAAGGTCCGAATTGCTAGATAGGGGGCACAGTTCACTCCGAAGGTGACTGTGTTCAACTCAAAGTCCTGGAGTAATTCATTCGGAGAATTCCGATGCAAAATTCGTTGAAAAGGGGTTTGTGTGGGGTGCACCAAGATCTGACGATACATTTTTTCTATATCCGCATTGAAAACATAGCGAAAAAATCTCTATCTCAAAATTAGAATCATTAAATCTGCCTGCAGGATTGGACCAGGGTGAAGCAAATCATTAAGGCTTATGCCGTTAGATGTGGGGCTTGAGGCATTAAATACCACGCGCAATTTTGTTGTGGTGCTGTCGGGTTTTAAGACAGCATGGTGGGGCAAATAGTAGTTGCCGCTATCGCCATTTATGGGTGTTACTTTGGTCATTTGACCTAGAGTGGAATACTCCGTGATTACCTTATCGTAATCAATTTTCCTCTGGGGGTTTTTGATTAATCTCGCCTCGTTTCGTAGAAACTGGGAGAACGCAATTTTTCGAGAGGGGCCAATATTTAATTTTTCGGGGTATTCTGGTTTAAAGGGGAGTGAAACTACATAACGACCTTCTTTATTACGGAATGTAGTAGCTGTGTACAAATTTTCGCAGTATGTGTCCTCCGGGGAGGGCGTTTTTCTCCTCGGGATGTCCTCTAATTCCCAAAACCGTTGAAGTTGATTATTTAGCTCTATCGTGTTAAAAAATGATAACACTGCCTTCTGGCACGGACTTGCAAGTACCTTTCCCGTTATTATCCAGCCGAAAACTGTCCTTTGTGCTAGCAGAGATTGATGTGTGTCTCTTTGGAGACCGTCTTGTAGTATTTTCGGGTAAAGATCCGCACCGAGAAGTAATTCAACTTCAGAGCAAGTGGGGCGATAAGGATCAGCCAATTGTAAGTGGGAAAAATGGTCATTTTGTAATTCTGATGACGTGAAGTAAGGGAGCTGTCCAGTAAGCCTATTTATGACTAAGGCATCGGAATAAGTTTCGAATGACTTATCAATTGGCGACCCAATTCTTATATGACAGCTTTGGATTGAGGTGGCGGTCACGGTGTCGCTTAAACCATAGACTTGAACTGTTGACTGTCGAGTAGGAAGGCCGAGATGCCTTTGTAATTTTTTGGAAATAAATGAGGTCTCTGAGGCGGAGTCGATTAGTGCGCGGACAGTGCACTTGAGGTCATTATTAAAAACGTCGACTAACGCTGTACCTAGAATAACTGATTGTGTAGTGGGTTCGAGTTGAGTGGAAAAGGATTGCAGCGTTTTACTTGCTGCCTGTGTCGATGTAGAGGGGGAGAAATCCAAATCACGAGGGGGGTTATTGGTGCTACTAACTGGGGTATTTGTGACCGGAATAGTACTTGCGTTTCTTTGTTCAACTCGATGAAGCAACGTATGATGCTTTCCTTTACACACCCTGCAAACAAATTTGCTTGGGCATGTTTTCGCTCTATGAGTTCCCAAGCAGTTAGTGCACCTATTTTGCTTCTTCACCTCGGTATAGCGTTCTTCAATTGACATCTGTAGAAAAATTGAGCAAAATCTAAGGGGGTGATATTGGGTACACAAATCGCACTTGCCAAGCTTGTCATTGGAGACGTTAGTCTGGTAGCTGTTAATCTTGGATCCTAATGAGTGGTTTGATTTATGAGATTTTGCCGATTGAGAAGGTTTTGGGGAATGTGAGCTTATAAATGTCGACCTAATATCTGCGACCGAGTCTAAAGTCTGGAATCTCGAGGACAAGAATTCATCCAGTGCTTTCCACGTTGGCAAGTCAGTAGAGCGCGGTAAAGACTGTTCCCATAAACTTAGTGTGGTTTCGGGCAGACAGGTTGAGCAAATATACACGAAAATGACATCCCAATTGTCGGCTTCTATCTGTAGCAAACGCAGATACGTGATACAGTCGTTGATGGCACGCTGTAGCTGTCGCAGATCAGCACTAGTCTCCTTCACGATTGGTTGTAGATTGAACAGCAACTTTAACTGGGCATTTACTAATATGCGCTTATTTTCGTATCGATTAACCAAATTTTGCCAAGCCATGTTAAACCCATCGTTTGTCATAGGGCAAGTCTTCAAAAGTTCGCGCGCTTCACCCTGCGTCTTTTTTACCAAATGACACATTTTTTCGACCGGTGATAGACGTTTATTGTTGCGGTAAAGAGCTGTGAACATATCACGGAAGGTGGGCCAAGATTGATAATCTCCATGAAAAATTTCGGTATCGCAAGGGGGCAATGAAATGTGAGGGGTTACATCGACTGAGGTGTCGGTGGAGGGAGAAACCAATTTAGCCTTGGCTTGAAGATCTTCGTTGAGCTCGTCATTCTCGCGACGACAGCGGTATATGCGCCAAAAGTGGCGTAATAACGTCCTTTGAGGGTGTCGTAATCGAGTTCATCTTTGATAGAATCGTATTGTTCCAGAACGGTTTCGTAAGATGACTCAAATCTGGACCAATGGATTTGGATCTGTTTCTCTTGTGTCTTCAAAGTGTGTCGCGAGTGCGATTCTACCGCGAGCCCATCAAAGTAGCTTTGAAATTCGACCACTTGATCCGAATAACGAATTAAGTTTTTTATAGCAGACATGGTTAAGGTGTGTATCGATAATGGGGATTTTTTAAAATTTTAAAGAAATTTTTCAGTTGCGCTCCGTAAAGCGACTTGGGTACAATTTAAAGAAAAGTTAAAGAAATTTTTCAGTTGCGCTTCGTAAAAGCGACTTGGGCAAAAATTAAAAAAATTTAAAGAAATTTTCAGTTGCGCTTCGTAAAAAGCGACTTGGGTAGATGTAAAAGAAAATTTATAGAAATTTTCAGTTGCGCTTCGTAAAAGCGACTTGGGCAAAAGTTAAAAAACAAAAATTTAAAGAAATTTTCAGTTGCGCTTCGTAAGAGCGACTTGGGTAATATGTAAAAGAAAATTTATAGAAATTTTCAGTTGCGCTTCGTAAAAGCGACTTGGGTAGATGTAAAAGAAAATTTATAGAAATTTTCAGTTGCGCTTCGTAAAAGCGACTTGGGCAAAAGTTAAAAAACAAAAATTTAAAGAAATTTTCAGTTGCGCTTCGTAAGAGCGACTTGGGTAATATGTAAAAGAAAATTTATAGAAATTTTCAGTTGCGCTTCGTAAAAGCGACTTGGGTAAAATTTAAAAGAAAATTTAAAGAAATTTTCAGTTGCGCTTCGTAAAAAGCGACTTGGGTAGATGTAAAAGAAAATTTATAGAAATTTTCAGTTGCGCTTCTTAAAAGCGACTTGGGCAAAATGTAAAAGAAAATTTAAAGAAATTTTCAGTTGTGCTTCGTAAAAGCGACTTGGGCAAAGTTAAAAGAAAATTTAAAGAAATTTTCAGGTGCGCTTCGTAAAAGGCGACTTGGGTATATTTAAAAGAAAATTTAAAGAAATTTTCAGGTGCGCCTCGTAAAAGCGACTTGGGTATATGTAAAAGAAAATTTAAAGAAATTTTCAGTTGTGCTTCGTAAAAGCGACTTGGGTATATGTAAAAGAAAATTTAAAGAAATTTTCAGTTGTGCTTCGTAAAAGCGACTTGGGCAAAATTTAAAGAAATTTTCAGTTGCGCTTCGTAAAAGCGACTTGGGTATATGTAAAAGAAAATATAAAGAAATTTTCAGTTGTGCTTCGTAAAAGCGACTTGGGTATATGTAAAAGAAAATTTAAAGAAATTTTCAGTTGTGCTTCGTAAAAGCGACTTGGGAAAAATTTAAAGAAATTTTCAGTTGCGCTTCGTAAAAGCGACTTGGGTATATGTAAAAGAAAATTTAAAGAAATTTTCAGGTGCGCTTCGTAAAAGGCGACTTGGGTATATGTAAAAGAAAATTTAAAAAAATTTCCAGTTGTGCTTCGTAAAAGCGACTTGGGTATATGTAAAAGAAAATTTAAAGAAATTTTCAGTTGTGCTTCGTAAAAGCGATTTGGGCAAAATGTAAAAGAAAATTTAAAGAAATTTTCAGTTGCGCTTCGTAACAAGCGACTTGGGTATAATTTAAGGGAATTTTATTTGGATTACTAAAATATTTTTATTTTTCGTGATAATTTTGTAACGACCCTCGAAGACATAGTATATAAATTCTTATTTACCTATCAGCTGTTGTCCCAATGACCTAGTTATTTTCTTTCATATATATAGGTTATATATAAATACGTACATACATATGTATAATATGTATGTGCCCTTTTTTCTTTTGGTATCTTTAATGTGTATATAAAAAAAACAACGAGTTGATCGAGTAGAGACAAAACAATTGAGAGAGAATAAGAAAGAGAGATTTGCCAAAAAAAAAACGGGAGAGAATTGAGAAGGACGTGATGTAAAGAAGACACAATTATATGACGCTCACAAACAATGTGTATGTGGATTTACTGACTTTGACTCTTCAAAGTAAAAAATATATAAGTTAATTGCATGTGTTGTATGTGTATGTGTAAATTTACCTGGCTACGAAATAACTTTTGGTATTCGCTTTTTGTTTGCTTGGTATCAAACTTACAAAAAATGCCAATAGGTATTTCATATGCATGTATAAGACAAAATACAACAACAACGAGTACATATGCACTATGTTTCAATGCTGTGGTTGGTATTTTTGCTTATTGTGAGGCTACCGTTAGGTCTCTCGTTTAATAAAGTGTAGGGAATCGTTGGTACATAAGATGAGTAAATGAAAAATAGAACTCAAGAACACACAAAATATCATCAGAATACAGAAACAGTAAAAGGCAGAGTTTGTATGTATGTATGTATGTAAATCTGCCTTGTTATGAAATAACTATGGTATTTGGTTTTTGTTTGTTTGGTATGAAACTTACAAAAAATGCCAATAGGTATTTCATATGTCTGTATAAGAAAATACAACAACAACATTAACAAGCATGCACTATGTGTTGATGCGGTATTTTGTATTTTTCTTTTTCAGACTACCGTTAGGTCTCTCGTTTTATAAAAATGCACAACTAAACAACAAAATATTAAGATGCTGACGTTTTGTGGTTCCCTTTTTTTGTTGAAGCGTTAATTTACCGTATGATAAATAAGCGCAAATAAGGGACAACAAAATGTGCACCTTACAACACGTTGTTGTTTTTGTTAAAACGGCAATTTTTATTTTTTGAAAGATTGACTATACATACTTACAATGGGACACAAATTTGTAACGGGATCAACAGACTAAGTGTACACAAAATATGTTAGAGATGGTAAGGGGGGTAATATAACAATTTTTTCGCGAAAAATTATAACCTTGTACAGTTGCGCGGGAAAATGATATGGCTATAATTTTGCGAGGGAAATATTATAACCATATATTTTTTTATTTTTCAAAAAAAAGGAAAATGGCTATAATTAGCGGGGGAATATTATAGGCCATATAAGATACGCGGGAAGAAACGAAATAGTTATAATTTTTGGGGGGAATATTATAACCATATATTTTTTTTTTTTTCACGAAAAAAAGGAAAATGGCTATAATTTGCGGGAGAATATTATAGGCCATATAAGATACGCGGGAAGAAACGAAATAGTTATAATTTTTTGGGGGGAATATTATAACCATATATTTTTTGCGTGAAAGAAAGGAAAATGGCTATAATTTGCGGGGGAATATTAAAGCCATATGGATACGCATGAAAAAACTAGATAGCTATAATATTGGTTATAAAACCATAATTTGTGTTGGGATTAATATTTTGTTTAGGGGTTATGCCGGGTTATGGATGGCCCGGTATGAGTTAATACCTAATGGTTAGGTGAGGGAGGGGAGTCTCTGGGTTATGGATGACCCAGTATCCGGTTCGAAGGACCAAAATGTATGGGTACACGGGTTAAATAGTTGGGTAAAGGTAAGATAAGACGGGATAACTTACGGTTTTGATGTGGATTGTAAGATGAGATGAGGATGATTTACCGTATTCCTGGGTGATGTGGATGATGGCCAAGTGGTGGATGTTCCCTTATTCTTGATGCTAGAGGATGATGGGGAAGATGATGAAAATGGATGAAGCTGTTGTTGGTTGGCAAAGCCTTAAAACTGCCGAATTCTTTATTTAATAATATTGCAGTTGCAAATGCATAAAAGTCTTTTGTTTAATAATTTTCTTATTATATTTTGATTGTTTTTTATTCCACAATATATACTCAATATGGAGTATATTTCACACAGGCTATATTTATTAAATTTTTAATTATATTAGTAACTCTAATATTATTTGTTGGCTTTTTTGTATTTGTTTCTTTACAATTTTACTCCAGCTTAAAGATTTTAAAGACTGGTTGTACTTGGTATTTTATTTCGAAATTAATTTAGTTGTTGTTTTTTGCTTATAAATTTTATTCTTTTCTGGACTAAATAATTGAAACACTTTGTTTTACATGGGGGTCACTTTTTATTTATTTTAATTTATTTAGAATTTAAGAATTAATAAACGGTTGATAATGAGTAATGGATGCTCTACCTTTGATGGTTTGATAGTGAGTGAATGTGGTTTAAAAAACCACCACCACAATTGTCTGTCGGTATGAGAAACAAAAAGACAAAAGCAACGAGTAACACTGCAGTTGCAGTGTTACCGTACGATAAAAATGACTTCCCTTGTTTATAGGGTTTTCGTGCCTAAACACTATACAAGCATGTACTTCCGATCCACAGACCACAAGAAAAAGAGATAAGTGACTATTTATATAAAAAAAAATTTAATACTACAATTAAGCGCTAATATGAAATATATGATAATGAAATACTGCATTAGTAGCATCTAAAAATAATTATTAAAAAAAAACAAAATATTTAAATTAGAAATATTCCTAATTGAATTAATTGTCAAGTTCTAATGTTTAATACTAAATACAAGTAAATTCTACGGTTTAACTACTGAAGATTGGATAATGTAATTAATAAATAAATTTTCATATATAAAATTATTGTTATTTTTGTTAAACACTGTAAATAATTAATGAGGTTGAAATTTTTGTAGCTTAAGGTGAAACGAAAGACTATAAAGGTTATTGTTCGAGTCCGAGATTCATAGGTCCTATAATCAGACGATGGAGTCTTATATTTATATTAATGAACGAAAATTATTTTTATGTATTGTCTTCAATACTTATAACAAAAACGAAAAAACCTGAATCATGCCAAATAAAAAAACACAAAAACGAGATAACAATTACTTCGGCTGACAAGGCCAACAAAACTGTAGTAATGTATAAGAAGGAGTATAGAGAGAAAATGGAGTCGCTATTAAATGACAAGAATACATACCAACTAATCTTAAGAGACCCAACAGGAAAACTTCAAAGGAAAAACAATAACACAATCACAAAATTACAAAAGGACAATACGATAACAAAGTTTGAGAAAATGAAGATTATAGCACACGCAGCGGCAGCTCCACAATTGTATGGTTTACCAAAGATACACAAGGACAATGTACCACTTAGACCAATATCTGCCTCCATGAAGGTACCCTACTATGAACTGGCTAAACATATTGGGAAAATTTTAAAGAACATCTTTACTGCGACATATAATGTGAACAATGCAATGGAACTAAAACAAAGACTAATAGGAGCCAAAATAGATAACAATGAAATCATGGTTTCATTTGACGTGGTATCGTTGTTCACCAACATACTGATCCATCTGGCGATAAAGAACATACTTGACAAATGGGAACACATAAAAGAACACACAAAAATAGAGAAACCGACGTTTTTAAAAATATTAAATTTCTGCTTAACAGAGAATAACTATTTCTCAATAAATAATAAATTCTACAGTCAACTTTATGGAATGCCTATGGAAAATCCGTTATCCCCAACGATTGCAAACATTGTCTTGGATGCATTATTAGATGAATTTGTAGAAGAATTAAAAACGAAAAATATTAAAATTCGTTTTTTAACAAAATATGTAGATGATTTGTTTGCCATTATAAACAAAAAACGACGAACCAACTATTTTAAGAACTTTGAACGCGTACCACAACAAAATTAAATTTACAATTGAAAAGGAAATAGATGGAAGATTACCTTACCTAGACGTAAACATAATTAGAGAAAATGGTAAAATTGGAACAAATTGGTACACAAAACCCACATCTTCAGGCAGATTAATCAATTATTATTCGAACCAACCCATGAAAATGAAGACAAACGCAGTGACAAACTTAATATGAAAAGTATTGGATATAAGTGAGGATAAGTACAAACAAACGAATGTGAAAAAGATCAGAAACATATTAAAAATAAATGACTATCCAATAGTCATAACAAACAAACTAATAAACTCAGCTTTAAAAACACAAAAAACAGATGGGAAAAACAAGACCCCGTTTCAGAAACACCAAACATTTTTACAGTGTACCATTCATCCCAAAACTCACAGAGATGAAAACATTAAAGGGAATAATAACAGATGACACAACAACAATTGCATACAAATCAAACAGCACATTACAACAGCTATTTACGAATAACAAACCGAAGATGGACAAATTAAAAACAGACAATGTTGTGTACGAAATAAAATGTGAAGGAAAAGAGGGGGAGATGTGGAATTTGGTGTATATTGGCACAACAAAAAGAATGCTGGGTACAAGAATCAACGAACATAAAACAGATATAAGAAATGGAAAAATATCGACGGTACTTTCCCAGCACGTAAAAGAGTGTAATCATGTGGCAGGAAGGAAGGTATACACTGGAGAGTTTACGCATACAACAAAAAATAAAAACAACAATGAATACGAAAGAAGCAAAGACAACACGAAACTTCAATACTCATCTGCAATTAATAATTAAATCAGTTCTGTGATATTAGCTTTAAGTTAAACTTGACTTCAGTTTTGTGGTCGTTTATTGTATATTATATTTTTATTAATTATTTGATTATTTATACCAAAATTCTGTTCGTGATGTCCCGTTTTTTAGTATTTTAGTAACTAATTAATAATAAAAATTAATATCCAATTATAAAAAACATCAAAGCTGTAAGTAAAACTTAGTCTATAAGTTAAAGCTGTGTAATAAAACAATAAATTTTGTCACTAGATTATTTAGAACGAGACCCCTGAAGAAGTTAGAATAAAACTAACGAAACGTTGGGTAAATAAAATAAAAAATAAAAATCGAACAAGTTTTTTATTTACGTTTGGAAACAAACATTTGACCAAATTAGCCTGAAGGAAACTTCTTAAAAATTATAATAAAAAAAATTTCTTTTTTTTTAGTTTGTGAAATGTAGGACTTATTAAGTTTACTGTCATCACTAATACTTTAGAACGAAACACAAGAAACAACACACAACATTAACTTGAATCGCCGGGTTCTCTTCTCCTCTAACCGAGTAACTGAATCGAATGAACTCTTATCTATTTAGCCATCGGATCACG
Organism: Bellardia bayeri; assembly: GCA_950370525.1. Lineage (NCBI taxonomy): Eukaryota > Metazoa > Arthropoda > Insecta > Diptera > Calliphoridae > Bellardia > Bellardia bayeri. The sequence goes on along the minus strand of OX493268.1, from coordinate 36,532,262 downwards.
TCTCATGTTACCGATTTGATTCGATTCAAATCCTTTGACTCCGCAGTAGTCGTTCCTTCTTGTTCGATACTGACGCAATTCAGGCATGTACCTTCCGGGACATACATTATAAAAAAAAAATCCAAATACTGAGATTCCAATAGTCAGTTCCCCTATACGATGCTGACGCGACGCAGGAATAGTATTTAATCAACACTTTCCGGGACATACGTTATCCTATAGAAAAAAAATTATTGGAATGAAACTTGTTCGAAAAAATGGAAGCCAGAAAAGCGGAGTTAAAACACCTTCAGGCTAAATTAATTTAATCCAAAGGGTTAAATCACTTTCTAGCCCCACGTTGGGCGCCATTTTGTGAGTGTTAAATTTGTTTTCTTTTTGCACGAAATGATTGTGATTGCCCCGCATTGAGCGCCATTTTTGTGTAAAAAAATAATGCGATTATGTGATTGGAAATTAAATTTCCTTCCATAAACCTTTCCTTCTCTGATGGACGTTGGCTGGTGTCTTTGGCTGTAGCTCGCCGAAATGGGAGGTTCGTTTCCATCTGGGGTTTCTTTTCGGTTTCGTGCCAAACAGTAAAAGATGAAAAAATCAGGATAGAAGCAACTTCAAACGAGGAGCAATGGACTGAAACACATAACGCAAGCGGTAACAACTCAAAAGAAATGGACGGACGTTGTGATGACAGGAACTTTCTCATATTATTATATTATTATTAAAAAGACAACTTACTTTCAAATTTTCATATATTTTTACGCGGTCGTGCAGATGAATGGTATTGGGACTTCATGAAACGGAATGAAGAGCCTTCTTACGCAATCTTAAAATACGCAATTTCTCGTGAATTCGGTACTCTGGAAACAGATGATGAAATTTTGATAAATATTCACAAACTTAAACAGCAACCAAAAGAATCATATGACAGCTTTCACGCAATCATATTAAGTATGAATCCTCGTATGGAAGACCCTTTACCGGATGCAAAATTAATTAAAATTATCATGAAAAATGTTCAGCCTAATTAAAGAATTATGCTATTTAACAACCAGTCTGTTTAATCTTAGAGACCTAGCCCACAACGCCGAAAAGGTAATTTATGAAAACAGAACGTCTTTTCTTGATAACAAACCTCATCGTCACATTAGCGAAATTGATGCTGATGCGGTAGAAGAGAATGCAATTGATGGTGATTCTGATCCTCAAATAGAAGCACTTCAATTCTCTCGACGTAACTCAAAACCGGATTATTCGAATATAAAGTGTTGGAATTGTTTAGCTCTCGGTCATTCCTATATTTATTGTCCAGAAGAAACTAGGAGCCTCTTTTGTTTCAAATGTGGTGAGCGTGGGGTAGCAACTCCAAAGTGCAAAAATACGCACCAGGGAAACAGGAAGCGGAGCGAGATGGCCACAGGGGACTCTCGTTCCAAAGCTTTCTCCCCGAGTCACAATTAGGTCCATCGATGAAGAATCTTCCACAGGAAGATGAATTCTGCAGTCTCGGGAGAGATTTCTCCAACATTTTCTGGCAAACATCAGAATAACTTTTATAATAATTACCCAACATTTTTCAAACCCCCAGCTAAAACCTTAAAGTGTAGACTTCGTTTTAAGAAAAGAGAATCGTTTCGTAAATTAATAGAATCTTCAATATTATGTCATGAGAAAGACGAGAGACCTTTTGCAAAAATCCAAGTTTTTAATGATCATATTTACGGATTACTAGATTCCGGCGCTAGTGTTTCAGTATTGGGTAAGAATAGCTAAAATTTCATTGAAAGAAATAACCTCACTTTAAGACCTTTTCGATCTTGTATATCAGCGGCAGATGGATCAAAAAATTCAGTTTTGGATCACTGCAAAATACCTGTTGTTTATAAAGGCGTTACACGAGTTATAGATTTTTACGTAGTGCCCTCTTTAACCCATGAAGCCTACCTCGGTTTAGACTTCTGGCGTAGTTTTGCCATCGCACCCGATATTATTCCAATTGTTGAGTCCTTTGATCTAGAGCCAGTAGACAAAATTAACCCATGTTTTCACGTTTTAAATTCAGAACAAAAATTTCAACTTGATCGTGTAGTGTCAGAGTTTCCCTCTTTTGAAAAGTTAGGTCTTGGTTGCACGAATCTTTTGGAACACCACATTGATACCGGAGATGCAGAGCCAATTAAGTGCAAATATCACCCCCTTTCTCCTCCTAGACAGGCTGAAGTGTACCATGAATTAGACCGTTTATTGCAATTGGCCGTAATAGAAGAGTCAAATTCACCGTGGTGCTTTCCCATAGTGAATGTAAGAAAACCGGGAAAAGTACGTTTGTGCCTTAACTCAAGGAAGTTGAACACTATTACAAAAAAGAACTCATATCCACTCCCTCACATTAACGGCTTGCTCAGCAGACTCAAAGATACTCACTATATAAGCGGAATTGATTTGAAAGATGCATTTTTCTAAATACGGCTCACAGACTCCTCCAAGGAGAAGACAGCCTTTGCGGTCCCTGGTAGACCCCTCTACCAATATCGGGTAATGCCATTTGGGCTTTGTAATGGTCCGCAAGCGATGTCCCGCCTAATGGACAAAACTATTCCATCTCGTCTTAGGGAAAATGTATTCGTGTACTTGGACGATCTTTTGATCTGCACAGCTACCTTGATCTGCACAGCTACATAGAATTACTCTCACAGGTCGCAAAATATCTTAACGATGCTAAACTTACCACCAATGTCTCAAAAAGCAAATTCTGTCAAAATGAAATCAAATATTTAGGTTATCGTATTGGTAGAGGATGCTTGAAAGTCGATCTTGAGAAGGTTTCGGCAATCGTAGACTTTCCGATTCCCAAAACGCCTCGTCAAGTCCGCCGATTTATTGGTATGCTAGCCTGTCAGGTCCCCTTACTGATTGTTTACGTAAGCGTGAAGGTAAATTCTCATTGACCCCTGAAGCTATTGATAGTTTCGAAAAACTCAAGCTCGCTTTATCTAGTGCTCCCCTTCTTGCTCAGCCCGACTTTAACAAAGAATTTATTATTCAATGCGACGCTTCGCGTGTCGGAGTAGGTGGTGTTTTATACCAAGTAGACGACGAAAATATGGAAATACCCATTTATTTTGTATCGCAGAAACTAAACGGTGCCCAGCGGAATTACACAGTCACAGAACATTAGTGTTTAGCTGGAGTAATCTGCGTAAAACCTTTTAGACCGTATGTCGAAGGATCACCTTTTCGAATTATTACCGATCATTCCAGCCTAAAATGGCTCATAGGTCAGAAAGATATAAGTGGGAGACTCGCAAGGTGGAGTTTAATGTTACAAGGCTTTGACTTTAAAATTTAACATAGGAAGGGTTCGTTAAATGTGGTTCCGGACACATTGTCTCGTTTTGATGTAGATTCTTTAGAAAGTAACCGAAGTTTTCCTGAATTAGATTTGAGTTCAAAGGACTTTGATTCCCCCGAATATAAACTATTGATTAAAACCATTTCCGATAATAAAGATGAGTTACGTGACTTATGCGTGATCGATGAGCGCGTATACAAGAGAGTGAATTTTCGACAAGGTATTGATAATGAAGAAGAAAATCTGTGGAGATTATGGCTCCCTGAGTTATTGACGTATAAAGCTGTTAAATTAGGACACGAATCTAGCTGTCATAGTGGCTACTTCACAACACTTTTAAGGGTTAAACAAAAATATTACTGGCCTTCAATCAGTTTAGACATAAAACTATTCGTAAGTAATTCCGATGACTGTAAAGTCATAAAAGCGCCCAACCAAACCCTTCGACCTGCCATGGGAAATGCATTTGAAACTAAGCGTCCATTTCAGCGATTGTATTGCGATTTTTTGGGGCCATATCCATCCTTAAAATCTAAGAACACATATTTATTTATTATCATTGATCACTTTACTAAATTTCTTTTCCTGTAATTGATTTTCTTCAAAACTACTTGTTTAATACCTTCGGTGTTCCTCAGTACATTCACAGTGATAATGCGAAACAGTTTATTTCCAAAGAAATTCAGGATTTTTTTTCTCTTTTCGAAATAACCCATATTAAAACTGGATTTTACTCTCCCCAGGCGAATGCCACTGAAAGAGCAACTAGAGAAATCATTTCTAAGATTCGATATTATATTTTAAGGGAAACTAACCATCTAAACTGGGACGCTTGTATACATTTTGACGATATTACGGAGCGATTACCACTCCTCAATAAATGGCTCTCCATATTATGCACTGTTTGGCCAAAATATGTGCAGGCATGGTTCATCATACGTTTTATTGGAAAATTTAAATATGCTGGAAGATGACACAATTGTTAAACATATAGATAAGTAAACCCAAATTAGAAAGAAAATTTCCCAAAACATTGAGAGGGCACATAAAAAGGCCACAAAAATTTATAATACACGTACCAAACATGTTAGTTATCGTATTGGCCAGGAAGTTTTCGGAAAAATCACAGTCTTAGTAATTTTTAGAATGGTATTAATGCCAAGTTTTTACCAAAATATATTAAATGCCGTATTCGAGATAAAATTGGTAATGTACTGTGTGACGTGGAAGATCTTCAGGGAAATCTGATTGGGAGATATCATGCTTCAGATCTAAGACCTTAGATTGTAAATGTTGTTTTTAGCCCGGCTTATCGTGGGTCGTACCACACGTTTCTTTAGTACTGCGCGCTTTAAATCCTTTTCCTGTTCTATATTCAATTTACAATTTCATAACGAAGCAGTTTCGTTAGGGATTTAGAAAATATTTCCACATTCAGCTAATACCTTGTATCAGTTAATTGTACTATAAAATTGCGCTTCATTATACACATAACATGTATGTATTTTTCATATGACATATTTGAAATTCCATTCCTTTTTTTTGTTGTTCTTACCCGGGGTTTACACATGCAAGTGCAAGTTCGAAAAAGTCAATACATTCACACTTTTTTACTAACACAATCTTGCAGGTCACTTGCACGTGAATTTAGCTGGACAGTGATTTTTTGACACTTTCAGCAATAAAGTGACAGAAAGGTAAACAGAGTTGCCAAATAAAAAAATTCTGAATAAATGTAATGGATTGTGGTGAAATAATTAATAAATATTTAACTTATTTTATGTATATGTATGTATTTGTAAAAAAAAATATATTTTTTTTTGAAAATTTTGAAAATGAACTTTCACTATCCTGTGCAAACAGTAACGCTACTTGCAAATGATTCGAGTTTTTCGAATAAGTTTTCGTATATAATACGTACACAGCACTCGCATGCAAGTACTTGCATGTGTAAAGGCATGGTTAAGAATTTTTAGTTGTTTACAGCATATAAACAAAAGAACGTTCTAGAAACGAAAAAATGTAACGTTGTGTCGTGAGCATCCATATATTTTTCCTTAATGTTCTAACCTCGCCTTATATGTGAGCTACGACTAATTATAAACGGATCATAATAAAATTGTACCGTATTATTAGTATACATATGAAATATATTCGTGTTAAATATTATTTGGATACCAACATTTTTGAGTGATTTTCGGAAGTGGGTCTTATATGGGAGCTACGACTAATTATGGACCAATCACAATAAAATTATACCGTAAAATTTGTATACATATGAAATATATTTGTGTTAAATTTTTTTTTGGATACCAACATTTTTGAGTGAGTTATGCTCTTTAAAGTGATTTTTGGTATGTGCCTTATATGGGAGCTACGACTAATTACGGACCGAGCACAATAAAATTGTACCGTAAAATATTTGTGTTCAATATTATTTTGATACCAACATTTTTAAAAGAGTTATGCTCTTTTAAGTGATTTTCGGAAGTGGGCCTTATATGGGAGCTACGATTAATTATGGACCGATCACCATAAACTTCTACCATATTATATGTATATACACAAAATATATTTGTGTTCAATATTATTTGGATACCAACATTTTTAAGTGATTTCGGAAGTGGGCCTTATATGGGAGGAACGACTAATTATGGACCGATCTTCACGAAATTTATAGATGTGCTTTAGCCTCATTTCCTACTCATCTGTGGTAAATTTTGTTTGCATACATGCATAATTCAAAGAATAATGACCGGTAAACCCCAATTGCGAAGGTCATTTGTATGGGGGCTAGGTGAAATAATGGACCGATTTCCACCAGTTTCAATCCCATCCATCCTTGGGCCGAAAAAATGTGACTTACCAAATTTTATCGAAATATCTTAAAAATTGCCTCCTGTACTCTGCGCACAAACTTTACATGGACAGCCAGCCAGAAGGACGGACGGACATCGTTAGATCGACTCAGAAAGTGATTCTGAGCCGATCCGTATACTTTAAGGTGGGTGTTGGACCAATATTTATGGGCGTTACAAACATCAGCACAAATCCAATATACTCTCCCCACTATTGTGGTGTAGGGTATAATTAGGTATTTTCAAAAATATAGTGCGAATCTTCAGCATTTTTTGAGACCGAATCTGTAATTAAAATTGTACGACCCATATCAGCATCAATGAAGGTTCCATGTTATAAGTTATCGAAACATATTGGTTCTATATTAAGGAATTTGATTTCTCCATACTATAATATAAAAAACTCAAGAGAATTAAACGATAAACTTAGTGAAATAACTCTTGACGATGATGACATTATTGTCTCTTTTGACGTGGTTTCACTTTTCACAAATATACCGATACACTTAGCCGTAAATAACATAATGGACAAATGGGAAATACTTGAAAAATGCACTACAATAGATAGATCTCAATTCCTGAGACTACTAAAGTTTTGCCTCACAGATAACAATTATTTTACTTCTAATGGTAAATATTTCCATCAAACTTTTGGTATGCCAATGGGCAACCCCCTATCACCTACAATTGCTGATATAGTATTAGACACCTTACTTGACGAAATAATTAATAGACTAAAAATCACGGATATTCACATAAAATTCATAACAAAATACGTTGACGATCTTTTCGCAGTTATTAACAAGAAAGATGAGGAAACAATTTTGGAAACACTGAACACATATCATAAGAAAATACAATTTACTATTGAAAAGGAAAATTCTTCACAGATACCATACTTAGACATGAACATAATAAGAGATGGAGAACATATTATCACTAGTTGGTACACGAAACCGACTTCTTCTGGACGACTCATCAATTCTAATTCTACCCAACCAATGAAAATAAACACGGTCACAAATTTCGTCGATAACATAATCAAATACTTGACAAGGAGAAATCCGAAAATAAGAGATACACATTGGAAAGCTTGAGAATACAGGAACGACTATTGAACACTCTCAACACAAAAGAAGATAGAAATAATACTAAGCTCCAATACATGCCTGCAATTAATTATAAGTAATAGTTCTGTGATATCCGTAGTTATAAGTTTGACGATTCTGTGATTTATTTTATATTTATACAATTGTAATTATTTATTCATTTATTTAAAACAGGAATAACACGACACCAAGGTGTTATTCCCGTTTTAATTACAATATATTTTTAAATAATAACAAATGATGTAACATAAGATAAATTATCTTAATAAAAACGTAGAGCAAATTGATGAAGTATATTGTTTGATTTACATCATTTAAAGAAGAAAATATAATTGACCGAAATTAGCCCGTAGGGATAATATCCAAAACTTAATAAAATTGTATTCGTTTACAAAAAATTACATTGCAAAAATGTATTAAAGCAATATTCAAAAATTTTATTGAATAAAAATAAGAAACCACAAAATTTAATAAATTGCTTTTTAAAACTTTTTAAAGAAATTATGTATGTATATTCCCAGTAAAAAAAATCGTGTTTTTTGAAGCACTTAAGAGAAAAAGCGCATAATCGAGCGCTCTTTTGAAGCAGTAAATGCTTACGACTAAAGATGCTTTTTTAGTGCTAACAACGAAGAAGGTTTTAAAGCGAAAACCAAAAATGAAATTATAACTTATAGATTTACGTAAGCAAAAACATTCAGATAGAATTAAAAAACACTTTAGGAAAGTGGTGCATGTTTGATTAGGTTAAAAGAAGCGCTTATTGTCAGCAGAAAGTAGTCCTCCAAACCGGGAACACCTCAAAAAAAATCTTGCATCCCATCAGCAGGTTTGAAGCGATATAAGGTATGAATTCATACATAAAAGCTGCTCCTTTTGAATCACATTTAACTGGGTTGTTTTTTATTTATTTAGCTTTTTGAGAATTTTTAAAATATTTTAATAAAAAATGTATATAAATTTAAATTTTTGCGTTAAAAGTAAATTTGCCTTACTCGAAGCACATCATTGACTGTACTGGTATTAGCCTGTTTCGTAGTTTGGTTTTAAATAGGTTGAGTTACTAGTTAATAAAAGAAATATGTGATGCTTCTGGTAGTCACAGCTAAATTCAAGTGCGGCCGGAAGGGTTAGGTTATACCATATAATTCAACCTTGGAAAAAACGCTAAAGCGCTGTAAAAAACTCCAGATTTCACGCTAACCGCTAAATAGCATTTTTTCCCGCAATTGGCATTGCAAAAACGTCAGATTTGACGTGAAAAACGTCAAATTGGCAACAATGGTAGTGTATTTAACATGTAGAAAATAACTAGCATCAGTAGTGTAGAGTTTTTGCTTTACGATTGTATGTATCTCTCTCACAACAACAACATAAGGAATGTACAATGATCTGACAAATTTGCAAAGAATGTATAAACAGTTATATTTTTTTGCTAAATGGAATGCGCATTCTTTTAATATAACAAGTGACAAAGATTTTTAAGAAGTCAGTTGGGCACAGACAATCAGTCATTAAAGAAGAAAAAGTAATTAAATTCAATAAAAGTTTCAGTGAATTATACTAAATTTAACAAAACTAAAAAAGTTACAATTAAAAAGCTATATCCTAAAGTAAATTATCATTTTTTTAAAAAGGGTTAAAATAAAAACAATTATTGTGATAATTTTTTTTATTGATTTAAAAAAATTTATGTAGTGCAAGTTTATATTTTAACTTACTTATGCCCTTGGATTTTTTTTTACAAAATATTGTTTCCTAAAGAAAGAGTGAATAAATTATAAAACCGATTATTATTGCTAAAAAGAGTAAATTGTACCAAATTATTAAGAAATAATATATGTGTAGGATTAGTTTAGTGTAGCATGACTAGCAGTAGTATTATTAAGGTATAATGTGCTGTAAATAGTATGTAAGTAATTAATATGAATACTTATTCTAAACTGTTGCCCTTCACTGTAATTTTAACTACTCATGTTCTTATATTTTTAAATATTCACATAGATTTAAGCTCTTTTATATACATAAGTACTGTTAAGCTTAAGGTAACAGAACAATTATTAATATCAATATAATCAATAAGAAAGAAAAGAATAAAGGGAGTCTCGATAGAACCATTGAGTTGATCAATGGTTTAGAAATATAAATCATTTTTTTCCTCTCTGCTATTTATTACAAAAAAAGAATAAAATCATAAACAAATATATGTCTATGTAAGTGCGGGAAATGCGAATGTCTACAATAGATTTCGGTGTTGCATCACTAGAGTTATTAAGAATGTGGTGCCAAAAAAATGGGATAGAAGATACAAAACGAACAATTATAAAACGCCTTTCAGAAAACCCTGATATTAAGAAAAAGTGTATAATGAATATTAATAAGGAGGAACAAATTCTAAAGAAGACCACTTCCAGTGACATTGGATTGACCCCTAAAATCAGCAGATCAGATATGCCGGTGAACGAAAAGTATGCAGAAGACAACAAGAATTTCGAGGAAAAAAATGGTGCGATACCTAAATATAAAAAGGTAGAGCAAAAAATCAAATGAGAATGAATAACTGTACAACAAATGAACAGCGTAAAGAAGACAATCCAAATGAAGTTCTAGAAATAGACCACGAAATGGATACGAGTATCGGCTAGAAATGTTGCAGAAACAACAACAAATTCTTCAATTGGAAAAATAAATGCAAAATCTGAAAATAAAATCAAATAAATGGGATGATAATGGAGCATCAAATTTTAACATACCATTCGAAACGCTGAAAGAGTTTATACCGGTGTTTGATGGGAATGGTCAAGCAGACGTGTGGTTAGTACAGCTAAACAATGTAAGACAATGTTATAAGTTATAAGAATGATAACATTCTGCGTGCATTAATATGTAGCAAAATGAGAGGCAAAGCACAAGAATGGCTGCAATTAAATTCATCATTTTTAATTGGAACGGTAGATGATTTAATTTTAAATATCAATCAGATGTTTAAAAACAAAATGTCAAAGTTAGCAATTCGTCAAAAATTACAAGATCGTGTGTGGCAAGCTGGAGAATCTTTTATCATTTATTACAACGAAAAACTCAGCTTAGCAAACATTATAAAATTAGACGATAAGTTTATTGAGTACTTAATCAACGGAATTCCAGATATAAATTTGCGGAACACAGCTAAATTACATAGTTTTGCATCAAAGGCAGAGCTTTTACAAGCTTTTTGTAACGTGGAGTTATCTACATCAAAAAAGTTGAAGCAAAGCGAGAAGTCCATGGATGCAACGAAACGTTATATAAAGTGCTATAACTGCAACAGCAAAGGACACATAGCATCTGAATGTAGAAAACCAAAAAGAGAGAACGGATCATGCTATGCGTGTGGCGAGTTGAGTCATTTAGAGAAAGATTGCGGTTTGTATAAGAAAACAAAGAACGAGGATGGGGAAAACGAATATGTAAGATATTTAAGAATTATATTAAGGACTAAAAATAACAAATTTTTTTCTTTTTATGTAGAATGTCAAATAGATTCGGGTAGCCCCATCAGTATTATTAAGAAATACTGTGTTCATAATGAAATAAATATTGAAGTAAATGAAATTGGAAGTTATGTTGGCATTAATCAAAGTAAATTGCGAATTTTTGGAGAAATAAAATGTTCAGTTATTTTTAATAATAAAGTTGTGTTTGTAATACTGATGATTGTAGACAACGAATCTATGGGATGTTCAGTCATATTGGGAAGAGATTTTCTAAGGCAATGTAAAGCTAAGTTAGTGATATCGGATAGTGAAAATGAATTTGTAAAAAATTATAACGAAAATGCTATGTCACATCAATATAAAGAAAACAATGTACAGAATAAGATGTTAGAAGAAGAAGAGGTCAAGCGAGAAAATGAAATAGGGGATACTAATGTAAATTATTTGCAAACAGGCGAAGATGATATCAAAATATTTGAAAATCAAATGTTATTAATTGATTTTGATGTAGGGGATTTAGATTTTGAGATTAGCAATGATTTGAGTGTTGAACAAAAAACAAAGTTTAAAAACTATTTGAGGAAAATTATATTATGCCTGTGCGCCCAACCGAACCTTTAATATAATGTGAAAGGCGCCTGACAATAGAAGATCAAAAACCATTTAACTATGCACCATTTAACATACGCAGAAAAAGAGAAAGTACAGGCAATTTTAGACGAATTTTTAGAAAACGGAATTATACGTCCAAGTGAGTCCGAATATGCTTCGCCAATCGTATTGCTAGGAAAAAAAGTGGGAGGAATAAGAATGTGCGTAGACTATCGAAGGCTTAATAAAATCACTGCTAAGTATAAGTACCCTAGCCGTTGATAGACGACCTGTTGGATAGATTAGTAAATAAATGTTTTTTCTCCAAGTTAGATCTTAAAAATGGATACTACCATGTTTATATGCATGAGGACTCAATTAAATATACTTCTTTTACAACTCCACTTGGGCAATACGAATTTCTTAGAATGCCGTTTGCACCATTTGTATTTCAAAAATTTATAAACAGAGTATTTGAAGATATGGTGAGAGAAGGTAAAGTCATAATTTATCTCGATGATATTATAGTTGGAACAAGGGACATTGACGAACATATGAAAATACTAAAAGAAATTTTTAGACGACTAGTAGAAAACAAGCTGGACTTGAGACTATATAAATGCAGTATTTTTTCAAAAGGAAATAAAATATTTGGGATATATGATATCAGGAAAAGGAATAAGGGCCAATAAGGATGGGTTGACAGCAATTCAAAATTTTCCAATACCGGGTAAAGTACAAGATGTCCAAAGTTTTCTTGGAATGTGTTCTTACTTTAGAAGATTTATAAAAGATTTATAAAAGCTAAACCACTTTATAATATCATAAAAAAGGACAGAAAATTTGAATTTGGTGAAAATGAATTAGAAACCTTTAATATGTTAAAGGAAAAATTGGTAGGTGCACCAGTTTTTGCAATATATGACCCAAAAGATGATACGGAATTACATTGCGATGCAAGCTCCATAGGATTTGGTGCTATATTGTTGCAAAGAAAAAATTACAAAAAGATGCATCCAATATATTATTTTTCGAAAAGGACAACGGAAACAGAATCTAGATATCACAGTTTCGAATTAGAAACGTTGGCGATCATATATGCATTACAGAGATTTAGAATATATTTACAGGGCATTCCATTTAAAATTGTTACAGACTGTAATTCTCTAACGCTTACGTTTAGCAAAAAGGAGTTAAATACTAGAATTGCAAGATGGGCTCTAGAACTTCAAAACTATGAATTCAAGCTATAGCACAGGTCAGGATCAAGAATGAAACATGTTGATGCATTAAGCAGGTGTAACACAATATTGATGATAGCAGACAATACATTTGAAGATAATTTAATAATATGCCAGAACAAAGATAAGAGAGATAAAGGAAATATTAAGTAAAAAGGAACACTCATTGTATGAAATGATATAATTTATAGGAAAATAAAGGGTGATTTAGTATTTTACGTGCCGGAGGCAACGGAAGAGCATGTTCTTTTTAAATATCACAACGAAATGAGTCATATAGGCACAGATAAGGTAACGAACATTATAAGTAAGACTTATTGGCTTCCTAAAATAAGAAACAAGGTCAAGGATCATATAACAAATTGTTTAAAATGTATAGCATTCTCTAGCAAAAATGGTAAAATAGAAGGTTTTGTACACAATATTCCAAAAGGAAATATTCCATTTCAAGTAATCCACATTGACCACTATGGTCCTATTAACAGCAAAAACTCAACGAAAAACACATTCTAGTAATAGTTGACGCATGTACAAAGTTCCTAAGATTATATCCGACAAAAACAACTAAATCGAAAGAGGCTTTAGATGCGCTCAGATATTATTTTAGAGCATATAGTAGACCAGCTTATATAGAATCGGATAGAGGTACATGTTTCACCTCCGAAGTATTTGGAGAAATCTTACGTGAAAACAATGTCACACATATAAAAATAGCAACCAGTTCTCCACAAGCAAGCGGCCAAGTAGAGAGAATAAATAGAGATTTGGGACCAATGATAAGTAAAATAACAAACGCGGAGAAAAACGTTCCTTGGCACAAGGATTTGACAGAAGTCGAGCATACAATGAACAATACAATACATAGAAGTATAGGGCAGTCTCCAAGCAAAATATTGTTCGGGATAGAACAACGGGGTAATATGATAGATTGTTTAACAGAAAATGTAATAGAAAATGATATTCAATGTAAAGTTAGAAAGGTTGAGGAAATACGAAGTAAAACAGAAGATGTACAGAAACAAGCTCAACAATGTAATAAAGGGTTCTTATAGAGTCGTGAAAGTATTAGAAAATGACAGATACTGTTTAAAAGATATAGAAGGGTTTCAAAGAACACAAAGACCTTACGAAGAAATATGGGCAGCAAATAATATGAAACCATGGTTTTGTAACTGACAAAAGAAAAAAACGTGACAATGAAAATTCAAAGAGATGAAAGGACATCACCTACTATTAGGATAACTAGAGGCAGGGCAGCTAAGTATCAGGGGATCCTTAATATCAGGACGGCCGAGCTGTAGGATTAGTTTAGTGTAGCATGACTAGCAGTAGTATTATTAAGGTATAATGTGCTGTAAATAGTATGTAAGTAATTAATATGAATACTTATTCTAAAATGTTGCCCTTCACTGTAATTTTAACTACTCATGTTCTTATATTTTTACATATGCACATAGACTTAAACTCTTTTATATACATAAGTACTGTTAAGTTTAAGATAACAGAACAATTATTAATGTAATGTCAATAAGAAAGAAAAGAATAAATGGAGTCTCGATAGAACCATTGAGTTGATCAGACTAAATATATATATATAATAAATAATTTAATTTCCAACATTTATTAACAAGGATTTAAACTGAAAATCCAGAAAATTATTAACAAAAACTAAAAAAAGTGAAACGAGTGATGCAGTTGAATAAGACCCAACAACACATTTACATGAAACATAAAATATTTAAAGCAACAACAAACATAAAAATGTAAAACCTACTCTCAAGCAAAACTCCTTGTAATTTCTATAAATTCTTATTCTATACCTATGTGTAAAATTTAAAATAAACTAGTGAAAAAATTAAGCAAAGAAATTAAAATCTAAAAGCAAATACAGGAAAATACAAAAAAAAATTACAAATAAAATATCAGTGTAGAAATAACAAAACCATAGTAAAACATTACACAAAAAAAGTTTATTTTGTTGTATGGGGTATTAGTTTTTTTAAATTGATTTTACTAATAGAGCGGCAAATAAAGAAAGACAACAACAGCAAAAGCAAATAAACAAAAGTTTGATTATAAAAAAAATAAAGAGATGAAATGCCAATTGAAATTAAAACTCAAAAAAGAAAATATTAAAAAAAAATTATTAAAATAAATAAATAAAATTATACTTAATTAAAGAGTGTATAATATTAACAATTATGAACAAAAAATTAAATAAATACATGTAGGATCGGTGTCTAATGGGTTAACACAATTGGCTAGGCAACGGGATAAGTTGAAGTAGAGTGACTTTGAGTGACAATTTGCACATAGACAGACGGGTGTGGCAGGTCTTTTTGAGAAGTTAGGAAAAGAGTCTTTAGCAACAACTGAAGAGGAAAGGACAGTTGGACAATTAATCTTTCTTTTCTTTCTTTTTAAATAATAATAATACCTTGCAATAAGTTTCTTTTCAATAAATGAATTAATATATGTACATAAGTATAAACTGTATATTATTTTGGAGCCGAAGGTAGTAAAGAAAAACTACAAATGTGGGCACGTCCAGAATGAATTGAAAGAAAAAAACGAGCCAAAAGATGAACAGAAGTTACGAAGTGATTAGTGTTTGAAAAGAAGCTTAACTAAATGAAAACTGTTGTATTATTGAAACCACCCAGCAAGCCATATGAGTATGAAAAGAGTCTTTTCTGACACCTTTTTCGGAGCGTTGACGCTCTTTATAAGCCCAAAAAACAATCATAATTGCTCCTAAAACCTTCAGAAAAGAGGGTTATTACATTCGAAAATGGTTCGTCAGAAAGAGCTCTTAGATAATGTCAGAAAAGAGTCTTTTATGAGGGGTTTTTTGGGCTCTTAAAGAGCTCTTAGGTAATGTCAGAAAAGAGTCTTTTATGAGGTTTTTGTTGTTCTCTGTGTAATCTTGTTTTTATCATTCTTGTGTGGTACAGCTATGTTTTTTTGTTGTTCAAAGCACAAATAACAGGACAACAACGCTTTGGTACACACATAATTAAGTAAAATTTCTGAGTCATACTGCGTGCCGACTCAGAACAGTAACAAGCAAATTTTTCTTTAGCTCCGAAAATGCTCTTTAGTTGGACTCTTTTCTGACTCCTTTTTTCGGAGCGCTCCGAAAATGCTCTTTTGTTGGACTCTTTTTTCGGAGCGCTCCTAGAATGGTATGCTGGGCAGTGTCTATGTGTAATAAAGTGTGTGTGATTTAAAAAGCAAAAGACTAAAAAAAACAACCCCTAAATGTTGTTATGTTAATAAGTCGTTACAGTGATCTTGATGTGTTGCGATGATACAAGTACAACAATTACATTTTGAAGCACATATATAAGAAGTTTGTAGAAATATGTGCAGAATTTTGAGTGTCTGAAACAAAAACAAAACACACACCACCAATGTGAAAGAAAAAACTGTGAAGAAGAAAAAGATGCTGAAAAATACACATAGAAATTAAAGAAGAGAACACACAGAACAGTGAAGTGGAGTGAAACACATTTAATCACTAAATTTTAATGTGTATAAACAGTGAAGTGGAGTAGAACACAATTGATGCGTATCTACAGTGCACACAATAATGTCTATGAGTGGTAAAGACAATGAGTTACTCGTATAAAACCTGTTTGTGATTTTATTTTGAGAGAAGAAAATAGTCGTTACAAGATTATATAAAAAAAAGAAGAACAAAAGAAGTTAAAGTTGAAAACTTTGAGTGAAGTCAATAATATTTTTTATGTACGAGAAGGAGTAACTGTTACAAGAGTGTTCAGAAAATAAATTGATGTGCGTGTATGGCTTAGTGAAGTGAGAAGCTGTATATATATTGATGAAGTTGCTATGAGTAAAAAGATGTATTGATGCAGTTGCTATGAAAATAAGATGTATTGATGTGAGAGAGCTGATCAACATACCATTTTGCTGCAGAGGAGAGAAGCTGGGAAGAGTTACACTTTTGGACATTCATGAGAGGTACTGAAGGTTCATAATCGTTTTGTTTTGAGTATTTTTTTTTGAAGTAACGTAAATATTAAAGGTTTGCAATTCAATGCAGGCACAATAAATTGTTTACAATTAATGTATGAGTATTAGGCTGAACCTAGTTTTATTTTGATTTGAATTTTATGATTGATTTTTAACTTTTGATGTAATATTATAGACTTTTAGATTATGATCATTGTATTATTAATCTTACTGTATCTTAATTAATTTGATTTCTGATGGTATTTTGATTGATTTAATTTTATTGAATTTTTGTAATATTGTAATATCTGACTTTTAAGACGATATGGAACTATTGGGGATTTTAGGACTGACTGTTGATGAGTTGAAGGTTAAGTGTAATGAACTGGGTTTAGACGTGGACGGAAATAAGACTATTTTACAGGAGAGGGTTATTAGGTTTTATGGATTTGGGCAGCAGGCTGATGGGGGGGACTCGGAGTACGGCGAAGCAGCATCTGTCGTAGTCAGTCTAGGGTACGAGATTGATCAGCGTTAAAGATTGCTTTGAGAAGAGAGTTTGGAGTAAGACTTTCAGCCATAGAAGTCCATCGTATGCTCAGTAATAGAAGGAAGCGACCTGGTGAGAGTTTTAGAGAATACCTGTATAGTCTTATGGAGATTGGTTCACCAATAGCTTTGGATGAAGACAGTATTATAGAATACTTTATCGAGGGGATACCCGATAGCAAAGCAAACAAGACAGTTCTTTACCAGGCAACGAATATTGAGGATTTGAAATCGAAATTGAGGGTGTATGAAAAGGTAACAAAACCTGCTCAGGCATCGAATTTCAACAGAACGCAACAGAGACACGATAAAACTCCAGTAGATACAAAGAAGCAAGATGAAGTGGTTGAAAGAAGCAGGTCGAGAGAGTTCAACGCTGTCACAATTGCGGTGAAAGAGGTCATGTGGTCAAGGACTGTACCGAAAAACAACCGAGGTGTTTTAAGTGCAATGAGATGGGCCACAAATCCTTCAACTGTAAAAAGACGAAGAATTCTGGCAGTGAAGCTAGGGAGAATGAACGTAGTGGCAATGTACATACTTTATCATCCCCGGAGAGTCCTGAATCGCGTGAAGTTTTGTTGTCTCGACCTAATAGAGTTTTTAAAGATGTTACGATACTTGGATTGGAGATATCGGCAATAGTGAATACAGGTAGTGACATCAGCTGTGTAAGATATGATTCCTTAATGATGATGAGGGATGTAAATGTGAGTGCTAAAAGAAGAAAGATGATGGGAATAGGTGCGAAGGAGATAGAGACGATTGGTGCTTTCGAGACTGATGTTGATTTGATGGTGTATCGGTGCCAGTCAAATTGCACATAGCCCCGGTCACGTGCTATTTTATATTCGGCTGTATTGGGAAACGATATTCTCGAATATGTCGACATTTTGGTTAACGCCGATGGGGCGAAGTTTTCATTAAAGTCTTCGAAACCTGAGGTAAAATCTGATGTTGTGGAGATGCATAATTCTAACGATAAGTTTGGTGAAGTCGTTCAAGAATTTGGTGGGATTTGTGTTGCTACACAATCCAATGAATTTGATGTAACCCACTTGAAGAGTGAGGACAAGGAGGTTATTTTAAAATGATGGATGATTATAACCCGAGTAAACCAGAGATTTTCCAGTGAAGATGAAAATCTTACTTAAAGATAAAATTCCAGTGTGTCACAACCCACGAAGAATATCTTATGCAGATCAGCAGACTGTTGGACAACAAGTCGCAGAATGTCGGAATGAGGGTATTGTAAAGCCCATTTGTTCAGAGTATTCATCGCCCGTAGTTTTAGTATCTAAGAAGGACGGTACTAAGATATTATGTTGTGATTACCGGCGTTTGAACGAGAAGATTGTGCGTGACCACTTTTCGATGGCAGTTATTGATGATGTGCTGCAGCGTCTACAGGAGGCTAAAGTGTACACGACCTTAGATTTAAGGAACGGTTTCTTTCATGTACCGATTGAGGAGGATATACATCGTTCGTGACACATAGTGGACAATTTGAATTTTTGTATGTACCATATATCGGCAATATTTCATGAGTTGATAATGGATGGCACAATCGTGGTGTATATGGACGATATGGTAATACCATCCAAGGATGAACACGAGGGTGTGGAGAAATTGCGGAAAGTTTTGAAAGTTGCGGCATTAAACGGACTTAGTATAAAATGGAGCAAGTGTCAATTTTTGAACAGAAGGGTAGCATTTTTGGGCTATATATTGGAGAATTCTACTATTTTACCATCAGCAGAGAAAACAGTAGCAGTTGAGAAATTTCCAGTTCCACGGGATCGAAAGGCGGTACAACGATTTTTAGGCTTGACTTCTTATTTTCGACGTTTTATTTCTGGTTATGCACTAGTGGCGAGACCATTGTCGGATTTATTGAAGAAGAATGCGAGTTTTAGGATGAACGATGAAGAAGTTTTGTCTTTTCAGCAGCTGAAATCGGCTTTAGTTGGATCTACCGTGTTAAGATTGTTTAATCCCAGTGCCGAGACGGAGATACATTCGGATGCAAGCAAGCATGGCTATGGTGCGGTACTTTTGCATAGGGATTCGGAAGATCTCCAACTACATCCTATTCAATATATGAGTCGCAAAACTACCCCAGCTGAAGAAAAATACCACTCATATGATTTAGAGGTATTAGCCATTATAGAGGTCTTGAAGAAGTGGCGAGTATATGTGATGGGCATGAAAGTGAAGATCGTTACAGATTGCAATGCGTTTCCAATGACGATGAGAAAGCAAGATGTACCACTGAGAGTAGCAAGATGGGCTTTCTTTCTCCAAGATTTTGACTATGTTATCGAGCATAGATCTGGAACGAAGATGCGACATGTAGATGCCTTGAGCAGAGTCTCATGTTTGATGATGGAAGACTCGTTACGCCACAGGATTAGAGATGCCCAACTTAAAGATGAATGGATCAAGGCAGTTAGCAAGATTTTGGAAACGCGGAGCTATGAAGATTTCCACTTGAAATATGGTATAGTACACAGAGATCCAGCCAAGGAGCTAGTTGTTATTCCGTCGAGTAAGAAACGAGAAATTATAGAATTTTGCAGCGAAGAAGACTGCTGACCTGGTGGAAAGAACCTTTTATGTCCCTAAGTTGAACTCGAAAGTTGAGTATGCGGTCAAGAGTTGCATTGAGTGTATTATGACTGAATCAAAGACTGGTAAGAAGGACGGACTACTAAATCCGATTGATAAGACAGACAAACCACTGAAGAAGCAATATACTCACATTTTGGTTATCGTAGATGCGTTCTCGAAATTTGTATGGCTTTATCCTACAAAGAGTACCGACACAGGCGAGGTCGTGGATCGTATGCGTAAGCAGGCGGCGATATTTGGAAATCCAGTGCGTGTGATTACCGATAGAGGTACTGCTTTCACCTCTAATGCATTTAGTGGTTATTGTGCAGAGGAAGGGATACAACATTTGCTGATCGCAACAGGGGTACCCAGGGGTAACGGACAGGTAGGAGAATACATCGAATTGTTATCCCCATGTTAACCAAATTATGCCCTGAGGATCCGAAGAATTGGTATCGACATGTTGATAGAGTGCAGAAAAAGATAAATAACACACCCACGAGAAGCACGGGAAATACATCTTTTGAAGTGATGACTGGTCTTAAGATGAGGACTAAGTTTGATGTGGATATACGTCAGATGCTTGAGGAAGTAGCGCTCAACGAACTCCACCAAGAGAGAGATGCTCTACGATATGAAGCAAGGGAGAGAATCCTGAAAATTCAGCAGGAGAAAAAATGTTCCTTTGATAGGTATCGCGTGCCTGAAAGGGAATATGATTTGGATGAATTAGTCGCTATAAAACGAACACAGTTTGGAACCGGCTTAAAGCTCAAACCCAAGTATTTAGGACCCTATAAGGTCATAAGAAAGATGAATCATGGACGGTACGAGGTTCAGAAGGTTGGAGAGTTTGAAGGTTCCAGGAGATGTACCACGGTCGTCGAATATATGAAGACTTGGAGCACTACCTTCGGGTCGAATGATATATCAGGAGGGCCGAATGTAGGATCGGTGTCTAATGGGTTAAGATGATCGGCTAGGCAACGGGATAAGTTGAAGTAGAGTGACAATTTGCACATAGACAGACGGGTGTGGCAGGTCTTTTTGAGAAGTTAGGAAAAGAGTCCTTAGCAACAACTGAAGGGGAAAAGTCGACAGTCGGACAGTTAATTTATAATAATAAATGTTTCTTTTAAATAATAATAATACCTAGCAATAAGTTTCTTTTCGTTTCAATAAATGAATTAGTATATGTACATAAAAACTACATACATATGTATGTATGCTTAATTAAGAGTGCATAAGTGTTAAACAAAATAAGAACCTAAACATAAAATAAATTACAACAAATTAAATATAATAAGAACCTAAACATAAAATAAATTACAACAAATCATAAAATAAATTACAACAAATAAATATAATAAGAACCTAAACCTAAAATAATATAAAATTACAATAAATATAGAAGTAAACAGAACTGTAAGAATGTATTAACTCTATTTAAATACACTGGTTTAAGCAACAACAACAAAACATCTACTTAACCAACCACAACAACAACTTAAGCAACAACAACAAAATATCTAAGTAATCAACTTACGCAACCACAACAACAATGTCAACAACTTCTTCAGAACACACGACGAAGGAAAACGTTTACTATAGCAACCCCATCCCATCTTAGAAAAATTTAAGAATTAAGTATTAAGAAATTTATTATACATATTATTTAATTATTGATTGTTTTATTATTGAATATTATTCTTATTAATGCTATTATTATTAGAATTATTATTAACTCTATTATATATTATTTTTTTACTAAACTGTACTCTTGAATTTTGAAATGAAATAATTTTCTTTTAGTTAAAAGAGCGAAGGTTATACAAATTGGTAGGTATGAATGAAAAATGTAAATGTAATGTAAAATAAAAATAGGTAACTAGAAAATATAAGTGTTTAGGTTACTACAGGAGTAGTCATAATTGACTATTTGGGTGGGAAAAGTACACTCCAAGTGACCAACACCATGTCACTTTAATGGTATTGTCCTCTTTGAACCTTCTTGTCTTTTACAATTTTACGATTTTTGAAAATTAACATAAATTTTAAGCATTTATCTTTTATATATATTTTGTTTGTGTTGCAATTAATAATGGCATGAATTTTGCTATGATTACGCGTCAAAACATTCGGGTCAAGAACCACGCCACTGATGACAGAGCTAGCCAAAACATCCATTTACATGCCATTGACTTCAGTTGTTTTTTTTATACCTACGATTTTTAAGTAAGAAGCTATTTGACAAAGCGCGCGTAACAAGTTTAAATTCTCTTACAAAGAAGTTAAAATTGATTTTTGGTATAAAGAGCGAACATATGTTTTTGCTTCTGTTAATAAGTTTAAGATTTATTTTAAGATACTTTAGATTTCTAAGGGAAGTAATCTTATATATCAGAAGTTAAGATTGATTAGAATTACATTTTTTATATTTAAAAAGCCAGAACGTTGAAGCTATTTTTTCATTTACACCATTGAAAAGATTGGTGTTATTATTTTTGTCGAAACTATACTAGTTCTTAAAGATTTTTATTTCTGATAATAATTCTTATAAATTAAAATTAACTTTCAATTACAAAAATGCATTACTCCTATTATTACCGATTTTCTTGAATAAATGTTAATCTATGAAATGAATATGTAAATTCTAATTATTTTCTTACGGATGTAAAGTGAAGTGAGTTAGGATAAAGCATGTGTCGGTTTTAGTAGATATTCGCCACTAAAACATAAGGTAACGAGGCGCTGGCCCCAATACCATCATGGGTGCCCTAATAAATTACAGCTAGTCGATGTAACCAATAGTATTTTTCAGTACAACCACTATTATTTTTGTTCTATTTTTATTGATAATCGCTTGTTATTTCCATAGTTTACTTGATTTTTTTTAAACCACTAACCGATGCAAGGGAGTCTTTAATATTATGTGTTAAAGTACAAATTCTGGATATGTGAGATCAAAGAAGTATATGTGACAAGAACCAATCCTAGTAGACTGTCAGCTAGCAGTTAGAAGGCTCCCAATCGTCATTTATAGCTTCCTAAAATATTTTTTCAATACCATTTACAAACTCCTCACATATTTCCTAATGTCATCTTAAGACAACAATACTGTTGCTATTTGTACGTTACATTGTTTGGCGGCAAAAATTTTGTGAAAAATTGCATATTTGTTGTAATTAATTTTTTTTGTATAAATATGTGATTTAACATTTAGTTAATTACAGAAGTCTTGGATTCTGCAGCAAGAAATGCAACCCCAAGCAAGCGGACAATTAAACGTGCTCCTTACAATACATCGACGGATATAGAGACCCTTATCAGAGAAAAAATGAAGTTGAGAAGACAATGGCAAAACAATCGTTCCCCAACCACTAAGGCCCAACTACAATTATGCCTGACAACTCTTCGCAACAAATTGAGACAGAACCACGAGTCTGCAACAGAAGGCTATCTAAACAGCCTAGATGTCACAAACAACTCCAATAACAGCTTATAGAAGGCTTTACGGCATATGAAATGCCCTATAACCCAAGAAACTCCATTAAGACTGGAAAACCGCGCTGGGGCCAAAAACCCAAATGAAAAATTAAACGCTTACGCGGGCCACCTTGAGAAAGTTTTCACGCCACATGATGCACATACACGTTTCTGTCGTCCAATCATTCCTGATAAGGTAAACCATCCAATAAAATTTAACATAAATCAAGTAAAATCTGCAATAGAAAAAGTGAATATTAGAAAATCTCCCGGACCGCATTACAGGGTCAATGATAAGGAACTTACCATCGTCTGCTTCTAGAATCTTGCTGCTCATTTTTAACGCGATTTTAAGAGTCGGATACTTCCCATCCTCATGGAAGAGGTCTATAATTATTATGATTCCCAAGCCAGGAAAAGATGCTAGCCAGGTTGCGTCGTACAGACCGATAAGCTTATTATCAATCCTATCGAAGCTTTTCGAAAAAATATTCGTTTTAAGTATAACTCCTCATCTAAATGAACACCAAATCATCCCGGATCACCAATTCGAATTCAGAGCGAAACATGGTACAACAGAACAAGTGCATAGAATTGTCACCCCAATTAGATCGGCGTTTGAGAAAAAGCAATACTGCTCAGCCCTGTTTATAGACATTTCCCAAGGATTTGACAAAGTTTGGCATGATGGGCTACTTATCAAAATAACACGAATGCTTCCTTAAAACACTCACAAGCTTCTGGAGAGCTATCTAACAGGCAGGACATTCATGGTAAGGTCGCAAGATAAATACTCCCCCTCAAGAAAATTACTGCTGGTGTCCCCCAAGGCAGCATATTAGGACCGCTTCTATATATAATATACACAGCGGATATGCCAACAAACCTGAGCACGCATACCTCCACATTTGCAGACGACACAGCATTTATTAGCGTTAACTATGACCCAAAAGTCGCATCGCAAAATCTGCAGTCCCACATTAATGAACTAGAGGCCTGGCTAGAAAAATGGAGAATAAAGGTTAACCCGGCTAAATGTGATCACTTAACTTTCACGCTCGGAAGACAAACCTGCCTAGCTGTAAAAATAAATAACATCACTGTTCCGGTAGAAAACCATGTTAAGTACTTGGAAATTCATATTGATAGACGCTCGACCTGGTCTTGTCATATTGAAGCGGAAATGACGGCTATGAAACTTAAAGCAGCTCAAATACATTGGCTTCTCGGACGAAACTCAAACTTGTCGTTAGACAACAAAATTCTCTTATACAAGTCCATCATAAAACCAATATGGACATATCGCATCCAATTATGGTATACTGCATGCTCATCTAACCTCCAAAAGCTTCAAAGAAGACAGTCCATAATATTACGACAAATTGTCTGCGCGCCATGGTATATACGTAATGATATTATCCACAGAAATCTCAACGTTCCCACTATCCAGGAGGAAATTAAAAAATATTCAACTAGCTACATCGATAAACTAATGGCCCACCCTAACTACCTCGCTCGGGGTCTGCTTCAGTTCGAAGGTCACCAGAGGCTAAAAAGAACCGATACTTTGAGCCTAACTAGAAGACATTTTTAAAAAATTTGAATACAGCAGTTAGTGGTTACATTGGTAACAACTAACAAACAACAAGTAGAATTAAGATTTGAATACATATTGTAAATTTCGATAAGAAAGATTCAATAATAAAAAAAATATTTAAAAAAAAAAAAAAATTTAGTTTCTATTGTACAAATAATGCGCGAAATTAAAGATGTTGAAAATCTTTTTCCATTTTCAAGAGACGAAACGACAAGATATTTTGTAAATATAATGGGGAGATACAAAAGAATAAAAAAGCGCAACAACCTAATTATATAAATATATGTATATGAACAACAAGATGAGTTTTTTTACACATATCAAGCGAAAATACAACGTGGACACATGTACACTACTAAAGAGATACTGTAGGACTATAAAAAAGATGGGGAAGCAGACTGAGAGACTTAAATATCTTTTAACCTGCAGAAAGACGGGTCTTATACCAAAACATTTGGAAACCACGACGAAGATCACGAGGCAGTTATTCACATCCACTAAGATATCACGGGAACTGGATAAGGTTGAATGTAAATTTCATACAAGAATACTGAATTTGGAAATAAAGAAGACAAATTATAATTTAAATGGCTTGATAGGGAAAACGAAACAGCTGATTGCACAGTCCGTAGGAAAGATAGAATTTGAAGACTTTATGACGAGACAAAAATCTTCTTTCTCTTGGTTCGAAGTTTGCTTTACCAATAAACAATAAAAACTTCTGTACGATAGGATTGATAGCAGATTTAGAACAGTGGGCACAAACTATTACTGATGATAGAGAAAAGGATATCACAAGATCAAGGATAGCAAACAGGATTATGAGAGAAAAATTCATACTAGGCATTTATGAGGATACGAGAAGATTTTTAAGAAAACATAAGAATGAGATAGTCATAACTAAGGCAGACAAGGGAAATAAAACAGTTTGAATGTACAAAAAGGATTACGACGATGGAATGCACAAATTACTGGATCCAACACAAAAATTACAAAGGACAAACAACAATATTATTATGGACTTATATAAAAAGGAATATATAAGTGGATATGACAGAAGAATATTGACATCAAAAACCTGAAAATCCATAAACCTGATAACCCACTTCGTCCAATATCATCATCGGTAGGAGTACCCTGCTATGGGTTATCAAAATATATTGGGAATATATTGAAGAACATTACACTTGAAAAATTTAGTATAAAAAACTCGTTAGAATTAAAGACAAAACTGGATACACTTACATTGGACGAAGATGAGAAGATGTATCATTGGACGTGGTATCGTTATTTACAAACATACCTATACACATATCGCTAGTAATATAATGACATGGAATGTGCTACAGAATTCCATTAGAATACCAAGATCACATTCTGAAAATATTAAAATTTTGTCTTAATGATAATAATTATTTTATGCATGATAGCAAATTATACCAACAGACATACGGGATGCCAATGGGCAACCCATTGTCACCGACTGTAGCCGATATTATATTGGATCACCTAATGGAACAATGCCCCGACGAACTGGAAATGAACAATATACGATTAAGACTGATCACAAAATATGTAGATGATTTGTTTGCCATAATAAAATATAAAGACGAAGACATGATATTGAAAACATTTAATATAAAAAACATAATATCATAACAGACTAAAATTTACTCTGGAGAAGGAGAAAAACAGTGATATACCATATCTGGATATGAAGATATTCCGACAAGATGGCAAAATAATAACGGATTGGTATATGAAACCAATTGCTTCTGGACGATTGATGAATTTCCACTCAACACAACCCATGAAACAAAAGATAAATACGGTAATGAATCTAATTGACAAAGTTATGAAAATAAGCGACGCAAAATTTCAATATAGGAATATGACAAGAATAAAAGATATCTTAATTATTTTTTTTTTTTTAGAATTTATATACATATATACATTTCATTTCATTACACCTAGTCTTAGCCTAACAAGTAATATTTTTCTGTTTAATAAAATTCATGCTATAACAGCCACCAGGTCTTGTGGCTTAGTTCTCTTCAGTCTCCTTGAGTAGATTTCATCATTACATAATATGGCTGCTTCTGGATTAACATAACTGTGATGTTTATATGCGTGATTAGCTGCAAATTTCTGTATAACATCTGAGATTTTCATAACTCCAAGATCTCTGTGTAGATCATTAATTCTAATATAGTAGGGTACGTTAACAATATTCTTAATTACTTTATTTTGAAATCGTTGAATAACATTAATTTGGTTTTCAGCGGCACAGCCCCATATTTTAACTAAAGTCCATACTGGCTTTAGCATTTGACTGTAGATAAGCAGTTTATATTGAATTGAAACTGGAGAATTTCTTCCAATAATCCATTTAAGTTTGTTGAATTTAATATTAAGTTCTGTCTCTTTTGTTTTTATATGTTCTTTCCATTTTAATTTTGCATCAAGCGTCATTCCAAGATACTTAGCATGGTTAGCATATGGGACTATAGAGTTCGATATTTTTATGGGTTTGTATCTTATTGATTTGTATGTAAAATCGACATGGACTGACATAATCTCATTTAATTTTCCATTTATTCGTCCATTTTAACAATATATTTATAGAGGATTGTAGCTTAGTGGAAGACTCCACTTCGTTATCACCAACTGACAGGATACAAGTGCCATCCGCAAAAGTTGCTATGTTGTCGTTTATAGGAGTAGGATTATTTGACGTATATAATAGATACAAAAGAGGGCCGAGTATACTACCTTGTGGTACACCTGCTCCCATTTCTTTAAGTTCTGAGTATTCTTTCCTCTGTTTAACTCTAAAAAGACGATCTTCCATGTAGGATTTTAGTAAGTTAGTATATTGTGCAGGTAGTTTTGTTCTCAGTTTGTATTGTAAACCTTTGTGCCATACCTTGTCGAAGGCCTGTGCAACATCCAAGAATATAGCTGAACATACTTTCTTTTTTCCAGAGTTTCTTCTATTGTGTGAGTAATTCGATGCACTTGGTCTATCGTAGAATGCCTTTTTCTAAAGCCGAATTGATGGGAAGGTATTAATTGCTTAGTTGAAATTATTTGTTTTAGTCTATTAGAGAACAGTTTTCCCATTACAGGTAGCAAAGAAATAGGACGAAACTTCATTTGCATTTTTACCAGGTTTACTTATCATTATTACGTCAGAAACTTTCCAAGCTAACGGAAAATATCTGTGGCTTAAACATGCATTCATTATGGCGGTAATACTAAGCAGGGCTTTATGTGGTAAATTTTTAAGGACTTCAGCAGTAATAAGGTCGAAACCAGGACTTTTTCTTGACTTCAAATTTGATATCTCTTGAATCGTTTATCCTCAGACTCTTGGATTATAGTGGGCATATTAAAATCTCTCATATTATAGGGCTGGAAGGTATTAAATAAGTGCTGTGCAAATTCCTCAGCCTTTTCAGCGTCGCTCTTAGCCCATGAGTTATTTTGTTTTTTGATTGGGGGGTTATGAAGAGTGGGACGTTTTAGACATAGACAGGCTGTCGCTTTCCATAATGAGTAATCATTTATTTTCTCTGACGATAAGTTTTGCAATTTTATGTTAAAGTTTTGGTGTTTATATTCTCGTACTTTTTCTTGCAGAAGCTTAGTTAAACTATTGAATTCTGTTTTTAGAGGTGGAAATCGGGTGGTTTGCCATTTTTTCCTAATTTTTTTTTCTGTATTAGGTTTAGAATTTCTGCAGGAAAAGGTTGTTGAGTTTTTGTAGGCTTAAGTAATGGTGTGCTTTGCCAAGCAGCTTGTTGTATTTGCAACGTGAGTTTTTCAGTTTCATTTTCAATATCTTGAGTCGTTTCAAAAAACAAAGCAGGGTCAATATCATTTTCCAGTTTAAACTTAAAATAACTCCAGTCAGTGAATTTATTTCGCCTTCTATAAACAAATAAATTGGGGAGTGGTCAGAGCTATCTTCTATACTTAAGTTATTTCTGGACAAGTGCCTGGTGACAAAAAAATCTATTAGGTCAGGTTTAATATTTATGTCGGAGGGCTAATATGTTGGATTGCCTGTAGATATAATTTCGCACCTCAATTTATTTGCTGCCTCATATAAATTTCTACCTTTTGTCGTACTTAATCGTGATCCCCATTTTACATTTTTTGCGTTGAAGTATCCTCCGATAACGTATCTACCTCTGTATTTATTTAACAATTCTTTGTATTTTATTTCTGTAATTTTCTGTCTTGGTGGGCTATATAATGCGATTATTGCGAGTTCAGATCCATTCAGATTTGTTGTAATCGCAGTGGTCTGAAATTCTTCGGAACATATTTTTTCATTTTCGTAGTGTTCTATCGTCTGTTTTATTATAACTGCGCTGCCACCTCTAGCATTGTTTAATGGGTAGTTAGTGCAATAAAATTTGTAATTTGTAAAGCAGGCAAACTTTTGGTTAGAGAGGTGTGTTTCTGATATTAAACATATATCAATTTTATTTCTATTAAGAATTACTTAAAGCTCGTTTTTGTGTTTTAAGATACCATTAGCGTTCCAAGCCATTATTCTTAAGGAACGTTTAGATATGATTATTTTTTTTCAAGTTTTTCTATTCTTTGCATGAGTTGCTGATTAAAAGATATTTGTTCATTTAGCTTACATAAAATCTGTGACAGTATTTCATCATTTATTGGTGCCTGTTTCTTCAGGTGATTGCTTTCCTCAGCAACCTTAGCATACGATTGGCCACTAATAGATTTGTTTTAATTTATTGTATTTGTTGTATTTCCTGGTGGATTTCTTTTTGCTAAGTCTTTGTTTCTATTTTCTGCAGGGTTTTGAATACAGAACAGCCCCGATAACTAGCTGGGTGATTTTCTCCACAATTACAGCATTTTGGCATTTCATTTTCAAGATTTTGACATTCAGTGGTTGGATGATTTCCAGCACATTTTACACATTTGGGGGGATTACAACAATAATTTTTAGTATATTGAAAACCTTGACAAGATTTGCATTGTGGTATTAGTTTTGATGGTGTGATCGGCTCAATTTTTATAACCGTTTTCAAAATTTGATTTATTTTATATATATTTTTAATATTTTCAGAAGAATCGAATTCTGCGATGAACATATTTCATGGTTCTTTAGTTCTGTATTTAAGTTTATTGATTGCTTTTGTAGTCTTATATCCTTGCTGAATTAAATCTTGTACAATATCTTTGGGATCGCAAGAGAAGTGTAAATCTTTGATCATGACTTTTATCTGTCTTGTTTGCTTATTTTCATATGAGTGCCAGGAGGACAGAGATTTATTTAGAATTTTGGTTATTACTCTGTAATCTAAACTATCAAAGAGGTTGATTTTATAGGAGTCTTTACTTATCAATTTCAACAAGAAATCATGCTTCACATTATCTTTAAGCATTGCAAAAATGTCGCGATAGCTTTTCCCAGTAATTGATAAAATTATTGGGGGCGGTCTATGCTGAATGGCAGATTTGGGTACCTCCTTTGAGTCTGGAATTAATATTTCTAGCGAATGTTGAATTTTTCTCTTTTTGATCGTTGAGATATCCATTCGGTTTCTTGTTCAAGCTCTTCTTCATCAGTATTGTACTGAAGATTTGGTAGTACGGTATTTGGTCCACTGCAATGCGGTTCATTTTTTAAAACAGCAAGTTCTTCCTTGAGAGATTTATTTTCATTCTGAAGAGTAAAGCATAGTTTTTCTAGATTATTTAATTTTTGTAACAGACATTTTAAATCATTATTAATTTCACCTCCACCTGGAGGTGGGGTTTTTAACGCCATCTATTGCTTGCTAGTTTTACTACTGTATAATAGTTGGCAACACTTGATAATTCAAAGACTTTACAACACTGCCAACAAACCAGTATATTGGCAGAACAGTACAGCTGGTGTTGTTTTGTTTACGATATTTTAATGATATTTTTTTTTGTGTTTTTTGTCTTTTTCTTCAAACTTTCCAGTTTTTTTGCTTCTCTTTTTTTTCAAAGAAATTTTATAGAAATATTCCAATTTAAAATTGCAAAATTTTACTGATGTGAGCAGAGTCTAGACTTGAGACCAATGGATGTTATAACGCACCTGGAGACCTTCCCGTACCAGTATATTTTGGCAAATAAATCAGGTTTGTTTTATAAATTTCTTCAATTTATATAGAGATGCCTTTTTAAACACGTCCTACGCTTTTGACAATTGACACTAATATATCTTAATGAAAAACAATTTTCCAAAGGGGTTGATTAATTCATTACTGACTCAAGTTGAGAGTAATATTTCTTTAGGGGAAAAAAACAAAAAGGACACATCTGGCAACGCCAAATACTATAGTCTGCCGTTTATTCCAAGACTAACTGAGAACAACAAACTGAGAGGGATAATAAACGACGAACAAATAATATTCACGCATAAATCAAACAAGACAATACACAATTTATTTACACAAACAAAAACAAAGATTGAGTGTGGGGACAAAGTAATGTTGTTTACCAAATTGAATGTGATGGCGATGATAATGAGGAGTGTGGAAAAATCTACATTAGTACAACCATGGTGAAATTAAATGCAAGGTGACAGCATTGCTACAACAATTACAACAAGGCAAGAACAACAGGCATTTTTGTTTGTGTAATACTTTCGTTACTGTCAAAAACATCTGGCATAAAATAAAGAAAACAAACATACAAACATGGATAAAAACAGAAAACAATAGTAGTGAAAAATTGTTTATTTTATTTTCTTAAACAATTTCGAAACTCGTGATGATTTTGTTCGGGGCATTTTGATTAATGAGGAAATTCTAGACAGTCGTATCTGTGTTTCCCTCTTGCCACGCGAACAGTATGCTCGAAAGGTGAACAATTGGATGACTTATCAAATTGCCAGCAATGACATCATAAATCGTTGGACATACCCCTTAGTACCTGATATGGGAAACAGATGTATATCTTCCACAAAAATAATATGTATCTATAAAAGCCCTACGTCTAGTTTGGTCAAGGTGTCACTGGGCGAAAATGTGGTGGTACATAAAAATAGTGTTCAACGTTGACCTTCTTCGCATTTGACCTTCTGTAAATATTTTCCGCATAGAATCAAGCGCTAAATTTGTTTGAAGGAGCTTACATTTTAAATCATTATTTTTAGATTCCAATTGGCGAATTTTTTCTTGATAATTTGTTGATACTGTATCAAAAATTGAAGGACTAAAAGTGAAACAGCAAAAGCAATATTAGAAGCTCTTCAAAAAATAATAAAATAGATAATTTATTAATATAATTAATTATATTATTATATAATTTAATTATGTATATATATATAAAAGGCACAAAAAAGAAATAAGTACATTAATGAAATTATTGATAATTTTAATCACTTCTCAGTTTGAGATTCTTTTTCTCTCTGAATTTGCCCATGACACTTTGAAGCTGCAGTATTCGAAAATTCTTCCATGGAAAATATATGTAAGCCATGTGAAGGTTTCTCTGATGGATTAACTTCGGATGACATTCGAAATTCTGTTGGGCATGATAGCCCTAAAGGCACAACACTATGCATTGTTGTTTTGTTTTGCTGCTACACTATTGGCATAGCGTGGGGCATTAACAAAAAACGAATTCCCGCAGATATAATGTCGGAAAGTACCACTTCCAGCTACTCCTTTTTTACGGCATAAGATGCAACAACGCATTTTTCTGCAGCAAAAAAAAAATCATTTTTAAAGAGGAATCTTAACATTTATTTTACAGAAAAAAAACTAATACTTTTAGTAAAACAACTCAAAAAACAAACACACTATTTAATATAATATAGTTTTTTTAACACTTTTAAGCTATTTTACGCAGATAAAACGGCGAAAAAACTAAATTTTTCAAAAACAAAATAATTTTGTAACGTTTTTATATAAACTCTGACTATTTGTAAACAACTTTTTGACATTATCAATTTCACCATGAACAGAGCAAAAAATAATCAGCTGGCGCTATGCTGTCACCTTGTATTTAATTTCACCATGGATGTTTATAAAAATATTTGTTGAGCCCAAAATCTAAAAACAATAGTCAATAAGAAATAAAATTACGAATCTAAAATTGAATCAATATCTTTTAAAAGTAATTTTGTTCAGAAGTTATTAGGTGATAAACTTAAAAAAATAATAAAAATATGTATCTAAAATTTTCTTATTTATCTTAACGTAAGTATTAGTTAAGCACAGAAACGGAGAACGGTAATCAATAGGAAAATCAAATACTCATCACAAACGGTATCAATGTCCATCCGAATTATCTTCTTTCAGAAGTTATAACGTGCTAAACTATAAATCATTAAAAAAATCGGTAAAAAAAAATATATTTGCTTATAAAAACGAAAATGTTCTTTGAATCTGAAAAAGGTAATCAATAAGGAATTCAAATACTTATACAAAATCGTATTGATATCTTTCTGATTTTTTCATTAGGACGTAATAACAAGACAAAATATGAAATATTTAAAAAATGGCCAAAAAGTTGATTTTGGCATACATCAGTGAATGGTTGAAATGTTAATAATCGATTTTTTTTGGTCGATTGCGATTTTTTATAATTTTTTTCTTAAACTAAAAAATCAAAAATGTTTACAACTTGTTTTTGTTGAAAAAATAAAACATGCAATTTTATTCAATTGTTTTATTTTAAAAAGGCGCACTTAAAAAAAATGTTTTACATATTTCTGTTTAATAAATTTTATTTTTAAAATCCTATGAGATTTTTTCAGATGCGCTTATAAGGTAGAGTTCTGCTGTGTGACGGCTACAGTAGGTTTACTGAAATTAAGCGTTTTTATGACAAACAAACAAAGAACTTAGGATCACCATCTCTGGGTGTCATCACTGTAAGAACGAAAGAATACAACCCTGAAAGAAAATGCAACGATGTGACGTGTACAGATTAGCGTCGGTTATAAGAGTGTGGCTGGGGGGCGTCATTCTTTTTCCTGTTTTTTTGTTGGCGAAGCTGGTAAGAATATTGCGGGCTTTAACTAGGTTTGTACGGCGGTAAGACACGTGTTGCCTATTCAGTCAAGACTACAAGATAACAACGGCAGTGAATCTACAGAGTATTAGTTTTAACTCAATATAGAATTCAATGCCTACCAGGGGCGTCATAGAAACCAATATGGTTTTAAAACCAATTCTGACAATATTGGTTTCTATGACACCCCTGTACAGCTTCTGCACATCCTGCGACGGTGGTGGCTACAGAAACGGTACCAACAACAACCATTATACCCATGAATTGCCACCTCATCATCAGAGTTCAGCCACAACCAAAACAACAGCATCAACATCCGCCAACGCTAATACGATCACCACAAGGCTCTTCACAACCCACGATGCCAATACTTTGAGGCACATCATAACCTCAATTTCAACACCTGCAAGGCATATCGTAGCAAAGTTTTTACAAACCTTTCCATAGACAATTTCAAAAATACCTTCATCACCACCGCCTCTTCACGAACCACGATGCCAATACTTTGAGGCATACCATAACCTAAATTTTAAAAACACCGCATCATCATCAACATTAATCTCAACACCTTCAAGATACATCGCAGCAAATCTACCATAACCTCAATTTTAAAAACACCGCATCATCATCAACCTCAATCTCAATACCTGCATCACCACCAACGCATTGGTTGACTTCATAAATGCAGTTTGCAATGCAATACTGCGAAGAAAATCGTTTACAAGGCAAAGTAATATTTTTTAGTGCATTTATGAACCTTTATTTGGCATAAACGTTTTGTTTCTTGAATAAAATTTCAAGTTTATTTTTTTAAATACCGTTTTAGAATTGGATGGCAAAAGAAATAAAAACATCATGTTGATTAAAAATATTTTAACAGAAGAAAGCATCGGCGCGTGGCGTTATTGGAAAGACAAGTTTCAGAAAGAAACATCCCTAAAACTTTAAATTTTTGTAAAACTATCGCAGATATGCAGGATGACGTGTGTTTTTCTCATTTTCGGATGAATAAAGATACATTTAAGATAGTTATCGTCCAATGCCATAATTTTATATAATTAGTATTAATAGTTTATATAGTTTCCTATATGCAGGCTTTCAAGGTCATTAATTTAATGTAAATAAAAGATTATTTATTTCATTTCCAATAAAATCCGATGTTTCGTTGGCATTCTTTCCAACTTCTTCAGGGATTGAATTTTTATTAAAATCAGGTAACATTGTAAAAATACAAAGGAAAATTTTTAGTCAATAATAACAATAATTATAATCTTAATTTTTAACAAATTAACTTAACTTAATAATCTTTAAAATAATAATCTTTTTCGTCAGTTTAACATCATTTATAAATTATATCACAGTATTTTGTATAGTTGGACAACACAACACAAAAACTTAAAATATTAAAATAAATGTATGTAAACTAAAACTATCGCCTGTGTTCTATATTCCACTACAAAATGAAAGTGAAAAACTTTTTAATTTCACATTTACAAAATCACTGTGTTCTTAAAAAGTAATGAAACTTTATTTTCATGACGATTTCAATTTTATTTTGTTTCAAATAACTATTCAAAGAAATATGAGAAAAAACAAAAATTGTCATGCCAAAGTGAATGGTTAACATTTTAATTGAAATTAGTGACACAAATTATCAATGCACCTGACTACCCGATAATTTCAAAATACTCACACAATGTTTAAATATGTCTTTAACACTGCATTTCTCAATGTAAAAAATATGAAAAACACTTTCAGGCTATTATATTTGCTAAGAAGCTTTCAAATTAAGTGGGAATACATACAAAAAGTGTTGAAGAATAAATTTTGTAAACCGAATACTCGACGCTACAACTACTCATTGTCGATAAAGACAACTTTTTATGTAAAAAATTAAAAAAAAAACTAAATAACAAATAAGTTTTATATTAAAAATTAAAATGAGTAGTGCGTTTATAATTTCCGTCTTCATTTTTTTTTTTTTTTTTATAATACATTATATTTATTTATTGAATCTTCAGATATTGAAATCACAATAAGTTTTCGAATCTTAATACTAAAAGAAAATAATAAGTCCAGCCAGTGCTAGACAAAATATTATGATACTACAAAAAAATTTACATCCACTGATCCAGTCATCTGTTTTGCTTTTGAGTTAAAGCAAGGGTATCCCTCCTTCTCAACCGAACATGGCCACTAAAGTTAAGGATGTCTCGTGCAAGTGGGTTTGGATGGTGTTCAAGTTTGCTGACATATTTTGAGGCGTATTTTGTAAATTCGTCTTTCACCAAAGGAATGCCTAGATCTTTGTGAATTCGAGAATTTTTAACGTACCATGGAGCTGCAGTAATTATACGTAGAATTTTATTTTGACCTCTTTGAATTTTTTCAATGTTGGATGCTGAGGCAGTACCCCATAATTGAATTCCATAACACCATATTGGCTTTAGAATTGCATTGTACAACAAAAGTTTACAATCCAACTTTAATGTAGAATTTCTGCCGATTAGCCAATTAAGTTGCACTGCTTTTACTCTCATCTATGTAAGTTTTGCGTCAATATGAGACTTCCAGGTTAAACGACGATCGAGGTGGATTCCGAGGTATTTGACTTCATTGTGTTGCGGAATAATTTGGTTATTTATTCTGATGGACGAGCAGGTATCTTTTCGCAATGTGAAAGTTATATGAATACATTTCTGTTCGTTAACCCTGATTTTCCAAAGCTCAAGCCAATTCTCTAGTTTATAAATATAATTCTGCAAATTCTGTGATGCTATTTGATGGTCCTTATGAACGCTAATAAAGGCTGTATCGTCAGCAAAAGTTGAAGTATGTATATTGGGGTCTGACGGCATATCGGATGCATAAATCAAATATAAAGTAGGACCCAGTATGCTACCCTGGGGTACTCCTGCTTCAATTGGCTGAGCGGGGCTTAAAAAATCGCCTTCTTTGATTGTAAATTTGCGACCATATAAATAACTTTTCATAAGTTTGTGGGTGTTAGCAGGCAGAGCTAATTTTATTTTGTGCATTAAACCTTCATGCCAGACTTTGTCGAACGCTTGGGAAACATCAATGAAAAGCGCGGAACAGTATTTTTTCTCTTCAAACGACCGTCTTATCACATTTACTAATCTGTGTGTTTGTTCGATGGTACTGTGTTTAGCTCTGAACCCGAATTGATGATTTGGAATACATTGAGTGTCGTTCAGAATTGGAATCAACTTAGCCATTAACAATTTTTCAAACAGTTTTGAAATTGTCGGCAGTAGGCTAATTGGCCTATATGACTCTACTTTGGTGAGGTCCTTCCCTGGCTTAGGAATCATGGTAATCATAGATACCTTCCAATCTGCAGGATAGTATTCTAGGCGTAAAATAGCATTGAAGATAAAGAGAATAATTCTTCTAGCTACACGAGGTAACTCCACGAGCATTTTGTTGCTGATTTTATCCATACCTGGAGCTTTTTTAAGGTTCAGAGTACCAATAGCGCTTTGAATATCATTAAAGCTAAGTCTTAGAGGTACAGGAGGTCTAATAACGAGTGGTGGCAATTCAGTTGCATTATTTGAGTTGTTTATAGTAAACACATTTCTCAAATGGTTAACAAATAAAGTCCCCTTCTCGGAATCGTTTCTAGCCCAGTCACCAATCGGATTTCGCAAAGGAGGCTTTCCTCTAACTGGTCTTTTTAAACCTCGTGCCGCCTTCCATAACGAATAGTCAGATTGTGGGGAACTGTCAATTCCCTCCAAGTATGATTTAAGTGAAGCCATTCTGTGGGTTTCTAAGAAATTTCTTAGTATATCTCTGCATTCCCGTAGCCTAGCTTTCAGTTGAGGAGACCTGTGAATTTGCCACTCTCTTCTAACTCTTCTTTTTTCTGTCAGGAGATGTTCGAGTTCAGCGAAATAAGTTCTGTTTGTCCTATTTCTGCATTCAACGTCATATGTGGAAGCGTGATGCACAGCTCTTCGTATGTCCTCAGTAAACTTGCCAATCGACCCATCAATATCCTCGGTAGTTCTCAACACTACATTTTCCGTGCAGTGGGAACTTAAATACTTTTTATACTTTATCCAACTTACTCTGGATTTAGACATGTCCCGAAATGGAGAGCCATACCCTTGAAGGAAACGCATTGAAATATTAGAAGGAGAGTGATCTGAAGACAAGTCTAATGAAGGCTCCACTTGTATCGATTCTACAGGGATATTTTTCACTACTCCGAAGTCAATAATATCGGGAATCTTCCGTCGGTCCGTCGGCCAGTAGGTGGGATGCCCGCTTGAGAGTACATCTAAGCCCATTTTGGCAATGGTGTTGAAGAGTTCACGACCCTTCGGGGTCACTAAACGTGAACCCCAAAATGTGTGTTTGGCGTTAAAGTCACCAGCAACCAAAAATCTAGCTCCAAGGGAATTGAAGAAGCTGTAGTATTGATGTTCTTTTATTGAAAATCGAGGCGGCGAATAAATTGATGATAAAACAAAGTTGTATTGACAGAATTCAATACAAATGTTTGTTGCTTGTAGGTAATCCTTACATATGTTGTTCATTAAATAATGTTTTATTCTGTTCTTTATAAGAATTGCCGAACCTCCACATGCTCTTCCGCGGGGATCTTTAGTATCATACAACACGTAGCCATTAATTTTGAAGTACCCTGTCGCCGTCAAGTGAGTTTCAGCAATCATCATGACATCAATCTGCTTATCCATTAGGAAGTGTTCCAGTTCGTTTTTATGTTGGCGGAGGCCGTTCGCGTTCCAAAAACAAATTTTTAAACAAATCATTTCTTTAAAATTGCTTGTAAGATAGTGGATTGCATTTTCAGCATTTCCTGCATCATGGATGTCATAGTGGTCGTAAAAGTGTTCATAGTTTGGACAAGTGTCTGCAAAGTAGTCTCTAGAGTGTTAATATTAGGCTCGTAATATTGAGATTTAGGTTCCTGCTCCAAACCTGGCATATTAGATTTAACCACGTTAGCGTAAGAAACTTGTCTAGAACTAGGCGCGTTTTCATGACTACTGGGCCGTAACAATTGAGGAAAATTGTTACTAGATGCAAAATTAGGCTGTTGAGGATGATCAGGTAATACTGACGTCTTGTTGGTCCTTATGCCTTTCAAATGAGTGTAAATTGGACAACCTCTATAATTTGCGGTATGATTACCTCCGCAGTTACTGCATTTTTTGATTTTTGAGTCGGTTTTCGACTTATCACATTGAGCAGTTGTATGTAGTTCCCCACACGCAACACAAACTGACGGCAATTTACAATACGCTTTAGTGTGACCAAATTCTTGACAATTAAGACACTGGACGGGTCCCTGACGCTTATGCGGTTCTTCCACGGTGATTCTACGATGCAGAAGGTAAATCAGATTGTAGATGGGATGGGACTCGTTTTTCTTTAAGACTATATCTCCGGGTTCCAATTCCACCCTGAACATAGGCTGAGGAATCTTTTCACGGTTTCTAATATTCGTTATGTTCTTAATTTTGAAGCCATTTTCCATTAAACTAGTCTTTATCTCGGCAGGATCAACATCTGGGTCTATACCCTTTAGAACGACTTGGAGTCCTTTTGCGCTTTTCAGCTGGTAGGTATAGAAATCCCTACTCTCCCTCTCCAACTGGGTGGACAAGTTTCGAAAGTCATTTTCCTTTTTCACTTGAATTTTGGTTTCGCTGATATTTCCATGTTTAATTGAGGTTACGCTAAACATATTTTCACCTATTACCGAAACAATTCCTTGTACCAATTTACTGGAAGTGGGCTCTCTCAGATAAATTGGTGGGGGCTTAAACGTCTTTTTAGGAAGTTCTGGATCATCCGTCTGGAGGAGAGCAAACCTGTTTTGATCATTTGGATTGTCAATACTCACGGTCTTGGGAGCTTTTGAATTTGATGACATTTGAGCAGATGTCGGGCTCCTCTGTCGCTTAAGAACTGTGACGTATTTATCCATACCTACTTGTTTTCTAGGTTTGACTGCACTATTTGATGTAGAAGATATTGATGTTTTATCATCTGATGAAATCACTATATTGGGCGAACAGGAACGGCGCCATTCTACGGCTCTTGTAGTGAGAAGATTCTCCACAGATTTTTTTAAGGATTCTTCCTCAGAGATCCATAAAGATTTTCTAGTCGAGCTAAGCTCTTTCTCAGAATTACATCTGAGAGGAACACTCATACAGTTTTTATGCGATTTTTAATGTTTTTTATTATTTTTTTTTTTTTTTTTTAATGTTTTTTATTTTTTAATGTTTTTTATTTTCTAATGTTTTTTATTTTTTTTTTACCGTAGGTATTTTTACCTATTACGAATTATTTTTTAACTTTTTTGTTTTATTTCGACCTATTACACTTTTTCACCTATTACGATTTTTTCACCGAAAATTCAGCCGCACTAAAAATAACACGTCCGAACAGTTCAACAACACTATGTGTAATCTCCGTCTTCATTGAAAAGGAAAAAATTAAAGCGGAAGAATAACTAGAAAGAGACTTCGGGACTGTTCAAATCCATTGGAATTGCCGGAACAATCGTAAGTAAATATTTTACCATAAACGGTTTAAACGAATCTGTGATCTATTTAAAATTGATTAATATTTTAGATTTATAGCATATTACAGACTTAATAAAGATGCATTTAAAATGGTTTTAGAAGAAATATCCCACATCGCCAACGAGACCAGCATTCCAACAATTTTGAAGTTGGCCACTGCACTTCGTTACTTCGGCCAAGGTAGTGCCCAACAAATGATTGGGAAGGACTCGTATTAGGACGGAGTACAGTTTCCAAAGTCATAACATGTATGTGTAACGTTTTGGAATCCACACTATGCCCAAAATGGATTAAATTTGAAAGAAACAATGAAGACATTTTAAAATCAAAACGGCACTTTTACAACAAGTTCCAATTGCCTGGTATCATTGGTTGTGTAGATGCCACTCATGTCGAAATTAAAGCACCAGCCAAGGATATCCATCTATTTTACAATAGAAAGGGATATTTTAGTTTAAACGTAATGTAAGTTGAAAAAAACAATTTATATGAAAACTCTGAGAAATTTTATTTTTAGATATGTGATCATTTAATGAACATCATAGCAGTAAACGCATGTCATCCTGGAGCTTGTCATGACGCATTCATTTGGAAACTCAGTGATGAAAGACAGCATCTGATGGCAAATTACAACAATGGCGCTAGAAGGCCATGGCTTTTGGGTGATGGGGGATATTCATTGGAACCATTTTTACTCACACCTTATAGATGTTCAGAAATAAATACACCAGAACATAACTTCAACAAAAAACATGCATCAGCTAGAAACATTGTGGAGCGCGTAATTGGAGTTTTAAAAAGCAGATTCAGATGTCTGCTTGATACGATGTCGTATGAGCCACGAAAAGTAGTAAAAATTGTTAATATTTGCTGCGCACTTCACAATATTTGTAATTCCTACAATGTCAATAATGGAGAATGCAATGATTTTGTTGTGGAAGATGTATTCGAAGAATTTGCACCGGAGGACAGCGAAGTTACTGATTTAAGACTACTAAATGATGCTCTTAGAATTCGAAATGAAATTTCTAGAAATATTATTTAAAACATGTTTGTTTTATTAAACAAAATTCATTTCATGAAAGGAATAAACAGTATTTAAAATAAAAATATCACAATTCGTAATTTCCTAAGGCATATACATACATAAGTATGTATAAGGTACATACTTCAATTCACTAAATATAAATATGTACATATGTATATAAAAAAAATAAAAATATCGCAGTTCATAAAAAATTTAAGTTAAAGTAAAAGACATAAATTGTAGTAGTAATTTAAAAAAATTACTTTTTCAAAAAACTGTTCCAGCTCTTGAATTTTAATTTCATTCTTTTTTTTCAAGCATTTTTCAACTTCATAATGATTGCGTTTTATCTCCATCATTTTTTCATTATGGTAAAGATGTTCTTCCTCTTTTTTTTCTTTTATAACCTCTGTAAAAGTTTCCAAAGCTTTTTTCATTTTGTAAATATTTTTAGATATTTCTTTCTGCTCTTTTAACATATTTTTGGAGGTGTTACTGATGTCTTTTAAAATTGTACAAATATTTTCGTTTGTAGTAATTTGATTTTGAATAAAATCATGTAAATCATGTTTTGTTGGTTGAACTCTTCTCATTTTTCGCTTTGGTTCTACAGCTTCATCTGAAAGTTCATCTGGCAATTCATTTAAAAATATATCTTCGAAACTATTTACATTTAAGTTTTCCAGTTCTGTGGATTCATTTGTCTCTTTTCTAGAAATACCGAATGATTTTACACCTTTTATACCTTCGACAGCTGTGTAGAGACCGCAAAGCTTAGCAATTGCATCTTCTTTGGAAGATATGTGCTGCATATTGTTAGGACCTCCACCAGTTGCAGTTGTTTTCGATCTGTTCTCGGACAATTTTTTGCGAACGCAGGCTTTCCAATCAGCCCAAGCCTTTTTCCAACCAGATGCATCTTTTTCTGGAGGACCTATGGAGTTAAGTTCTCTTGCTAGGTCCTTCCACAGTTGATCACTCACTCACTATTCACTGCTCTTGTTCCGCATTTTTGTGCTTACCCCTTTAAAACAGAAGTAAACTTACAATAAAGAAAATTATGTATAAATTTTAAGTTATTTACTTACATTTTGCTATTTTCGCGACAAATATTCAAATTTATGTAGTAAAAATTATTTTTTTAGCAAAAAGTTTTTTTTTCACGCGGCTATTTGCTTTCGATTTCAAATTACTTTTTCTGTGGTGAAAATGATTTGTAGAACACATCAATTCCTCTTGAAACAAACTGGAAATGAAATTTTCATTTTTATTTCACTTTTACGAATTCAAGAACACAAACTGAATGGAATTTTCACTTTCATTTCATTTTACGAATATAGAACACAGGCGTATATCACAGAAAATTTGTATTTTTTACTTAGTCAAAGTTGTTATTAATACTAAAGTATCGCAATGGTGTAGTTTGCATTTGTATTGTCTTTGTCTTCTTTTGTGTTTATTGCCTTTGTCGATTTTTGTTGTATTCTTAAGCTCTCCAACGTGTATCTCTTATTTTCCCTTTTCTCTTTATCTAAAATTTTCACTCTTTCAAAGTTTGGCTTATGTCCGTTTTCAATGCAGTGTTGTGCAAGTGCAGTTGATTGTTTTCCTCTGTTTATATCAGCTTTATGTTCGTCTATTCTCACGCCTAAATATCTCTTCGTTGTACCCATGGTGAAATTAAATACAAGGTGACAGCATAGCGCCAGCTGATTATTTTTTGCTCTGTTCATGGTGAAATTGAAAATGTCAAAAAGTTGTTTACAAATAGTCAAAGTTTATATAAAAACGTTACAAAATTATTTTGTTTTTGAAAAATTGAGTTTTTTCGCGGTTTTATCTGCGTAAAATAGCTTAAAAGTGTTAAAAAAAACTATATTATATTAAATAGTGTGTTTGTTTTTTGAGTTGTTTTACTAAAAGTGTTAGTTTTTTTCTGTAAGATAAATGTTAAGATTCCTCTTTAATAATGATTTTTTTTTGCTGCAGAAAAATGCGTTGTTGCATCTTATGCCGTAAAAAAGGAGTAGCTGGAAGTGGTACTTTCTTTAAGGTTCCTCAAGACCCAAGAAAAAGAGAACAGCGGAGTAAGTTATGCCAAAAGAATCTTACTCCAAGCAGCTTTATTTCCAATAAAGCCAGTTCGAGAACACACTATAAATTTTTTTTTTATTATGTATACCTATTTCCAATCTTTTATTTTAAAATTTGAATAAAAATAAAAACTTTTTTGGAAGAATAAGACTGCATTAATTTTAATTAAAACATTATTATTA
Organism: Bellardia bayeri; assembly: GCA_950370525.1. Lineage (NCBI taxonomy): Eukaryota > Metazoa > Arthropoda > Insecta > Diptera > Calliphoridae > Bellardia > Bellardia bayeri. Next base: position 36,488,489 of record OX493268.1, on the reverse strand, counting down.
GAGGGTTCCTTAATGGTGGGCAAACTGAAAATAGCCTTAACCACATTAAAGTTGACCTCTTTGAGAGACATGTTGTACGCGTAGCGGGAAGAATTAATTTCGGGTATATAGAAATCTGGATTTGATTTCTCCTGAAAACCTCTGGACAAAGAATCGACCACTTACGATAGGAAAACTAAAAAATAAAGTAGCCTATATTAACAATATTATACAAATCTGTTATTTAAATGGCCTCACTATTGGCATCATCAGGTAGGAGAGAAAAAGGTTGTGAATCTTCTTCATCACTGCTGGAAAAGTAATCACTTTCATCCTGTTTCAGAGGTAATTTCATAATTTTTATAGCAGCAGTCTTAATTGCCAATATATCAGCCAATTGTTCACCTTTCGAGCATACTGTTCGCGTGGCAAGAGGGAAACACAGATACGACTGTCTAGAATTTCCTCATTAATCAAAATGCCCCGAACAAAATCATCACGAGTTTCGAAATTGTTTAAGAAAATAAAATAAACAATTTTTCACTACTATTGTTTTCTGTTTTTATCCATGTTTGTATGTTTGTTTTCTTTATTTTATGCCAGATGTTTTTGACAGTAACGAAAGTATTACACAAACAAAAATGCGTGTTGTTCTTGCCTTGTTGTAATTGTTGTAGCAATGCTGTCACTTTGTATTTAATTTCACCATGTAAACATCTTGTTTTTACTTTTGTAAAAACTATTAAATTAACATTTGAGCACAGTTGACTGTGCTACTGCACTCACCTTGTATATTTACACCATGGCAGCAACCTTTTTTTTTATTTTAACATTGAATGCCTCATAATTATTATAGTCTTACCATTATTTACAGAGTTTATACATTTATAATAAATATCTAAATAAATAAATAAAATGTAACCATTTATAAGTTCAACATTTTTCCATATTCACCAGAATAAGGAAAAGCGTATAAAAAGTGTAAGGTTATAAGGTGAAATTAAAAATGATCTCAATAACGCTACTTACAAGAGTTTATAAGCGATATAGTTAAAGTGGACCAATTATGAACTGATATCTTCCAAATCCAGTAAAGTGATTTCTATGTATTTGAGGCTTATTTAGGTAGAATTTCATCTCAATAACGTTGTTTACAAAAGCTTATTTATTATAACAAAAAATACTGGGAAGTAAATTTTATTTGGGAGCTATTGCTAAATATGGACTGACAACTACAAAATTCAGTAGTATAATTGACATATTGATTGATTAAAAAGACTGATCGATCGGCCTTACGGGTTGCTTGGTTGATTTGACGCATTTCAAAGTACGTATTCCTAACTATGTCAATACCATATGTACCACATATCATTGACGTAGGTCAAAAAATTCCCAAAATATGGCGATTTTTTATCTGAATTAAAAAAGGGGGCGGTGAAGTGGGCGTGGTGCATAGTTATATGGCGACGTTAACAGTATTAAAAGCAATATACTACCAAATAAAAAAAAATACATTGGAAGAAACAAATTTCTATAAAGAACAAAAAGTTTAAAACTTTCAAAGTGGGCGTGGCGTAAGAAATGTTTATTTCTACCTCGCCTGAAGTATATAATATGTATACAATTTGAAGTAAATCTGTTAAAAACTATAGGGAGCTTTGTCCACCAAAGCTCTAGGGAACAGCAACAAAACACTACCGCTGTTACTGCTGCTACGAAACGCCAGGAAAGTTGCTTCAGCGACGGTGAAAATAATACAGTAGGCTCACATTCGGCAAAAAAGGGAAAATTTGCTAATGAGCAAATTAATCTGATCCGCCAACAGCTGAGAATAGTTGGAGAAATGCTGCAACAGCTGCAAATTCTATGAAAATAATGGCTGATGCTGCCGAGGTGCAAGCTGAAGCCAGTGTTGCCAGAAAATGAATTTCAAAATAAGCTAAAACTTGAAAAATTTGGTGCTAAAATGTTCTACAGAAGAAAAAAAGGTGCTAAATTTTTTCAATGTAACAATACAATTTTTGTTTCAAATGTTACAAATATAAATTATAGTTTTTTCTAATTTTGTTCATAACAATTTTTGACTTGTTTTAATAGATTACATTTCTTATATTAATTCAAAAATTTTCGTGTTCATTTACTTACCACACGGAAAGAAATTTAGTTGAAATATTAATAAAAGTTATTTTTTATTTGTCCAAAAGTATTTTTTGGAGTAAAATAGTAAAAAATTGTTCGAGAAAAAAATTTTTTTTTATCAAGTAAATTTTGCTAAAAAGCATTTCTTTAGCATAATTTTAAAAAATTTCAATGCATTTTCGAGAAACAAAATGCTAAATCTAGCACTGAAAGTGCTAAAATGGCAACACTGGCTGAAGCAGCAAAGAGGATGGCTAATGCTGCTGAAACAACACAGCTGGTATAACGGAGCTAGTTAAAGCCACAATCAGGCTAGAAATATGTTAGAAAAAAACTTTTCTAAAAGTTAATAACGATTAAATTGTGGCTTTTTCTCTTGTTTTTAATGCTATAAGTTGTTTTTTTTAATGATGTGATTATGCAAAATGCATTAATTTTTAAAATTAATTGTGATTTTTTTAACCAAAAATAGTTTTTTATTAGTTTAAAAAATTTATATTATTTAAAGTAATATACAAGGAATAGTCATCTTATTTTTTTTACAAAATTAGTTTTATTCTATAATAAATTAGTTAAATAATCAAAATTAAAAGTAATTTTATTTAATTTTTAACGTTTCAGTGTTTACAAATTTATGGCAATATTTCTTCCTATGACACTTGCGCCTATTTCCTCTTCTTCCAACACATCTAGCACATCACTACTCGTTTTCTCTTACACTTCAAGTGTTGGCAATGGGCACTTGTAGGATATGCACATATTATGCAGAGCACAACATGCATTGATATTTGGGTAGTCTTGTTTGGAGAGTAATGAAGCCCTCTGTAACCTATTATAGCGCGGAATCTGTTCTTTAGTACTCCAAAGCAACGCTCAACAACGTTGCGCGCACTAGCATGTTTTTCGTTGTACTTTCTTTCTTCAGTTCTGTCTGGATATCTGAATGGCGTCATTAGATTGTTCTAGTTTGTAACCAGCATCGCCCAGATAAATCAAAAAATTAAATCACTAGAGAAATTCAAAATATATGTAAGTATATCTTTGTATTATGACTACAATACTATGCAAACATCTATCTTACCAAGAATCCATGTATTTCTTTGACCATTTTCATATGCATTTCGTAGTTTTTGGTTAACTATACTTTGTTCCCATACAAATGTGTTACGGTTGGCCCCAGGGTGTCTGGCATCAACATACGCTATATATGTTTTGTTGTCACATATCTAAACATGTTGGAATAACATTTGAAGTATATTATATACTGTATACTGTAATAGCCTTTTCTATTGTAATAAAGGTGTTTTAGATAGTATCCTGGTGATTTTATTCTCACATGGGTTCCATCAAAAATTGAGTATGCCGGGAAAGCCGGTGGATTAAAAAAATCCCTTTTGATTTCGTTTTCACAACGAACCATTTTTATCCAATCTGCACATATGAAGTTTTCAAAAAAATAAGACACTCTTTTACGTTTCGGCATACAATTGATGTAGATGTTGACGAACACATTTCATTTCCAACTGTTTGCTGATAGCTCCCTAGAAAACGTAAAAACGTTGCCAGTTTAATGTCCTGTCGAATATTGGTGCTTTTCAAAGACTTAACTTCTTAATTTTTAAGTTTCTCCAAAAGAAAAAGGTCTTTGGAAACGCGAAAGTTTGCAATAAATCTATTAATCTATTGTTTCTTCAGCAACTTCTTCTTCTAAAAATTCAACAATTTTTTCTTTGGCACTTTTTCGTGGCATTTTTAAAATACGTTTAGAAATTGTTGTTTATGTAGATCAGCTGTTTTAGTGCATAAATCGCATTAGTAAGGAGAAGTACGAAATAAATGGAGGGCTCACAATCAATGTCAAAACATTTGCAAGTGCACACTTTTGCAATATAAAACGCATCGAACATCGAATCTAACTAATATATTTTCAATTATGTATTAGATTTGCATTATATCATATGTATGTATGTAACTACTGGTTGGTAGGCAACTCTCTTAACTCTCTGGGATTTACTGGAACAGTTTCATCATCGCTATCTCATTTCAAAAGTAAACAGCCACCGATAAATCCATCTGTATCAATATGGCTTTTTTGAACGCGATTTGCACTTTTCACTTAAAGTTTGTTTTTTTATATATATTATCTATATACTTATGTACATATGTATATAATATATTATCTATTCAAACACTTTTAAAAAATCAAAGCCAGAACCACACAAAAAAACAAGTAAGAAAATATAGTCGGTCATGCCCGACCATATAATACCCTACACCTAGTATATGTAAATATAAAAAAGTTTTTCAGAAATGGGCGTTATTTGCGAGATATCACCTATTTTGCACCAAAATTCAGTGTCATGATTTCTGTCAATATAAATATTATATGTGTTAAACTTTATCTCGATTTAAATACTTTTAAAAGATTTATGGAAATTAAAGTGAATTACGGAGAGGGTTTTATATGGGAGTTTCGACTAATTATGGACCGACCATTACAAAATTAGGTGCCATTATTTCTGTATATAAGAAACTTATTTGTGTCGAATTTTATTTGATTACCAACATTTTTAAGAAATTAATGCTCTTTAAAGTGATTTTCGGAAGTGGGCCTTATATGGGATCTACGACTAATTATGGACCGATCATACTAAAATTGTACCGTATTATTAGTATACATATGAAATATATTTGTGTTAAATTTTATTTCGATATCAACATTTTTGAGTGAGTTATGTACTTTAAAGTGATTTTCGGAAGTGGGTCTTATATGGGAGCTACGACTAATTACGGACCCATCACAATAAAATTTTACCGTATTATTAGTATACATATTAAATATATTTGTGTTAAATTTTATTAGATACCAACATTTTTGAGTGAGTTATGCTCTTTAAAATGATTTTCGGAAGTGGGCCTTATATGGGAGCTACGACCAATTATGGACCGATCGTCATAAAATTCAACCACATTTTATGTATATAGACAGAACATATTTGTGTTCAATATTATTTGGATACCGACATTTTTAAAAGAGTTATGTTCTTTTAAGTGATTTTCGAAAGTGGGCCTTATATACGACTAATTATGGACCGATCGTCATAAAATTCTACCATCTTTTATGTATATGTATGAAACATAGTTGTGTTCAATATTATTTGGATACCAACGTTTGTAAGAGAGTTATGCTCTTTTAAGTGATTTTTTGAATTGGATGTGCGTTAGCTTCATATACTACTCATCTGTGGTAAATTTGGTAGCATAATTCAAAGATTTATGACCGGTAAACCCCAATTTCGGGAGGACATTTGTATGGGGGCTAGGTGAAATAATGGACAGATTTCCACTAGTTTTAATCCCATCCATCATTGAGCCGAAAATATATCACGTTCCAAATTTTATCGAAATATCTTCAAAATTGCGGCCTGTACTCTGCGCACAAGCTATACGTGGACAGCCAGCCAGACGGACGGACATCGTTAAATCGACTCATAAAGTGATTCTAAGCCGATCGGTATACTTTAAGGTGGGTGTTGGACCAATATTTATGGGCGTTACAAACATCAGCACAAATCCAATATACCCTCCCCACTATTGTGGTGTAGGGTATAAATACAAATATTTTTTTTTAATTTTCTCGCTTTTTTGTTCATTGACATTTACAGGCAGTTGTATTCGCTTTAGAATATTTTTGTAGTATTTTGTGATACTTTTAACAAAAATATCAAAATTTATGATGTAAGATAACAAAATTGGCATACGTAAGCGAGTGCGAAAGAAAGTGTGTGCCAATGAGACTCGAATTCGAGCGAGTGCTTTTCGTGCGCTTAATTTTCATTCTTAAATCAGAAATAGGCCATAAATCCTTTTAATTTTCTACCAAACTACGCGTAATTATAATGAAATAAATCCTTCAGACTAATACAGTTCGCTAGATATATGTACATAGAAGAAGATACTGTGAAAATCCTTAAGGTACAAATACACAAACACAGATTCATTTTGTGTTGTTTCACACTCTTCAGTTTTAGCTGACCAATTATCTTCAATTCTCTTTTGAGCATTCCATTTAATTACACACGTCAATTAAATTTTCGTATTATTTATTGCATATCAACAAGTATGAAAGAAAAAATAAACAAAAGGAAATAAGAAAATTGACCTAAGGTGACCATACGTCCTCTATTTTAGAGGACAATCATCTATTTTAACTCGCTGTCATCTATAAAATTTGTGTCCTCTTTCAGTCATCTTTTTCATACTCAGTCATCTTTTGCCATCTTTAATTTTAAAATTTAAATGCATGATAAATATTTGTTTTTATTAAGCTAGAGTATGAACAGAGCAAGCACGGCACGGTTTCTAAGTAGAATGAGAATCGCCACCTTTAACAAATAAAACAAATTTTACTTCACAAACGCCGTGTCGTGCTTGTTCTGTTCATACTCTTACTGACTGAACTTTCGCTTTTCAAAATAGTAAATGGTAACAATATGTAAAAAATGTAAACATTGAATTGAAATATTTTTTTTTACTATTTTTTTTAATGCCATCTTTTTTCTTCTCCAAAATCTGGTCGTCTTACTAGTACCGTCAAGTTTGTACTTTTTATTCTCTTTTCCCTTCTCATCCACAAATACTTGCCTTGACGAGTTAGAATTGACGAGTGTGAAAGCGGACTTTTATAAATTATAATTAAAAGTAAATTCAAGTCTTACTAATTAATGTAATAAATGAGAGTTTTTCTAATTTATTTTCACTTGCAAAATAATTTAAAATTACTTGTATTAAATTAATACATTAATTAAAACTAGTGTATTCTCATGTGAACGAGTGGTAACCGAACGAGTACGTAAACAAATGAGTTTCTATAATATACTCGTCTGACTTACGTTACTTACCTTGGTAATATTGAGTTGTTATATTGCATTATTGCCAAATTATTTAATTAGATATTTTGTTTAATATTTTGTTTTTTCCATGTTATTGTTGAATTATTTAATTTTTTAGGGGCAACCATAGAAACCAAAATAAAAACAGCTGTGTTTTATTTACAATACAAAAATAATTTATGTGAATTGAAATTGCTATGAATTTTTTAATTTTGTAATAAATTGAATGAAAAATGTTTGAATTTATCGCAATTAACATTGAAATTGAAAGTTAAGGTAGTAGACAACAGTTTATGCTGTAGAAATATACGAAATAATATATAAAATATTGTTTTGTGAAGCACACAAGCACTTATTTCTACTCGTCTGTTTTTGAAATTTCAATGTAGAAACCATAAAAAAGATAGTCTTACGTTTTTACTTAAGAGAATTGACACTAGTGTTATAGAACCCCAAAACTAATTTTTGCACTCATTTGGGCGAAAAATTTGAGTCACTATTTATTTAGAAACATGCCATAATTTAATACATCACCTTCATGAGAAGGGTATATATAAGTTTGTCATTCTGTTTGTAATTTTCACAATATAATTTTCCGACCCTATAAAGTATATATGTTCTGGATCCTTATAGATAGCGGAGTCGATTAAGCCATGTCCGTCTGTCTGTCTGGATATCTTCGGGATCCAAATCGTCAATAACTCTGTCAGACATGCTTTCGAGAAGTTTGCTTTTAAAATCAGCAAAATCCGTCCGTACATTTAAATAAATAAAGACTCGTTATACATATTTTCTTCAAACTAATTAACGCTTTTATTTTGCAATTAAAAAAAATCCGGTTTGTTTAAAAGAAATATTTAAAAGGTAAAAACGTAACAATATAATATATTATAAATTACGTGTTTATTCTATAATTTTAGAAATAAATTTTACAAATGAAATAATAAAAAAAACTATTTGACGTAGTTTTTGTTCTACCTTCTTATGTATAATAAATAAAAATTCCTTTATTTCAAGCTCGGGGTCAGTTAAATTTTATTTTATCTGCCGATATTTCGATGCTCTTTGAGTGTATCATCATCTGGGCTTGTCTATTAATATAGGTATAATTTAGAACTTATACAAGAAATAACAATCATAATAAACACATAGAAGAAACAACCATAAAAATACATGTAAACAATAATACGTAAACTTACTAATTAATAATAATTTATATGGACCACGTAAAATTAATTTCTTTTTACATTTCTTTTTATCGTCTGTTGTTCAACTAAACTTAAAAACTAAATATAGCCTACACTCTTCCCTTTGTTGATTAAATGTTTGTAGCTTTGGTAGCAGTTCCCCACATCGATCTTAAAATACATTTTTGTTGTTGGTATAAGAATTACTACTAAAACAAAAACATGAAATCTTAAAAAACAATATTAAAGAAGAAGAAACCAAAAGAATAATTATAAACAGACAGTTAACTGAAGATGACGCACTTGCACTGTGGACCAGCGAGAATATTCTTGCTGAATCTTTGAACGAAAAATTAAAAGACAAACAAAAGAAAAAGTTTGAGAAGTTAAGGTTAGCACAGAGGAAGGAACTAGAGGTTAAACTTAACAAAAATTGGTTTGTGAATAAGACAAAAACAGTCATTCCAGAGGAAATACAGTGGAGATTATCACTTGCTCAAAAACATGCATTACCGGTGGCGAAAGATAAATTTCCAATGCTCAGATACATTGCAGAGGGAGAGGACTTTATTCAAACTTTAGATAATAGAGATGACAAAGAAATAGCCAGATCAAAATTTACATCAATAATTGACAACCACTTAAATAAATTGAAAATTAACAATATCCCTATTGTTTAAATACTGTAAAAAAGGCAAAACAATATTTAAAAAGGAATAAAAACATTCTTATTTTAAATGCGGATAAAGGAAATGTGACCGTAACTATGGAAAAGGACGAATATCAAACCAGAATGAAACATATAATGGGAGATATGATGACTTGCCAACGAGTGAATAAAGATCCCACAAACGGACTTCAGAAGATAAATAATGAATTAGTAGAAGAAATGTTTAAAAATAACATTATTTCAGAGAACCAAAAGAAAAGTCTAAAAACTCACACATCCAATGCTCTTAGAATTTATGGACTTCCAAAAATTCATAAAGAGGGCTATCCATTAAGACCCATCTGCTCCGCTATCAATGCACCGTCCAGTAAATTATGTAAGCATATTACTAGTGTTTTAAAAAAGATTACTGAAGAATCGAAATATAATGTGAAGGACTCAGTGCAATTCAAAAATATGATAAAAGAACTGACTATTGAAGACGATGAAAGATTGATTTCGTTCGATGTTGTAGCTTTGTTTCCGAGTGTACCTGTTGATTTAGCGTTAGTAATAAATAAGGATAGATGGGAAGAAATTGCAAAATACACAAATATGTCAAAATCATTATTTTTAAGAGTTAAAAAATTTTGCATCAAGGATAACCGGTACTTTACATTTGACAACAAAATATACACCCAGAAAAAGGGATTACCTATGGGATCTCCAGCATCTCCGATAATTGCAGATATAGTAATGGAAAAGCTTTTAGACACAGTAATGGAAAATTTATCTCAGAAACCAAAAATATTGACAAAATATGTGGATGACATTTTCTGTGTAATACGGGAAAGTGCAATCGAGGAGATGTTGACCAAATTAAATAGTTTTAACAATGGAATAAAATTCACAAGCGAACTAGAACGCGATTCAAGGTTACCATATTTGGACATTATGATTATATGAGAAGGTAACATATTAAAAACAGATTGGTATCAAAACCCAACAGCGTCAGGAAGGATTATCAATTTCTTCTCTAAACATCCAAAGCGGATTATAATAAATACTGCCAATAATATGATACGGAGGATATTAGAACTTAGTGATGTGGGATTTTACAAACATAATAAGAAGAAAATCCAAAACATATTATCTGACAACAATTTTCCAAAAAAGCTGACAAACAAACTGATTAAAGACTATAACAAAGACAAGAAAGAGAGGACTAAATCAAGTGAAGAACCTAAAATATATAAATCATTGACATATGTTCCTGAAATGTCCGAGAGATTTGAAAAATCAAAATTGTTTAATTGAGACAACATTAAAATAGCGCACAAGACTCAACAAAATCTTGGAATAATTTTCAGCAAAACCAAAGACAACATTCCAAATATGGAAAAAGCAAATGTGGTTTATCATATCCCCTGTATGGGTAACGAAAATGAAACTTGTAAGAAAGTGTATGTTGAAACAACTAAAAACAAATTAAAGACTAGAATTACAGGACATAAATCAGATCAAAAACAACGTTTAAAAAAATTTATTCAAAAAACGGCATTAACAACCCACTGTGTTGAGAATAAACATTTCCCAGATTTTGAGAAAGTACGAGTATTAGAGAGCGAACAAAATTATAAACGACGTTACATGCTAGAGATGCAACACATCATTAATATACCAACAACAAAAATGAATTTTAAGATCGATGTGGAGAACTGTTCCCAAAGCTACAAACATTTAATCAACAAAGGGAAGAGTGTAGGCAATATTTAGTTTTTAAGTTTAGTTGAACAACAGACGATAAAAAGAAATGTAAAAAGAAATTAATTTTACGTGGTCCATATAAATTATTATTTATTAGTAAGTTTACGTATTATTGTTTACATGTATTTTTATGGTTGTTTCTTCTATGTGTTTATTATGATTGTTATTTCTTGTATAAGTTCTAAATTATACCTATATTTATAGACAAGCCCAGATGATGATACTCAAAGAGCATCGAAATATCGGGAGATAAAATAAAATTTAACTGACCTCGAGCTTGAAATAAAGGAATTTTTATTTATTAAAAAAAAACTATTAGATACATAGGTACATATCGCTATTATTAACTATAAACCACTAGTTGACAAAAATATGTTTTCAGTAATGAGCTAAGTTGACCTGAAATGAGTTGCTTGTTTATTAAATATACTACTTCTTCCTGATCAGTTGCAACGATGGACTGTGATGGTGATTATTAAGATTTGATGAGTGTCGATCTTTTTGTAATAAATTAGCTTTTGGAACTTCATAACGCATTAAATTTTTTCGAACAGTTTCCCAAGTAGGTTGATATGCTGAGGCTGAAGAACCATGATTTGTATTATTATTTATAGAACGAGGATTTTCAAAATTAGCAGTTTCTTTGACAATATTGCGTATTAAATTTTTTTTTTCAGTGTTTAAAATGGGCGAATTTGCTAGTGTATGACCTTTATGGGTGGACGATATCTGTGAAATTAAAGGATTTGCAGCAGTTTTTTTAAAATAAACTCGTGGATTCTTGGTAGTTGTAGTTGGTGATAACTTGGTAGTTGTGAGAAAAGTTTGTTGCAAATTTCGTTTAGTAAAAAAGTTTTTAAAAATTTCTTTAGGTTGCATTGTTGTATTATATTCGAATATTTTAGGTTCTATAGAAGTTTGTATTATACCGGATATTAATAGGTTAGAAGAATACTTCTTTACATAGTCCGAATTTCCATTTAGTTCTACAAATTTCGCGGCATTAATCGAAGAATTTTTATTCCCACCAATTTTTCGAAGTTCGTTGATTATGTTGCTATCATATTCGGAACCTAATATGGGATTATCATCATTACTTGTTGAATAGTTTCTGCCGGTAACAGTAACATTTGTTGAGCTCTCTGGTCTACTCTTATTTAAATTAGGAAATTTGATTTGATTGTTGTCGTGTAATGAATTCGCCTAAAAAATAAAATATATAATATTATTAAATATAGATTTATAGAAATTACATATGTACAATAATTATATTATTATATTATACATATTTGTGTACCCTCCACCTCCACATTATATATATGTGTCAATTTAAAAAAAAGCAATTTTTGTGTCCCCGCACTTTACACTATTATTTTAAGTAAAAAAAAAAAAAATATGAGAGTGATCAGCGAGGAATATATAACAAAAAACGTAATTCTCAAATTTGTATGTTTGTTTTTTTGTTTATTCAGAATGGTGTTTTGTTTCTCCCTCTGACTGCTTCCATACAAAAAAATGTGTCCCCTGTTAGAATTTTTAGTAAACAAAATAAAATAAAATCAAGAAAATAGTAAATGTGCAATATTTAATAAAAGTATTCGAGTTATTGTGTTTCTTTCTTGTGTTTTGATTTGCTATAGTCGTCAAAATTTAAGTAGTGCGAATTTGGCGTTGCAAAGAAAGGTTGTCCCCACAATTTGCATTGAGTGTCACTTTTTTATAAATCAAGTAATATTACTAGATTGCAATTTCAAGTTTAAATAAAGTAAATAACGTAAGGAAAGTCAAACTTTAATTATTACAAAAGTGAAAAAGCGAAAAAAAAATTTATTAAAAAAGTGTGCATTTGCGTAGTTTTTGTAAACACCATGGTAAGGGCGCGATAAAATTTCTTGAGCGTCACGCTAATTTTTTAAAAAGTGAATATATTAAATATAAAAAATTGAAATTGACAATCATTGTTTAAATGGTTTCAACTCATTTTTATATAATTTGAGAAATAAATTGCCTACGAAAAAAATCAAAATAGGCAAATATTTCATGAGCATCACTTTTGAAATATATTGCTTCATAGCTTAAAATGCTTAATTTTGATTTTATTTTTTAACTTTCAAGAGTAAAACAAAAAAATTAACGGCGAACATAGAATGAAAAAAAAACAAAGCCGCTTGTCATCGCAGTAAGCTTGAATTTCAAATATTTTTGTATTTTTAGCGATTTTTTATACATATTTGGTGTGTGTCGCTCAAGATAGAAATCATAGAAAACTTTAAAAAAAATCCAAAAATATTGATTTTTTTGAGAGCCTAAAAGTACCGCCGGATTCTTCATCAATTTCTACATAAATTGGCCACTCTTACAGGCTAATTGAAAAAACTGTAAAAATATGCAAAACAAAACACGTTGTGTACGTTTTTTTTTTTTGAAATTTACCCATATATATACTATATATATATATATATATATATATATATATATACGTTTGCCATTTCGTGTGTAACAATGAGAAATATTCTTTTAAGACCCAACAATGTATATATATTCTTGATCCTTATGAACTATGCCCATATGTCTGTCTCTGTAAAACACTCTCATGTCTAAAATATGTAACCAAAATTAGCAAAGTTTACAATAAGCCGTTTACAAATCTCCTAAGCATTTTGGTATTGAAAATTATCAAAATCCAACAACCTCCATTAAAATACGTTTTTGCTATTTAAATATATTGCAGATAATACCATACATATATGTATGTACTTCGTATACGTTATTTCTACAATGGAAGGACAAACTGTGATGAAAAGAGTAATAATCGGTTCATGATTTCTCATAGCCCACATACAAGATTCGTCCAGAAATATCACCTCTAAAATTGCAATATTAATACAAAATTTAGCAAAAATAAGTTTAATATGAACATTTCTAAAATGTGATTGAATGTGATTTCGAGTGGAAAATCTACTTACTGGCCTACTGATCGACAGAATATACCAGATGCTATAGATTTTGGAGTAATAAAAAATATCCCGAGAGAAGTAATTAATGTCGAATCATCGTTAGAATTATCATCAGATTGTTACTATATGTCCCTATTTACACAGTCGAACATTTGGAAGAAAAACATCTGTAATTCTCTTTTGTTTTTTCATTTGCGGTCACACTGTCGAACAATGTTGTCAGACACATTTTATTATTATTTGCTTTTTGACATTTCTCTTATTCTTGCTGTGTAATAATTTGTAGTAAATTCCAGCAAAGAAAATGTCAACAAAGCATGTTCACCGAGTTCCGTACACTAAATTAATTCTCTCTTCCCCACCCGTAATTTTCTACAAGCTAAATGTTTTTTTTTCCAAATGTTCGACTGTGTAAACGAGGACTATGCAACTTCGCAACCAGATTACTCACTATGGCGAGCGACTAAAAATCTTAAAAGACCTGTATGTAGCTCGTTTCTGTATTTCTCGCATCGAAAAATTTTTCACATGAATTGTGAATCAAAAAATTCCTTCGTTTCTCGATTTGTGAGAAAAAAGTGTTTCTGTATTTGAATGCGAAAACAGACAACGCTGATTCTATTTTTATTGGAATATTTGCAGTAAGTAAGTGTCAATGCAAGCCAAACGTCAATGAAGAAAAAATGTCATTCAGTGGTCGTTGAGCAAGCGATGGGAACACATGCGGATGGTTGCTGTCATTTTTTTCAGAAATTTATTAAGCATTGTTGTTGCTTATTGTTGGACGAAGCATAGCAAACATACGCGATTCAATTACAATTGACACGAAAAATATAAGAAACTGCTTTAGATGGACTTATTTTTGTTTTTTCTCAAAGTAACTGTTCTAAAATTATTTTTTAATATTTCTTTAGGTGTTTATATGTGGCAACAACATTTTTTTCTTATTTTAAGCGTTTGACAATATGTTACGTATTGAAAGATATCTATGTATATATTTTGAATTCTGTGTTTCTCACACCAATTTGAAATGTGAATTTTTTTGACAGTTCTTGTAAGAATCTTTTCCCACATTCTTCTAATAATTGTTGGAAAACTATGTATTTAAATGACAGATACTTCTCGCAAAATAAAGTTACAGAAACACTTGTGTGAGAAAAATAATTTTTTGTTTCAGTGTAAGTTTTTGTTGCAATTCACTAATTCCATGCGAAAAATTTTACAATGCGAGAAATATAGAAACGAGCTACTGTGTTATGTAAGCCCCCCTTGCGAAACTTAAGTGGTGGTTGGGCAAGAAATGACACTGAAAAAGGCAATATATTTGCTAATCATTTGAAAAAAGTATTTACCACAAACACATAAAATGAATCAATAGACTTGCCACCAATCACACACCATTTAGGACCAGCTACGTTTTGAGATTCGAGAGAATCGAAAAGGCTATTTTTGATTTAAACTCTTAGAAAGCACCTGGTATTAACAAAATCAGTAAGATGTTTACAGAGCTACCCCGGATAGCAATAAAAATAATAATTTTTATTATCAAAGCTATATTACGCCTTCAATATTATCCACCAGAATGGAAGTTTTCAATGGTTACCATGATACCAAAGTCGGGAAAAGATCACACAAAAGTAGAATCATATAGACCCATCAGCCTATTGTCAAATATATCAAAGCTATTCGAGAAAATGCTCATGAACAAGTTATACCCGATTTAAAGTGAAAACAATTATATTCCGAATCATCAATTTGGATTTAGAAGAACACACAGTATTATCGAACAAAACCATAGACTTGTCAGTATCATCAAAACAACATTTGAAGAAAAAAACAAGTAAGAAAGTATAGTCGGTCAAGCCCGATCATATAATACCCTACACCTAGTATATGTAAATATAAAAAAGTTTTTCAGAAATGGGCGTTATATGGGAGATATCACCTATTTTGGACCAAAATTCAGTTGTCATGATTTCTGTGAATATAAATATAACTTTATGTCGATATAAATTCTTTTAAAAGATTTATGGAAGTTAAAGTGAATTACGGAGAGGGTCTTATATGGGAGTTTCGACTAATTATGGACCGACCATTACACAATGTCATTATTTCTGTATATAAGAAACTTATTTGTGTCGAATTTTATTTGATTACCAACATTTTTAAGAGATTTATGCTCTTTAAAGTAATTTCTGGAACTGGGCCTTATATGATAGCTACGACTAATTATGGACCGATCACAATAAAATTGTACCGTATTATTTATATATATATGAAATATATTTGTGTTAAATTTTATTTGGATACAAATATTTTTGAGTGAGTTATGCTCTTTAAAGTAATTTTTGGAAGTGGGTCTTATACGGGAGCTACGACTAATTAGGAACCGATCACAATAAAATTGAACCGTAGTATTAGTATACATATGAAATATATTTGTGTGAAATATTATTTGGATACCAACATTTTAAGAAATTTATGACCGTGAAAGAGATTTTCGAAAGTGGGCCTTTAATGGGATCTACGACTAATTATGGACCGATCATACTAAAATTGTACCGTATTATTAGTATACATATGAAATATATTTGTGTTAAATTTTCTTGGATACCAAAATTTTGGAGCGAGTTATGCTCTTTAAAATGATTTTCGTAAGTGGGCCTTATATGGGAGCTACGACTAATTATGGACCGATCACAATAAAATTGTACCCTATTATTTGTATATATATGAAATATATTTGTGTTAAATTTTATTTGGATACCAAAATTTTTGAGCGAGTTATGCTCTTTAAAATGATTTTCGGAAGTGGGCCTTATGAACAGATCACCATAAACTTCTGCTATATTATATGTATATAGACGAAACATATTTGTGTTCAATATTATTAGGATACCAACGTTTGTAAGAGAGTTATGCTCTTTTAAGTGATTTTTGGAAGTGGGCTTTATATGGGAGCTACGACTAATTATAGACCGATCTTCACGAAATTTGTGGATCTGCGTTAGCTTCATATACTACTCGTCTGTGGTAAATTTTGTTAGCATACTTGCACAATTCAAAGATTTTTGACCGGTAAACCCCAATTCCAGGAGGACATTTGTATGGGGCTAGGTGAAATAATGGACCGATTTCCACTAGTTTCAATCCCATCCATCATTAGGCCGAAAATATATCACGTACCAAATTTTATCGAAATATCTTCAAAATGCGGCCTGTACTCTGCGCACAAGCTATACATGGACAGCCAGACGGACGGACATCGGTAACTCGACTCAGAAAGTGATTCTAAGCCGATCGGTATACTTTAAGGTGGGTGTTGGACCAATATTTATGGGCGTTACAAACATCAGCACAAATCCAATATACCCTCCCCACTATTGTGGTGTAGGGTATAAATATGATAACAAAACCCGATAAGCAATCAACGTAATAAATTTATATTTTCAATTGTTTTTAATTTTTTTAAATTTTTACAAATAAAAACTAAGAATTTTAAAAATGATGATTTTTTTTCGTGAAATGATGATTTTTCACCAAAATCTTCTGGCAACACTGATTGTCTTGTTTGATTTAATGATGAAACAGAACTAGGGCTGAACGATGGTGAAATTAAATACAAGGTGACAGCATAGCACCAGCTGATTATTTTTTGCTCTGTTCATGGTGAAATTGAAAATGTCAAAAAGTTGTTTAAAATTTAAAATTATTTTGTTTTTGAAAAATTGAGTTTTTTCGCCGTTTTATCTGCGTCAAATAGCTTAAAAGTGTTAAAAAAAAACTTTATTATATTAAATAGTGTGTTTGTTTTTTGAGTTGTTTTACTAAAAGTGTTAGTTTTTTTCTGTAAGATAAATGTTAAGATTCCTCTTTAAAAATGATTTTTTTTTTTGCTGCAGAAAAATGCGTTCTTGCATCTTATGCCGTAAAAAAGGAGTAGCTGGAAGTGGTACTTTCTTTACGGTTCCTCAAGACCCAAGAAAAAGATAACAGCGGAGTAAGTTGTGCCAAAAGAATCTTACTCCAAGCAGCTTTATTTCCAATAAAGTCAGTTCGAGAACACACTATACATTTTTTTTGTATTATGTATATTTCCAATCTTTTATTTTAAAATTTGAATAAAAATAAAAACTTTTTTAGAAGAATAAGACTGCATTAATTTTAATTAAAACATTATTATTAGAGGGTTCCTTAATGGTGGGCAAACTGAAAATAGCCTTAACAATGGTGAAATTAAATACAAGGTGACAGCATTGCTACAACAATTACAACAAGGCAAGAACAACAGGCATTTTTGTTTGTGTAATACTTTCGTTACTGTCAAAAACATCTGGCATAAAATAAAGAAAACAAGCATACAAACATGGATAAAAACAGAAAACAATAGTAGTGAGAAATTGTTTATTTTATTTTCTTAAACAATTTCGAAACTCGTGATGATTTTGTTCGGGGCATTTTGATTAATGAGCAAATTCTAGACAGTCATATCTGTGTTTCCCTCTTGCCACGCGAACAGTATGCTCGAAAGGTGAACAATTGGCTGACTTATCAAATTGTCAGCAATGACATCATAAATCGTTGGACATACCCCTTAGTACTTGATATGGGCATTGTCGAACTGAAGCAGATGTATATCTTCCACAAAAATAATTTGTATCTATAAAAGCCCTACGTCTAGTTTGGTCAAAATGTGGTGGTACATAAAAATAGTGTTCAACGTTGACCTTCTTCGCATTTGACCTTCTGTAAATATTTTCCGCATAGAATCAAGCGCTAAATTTACTTGAAGGAGCTTACATTTTAAATCTTTATTTTCAGATTCCAATTGGGGAATTTTTTCTTGATAATTTGTTGATACTGTATCAAAAATTGAAGGACTAAAAGTGACACAGCAAAAGCAATATTAGAAGCTGTTCAAAAAATAATAAAATAGATAATTTATAAATATAATTAATTATATTATTATATAATTTAATTATGTATATATATAAAAGGCACAAAAAAGAAATAAGTACATTAATGAAATTATTGATAATTTTAATCACTTCTCAGTTTGAGATTCTTTTTCTCTCTGAATTTGCCCATGACACTTTGAAGCTGCAGTATTCGAAAATTCTTCCATGGAAAATAAATGTAAGCCATGTGAAGGTTTCTCTGATGGATTAACTTCGGATGACATTCGAAATTCTGTTGGGCATGATAGCCCTAAAGGCACAACACTATGCATTATTGTTTTGTTTTGCTGCTACACTATTGACATAGCGTGGGGCATTAACAAACAACGAATTCCCGCAGATATAATGTCGGAAAGTACCACTTCCAGCTACTCCTTTTTTACGGCATAAGATGCAACAACGCATTTTTGTGGAGCAAAAAAAAAATCATTTTGAAAGAGGAATCTTAACATTTATCTTATAGAAAAAAACAAACACTTTTAGTAAAACAACTCAAAAAACAAACACACTATTTAATATAATATAGTTTTTTTTAACACTTTTAAGCTATTTTACGCAGACAAAACGGCGAAAAAACTCAATTTTTCAAAATAATTTTGTAACGTTTTTATATAAACTTTGACTATTTGTAAACAACTTTTTGGCATTTTCAATTTCACCGTGAACAGAGCAAAAAATAATCAGCTGGCGCTATGCTGTCACCTTGTATTTAATTTCACCATGGCCTTAACCACATTAAAGTTGACCTCTTTGAGAGACATGTTGTACGCGTAGCGGGAAGAATTAATTTCGGGTATATAGAAATCTGGATTTGATTTCTCCTGAAAACCTCTGGACAAAGAATCGACCACTTACGATAGGAAAACTAAAAAATAAAGTAGCCTGTATTAACAAAATTATACAAATCTGTTATTTAAATGGCCTCACTATTGGCATCATCAGGTAGGGGAGAAAAAGGTTGTGAATCTTCTTCATCACTGCTGGAAAAATAATCACTTTCATAATTTTTATAGCAGCAGTCTTAATTGCCAATATATCAGCCAATTGTTCACCTTTCGAGCATACTGTTCGCGTGGCAAGAGGGAAACACAGATACGACTGTCTAGAATTTCCTCATTAATCAAAATGCCTCGAACAAAATCATCACGAGTTTCGAAATTGTTTAAGAAAATAAAATAAACAATTTTTCACTACTATTGTTTTCTGTTTTATCCATGTTTGTATGTTTGTTTTCTTTATTTTAAAAGTGAATTTAAAAGTGAGATTTTTGTAATTTAATAGAAAATAAGTGATATATAGAAAAATTAATTGAAGAATTATGAAGTCAAAGTGCCGAAACAAACCGAAATGCAATATTATCAGGCCAAAATATTATCAGTTTTTGTTGGTACAAGTGTAACACGATGTTTTAAATGCCAAGGATACAACCACAAATCAGAAGAGTGCAGAAATGAGAAAATATGCTACAAATGTCACGGTAACCACAAAAGCAAATATTGCAAAAATGAAACGGTAAACAAATGTGTAAACTGCATAAAAGAAAATAAAAGGCTGAACTTAGGACTTGATGAAAATCACTGTACAAACAACAGGGAATGCCCAGTTTATCAAAATAAACTAACATTGAAAATAAAAGATTAGTTTTGACAGTTTCACAACCACAGAAAATATATGGAATATACACAAACATTCAAGGACTTTCAAATAACTTCGCCCATTTGGAAATTACAGTCGAAACCGTTAAACCAGAACACTATCTGAAACTCATATCACGAATAACATTGATGGAAAATAATATGAAATAAAAGAATATGATAACTATCCAACAATTTCGAATTCTTCGAAGGCTGGAGGTGTAATATTATATATAAACAAGTAAGAGTGCTATATTCGGCTGTGCCGAATCTTAAATACCCTCCGCCTAAACGTAATAAGAAATACAAAAACTACACACGTTATAGGACTAGAATATCCTCATTCTGTGTTTTCTATTCAGTCTTAGTGCAAATTTAATTATTATTTTATATATTGTTAAAAGACAATTTTACGACCAACATAATTTATGTTAAATATTTTGAAATTTTATCTAATTTCACCATTTTTAATTGATTTAATTACCAATTCTTACCATAATTTACAGAGTTTGTCTGATGTTCATAATAATCTTGAGTGTAATTTAACAAACAGAGTATAAAAAAGGGGAACAATTCGGGTTTAGTAACTTTACTCAAAAAAAAAACTTCATCAAATAGGGCTTTTAGGGAAGATGCCAGCAAAGAAAAATTTGTTGGCTGTCACGCCTATTTTCCATGGGGCCCGTTGAAAATATATAGGCCTATATCTCGGGAACTACTGGGTGTATGATAATTTGTAATACATTAAATAAAAGATATTAAAAATACCTTTCCAACGATATATGATTATAAAATATGGACCGAATATGGGTTAAATCTAAAAATAATATTTTTTGACCCGAATTTATTTGTTTTTTTGGAAATTTTAATATGGCAGCTATGACAAATTATGGGCCGATTTTCTTAAATTTTGGAACAGTGATTTTTATGCATATGAGGATATTTCACGTCGAATTTCAACATAACAATGGTATATTTAAGATATATATTAGTATTAGAGTGGATTTCGGAAGTGGACCTTATATGGGGACATAGTCAAATATGGACCGATATTCTCAAAATCCTGCAGTTTGATTTAGGCATGTATGTAAATGATCCGTTTGGATTGGTACCCTTATTTATAAGAGATTTAAGAATATTAAAGTCATTTTCGGAAGAGGGCTTTACATGGGGCATACGGTTAAAAATAGACCGAAATTCACAAAATTTTGTGGGATGATTTTTGTATATATGTAAATGATTTGTGTAAAGTTTTGAATGAGTACCGATATTTATACAATCTATATATATTGGATAAATGTCTTTTTCAGATGAGGTCCTTGTATGGGAGCTATGACCAATTCTGGGCCGATCACCATAAAATTTAGTACTACAATTTATTTGCCTATTAAGATTCTTTATGTCAAGTTTTAGCCGTTTCACATTATTTATATCTGTTTTATACGTGTTTAAGTGAATTTTGGAAGTGAACTTTATATGGGGGCTATGGTCAAACATGGACCGAACTAAAAAAAATTTCGTTTTGCGATTTATTTTTGCATAAAACTTATCTTTGCTGAATTTTGTCTTGATATTCGAATTTTATAGGCATTTATGTATAATTGAGCAATATTTCGGGAAGATTTTTGTATGGGGGCTATGAGAAATCATGGACCGCTTCATACTATTTTTCGCACACTTTCTTCTATTATCATAAACACAACGTATACAAAATTTCATGGTATTATCTGCATTATATTTTAAAATATTGCAATAAAATGGACAAAAAATATCAAATTTTTATGGAGGTTGTCTCACATATCGGTCCATAACTCTGGTTGGCCTAAACCGATTTTACTGATTTTAAGTAGCAAACTTTTCGAAAACATGTCTGACAGAATTGTTGAAGATTTGGATCTCGAAAATATCTGGGGACTCCAGAAAACTGATTTCAACATCCAGACAGACATGGCTTAATCGACTCCGCTATCTATAAGTATCCAGAATATATATACTTTATAGGGTTGGAAAATTATATTGTGGAAATTACAAACGGAATGACAAACTTATATATACCTTTCTCATGAAGGTGAAGGGTATAAAAAGCAATGGTATATAAATAAAATAAAGGAACATAGGTATAGTAGACTCAAAGCACTGGATTAGTGCCTATATGGCTAAGCGAGAACATATATCATTTATTATCGTAATTGTTTATAGATCACCAAGCTGTTCTAAATCCGAATTTTGTGATACATTTCAAGAGTACCTAGATGAAATTTGTGAAAAAAACTGTAATATTTTAATAGCAGGAGATTTTAATATAGACTGGTATAAAGATTTTTATAAAGATAAATTTGAAAGTATTTTAAATGACAATGGGCTTAAACAAATTATAAATGAATCCACCAGAATAACGCAAACCTCGAAAACATTAATAGACTACATAAAAACAAACAATGAAATAATCTCGGCAAAAAATAATATAAACAATAAAATATCAGACCATGAATGCATAGACATTTTTATTGATTATGAAAGATAGAAATTTTTAAATACAATAAAAATAGTTTTAAAAATGCAATAATGTAATGAAATTAATAATCTTATGAATATGGCCATGAAATTGATAGATGTATTGAAAATACTATACAAAAATTTACAATAAAAAAGACAATAAATGAGAAAATTAACAATAAATGGTTCAATAGTGAACTCAGGGGCCAAATTACCGCATTCTTGATCGAATGAGCTATCGTATCGAAAAATGATTTAGATATCGAACTTATGATAAAATGTACTAAATTTCTTGCTCGATATCGAATGCCATAATCTCAAATAAGAAAATTACGATAAAATTTTACTCAATATCGAATGCGGTAATTTGGCCCCAGGCTTCTCAAACAAGAAAAAATAAACAAGTACCAAAAAGCTATCATAGAAAACACTGATGCAGCATGGAATAATTATAAATCAATTAGAAACACTTATAAAGTTAAAATTTAAAATGAATAACATAAATACATAAAAAATAAAAAAAATAAAAATCAAAAAAAAATGTGGAATAAAATAAAATAATTAGTTATAAAGATACCCAGAAATGTGATAAAATCTGTGATATTTAACCAAATAGAATATAAGGACAACTTAGATATAGCCAATAATTTTAATAATTATTTCCTAAATAGTATATCTGATATAAGAAACTCCATTAAAAAGGTGAAATATGAAAATAAAATACCTGTGATAAATGTTAAATTTGAATTTCTTGCAATATCCTCATTAGAATTAAAAATTATATGTAAAAATATTAAGAAAAAACCTGACTTCAAAAAAATATCAAGCTATAAATATTAGATAACTGGGACAGAACTGGCAATATTTTACTCCACATTATAAATAAATCCCTAGAAACAGGAGTTTTCCCAGAAAATTGGAAGGAATCTTTTATTACCTGTAATGGCCTGATTTGTGTTTTAATATTTTTCATATAGTTTTACATTGAATGTAAACAATGTAAAATATATTTACTTATGAGATTAATAAATAATGGTTTGAGTCTTGGCTTATAGTAAAGTACTTAAGTCAAATTAGATATGAAGGTAATCGTATTGTATGAGGTATATTTTACTTCACCACAATAAAGCTTGTATGTACTTTAAGTGCAATAAATCGTTCCTTTTACAATTTGCTCTTCAACCATTGAGACGTACATTAACTCAAATTAATTAAACATACATACAAATAGCATACATATAGTGAAAAATAAAAGTTTTCACAAATTTAAAACCGATCTTAAATTTACTGCCGTGATTTATCTAAATTTTAGTTAAACTCGAATAAATACAAAGGTAAAATTTATAGTGACTTTCCGTTGATAAATTCTTGTAAGTAAAAAAAGAAAAAAAAATTTTATTTTTTTTACATAGAATTTAATAACCTAAGCGGAAGGGATCACGTGCTTTTAAAAAATCAGGTTATCCTTACCTTAATCTTGCCTTGCCTAAAATTGTTTTACCTATAACGAATGAAGATTTTGTGGTCCTAAAATTGTATGGTTTAATCTACCCTAATTTCATAAGGAAGATTTTTACTTCATAATTGACCAACAAAATTGTATGCACCTAGTTTTCATCACCAGTGTAGCAAAAATAACCACGCATGAGAATAATTTTGGTGCGTTTTCAATTTAAAAGCATAGTGACGTCACAACTCGATTGAGAAAGAATTCTTAAAAATCAACTGTAAACTATAAATTCAATCTCCACCGAAAAACCAGAAATCTGGATGCACGTCTACATAATTGCTTCTTCAAAATAACGGTAACCTGAAAAAAACCTTATCTGGCCAGCAATCAAGAATTCCATTAAGCGCTACCTGGTATAATTATAGCTACACATTTTTTCTTGTTTAAATTACAATCAACCATCCCATTTGCTTAAAAATTCTATAGTTTGCAATTGCTTAACAAATCTCCTTAAACATTTCAAAAAAAAAAACTGAAAATCATTTAAACAAACAAAAAAAAAATATTTTTATCCAGTTAATTCATCACATTCAAAACAGTCCGTAAATCTATTCAATTAAGCCAAATTCTTTTTATTTTCATTAAATTAGAGTAAACTTATTTGAATAAAATAAAACAATATTTTTTTTGTTTCCTTGAAACACCCATAACCTAAAATGAAATTCATAGCTTACATTCAAATTCAAAATATTTGTCAATTGCAAACTATATCATTACTTATCTTAAATTGTACGTAAAACCTAATTCCTAAACCCAAATGTAAATATTGTTATGGTACGTATATTTTAACAGTTGTCTAAAATTTATTATTAATTAGTTTACATATACAAATCTAGAATGCAACCAAATAATTTTTCCCAGCCCCAATAATTTGATTAACTAGATGCTGATGTTTGGAGAGGCCTCTATGTCATCAAACATCCAATCATGGTAAAATTAAATACAAGGTGACAGCATTGGTGACAATTACAACAAGGCAAGAACAACAGGCATTTTTGTTTGTGTAATACTTTCGTTACTGTCAAAAACATCTGGCATAAAATAAAGAAAACAAACATACAAACATGGATAAAAACAGAAAGCAATAGTAGTGAGAAATTGTTTATTTTATTTTCTTAAACAATTTCGAAACTCGTGATGATTTTGTTCGGGGCATTTTGATTAATGAGGAAATTCTAGACAGTCGTATCTGTGTTTCCCTCTTGCCAAGCGGACAGTATGCTCGAAAGGTGAACAATTGGATGACTTATCAAATTGTCAGCAATGACATCATAAATCGTTGGACATACCCCTTAGTACCTGATATGGGCATTGTCGAACTGAAACAGATGTATATCTTCCACAAAAATAATATGTATCTATAAAAGCCCTACGTCTAGTTTGGTCAAGGTGTCACTGGGCGAAAATGTGGTGGTACATAAAAATAGTGTTCAACGTTGACCTTCTGTAAATATTTTCCGCATAGAATCAAGCGCTAAATTTGTTTGAAGGAGCTTACATTTTAAATCTTTATTTTCAGATTCCAATTGGCGAATTTTTTCTTGATAATTTGTTGATACTGTATCAAAAATTGAAGGACTAAAAGTGAAACAGCAAAAGCAATATTAGAAGCTCTTCAAAAAATAATAAAATAGATAATTTATTAATATAATTAATTATATTATTATATAATTTAATTATGTATATATATAAAAGGCACAAAAAAGAAATAAGTACATTAATGAAATTATTGATAATTTTAATCACTTCTCAGTTTGAGATTCTTTTTCTCTCTGAACTTGCCCATGACACTTTGAAGCTGCAGTATTCGAAAATTCTTCCATGGAAAATAAATGTAAGCCATGTGAAGGTTTCTCTGATGGATTAACCTCGGATGACATTCGAAATTCTGTTGGGCATGATAGCCCTAAAGGCACAACACTATGCATTGTTGTTTTGTTTTGCTGCTACACTATTGGCATAGCGTGGGGCATTAACAAACAACGAATTCCCGCAGATATAATGTCGGAAAGTACCACTTCCAGCTACTCCTTTTTTACGGCATAAGATGCAACAACGCATTTTTCTGGAGCAAAAAAAAAATCATTTTTAAAGAGGAATCTTAACATTTATCTTACAGAAAAAAACAAACACTTTTAGTAAAACAACTCAAAAAACAAACACACTATTTAATATAATATAGTTTTTTTTAACACTTTTAAGCTATTTTACGCAGACAAAACGGGGAAAAAACTCAATTTTTCAAAAACAAAATAATTTTGTAACGTTTTTATATAAACTTTGACTATTTGTAAACAACTTTTTGACATTTTCAATTTCACCATGAACAGAGCAAAAAATAATCAGCTGGCGCTATGCTGTCACCTTGTATTTAATTTCACCATGCATCCAATATTAAAAAGAAAAACAAAAGCGATAAGTTCGAAACAACAATCAATTAGCATGTTGGTGAGTGAATATATATTATTTTAATGTTTGCATATTTCTCTTATTTAGATCAAAACAGAAGTAACAACATGATCAATATTTTTCTTTTTCATATTATTTGCCATTAAAAGAGATTAATTTAAATTCTCTTACAAAGAAGTTAAAATTGATTTTTGGTATAAAGTTTAAGATTTATTTTAAGATACTTTAGATATCTAAGGGAAGTAATCTTATATATCAGAAGTTAAGATTGATTAGAATTACATTTTTTATATTTAAAAAGCCAGAACGTTGAAGCTATTTTTTCATTTAAACCATTGAAAAGATTGGTGTTATTATTTTTGTCGAAACTATACTAGTTCTTAAAGATTTTTATTTCTGATAATAATTCTTATAAATTAAAATTAACTTTCAATTACAAAAATGCATTACTCCTATTATTACCTATTTTCTTGAATAAATGTTAATCTATGAAATGAATATGTAAGTTCTAATTATTTTCTTACGGATGTAAAGTGAAGTGTGTTAGGATAAAGCATGGAATATAAGGACAACTTAGATATAGCCAATAATTTTAATAATTATTTCCTAAATAGCATATCTGATATAAGAAACTCCATTAAAAAGGTGAAATATGAAAATAAAATACCTGTGATAAATGTTAAATTTGAATTTCTTGCAATATCCTCATTAGAATTAAAAATTATATGTAAAAATATTAAGAAAAAACCTGACTTCAAAAAAATATCAAGCTATAAATATTAGATAACTGGGACAGAACTGGCAATATTTTACTCCACATTATAAATAAATCCCTAGAAACAGGAGTTTTCCCAGAAAATTGGAAGGAATCTTTTATTACCTGTAATGGCCTGATTTGTGTTTTAATATTTTTCATATAGTTTTACATTGAATGTAAACAATGTAAAATATATTTACTTATGAGATTAATAAATAATGGTTTGAGTCTTGGCTTATAGTAAAGTACTTAAGTCAAATTAGATATGAAGGTAATCGTATTGTATGAGGTATATTTTACTTCACCACAATAAAGCTTGTATGTACTTTAAGTGCAATAAATCGTTCCTTTTACAATTTGCTCTTCAACCATTGAGACGTACATTAACTCAAATTAATTAAACATACATACAAATAGCATACATATAGTGAAAAATAAAAGTTTTCACAAATTTAAAACCGATCTTAAATTTACTGCCGTGATTTATCTAAATTTTAGTTAAACTCGAATAAATACAAAGGTAAAATTTATAGTGACTTTCCGTTGATAAATTCTTGTAAGTAAAAAAAGAAAAAAAAATTTTATTTTTTTTACATAGAATTTAATAACCTAAGCGGAAGGGATCACGTGCTTTTAAAAAATCAGGTTATCCTTACCTTAATCTTGCCTTGCCTAAAATTGTTTTACCTATAACGAATGAAGATTTTGTGGTCCTAAAATTGTATGGTTTAATCTACCCTAATTTCATAAGGAAGATTTTTACTTCATAATTGACCAACAAAATTGTATGCACCTAGTTTTCATCACCAGTGTAGCAAAAATAACCACGCATGAGAATAATTTTGGTGCGTTTTCAATTTAAAAGCATAAAAATCAACTGTAAACTATAAATTCAATCTCCACCGAAAAACCAGAAATCTGGATGCACGTCTACATAATTGCTTCTTCAAAATAACGGTAACCTGAAAAAAACCTTATCTGGCCAGCAATCAAGAATTCCATTAAGCGCTACCTGGTATAATTATAGCTACACATTTTTTCTTGTTTAAATTACAATCAACCATCCCATTTGCTTAAAAATTCTATAGTTTGCAATTGCTTAACAAATCTCCTTAAACATTTCAAAAAAAAAAACTGAAAATCATTTAAACAAACAAAAAAAAAATATTTTTATCCAGTTAATTCATCACATTCAAAACAGTCCGTAAATCTATTCAATTAAGCCAAATTCTTTTTATTTTCATTAAATTAGAGTAAACTTATTTGAATAAAATAAAACAATATTTTTTTTGTTTCCTTGAAACACCCATAACCTAAAATGAAATTCATAGCTTACATTCAAATTCAAAATATTTGTCAATTGCAAACTATATCATTACTTATCTTAAATTGTACGTAAAACCTAATTCCTAAACCCAAATGTAAATATTGTTATGGTACGTATATTTTAACAGTTGTCTAAAATTTATTATTAATTAGTTTACATATACAAATCTAGAATGCAACCAAATAATTTTTCCCAGCCCCAATAATTTGATTAACTAGATGCTGATGTTTGGAGAGGCCTCTATGTCATCAAACATCCAATCATGGTGAAATTAAATACAAGGTGACAGCATTGGTGACAATTACAACAAGGCAAGAACAACAGGCATTTTTGTTTGTGTAATACTTTCGTTACTGTCAAAAACATCTGGCATAAAATAAAGAAAACAAACATACAAACATGGATAAAAACAGAAAGCAATAGTAGTGAGAAATTGTTTATTTTATTTTCTTAAACAATTTCGAAACTCGTGATGATTTTGTTCGGGGCATTTTGATTAATGAGGAAATTCTAGACAGTCGTATCTGTGTTTCCCTCTTGCCAAGCGGACAGTATGCTCGAAAGGTGAACAATTGGATGACTTATCAAATTGTCAGCAATGACATCATAAATCGTTGGACATACCCCTTAGTACCTGATATGGGCATTGTCGAACTGAAACAGATGTATATCTTCCACAAAAATAATATGTATCTATAAAAGCCCTACGTCTAGTTTGGTCAAGGTGTCACTGGGCGAAAATGTGGTGGTACATAAAAATAGTGTTCAACGTTGACCTTCTGTAAATATTTTCCGCATAGAATCAAGCGCTAAATTTGTTTGAAGGAGCTTACATTTTAAATCTTTATTTTCAGATTCCAATTGGCGAATTTTTTCTTGATAATTTGTTGATACTGTATCAAAAATTGAAGGACTAAAAGTGAAACAGCAAAAGCAATATTAGAAGCTCTTCAAAAAATAATAAAATAGATAATTTATTAATATAATTAATTATATTATTATATAATTTAATTATGTATATATATAAAAGGCACAAAAAAGAAATAAGTACATTAATGAAATTATTGATAATTTTAATCACTTCTCAGTTTGAGATTCTTTTTCTCTCTGAACTTGCCCATGACACTTTGAAGCTGCAGTATTCGAAAATTCTTCCATGGAAAATAAATGTAAGCCATGTGAAGGTTTCTCTGATGGATTAACCTCGGATGACATTCGAAATTCTGTTGGGCATGATAGCCCTAAAGGCACAACACTATGCATTGTTGTTTTGTTTTGCTGCTACACTATTGGCATAGCGTGGGGCATTAACAAACAATGAATTCCCGCAGATATAATGTCGGAAAGTACCACTTCCAGCTACTCCTTTTTTACGGCATAAGATGCAACAACGCATTTTTCTGGAGCAAAAAAAAAAATCATTTTTAAAGAGGAATCTTAACATTTATCTTACAGAAAAAAACAAACACTTTTAGTAAAACAACTCAAAAAACAAACACACTATTTAATATAATATAGTTTTTTTTAACACTTTTAAGCTATTTTACGCAGACAAAACGGGGAAAAAACTCAATTTTTCAAAAACAAAATAATTTTGTAACGTTTTTATATAAACTTTGACTATTTGTAAACAACTTTTTGACATTTTCAATTTCACCATGAACAGAGCAAAAAATAATCAGCTGGCGCTATGCTGTCACCTTGTATTTAATTTCACCATGCATCCAATATTAAAAAGAAAAACAAAAGCGATAAGTTCGAAACAACAATCAATTAGCATGTTGGTGAGTGAATATATATTATTTTAATGTTTGCATATTTCTCTTATTTAGATCAAAACAGAAGTAACAACATGATCAATATTTTTCTTTTTCATATTATTTGCCATTAAAAGAGATTAATTTAAATTCTCTTACAAAGAAGTTAAAATTGATTTTTGGTATAAAGTTTAAGATTTATTTTAAGATACTTTAGATATCTAAGGGAAGTAATCTTATATATCAGAAGTTAAGATTGATTAGAATTACATTTTTTATATTTAAAAAGCCAGAACGTTGAAGCTATTTTTTCATTTAAACCATTGAAAAGATTGGTGTTATTATTTTTGTCGAAACTATACTAGTTCTTAAAGATTTTTATTTCTGATAATAATTCTTATAAATTAAAATTAACTTTCAATTACAAAAATGCATTACTCCTATTATTACCTATTTTCTTGAATAAATGTTAATCTATGAAATGAATATGTAAGTTCTAATTATTTTCTTACGGATGTAAAGTGAAGTGTGTTAGGATAAAGCATGTGTCGGTTTTAGTAGATATTCGCCACTAAATCATAAGGTAGGGAGGGTAACGAGGCGCTGGCCCCAATACCATCATGGGTGCCCTAATAAATTACAGCTAGTCGATGTAACCAATAGTATTTTTCAGTACAACCACTATTATTTTTGTTCTATTTTTATTGATAATCGCTTGTTATTTCCATAGTTTACTTGATTTTTATTGTTTGTTTTCTCTAAACCATTAACCGAGGCAAGGGAGTCTTTAATATTATGTGTTAAAGTACAAACTCTGGATATGTGAGATCAAAGAATTATATGTGACAAGAACCCACCCCAGTAGACTGTCAGCTAGCAGTTAGAAGGCTCCCAATCATCATTTATAGTTTCCTAAAATATTTTTTTCAATATCATTTACAAACTCCTCACATATTTCCTAATGTCACCTTAAGACAACAATACTGTTGCTACTTGTACGTTACATACCCCAATTGAAAAAGTAAAGAATACTAATATTTGCGAAGAATATCGCCCAATAAAAATTCTAAAAACATTTAAAAAAGTTATGGAAAAAGTAGTAAAAAATCAACTTGAAAACTACTAGAACAGAATAAACTTTTATCGAAATACCAATCTGGTTTCAGAAAAAATTATTCATGTGAAACAGCTTTGAACTACACAATAAACAGGTGGCAATATATGAAGAGGAACAACAAAATATTGGCGATTTTTCTCGATTTCAAAAGGGCTTTCGAAACAATAGATAGAGACATTTTAATAAAAAAATAATACAGGTATGGAATTAAGGACAAAGAATTGAAATGGTTTCAATCATATTTAACCAATAGAATGCAAATTACTAGAGTTAATAATGTGGAATCAAGTGCAATAGAAAATGACTATGGAGTACCACAAGGCTCAATATTAGGAGCATTCTTATTTATTATATACATAAATGATATGGAAAAAGTATTGGAGAAGTGTGAAATTATTTTGTATGCAGATGATACATTAATTTTTACGGAAGGAGAAACAGAAAATATTTGCTACGAAAATCTTTCACGTGATATAAACAATATTAATAAATGGCTAAAAATGAACAAGTTAAAATTAAATGAAAGAAAAACAAATTAATGGAGATAAATATGAATTCAAATATAAAATTAAAAATAAATAATATAACAATAGAAAAAGTTAACACTATATCTGGGTTTTATAATTGATAATGACTTAAAATTTAAAGAACACATTGAATACATATGTAAAAAAATCGGGAAAAAATCTGATTTTTTAAACGAATAAGAAAGAGCTTATCTACAATTACGGCAATAAACATATATAATACAATTATTAAACCACATTTCAAATATGGATCAACAGTTTTATACACATGCTGCACAGATACACAAATGACCAGACTACAGAATTTACAAAATAAGTCAATGCGTGCAATATTAAAACTAAACAGATTTGCTTCAGTAACATTTATGCTGAGTGATTTAAAATGGCTTAAAATATACAAAAGACTAACAGCCTGTTTATAGAATGCGACTCGCAGATAAAAAACGCTGAAATGTTAGCGTTTTTGTTATTTTGGGTTTTTGTTAGTTTATTTCGATTTGTTAAATTTTCAGCATTAAAATAACTACAGCAATGCAGTATAGGCAATTGCGGATTGCATGGAGTAGTTTCCACACTTGGCCACAGGAGCTCCTCAGTTTGGTAGCAGCAAATCTACTATGAAAATGTTAATATATTCATACATACATTCATGAATATGTATATTCATACTTTAATCAATTTACACTTACTTGTTTAAAAAGTTACGGAAGACTACTTGTTTTCTAATAGAAAACGTTTTAAAATACTTTTTTTATCAAAAAATTTTAAAAATTCTTTAGTTTGTTGTACTTTTTTTTTTGTTTATGTTTTTTATAATTTTTTGATATTTTTTTATAATAGTAGGGTTGCCATCTTGTAAGGTTTAATATTATATTTTGTATGAAGAAATATAAACAATAAATATTTGTTAACACGTTGGCAATGGTAGGGTTTCAAACAATTTTGACATATGAGCGAATTAACGTAAGTGGCACGACAAAATCGATTCGCGTTCTATAAACGCTTTTTATTTCTCACTCGTCCACCGGTCGTCGAATCGCGAGTTGGGCGAGTCGCGTTCTATAAACGGGCTGTAACACTTAATACAATAAACTTTATTCAAAAAATAAAAACTGGAGGTGCTCCTGAATATTTGATAGAGCAAATAAGATATGTTGGGGAGGTTCAACCATATAACCTGAGGAATGCTTTAGATTTCAGGATACAACGTGCAGACACCAGCGCGATGCAAATATCGCTATTCTATAAACGACTAAGCATTTACAACAAGATACCAATTGATGTAAAAAACGAATCTAATAACAATACATTTAGAAAAAAATTATCATCTTTTATAAAAAATTTTAATATATAGCAGAGCTAAATTTATGTAAAGATATTAAATGATATGTACTTTTGAAAAGTATTAATAAAATACTACTAAAAAAAAAAAGTACAAAAGCATGATTGCATATATATGAAGAGACAACAAGAATCAACATGTCCTTCAAAGTCAGCAGCTACCCAAATAGCTGAGACAATGTGTAAGGCTGTTATTGCTGTAAAGCAACGCAAAGAAAGTGATACAGAACCCAATATTGCTTACGCAAATTTTCTCGTAAGCGAGTTAAAAACTGTTGATTTGGAATCTGTTTCATGTTTCGTTGTTAATACTTTTAATATTGAATTGTCCCTTTTTAATTAATAAATTATTTTTATATATTTATATTTTTTTATTATTGATGTTTCGTTTGTTATGTACGAGTGATGTCTTTGCAAATTTTCTAAACTTTGTGCATCACTACGCCATTCTCCAGGAATTAGTGTTCCGTCTCACAGTGGCTGAAAATCGTTTTTCATTGGCCAAAAGTCGAATTTTTTTTGTCACCGCTTTTTAAAATTTTTATACCTTTTTGGAGCTAATATATCCATATTAACGTAGCCAAAAAATTAGGTTAAACTATTAATAATTGTGGGCGTGGCATGCTGTCAAACTCAACTCTTTTTTAATTTCAGAAAAAGGTGTTTTTTATTTGTTTTTTGTCAAAAATAAATGGTTACTACTCGCAAGCTATCATCGATAATGGCCTGCGGTCTTTTTTATAATGTTGGTAGGATTATAGTCTTTAGTTGTTGTAAGTGGTTGCCGCTCTAGCGTTTAATATTAGGGGCGTTATGAAATATTTATGAAACTACTATATTTTTCTGAAATTTAAAATTTAGTGGAATAGAACTTCTAGGGAACAAGAAACGTATACCACCCGAAAAAGGTGAAAGTGTCTTCTTTAACCCTATATATACTTTTGCACCCGCCACGACCCGCGGGTACAACACTTTTTTAATTTTAATGAAATTACTCTAAAAAAGTTCAAATTACGATAATTTAAACAGCCCTATAATTACTCGTATACAATGGTGTATTAAATTTTCACTTTTTCGCCAAAAGGTTTATGTTTTTTTACTTTAGACTACGTAAAACTAAAATAATTAAATTTCCATTAAATTATTTTTACTGAAGTTAGGAATTACAACTTGAAAAATTTTTGATAATTTTTCTTAACTGGGGATCGAACCTGCGTTGTTGAATTTACATATGTTTCGAGAAATCCCACTTTCTCTCATCAGAATTCTTTGCGTTCTACCACCTGCACCACTGCGGTGCCGGTCAGCCAACAGACAAACATCAATCCTCTATTCATATCTATTCTATTCAATCTATTCATAGTTGTTTTTTCCTTCTTTCTTCAGAAATTAATAAAAAATGATAATTACAGCAAAAACTTCGAACTACCAGAACTAACACTGGTTAAAGGATTGATGTTTGTCTGTCGCCTGACCGGCAAATAATAAAAAATGATAATTACAGCAAAAACTTCGAACTACCAGAACTAACACTGGTTAAAGGATTCCATAAGAAACAATGAAACCAACAAAGAGTTAAGAAGTTCAAAAAAGAAACATGTTCAAGATGAATATCGCAAATTTGGATTAATTATAGATCAGCCAAAACAAGAGTCAGGCAATACAAATGATGGCAATACCGCACGAAGATTCTTTTCAGATCCAGAAACAGCATCTGAAATAACAGGAGTGGATTTAAACCTTATTTTCAGTTTAAAATAATCCTAGAAGTACTTGCGTGCAATGAAGAAATTAACGCTAAACAATTTGGAGATTATGCTAAGGAAACTGCAAAAATATATACAACCAACTACCCATGGGGAAATATGTTTGCAACAGTTTACAAAATCCTTTATCATGGATAAGATATCATTAATATCATTTGGTGCCACTTGGAGATCTATCAGAGGAGGCTCAGGAAAAAAGCAACAAGGATTACAGATTTTATAGAGAGCACAATACTAGAAAAATTTCACGAAATTCCACAAATGAAGATCTATTTAATATATTATTGGCAACATCAGATCCGTTCATCTCCAATATTCGAAATCAATGGAAAGTGGAACATCGGTATTTAGATGAAGAAGCCAAAAACTACTAAAGAACAGAAATAGCGCAGAACAAAATATAGAATATTTGCAATCAATATTTGTTTCAAATGAATAATAATTATAATTGCCTTCATTGTTATTTAAGTACGAAAAACATAGTAGTAGTAAATAATTCTTTAAAAAAAACCGACTTCAAAATTTCGGCCAAATAAAATGTTCGATTAATTTTCAAAAATGTTTAATAGAACTAATGTTGTTGCACTTTTTTGATTGAAAGAAAGAATTTTGAAAATCTTGTTAATCTTCTAAAAAATTGGTTTATGCTAAATATATAATGCTTTCCCATTACCAGAGCTAAATTTTGACACCCATATTCGATATATTCTTAAAAATCGGTTTCTGCTATATATCCCCGATATATCTCAATCAATTTCTGAAATTTTAATTTTTTTTACCTTAAATATATTTTTCTGCAAGCTATATCTTCCAAATAAAAAAATTATTTTTAAAATTGATTCATAAATCACGAAGTTATTCAACAATTTATAAAAGAAACACAGCAAAAAATATAGATAACGGTAAATAAAAAACCGAATGTCCGTCCGATCTTCATAAAAATTAAATGGGACCCACCTGCAAGCAAACCCTTTCAAACAAAAAAAGAACTTTTAAAATTGGTTCAGAAATGGCGGAGTTATCGTGGAACAAACATAAAAAAAGCAACATACCATTCGTATTGATAAGCTCCTCCTGTTTGAAGTCGGTTAAAAATAATCATAAATAGAACCTACTCTTGTTACAAATGCTAATAAAATCCATTGCAGTTTTTATTTTTAAAATGTTTTTTAAAATTATCAAATCTGACAGCAAAAAAGAATACATTTTTCTGTAGTAACAGCAAAATCTCCAGTTAATTTTACTATTTTTTTAGTGTAAACATTTTTTTGAGTGTAACATTAAAAAATTCCATTATCACAAAAAATAATTATAACTATTATTAAGTTCCAAATATTAAATTTTTTAATATGTAAATAAAAAAAATAAACCAATATTTCACTACAAAAGTTAAAAAAATCAAAAGTTCAACTTTGACCTAGAAGTCCTTAAAAAGTCATCAATCAATTTTAATGTAATTAAAGCTGAGTCATTAAAAAAAAATTACTTCAATATTTTGATCGGTTCAAAAGTTACAGAATTTTGGCCACTAAAAAACGATTTTCAGCCACTGTGCGACCATACACAAGTATAATACATTTCACAATCAATTACACTTTATTTTGCCACATATGTACATGTTTTTGTTATTATTGTAATTTCAACTATCAGTTCATATATGTATGTATAGCTAAAATATAGCGCAAACCGATTTTCAAGAAATTCGCCCAAAATCGAACTTATACAATTTTTGGTGTGAAAAAGTAGTTTTAGCAATAAAAATAGGTTATAAAAAAAATAAAAAAAAGTTATCGGTCCATATATAGCCCATTAACATAAATTTAGCTGTTAAATTTATTTTTTTAGGCGTTGATATAATTCAATAGTCCAAAAATTTAAAAATTTAAACTAGTGCCATTGCAAAGAATAACAAAACATCGCTCTGCAAGAAATGAAACATATGTGCAGGATAATATAATTTAGGTTATTTAATTCTTGACTATCTGAATCCTATGTACAAATATTGCATTTCTACATTTTGGTGATTTTATTGAAATTAAAAGTTAGTACACTGTTGAAACAGCTGTTATTTTCCCTTGTTTTTTCTCTCAAAAACTTTGTAAGATCAAATAATTATTTGCTCGAATAAAAGGAAAATATTTGACTGAGTGTGGTCACATTATGTTCACATTTTTACATTTTTATTTGCTACTAAACCAATGTGACCGCAGCTTAAGTTGTGAAGCAGCTGCTCTACTAATTTTAGAACAAGATAGATAGCTTATGGCCATTGCAAATGCTTCATATAAGTTTTTGTACATTGATGCTCTTAAAGGCAATAAATTAAATATACCTATGCCAAAACCAATTTCATCTGAAAATGTTCCAGTGACCCCAAATATTTTAAAACCTTCTAATGCGCGCAATTTGAATGCTATCCAAGGAGTTTTTAATTGTCGGTTATCAAGAGCTAGGCAAGTAATCGAAACCGCCTTTGGAATTTTGTTTGCATGATTTCGCGTACTGAGAACCCCAATAAAGCTGGAGCCATTAAAAACAAGACAAGTGACACTTGCGTGCTGCATAATTTTTTAATAAGCCGAAGAAGTTCTTTATACCTTAACACGAACATTGTTGACCACTATACTGCAGACGCATAGTGGCTGAAAATCGTTTTTCAATGGCCAAAATTCTGTAACTTTTGAACCGATCAAAATATTGAAGTAATTTTTTTTTAATGGATAGATATTTAGTTCAGCTTGACTCAGGTTTAATTACATTAAAATTGATTGATGACTTTTTAAGGAGCTCTAGGTCAAAGTTGAACTTTTGATTTTTTTTTTAACTTTTGGAGTGAAATATGGGTTTATTTTTTTTATTTACATATTAAAAAATTTAATAATTGGAACTTAATAATAATTATAATTATTTTTTGTTATAATGGAATTTTTTTAATGTTACACTCAAAAAAAATTTTTCACTCAAAAAAATGTTTACACTAAAAAAAAATAGTAAAATTAACTGGAGATTTTGCTGTTACAACAGAAAAATTTATTCTTTTTTGCTGTCAGATTTGATAATTTTAAAAAACATTTTAAAAATAAAACTGCAATAGATTTTATTAGCATTTGTAACAAGAGTAGGTTCTATTTATGATTATTTTTAACCGACTTCAAACAGGAGGAGGTTATCAATACGAATGGTATGTTGCTTTTTTTATGTTTATCCACGATAACTCCGCCATTTCTGAACCAATTTTAAAAATTCTTTTTTTGTTTGAAAGGGTTTGCTTAGCAGGTGGGTCCCATTTTTATGAAGATCGGACGGACATACGGTTTTTTATTTACCGTTATCTATATTTTTTGCTGTGCTTCTTTTATAAATTGTTGAATAACTTCGTGATTTATGAATCAATTTTAAAAATAATTTTTTATTTGGAAGATATGGCTTGCAGAAAAATATATTTAAGGCAAAAAAAATGAAAATTTCAGAAATTGATTGAGATATATCGAGGATATATAGCAGAAACCGATTTTTAAGAATATATTGAATATGGGTGTCAAAATTTAGCTCTAGTAATGGGAAAGCATAATATATTTAACATAAACCGATTTTGTAGAAGATTAACAAGATTTTCAAAATTCTTTCTTTAAATCAAAAAAGTGCAAAAACATTAGTTCTATTAAACATTTTTGAAAATTAATCCAACATTTTACTTGCCCGAAATTTTGAAGTGGGTTTTTTTTCAAAGAATTATTTACTAATACTATGATTTTCGTACTTAAATAACAATGAAGGCAATTATAATTATTATTCATTTGAAACAAATATTGATTGCAAATATTCTATATTTTGTTCTGCGCTATTTCTGTTCTTTAGTAGTTTTTGGCTTCTTCATCTAAATCCCGATGTTCCACTTTCCATTGATTTCGAATATTGGAGATGAACGGATCTGATGTTGCCAATAATATATTAAATAGATCTTCATTTGTGGAATTTCGTGAAATTTTTCTAGTATTGTGCTCTCTATAAAATCTGTAATCCTTGTTCCTTTTTTCCTGAGCCTCCTCTGATAGATCTCCAAGTGGCACCAAATGATATTTAATGATATCT
Source organism: Bellardia bayeri (assembly GCA_950370525.1). Lineage (NCBI taxonomy): Eukaryota > Metazoa > Arthropoda > Insecta > Diptera > Calliphoridae > Bellardia > Bellardia bayeri. The sequence goes on along the minus strand of OX493268.1, from coordinate 36,449,228 downwards.
TCTCCATGATAAAGGATTTTGTAAACTGTTGCAACCATATTTCCCCATGGGTAGTTGGTTGTATATATTTTTGCAGTTTCCTTAGCATATTCATATTGTTTAGCGTTAATTTCTTCATTGCACGCAAGTACTTCTAGGATTATTTTAAACTGAAAATAAGGTTTAAATCCACTCCTGTTATTTCAGATGCTGTTTCTGGATCTGAAAAGAATCTTCGTGCGGTATTGCCATCATTTGTATTGCCTGACTCTTGTTTTGGCTGATCTATAATTAATCCAAATTTGCGATATTCATCTTGAACATGTTTCTTTTTTGAACTTCTTAACTCTTTGTTGGTTTCATTGTTTCTTATGGATCCTGAAGGCCCGAAATCCAAATCATAACTGATTTTTAGTATATGTTCCATAAGTCGTATTCTTGCATGTAGTGGTGATAATCCAAATTCATATGCATCGGTATTATCTAATGATTTTGTCGGAACTTGGTTTAATTGGGTTGATGTTGCTTGGCATATAATGCAGCTAGATGCAGCCTTCGTGTTAGTCAAAGCCTGACCTACTTTTCTATTTATCATTGTAAGGACTAATTGGTAGCTTACTTCAATTTGCTGCCCATCTAACTGTAATTGTAATGTATTGTTGCAATTTGGGCCTTGATATCACTAATTTCTTTATTAATGGCATCACGAGTTTCTTTTTTGAATTCAAATTTGATTGGCCTGCAGTATTTCGTAGAAGATTGTGTCTCATTTTTCCAAATATCCATTGTTTGCGTTGTACTAGTGGAAGGCTCTGAATCTTCCAAAATCTTTTTCAACCGCAATGGTACAAATGATACCATGAACATATTTGAGTCCGAAATATTTTCACATACAACTTGTTTGTATTGTTTTTGTCCCGAAGAACCATCACATCCCCATTTGCAAAAAAGAATTAGCTTTGTGTTTCCATATTTCTTTAACGCATTTCCTGGTATTGATTGTAGCAAGCGTTCGGCTGTGTGATCAAGTAGAGATTGTAGTTGTACCTCTGCCGAAATTGGTGTGATTGTAATAGTGTTCTTTGATGGCAAACAGTCCATTTTAGCAGCGGTTATGTGATGATATGCTGGATTGATATTTGAGCCCTCTTCAATCACACGCAATCTGAGCTTAATATATTGCTGTTTTGTTAATTTCAAATCCAGAAATAAGGCTAATGCCTCCTCATTTGTGTACTGTTTTGCATCGCTCGGAGTTGGTATACTTTTAAGAATTCGTTTTGTTCTCACTGGACTAGCTTTAATAACTTTTTCAATGATATCCACTTTTGTTAATTGATTCTGTGATCGTATTTGATGTAGGAAAGATTCTTTTATATTTGTACAACCAATTGCATCGTTAACATCTTTAAGTTTCCGCCTCTTAGATCTATCGCTGCAGTTGTCCAATGATTTGCGTGGTCTTCAAACCTTATCTTGCTTTGCTGTTTCTGCAGCGACAGTAAGTTGGCATTCTAACCAGTTTTCACTTTTTATATAAAACTTTTGTTTACTATAACTAACTTCTTTGTAGCGTTTTTTTAGTACTTTTACAAAATTAGATAATTGCTCTTATATTTCGGCGCTACACGAATTTAAGTTTAATTTTAACGTAGTTAAGAACATCTTCCTGGTTTTTATTTCTAAAATACTCTTCGGCCAGTTCTTTATAACTAAAGCTCTCCATATTTTTCTGAATATTTTTATTTTTGTCTGTTATGTTTTATCACTTGCAAATATACGTCCGTACACGTCAAGGATTAACTTATTATTGAGTAATCCCTAATCGAATCCGTAGTTTTATACATTTTTAGATACATGTTATTCAGACATTGATCTTCAATTTCATAGCAGGTAGTACTTAAATTGAACAAAACTGCACTTGTTATCCAGACCTTAATATCAGGTAAAACTAATTAGTATCTCGCCAATATGGGGTTTTTTTTTCTTTAGTGGTTTAATGTCGCGATTATTATTATAAAATTGTTTATGACTTTGGTTGACCCTAACAGTTGATAACAGGTATATTGGAAAGAGATCATATGTTTACTGTAGAACCTATTGTGATATTTTTATGACTTATTTTTTTGCTGATCAAAACAAAGCCATAAAACCCTTTCGCAGGTATTACATTTAATTATTTTAGTTTTACGTACTCTAAAGTAAAAAAACATAAACCTTTAGGCGAAAAAGTGAAAACTTAATACACCATTGTATACGAGTAATTATAGGGCTGTTTAAATTATCGTAATTTGAACTTTTTTAGAGTAATTTCATTAAAATTAAAAAAGTGTTCTACCCGCGGGTCGTGGCGGGTGCAAAAGTATATATAGGGTTAAAGAAGACACTTTCACCTTTCTTCGGGTGGTATACGTTTCTTGTTCCCCAGAAGTTCTATTCCACTAAAGTTAAAATTTCAGAAAAATATAGTAGTTTCATAAATATTTCATAACGCCCCTAATATTAAACGCTAGAGCGGTAACCACTTACAACAACTAAAGACCATAATCCTACCAACATTATAAAAAAGACCGCAGGCCATTATCGATGATAGCTTGCGAGTAGTAACCATTTATTTTTGACAAAAAACAAATAAAAAACACCTTTTTCTGAAATTCAAAAAGAGTTGAGTTTGACAGCATGCCACGCCCACAATTATTAATAGTTTAACCTAATTTTTTGGCTACCTTAATATGGATATATTAGCTCCAAAAAGGTGTAAAAATTTTAAAAATCGGTGACAAAAAAATCGACTTTTGGCCAATGAAAAACGATTTTCAGCCACTGTGGGTCGTTAAAAAACGCCATAATAGAAACAAACAAAGGTACTCAAACGACAGCTGTGCTTTTGATATTTATTTATTTATAAAGAATATGGAGGTATGTATATTTATAAAAATCTTTGCTAGGTGCCGAAGTGTAACTATCAAACGTTCCGAGGGGGATATTGGTTTACGAAACGTTGTTTCTTTTTTTTATTATAAGAGGTGCCACCAAACTAATGCTTGGTTTTCACTATGTCATTTTGCAATCATGATTGCAAACATATGACAATCCGTTTTCATACAATTGCCAACAATTTGACAACCAAAAAACATAGTGAAAACGCGGCCTTAGCCTAATGGTTATTATTAAATACATACATACTATTTTTCTATATTTTTACTAAAATTTTGTGTAATACTAACTAAATAATCAAAATCAGGTGCGTTCATTGGTAAAAAGTTCTTGTAAAGATCTGGAGTTTCAGATCGTAGTTCCATCAGTAACTTTGCACAGCAGACTTCCTCTTTCCGACGTTGAACCCATTTACGTATCCATTGCCTATTCCTCTTCCTTTTGGCTTCCTCTTGTTCTAAAATTAGTAGAGAAGCTGCTACACAACTTAACGCAATAATGTTTCACAATCTTCCATATCGAATTTATTTATGAGAAAATAAAATTATATTTTGATGCTGCCAGATCTAATAAAATATCCCTGATGATGTTGGGAATCTCCAACGAAACGTCGGAAAAATAAAATATGAAATAACCCTACAAGAAATGTGTGACCGAAACTAATACACACAAAATATTTTTACAAATACATTTGTATGAATTTGACATTATAACAAACATACGATTGTCATTGATGACAGAAAAATCCATCAACGCTGACCAATTGTGTTGCATTTTTAGATATATAGGGATTCTGTTTTTGTAAGGTAAGTAATTTCTGTAAATCCCCAAAAAGTTTGCATGACATTTGTTGTTTGTTTTAAATTTGAAATTTACACGGTTTTGTGATTGGAAAAACTTGGAACTTAATAAACAGGTATAATTTTGTAAAAAAAAATAAACAATATTCACAAATGTAAGTATGTATAGGAGAAGTAGATATTTAATTAATCTAAATTATTTAATTTTCAGTTAACCATGAATGAGGTTGAGGAGGAGGTTTTGGCGAAGTATATGGATGTCGTAAAGCTGATAGAGGAAAAATGTATGCCATGAAGTGTTTGGATAAAAAACGAATTAAAATGCAACTGGGAGATGTTGGCATTGAATGAACGTTCGATGCTGCAAATTGTTAGTACTCGTGTAAGTTTTTGCTTGTTTTTTAAGTTATATCTTTTAATTATAACTTCAATCGTAATTTAAAATGAATAATTCTCTTTTTCATAGAATGACTGCCCTTTTATTGTATGCATGACATATGTACATAGCATATGAATGGTGGAGATTTACGTTATCACTTGTCGCAGCATGGTGTCTGTAATGAGGATGAAATAAAATTTTATGCCGCAGAGGTAAATTTAGAAAATATTAAACCATAAATGAAAACAAAATATGTACTAAGTACAATATTTTTTTATTTTGTTTAGGTCATATTTGGCTTGGAACATATGCACAAACGTTTCATTGTGTATAGAGATTTGAAGCCAGCAAATATATTTCTAGATGAGAATGGTCATATACGTATTTGGGATATGGGTTTAGCTTGTGATGTTCAAGAAAAAACCAGTTACATCGATGGGTACACATGGCGCCCGAGGTTTTGTCAAAAGGTACTCCGTACGACTCTTGTGCTGATTGGTTTAGCTTCGGTTGCATGCTTTAGAAATTGCTCAAAGGCCATTTATTTATAATTAAATTTTTTTCTATTTACTTTTCTTTATAATTAGATTTATTTTATTTTTTCCTTATTAACATATTTATTTTATTATAATAAATACATGACTGAATTGAAAAAAGTCGTGTTTTATTTCCATCAACGTTGACGAATAAATTCATCACGTTTGATATGTCAGCGGTGACCGATATATCCGTCAAGTTTGATATGTCAGCGATGACCGATATATCAGTCAAGTTTGACAAGTCAGCGGTGACCGATATATCCATCATTGTTGTTTAATCAAATGTGACCAATATTTCTATCAACGCTGATCAGTAAATTGCATTAGAGTGAGCAGTTCAGACTTATGTTTTACGTACGCTAAAACTAGTTAGTTAGACAGGGATGCAAGATCACACGTACACAAAAGTTACCATAATTTTTTTCATATTGACTTTAAGAAAATGATAGAAACTTTGTTCTAAGAGATGACCGATATATCTGTCACCAATGACGGTCATTTGACCGGTCAAATGACCGTCACTGTTCTTGTAGAGAATCTTTTATTTGCATAGAATACATGACCTTAATAAGCCTGATTTAGAATTCTCTAAACAAATCAATAATAAAATAAGGAAAAGGTCGATAAAAAACTTAAATATATATAATCATCGGAGGGCCCGCCGAATATAGGATTATTAAATTTGAAAACACCAGAATGAAGAATTTTTTTACGCACATAAAACTTAAATATGACGAGGACACTTGCATATTATTAAAAAGATATTGCAAAGAGACCAAAAGACTAGCAAAACAAATGGAAAGACTTAAATACCTTCTGAAGTAGTGGACTCATCCCAAGTCATTTATTTAATTCAACTAGAAACGCAAGGCAGTTATTCACATCAAAGGAAGTCTCACAAACACTTAGTAAAAAGAACAGAAATTTTACATAAAAGTTTTAAACTTGGAGATTAAGGAGACTAATAAAAATCTTAACAACATTATTTAGACACTCATTCAAACTAAAACTTAATGACGATGACTATGATAATTTCATTAGAAAACAAAAAAAAACAGATATATTGATATTATATCACTTAGTAAGCAGACACACTCGACAAAACTATCCAATTTAAAACGTCAACAGCTGGAGGAATACAATTTAAAATTTAATCCATCATGGTTTGTCAACAAGACTAATGTATTGTTTACAGATGAGAACAAATGGCTACTTTCCCTTGGCCTTACCAGTCAGTGATAAAAACTTTTCATCAATAAACCTAATAGCCGATTTAGAACATTGTGTTCAAACTCTGGGTGACGACAGGCAAAAGGACATGATCAGATTAAAAATTGCGAACAGAATACTCACGTTTAAAAGAAAATCTAAGAACAATTTAAAAGAAAAATACATTTTAAATATTTTTGAAGAGACGAAACGAATTTTGAAAAAACACAAAGATGTAATCGTAATAACCAAATCGGATAAGGGTAACAAAACGGTAGGTATGTACAAGGAAGACTATAGATCAGGAATGACCAAACTTTTAGAGAATAAAGCAACTTACAAAACCATACGAGCAGATCCGACACAAAAATTACAACGCACAAACAACAAAATAGTCATGGATTTGTACAAGGAGGAACACATAACAAGATACGAAAAATTGAAACTAACATCCCATTCAGCCACAGCACCCAGACTATACGGACTCTCTAAAATCCACAAGCCTGATATGCCACTCCGCCCAATCTCATCCTCGATAGAGGTTCCATGCTACAGCCTGTCCAAATATATTGGACACATTTTAAAAAATGTTATATTAGAGAAATATATTATAAAAAACTCATTAGAACTTAAGGAAAATTTCAAAAATATTACTATAGAAGACGACGAAATCTTTATTTCCCTGGAAGTCGTATTCCGTATCAATACACTTGGCAATAAATAACATAATGTCACAATGAAATATTTTGAAAAATCACACCACAATACCAAGGGCTCAATTCCTTAAAATACTACAGTTCTGTCTTAACGACAACAATTATTTTATATACAACGACACCTACTATAACCAAACTTACGGAATGCCCATGGGTTATCCATTATCTCCAACAATAGCTGATATCATTATAGATACACTATTAGAACAAGTTACCACGGATCTTGAAAAGGAAGATGGACGATTTGTTTGCGATTATTAAAAGAAAGGACGAAAAACTAATTTTAAAAATATTTAATAACTACCACAATGAAATAAAATTCACGATAGAAAAAGAAGAAGATATGAAAATATTTCAGGAAGACAAAATTATAATAACGAATTGATATTCGAAAACTATTGCCTCAGGTCGTCTAGTAAATTATCACTCTACACATCCAAAAAGTCAAAAAATAAATATTGCACTTAATTTAATAACAACGGCTTTAAAATTAAGCGATAACAAATTTAAATCCAAAAATATTGACAAATTAAAGGACATACTAATAAAACAGCTATTCGACATATTTAATAAATAATCTAATAAAAAAGGCACAAACAGAAAAGGAATTGGGGGACAACACAAACAACACATCTGGCAACACTAAATATTACAGCCTCCCATACATACCAAAGCTCACAGAAAACAAACAAATTCAAGAAATATGTCCTGTTTCACACTCATCAGTTCTGACTGTCAAATCAAGTTATTTTTCAATGAGAAGGAAAGAGAAAATCATCTTTTATCTTTCTAATAAATGACAACGAAGTAAAATTAGCGCACAGAGCGAGCAAAACAATCAATACTCTATTTACATAAACAAAAATAGAAAAAAATGAGCAAAGTAATCTTGTGTATGACATGTTTAGGTAAAACAGAAAAAGAAAACGTGGGTACTACAAAGAGAAGCCTTGGTACAAGAATATCAGAACAAGGAACAGACATAAAGAAAAATAAAATAACTACAGCTCTGGCTACACACTGTGTTGAAGAAAAACATCTACCCGATCTCACAAACGTTAAAATATTGGACAAAGAAAAGAGAACAAATAAACGATTTACACTTGAAAGTTTGAGAATTCAGGAAATAGCTACGAATGTATTTAACAAAAGACGACAAAAACAACACGAATGCAATTTATACAATCGCAATATTTTAATTTGATTCTGCTGCTGTGATTCTTAGTTTAATACAATTTAATTATACTGTGATATTATTTTTATTTATATTTTTGCATTTGTTTTGTTTAATTAAATTTATGTTTTATGTTGTGTTTATGTAAAACAGAATGTATGTAAAATATTCTAAATGCAGAACTATTGACGAAAGATTATATGTGAGTAATATTATTCCTGTAGAACTACCCTGCTGAAGAAGGTTGATGTATTGACGCCTGTGATTCTTAGTTTAATACAATTTAATTATACTGTGATATTGATGGTGGTGATGTACAGCAGTAAAAGTCAATAGTGGCAATGGATACGATTTATAGACGGGCGGATAGTACAGGTAGACTACTCGCAAATATTATACTTGTTTTTTTTAAGCCGACAACACTACCAAAATATACATAATTTGGCAACGCTGTTAATATCTCTCAACAATTGTTTGCTTGTGAAATTTATATTAATTTGCAAAAAAAAAATGTGTAGGAAATTTCTTTATTAAAATAAATATAAAGTACAATAGCCTAAAAAATAAAACTCTTTTCGACAATTGGTGAGTTAAAACATTTTTTTAAAGCTTATACTAATAATTTTGCATTTGCATTTTAAGTGGTTCAAAGTGTGATGGCTGTGCAGCACTTAAAAAACTGGACGACATGAAAGGTAAGTTTTTACAACAGATTAATTCTCAAATTATATTCAATCTAAAACCTTTAACAGAAACGCTTGAACAACAGCAACAAACACATCAGCAAAATATAAAAATATGCGAGATCCTGAATCAACTTATGAATAAAAACAAGGCCATCGACACAGTAATGCAGATTTTCCATTTAACTTCAGAGCCAACTTCGTGAGCTTGACTCTACTTACAAGCCAGAAGGATTTGTATGTAAGTAATTATCACATTATAGAGAATATAAACTTTAATATAACCTAAACTCTTGCAGGTTCGCTACATAAAATCGCTGATAATAGGCGATATATGCAAAAATCTTGGCCAAATTCTTGTTCGAGAAATTGTCATGTCCTTTAACGTTGAAGGCGTTCAGGGTAAAAAGTGGTTGAAAGATTTTAAAAATGTGTACGATGCTATAACCGGTATGTATATGTTAAAAAAGCTTCCAATAGACTTTCATTGACTTCATATTTATTTTTTAGATGCAATCTCTGATGAACGACCAGAAAAAAAAATTAAAAAACTCTACCACGGAAAAAATAAAAACCACAAACTAAAGAGCAAGCAAAAGGTCAAAGAAAATCGCGCTCAGTTAAGTGCAAGAATAAATTAGATTTTATTTTATAATTTTTTGGTTGTGATAAAAAAGCTAATAAAATGCGTTTTTTCCATTTTTTATTTCATATTTTAATAAATAAATAATTGAAAATAAACGTACACGTTAATACATATTAAAATAAAAATCTGCATTCTTTAATTTTTTTCAATACCAATTGCTTTAAACGCGATTGGTGGAAAGGTACTCTCAAAGCGATAGAAAGGCAAGTGCTGGTTTTCGTATGACAGTCTCATGTTAAAATCAGCACTTGAAAGCATTAACTGGGAAATTAAGAGAGAGAAGTCGCTATCGCTTGGCGAGTAGTCGAACAGTAGCCCTGCACTACTAATTTTTTTAAGGGAAAGTTATCGTTGTTGTTATTAAACTATTATTTTTCAATTGTGTATTTATTTTGATGCTGCCAGATCTAATAAAATATCCCTGATGATGTTGGGAATCTCCAACGAAACGTCGGTAAAATAAATTATGAAATAATCTTTTATTTGCATAGAATACAAATCAATAAATTACTAAAGCAAATATTTGTTCAAATGTGACTACAAGAAAAACATGTTTGCCACAATTTAATTTGAAGTTGTTTCACTGCTGTTTTTGAAAACAAATTTTGTAAAATATTTGATCTTAGTGTGACCATCAAACAAATTTTGAAAGTATTTAAGGCAAATGCGGGCAAACATGTTTGAAGCTAATATTTGCCATAAGTAACCGTAGCTTAACTCTTGTTTCACATCTTCAGTTTTAGCTGACTAGTTTTTGTTCAATTCTCTTTTGAACTTGACATTTCATTTACACACGTCAATTAAATTTTCGTACTTTTTAATGAAAATCAACATGCATGAAAAAAACAAAAGGAAATAAAAAAATTGCCCTTTTGTTTTGTTCTTGTCCAAAAATACTTGAAAAGTGTGAAAGCGTATTAAGATATTATAAAAATATTACACAAGTTGTGTTTAGCATTATATTTTTTGTGATTTCTTATTTAAAAAGTTAAAATTAATGTATTTTGATATGTATTGTACAAGAATTTTTCGTTTAAATAAAAATTTGAAAATACTATTTCAAATGGTGACTTTTTATTTTTCCGATGTTTTGACGATTTTTAAAATTCGAAATGACGATTCCTTTTTTATCGGGATTTTGACGATTTTTTCCGAAATCCATCTGGCAGCCCTGCCTGTTTGTTCTATTTATACAATAGCGCCACCTAGTAATTTCCGGATCATCTAGAGAAAACAATCGAATGTTAAAATTTAGTGTTGCCATACTACGTATTATTAACAATGTTTGTAAATAAAAACTTCTACTAATGCAAATGTTGGCAAACATGCTGTATACCTGCGGTTAAATTGAAATTGAAATAAAATTCCGTAACACTGTTCCCGCTTAAGCCTATTCGTCCCGAATAGGCACAAATTCATCTTTTCCAGCTAATCGTTCTAGATGTATATTTCTGCATTGTTTAATTTCTTAATTACCAAATGCGGTCCATCCATGTTATTTGGTGGATTTATTTGCAGGTTGTCCTCACAAGCTCCCTCCATACGGGCACATACAAAATTTGTGCTTGAGCGTTACTTTCATGTTTGAGGTCAAAGGGTATTTCAACATTTCACCAAATCATTATTATTGTCCCATATGAAGACTAATGCTGTGACTAATCATGAAATCTGTACCAATGATTACTTTGTCCACAATGTCGGCAACAATAAATACATGATTGGCGCTAATGTTGGCAATGGTTAATTTTACGTTTATTTTACCATAGACAGTGACAGGTTCTCCAGTAACTGTGCTAAATCAGGTTTCATGATAGACTGCGATGCTCCTGTGTCTATAATAAAAATGTGCTTTCTACCGTTAATGCATCCACAAGCAGTAAGATTGAGTTTTTTCAGATGTATCACTGATATGGAGATTGGGGCCCTCAGGTGTGGTCAGCATTTGACCCGTAGTGCCAGCTCGTTCTAGTTTAAAGGTGACACTATAATATAATAATTGATTTTTTACTGCACTTTTAACATTTTACTTTAGCTTTTCTTTGTTTTTCATCTAGTGCCTGCCTCTTTTGAATCATTCACTATATTCCTTTCATTTTCAGTGATAACCTCGACATGTCTTTTACTTTAAACCCACGATTTTAATGGTAGAGTAGTCCGGAAAAACCCCTTTGTTAACAGTCAAAATCAATAGGCGCGTCTAAAACTTTCTAAAGAGCACGTTACCAAAGACCTAAACTTTTGAGAACATGTTATTTTTGCCGACGACTCTAAGTTTCATATCTTCAATATCGGATGGTAAAACTTGCGTTTTGGCAAGCTTAATACGGAGCTCCAAAACAAAAACTTAAAACCAACAGTGAAGCATGACGGTGCCAGTGTCATGATTTGGGCTTGTGTGTCATCAGGTGGTGTAGGAAAATTGCAATTTATTGAAAGTATGATGGACAAAAATATGTACCTTGACATTTTAATACCCAATTTGCTGCAAAGAGCTTAAAAACTTGGTATTAGGGAGCAATTTCGGTTCTATCATGACAACGAAACATAAATTAGCGCAATCATGGCTAATTTGGAATTGTCCTCACTTGATACAACCGCCGGCACAGTCACATGATTTGAATGTTATTGAGAACTTATGGGTTATTTTAGATCAAAATGTCCGCAAGCACCAGATTTCGAATGACCTTGGAAAAAATAACTGTTCAAACTACACCAAAATTAGCGGAATCTATGCAAAAAAGGCTAAAAGCTGTAATTGATCAAAAAGGAAGCCATACTAAGTTTTAGAGATTAAATTATTTTTTCAAATTAAATGTTTTTTTATATAGCTAGTTGAAATAAGCTTAGAACATTTTATAAGTGTAACTTGAAACTGAATAAAAATCCTATTTTTGATTGTTAATATCTATCTAATATCTATTATTGTCAGCCATATTAAACACAATTGAATATCTTTTTGATTTCAATAGTTATTTGTTAAATTAAAAATAAGTATAATTATTTATTGAATATTTATTTTAAATGGTCTGAGGCACAATGTGATCAGAAGAATTTTAAATAACTCGAAGATGTTCCAAACGATATATCTTGTTAGAAAAATAATTCAAGGTATCGTATCAGAGTTTATTATTAAAGTCAACATTAAAGACCAAACAACCTATCAACAGTTTTCAAAAGTTTACAGGAGAGAGAAAAAATTGGAACTATGTACATATTTGCAATATTGAAACGAAAATTATATATTATGATTAAAATTAAACCCGAAGTATATATCGGTTGTAAAAGCTTTGTTTTTTAAACACAGCTTATGATATGACGCTTAGGTTATTTGGAATTGTAGAAATCTGAAACCAAACAACCTATCAGCAATAGTAATTAGTATAAATAATCAAACATTCCATTAAACACATGAATATTATTTACATTAAATAATAACATATATACGTTCTTTTACTTGTTTAAATAAAAAAAGTGCTTAATGTTTGCTTAAATTACACTATGCAACAAAATGAAAATTTTATCATGATTTTTGATGTACTTTTTTTTAGTACGTCACGGCCTTCTAAAGTATAAATTCATAATTTTTTTAAATAAAGTTATAGGTGTGTTTACAAAAAATCTATTTTTTAATTATTCTAATGTTTATAAATAAATAAAGAGTTAAATTAAATAATAAAAAAATTCTCAAAAGGTATGTTATCATTAAAGTAATGACAGTCTGCTAGAAGCAAATTTTTTAAATCTTGTAAATGTTGCCATTTCTTTTTGGAGATTTTTAACCTTTGGGGATGTAATAACTTAGGACGACGAATTTCAAAATGTGTAGCAGATTTTTGTGGTAAAAGCTGATAATCGTCTTTAATATTGATTTTGTAATATATATATATATATTAAAATTTTTCTGTTAGGTTGTTTGGTCCTTAAGGTGACGATATGTACTCAAGAAACTCTCCGAAATTCTTTAAAAATATTTTAAAGTACATAGATTAAAACTTACCTCGTTTAATTTTGGAATTTTCTCATTATTATGTGTTGCTTTATTTTGATTTTTAGGATTAGAGAATTCGTGACTTAAAAATCGGAAAGCCTGTTTATTACTGCTATCTGAATCATTGTTAACCGTTCTATTGATAACCACTGTTTCCGCCAAGTTATTTATATTTATAGCAAGATTAACGTCGGTTATCGTACTGTTCCGATTTGTTCCGATAGTATTATCTTCATCTTCATAATTGATTTTTCTATCAGGTGACAATTCTCCCAAGTTATTTATTAACAAGCTGCTTTTGTTATTTTGATTTGGACTTTCATAATCTTTAATATAGATTTCTTGCTTTGTAGCGTTTTTTATTGTAGCATATGACTTTTCAAAATTCTGTATATGAGTATAATCTCCTTTAAGCATTTGAATAGGATATTCCATAATGAAGCGAATCGTATTCATTACATCAATTTCAGTTCCCAATTTAACATTGTTGTTGTAATATAACTCCGAATGGTTGCACTTCACATTTTTATACCAATCACAGACTAAATATTTTTGACTGAACAAAGTCCCATTAGGACATAAGAACCCAAAACCTTGAGTGGAGGTCGCGGTATTTGCGCAGATTCGAAATGCTTGACATCTACTTTGGGTATCGGAGTAGTATCCTTCTGGTTTATCGCTACATGAAAAAGTTGTTGAAGGAACAGTATTATAGATAGGGTAATCTCGATCAGGTTTGCCATGAACTGTACGATTCAATTGAAGTTTGTTATTAATATCGGCCAGAATTTTTTTGTGAGTTCTGTATGAAAGAAAATATATTTAATCAATTTCATTCCACATAAATTATAATTAATTGAGCAAAAGGACCGATTTATATAAACAATTTTTATTTCGATTTTGGTAGCCCAAACCCCTAAAGCTAGAAACTTGGAATTCAGTTACTAGGTTCCTTTTGCAGAGTATATATCCACTAAGAAGGCATTTTAGGAAATTCAGCCGGTAAGACGGATTAAACGGGCACAAATTGAAACTCTATATCTCCAACTAATAAACTAATAAAGATAGAATACAAATTTGAAGTTTGTCTGCCTTTAATCAAGAAAGGAGATGACAGGTGTCTGGTACTTTTTAGAAATTCGAAGATTATTAAAACGGGTAAATATGGTACCCGAGAACATTTGTACCTTTTAAACAAATAAACATAAAAATAAAATTTAAAATGCATAAGGCAATAAAAGGATCTAGGAATATTATTCTCCAATTCCAGGTCTTACAAATACTTACAATAACAATTTTCCAAAATTATTTCCACCCAACGGATGCTAAACGGGTAAAATTGATATTCAAAAAACCTATGGTACCTTTTGTGCTACATAGAAACAAAAATGAACACTCATCCTTAAGATTAAGAAATCATTTAGTACCTTTTGAAGCTCGAATTCTTTATGCCCAAAAACGATTTCTTGGTACTTTTCTATAAAATTCATTTTTTTTTAATATATTTGCATGATATATTATTTTCAACAGTACGTATTACTAGGAATCAATACGAATATTTTCGAAAACTATTTGGTAGCAAACATTTTAGATCTGTATCACCAAACCTAAAAAAGCTAGAATAAAAATTTTTAGTTGGTCTGCCTTTAATTAAAAAAAGATATAATAAGTGTCATCTAGAGTCTTTAAATTTTGTGCTATAACTTAAGCGTCCATATTTAGGACGAATATAGCGGGCCAAAAATATTAATATATAAATTAAATTCGATTATCTAGGAATCTATAACTTATTAGTAACTTTAATACCCATTTGCATAGTAAAAATTGGTCGGTAAAAAAGTAAATACTAAAATTAGTATATCTTAAACAAGTAAGAAAGTATAGCCGGTCAAGCCGGACCATATAATACCCTACACCCAGTATATCAATAAAATAGTTTTTCAGATAATAGGTAGATATGGATATTACCTATTATGTACCGCTCATCCAAAAATTATATGGGAGTTTCGACTAATTATGGACCGACCATTATAAAATTGTACCGTATACATACGAAATATATTTGCGTTCAATATTATTTGGATACCAACATTTTTGAGAGGTTTACGGTCTTTAAAGTGGTTTTGGAAGTGAGCTTTATATGGGAGCTACGGGTAATTATGGACCGATCGTCATAAAATTCTAGTATATTATATTAATATGTACGAAACATATTTGTGTTCAATATTATTTGAATACCAACATTTTTAAAAGAGTTAAGATCTTTTTTGCTGTAATTATAATTTTTTATTAATTTCTATTCATAGTTGTTTTTTCCTTCTTTTTTCAGAAATTAATAAAAAATGATAACTACAGCAACAACTTCGAACTACCAGAACTAACACTGGTTAAAGGATTGATGTTTGTCTGTTGGCTGACCGGCACCGCAGTGGTGCATGTGGTAGAACGCAAAGAATTCTGATGAGAGAAAGTGGGATTTCTCGAAACATATGTAAATTCAACAACCCAGGTTCGATCCCCAGTCAAGAAAAATTCTCAAAAATTTTTAATAATAAATTTTTGAAGTTGTAATTCCTAACTTCAGTAAAAATAATTTAATGAAAATTAAATTTAATGAACTCGAGCCTAACTAAAATTATCAAGAAATAAAAAATCATGTTTATAATTAATTAATTAATTAATTAATGTTTATAATTAATTAATAATTAGTTCATATCACATTCAATTAAATAATTAGTTCAAACAAAACTAAAAAATTACTTTGTAACGTATAAATTTTGATTTTGGGGAGCGAAAATCAAAATAGAAGACAAAATATTTTTGGTAAACAAAACTAAAAATGACTTTGTAACGTATAAATTTAGATTTTGGTGAGCGAAAAATTTCTTTACATACAAATAAATTTTTCTCTTAATCCATTGTTTTCGTAAAGCATCTCTTATAACATTGTACAAATGTAATTGCAATGACTCTCTTTTGATTTCGATTATTTTTTTTAACTTTTTTGCAAAAAATCGTCAAATCGACTACATGACATTTTCATTTGTTCGTAATATAAGTTACTCAATCGAAAGAATATGACTGTTCGTTAAATCGCGAATTCGTTAAATTGAGTATACGTTAAACCGGGAAACCACTGTAATTCTGATCGAGCCATTCTCTACAATCATTTCATTCTGTAATAGCCTTTTCACACTTGCATACATTTAGGAAATGTGAAACATGCATTCACACTTGCAACATCTAACATCTACCATCAGTTAAGTAGACAAAACAAACAAAAACCACGCGGCTTTTAAAGAGTAAAATGAATTTTGAAAAGGATTTAATAATAGGATTGATTATTTGTTTGAAAGAGCAAACCCAGATATTATTGCATTGTATAGGGTTATTAATAGAATGTATACTAGAGGAAGATGATGATGATTTGTAAAATTCAAATTTCATTTTGTTTTGTTGACTGTAAAAGTCGCTTTTGTTGGTGATGTAACTTAAATTTCATTTTCAATATCAGTTTTGCTAGTGATGACACTAAAAATATCGGAAGATGTAAATGGGAACAAAATGGGTTAGGAACATCTTGTGAAGATGTTGAAAGATGTTGATTTTCATCTATGTACATTTCTTATGGGAAAATTTCAACATCTTCGCAAATTGATGGTAGATGTTGACAAGTGTGAAAAGGCTATAAGTGTCCCGAATATGGCCAATTTACGTTCAAGCAACAAAATTTTTTTAATTGGCCATGACTATGCTCAAATTCTGGGTTCCAAGTTGACTTCCATACAACAAGTATTGCCTGTATTTTTCTACAATCATAATAAAGTGGGATTAACTATACGCGAAAGTGCAGCACTGACCATTAAAGAAACTTCAGTGTTTTTGTCAAAGGCGCGAATTCCTATTCGTCAAGAATACCATTGCATTACGAAACTAGAGAAACTATTCAAAGAATGGAAAGGTCTTCTGAAAAATAGAAATAAATCAAAAGAGTCTTTCAGAGCATATGAAAGGCTTTTGTTGTCAATGTAAATAATCTGTTCGATATCGAGCACGCAGATGCTATGACGATGATGTCAATTGAAGAAGATAAAGCATTTCTTGAAATGCAGCGATAGGACGGACGGCCAGGCCATTTAGTTGCAGTAGATTCAGTATCAACTAAAAGAGAAAAACGGAAGGCAGAACGTGAATTGAATCATCAAGCTCGAAAGCGAAGAGAGGCAGAGCGCATTGCTGAAATTGCATCTTCCAGTATTGAAGGTAGGAAACATATGTCTTTTTGTAATCGTAATTTAGTCAAGCCGTCGTTCATAGCAGGGCTTGTATCATCATCTGGGAGTGAGAATGAGGCCGATTCACCGTTGTTAATTTTAGAGGAAATGAAAATTGCGAATGCAGATGCAGCTTCATCTTCAATGAAAAGAGGGAGGAACAATTTTTGCACCCCGCGTGTGCTATCTTCTTTGGACAAATGGAAAATCACCAACAATGCTGCTATGAATTAGATGTCTGCAATTGCAGAAGCTGTAGGTCTTGATGTCAAGGAATATCCACTAAATACAAGAACATTGCAACGACTTCGAGAACAAAACAGGACAGCAGTATTAGGGATAGGCAAAAATAATTGTTAAAATTTGGTAAGATATCTTTTATTTTTTAAATCACCAAATCTCGATTATTAGTTGATACTCACATTAAAAAAACCCTTTATCACTTTTTGAAAAGTGATAAGGCAAAGTTCACTCGTTCAGATTTTGAGAGTTGCGATAAATAAAACTTTTTAAATAAATATAACTAAATAAACTTTTTAATTTTAGATATCAGCAGTGGTGCATTGGGATGGAAAAATGCTCCTTGAATTGACCGGTCATAAACAGGTGGAATGCTTGCCGATCATAATTTCACACAGTGAAGGCGAACAACTTCTAGGAGTACCAAAGCTATCTGCTTCAACTGGATTAGAAATGTCAAATGCAATTATTGACACTTCACATTGATGAAGAGAGCGACATTTCTATTAAACGCCTAAACTTGATAGAAAAAGATTTACCAATGTTTATTCCAAAAGAACTATCTGATTTCATCACCGATAAAACTGTTCAGTTTTTCGATCGTTTTAAAATTTCAAGAGCGTTTTTGACTAAAGATCCGTCTAAATGGCATGATGATGAAGATTTTTTGAATGCTAAAAAAATTAAATAACCTTAAAGTAGTTAATGACACGGCAGAGCGTGGTGTGAAGATCATGAAAGATTATAATAAAAACCTAACGACAAAAGAAAGTGAATTTCAAAATTTGTTGCAAGTCGTAAAAGAATATACCAGCAAATTTCCGTTTAACACTAAAAAGTCCTTAACTAATTGATTTTATATGTTATGCTTTACATATTTTATATATATGTATCTTATTTGTTTTTTTTTTTTCAATAAAAATTATTAATTATTGTAAAACATAATTTCCTTTATTATGTGTAAAACCCTAATCTCTTGCAAGAAAGCCTATCTTCGTCAAAAAGTACATAAATAAAAGTATAAGCTCAAGTCGCCACCTCTAAATATTATTCGATCGGGCTAAAACTTTACACTTCATTGTTTTATACCAAAAGGAACATTTTAAACCCCTGAGAACCATAGTTACAACACTTTTTTTTACCTTCATACAAATAAGCCGAACCCTAACGAAACATATTTGTGTTCAATATTATTTGGATACCGACATTTTTAAAAAAGTTATGTTTTTTTAAGTGATTTTCGGAAGTGGGACTTATATGGAAGCTACGACTAATTATGGACCGATCGTCATAAAATTCTACCATATTATATGTATATGTACGAAACATATTTGTGTTTAATATTATTTGGATACCAACTTTTGTAAGAGAGTTATGCTCTTTTAAGTGATTTTTGAAAGTGGGCCTTATATGGGAGCTACGACTAATTATTGACCGATCTTCACGTTAGCTTCATATACTACTCATCTGTGGTAAATTTTGTTAGCATACTTGCATAATTCAAAGATTTATGACCGGTAAACCCCAATTTCGGGAGGACATTTGTATGGGGCTAGGTGAAATAATGGACCGATTTCCACTAATTTTAATCCCATCCATCCTTGGTCCGCTTTTGGCGGGTTTATCCCGTTTTTTAAAGCTCATGCATCCAAGATTTTATAACCCGCTATTTAATCCAAAATCCCGCTTTTTACTGTTTTAATTTTTTGTTAATTTTAAAGGAAATATAAAAATTAAAAACTGTGATAACATTTCCTCTTCCTTTAACATTTCAATTTAATTTGCTTTATTTTCCGGTCAATGACATTATTATTGTTGAAGTAAAAAAATACAGTAATTATCAAAAAATGAGAAAGTTTTTTTACAAATGGCATTTTTTACAGGTTTTCAAAACAGATTTTCGTTTTGTAAATCAGTTTTGGCATTTTAGAATATATGACCTATAGTACATTTTTTTGACGGGAAAAAGTTATTGGAAATTTTGCTGTTTAAGTAATAAAGTATATTTGAGGATATTTTAAACCAGACCAATATTTTTAAATTTTAATTTTCAAATGCGTTTAATTTAAATATTATAAGAGCACATGCTTGTATGTTTTTTTTACAGAAAAACAAGAAATGGAAAGTGATTGTTAATTTACATGTTAAAAGGATCTATTTGCAAGCCCAAAAGCGTGGTCCATGTTCAAAACATCTATGCCTCTTGTTTATAATGAATTAGAACTGGTTCTTAAAAGTTATTATTATTATTATTTTTTTTTTTTGAAATAGTAAAATGCTTGAGATCAACAACTTAGAATTAGAATTTTGCTTCAAATCAATTTTGCAAGCAATTGGTAACTTTGATAAATATTAAACCGCTAAAATTTAAACTTTTCATTTGAAAAATTCTTTTATCATCATGTATCCGAGTAATTTTAAACTATGTATTGCTTTGCTTATACCTTCAAAAAGGTTTTAATTTTTAAAAGAATACCAGTCAAAATTCAAATTTATGTTTAATCTGAAACCTGAAATGCAATAGATGCAGTACACAATATGTTTTCAATCATTTGTACACTATATCACCGATTCATTGGCATAGTTGTTTAAGTTTTTGCGGCACATTTTTGTTAAAAGGCTATCATTAAATATTTTGCAGTGATTCTGATTTAGCTAGTTCTAGAATTAATGATTTTATAATAAAAAAAACTTTTAAAGATAATTGAAAATATGCAATTATATGCTTTTTCATATCATAATTTCAAAATCCCGCTTATTCATAATATTTACTTCCAAATCCCGCTTTTTCATCTTTAATATCCCGCTTTTTTATAAAAACCATTTGCAGCTTTTACGGGAACATACCACCTAGTCCTGGAGACTCTAGACAACTGATGTCAATAGTGTAATGCCATTTCTGTGTGCAATATATAAATATAAACTGAAATACCTAGTAATACTAATACTACAGTTGAACTTGGTCTGGTTTTCTCTTTTACTTTTACATATGGCAGGGAAAACCAACCTCCCCATATCCGGCGAGCTACAGCCGCAGCAACTAGAGTGCCATTTCCAAAATCAAAGGAAACACATAATTATCACAGAAATTAGTGCCATTTTTAGAAAGTAGTAATGAAAAACAATTTCGGTGGCTTAACATGTAAAGTACCCAGCATACCATTCTAGGAGCGCTCCGAAAAAGGAGTCAGAAAAGAGTCCAACTAAGGAGCATTTTCGGAGCACTCCGAAAAAGAAGTCAGAAAAGATTCCAACAAAAGAGCATTTTCGGAGCGCTCCAAAAAAAGGAGTCAGAAAAGATTCACATAGTGTTGCTTGAACTGGTCGGACGTGTTATTTTTAGTGCGGCTCAATTTTCGTAATAGGTGAAAAAAAATAAACAAAAAAAAAAAAAAAACTTGTAATAAGTGAAAAAAAAAATATATATATATATATATATAAAAAAGATATCGTAATAGGTGGAAAAATATCTATAGTGGTTTTTCGGTAATTTAAAAATCGCATAACAACTGCATGAGTGTCCCGCTCAGATGTAATTCTGAGAAAGAGCTAAGCTACAGTAGAAAAAATTTATGGATCTCTGAGGAAGAATCCTTAAGAAAATCCGTGGAGTCTCTTCTCACTACAAAAGCCGAAATACGGCGCCGTTCCTGTTCGCCCAATATAGTTATCTCATCCAATGAGAAATCATCATCTTCATTAAATAGTGCAGTCAAACCCAAAAAACAAGTAGGCATGGATAAGTACATCCCCGTTCTCAAGCGACAGAGGAGCCCGACATCTGCTCAAATGTCTTCCAATTCCAATAAAGTTCCTAAGACCGTCAGCAGTGATAAGCCAAATGATCAAAACAGATTTGCTCTACTTCAGACGGATGACCCAGAAATACCGAAAAAGGCGTTTAAGCCCCCACCAATTTACCTGAGAGAGCCCACTTCCAATAAACTGGTACAAGGAATTGTTGCTGTAATAGGTGAGAACATGTTTAGCGTAACCTCAATTAAACATGGAAAAATCAGCGAGACAAAGATCCAAGTGAATAGGGAAGATGATTTTCGAAAATTGTCCAACCAGTTGGAGAGGGAGGCCAGGGATTTCTATACCTATCAGCTCAAAAGCGCAAAAGGACTCCAAGTCGTTCTAAAGGGTATAGACCCATGTGTTGATCCTGCGGAGATAAAGAACGGATTAATGGACAAAGGGTTCAAAATCAAGAGCGTAGTGAATATTAGAAACCGTGAAAAGATTCCTCAGCCCATGTTCAGGGTAGAATTGGAACCTGGAGATGTTGCCTTAAAGAAAAACGAGTCCCATCCAATTTACAATCTTATTTATCTTCTGCATCGTAGAATTACCGTGGAGGAACCGCATAAGCGTGTTGGACCCGTCCAGTGTCTTAATTGTCAAGAATTTGGTCACACCAAAGCGTATTGTAAATTGCCGTCTGTTTGTGTTGCATGTGGGGAACTACATGCAACTGCTCAATGTAATAAGTCCAAAACGGACTTAAAAATAAAAAAATGCAGTAACTGTGGAGGAAATCATACCGCTAATTATAGAGGTTGTCCAGTTTATACTTATTTGAAGGGCATAAGGACCAATAAGTCGCCAGTATTACCTGACCATCCTCAACAACCTAATTTCACGTCGAGTACGAATTTTCCTCAAATTGTACGACCAACTACTCACGTAAACGCTCCTAATTCTAGACAAGTTTCTTACGCAAACGTGGTCAAATCTAATATGCCAGGTCTGGAGCAGGAACCTATATCGCAATACTCTGAGCTACATATCAACAATCTAGAGACAACATTGCAGACACTTGTCCAAACTATGAACACTTTTACGACCACCATGACATCCATGATGCAGGAAATGCTAAAAATGCAATCCACTATCTTGCAAGCCATTTTAAAGAAATGATTTATTTAAAAATTTGTTTTTGGAACGCGAACGGCCTCCGCCAACATAAAAACGAACTGGAATACTTCCTGATGGATAAGCAGATTGATGTTATGATGGTTGCTGAAACTCACTTGACGTCGACAGGGTACTTCAAAATTAATGGCTACGTGTTGTACGATACTAAAGATCCCCGCGGAAGAGCTTGTGGAGGTTCGGCAATTCTTATAAAGAACAGAATAAAACATTATCTAATGAATAACATAAGTGAGGATTACCTCCAAGCAACAAACATTTGCATTGAATTCTGTCAATACAAATTGTTTTATCATCGATTTATTCTCCGCCTCGATTCTCAATAAAAGAACACCAATACCATAACTTCTTTAATTCCCTTGGAGCTAGATTTTCAGTTGCTGGCGACTTTAACGCCAAACACACATTTTGGGGTTCACGTCTGGTAACCCCAAAGGGTCGCGTACTCTTCAACACCATTGCTCAAATGGGCTTAGATGTACTCTCAAGCGGACATCCCACCTAGTGGCCGACGGACCGACGGAAGATTCCCGATGTTATTGACTTTGGAGTAGTGAAAAATATCCCTGTAGAATGGATGCAAGTGGATCCTTCATTAGACTTGTCCTCAGATCACTCTCCTACTATCATTTCAATGCATTTCCCTCAAGTGTGTGGCTCTCCATTTAGAAACATGACTAAGACCCGAGTAAGCTGGATAAAATACAAAAAGTATTTAAGTTCTCATTGCACGGAAAATATTGTGTTGAGAACTACCGGCGATATCGATGAGTCGATTGGCAACTTTACCGAGGACCTTCGACGAGCTGTGCATCACGCTTCCACTTATCACGTTGAATGTAGAAATAGGACAAACAGAACTTATTTATCTGAACTCAAACATCTCCTATCAGAAAAAAGAAGAATGAGAAGAGAGTGGCAACATCACAGGTCTCCTGAACTGAAAGCTAGGCTACGGGTATGCAGAGATATACTAAGACATTTCTTAGAAACCCAAAGAACGGCTTCACTTAGATCCTACTTGGAGGGTCTTGATAGTACCCCACAATCTGACTACTCGTTATGGAGGGCGGCAAGAGGTTTAAAAAGGCCAGTGAGAGGAAAACCTCCTTTGCGAAATCCGACTGGTGACTGGGCTAGAAATGATTCCGAGAAAGGGACATTATTTGTTAACCATTTAAGAAATGTGTTTACTAAAAACAACTCAAATAACGTATCTGATTTGCCACCACTCGTTATTAGACCTCCTGTACCTCTAAGACTAAACTTTGGTGATGTCCAAAGCGCTATTGGTACTCTGAACCTTAGAAAGGCTCCAGGTATGGATAAAATCAGCAATAAAATGCTTGTGGAGTTACCTCGTGTAGCTAGAAGAATTATCCTCTTTATCTTCAACGCTATTTTACGCCTAGAATACTATCCTGCAGATTGGAAGGTGTCTATGATCACTATGATTCCTAAGTCAGGGAAGGATCACACCAAAGTAGAGTCATATAGGCCAATTAGCCTATTGCCGACAATTTCTAAACTGTTCGAAAAATTGTTAATGACTAAGTTGATTCCAATTCTGAACGACAATGAATGCATTCCTAATCATCAATTCGGCTTCAGAGCTAAACACAGCACCATCGAACAAACACACAGATTGGTAAATGTGATAAGAGGGTCGTTTGAAGACAAAAAATACTGCTCCGCCCTTTTTATTGATGTGTCCCAAGCGTTCGACAAAGTTTGGCATGACGGTTTAATGCACAAAATAAAATTAACTCTGCCTGCTAACACCCATAAACTTATGGAAAGCTATTTATACGGTCGCAAATTTAAAATCAAAGAAGGCAATTTTTTAAGCCCCGCTCAGCCAATTGAAATAGGTGTGCCACAGGGTAGCATACTGGGTCCTACTTTATATTTGATTTATGCCTCCGACATGCCGTCAGACCCCAAAATCCACACGTCAACTTTCGCAGACAGCCTTTATCAGCGTTCACAAGGACCACCAAGTAGCATCACAGAATTTGCAGAATTATGTTTATAAACTAGAGAATTGGCTAGAGCTTTGGAAAATCAGGGTTAATGAACAGAAATGTATTCATATCACTTTCACATTGCGAAAAGAAACTTGCTCGTTCATCAAAATAAATAATCAAATTATTCCTCAACATAATGAAGTCAAATACCTCGGCATTCACCTCGACCGCCGTTTAACTTGGAAGTCTCATATTGAAGCGAAACTTACACAGATGAGATTAAAAGCAGTGCAACTTAATTGGCTAATTGGCAGAAATTCTTCACTAAAGTTGGACTGCAAACTATTGTTGTACAATGCAATTCTAAAGCCAATCTGGTGCTATGGAATTCAATTATGGGGTACTGCCTCAGCATCAAACATTGAAAAAATTCAAAGGGGTCAAAATAAAATTCTACGTATAATTACTGCAGCTCCATGGTATGTTAAAAATTCTCGAA